>JAPTHN010000002.1:76621130-79042502 GCA_026936325.1 Platynereis dumerilii | reverse complement strand
ACGTGAATATATCATTATGCCGAATAAGGGTTTTGCATAATGGCCTTTCTATCTGCTTTGCACTTTCTCGTTACTGATGTCAGTACACAGTATTTGCACATTGTTCAGCATAAGATGCTACAATATTGTATATAAGTCTTTTATTATGTTATGTTAACTATGTATCAATGGTATTTAAAAGACTTCCAATGGTTTTGCTATTCTCAACGCAGCGGTTTGCAAGAGAAGAGAATAGGAAGTAACAGGTTGCGTAAAGGAATGAGCGATAATGGATGTTTCCTTTAGATATATAATATTATGTTTTAGTTGAGCCTCGCAGCCATGAAGTCTGGAAGCAGGCTGCTGCGGTGCTTATAATAATGTTTGCTGCTATATTGCATATATATTTAGTGCATATCTAATAGCTATACATCACCGAGATTGGCTTCTTTTGCCTCAGGAGCCTTTACTCCAGGTGGTCTTTCGTTATGAAGTTTTGACTCTGTGCCATGCGGCCTGCCAGCGTGATGGCTCAAGACTGCAGAGCTGCTCTCGGGTCCTTCAGCCCTTCAGCTGCCTGCCTGCCATATAGGTCCCCCTGCCATCTTCGTCTTTCCTCGGCTGCGGCTGCTAGGTCCTCCCTGCTGCGTCCTCCTCCCATCATTTAGGGCCCGTCAGCTCAGATGACCTTTGGGATCTAGCTCAAGGTCCTCCAGGCCGTCTGGAGTTTGTCAGCCTGATCCCCAGGCTCTGGTCAGAATCTCAAGTAAAAAATAACCCCCGATACCAAAGGCTCACTCCAGTAACTGAGTGTAGCAAGCATATATTCTCCACTCCATAATGTGATACTTTTTGCTCATTTTTTCTGGCCAGCCGGCTTTTTTTACCAGCAGTTTTGAGCATATCCTGAGGTCTTTTTTACGGAAAACTAATTTAGGAGAAGGATTGTAAGGTCCTTTTTCATCGTTAGGCTAATTTAAAAGAGCGATGCGCGGATCTGTTTTGACATTATCCGTTAGCTTAATTTAAAATGTGACATTCATACATCCGTATAGATATGTATTTACAGAGTGATTTAAAAAGATTGATATCCGTATGAGATCTGTTTGACGTTTTTCATATAGCTAACATAATCCGGGTGCGATATCTCCTTAATGTGGATCTTAGTGGTGGATTAGCTGTGGCAAATTGAGTTCCGCAGTCCCAGTAAATCTGAAGTAAATAACATTTCAACTCTGATGACTGATAGCTCCACTTTTGGTTTGTAAATAATGCAGATCTGCGCTAACTCTTCGGGCTGGCTTCCTATCAAAAATGGATGTTCTTGTGCTAAAAACGCCTCCATAGGTCTTTCCGGTTAACCAATGAGGTCTTATATCTTTCTAATATCCTTCCTGATGAGCAGTTTCCATGTTATTTATCCCGTCCCTAGCAGATTCAAGCAACAGATTCATGCTGCTTTAATCAGGCGACAAAACCCCAGCCCCTCTTTCGTTGCACCCACTGTGACGTCACAGTCCCCTGGGGTATTACATAACATTCTATACCCCCAGGGTGAAGCAATGATCATGTCACACGAGTGAATTTAATTAGGGCGAAATTGGCTCTCTGTGTTGGGAGATTCTAGGAACACAGATGAGCTGTGTATGCTGGATGATCTATTACTTCAACCAAGAGCTATGAATCTCTTTTCAAATGATTTCTCAAAACAATAAATATCTTCATAGCTGTTCTATTTTAACATTTTCAGTTATATGTGATACATGTGAGCATCGATAATTGACTGATATTGCAATGTTTGGTAGTCTGACACTGATAGGCCCTATGTGAGCCTCTGAAGGCTCCTCAAAAGATGGTTCTGTGAATTCAGGCTCACACAGATGTTCCATGCTCCATTCAAGCCATTATGATTGAGCTAACCAAATCTGCAAGACTAACATTCTGAGAACTGCTAATTGAATGACGTTCACTTGTGCACCGGGCATTAGCCATTGATAGAAAGCTGAGTGTTATCTCTTTTAGGCAGTAACAAGTTTATAATCTTCTTACTCCTCCAAGGAGATCAAAGCTGCCAAATTCTGGTCTAGTGAAGAGGAGCATGTTGAGGAAGATTATAGCTGTTTCAGAAACGTGATTAGCTCCAGTTTCTTTTCATTGCAAACTAATGTAACTAATATAATCCCCAGCACAAAAAGGACAACTGGTCGAAGGAGATAAAAAAAATATCACAGAAAATTGCATAACCCATATATAATTCACATCAATTCTGTAAACACGTGTTATCCACATGCTGGTGATATCGACTGGTCTAACATTAACTAACTTTGGCATGGCACCAGGCCAAGACTTCTGAGGCACTTTAAACAACCATTGATTATGCATTTTTATGCCATTGCCTCTCCATACATTTTTAAAGAATTTGCAGCCACTAACTGGCGGAATACCTTTGGATGGATAGTATTATGTAGGAGGATGGCCTTCATTTAAATGTACTGCTTGATTTTACAGCATGTATTTGAGACCAATAGATAATGACCCCAGTTTATGGCTGTGTAATGGTGTATTACTCAATTTCCAATGGAACCGTGGGCTTGAGTTAACTGGAGCCAACTGAAGCATGTTTATGATGTAAGGTCTATTTCAGGCCATTATGGCCGCTATTGTTGCCTAATTAAGAAGATATTGATTACTGGATCGTGCATTCTGTTTTTACTGCCATGATCACCAAGGTAGATGATGTTATTAGAGCGGAAAGTGTCTTTTTGCAGGCATAACATCATGAAGTGCTCGCGATGGAAAGGCGATGGCAGGGCGAGGGCATGTCATTGGCATGGCGGGTAGAAGCTGTTTAGTCCTGGGTTGAACTTCAATTAGAGTAATGGCTGCAGACGGTGAGCCCAGCCCAGTCCTCCCCAATACCTCCTGATAGATGGGTCGGCATTTAATGAGAAAATCGAAATCCCACAACTCCGGGTGTACTTAAAATGTGATGAGCAAGAATATGTGCTTGCAATTCCCAGTTTCTTGTCACTTTTTCAACATATTTCCCTTGGCTCCAAAACTGCATCGTGGCAGTTTGACGAGTACTTAGCCTCCTCTTTAATCTCCCAAACTTGATGGTTCGTTAGAACTCAACCGCTGATAATTATTACTACTCCTTTGTAATGGCTTCCTAATGTAATGCTGTCCTCTTCTCCGCTGCTTCGTGTTTTCTTTTTCTGTCGTGCAGAATTCCGAGAACTCAGAGAAGCGAACTTCGTGCTGTGAATCCTTTCAATATCTCATCTTGCGTTGCGTTTCTAGTACTCTGACTTTGTGTGGCTAGCAAATGTCGGTGTGTTCTTTTATCTTTCAACATATTATGTCTTCTCTGCCATAATTTGCCAGGCCTGTGACAAAGCACATTGGTATCATACTCAGCTGCTAACTTCTGGGACCGGGTTCGATTCCCGATGTCAGATCATGACTCTGATGACTTTTTTATGTTATATGTTGGCCTATACCAAGAGTGCATCTTGCTTCATTACCATTGTTCCTTCCCGCATTGTCAACTAAGACTGTTCTGCACTTCATTGTCTGCGCAGAGTCATTATATTAGTGTAAGTGTCACCTTCGACAATGGGTTGCCATTTAAAGTTCTTGTTTTCTTGTGCCATTATTTAATTCTAATATTCTATGCCTTTTCTTCTCCTGTAATGTGCCATTGTGCCCTGACAAAAAATTGTTGTGCAAATAGACGGTTAAAAGATTCCCATAAAACACAACTCAGCTAATTTCCATTAGCAAGGCTACAAAAAAGGTGCTAAGGAGCATTAGCTTGTTGTTTACATGTCTTAAAATGGCCTCGTAAAATTGCGAAAACTTCTCAACGCATTTATAAACTGCAATTCGTGTGACACAAAAATAGAAGAGGTCCACCGCGTGCTGGTTACCATGGCAACATCTGACAGAATTTGATTACTTGCACTTTTTTCATCACCTCAGCAGCTATTTATACAAACTGCCTTTGTCATTTCATTTGTGGAGATTCTTCGGTAATATTTTTTTTTGGAAACCTTTAGACGATTAGGTAGCTGCCTTTTGGTGTTTCATCTAATCAAACTATAAGCTTATTTGCAAGCAGCTTTTTGGGAAGCCATCTTGTTGTTGAGAGGGATGAATCCCCTAATGCTACATGTATGGCCCTCTGCCACTGCCAGACCTATCAATACTTGGAAACAAGGTGCTGCTTCATCTTACAATCATCTATAACCACATTTTTGTTGACCTTGCTTGCTTTTGACAGAGAATTATTTCCAAACAAAGCGAAGCGAATCTTACTGAAGCGTTCGGAGCCTGACAAACATTGAATTTGACAGATGGTGTAATTTGAGAAGCAGATTAGTTTGGTTACAAGCGAAACAAATGTTGATAGTTGCATGTCTGCATTTTTTTGTCTTTCATGGTCCTCCATGGTCCTTTATGGTCCTCCGTGCCATATCAAGAGCTGTTGTACCTCTCATTTTGCTGCTGAACTCGAATGTGCTGTTGCATCACATGATTGAGACCTCAGAAGAGCAGCTGGCTTGATACATTCTTCAAATGGAAACCTTGAACTGACCCTCTGGGCATATCACTCGATCCGTGAAATTATTTTCGACCGCAGTTCATCTCTCATATGACAGTTAATAGGCCAGTATCCAAGTTGTCGTGTCATGTTGGCTAGGCCTTTTGATGGCTTCATAGATAGCTGTATGCTTGCAACCCATTGGAAAGCTGCCGTCGGGGGATTTGTTTTGGGCCGTTATCTTATGGGGGCGAATTGACTAGCCGCCATGTGGACCAGAACGTAATGGCCGTTTTGCCTGTTAGTGCCAGGGGCAACGATACACCACGTGGACGTTTTCCTACAGCAACAGTAGTGTACCACATCAGTGGCATCTTCCCACCTATTACTGAGCTCTACTGCCATAGTAACTGCTTCCTTGTTGTTCTACTCTCGGAAGTCTCGTGTCCTTCGAGATTTGCTCCCAAGGGCATGTCTAGAGTCACTACTAGAGGGCGCTGATGTGGTTGTGCTAAGTTAGAGGCTGCTTGCCCTCCACTGCCCACCACACTGTCTTATCAGTGCGCATGCCCGCTGCTTGTGCAGCTAGCGGGGTTATCTTCTCAGTTGACGAGGTGCCAGTGTCACTGACTTAGCGTGAGTCCGATAAGCTGTCGGTTCACTCGTCTTTTGCCCAACCATACGACAGCAGAGCGGCATCACGCCTTCTTGGAAGGACACATAAATGAGGTTTTCATCGGGTGTTTCATAGACGTCCGTGGCTGGTGGCGTCCCTTTGTAGTTGCTCTACGAGCAATTTCCAGAGCGCTGAAGACCATTGAGAAAAGGCCATGACATTTATGACGCACGGTCGTGTCTCTTCGGTGGCCGCCTGCCACGTATTAACCGTAATGGCGCAGTGCCGTCCCACCTAAGCTAAGCTCCCACAGCCGCAGAGCTACTCTTAAAGCCAATTCTAGTATCAAGTCTAGTATCAGACCTATCATCCCGCCGTTTCTCAACTCCTGACTGTTGGAAGCACCATTAACGGCGCCTTGAACGAAACTGTTGATGCCGCTTCCCATGTATGCCGAGCCGTATGCTGGGCTGTTTTGTAAGCTTGTACAGTATGTCTGCCGGTCGCCTGTGTGATGAGTGTGTTCAGCCAAGCCCACATAGTGTGAGATCTTCTTTATCAGCAGTGAGCCTCTCCGCTACCATCCGCAGTGAAACTCTTATAGTGAGCTGTAATGGCGGAGTGTCAACATGCTTCTCATCCTGTGTTTTCACGTAAGCGCAACAGGTGCGACAGGGCGGTGGGCTGTATGCAGACACATGTTGCTCCAACCTGACCAGTTGTAATGGTAGGGATTATGCCCAGCAGGCAATTAGGGGCTTCATGGAAAAGAGCACATGTGGAACTTGTACAGAATGAAATAACAAGAAAGAGAGAAAGGTTTTTTTTTTTGCCAAAGAACATGAAAAAAAAGCACAACAACAAAAATCCAGCAGGCAAGATGGCGCCGCCTTTAGAAAAGAGAATGGCTCCGGGCAAAAAGGTTTTTGAGGATCACAGAGCCAGATTGAAAATTAGAGATGTACACAAGAAACCATTTGGCTGCAGTCTGCAGGACACAATAGCTGTACATGTTGTAATATTACCATGCCCAAGCCTGTAAGCCAGACAACGACAGACATTTTTCTATTTATTGGCTCAGGGACAAATACAAACTGGCATTGCTAGTGTTATGTCTTGTTGCTGCTAACATTACTGGTCCCTTATGGATGCAATGACCAATGAATTCTCTGTCATAATGTGGAGCCCACTCGACTCAACATCAAATAGCAAGGCTGCTAAATCTGTAATGCTGCTAATTTTTGTAGAGTTAGCAGTAATGATGATAGTAATAATGAAGGGGCTGCTTCTTACTTGATAACATCTTGTTTTTGCACAAACATCCTTTGTGGTATATTCTCTATCCTTTCATCTATGGTGTGCTTCCTTCCTCTTTAGTACTTCTTATCTTTTTCCTCTTACTTGTCTAATCTACCTGAGCTTATCCTCTTTATTACTTATTCTACATAAGGTGTTATTTTCTTCTAAATTTCTTCTTCACTTCTTCTTCATCTTGCTTCTTATTTCTTCTTCTCAATTCTTTCTTTTTCTCAATTCTTTCTTCTTCGTGATTCTTTCTTTATTCTTCTCCTCCTTTCTTCTCTGATTATCCTTCTTGCTTAGAGAAAATTCTCTTCTTCATATCATCTTTTTCTTCACTTCTTCCTTATTTCCTTAATTCTTGTCGGTCATTCTTTTTTCTGGTTCAATCTCTTATTCTTTCATCTTCCTTCTTCTTTATTCTTCCTTTTTCTTCAACTTATTCTTCATTCTAATTCTCTCCTACATGATATCTCAATCTTGTTTCTTAATCTTTTCCATCCTTCATTGTGGTCTTTTCTTCCTTTTTGCAAGATACTATTCTATCATTCTTTAATATTTTCTATTTTGTTTCCTCTTCATATCTTCTTTGTTGCTCCTTCTTTTTCCTTCTATCTTCTTCTTTTGTTATTTTCTTCTACTTCGTTCTCTTTCCATTTGTTCTTCACTATTCTTTGCATTCTCATTTCATCTTTTTTTTACATGTACAGTTTTTGCATAGTTTCTCTGCTGTATTTTTTCTGCTTGTTTTGCCATTATGTCTTGTGATATTTTTCCTTTAATCATGAGCACAGGCGGAAGACTACGTTTTGTTGTTATTGCATTCTCTTGTGAGGTGGTGGTTGGGGTGCAAGTGAGATTGTCTTGCTGTTAACCTGCTGCTGTTGGGTGCACTGTGTTGCAGGTGTTCTCTTTCCTGTGCTCGTGCTGCTAGTAACCTGCTGCTGTTGCTTAGAACTGATGCTGTTGCTCAGACCTGCTGCTGTTGCCTCTTGTGCTTGTTTTTCAGCAGTAGAATTGTGACCACTTGCAGCTGCAGTTTGCCATCTATCCACTTGACAGCTTAACCTGTTGTTTGAGACCCACTTTTCTCCAGACCCAGGTGTTCCTACTAATGTACATACACAGCTGAACTGGACACTCCACCAGTGCCTAGCCTCTTGGTGATAATAGTCATACTTATGCTGACTCTGGCAGACAGAATGCTGATATTGCTGATATTGGTGCTTCTAAATGTACTGATGTTGTTGTCTTGTTATAAATCACCTATTTTGTTCTCAAGGACAAATACAAACTGGCATTGCTAGTGTTATGTCTTGTTGCTGCTAACATTACTGGTCCTTTATGGTCATGATGACCTATGAATTCTCTGTCATAATGTGGAGCCCACTGGATTCAACATCAAATAGCTAAGCTGCTAATGCTGTAATGCTGCTAATTTTTATAGAGTTGCCTGAGTGTCTTGTTTCACAGAATTCTAAGATCTTTATAAAGACTTGTTTACCATATTCCATCCTTTTAGGGGATGCTCGTGTCGGGCCTGTGTGATGTTCCTAATATAGATTGTTACAACTGTGCTATAAATATACATTCAGCTCGCTCTTGTGCTAAACATAATGGACCATCCCATCATCCTATGAAATGCTGCTGAGAAATTCCCCTGAAATTCCTCTGCATTTCACTGGGTCTTTTGCTGTGTACATTCTTGCAGAGATGCTGCTCTAGATGGCAGTGGATGGCTGATGCAGATTGCTGCAGATTTAGCATTGCCACCTGTCAATAGCTCCTCTCTCAGGTCTCTATGGATGGCTGTGTTTGTTCACATACTTGGAGCATCAGGCTGACATGCCTAAAGTGTTGTCCACAGCCCCATCGATCACCACTGATTACCTGTCCAGGAGAGAAGTCCATTCAACAATGTAGTGCTCCTTGGAGAGTTTCACGTTTCACACTTTCCTATACACACTTGGCCCCCTTGCCCTTTCCAGCCTGCTCGCTCTGATCCACCATATTTTGCCCAGGGCCCTCACTAGATTTACAGTCACTAGAACACTATATTTGTCTTTGATGATTTGGATGCCTTGACATCTCTCTGTATGGTTACACTGAGGTCGACTACACAAATAAGTCATTCAAGTCAACTGTATTTTGATCTGCATGGTACAGAGCAGGCACTTTTCGTACAACGAATAGGTAAAATTGCTCAATAAGGTAATGATACTAACTGCGAAAATACTGCCAGTTAGATATACTGTGAAAGTTCTGTGATTTGATGTCTTCTAGTGTGTAGTATATAATGTTGGAGGCAATATCAATATGCTTATGACATTAAAATAAGCCATCCGTTGAGATTTGTGAAGGTTCGGAGATTTCATATTTCCAATACCGGTAACTTCTGCTTTGAGTATGTTGTCGCATGCAATGAGTATATGGGGAAAAAGGGGTCAACCGTGTTGTAATGAGAATTGTTGATACAAAGAAAAGCAGCGATATCGGAGCAGGTTGCGTTGAAAGGAACAGATGATGCCATGCTTGAGCTATTGAGTGAGTGCACATGGCCATATTTCATAGCATTTCTGTCACATGTGTGGCCTGTGTAGCAGATACGTGCCACGAAACTAACAGAAGGGAGAGCTATAAAGGGGAAAAGAGAAATAACGGAGAAAGCAATGCACGTATCATCCCCCAATGAATAAAGAGCAACGGGCTTTCTCTTGTCAATATACTTGCCTTTGAGATGGCTGCAAGCTTCTATTTCGGCTTCTATTACAGAGCTTCCTGTGAAGGCATGCGCGGCTTCTATTACAGCCTTCTTCTTTAGCCTTGCCCCTCAATATCAGCCAACCGCGTTCCTCTCCTATTTGCTGACTTGCCCGTTTGCTCACGTCCTCCGCGCTGACTTATTAAGAATTGTACATTGCTTGCACATGCGCATGACTTGTTAGTATGTGCCATGTACTCCGGTAGACAGGTTTCTGTCACTGGTTGAGACCACCGTCGCAAGCGTCTTCCCTGGCATGTCATGCCGGTTATGTTTAAGGAGCCATTTATATCTAGGAGAGGTTTAGACCATCAGATCGTATTGCTCATATGGCGGGTTTAGACCACTTTCCAGAGCCCCTCACATTCATGACACCTTTAGACAATCACCTTGAGCCACTCTCTCCTCAGCAGCTGGTTTAGACCACTATCTGTAAGCACTCACATTGTTAACAGGTGGTTTAGATCATGCCTGGTAATATATAATCACAATAATGGAAGGTCCAGAATACCATCCTGAGCCATTCACAACACGTGTGCTGCTCTAATTTCTGTTTTAGACAGGTGCTCTGCTTCGGTGCCTTCAGATTGTATGCTGCCGGTAGACAGTTTAGTATGGTGTGTATGTCTAACCTTTGTGTTTTAGGTACATACAACTAATTTGCATAGGATTATGCAAACGAACGACGTTAGGCACAAACTTTTACATTAGTGTGAGTTCCAACCTACACCAGAAGACAATAATTTCAGAATGCACCATGTGGTTGGTGGCAGATTTTAGTACCTGCCTTTAACTGCTAAACACAGAGCTTGGAAACTTCAGACAATGTCATTATAATAAGTGAAACCAGACCCGGGCGGCTGCTATCATCTCACTCAATTGAATTAGCACTGAACAAGGCGGTGCGTTTTAACCTCTTGCTTTCATGTGAGGCTGCGTTAGAAGCTGGTTTGGCACAAGGCGTTCTTTAGTCAGCTGAGTGAATCCTGGGATGCTGCAGCCTTGTCCCTGGAGGCGTAAGTTGGTCAGCATCAGAGGAAGCCTAATGGCTAATCCAAAACGAGGCTGTAACAGGCAACACAATCGCCTATTGTAGCCGCATCAGCCTTCTGCTCTCCTTAAATGCCTTCCTGCCCTACCTCCTATTTTCGCCCGGTATTAGCTGCCTAACTAGGTTTGCCTTTCACACAAAGGCATCAGATATCACTCCATATTCCGAAGCCTGAAAGTCTGAGCTGTTTTCTGTGAAGTTCGACTTGGATGGAAAGTGCGGAGGCGAGACGGCAATAGGCCAATCCACAGCTTTACTGTATGTACAGAAGGACTCAAATGGACAATTTAGCCTACTCCGTCTTTTACTGTGCATTTCAGTATGATGTACGCATAATGTATGGGTTTGGGTATCCCCCGCAGAGTGTACCCAGTAGCCTTTTTATTGAGCAATTATATGGATCTCCGGGCTCTCAGTAAGAATGTCTTCATAGCCCAATCTTGATGCCATGCTCCTGAATGCTAAACTCCTGCGGCTGACTATTTTCTTTTCTCTGCCTATTGTCCATGCTTTTTCCCATAGATCGTCTTTGCTATGGAGAAGCACATTTACTTGTGGTGACCCCTGTTAGCCCTTGTGATAGGAGCTGGGTGCCATGATAAATCATCAGCATAGACTGGCCCTAATCTTCCCTGGATCTTCTAATGCTACAGTTCCCCTCCTAATGCCATATTAATGATCACCCAGCGACCTCCGCTAGGCCTCCGACACCTGCCGTATGATTAGCATAAACAACTTGGGCCCAGCGGCAAATTACTAACCTAAGATGTTCCCAGGCCACTGCAGACCTATTATATACAAGCGTCTGCTGGAAATGGCAGTGGCGTCCCTATGGGGGGGCACGGGGGGGCACAGGCCCCCCCATTTGGACCTGTGCCCCCCCCGGTGCCCCCCCATACGAACTTTCCAACTCTGGCAAAAATATACAATTAGTACAGTGGGTGCCCCCCCCAGAGAATCGCGTGCCCCCCCAGGTGCCCCCCCATTCGAGAACCCCCAGTTACGCCACTGGGAAATGGGCATATTACCAGAATGCCAAACGCTATTGATATTGTTGTGTTGTTGTGGCTGCACAAAATAGCATCATTGGGTTGATCTCATGCCTTGGGTCAGCTCTGGATGCAGTTGTTTGTGCTCAGAAAGCAGACCCTGGCTGTGTGAAGTGCAATCTTGGTGTGCCCTTTTCAGACCATCTGGGGTTGCCCGAAACCGTCAAAAAGGTCAGAGCCTTGGGCCATGCCGCTGTGTCCTTTCCTAAATATTGCATAAGGCGTTAGGGTCGGGCTTGGTGGACACCGGTGCAACTGGAAGCAGTGCCCCCCCCCAAACCTCTGCGTTCCATGCAAGTGTTAGCTCCATGTTAAGGCTCCATCTCCTCCTCTCCTCATACCCTCTCTCTTCTATTCTCTACCATGTGAATGTTGCTCCATGCTCACCCTTGCAATATACGACTAACGAAAAGTGATCTAAAACATCCCAAGCAAGTGGCGTCCTGTGAATTATTAAGATGAGCGTTGTCTCGCGGACCAAGATGGATGCCCGGCTGGCCGCCAAGATCAAAGGCCAAGCTCTGTGGACATGTGGTGGCTGGGTTAAATGCAGTCCTCAGAGGTCAGTTATGAATGGCCACAAGGGTTGACAGATGAGAAGACAGACCAGCCCAGGCTCCCAAAAAGGGTATTCATTACCCTCTTACATTGTGTGTGGTCTTTGTGGGGAGTCTTTGTGTTTCTCATCATAAACAACAGCATTGATGATACAAAGCAGGGCACTTTAGTGACATTGTGACCAAAGCAGAACTTAACTGGTGTATACAATGCACATGTGTATGGTTTTCGTAAGAGAACTGAACTCAGTCTCCACATCAGGATCTGAAGGCAATACTCTCATCACTACCCTGCCATATTGTTGTGATGCTCATAATTATGTATTGTGTGTAAATTGGTATCCATAGCCTGCTGGGGAAGATTCTTTCATTAGCTACTGTTCATCTCAGCAAGAATGTGCATCACAATATCAGCCGCGGCAGCCAGCCGGCATCAGCAATATCAACAAGAGGCGAACAGCACAGCTAGCTGCAGCCTGAGCTTGCAATTATTCTCTGCATAAATGTCACGAGAGATCCCGTCTTTTTATGGATATGCAGGTGCATCTTGAAAGCGAGACGATTTTAAAGGCAAAAAAAATTGATGGAAGAAAGAAAATCCAAGGTGAACGGCTCCTCTGCAAAGGGCTGTGTTTGAAACAGCCATGGAAACTACAAAAGCATTAAGGACATATGAAACGCTAGGGGGCGGTGTCGTTGCCATTTTAAAGCCTCAATGCACGCGAGATTCTCGTGCTGCACGAGGGCACGGTGTGACCTTGACCTTGTGATCAATAGCGTTGTCATAATGCTCTCTTCCTCTTTCGCTTCCTCTCCTTCCCTTCGTCTTATTCTTTCAATTTGTCCTGCTGTTTCTCGTGTTATTCTCCGATCAATGTTGGCTGGGCGCTGGTAGTAACACTGTCCATTGTGATAAGTGCAAAGGTAAAGCGCCTTAAGCTCTTCACTGCCACATTGTATGTTTCAATTGCACTTATGTGTGCCCCTAAAAAAATATGCAGTCTGCACTTGGCAATTGTGCTTAGATTGCAGTTCTTGCTGCTACTGTCTCTTTGCACTGTATTGCAGTGTGTTCATGTACTTTGCATTGTGATTGTGGTTGCTCGGTGGTGCTTGGTGGTCTTTTGTGGCTCTGTGAAACACTAGCATCATGTCTCTGCCTCCTGGTTGCTGATGCGGCTCTTATCCGCAAACGGTATTCCGTCCTGTGACGCCAGTCACGTAATGAAGACGTTGTGACGATGCCTCCTCATGATGTAACGTCACGCCATGTACAAAAGAAAGTGCACTGCATACCAAATAACGCCGGGGGCCATTTCCAAGATATATATCATGGCAACATATCTCTTTTCCTTTGTTTGCAGTTCTCCCACAAACAATGTGTACGTCCGGAACACGCAAGTGTTTGCTTTGTTTTTTATCCGCAACAGACAAAGACGGATTTCTAGAAGATTTCTGGAAGAAGAACGAATGGGCAATGTAATCGACAAATAATAAATGCAAAAGCCAGGGGAAAACAAAGCGCAGGTTTCAGATGACCTTCTCCAAACTAATAAAAGCAGTGCTTAAGATGTCTCATTACGAGAGCCATTGCCTTGAGAACATGCCCAAGTACAGCTAACAGGTCTCAGCCAGGCTGGATGGGAATTTACACCCAAGGCGTGTTTCACAAACAGTGTTTCCTACTACAAAGGCGTATCGCCATGCAGGCCTCGTACTTGCCATCAAAGGCGACGAGCCTTAAGAGGGCGTTTAAGGTCCTGCTGCCGCTTTAGCAGTCTACAATCGTTGCTGATGGTTCTGTTAAAGGCCAGCCTGGCTTGACTGGTTGCTTGTGGTTGGTGTTGCGGTTGCTTTAACCGGTTGCTTCAACTTGTTGCCCTTACCGGTTGGTCAGAGTTGTTCTCGCAGAACATTGGTGGAGCCAACAGGCCCCAGCAGGCCAGATCCCCTCAACAGCTTGTGGGTTGGTATTTCAAGCCCTGGCTAAAGAAGTACCACAAGGTGACATCTTAGGCGGTGGTTGCAAAGGTCAGGCCATAAAGGAAGGATACTGAAGGTCAGTGGTTGTCATTTGACCTTATGCCATAACATGCGTATGGTGTCCCTTTGCATATAAAACACGTCCACTGATGCCCTGAGTGATCTCTGGCGACCTCCTCAGATCAGGCGAGGATGTGCACCTGTATCCTTTATAGGCTGCTGAATTACCTCTCTGGTCTATGGATCTTTTGTTCTTCCTAGTCCTTTATTCATGTGTCTCCTTAGCTGGTCATTATATCCTAATACTTCGGAATAGCGTCTCTCTACACTTTGCAGAGTGTACTGAGTGCAGGTAAAGGTAAAATACATGTTATTTTTGCCTTTACTGCTATTACCCCTCTAGCTTAAGATAGGGACTATAGAGATTATAAGAAGTGGCATTCACTTTGCCAGAACACGAATAGCGATATTCTATTTGCCAACAGAATACATGAATAAATGGCCTTCGCAACACACAAATGCTATGGATCTCTTTGCTCTGTGCACATGTATTCAGACATAACTGCAGCCAAGGATACTGTACTTATGTTTATCGCATTAACATGCAATGGAATACATTAGCGTTATGTACAAAATATAACAAATGTACAGTGTCGGATGGATGTGTCGTGTCTAATAGTGATTCTTGTTTGGTTCCTATGCAGTGCTTGGCTCCATTTGTCCACATATTACATGGTCTTACTTGTACCGTCAACTAAAATATACTTTGATTCAACTTTTTCTGTTACAGTCGAAGAATGTCTTTATCCGGAATGATTTTAAACTGTTTTCTGTTGATATAAATGACTGCCTCTTCTAATATTATGTAGATCCACAATTCCACATTATGAATTCCAAGGAGTATACTTGAAAAGGTTTATGGTAAAGAATCTGTGTCATTTTCAGTAAGATGTGCCCACTTATAACAAGGCTGTATGCAAAGTGACTAGAAGCACCTGTACTTCTTTGCTATACAACCACACTGCACCTTCATTAACCTTCATAGAACATGACTTCTTCTTTCACCTGTTGCTGCAAGCACGAACTTCAAGGTCTTCTTTTTGAAGGAAGACTTCTTCTTGGAGCTTTGATAAGACTTCTCAGAAGTAGACTTAGCAAGATGCTAATGATCCACAGGTAATAAGACCTGCATTTGGTGCTTCAAAAAAGGTATACACAGCCTTTCAACAGGATTACTTCTGGTTTAAGGGGGATCTCTCTGACAAAGCTTTCCATAGAGCAGAACTGAGCAGGAACTTGCTGTGGAAAGGCAGTAAGAATGAGATGCACCAAAGTAGCACAGTTGTGTGTGACTCTATCAAAGAAGGCAGCACGTTTTGGAGGGCAATCCACTTGAATGACATCTCAGAGGTGGACCTGGTGCACAAAGGCAATGGGAAATTACTGATGACACTAAAATTCTAGTCTTATTATATTGCACCTGGCTTTATACAAAAGAGTAATTCAGCCAAAGAAAATAATAATGTTACTGACTATAATCAATGTATTCTTACATTTCAACATTGTAACTGTGTATACTTTGTTGCAAAATAAACATGGGCCTATACTATACTATACTATACTATTATACTAAACTATCCCTCGTACTCAAGTGATAACCTTGTTGAGCTGTTATATTATGGGTGACAAAGGTAGACATACTTTTTTGCTTCACCAGCAAACAAGGTATTATTTAAAGCACGAAAACAAACGAGGAGATTATTGGGATTACTCTAAAACAACTTGAAACTAGCTTGCTATAACAACAGTCATTCTATTTAGTTATTGTTAGGTATGTTCAAACACCTGTCTATAATTTTTACACAATACTGAATATTTACCAGACAGTATAAAGACTTTAGTTTTGATTTTAAGCTTGAGGGAAATTCCAAAAAGAAGTAAGACAAAAACAGAATTGAAATGCTGGCAGTTCCACAGATAAGATATTCCAGGCCATGACTGGTGTTGGCTGCTCTGTTACCATCACTGTTGTTGCCCATGTTTCTATTACTCCCGATGCGGCTGTGTTTCTGCAAATTCTATTACTGCTGCTTCTATTGCTTTTGCTCCAACCGCTGCCACTAGTGGTATTTTTGCTGTTGATATAGGAGCTGGCCATGATTCGCACTGCTGTACAGTGTACACTGCCTGGTGGGGATCTGATGAAGAGATACACTTGCTCGCCCATCCACATCTTATTGGGCAGCAGAGGACTGCTGTCAGTTCAAGGCCCTGAGCATTATTTGGAGGTCGTGAGCCGCCTACCAATCGCATGGGCTGTCCAATTGTATTTGTCAGTTGGCCATGGCGGCCCTAGACACTGACCACTTGCAGGCATGTTTCCCATTATGCCAGTGAGGGTTTTGTGAGACATTACATTGCCCTCCTTTACCCTACGACAACTCTGACGTCACTGTGCCACCATATCAACAGCCCTTCCAACTTGGACGTAGAGCGGAAGTGGCCTGCCAGTCTGACAATCACCAACCAACCCCCCTCTCATTCTCTCGGCTCATTCTCTCAGCTCATTCTCTCATTCCACTGCCATCCAACTGCAACACCCTGTATGTAAGCAGGCCCTGTGAAAGCTGCAAATACTACAGAACATTGCAAACCATGCTTGCTGGCTTGTAGTTGCAAGCTTGTAGTCTCTATGGTTTTTGCAAGAACAGTATGGTTGTTGGCAGGTTGTCTGGTAGCAGGGGTGTGGTTGCATGATCATAGAGGGCACTGGCTTGGAGTTGGTTGTTACTGGCTTGGAGTTGGTTGTTACTGGCTTGAAGTTGGTTGTTACCAGCCTGCAGTTGCTTGTTACTGTTAAGATTATAAGTAAGACAGACAACGTCATGTTATGTAGACATCTTGTATTTAACTGTTACGGTCATGTGACGTTACCATCGGTAACATATGACGTTGCTGCCCTCTACTGTACATTAATATCAACACATCTTTCCTTTTCTGAATACAATGAAATTGCAAAATTTTATAATTCAAAATTATACAAATGAATATCTGGATGATCATTTTCTCAAGGTTCTTCATCTTTGCTGTTAATCTCTTCTTTTCAATTCAACAATCAATCCAACATCTCATCTTCCCTCCAACAATCAACACAATCTCCCTGATCCACTGTGCCATGCAAGATCTCCTTCCAAATTTGTTGCATTCCCTGCAACGCTGTCTCTTCTGTTGAAGGCCTCCACGTTCTCCCTTTAACATTACTGCAACACTACATAAAATCTCTTCTGTCCGAGTCACCGATTGCAGACTTAGTTAACGCCAAGAACTCTCATGTTGCAATTGAAGTTGAATATCCAGACGGTTTTAATGTCTTATACGCCTCCCAACGACCTCAGAAACAGCAGATGAGCACACCTGACACCATGTTATGATTATAAGTAAGACAGACAACGTCATGTTATGTAGACATCTTGTATTTAACTGTTACGGTCATGTGACGTTACCATCGGTAACATATGACGTTGCTGCCCTCTACTGTACATTAATATCAACACAGTTACCAGCTTGCCAGCTTGAAGTTGGTGGTGACCCGGGGTGGTAACTATATATATATATATATATATATATAGCTTCCTGTTGGTTGTTACAAGTTTGAAGTTGGTTGTTACCAGCTTGGCATTGCTTTTCACAGCTTGAAGTTGGTTGTTACTATTTTGGAGTTGGTTGTTGTTAGATTGAAGTTGATTGTTACTGGCTTGAAGTTGGTTGTTGTCTTAAAGTTGGTTGTTACAAGCTTTGAGTTCTGAAGATATTTTACATTAGTAGCAACAATACCATAACCAAAGTTGCAGTTTCGTGTATATGAGTATATAGTTATTTGCTTCAGTGTACTTTCGAGGGAAACGTGTAGTATAACATCAGCTATTACAGAAAGCATTATTATCACTTGGTTCAACAACCCAGAGATATCTGATATCAGACAATAACATTTCCTTGTTTGGCGTGGAGCATTGCGACCCAGTGCAGTCAGTGCAACGTTTGATGGACTGCACGACAGTTTTCCAGCTGGTTGGAGACATGAACATAAGAGATAAGTTCTCAGACAGCAGCTTCTAACTGATGCAATGCAGTTTATTGAGTACTCCTTATGCTTGATCAAATTCAGGGTGCTTTCTAGTTTACTTAGTACACGTCTGATGGATTCTTATACATGCAAGATGCAAATTAAGCTAATATGAATTACTAATCCTAGAGTTCTTTTAGCTAGAATTACTAACATTACTTGATCTCCAAGAGTGCTTATATCCTGGTGTTCTGAGTGTCAGCAGTTTCTTGGCGAACCATGTGCACTGCATTTGGTCATGTGCCAAAACGAGATCACCATGACATGAATGTCATTATGGCAAATATTGGCCCAGATGACTGCAAGTACTGGGAGTTCTAAGAAGTGCAAGTACCCGAGTTGATTTACCACATCGATACCTTGTTGTTGCTAAATTGTTGCTATCATTCCTTGATTTGCTACAATTCCTTGATTTGCTACA
This sequence comes from Platynereis dumerilii, assembly GCA_026936325.1. Taxonomy (NCBI): domain Eukaryota; kingdom Metazoa; phylum Annelida; class Polychaeta; order Phyllodocida; family Nereididae; genus Platynereis; species Platynereis dumerilii. The sequence goes on along the minus strand of JAPTHN010000002.1, from coordinate 79,024,117 downwards.
CAAGTCCTTGATTTGCCAAACGATGTCCTATAAATGATATTGCTTCAGCTTGAGGGTTTTGCTCCATCAGGAGAATTTTGACATTTATAAGTATCCCTCGTATAGCCATACAGTTCATCTCATTTTCCATGTACAACATGAACATGGGCTCTTCTGTCGAAGAGCACTTTACAGCACGTTGTGGGTAATCCAATGCTAATTTTCAGTGCTTCAAAGTGTTCGGTTGGCACATGCCCTACTTCTGCTAAAAAGCCAGGGTCCCCTGTGTGAATGTGAAGCCAGAACAAGGCGTAAAGCCGAAAGTTGGAGCCAGAGAGCCAACATGTTTGGAGGACAGCTGCCAAGAACACATGTAAAACATCTATCTCAGCACTCTTGCTTGGCTCAGCCACATTGATTTTGTGTGCCAATGATTCTCGTTGGTCTGAAGTTGCTCTGAAGTTGTCTCTGGCCTCCATCGTTCCCAACCCTTCTTACTATTGATTAGCCCTTTGAAATACTCAAAATACGTCTTATCAAAAGCTGAGGCTCTTCTATCAATAGCACAGCACACACAGGCGTTTACAGAGACACTCGGTGCTGTCTTCTGTTGTTGTCTACAGCTGCGATGGCTTTGCCAATGCTGCCAATATCTGTGCTGATGACTGTGCCAATACCATGCCAATGGCTGTGTAGGTGGGACTGTTACCATGTCAAGTGGCAAAGACAAAAGTCCACTCCAGGCCCCAGGGACCTCATCTTTTGTCTTCTTGAGGACCCCTAGTGAATAACAGTCTCTCTTTGCTAACTCCAGAGCCAGAGACCACAGGCCAAAGAGGCCCATAATCTATGGAGTGGGTTGACAACCATATGGAAGATGTGACCACTTACTCAGCCCTGTGCTGTTTACTCCATGCTCTAACATCCGCAACCTCCTAAGATGTATGGTACCACCACTCCACCTCCCTCCTCTCTCTCTCCAGCTGGCTCATGAATACTGTTCTTTCACTGTACTTGCTGCTCATTCATTGTATCTGCTGCCCGTTCACTGTACTTGTTGCTGTTTCACTGTACTTGGTGCTCATTCATTGTTCTTGTTGGCTGCTCTATCAATGAGGAGCTCCCTTTTACTGGCAGCTGGGTGGCTTAGTGGTAACAGTCCTGGTCTGCTCCTGTTGCAGTGGTTATGAATCCGGTGAACCTTCGAGAAAAAACTCCGATCTGGATGTTGTTGTTTTTTAACAAAACTTTGGTGGCCCATGACATCAGTGTCCATACATGTAAACAAAAATGTCCCTCATATCAGGTATATCTATCTGCCCAGCTACAATATATCCAGCTCATATACTGTTCACCCAAAGTATGCTCCCATATACTCTCCTGGCAGCGTCAGCATGTTGAGGAGGCACCTGTTCCAGACGAACATCCTCCTTCCTCTGGGTCCATGGTTTATTGTGACCTCCATGCATTATTCCTTGTCCTGTAATGCACCACCTCCATTGATATCAGCATTTCATGGCATCAAATTGGTCCAGCCTCTACCAAGCGCCATGTGCTGGCTGACAGTGATGAAGTGTGGCAGGCTCTTCCTGTATAGAGTTATATTATGAAGTATGCAACATCATTATATAGGCAACAACATCATTATATAGCCAACTAGGCTGCATCATCACCTATACACTACTGCATTAGGAAATCTCAAGTTAACAAAATTGGATATTCAAAAGGAGAGGAATTTCTGTTCAAGACTTCTTTTTTATAAGGCACAATTACTGTATGTTTTGCTTTTACAGTCTTCGAAACAGAAGTGATAACCCCAATGCTAAGAATGGAGTCCCTATTATCACTCATTATTGAAGTGACATGTATTTCTGTCACGAATATATCACCATTTCCAATGTAAAAGATAGGAAGCACAGTGAAATCTATGACATTCTCAAATAGCTGATAGTAACCATTTGTATTCCTCGACAGTAATGAAATCCTCGTCACACGTTGCGCTCCGAACCAGTGATTGATACTCGCATTGGCTCATTGTTATTATTGTATGCCTTTTTAATACCGTATGCAACTATGCATGTGAGATTATCATGATAATGACCATTGCCTAGAGCTCTGTTCGTATCAACCAGGTTGGACATTGATATGAGGGGCCTAACTGTATCACATTGGGAGGCATGCAACATTGATCAGTCGCAGCCGAGTGGGGGCAGCACTGCAGCACGTTGATTACTGTGGACAGGAAGATACAACATTGGCCCCAAGGCTACGATAGAGGGCCCCCTGCCTCCCCCCGGTGTCATCAGGCCCAGACTCGGATGCTTATCCAGCATGTTCCGTTTGGAAAAACAGCACCTTAGAGCCCTGTGGCCTCTCACCATCCTCCAAGCATTACTCCACCTCAGTTACAATTGAGAGTTGACTTGAACCACCAACATCACAGGCCACCATGCTCTGTTCAAGTGGAGCATTGTAACATGCACCACCGTTCACATGACTTTGTTCACTTGTGTTCACTTGTGTGCACTGTGCTCAGATGCCTTATACGAGCCCTCAGTGAGTCAGTATCTGTGATCAGTGAGCCACAGCTCCATGCAGTGCATGCACTCAGTCATGTAATACAATCATGATAATATGGCCCATAAACATGTCCTTGGAATAGATGTATTAGTTCAATAAAAATCTAAACGTCCAGGATCAATAAGTAATATGCATGAGCAAAGTATTAGACACTCGAATTTTAGTGCACAAGATGAGAGGAGTCAGCCAGGGGGCCATCCTATGACTGTCACTATTTTCTATATCAAAGAAGAGCAGAGGCAGTTTTCTGAGAAATGAATGCCAAAATGGTTTCCAGTGATTCAGTGCTTACTTAAAAGACATTCCTTGCCCTGCTCTATTTACTCGCTGGCTGCATTAAATTAAGCCTCATGTCCTGGGTCTCTTACATTATCACAAACTAGCGACATTCTTTATCCGGCCCTTGTTGTTTAATGTGAATATGTTGATGAATGGGCTTCAATCTGGGAGTTTGTTTTCATGTTTCATGGCGGCCATGAAGAAAAGCCATGATTGATTCAGAAACAGAAGAGCAGCGCTCGGCACAAAGAAAGCGTCCCCCTTTAATGGCGCTTGTTTCTCCTGGCGAGGCAGTCGTAGCGGTCTCCCACCGAGGCGGGTTCCTACAACAACAGCCAGCCTTAATGACCCCCTCCCCTGTTGGCTATGGATAAACCCCGGCCCTAAGCAATAACCTTGGAATTAAACGCCCATCAGCATTTCAAATGTGAGTAATGAACGCACTGAGCTGCTTGAGATCCGGTATTGAGCATAGGCGGCCATGCACTGTCGTGTACCTTGGCTTCATCCATTAGACCCCTATTATCGCTCACTGGTTGGCGGGCATTCTGTGAGTTTCTGTCAGTCGGTTTGGCATCAGCCCTGTGTGTGAGGAGGTGAGTGGCTTCGACTGCAAATTAGATGGGGCCTGGCCGGCAAGCGGTAGGAGTCGAGGGCAAATGTAATGTCTATTCAAACGCGGCGGAGGTGATGCGAAGAGACAGGGCGAGAGACACTCATGCCGCGGGCTCTATTCAGCCTTTATTAAGGACGGGAAATCTGTGCTGCTAATGCATATTCATCCTGCTCGTGGGCTTGTGGCAAGAAGGGCCAGGAAGTGGCGAAATGACTGCAGCAGCCGCCCGCGACACCAAGGGCCTGGGGCCAGGGAAAGTCCCACTTCACGCCCAGCGACCCAGCTGCCCCTTCATAATGATTATTGACATTTTTTATGGGCTTCATTTTGTCTTGCCAATTCCTCTGATAACAGCTTGTGAAGGAACTGTCTGTATTTGTTTGGGCCAATCCAACAGAGGCAAGAGGAGAAGCTGCCTGCCCTATGTGACCTTCACGTAGCGGATAAGTCTCAGTGAATGGACCCTCTATTGGCCATGTAATAAGACGGCTTAGGCCCTTGGCTGAGTCTGCATTGCGCCTTAAATCCAAGTCTTAGGAGGAATTCAACTTGATCACCCTGCTGATCCATCATATAAACACTTGAAAGGGGGCCCTGGCAGATGATGCCCTCCTGTACAAGCATTGCAGTCAATAAGTGCCTACTTACACTGCTCCGCACAACCCTAGGCGTTGGCAGCTTACTTACAATTCATGCAACACAGGTCCAGCTGTTGGCTGTGCAGCTCAGCTCCTAATGCCTTGCAATACCACAATATTAGCACAAGCAGTCATGTGGCCAGCCTGGTCACTTCTCTGACACTTTGCACCCTCTGAGGGAAGCGAATCATTAACTATTTATCCCTTGCAATATTACAACCCTATATAAGGTAATGTAGGTGGCCAAACACTACTGCTTCTAGATAATTCATGTCCAGGTGCAGGGACATATACACAGGCATGTTGGCAACATCACTTTGGGACATGTCATGACATCAGTGTGATATGCTGTATTACAAAAGCTGTAGACATATATGTTGTATTGTTTCAAGCCAGTGTTCTACAAGGCATACATTCACTCAAAAAAAATACTTTCTGCTTTTATTCAATGACCGATCGCTGTCCAAGTTCATGTGTCATTAGCATTATGAAAAGTTATGCAATAATTCTATGCTTCATGCATCAGTTGCATGTTTCCAATAAAACATCAAAGATTGTTTTGAATTATGCAATAATGGTCTGGTTTTTTAACAGTCAGTCGTGCTAATAGTAGACAAAACATTTTTGTAAATGAACAGTCACTTTTATGAAAGAATAAACAATTAGTCTTTTATATTGGCTTATTATTGCTGATTGTTTTGTTCACAAAGCGAAATATTGTCAATTGTCGAAGGTCCAAAACGAATTTCGACGAGCAACACTTTCGAAAAAGTGGAGTTGAAATTTGTTCCACTTTTGGGACAAATGAATCAAGCTTTATCGCGCAAAATGCAAGTGGTGAGCTCTCATTGATACCTAGCACGATAACAGAATAAGGCACATGGGATTTTAATTATAATGCAACATTCAGAACTGGTCGATAACAGTTAGCTTTCATTTCCAAGGAACACAATGGCTGCCAAATATGAATTGATTTGTTGGACTCAGGCTCAGGCTTAGTGGTTATAATAATACAGCACTAGTTTCCTTTTATTTTCTGCCAAGTTTGATGATTAATACTGAAAAGGGATGGTGCCACCATAAATCTGCGCAGTCAGTTACTTCCTGGTGTTTTATACCAGAGATTTACCAATCTGTTGTAATTGAGGAAATCTGTATTCCAGACAGCATTCCCTTGCCTTAAATAGCTTCTCGGAGATTCAGGTCTTTTAAGTGAACTATTTTCAATTGTATGCCTTCGCACAAGTGCGGGGTGATTTATTTTCGACTTGTTTGCCGGTGCTTTTATCCTGCTCCCGACATACGGTGGGGCAGGTAAGTAAGACCGTGACAAGGTTAGCATCATCTTTTCCTGTGTCACTGCTGAGCCAAGATTAAACCTATGGTCTCAGTAAACACACTAATGGAAGGGGCCTCTTGTGCTTCACAAAACCTTCTCCCCCTGCCAATATTTACCAAGAAGAGTGCAACAAATGCCTCAGCAGCCTTGCTCCTGTCTATGGCTTATTCAGCTTATTCAGGTTATTCAGCCTCCTGTTAGGCACCCTGTCATTGGCACATAAGCTGCTAAGCCTTTGTATGGTGTTTGCATGCATGTTATTTACCAGCAACAGTACTTTGCCTTGTTATACACCTTTTGTATCAATTCACATTTACCAGCAACAGGACATTGCCTTGCAATACATCTTTGATCCACTGACAAATTATCAGCGACAGAGCAATACCTTGCACAATGCACCTTTGTTCAGTTCACTAGTTATCAGTGACAGTACATTGCCCTGCAAGACAACTTTTGTACCAGTCCACTATTTATCAGTAACAGTACATTTCCTTGCAATACACCTTTGGATCAGTTCACTATTTATCAGTGACAGTACATTTCCTTGCAATACACCTTTGGATCAGTTCACTATTTATCAGTGACAATATATTGCCTTGCAATACACCTTTGTACCAGTTCAATATTTATCAGTGACAGTACATTGCTTTGCAATACACCTTTGTATCAATTCAATATTTATCAGTGACAGTGCATTGCCTTGCAATACACCTTTGTACTAGTTCAATATTTATCAGTGACAGTAGTCAGTACATTTCCTTGCAATACACCTTTTTACCAGTTCACTATTTATCAGTGACAGTACATTGCCTTGCAATACACCTTTGTTTCAATTCAATATATATCAGTGACAGTTTATTGCCTTGCAATACACCTTTGTACCAGTTCACTATTTATCAGTGACAGTTCATTGCCTTGCAATACACCTTTGTACCAGTTCAATATTTATTTTTGTGTGACAGTACATTGCCTTGCAATACACCTTTGTACCAGTTCAATATTTATTTTTGTGTGACAGTACATTACTTCGCAATACACCTTTGTATCAATTCAATATTTATCAGTGACAGTTCATTTCCTTGCAATACACCTTTGTACCAGTTCAATAGTTATAAGTGACAGTACATTGCCTTGCAATACACCTTCGTACCAGTTCACTATTTATCAATGACAGTTCATTGCCTTGCAATACACCTTTTTACCAGTTCACTATTTATAAGTGACATTACATTGCCTTGCAATACACCTTCGTACCAGTTCATTATTTATCAGTGACAGTACATTGCCTTGTAATACACCTTAGTATCAGTTACGATTGAGGTCTTGATCAACTTCTGAATTTTAACCCAGGGTCTAGCAATGATCCACAGGTTAAATGTTATATCGGTCTAGGTTGCCCTTCTCATAATGACAAGGCTACTTTATACAACTTGGCATTAATGCAAGTAAGCTGAATTATAAGTATAATAAACTTATAATTCTTAAATTGTGTACAGTATTGAAACATTACTATTGTTACAAGCAATTTTACTAACAAACCTGTGACAAATCTCAAAATCGCATACACAAATATAATATGGTTATAAAAGGAGAGCGTTAGTAAGAGCGCATCTGTTATTTGCAGCCTTGTACACTGTCTTGTGCTTTTGACACCAGGAAGCCTCGGGCCAAGGTCTCTGAGAAAACCAAGGCATCTGCTCTAGACAGCTATTGTGTGCTACACAAGTACAAGCTACTGTGTGTTACTACTTGTGGTAATATTGTGCAAGTTTAAACACCACAATGATCTTGTAGTAAATAACAAATGGAACTGATATATATGCAACTATATTTCAGATTAATTGCATACACTTAATTAGAATTGTTTGCAATTTGTTTTCATTGGAATGCATTGCCATATAGGCCTATATAGAAAAGTTTGATTTCCTTCTTTTTTTTTCGAAGCTTCGCATATATTTTAATATCAATTTTTGCTTCAGATATATATTTCAGTAACAGTTTTTGCCAATTCGATCTATGTATGTATACACTAATTAGTATAAAGGGTACTGCAGTGTAGGAATGTCTCTATTCAGCCTCTTGTACTTCAATATTGGTTCAGGCAGTTGGTGCAACAAAATCCAGGGACTTATTCACTTCACTATCAAGACATAATGATCAGACTTTGAATCACTTACTTGCAGTAATTACTTACAGTATTGTCACGGTTGGGGCAGTTTACTGAAAATTCATCTGTTAGCTAAGTGTCTGGCACATCTTACTTAAGGAATGTGACAAAAACGAGGAAGGCAGATCTCCCTTTCCAAGTCTGAGCTTATGAATTCCTGGACTGCATTGTGAATACAGTCTCATCCATCTTGTTTGCAATCTGCAGTTTATTGCTCTTAGTTGCATTCAGGTTGCCACCTGTGCGGATAATGCGGCGTAAAAACAAACATCAGTCTTGTTGGTTGCAGTGGGCAAACAGGGGCACAGTGATTGCATTGTTCTTTGTGCCAATAAAACAAGTGGTTGCTGAAACTGGCAGCGTCCCTAACAAAGTGCTTTCCATAAATCAGGGACCATCAGGGCTGCATCACATGCCTGTTGCATAAATATGGATGCCAGGGCGGCCATAGACATCAGAGCAACATGGGGTCTATTAGGCCTCCTCTGTGCTGTCATAGTGGCCAATTCAATTTGTTGTCTCCCATGAATTGCTTTGTCCCTCGTGGCTTTGTCACTAGATGGATGACCCCCCCCCCCTCCCTGCGTGGTTGTTCGCAGAGCGGTGTTTCTCCTTACTCGGATAAATCACACTCATTTGGTTTTAACTCGTTGGCGGTTGTTTGCTCTAAATCACTAAATGTTTTCTCTCGAATGTCCTCATGACATTGTGTGTAGATCTCGGAGGAAGCTCAATTGTTGTTGTTCCTGTTTTCCAAGCTGATCCCTCTTGCCATGTCTTGCTCTTGGTGCGATTTTCTTTCTTGTGCCAATGGGGAGACTTGTTAACATAACTTGTCAAATAACTTGTCAACCATCTTGTCAAATATTTTGTCAAATAACTCGTTAAATCATTGTCCAAACACATTTATAAAACCAGATGTAAAACACTCTGATAAAAGATCTTGACAAACAATCTGTTGAACCCTTCCTTAATGTTACAACAACAACAATCTCACACATCGTTTTACAAGTTGTTTCATAAGGGCTCCTACCAGCATGTGATGTTTGCTGAACAACATCCTCCAATTTTAACCCTTCCATAATGGGGATAAGATCAGTTCTGAGGCAGATTTTGTGTAGAACTCTTATGCCCCTCTTTTGTTTTCAAAGCAAACTTGATTGCAATTGTGAGTTTGTTGGCTTGGAATTGGCTTGAAATTGGATTGCATTACTCATAGATCGGTTGCCTAATAATCTGTTTGCCAACATTCGTTTGCTGCAGCTTTGAAAAAGGAATGGCAGAGGCAGGAGTCTCTCATTTAGGACAAACAAGGAGGCCTGGCATACTTTGAAAGTGAATTTAATTATCCTCAACTCCCTAAAGTCGACAGCAAAAATGTAATCACATTAGCAACATGGGAATTAGGTCTATCATATAGCTAGCAGTGACTGCCAAGCAGAAATCTGGAAATATACCAAATTTCATTTCATAGCAAACCTATTGGCTGAGTCATAATGTTGGCATAAGGAGACTGAACCGCTCTAAAAGCCATGCTGTGGTATATCACAACAAGCATTATGCATGATGCATTCATATTTAAACCCATTTGGAAAGTCACATTTTGACCAGATGGTTATGTGGATATAAGGAATCCATTTGGGTAAATTGATCTATATATATATATCTTGATAAAAACCAAAGAAGTTCTGTTGCACATCCTCATAAACATTTTTTTGAGTCTTCATAATTTGAGGCTTGAATCCTCATAATAATATGATTTGGTATATGAATCCTCGTAACTGTTACAATCCTAATAATTTGGGTTTTCATTGGCGTATACCAGTCAAAAAAATCTACTATGTTTTAGTCCAAGAAAGGAATGAGCATCCACAAAGAGTGCCGGATTACTTTAGGCATTTGCTAAGAATAAATTTGCATCTCCAATAAGACTTCCTCTGGCATAGTCAATAGCATAGTCTAGATGTCTAAACCTCTCAAATCAGACTGAGGTGATCCTGTTTAATGCAATGATGCTAATGCAATATTTATGATAGTCCATGACAAACAAGTGTGGTCTGATTGCCAGACATCTCCTGGCTTTCTTGGAACAAAGTCAAGAGGCAATTTGTGGAGCTGGTTGTGAGCAATGAGGGGCGCATGCCTTTACAAGCCTCTGCAGCAAACTGGAGATGACCAGTATTCAGAGATGCCAGTACACAGAAATGGCCAGTGCACAAGATGACCAGTTGATCTTGGCCCAGACACAGCCTTTGCAGAGCTTTGCAGGGTTCTTGGAGGCCAGTGGTCAGTAGTAGTCACAGCTTTGATGTCCAGTAATGGGCATCCAGCAGCCAAGGCCACAGCGCCCAGCAGGTTCATGCCTGGTTTGCCCAATGGGCCCCAGTTGCCCGCACGGCTAATTTGATCCGAAAGACTTGGGAGGGCGATTTGTCTGGACTGTCTTGTGGGATTCCTAGCTCACTGGACATGTGGAAAGTTATGGAGCCAAGACTTCCATAAAAGCAGGCTTAAGGAGTGTTAGAAGAGTCCTGCTATCCCTTCATATCCCCTCATATGCCTTCATATCCCTTGACGTTTTATTGGAGATTCTGTCAAATCGTCTGATTTCTTATTCCGATTCGTGTGCATTGAGCGTGTGTCGATTTAAAGAGCACGGATCGGAGTATAAGCAAATGTGATGAAATGCAATGAGATGCTCTAAGTGGATCGCACACAGTACTTGGCCACTGCTTGCCTTTGCTAGAAGTGACCCTTTAAGAGAGCTGTTGAGTTATGATCCTGATGCAACAACCCAAAGGCCCCATTTTTCGCTTGGTTTTCTTTTCTCCTTTCTGCTCATGCAACAAGAGCACAGGCTGCTCAAGCTAGTCCTGCCCAGCTTGGCTGGCTTGCAAGCTGGCTTGGTTGGCTGCTGGAGTGACGGGGAATTACCAGGGTATTATGGTCTTATGGCTGCTGTTATTGTTGTGGTAAGGCGCCATAGGACTGGGGTAAGAATGCAATTACTGAGTGTGATAAATCATGTGTCTAAGGGGCCTCTCTGGCCTGGTCACAGTTCACACCGTTCAAATAGCAGGCAATTAATGGAGCTAGTCAGCCACGGCGTTCTGCCCTGTCAATGCAACTGTTGAGGGAACAAAACTGGGAGGCTGCCTATTCGCTCTTGCAAAAGCTGAGCTGTGTGGTTACTTGGTTGATTCGTGATGGCCTGTGGCAGTAGTTCAATCTCCCCTGACAACTCTGACAGCTTCTGCACAGCCCAATACAGCCAATGCTCTCCTCCACAGCTCCTATACAGCTCCTCTATTGTTCCTGTTAAGCTCCTTCTTAGCTCCTGTTCAAGCTCTTGCTCAGCCCTTGGACAGCTCCAGATTAGTTTCTAGTCTTCCTCAAGCGTCCCTGGCTTGCTCTTGTGCCTGTTAAGCTCCCATAAATCTCCTCACTAAGCTCCTATAGCTGCTATGAAATTCCAATTTAGTCGTGTTTAATTGCTGATTACTGTATTGTGTTCTGCTAATGATGATGACTGCTTTAGTGTTATGACAAAATTGGAGCAAATTGTTTGTGCAGTAAATATCTTCCATGCCACATGTCCTCCACTTTGAAACGTGTAGATTCAATGGGTGGTTATACACCCAACTCACGTGCAATTCCTGTTTGTGAATGTACTAAACTGTTCCTTTACTCCTTCTGCTCGTTCTGCTGCTCGGCTAATGAGATTGAATCCTGACTAGGACAGAATACTGAGAATACTGAGATTGAATAGTGTTCTGCTAATTGAAGAAACTGGATTCCAAAGAGTGCTTGCTTTTCTGGCTGGATTACTGCGATTTGAGGAGGTGTTAATTGGAGCAGGGGGAAGGTCGTTAGGAGGGGGTGTATACATTGATGTAGCACTGATGTGCGGAGAACTGCAGACTGTCATCCTGCCAGAGACAGCCACAGTCACCATTGGCACACCATTGGCATTGATGCGAAAAAATGTCGTTAGGAGTGGTGGCCTTTGTGCTTTACCCTTGATGAGGCAAATTGCTGCAACTCCAAGCTTCTGTTGGTTTAGCTGCTTTACATTCTCCCCTATTAGGACAGTCTAGTGGTCCTTCGTTATAGACCTTTGCCTCACAGACTTTCTGTAGAGCAAGTCACGAAATATCCTTCCCAACCTGAGTGCACCAAGACAGGCTGAATAGGGACAGTCTATAAGATAATGAAACCAAAAATAGATCCATCCCCCTCAAATGCATTCATACCATCTGACGAACAATATCATTGTCACATTGAACTCTTTGTTGTTCTTTTGCTTATTCTGATGTCAAGAAATGACATGTTTGGATTATCTTCAATACAATGTTTCTAATTCTGAATAATGGATATTTCAAAATATCAAAAATAGTCCAGTTATACGTTCACCGGAGAAGCCTATTGCACTCCGTCCATTCGCATCCATCATTCAAATACGCCTGCCATTTTGAAATTAAAGGTTTCAAAAGAATCATTTGGTACTATTTGAATTAGAACTCTGAATAGATTAGACACGATAGTTGTAACGATCACTACCATCCTAAATGGAACAATGACTTCATGAACTAGGCCTACCATCCCCAATGAAACAATCACTACCATCCCAAATGTAACAGTCATTGGATCTACCATCACACATTTTCATGACAAACGTTTGAGCTTTGCAGCATGTTTCTACAGTTTTACACTTGTAAATATTGTTATTTTCTACCAATATATGCAATAAATCGTTGTCTATCCAACCTTATGATGAATGCAATGAGATACCACAGAAACTATAGTGAGTAGAACAAGCTGACGAGCATAGTAATCCTTGGCAGTATAATATACTTTTTTCAGACAGCAGCCAGACTATGTGAAAGTTTTTCCCCGGAAGAACTATATGGAACCAGGCAACCTCTCAGTGGAATGATTCCCACACTACAATGACATCACCTTATGACGTCATTACTTTTTGTGTAAATCTGTGAAGCCTCCTGGGTGTTGTGTAGGTGATTGTGTTACTTCTCCAGACATACTTTCACATAAGAACAGAGTAGCTTGTCATGAATATCCCTTCGACCGAATGAGAGTCCAATGACAATCCCATGTTTGTGGGAAATGAGCCTGAGATTAAACAATCTTACCAGTTTTGCAAGAACCACTTTTTATTAGAACGTATTGGCCAAGAAGACAGAGGCCAGAAATGTTACATCAACTAATTTATATACTATTTGCAATTTGCGTTAGGTCTGTGGGACATGAGTAGCATCTTAAAATGACCCCTTTTTATCAAAATGTTGAACTTCAAGTAATCAAATCACCATATTTCATCCAAATGTGACAAATATTGATAAACAGCAATTGAATTACTTTGGATATAAACGAGGTGTCAAGAGGGAGATGAAAGCTCCACTGAGACAAACAATGAAATATTAGTGTTTGCAAAAACCGAAGTAGGGCAAGATGATTGAGCTTGGAGAATTATGGCTGAGATGATCACATTTGCTGTTTCAATGAGTTATTCAAATGGAAGAATTTCCATTAAACTGATTTATAAGTTATGACTGATACCAATTATTTTAAATGGTGATGTATTTGTGGATAAAGTATATACTGGTTGATATAAAACTGAATTTTATGGTTTTTCAAATATAAAAAAATTATGGAACTGATAATTTTGCATCTCAATTTCATTGAAATTACCAGAAATCGGGGTGTATGAATTTGTCTTGAAAATGGTTGTACTAGTTTTTAAATCATTTGTTTATGTTTCACTGTATTGCTCCATTTAGATTTGAAAGGAATAAATTCAGTAAACTGATTAAGTTAAATCAATAATGATGTATCTATCTTGAACATATATTACTGTAAATGGATATAGTGCTCGTTATGGTATGAATAGATTGATCAGTGTGATAAAGGAGTACATTTTATTAGAGTGCTGTGATAAACTGTAATCTTGGTTCACGATGACAAGCTCCTGTAGTAAAGAGAGTGATAAACAACAGTGATTCATGGGCGTTGGAGGTTGTCCACTGGAGTGTGTGGCAATTAAGCAGTTCAATAGGACTGAATTGCTGATATGTGGCTGTACTCCAATGGGTGAATGTGTTTACAGTAATCATTACCACCTTCTAGCAATATTTATTTGATTTCCATTCACATCGATGGATAAATTCCGATGGGCTGTCAGCCTCTGGAAATGGCTTAGCAGTTTTGCAGCAGCTGCTTTGTTAGCTGCCATCCCTGACATTTGATGCTTGATTTAATGTGACGTAATGGCTATTAACCACCGGCACAATTCGGCGATGCAAGAATGGGTGTTGTTGTGACCTGCTGTCCTAGATAGGCCCAGATAGGCCCAGTGTGTCATTTGCAGCATGCAACGTCAGTCAGTGGGAGTCATTCGTGTCAGTGGGAGCCTCGTCGATTGCATGCATCGCATGTTCAGATCAGTCAATCCCAGAAACACTCAGCTGTGTTTGATCCATGGGGCTGTGTGGTCTTTGAATATTGGTTCGTGATCTATGTAGGAGCATAGAATGCCTTAGATTTAGGTCCATGTGGGTGTTGGTTCATGAATTTGCAGCCCATGATGGTCCATGAATGTCTGGATTAAGGGGAATCCGAGTCCTCTGGCCTCCTGTCTGCTGGTCCCCCAGTGGTCAATGCACTGTTTACCTGACGTTTTGTGAAACACGAGCATTGATATTATCGACAAGCAATCTGGCAGCATAGGTAGCACTGGTAATAAGGAAGCAGGCAGGTAATGATGCAGCTGCTGCTTCTGCAGATTCTGCTGCTAGTAATGTAGTTACTGCTGATGTGTGTGCTGCACCTCCCTCTCTGCTCCATTGATCACACAAATCTCCAGATCAATCAACGGTCATGCATGATTGATGATTGAATCTTGTGCCCATTGCTGGTTGCCTGCGCATCATTCGGCCATCCGGGTCTGCTGCTGCTGCTGCTGCTGCTGCTGCTGCTGCTGCTGCTGCTTGGTGCCTCTGCTGCTGTCTCCATCATCCTCATCTCACGTTACTCTCCTCCTAGCCTAATATACACTAGGTCCCTGGTAAACCTATAGCCACTCTGGGCCCTTTCCAATTTGCTTCTCTGTCCCGTCTTCTCCAATGAACTCTACTATCAAAGCTTGCTGATGTAAGCAACTTGTTGTTTGGGCCTGTTCTACATTTATATATCTCCACAGGTTTATCACATTTCTTGTGAATCTGGCGAATCTGTGCTAATAGTTTATTGCGACCAATGTAGGTCACATTTGTTATATTATCTATATTCTTGCTATGGTTGAGAAACAAGTTATACCACAAAGCCATTGGTAGATGAATTGATCCCATTTATGTAAAGGTATAATAAATGATGAGATCATTGTCGTGGTCTTGTCAAGCATGGGAGCAAGGAGGGACATGCCAAGCCAGCCACTCCCACCTAATAAGGGAGCAGCATTTCCTTCTCTTCCAAGAAGCCGTGCATTATGGAGAATGGATGCAGCAGCCAGCAATATCTGAGATTGTTTGTGTTTAAGCGAAAGCCTTGCATAAGAAGGCCTTTCTGGGGGACCCCAGACTGTCTGATTGGGTTGGTTTGTCCTCTGAGACCTCGTGGACTTCTCATTCGTAAATAATAGACATAAAGCATATCTATAGTGCCGACCTGACCCAGTTGACCCTACAAGGGGGTGGGGAGACAGAACAAAGTCGGAGCCCCCTCTCGATGAATCCATCATCCGCAGCCAGCCTCCCCTCTCGAGTGCAGCCCAGTGTAAAATTTCAATGCATAATAACCATGTGGAAAAATTCATTTACAGCCTAACTGGAGAAGACGTGTTTTAATTTTCATCCTCATTGAGTGGGAGAGGCTCAGGGAGAATCAGTGAGACTCATTGAGAGTGAGGGAGGCTGGGGGAGGTTGTTGGAGGCAGCTCAGAGTATTGCCGAGGTGATGCCTCTTGTTTTGATGTTCTACTACCCCTGGGGATAGGCGTGCACATATGGGACACCAATATGAATTGATTTCATGTAGAATAAACATCAATGCCAGGGCATTGCCAGGCAGCCAAGTGCCCCTGCCAAGTCTTCCTGATGCCCGGAGACTGCACATGGCACTGCATGCATGAGTTCTGAGCCTGCAATTCTCTATTTCTTTCCATATATATGTCTTCTTACTGAAGCAGCTGCAAGTCAGAAAGCGGAACCAGTAAGCATCCCCGGAAAATGTTTCCGAAACCAGGTCTCGTACTGGTATTTACGAGACCACGTGGACGAGACTTGGTGAGATTTCAACGAGGCCTGGGAAGGTATGTAAGAGGAAGTGATACATGGCAAGGAATGCCTGCCAAGCATCAAATCCCCTTCAGTTCAGCCTGCTTGTCACACAAGAATGGAAAAATGGCTGCAATGCCAGAAATCGACAAGTCTGAGAATTGGAATTCAAGACAGCCAACAGAAAATGTATGCTCAGGGCTATAGCTTCCATATACGCCTGGTCCCAGAAATGCATACATATGTCTGGTGGGTGGAGGGAGTCGTGTGGGGCTCCTGGGTGTTTGTCTTCATAGTAGTGAGGGTGGAGTCTTTCTTGTTGTGTTTTCTCACTTGATGAATAGCCACCTCATTTGATGGACAAACTCCATAATGGACTTCACCTATGCTTGCCTCTATCTTGCCTAAGTTCCTCCTTTTTCTTCCCCTCCTCTTTTTTGCATTCATGAAGAAATATGGATGGAGCTGAAAGAAGCTCAATTATTCACAAACCTTGGTATGTTCATAGCTGAAGCAGCTCGGCTAAACTTGTGTTTATGGTGATGGTGGCATCATGTACGTTCTTCATAGAATAGGCAGTTCATAAGTCATTTATGCAGCAAAATAATAGGCCTCCTCCGTCCTTGTGCTCTAATGCTGTGGAGATGAGAGTATTAGCCCCAGAGCCCTTTGCTGAGTGTTGGCAGAGTGTTACAGTGTACCTTTGTGATTATCCACGTCATCATCATGATTGTGACATCAGAGATCGATAGAACTGCAAGTCAAAGAGACAGGCGAGCTGATAGAAGCATTAAATGAAAGCTGATCAATGAGCAATCGACACAAGATTGAGAAATGTCCTCTTTTTGAGCTACTGGCCAGCCATTGCATGTGGCGACCCCTGGATCAGTGACCCTCCAGTTCAGCGCCCCCTGCCCACCTCCCATGAGGCGTGATTTGTGCTGTTCTGGCCGAAACCATAATTAGAGTGATTCTGGCCACTTGGGCCGAGCGAGCCAACTATGGCAGCCAACAGTTTGCTGGCAGCAGGGCACATTGGTGGAGCAAGGCTCAGCAAGCAGACTGGCAGAGGCTGGTAGCTTTTTGTCCAGTATCAGCCGTATGCATCAGCAGCAAGTCAGTCCTATCTCAGCAGTGATTGAGAGAGAGAATAACTGCTAATATATACAGTCAACATTTGCTGCACCTCATTAACGGATATTAAATCAGTCAGCTCACGACCCTGAGAATGCTGATAAGTGCTTATAAATAAGGAAAATGTGGCCGTTCATAATCGACACGGTGAGGGCTGCCCAAATGCAGAGTGTGTTGCAGCACCAACCTTGTGAAAGACTGTAGCAATCTACTGTGCATTGGAATAATGTGCCAATAATGTCCCAAGTAGGCTACCTCTGTACTGAAGCTTGTGTGCAACACCAATATTAGGAAGCAGCTATTGTCTGCAGGATTTGCATAGCACCTTAATTATGGAGTAATTCTGCCTTGAATACTTAAAAGAAATTAGTATCTGGTGTCCTCAAGACTGCTTATCCACCAGCCCACTCGTGCCTTGCACAATGTCTCTTTGATGCAATGTGCATAAAGGCTACTAAGGCTACTCCTTATGAATCTTTATGGAGAGGTTTAATGGCTCCTTTGCCTTTTCATTGTTAATGATCTGTTGCTTGAGAGTCGGCCTGAAGGACACATCTCTTGCCACTGCAGCATAATGCTTCCTAAGGCCACCATTATTAGAAGGCTTTACTTTCTAAGTTCTAACATGTTTTTATACACAAACAGCAAAAAAAAAAGCACCACATTGGATGAGAAAACTTTGTCCTGCTTCCCCAAATGGGCTCTCCCCACTGAAGGCAGATTTGTAGAACAGGCGGAACAACAGCTCCCTGCAGTAAAATGTGTGACTCATTCTTCAATTACTTCCTCAGGCGTTATTATGTAAAAATTTTACGCCCGTTAGCTTTGAATGACTGGCGACATTGCCATTCTATTTTCGGCAACTGCAACATGTTGAGCAACTGTTCTGGGAAAGAGGCATTTTCTCTCTTTGCCTTATCCTGAAACCTTCTTTTTGTCTACACATTTGTTACTGAAGAGTCTGCAACTGCCTCTCACACCCACGTTGGCCAGCAACACCTGCTACGTCTAATGTGTTGAATCGCAAGTGCAGCATTTCAAGCCTACAGCAGCAGACATTTGGCTATGGCACATCGTTTTGCTTCCAATTCAACCAGTAAGATTGGGACACGGTACTGACAAAGCTCTTTCAACCAGTATATGCCTACAGTGTACGAAGTACTTTTAGCCAACAGCCGCAGACATTTGGTCATGGCACATCTTTTTGCTTGTAATTCAACCAGTAAGACTGGGAAATAGCAATGATAAAGCCCTTTCAACCAGTTTAGCAACGCAGTATATAAAGCACTTTTGAGCTATAGCAGCAGACATTTGGCCATGGCACATCTTTTTGCTACCAATTCCTCTAGTATTTTATTTTATTTCTTTATTGGTATAGTTGGGACAGCTATCACAAAGCCCTTTCGACCATTGCAGCAACAAAGTCCAGGTAACATTTGGCCATGGCACATTGTTTCGGTACCATTTTGACCTGGGCACATTGGTGGAGCAAGGCTCAGCAAGCAGACTGGCAGAGGCTGGTAGCTTTTTGTCCAGTATCAGCCGTATGCATCAGCAGCAAGTCAGTCCTATCTCAGCAGTGATTGAGAGAGAGAATAACTGCTAATATATACAGTCAACATTTGCTGCACCTCTTTAACGGATATTAAATCAGTTCAAGAGAGTAACATACCATTTCAAGCATTAGCAACAAGGCTTAGGAAGCCATGCTAGACATTCTGTTGGTTGTCACAGGGTACGCAATGGATAATATATAAGAGGGAGCGACCTCTGTGTAATGAAGATGGAACGATGGTTCGGCCACACATTGGGACACATTGAAAAATAAATGAGCGCGGTTCAAATCCGTTGGGGGTTGATAGTCAATATGCCATAGTGAGGCTAGCTGGCTCTAGATAATGGCAGCTCAGAAGATTTTCAGGCTCTCTCTTTGTGCCACTCACAAAGCCTGCACTGCAAAAAATTCCCGTTAAATTTTACAGTTAAATTAACTGGCAACTTTGTTCCAGGTCTAAGAACTGTAAAAGTACTAATAAACCTGAACAGGACAATGAACCGTAAAATGCAGATTGGTACATTGAACTGTAATTTTGCAGATTCAACAACTGATATTACGGTATAATGTACATATATAAAACAGTTTATTTAAAGTATATTTTACAGTTATATCAACTGTCAATCATAGAATGTAAAGAATGCAAGGAGCTGTATAATTTACTGTAAAAATACGGATAGTATGTGTTATTCTTACTTATTGCACAAGTGTGAAACAACAGACTAAGCATGTGATTTAACTGTCGCATAGCTGTAGGGATGTACCGAAGCTGGAATCAGCTGAGAGAGCCACTGACTCCAGGCTCGGCTTGCTCATCTCTTGCTTGACAGCAGAGAAGTAAGTCCATCAATTATACCCACCAATTAAATTTGCTCACAAACCATAAAATTGATGGATATTTTCCAAGAGAACCAGGTGTCAAGTTTATCGAAGTATGTTGTAATGATGCAGACTGCGCCTGGGTTATTTTGGTTTTAATAGTGTCATTCTTTAGATCACATCATAAGACTCACACAAATGTCAATGTCATATATAAATATAACAACTTTTGCATAATGACAGCATCTTTAAGATCATATGAATGAGGATGTTCCCTTACCTTCAGATAAGTTATAAATTAAGTTTGATTAACAGCTGTGTAAAGCATATGTTATAGATGGCACCACATGTTCCGTGGTTGAAGTCCATGCAATCTCTTGTTTATAGTTTATATAATCTGACCAGGTGTATTGATTGTTTGGCCAATTCAAATGTTTTGTCTGCATATTACAAGTTGCCAGTAAATTAACGGTCGAAGTAATTGTTCATTAACGTGAACTGAATGTTAAATGACATGTTGCAGTAAATTTATCTTGGAGCCATTTTGTAACTGACAAAGAACTGTAAATTCACAGACAAAGTCTGTTTTTAAAAAATACTGATAAAATAACAATAAATTTACGGTTCTTTTAGCCAGAAAAACACGGTCATTTCTTACAGTGTGGATGAAACATCTACTTGCAGCGATACCTTTTTTCCTCATTCGCTTGGCATCTCGTTCCAGCAAAAAGAAGTCACACACTAGATGGGACTGTTGCTTCTGTTGTTGCTTCTGTTGCTGCTGCTGTTGCTGCTTCTGATGATGTAGCAACTTATCAGCTTCCAAAAAACAAGATTCTCCGCCAGTCTCCTGTTTACTTCCTCCGTGAAACAAAGACGGTTTGATGAACTTCCTCTTTCGCAGACATAAACGCACTGACGCTCATGTATATTTTTGCTGCGTGCTGTTCTGAAGGAAAACAACATCATGCAAATTTTCATGAGAAACACTGTCACTATAGCGACAGCATCCAATTATTTATTATAACAACAATGTTAAGGATGCATTAGCACAAACAGAAGTACCATCTAGATACGGTGTTAAAAATATCAACATTGTCAATAGTTCATCAAACTTGTAGATCCAAAGCTCTTGAAGCACCATGTTAAAACATGTTCTAAGCACATGTCAGTGAATGAGTCTTATCACTCACCAGTGATGCAATATGTCCATCTGTGACGAATTGACCATCCAATGCAATGTAAAAGATAGGGCCTTTGGTGACATCACTGATTTTCAAACAAAAGTAAACCTCTTTTGTTTTACTGTAATGCATGGCGTCAACATCAACATCATTTCAACAGCACAGCATTGAAACAGCATTGAAAAAGAAGTGATGAAAGCAGTGAAAAATCACAGACTTGTAGTGCAGGGCACATTGTCCCAAATGTGTTTTGCGAGTGGATTAGAATAATTCTTCAGGGGATATATGGTCCTAAGCATTGTTGTGCGTGTGATGTATTGTTGTCCTTTAGTGATTTAGAGCTTGGCAAACAAACTCACTACTCTTGAGAACTATTGTTCCTAGGGGGGAATTAAATCGGATGCCTGTGAAACAACTTCTGGAGTTGCTCTGAATCAAATGTGGAAGAATCAAATGCTGTATGATGCAATTTTGCTACTGAAGTGCAAGGATTCTTTTGAAGAATATGATTTTATTTTGCTGGTATCATTGGGACTAGAGCTGCAAACACCAGTTGATCACCCTAAGGATATTGATTTGGTCCTCTTCGCTTTTGAAGTACACTCTAAAAAAATTCAGACAAAATTGGTTTTTTAGATTCAAAATGGTTTTTTGAAAAACCAAATTTCGATGGTTTTGCATTGAAATTTGGTTTTTCAAAAAACCGTTTTGAATCTAAAAAACCAATTTTGTCCCGACATTTTTTAGAGTGTACAGGAGACCTCCAAAGACATCAATAATACTTTTTCACAAATCTATGGCTTTTCAGAGGCCATACAGCACAGTGAATTATTTGGCATTTTAGCCAGTTCGCCCTGCCAACGAGTCCCTCGGTCAAAACGACTGTAGCTTATCTTGTCCGGGCAGTCAAAATGGCAACACCGCAAGTCCCTGCTAGTTTGGCGATGCTGGCAGCGATAGGCCTCCATTGATACTAGGACTGTGGCAACCCAGCTGGATTAGATTGACAACTTGATACACGGCCACTTGGCTCTCAGAAGTTGAATTAGGGAGAAGTTTTCGTGCAGTATCAATTTGGTTGCTCTTACGTATACATGGCCCATTGATCTATTCGACTATGGTGTTGTATTCAAAGGCTTGGGACTGCTCTGAACTGCTCTGCTCTGCGGACATTTGAAGTGGGACTGGGTGGATATTGTGGCTTTGCTGCTGTATAAAATGGACACTGTGGCCTGCCATGTGTAGTTTTATCATTTGTTAGACATGACTTAAACACTTCATTTAAAAGAGTTCCTTCTATTGCTCTAATATAAGTCATTTTACTGGTTTGGTCCCAGATCTTGGTCTTGTTTGATAAATACATTGTGCACTCAAGTTTTATCCTGTTGATCTTTACTATACTGGCCTTTTTGTTGTAGAACCACCTAGGGGTTGTATATGAGAAATGTCTTACTTCCACTGGTGCTTTTTATTGAAGGGATATGTACGTGACTGGGTTGTTAGGCGGAACAGCTCAAGTAAAACCCATTCATCATGTTATGGGCCCTAAGCTTAAGCTGAAATTAAGAGGCTAGCCAGTTTGAGGGACGTTTTGGACAATTGTAGGCAACAGTCGTAACAGATTGGAGGACAATGACATTGGGCAATAGGCAGACAGTGGGCAGTGGCTGGGGTGAACTGCTGCTGGCAGATTAGCATGGGTGGGGCTTTTCCTCTAAGACACCCTGACTTGTGTTAGACTTGTGTTCGCCTTGTGTTATACTCTGTTAGACTTGTGTAGACCGGCGTTAGACGTTACAGTGTCTGGACAGCTATCCCACAAGTCCACTGGCATGCCATCTGCTTCTTCCGCTTCCTGCGCTGGATATTGTCTCTTTCCTGGTCGCGGATAAAAACATCGTTAACGAAATGTCAGGCGCTCTGCTAAAATGCCTGTAAGATGAGCTAGTGGAGTCAGCAGCAGATAGACCGGTCTGCCATGGAACGGCCAGTGACCTCATTAAGCAGTCTATCTGAAGGGTACTTCATTTGTAGACAACATTAAATGGATACATCAGTTACTGCTCCTCTCTAACAACTCCTAGCATAAAAGCAGACAGTGCTATTTCCGTGAAACAACAAGTTACATGAACAAGCTTCATGTATTTGGGAGTAATTCCAACTAACACTCACTTGTGTGAACATTTAAAAGATAACTAATCCAAGAAATTGTGGTATTGAAGGATATACATGTATTTAAATAATTAGCCAAATTGAGCAATTTGCATATAGATGAGGACATGACATTCCCTCGGTAGCACTAAACAGTTTGCTCCAATGTGGAGTAAAGGTGACATTTCTACCATGTTCAATGAATGGCAGACATTCGTCCTTTTTTGTACAGTCTCAGTTGTAGCTATGTGGAACACAAACTACATTATAAAGATATGATGTGGCAAAGAAATGGAGACCATCACTCAAACAGCTATTCCAATATCTACATGCAATATCTGGGGCATCTGACACTGGTGACCCTGTGTCACCTCTTAGGGACAAGTCCAATTGACAACTCAATAGCTTGGGCTTAGGGGGCTTAAGGCTTGGCTTGATGTTCTGACAAGTGCTTGGTTGAGGCAACTCCTCCTATAGGAGAATGTAGGACTCTACATTAGCATGTAGATTGCACGGAGACAGTCAAGCTTTAGTATATTGATTGGAGATGCAGACCCCTAACCCCTTCCTCCAGGATTGTCCTGCTGCTCCACTTTGCGGATGCTTCCAGGCCATCCGGGGTGTCCACCCGGTTTAGCAAGGGGGCACCACTGCATCTGGTAGCCAGAGGAGGACTATGGTGGACCACGGGGGTTGCAGAGGCTTAAGGGGTGGTTTGAAGGGTAAGGGAGTCTACTCGCATCCTCAACAACCCTCCGACCACCCCCTCCGTCCAAATCGATGACCAATTTCACGTCCCCTATAAACGATGTCGTATTTCGTGTGAGGCGGGCCCATTAGGACATCGTCGGAGGAGACTCAAACGAAACAGGCCTTGACTGATCTGATTTGCAGCTTCCAACCCATAATGAGATATCAGGAAATAGAAAATAAGAAGAGGACCAGCAGCCAGACCATTGGCAGCCTCTGGCTCTTGGCCTTCACTAACTCTCCAAGTCCTCAATGCCAAAAAGGCTGTTGTGGAACTGCCTCCCCCTAATGGGCCACCTCCCCTTCTCCTTGCCCCCTTAATGTATATTCTCATGGGCCCTCTGTGTCTTCTCCTCCCTGTCCACCTCACATCCTTCCTCGTTCCCTTCTCTCCTCATCTCTTGGGTTCCTTTATATTGCTACCCACCAAGAATTCCATTAAGTAAACATGACACTGTCTTGCCTCCCCTTTGCCTTGTTCTATCTCATGTAACATTTTCCTTGCATTAGCCAAAACAACATTCTCCCTTCGAAATTCCTTGTATTTTTTGTTACCACCATTTTGATAACCTTCCATGTGACAAGAAATCAAGAAGCGTTTGAAAGCTATCTTTAGAAACAACCCTTGAAGGGAAAGTGCAATTCAACGAATGTTGAGTGGGAACCACCTGCATTCAGAATTCCCATTGTGCTATTATAGCTCCTGGTTAAATACCAGCAGACAATGCAAATTCACCGGCTAGCTGCAAAGCATTCTAAGGCCATGAATTGAATGTCTAGAGAGTAGAGGTTTCTATGGTGTAGAGTGTGAAACCAGTGGTGAAATCACCTCTGTGTGTGTCATGTTATTACAGCTCAGCTGGCTGGAGATGGTTTGGCTCTGCAGGGAGTATAGGGATCTCCTGGCCAGAGCATTTGGAGTTGGCCATGCCGCAACAGACGAGCGGCTCAAGCCAGAAATAGAATCTCGTTTTTCCATTATGTGAGAAAACTGTGTTGAGGATGCATCTGCTGAAATATCTGTCCCAATCTGACCGCTTCCGCTACATTGCCCGAGCAATTTCAGTAACAAGCTCTGTCCGCTTTTTGATGCCGCTTTTTACTCCGGTAATCGACACAATTTACATGGAAATTAGTCATGTGATCAGGCTGCGGGGAAAAATGGAAGCATCTCGGCAGCTATCCCTCAAAGACCGTCACATCGCAGGCCCTCTCAGCTCTCATCCCCAGCCCTCCTTATCCCAGGCCTCCTCATCCCGGGCATCTCCGATGGAAAGAGAGAGACTAATTGTGCGTTTCCCTCCGAATGAAGCGAAGGTGATTCTTGTAATTACCTTTGTTTATTGCTTCATTGTTTGATGGTGATTTGCAGTCCAAGTTCCTCCCTAGTCCTTTCAGATGCTTACATAAGCGAATTAATCTATAAAGCTTCTTCCTCTATCTCCCCTGTCGTCTCCAAAATAGATCATCCTCCATCAAAAGGATTGCTTTTTTGCTTTTTTTTCGCTTCCTCATTCTCGATGAACAAGCTGTTTTTATGCTTGACCTAGATTCGACAACAATTATCAAGGATTTGCTGCTTGGCCTAGTTTAGCGAAATTCCAGTTCTCCCAAGGGGTTAATTGTACTTGTCACTCCGTCGATGATTCAGGCGTCAAGGTTAAAAACTGCTTTAACCAAATGACGTGACCTTGGCTTGATGTCGTTGAATGACAGCAGTACAAAAGAGCTGTGGTAGGAGGGTCAGCTTTATAAGGAAATGTTAAAAGGCAATGTGTTTGTCCTAAAAGGTGTCAATTGTCACCATGACATGAGGTCAGGCATGACCCATTGACATCCATTAGTGTCCATTGTCTTCTCACCTTGAATATGTTCTTGAAGACCTTGACCTTCCGTAACTTATCATGATGGCCATTTAACCTTGAGATGGGCATTGACCTTGCGAGTCACTACAAGATGTGCGAATGCTGTTTCTGAGAAATGTCCGTCCTTGATGCAGCCTTGGTTGAGCATGGAGGGCTCACGATCTCATGTGGGCTGCAACATGCCTTGAAATGCTTAATCAGATTTCTAGCGCTTAGCCCATTTTTCCCCGGCCCGGGTTATCGAGCAAACGTCAGAGTGACAGATGGATCGTGAAACACAGGTGACAGAGCAAAACGGGCGAGAGCCCCTGCCTGCAACGCATAATGCATGTCGGAGAAGCCTAATTGCTTGTTTGGACTCCAGGAAATCTGCCTTTAATTGTTTACGATACACTTGTGTGAAATATCTGCTCAAGTGCTTCTTTTAAATCAAAGCAATTGGTTGTTGTTAATATTTGGGAGGCTGGTTTGATGGATACCCGTTTGCATTTTTCGTCTGCTGTTGCTGGTAGTTAAACAGGAACTCTCCTCATTAAGAGGAGGGGAGTGATGACGTCGATTGTTCTAATGTTCCCCCAGAGGTCGCTCTTGGCACGCGCAGCTTTGCATGGCACATAATACTATTTGGCAAACAAAGCACGCGGGAAACAAGTGTAAATGAGCAATTAAGCATTCGCATGCTCCACTCTCATTGGTGACGCGCTATACAGGAAGCAAGAGCAGCTCACGAGCCCTTGAAACCTATTTCCGGTCTCTGGTGGCTCCCTCTGCCAGCTGCTGCCTCAGATGCCATTAGTCGTCCTGCCAAAGGGCAACTCCATGATAGCGTGTATTGTTTAAAGGTACATTGTATGTCACCACAATACGGTACCCCAGTCGACTGCTGCAAGTTGCAAACTTTTCCTTTCCAAGCTCCTCCGCTCCCATGTGGATCTTCAAACCGTTTCCTGCCAGCACTTTCCTGTTTATGAAGTCTAGGCGCTCTCTTGACGTTCAGACACCAAGTTTAGAACACACAAAAGACCACAATACATTCATAACTTGGATTCGTGCTGACACTCTGTTTCTGGTGGTATCGTGTACCTGTTTTTGAAACACTTCTGTAAGTCTGAATCAGTCTCTTCGCCTTATTGGCATGTTTAGCATTTCGAAAGCCAATTGAATACTTTTCCAACAATAAACAGAGGTGGTAACTGTATAGTTCAGATCAAACAGCTCAATAGAATTGTCTAATCGATCCTTTGAGTCCCTTACAGTAGATTAGCATCATCAATAGCAGATCAGCTTAGAAAAGCAATTAAAATGCTAGAGCTTGTTAGGGACGTCCCAGACTGCCTCAAAACGGTGATTAATTGAAAGGTCAGAGTGTTGTCACTTCCTGCAATGTTTGTGACGTCACAATGAGCTGCTTCCGCTTCTGCACAGCCTCTAGCGGATGCTTTGAAAGCCGAACCGTCTGTCAAGCTCAGTAAATCCAAATAATCTGTGTTAAAAAGAAGTAGTGCGAATGAGATTTCAAATGCCAAGGTATAATTTGAAGTGCGCAAGCGAGGGAGGTTTGTATCAGGATTAGTTGTTTGACTCTCGTTTGGATAATTGCTTGCCATCACTTAGCTGTGGAAGCTGCTACAGGGGGAGGGGACTCTGGATTGGACTAGGCTCATTACAAGGCTGCTAGGAGTTTCTTGAGATGTTACAAGATTAAATTGGCAGTCTAATTAGTGGAAAGGCTCGACCTTGCTGTCAATACAAATTCTCTTGGCAGCACTGATGTTCTTGCCGCTGCTGCTGGTGCAGACGATGCCCTAAGTGCTCTGTAGAGCACATCTTTCTTTTCTCTCCTCCCTCAGCCTTTTTCTTCACACTTAACTGCCCTCTTAATAGTAGCGACTAATAGCGCCATTCATGCTCCTTCGTCAAGCATCAGGAGACACCATTAAAGTCTCCTCTCCCTCCTCACGTCCTTCATATCCATCAACGTGCACCGATATAAGGAAGAACTCTTGGCTCCTTGGCATTTCGCTATTGTGCATGTTTATACAATGCAGGGTAATCGTTACTCGTAGCCCTCATCCCAGAATAGCTGTCACTTCCTGTCGCAGGTTTGGACGGGAAATGGAAGTTAGGCTGATTTCCGGCAGTGGCCATCGTGAGGGAGGAAATGGAGGCTGATAAAACTTGGGGGCCCACTCCTGGACTGCATTGTGAAAAATCCATTAAGTGCCGCAATAAAGTAATGAGTGGAAGGGGCAGATTCCTGGACAAACACTAGCTGGGCCCTCCGTGCCAGGACAGGCCACTGCGAACTCACCCCCGCCTCTGTCTGATGAAGCACATGCCTCGGAATGCCACCGGCGACTTTCTCTATTGGCTGCGATTGTCGAGATGAAACTCACTCTTGCCTCTTGCTCATCGCCCAAAGTTTTTGGCAAACACGACCGGCAAACATATGAGGCCGTCAGGAGCAACGCATCACCCTTGTTGGCAGCCCACCCCCAGCGCCGTCTGGTGTATTCAGCATTCATATCAGTCCGTCTTTTGCTGAGTCATGTTCTAAGCGGCCCTGAGCAGGCCCTAATGAACCTTCAACTGGCAGTTCTCTCCACTCGGTGCCCTCCACATGCGGTTACAACCTGTCATACCATAATAATTGCATGTTCTCTGGTAGACTCATGATGGATGGTTTTCCTCCAGTTGACCATTGGACAATTAGGCTGCTGCTAAAGGACCACTGAGGGAGTATGACAAGGTTACCTACTCCAACCCTCTTTATTGTGCTGCAACAGCTATATTAGGGGATATACTTTTTCTGACCAAGTCTTCTTTAGCAACACTGTGGTCTCCACTCCAATGTAGTCAATGATTATTTATCAGAATGTTTCTCAATCTCACCTTTGTGACCAACAGCTAGAGTCTGTACTCTCCAAGAGATATTTCATTTATATTCATGACAAGATAAGTGGTGAGAAAGTAAAACCCATGACTCTGAACCTGAGAGGACAGATTGGAGCACGTGAAAATGAGAAAAATGTAGAAGGTTTAATGAAGCTCCGGGTGACCTCAGCGGAGTGGGGCACTTCAAAGTCCCTTGCCTGTTTGATGTTGACAATTTCGATCACATCTGAGGTGCTTTGATTTTCCTGCTCGTTGAAGCTGGGGACTTGAAGTCTTCATGTAATCGGCTTAAGAAAAAGCAATCTATATATCGCGTGGTCTTCTCCAAGTTGTAATTCCTGGCTCATGTTCTTGCACTGCCGGAGCTGGGACTGCATTTTGATATCAGCACTGCATCTCCGAGACTCTGGGGACCGCAGATTGCCAGTCTCTCCGTCACTTCTTGTCTCCTTCCTGAATATAAGACTTCCCTGGGAAAAAGTCGACAACTACTAGATAGTTCCTTTCCTATGCCTCTGCTCTCAGCTGCTATGTCATAGTGTAGAAATTACACTATGTCAGATATTTTCCCCTGGAAATAATTTACTTGCCTTGATTAACTAGTGATAACTACCCTCAAAAAGGCACAGGTGCACCAACATGTTAAATAGCTGGCATATCTGCTGATATTGGAATTACAGCATGGAGGCATAACATTTGGAAGGTGCTGGAATTAGTGTCTGAACAGAATGTCTGCAGGATACCATAATATTGTCAATTTGTCTTAAAGTAAAAAACATTTACAGACCTATCTGCCTGCTGAAGCTGGGAGCTGCAATTTACTAATTCTTACACTTTGATAAGCTTAGATCCTCTTAAATATTATCATTTCATATGGTTGGGTTGAGGGAATTGAGTTGTAAAGTTGATTTATGGATATAAAACTGATATTTGCCATGGAATGACTCATCATAGATGCAGGTAGATAGCCTATGTTTTTGTCTAATGTGAGAAATCACTTTGAGTAGACCAAGCCATATTGCAGAGAGCCACTCCAATGTAACTATAGACGGCACTCGTAATGCTTGTTGGGCAAACCTAGAAATGCATTATTCCATGGCAAATCGCAATTATTTTCCGGGGATGTCGTGATGCCACATTGCATATAATAGCCGAAGTAGGTGAGCTGTAACTTGCATTTAAGGAGGCTATCAGTTATTTCGTTGCATGAGCTAAAGATAACCCCCAATACTGTCAATGGCCACTTGGTAATGACACCATGATAAAAGCCAAGCTATGGGAAGCCCAAGGAGGCTAGTCCGGAAGTGCTAGTGCCAGCTGACTGCCAGTGGCCAATCAGAGACGTGGCAGTTGTCACGTGAGAGGTCATTGAGGCCACCTGGAGGTGACAGTGGGAACTGAGTGGCGTGACTTGGGCTTTTGCCTTTTCCAGGTCACTGCCGGCTTGGTCTTGCTTCGTCCAGCTTTGAAGCGTTTAGAAAGGGTTATCTGCTGCCTCACACGTTGCCTCCCCTACATTAAGATGTTAGGCTAAGGATTGCATTAAGTGATAAAGGTCCCAGTCACTCCCGAGCAGTCTTCCCATGGCTCCTTCTCCTGATGTCATTCCCATTTTCTTTATTTCACCCAATATCGCCCACTCACCGGCTTCCCCCATTGGCCACTGCCTCATTACGTAACCCAGCCAGTTCCACTCTTCCGGTTGTGCTGGTTCCTATCTATTGTCAGTCTATTCCAATGGCAAATAGTATAATAGATTCTTCCTGAATCTAACCCATGAGGTCTGGTCTATATTGCCAAGTGTAATCTGCACCATTCGTGGTACTTCGCTCTTCATCCGGCGTCTGATTATAACATGGTCCGTATACAGGGCATTCGAAACGAGATGTTAGTCTGTAAAGCTGCAGTTAAAGTCCTCTTGAAATAGGCATTCATTGAAAGTGTTGTTACATTTGAACAATTGATGTCTGGCTGCTGAAGAATAAAGCTTTTTTAATCACTATCTTTCATTGAGGTGAATGAGTTCCCTGCTTAAAGATCCTTGGCATGGTGTGGTGTGTGGGGATATTTCTTTCTACTCAACATCTGTAAATGCCTCCAGTGTGCCAGATACTGGGGGTTCCCTCTATACAGTTTGCATGCTTGGACTATGGTCTCTTGCTGATTGATGCTAGAGTGAGATTAAAAATGCCAATGTGCTTAAAGTTTAAAAGAACTCGGTGGGCAAATGTCTTACAGACACGACTGAAAGTACTCAAGGCAGATTTGACCGGTCCCTTGTGGTCCACAGACACCATAGCATGTCAGATGTGGATGAAATTAACGAGAGAGGCTCAGGGAGGTGTTTGCTACAGCACCTAATCAAAGTCTACAACAAAGCACTTCCAATAAGCATTTGAATTAGTGGTGGAATTAGCCAGTAATTATGCATACGTGACCCAATTGGTTCACCTAACGATGTCGTATTTAGGAGTCTTTGAGATGTTGATGAAGTTATCGCCTCTGCAGAAGCCCCAGCAATATCATGCTGCAAAA
This sequence comes from Platynereis dumerilii, assembly GCA_026936325.1. Lineage (NCBI taxonomy): Eukaryota > Metazoa > Annelida > Polychaeta > Phyllodocida > Nereididae > Platynereis > Platynereis dumerilii. The sequence goes on along the minus strand of JAPTHN010000002.1, from coordinate 78,993,343 downwards.
ATATCACATTCTCCACATTTCCTTTTCTTTCTCTTTTAGCTTCTTTTCTGCCTCATGTGTCTATTAAACTTAGATAAAAGAAGATCACAGCTGAGGAAAGCTCAAGCGATTCTTGGCTTGGTTGTAATTCTATTACACGTTAAATTGATCCCTCGCCGACCCTATTTTGGACGAATTGCGGGTTATTCCCCCTCATTGGTCTGCTGGGCCCTAATTTGCCATTCGGTATCAATCACCAGTTAGTTGCTTTGACAACTGCCTTATCACCAAACAGCACATTGGTGACGTTTTTGCCGGGGAAGGGCAAACGCCAGCGTTTATTTGCTCTTATCTGCCGGAGCCATCTTCACCAAGTCAATTGAAAACAAACTGGAAAATGGCTCAGGTTGAAGGCTGCCCATGGCCCCCAGATCAGGTGCACCCAGGAAGTGTCTCAATGATGTTTCAGTGACACACATTTGATGCGACACCACCTTCTTCCGGTTTGTGACCATCAAAATGGCGGACGCGTCTTTATCTCCATGGCGCAGTGCCTCTGACGTTTCGCCAATGTTCCGCTAACGTTGTGTAAATGCTCTGCTGACATCTCATGCAGATTATTGGCGCGAGATGAGCTAATAAGCGATGAACCTAAAGGAAGGCTTTATGCACGCTCACTCGCTCGCCTTAACATTCAGCCTACAACTGTCTTCATTCACTTCAATTTTACAGTGTAAATACATTGCACAGGTGACAGGTGAATCTACACGTGTGTGAAGACAGAGAGCCATACATGGATCTCTTTGGGAAGTGTTAATCTGGCTGTGACTGTTCTTCCAGCTTCTTCCCGTGGCTTTCATGCAGTCGTGTGGTCCAACGCCCGGAAGCTGTTGATGGCGTTATTCTACCTTGAATTCAAAAGACACAAACACCCAGACATTATTCTGCCTTAATTCCCTAACATTAAGACATGCAACGGCCATGTCTTCCAGCTCTTGTCTTCAAATAAATCACAGCTCAGAGAATATTTCATTTTCTCTTTTTGCATGTCACCTGGCCCTGCGTGAAGTGCCACGATTCCAATCGGATGCGGAGAACTCCTTCCTTTTCTTCCCCTGCATAATTCTGTTATCTTGGGGTGGCTGCAGTTCATTATTTCCTGCCTGGCTTTCTTCTGCTTTTCTTCTGCTTCATTCTGGAATCTGTTTCTCTGGCCCCTCCTCATAATCACTGCCATTCTTCCCCGGAATAACCATGTTTACACTCCATTTAGGATCTGTTGTTTCTCCAAATCTTCTCCGGCCTCAAATCGCTACTCAAATCTTTGCCGTCCAATATTATCCGGAGCGTCCTAAGCTGAGTCGCTTGCCTCTGGATATTTGTGTCTTGAAATTGTGGCCCTTTATTTGAGGTCCCGCAGATTTGTAGGTCTTGGCAATCTGCAGATCAAAGGTCAAGCTGTGTGCTGGCTACTTCCGGTCTCCTTACTCTGCAGTGGGTGGACAGCTGGGCTGAGCAGCTTTGACCACTGGATGACCACTGCAATGACCATTGGAATGACCACTGGCTGCATTTGCTGACCATTGGTCATCTGGAGGTGGACATTACTTTCCTTCAGAACTCTTGATTATAACGGAAACTTCATTATTTGCATTCCGTTTACGTCTGGCTTCACAACCCGTAAAGCCCCGTACCTCACTGTCACCGTATGTTTCTTTGGCTCATTCCTCACTGCACTATATTCTCAGCGAGCTGCGTATTTACTGGCCTTTAATGCCAAGCATGCCAAGCGTTAATGCCAAACATAAGTATGTTCTGTTTGATGACACTAACAAAGGATAACTGCTTGGTGAGACAACATGACCCAATCCACTAAAACAAACGGCTTTTGTCCTCGTTACTAATGACACCAACTAATGTATGCTTCTGTTTGGAATAGTTGTACTTTGATGAATTTATCTCACTCACGTCGTGTGGCTGATCACATTCTGTTCTGCAGCTCAAGTAAACGATTAGGCTACACAAGTAGCAGCTTTGTTTTTCACATTCTTACGTAGCTGTAGCTTTTTGTGTTTACTGATCATTTCACTTATGTTTTGTTTGCTTAGCTATCTGCTTATTCATTTTTCTGTTTAATTTTTTAGTGTCATATGCACAGAGGTAGAAAGTTATGGTGAGTTCCACTGCTGACTTCATCTTCTTCAGTTTGCCTTTGACAATCAGTTCTAGACCAGTTCTCATTGGCAAAGTTCTTCTTTCCTCCTGTATTATTTTCCTTCCTAGAGTCTTGTCACCTCCTTCTTGACATTCCGAACTTTCCTTTTCATATATGCTCCTTCTTTTGCTCTTTCTTGTGCTCTTTCTTTCTCCTTTTTTTTTCATTCATACTGGAATGTTGTTCTTTTTTCAATTCTGGATATCTAGTTTTAAGCAACTTTTACTGGCCTTCCTCATACTAATCTTTGACTACTAACTTTGGTTTGTTTGCCAATAGAGCTGCATTTTCTTCCATACTTTTTCAACAACTGCATTATTATTTCTCTGGTAGTTTTAGTATATTAGTATACTAAAAATAGTAACCTAAAACAACTCTATGCAGCATGGACTTCTATGGTTTGCATCAGTTTTTGTAGAAGGTTGCTGGAAGCATGCATTTATTACATATTACTAAAGTGCAATGTATATAAATGTACTTTTTCATGCACACCAATGGATTTTTATTATCATTTATTACTCTCATAGTATCATCAATTGAATAGACCATAGAACATAGTATTTTTTTATCACTTTTTTCTTAAATTTGAATAATTTTTATTCAGTAGATAGTTTGCTTATAGCTTAAAGCGTAATAAAGGGCAAGTTAAACGTAGATGCGTTTTCTTTTCACAAGATTGTGGAAGTAAAACTTAGCGCAGGAGACTAATGCTCTCCCCTAGGTATTACTTGGCACAAATCACTATGCCACAAATGGTGGTACACCAAAAGTAGCTGTTGGGCCAAGATTTTTGGTCTATTTTCTCATCTTGACATGGCGGTGATGATACGTATGATAGGCACAAAAAAGTCATATATACGTGTACTGAAACAGGGTTGTGATGTGACTGTCTTGTCTTTTGCAGCCGGTGTCACCATGTCAGATGAGAAGAGGCTGATCAAGTATCTGCTGGACAACTACGAGCGGGTAGGAATTGTGGGGCGGCCAGTCTACAACACGTCGGAGACAGTCAGAGTGAATTACGGCCTGGCCTTGATCCAGATTCTCGACTTAGATGAGAAAAACCAGGTGCTCACCACCAACGTATGGAGCAGATATGTAAGTTCTTCCAATTCATCCTCTTTGCATGCCCTTCTTTTGTTTCTTCATATATATATAGGCTCCACAAGTCAGTGTGACTATCTCCTTTATGGTACACATAACACTGTTGTTAACAAGACATTCGTCTAATCTCCAGTTACCCACATTCAGTGGAGAATCATATATATATGCTCGTCTTAGCACTTATTTTAAGTTTAGAATGCACGTTGTATGTTGTAATCCTGTTGTAACGCATTATTTGTGTGAATGGCCGCTCCCCGTCCAAATTTGCTTCAATAATAACTGAAAAAATATAACAGACCGAAGATGAAACAAGTAACTTTGTTTACGATTATAACAAATATGGCAATATCACAGTCTCCAGAGAGTTGTGAATCATTTGATTTAGGCAGAGGAAGTAAATCAGACGCAGAAATTATTACAGTTGGTTTGGGTATCACAAAGTTGATGGAATTTGTGACAGAGCGGATTGATATCGAACGTGTTTGCATAGAATGCAAGACAGTGCTGACAGTCTCCTTCCGCCGCACTATTTTGCACCCTTTTCGGAGCTGTAGCCGTCATCTGCAACTAGCTGTATACTTGGGTGTCAGCGCCATATTTGTGTCTGCTGCCTGCAAAACTGGTGTATGAGCTGCCAGAGGCCTGGCCAATGGGAGTGGTGGCAGCTGGCACAGCAGGCAGACGGACTACTTGTCACTGGCACAAGGAGACAGAGGCTGTCAGGTGGCGTGATGCTTGCTGGGACTTCCACCCATTGATGGTCATCTGTCAACCGCGAGATATGGCAAGAAAGGAAAGGAGAAGAAAGCCAAGAAGTTTGCGAAAAAGGAAGATGCCGCTTCTGACTCACCAAAACCCATTTTTTCCCCACTTGATTCAGTACTTCTTTGACGTGACACATATTAAACCTAAACAAGAGCACCACCCTTTGCCGTACTTTCTCTTTAGGTCTCACTCAAATCAGGCAAATCGCCGGTGGTTGGTCGGTGGCGTAATAAATTGAATCACAGCTATCGGTTTCGTGTGTGGCCTTTTCAGGCAAATTTGGCAGGACTTAAGATTCATAGGACCCTCAGCCAAAATGCATTTCGCATTTATTTGCATTTAGCGAGAAGAGAAGAAGAGGCAATTAAGACTAAAAAAGCAAGAGCAATCTAATAGAGTTTCAAGCACTACGTGAGGTGAACACAATGCCAATTGTTTGCATTGTCCTTTTGTTGGTTGGCACAAATCTCGTTGTTTTCTCGCGTTTTCTCATGGCCTCGTGCTGAAGTGAACTGCGCACTCCAATGTTTGCTCAAGACAATAAAGGATCTTTGCATATTGGCAAAATGGCAGACCCAGCGAGATAGGGCAGAAAGGCAAGATGGCTGCATTAGCCCTTACACCCCAACCCATCACCCTACACCCATCGTGCAGCACATTCTGAGGTAGGTGGCCATGTTTCTACCTCCATTTAAGCTACAGTAGTTACATATACAGTCACTGTAAAGTCTTTTTTTGGATTTATTTTTAAATTGATCTCCAGCTCTTCAGCTGCTTTAATGATTACGATGCTTCACATAAAGCCTGTTTAATTATATTTGATTGAATACATTTGTATAATTACTGATCTGCGTGTCTTATTTTGTATGCGTGAAACTCTCCCTCGCCCCTCACCTTTTCTGTTTGTGAGTGAAAAGATCGGTTCAGTTCTATTGAGTTCCCCTTCTGTTCTTGTTTTGTTCTCTGCCTTTGATGTGATGTTTTTATTTGTTGGCCGGCGCCATTTTTGTTTTGGATGTTTGCAATGTGGCTGCAGAAACTATATGTAAAATGCACAATGTCCTGCATCAGTGCATCGGACCAGTCAGTCAGTCCTGGCCTCTGCTGTGCCAGCCTGAATGGACTTCTTTCAATGCAGTCAATAAGCTGGACTGTGAGAGACTTAAGCTTATAGAGGACCAAATCATAAGCACAATGTACATACAGTAGTCTGTGGTGTATATGATATATGAATATGTCAATATGTATGGCTCAAAACATCGTGTGTCTGAATACATGCTGAACAGTGAACAGCAATAAAAAATGCCACAACTTCCTTTCAAAAGTAGAAAAAGTTAATGTAGTAGTCCAGCGCTAACATCACAGGACAAAGCATGAGAACACTTCGGACCACAAAAGGATGTCACAATATCAGAAACACAAACAGCTTGGTTCACACAGAGGCCACAAAAGATGGATGACACCATTGGCCAGCAGATAAGCATTCATCTTGTGGCGGCCGGGGCGCTAGACATGGCTATTTCTCTCCTCGCTGTAGTTCACGCTGGGTCATGCAAAGCCATGCCACCAATTGCAACCCTGTCCGGTAAGCTTTTGTCTCACTCGCCCAACTCATTTGTCTTATACAGTATAAATAATTGATGTCTTGTTACTTTGGGCTAACTTGACTAATCCTAAAACTATACTGTCCTGCAGGGTCCTGAGGAATGCTGCTTCTGCTTCATGAGAATTCAACAAGAGGGCAGCACAGGTCGCCATCTCCTCCTGACGTCGTCACCAAATCCAAAAAAAGCTTCGTTTGCGCCGTCCGTTTGAATTAACCGCCTGCAATTTTCCATTTCCTAATTGAAATTAATGTGATCTGAGTGCTTCCACAGAGAAATAAATCATATTGCCAAAATCGTGTTGCGTGATAACCTTGTTCATCTATTTGTTGTAAAAATTATTGTGTCAGTTAAACTGGAGAAATACATCCATCCAAGAGAAGGCTGGAGTGGAGATAGGGCAGCAGAAAGGAAGGCTGCAGCACTGGAGCTTGCTATCAAAAGTGGTACTGCCATAGAATGGAGTTAAACAAGGCAGTCTTGTGGTCCTAGTCTTTTCTATTGACGTGGAATTAAAAGCAAATAGACAGGGAGCTGTGTGAGAGTGAGGGAGAGAATGATTCAGTCTTTTTTGTTTTCTTTGTTTCGTTATTTTATCTTTTTGTGGCTTGCTCTGCTGTAGTTTGTTCGTTAGTAACATGTTCTCCTTTTTTAAAGTTTTTTTCTTCCTATCTCTGGTTGTTCGACCACGCTTTTTTTCACCTCTCGGCTGTCACTTAAGAAACTCGATGTTAAGCAATTCGATAGATTACAAGCTATTACATTTAAGAATTGTCACTGCCACATCTTTCGGCCATTACCTCCGTGTCCTCTTCTCTTGCAGCTCTGGAAAGACATTTTACTTCGATGGAATCCTGCAGACTTCGGCGGTGTCGACCATGTACGCGTTCCTGCCACCAAGATCTGGACACCTGACATAGTGCTCTACAATTAGTAAGACCTTCATTTGTTCCATTCTATTAGAATTAAGCGGATTGTTCTATTGACAACTCAAAGAATATAGCAAGAGCATGACTAAAGATTTAATCACATTAATTTTACTTCACAATTTCACCATAGACTATCATTGACCGTTTGAAGTAAAATAATGAGCATTATGCTAGCAGTATATTTTATTAGTAGTTTTAATTAAGATTTGGAAAAATCATAACCTTTCAAATGATAGATGTTTAATATTATTTATATTATATACCACTGTGATGCTGCATTGAACTGGTGGAATTGATGTGGACAACTTTATTCCTTCCATATGTTCATGGACATTACCAGCTCGCACACATTTACTTCATTGACTTACTGCATGGCCTTAATGTAATAGCTTTCCTAGTTGATTACCTGCTTCTGATGATTTAGACATGATGACAGTAGCTCTCCCCTATTATTTACCATTACTTTGACTTGTCACCTCGCTTCTGCCAACAAAATGCTTTGGTAACTCGACATGACCACCTGAATAATGGCCCGGGGGCTACTCGATTACATTGATTGATTACTCCGCATACATTACTGCATATATTTCCTCTGTTCGCTTCCAAATTAAGTCAAATGTTTGCAACCATCAATTCTACTGACACCATTCTGTGTATAATAAGTATAAACGGCCCATGCACCTGAATGATGGAAGCAGCCGAGAAGATCATATTTCTGCCTTCAAGACTCTCAGAGGAGTATAAGTAAGGTTCATTGGGCAACAGTCCGTGCCCCAAATAGCATAGATGTCATCATAGGCCTTCTGCAAAACACCCTAATGTGATCAGCACATGTATCCAAGGCCTAATACAATCTTCTCACTGAAATATGTGGGTGGTAAAAAAGCAAATTATTATACAAAGAGCATACTGCCTCCCAGCAGCCTGAGAAGTTGGCTTGCATATTAACTAACATAATGTGATCAACAACCCTACCTTTCCCCTATGGTAAAGCTGCTGCATTTAAGATGAGCTTGGATGTAAAATTAACACCACGATTATTGGCAATTATCTTCCTAACAGCCCAATTACCTGGTATACTCCTGCTGCTTGTAATCTGCTAGAGTCGTTCTTGTCTGGCAAATTTGTTAATCCCTCTCAGCTCTTGTCATTTTTGGGCCAGAGGAGCTTGCTCGGTTCTAACCAAGTTGTGGCTGATAATGTTTCCAGCAGAAGTTTCAATCTAATCAACTCCTTAATAATGCAGTAGGTTGTCTGTTGCTCTTCGTCCAGGGCCTCCTAACTTCATTCCAGCCGCTTTGCAGGCTTTTGTTTTTGCCACGAATAAGGGGAATTACCTAATTCTCTGAAAACAGTGATTTTCTGAAGCCACAAGAATCAACACTTCCAGTGAAAGCAAGTCAGACTAATTGGGTTGATAATCCAGTATCAGTTTCAGTTTTATGCATTACATCATCCTAATTAGAAATTACTAATACGTATACTGCATGGCTTTAAAACTTCAGCTTTCATGCCTATGATGCCATGGTTTTGGGGGTCAGAGTTTTAGCTTAGATTACGAGCTTAGTACTTTTTACGGAGTTACCATGATCGGTTGCCTCAATGCATCGTCCGTGTCAAATATATCTACATTTATCTACATTTATCTACAGATACCTACTTAACCAGAACGATATAATTTTTCACAGATCACCTTTCTCTAATCCTTTTCATAACTGTGTGCTGAATCTGCATAGATTGTTATTGCACATAATATATTTCAACTATAGACAACTATATTGTTCCTGAACCATTATGATGCTGTAAGATGATGCTGTAAGATGTTACTGTAAGCTGACCGGTGCTTGACTTTCAGTGCTGACACTCGCCTGAAGGAGCAGAGGGATGCAATGTCGGTGGTGTCAAGTGATGGGACAGTCCTATGGATCCCTATGGCAATCTTCAAGAGCACCTGTTCCATAGACATCACGCATTTCCCCTTTGACCAGCAGACTTGTCACATGAAGTTCGGTTCATGGACATATGATGGTTTTAAGCTAGACATAGACTTTTATGATGGTCTAGAAAAGGTGGATGTGACAGATTATATTGTTAGCAATGAGTGGGCACTAGTGGACCATCCAGCCAAGAAGAATGTCAAGTATTATCCTTGTTGCGAAGAGCCTTACCCAGATCTGACATTTACAATGAGTTTAAAACGAATCGCTGCATTTTACAACTACATTCTGATTCTACCCTGCGTACTGCTCTCATCATTGACTCTAGTCATCTTCTGGCTGCCCCCGGAATCTCCAGCCAAAATGCTTCTAGGTGCGTGATTTGTTTCCGGGATAACCAAAACATATTGAATTTAACATAATATTATCCAATATGTCTCATTTCATGCAATATTTAATGACATATTGCCTACATTTCATATTAAGTAATATTAATGATTTTTATAACCATAATTATTTTTGTACCTAAACTGTGATCCCTTCCATATCCCGCCTTAGAGAGAAAGTGGTCGTCTTCGCCATGCTATAAAAGGAAGCAAAATTGCTTGATGATGCTTGGTAGCCTCCCTTCCCTTATATTTTTCTTTTGGCTAATTTTGTTTTGGTTCGGCACCAAAGTTTGTCTTTGGCCCAGGCAACTTTCAAATTTGATCGCGAGACCAATCACTTGGTCCGCCCTTCAAGGGAATCCGTTCAAATTTTAGACTCATTCAAAAATCATCTGAATGCCGCAGACACAATCAAGTTGGACTAGACTTCAGATGGCAAGCTGTGTTGCCTTGTAGCCAGGCCTAGTGGAAGTCTTTGTGCTTGATGGCCTGGGGAACGAGATTACCTCTGGTAATTACCTCGCATGGTCATCTTGTTGATAACAACGGCAACTCAGCATTGCGAAGGGCTGACCTTCCGCTGTCATTTGCCAATTACAGATTGTGATTTGTCTCCCGAGCAACTTTGTGTCTCTGGCCAAGGCCAAAATTTGGCTCCAGCCTGATGTTATACACCAAACCGACTTACATGGTTTGGCTGCAAAATTCCATTTGTCGAAACTCTACCAGCGCATCATGAGCGGTCGGAAGTGAATCTGACGACAGTGCTTTCGGCCAGTTTCGGATGTCCCCTTAGAATCAATCAAAAAGTGAAAGAAAAACAAAAATCATTGACTATTGGTTTTTCTGACCTCTGGTCCTTTTTTAAATGATATATATGGCTTAGTGTGGTTCGGTCACCAGTGAAGGCTTGTCCTTTATACACTGAAATTCAATGTTTGTTTCTTGATCACACAAACAGGGATGAACATTTTCGTGGCCTTCTTCGTGCTGCTGCTTCTGCTGGCAGACTTCACTCCCCCTGCCGCCAGTTCCATACCACTTATAGGTGAGCTGCAGCAGACTCCAAATGTTGTTGCTGTTGTTGCAAAACTGAACAGCTAAACAGCAGACCACCACTAGCCAAACGAACCAGCCGAACGGTTTCAGAGCAAAGCAAATCAGAATCAGAGCATTATCAAAACGCAGAGGGTATAAGAGGTCTCCTCACACCTCGTGCTATTGCCAGGTCACCCACCATCTTCTCTCTCAGGCCCAGTCTGTAGCCCCTTTTTGGCTTCTATCGTTTTTGGTTGATGTTTCATTGTGACTGATGGCAACTCCGTTATTCCCTTTGCAGGGATGAACATATTCGTGGCCTTTTTCCTCCTACTGTTACTTCTGGCTGATTCGACGCCCCCTGCTGCGTCCTCAGTGCCACTCATAGGTAGGCAGAATTAGAAATTTTAAAAATATGCATGACTAACTCTCAACTGCTTAACAGACTAGGCCACAACCCACCGAACTAGTGGAAATTCTGACCAAAAGCAACAATACCTCAACCAGGCTTTCTCTTTGGCCGTGCCAGCTCTGATTTTAAAACCGTTTCCAAAAGGCTGTGTTTCCAGCAGACAGAAATTCTTTAAAAATCGAACCACCAGTTGTATACCAGTATGCTGCATATCAGTCATATGAGCGATATCATTTTTTATTTGCATGAACCTATCTTTATATCTCTCCTTGAGTTTGTCCTTTAAAAAAAGCAAAACAAGCCACACAGATAAAACACATCGATCACTACATACATGTGCATCACAAAATCACTAATTGTTCATCTCTGGTAAAAGATCACGCACCTAGAGGAATTTTCCTGTGACGTATTCCAAAATAACTTCTTCTTTTTCGATCGTAATCTCTATCTCTATGAACACATTGGTGTCAAACGTGCTGTAATATTTCACGTGATGATTGGTACAAAATTTTGACACATTTAGGACGATTTTGACACAATTAGGACGAGCCCATCATGGCACTAAATGTACCATTTTTGGTCATCAATCAATGATTACTATTCTGGTTTTAAAACACTGCGTACTATATATACATGCTGGACACAAGATGCTGTAATTTTCACGCCCATGTTAGTTAAAGTAAGACACAGTTTGGCAACTGAGCCCTGCAAGGCACATTTACGTCTTTTTTGATCATCGTTATAAGATTATTCTGGTTTAATTCCGTATTATAGCTGGACACAACTTATTCACAACTCAGCACTTGCTTTCACCACACGACTTATGGTCTTAAGAATAGCCTGACATTTGGGGCTGACCGATTTCTGTTGGTCACGCTTAAGATAATGGGTTGTTTGGTTGGTCAAGTCTGTCTGTTAAGCAGTGAGGTTATGTAGCAACGTCAATGCCATGCTCAAGTAAGGTGTCGATTTCATGATATTCTGCATTTGCCTTAGAACTAGAAACTCTCCGACTCCCCCGTCAGGCCTGTGCAAGCTTTGACCTGTCTCATCTACATTTCAGGTGCATATTTTTGCCTCAACATGATCCTCATCACTCTATCAACATTTCTCTCTGTTATTGTCATCAACTTATATGTTCGAGGGGACAAGAAGAGTAAAGTGCCCAAGTGGTTGAAGCGGGTTTGTATTTTTGTATATATCCCCCAAATCCCCCCCCCATCTCAAGACATGCACAAGAAATCAGATATAGAAAAAGGTTACCAAAGGAAAAACTTTTGAATATAGTTCTTCAGTTTTGTGGCCATGAATAAGTTTTAGCTGCTAGGAAAATCCTAATTTATATTTAAAACCACTTCAGAACTAAGATTGCTGAGAGGGAAACAGTCGTAAATATCCCAAACTTGTCAAACCGGAGACTTTAACAAGTTGTAACATAGGCGCTCAGACAAAAATCCAAATTCCATGGTAGCCCAGTTTAAAAGAACCTGGGTATAAAGTCATTGTCACCCTGGAAAATGCCATCATCCTTGTTTTAGACTAAATTACTGCTGCTGCTGCAATATGAATGATTAACAAAATGCTCCAGAAGGCCAGAATGCATTTTGTGAAGTCATATCACTGTACTTGCCAAGTTGCCTTTGAATACTCCAATCCAAAAAGTGAGATAATATCCTACTGCCATGTTATCAAGAGAAGTCAGTGAATCGGTCATTAGTGAGGTAATATGTCTCCCAATGGCAAATTTCTACACATTTCAATGTAAAACATAACTGAAAGCAACCATTTGTCTTTCCCTGGCTGTATTAATAAGAATAGACCACTCAGATGGTTTGCACATACATGTTGCAAATTGAAATTACAAATATTGCAGGTCAAAAGTAAGGTATGGATTTATATGAAACAATCATGATGGCATGGTTTCCTATTGGATTGACAAATTGGTTGGCTTATCGATTTTTGGCTTGATTGATTTGTCTTGTACAATTGGGTTAACCAACACAGTTGCCCCTCGATTTTGAGACAGGCTGTTTCAAGACCAACTTGTGTATATATAATATGACAGCTTCAATGCTATATAGAGTAGTATTTTACTGAAATAGTGCCCCAATGAGGGACCACACACCCTTGAGAGACCACTTCACAATGATCCATGTTTGGCAAAAGAAATTCATATTCAAATTTTGGCCTGGGTTTCAAAATTCAAATCTTCATTGGAAATCCAAATGATTGCGGGAATGTCAAACAAATCTCGGCAGGAAATTAAAATTCAAAATCACTTTCCCTTTGGCAACATCACCTATCAATTTGTTGTCCATTTTTCTGAAAAGTACTATTTAAGCGATATAAGGGAGCGCTTTAATGTCTAACGTATTTTGGGTTGATTCTAAGAACTACAATTATAGAATAATATTGACATCCTGCAGCCAAAGAACTTTAATATCTAACTTATTTTGACTTCTATTTGATATGTAATAACTACATGGAATAATTATAGGTTATTCACTACGGGATAGGGAATATGTGATTTATCACCTGAGAGCTTTGGTCCGAGGTGTGACTAACACATATTCCTGATCACATGGTGAATAACTGGCTTATACCAGGAGACAAACAGTCAAACAGTCTGACATGAGACGATAAGTGGACAACAAAGAATATGGAAATTACCGCCCTGTAATACTGGCATGTGATTGGCTGACATAGCTGTAGGAATGGTATAATGTCAGGAAAAGATTGACATCCTGCAGACAAAAGATTTTTAATATTTAACTTATTTTGACTTTTACCTGTTTTCTAAAAAAAATTGTGAAGGGAAAGTCAAGTATATTGGAACACCTTAGGAAGTGCAGCTTTAACGTGGTTAGCATTGAAGATAGAAATACACAATCATTATGCTATGCAAGGCTTGTCACCTGATTTTAACCACAGGAAAGGAGAGCCAATATCTTCAGTTTTGCAGATATAATCATTGATGCCAAGTAGTCAAATATACCTGCCACGTTTAGGCCTATACGAGGGGCGTTCAGAAAGTTCGAGGCTTTTTAGAGATGCTTGCTTGCTTGCAAGCGGCATCTCTATTGTGGGAGGAAGGCTCTGAAACTTATGACAACTGCCTTGGTCATGCTGTTTCATCTCTGTCATTAAAACTTTGCATACAGTCTCAATAGAATTTTATCTTGCGTTGATAAACTTTTGGTGTCTTTCTGAGATGAATAAATTAATAAAGAAAACAAACAGGCTGAGTTTCTGCAGGTCAAAGGTCAATCACCAAAAGTAGGTCACAGGCCAAGATACCCTCCGGCAGGTCTCACATGCCAGATACCCTCTGCAGGTCTCACATACCAGATACCCTTGAGCAGGTGACAGGCAAAGGGGTAGATACTATCATGGGTAGTCTATCTTCAAGCATCTCTTAAAGTGCTTGCACGTTATTTTTTTTTTATATGGACACTTATTTTCAATCTAGAACTATGAATTTTTCACAGGATAAAGTTTAGCAAATTTGGAATGGATTTCCAAAATTTTGGACAATTTGGACATTTTTAAGTCATTCTGCCATGGAAACTGAAAGTTCAGCTTCTTGGGGCAGATAATACTGAAACCACTAAAGCCAGTGAATTTTGGCTGCTAGAGACTTCTCTCCATCACTTGCAAAAGTGAGATTGACAATATTTGACACAAGAAATATAATGTTAGCCTTAAAAAATACTCCCAAGCTCACCAAAAGCATTGATTCATACACCTGATCCATTGAAGTAAATGTTCCTTGAAGTCCTCCAAACAAAGTTCTGTGAAAGAATTTCGGTCATCCAAAGCCTCTTCTCCTCCAAAACCTGAAACTATAGCCCCCATGGACTAAAGTAAGGGAAAACCAGGACTTATGTAAAGCAACATGTCACAGGAATAGCTAGGATGGATAATGCTGTCCATTTTGGTCTCTTATTCATACTAGTGAATCCATGCTTTCACAAGTCCTTATGTAATTAGGGAAACACACCTTTGCTTCCTGAATTTCACTCGCCGAATCTAGCATGCAGATGTGCTTTCCTACATGGGTTCAATGTAAGAATACACACATTTGGTGTTCTTGAAAGCATATCTAGAAGCTAATACCATACTTCTTGTGTCAAATATTGTCAATCTCACTCATACAAGTGACAGAGAGAAGTCTCTCACAGTCACAATTTCTTGGCATTCTTCTTTTCAGTGTTACCTGCCCCAAGAAGCTGAACTTTCAGTTTCCATGGCAACCACAGAATGACTTAAAAATGTCCAAATTGCCCAAAATTTTGGACATCTATTCCAAATATATACTGGATTTTTTCCTGTGAAAAATTCATAGTTCTAGATTGAAAATAAGTATCCATATGAAAAAAAGCCTCAAACTTTTTGAACGCCCCTCGTATATTGGACCATTATTGGATGGTAAATGGGACCACCAGCTAACGACAAGATGCACCAAAATAGCTTAAATTCGTTTTTCGCAATGAACATTGAAAATATCTCCTAACTATAACTAAACTTTTTTGTCATAACTATACATTTACTATGAGCTGGTCTCCATTCGAAGTCACTTTTTACTTCAGGTACTATAATTTTGGTTTAAAAAGGGTAAATATGGTCCAGTAAAAATTGAGAAACAGAATAAAATAACACAAACTTAGTGATCACACATGGTAAGAACCTGAATTGCATTGATTTGTCACTTCCAACTGCGGATGACCAGAATCGTGTGGTAATAAAAACGCCTGTAACTGGGGCTTAATGATGATGTAGCAACTGAGTATGTCATAACTGATCAGTCTATCACTAGTCTTTCATTCCCAAAACCTAACAAATGCATGATTTCGACAATGGTCCAATTATCTGCCAGGTCAAATATACCTGACTTTCCCCTGGATTAATATCAGGAATAGATCGATATCCTGCAGCCAAAAGAGCTTGAATATCTAACTTATTTTGACTTCTACTTTATTTCTAAAAACTATGTAGAATAATATAAGGAATAAATCAACACCCTGCAGCCAAAAAGGCTTTCATATATGACTTATTTTAAGTTCAACTTGATTTCTAAGAACTGAATAAAATAATATCAACACCCTGCACTGCAGGTAATAAAAGCAATAATATTTAACTTATTTGGAGGTCGACCTAATTTTCAAGAACTATGTAGAATAATATAAGGAATAGATCAACGATTCAACATGCTGCCACAGCCAAAAGAACTTTAATATCTTAACTTACTTTGAATTGCATCTGATTTCTAAAACCATATAAAGAATAATAACAATAACAGCACCCATGTAGCCTGAATTACTTTTATATCTAACTTGTTGGGAGATTCTACCTGATTTTTTAAGACGAAGTTTTGTAACAGTTCAGCAAAAAGGGGGATGGAAGAAAGATTACAGAATGGAAGAAAAATATGGCGAAGAACTTGTAAGGAGAATACCTGGAGATATTGGCAATGATATATTAGCTGTAGAACTGTGAAATCTGATACAGTGCTAAAAGCCAGGTATAATATCACAAAAGAAGTTCTGAGGGGCTTAATAGCAGTGCATATAAGTGATATTGTCTCTCTCTTTGATCTCCTGGGGCCTTTATTCCTTAAGCATCTGATGTTTATTGCAACCTCTTCAGCTCACTGGATGATGAATAGCCATGTTGTGTAACCTGATGTAACATACTTCAATTGCCTTTTGTTATATCACAAAGATCTCATTTGAAGCAAAATTCTGGCTTAGAGTTTCAATTTCCTTTTTACTTTAAAGAACTTCAAAATTACTGAAGAAAACACTCTTTCCTTTTGATTACCACATGTTTGACCGTGTTGGAATCTATACCCTTCGCAATAACGCTCCCGTTCAGACATTTTATACCATATGACATTACCGAGCTATCCCAAGGTCATTGTAGTTTTGCATAATTAAAATTGTTTGAGAAACTGAACTAAATTTTCTTATTGTTGAGTGTCAAGAAATATTTTTGAACCTGAGGTCACCAAGCTAGGAGGATTCCCCTTTCATTATACATCTTAGAAAGATATATACATTTTGTTATTTACTTACACCATTAAGTATCATGTCATTTTATTGTGATAATAATAGTTATATTATTTGTGCCTGTATATACATATATATATACTATTATCTAAATTTTGTATTCTAAAATTTCAGCTGATGGTAGACGGTTTGGCGCGAATTCTCTGCATGAGGGCAGAAGTGGGAGACCAGTCGGGCCCCCCTGTCCCTGAGACGCAGACAAACCAGGAGGGGGGCCACTGCAAAAAGGAGCGTAAGAAGATCAAGGCCCCAAAAATGGACTACAATAAATTCCAACCGCCAGTTTACGACTTCCGCGATGGCACGCCGTCCAGCAACCGTGCAACAGGGGGCATGGGCAGTGCAATGGCGGTGGGCGGTGGGGGTGGGCCAGGAACGGCGAATGCGGGTGGAGGAGGTGGGGGAGGCCCGCAGCAACCGGACTACTCTCCTCTGCACACGCAAGCAATAGAAAGTGATGTCAAAGAGATCAAGCGAATCTTGCGGACTTTCATAAATCGTTTAAATGACAAAGATGCTCAAGGCAAGATCGCCAAGGAGTGGCGGATAGTGGCCCGTATCCTGGATAGACTCTTCTTTTTCATGTACGTTTGTACAATTGTAGTTTCATTAGCTACCATCTTCCCCAAAGGGGGTTGACGTCACCTACACAAAAAGTTTATCAACCCATATCCAATTTTTATGTGGTACTTTAAAGCCTTTTTCATTAGTTTCTATGAAATCCCAGCCTTCCCTAAAATCGCTGGTGCTAATTCCGTTGTAGTAGGAGGATCACGCAAATGAATTTACTACGCTGCAGACCCACTTGTTTGGTTAGGAAGTGACTGTTTTAGATTCAAATGACCCCACGAACAAAGCGAGGGCTATTAGCCACTGCCAATAGACGGTCGAAGCTGAGCAAGTCTTCACTGACGCAGTATTAAGTCCGCCGTCGTCTGATATTACTGCGGACATCAGGTGACTTTAGTACATGAGATCTTCCCGCCAGGCACTCGCATAAATCTGAACAAAAACTAAAACTGAACTGTTTGAAATTCCCGCCACGACGGACGGCCACCTAGCGGGAGATTACTGCTGTCTACTTTGCCCTGGAGCCACCTACCGTTCATTACGTTCACCAAACCATACGATCCCTTTTTAGGGACAATTTCAACCGAAAAACTTTCATCTGGACTTCAAGAAGAAGGTTCCTGTGTTTGTGAAAATGTTGGTGTACATAATTTAATGTGTTGGACATTAACCCGACCACCTCTCAAATCTGTGCCTAGAGCCTGGAGCAGCTGTGAAGAGATTCACAATTCATCAATGTCATCATCATCATCCTCATCACCTCACCCCACGTCATTTTAACATTAGATGACGTCATAGTGACATGTGTCATGGCGTCATTCCCTTCGTACGTACGTTGAACAGTGAACGAATTACGTGCCCAAAAATGTTACTTGTTGCAGTTATGTCCTACGTGGTTTTATAAGATATATGTAGACGGATTGACTTGTGAACAGATATTTTCTACGTACAGTATCTAATAGTCATGTTTTCACACAGCATGACAAATTATGTAATAATTGATTCAGGCGACACCTGTATGTCCCTCACCTAATCAAATGTAAATCTCTTGGTTTATTGTCAATTTTAAGCCAGTTAATTGTTAAGTTCCTTAGCCGTCTATGCAAAGATGTTTTGTAAAAAAGATAAAATAATAATTGCAGCTGAGTAGCACTTGCACCCGTAGGATCAATTTAGTCCAAAGGTCAAATATCTAGTGTCTATATTTAGCCAACACAACTGTGACGTGGCGTCTTTATGCGTAGAGTGGCATTCTTTGTTACATGTGCATATTGTTAGTACGCTGCACGTGACCTCCTCTGTCGATAACTCCATGTAGAGAAAACATGTAAAGTTTGTACACTCCACCGATATCAACTGACTGTTCACCCACTCCCATTTTGCTGCTAGTTTAATCGCGTCCGCCCAATCAAGTCTGCAGTCTAAGGAAAGGTCACTGGTGATTGGTCCAATGTATCCTTGGCGGTGATTGGTCGCTGCCTCTTATTGCAGTATCAGCTTTTACGTAACAGACATGGTAGTGCCAAGTTCACAGGCAGGGAGCCAACTCGACATATCTACTACTGTTCATTTTCAGTCTCACTATTTGCTATCTGCTCCTCCTGAATGGTATGGTGTAAAAGACGAAATGTAAACTTTGATCATTATAATTGTCCTATCGCTTGGATGTAGCTGCTACTGCTGCTGGAACCATGATCTTGTAAAAAAAATACTAATGTACCAGCTGATATGTTATTATTGTACCATGGTACTTTAGTCACTAATTGGCCAGCTGCCGCACTCTCCTTGAAAAAAAGAAGCTGCTATTTAGGTCGCTGCATTAAAGCACCAGGTTTAAGGCTTGAGCTTGTTTTATTCATGATCATTACAATTTACGCTTTAAATGGCGTGTTACTCGGTTGCTATTCATTATTACTGAAAAGGATAATCTTGTTGATTATTGATAATTGTGAATTCAAAATGCCCACCCTGCATTGTTTATAAGCGTCAGATGGCGTCTCGATCGTTTCGGAACCTACTTTAAGAACTTTCTGCTGTTGTGCCTGCATGGTATATAGGTATATATATACATATTGATCAAAGAATATGAAAGAGATGCACTCAGTTTGTAATGATTATCATAACGATTATTATCATGATTATTCCGCCACTCACAATTATGTCTTTATGCAAACACGAGTATCTTTATATATACGCTACAACCAGGAGAGGGCGTCTAAATACCATTTGAACAACGTTGGCAAACTGATTGTTCTTATTGTCTTCAATTGACAAATTCGATTGTTCTCAATCATTCAGAGGTTTAATTAATTGTTCTCCATGTTTTTGATGACTTTGTCAGTTTCATCCTTTGTTGGCAGTGTGTCGATTCGCTGTATCGACATCATTTTGTTAATAGTTCCACAATGTGATATGCCCTTAATAAAATTGTTACATATTTCATATAGTGTTGAGTAGAGTGTTGATACATTGAAAATGATGGTTGTTGATAAATGACAAAATATTAGGCAACGCTGTGTATATTGAATGCGCTTTAATTTAGAACTAGTTCCTATCATGTATATATCGTAAATATATATATAATGCGCATGTCTATATACATATATATCGTTGGTTATATATAGGCTATGACTACTCCTAAAAGGTATTTGTGTATGTAGGTTAAAACAGCAAATACCGGGGTTAGCCTTAATATTATATATTTATATTAACTTGACAGTCATGTGCGCATGACCAGTGCGGGAGTATGTCACACTTTGAAAATAATTATTTATTCATTGGCCCCTTATCGCTGCTGACGCCTTTTGATCCTCCAGAGACACCTGGCGTGTCGTGCAGAGTAACACGCTGTACGGCTTTTGTATATTTGTAAATAACTTGTAAAGTTTTGCTCAAAGTAAATATCAACGAAAAATAAAAGGACTGACCGTACTTTTTCGTGTGCGTTTTTATTAGTCGTAATGTCACATATTGCCCAAAAAAAGTTAAGTTACTTATGAAATAAAATTCTGTTTTGAATTTTACACAGATGGACAATAAGAAGTTGGTTTTCAACTGTCCACAATCTTTTCTTATTTTGCCATAAATCTGTTTAGATGAGAAACGCAAGTTTAACGCACACTTTATTTGGAAAATGCACTTTCTGAATGTGAATTAAAAGCAGTAGCAGTGGCCTACCAGCCATAGAATGCATAGATATATGATTTAACTATCATTAATGGTTTCTCCTGAGAAAGACATTTTTTGGCTAGGTTTCTCTGGTTGGTTTTGAGGCTATGTTTACATTAAAGCAATAATCAAGATAATCAAAATATAAGTCATGTGTGAGGCTCTAAAAGTTAAGATATTATACAATATCTAATATCTAATATATATAGTTGAAACATAACTATGTTCTCCCATTGCCTGTAATATTTTGACATAAATACAATCATAGGTACAATCATAGATACAATCATAGGTGCATCGTCTAAATAAATAATACTAATTATTTTTTGCATTATGGTTTTGCCATCCAAAAGAATATCTATCCGAAATATAAAATCAAAATCCCCTAACTCCTTAATAACACCGCTGATGAAATACATAAAATAAAATGCCAGATACGATCCTGATCTGAAATATGAGAAGTTAATAAATTGCACCAATCCAATCAGGTTAGGTCGATATTCTGTATGTGATAACTGGGATTTTTTTTAAATTGATGCGCACCCATGTTCGCTTTGATGATGCTTCGAATCTTACTCATCATCATCATCAATCGCTTGATTTTATTGACCATGACATTCTACAGGTAAAAAACCTTGAATGTGAGTGAAGCACTGAAGCGAACAAGCCAAGACGTGCAAAATCCCCTGAGACACCAAAAACCGTCTTTTTTTTTTCGCCATTTTGCCTCTTCATCACCAGTTGCATGTTCAAGATGGAATGTTTCCAAACTTTCTTGCCAACTTTCAAGGTTGCCAAGGACAGGAAAAAATGACAGGATTTGAAAACATTCCAAAAGAATGCCATCTGGAACGTTTCGAGACAATTTGCAATCTGATTCAAGTCAGCTGAAAGAACGTTGTCCTTTTAATCCAATCAATTTAAAAGCCTAAAAGATTATATGGCCAAACGGTACGATGTAATTTAAGACCACATGTTCTGGAAATTCGAAATTTATAAACCCATATAATTAATCTGATGGAAGAATCCAGTGCTGCTACATAAATGTTAACATTCATAAACAAAATCTTTTTTTTAAATTTGAACTAATACTGCCCATTTTTTGCTTAAATCTTGTGAGATTGGATTCTGGCAATATGTCAAGTACCTCGTGCTTTTGCTCTCATTTGACTTTAGATTTTGTTAGTTATGTCACAAGTTGAATTTGTCAATTCTGCTTATAAGTATGTCTTCCTTTAAACAAGACATCGTGTTCTTCACGATCTGTTCTCTAACACACTTGTTTCAGAAGTGTACTGTATGACACTGTCAGTAACAATTAGAGCAACTGTTAGCTGATTGGACTGGTGTTTGTTGCTCATCTAACCGCATCTAACCGCATCTATCCATGCAGTGGCTAAATTTCTGTTCACGTTGCTTGCTAAGCAAGATCTGCAATTTTACTCATTCAGTAATCTTGTAGCACTGCTTTGAAATGCTTTTTCTGGCTTACTGTCAATTTCACATAATTACACCAGCCTACATTGTCCCAATCTATGTTGCAAGAAATAGAATATTGATTCCCCATTAATATCATATTTGGCAGCTCAATATAAACAAAAAGGCTAAACTCATTTTATTGCTTGTTTTATGGCCAAAATCTATCAAAACCTTTTTCAGTAATAAATAATCAATATGTACAGGCCTATTCTAGAGCAGCTCATATCATATAATCCATGAAGAAAGCTTTGATAATAAAGCCAAATTATGTAGAACAATACCTGTTTGAAGACCTATCGAATGATCCCACAAATAGGTCAGTAAATGATTGATTGAATTATGGTGCACAATAAAGCACCACACATGAGCTTGTCTGAGTACACAATGATTAAGAGGGCTTTTTAATTGGACCATAAATTTAAAACCGTTAAAATTTTATTTTAAAAAAATAGTTGAGGGGTAGGATGCACAAGTTAAAGAAAGCCTGGTGGAATGCCTTAAGCCATTTGAACTTAAGTTCTGTAGTGAAATCTTATGTATCTTCATTAGTATCTGCAACTAAATAAATTAGATTAGTAGAAATTCTTAAAACATATTAAATATATATACCAGCAGGACAAAAGGCCACTTCGATTTTTTGAAACAACAATAACAGAATTATCTTGCAGACAGAGAATTGTAACTGAAAGAGAATTATTTCATGATTTTTTTAATTGACAACAAGGAAAGCTGTGAAAGAATAAATCAAAATGATATGGGAGAATCGAAAAAAATATCCAAAATAAAAACCACATAATAAAGAGTGTAATAATTGTCTAAGGATGTTAGGATGAAAGATGAAGTCTGGATGTTCGCCAATTTAGAATCGACAGATTCCACAAACATGATTCGGTCTTTGAAAAGTAAGTAAACAAATAAATGTAGATTACTTCTACATGTAAACGCGTCATTTTAAAAACTTTTTAATCTTGATGCTTCGACATCAATGACCTGTTTTTGGTGTTCTGTCCAAAAACAGGAATTTTTCTTTATTTTTGATGTAGTAGAATAAATGTATAATGTTATAATTAGTTATAATTAGACCCTAGATATAGATGAAAAATAGTTCTAGTGCTAACTCCTTGACCTGATAATAAAATATTTTCAAACCATGCTGCGTAGACTTTTGATAACTTTATTTTTTATTTTTCGTAGACTTTTATTTAGACTAGATTCATTTCTAACATAATGAATGCACGTTGTACCTTTAATAACTGTTTCGATATTGTAATGCACGATTTCTAACCACAACATAACACAACTATAATCTCCATAACACACATCTCCTAAACACCGGTAACACTGCTTCACACTAACTGAAAATATCTGTTAATTCTGTGTTGATGAAAGCTAAATTGTGTTGGAAGACTAAAATTGCTTTAACTTCAGTGATAGAAATTATTAATATTGGTAATTAAATTCGTGTGAAATTTGTTAATATTTGCAATTTTGATAATGGGAGGATTTAAACTTAAAGATTGTAAAAGACTAATTTAAAGATGATTTGAAATATTTAAAACTTAATATTGAATTTAAATTTAACAATAACCTACCTGAGATAACTGGAACTTTTCAAAATGGCTGCTCTTAAAGGCAAGGGCCAGCTGAGTGCGCATGCTCAATGACCTATATTGTTGACAAACAGGGATGGAGAGACATAATGCTTCGTTGGAACCCCAAAGATTATGGAGGGGTGACCCAGGTGAGGGTTCCAGCCACCGAGATATGGCTTCCAGACATCGTCCTCTACAACTAGTAAGTACATTTTATTTCTATATTTAATTCTTTAAATGTTAAATTCTTTGCAACTAGAACTTGCTTTCTAAAGGAATAATGCAGCATTTGAAATAGGAAACAAAAGCCTAAAACTAGAAGTAAAGAAAAGTTAGAAAACCATTAGCAGCAGATAAGAGTGAAGTTGGCAGAAATGATGGTAACCCATCAATCATAAGGTCCTTAGACCACCTAAATTGTTGTCACATGGTCAGGTGTTCTGTTGTTCAGAGAACTCTCTGCCTGGAGAGAAAATTAAAGGAGATTTGTCACTTTGCCACCAATGCCCACAATATCAAGAACCGTCTTGCTGAACATTCTTTGAATTTCTTCCCCTCAGTATGTTTAACTTTAGTGGAACACAGATGCATTCCCATACCAGTATTCCGATGGAGGCCATTGGAAGGGGTTAGTGTAAGGTCACTAATTTATCAGACATTCATATTATAGATTTATAATCACTAACAAATTGCAGATGCTGCAGTCTCCGTTTGTAGGCAATGTTAAAACTATTACTCCACCAACAAAGACCTAATTAGAAAATGGCTGCTGATTAAGATTCGCTTAATATTTCTGTCAGAGATTGATGTGGCTTTGTCGCATTTCCTTTCAACTGACAGCCATTTAGAAAAAAAACTTAAATACGAGTCTGGGTAAATGGAATTGGGCAGGAAATGCAGCTTGATCTCTTCTCCACATGTTTTTCTGTTGGCATGAACAGATGCAGTGCTTAATTGTCAGCAGAACTGCACAGTGTGCTCTTCTGTGATGCTGACAAGGCCTTTTGACCAGGAAGTTTTCAAGCAAAAAGTTTTTAAAATCACGAAAAACAACTCATTGATCAAGAAGTTTGTTATTCACAACTTCACACGTATTTTTGATCAAGTGTGTAGGACTGGAATGTCCCTGAAACAAGACACATTGTTGGGAAATGTCACATTTTCAATTATTCATCTCCTCATGTGTCATAGCTGCGGGCAGAAATTGTCAACAACTTCAAGAAAAAAATAACAATGAGCACAAAATTATTCTTGTTTATCCCTGAAGCCTAAATATATAGGAAATTGCAAAATAATATCGTGATATGTAAAATATGACGATTTTTGTTTAAATTCTCAATCTTCTCACCAATAATAACCTGCATGATGGATCCTCAATGAATCTTTTTACTGGACCTGGTGCATCCCTGCATTCAGAAATTCAGAAGCCTGTTTTAGGAAATGACCTCGCAGGAGAATTTATTCTTTAAAAATTCTATAACCCCATGGTGCAGTAAAAAGTTTTGAAACCCCATTCAACGAGAATGTCAGGCCTATTCTTCTGATTTATGGACAAACTGTATCTTCAATAACAGTTCAACATGACAAAAACATTGTTATTGCTGAGTTTAGATATTGCTAACTGTTAGTCTCCAACATAACACTGTTAGTCTCCTGGTTAAGAAATTTTACGAAGTACTTGTTGAAGTGCCAATGGGTCACCTGAAGTTCATGTCATTGGCTCATGAATATTCATACACTGATGAGAAATTATGAGGCTAAGGCAGTTTAAAACCTGTGTTAACGGAGTTCACCAATCTTGTAATTACTCTTACCAAGCCATGGAGCTCAAATGAAGGTCTTCGTGTCAGGAAAGTCAGTCAAAGTAAGGACTTCAAATTGAAAGGTGTATAAAGACCTATTTGATCTATGAGTACAAACCATATTCTGGCTTCAATATGGTGTTGATAGTTCTCTACCACTTACTGATCTTGCTTATACACAAGGAGACATATTCCAACGTGTTATAACACTACTCACTATTATCACTATGAATCAAAATTAATATTCAATTTGGCAAAGACAAGTTTGATATTGTCCCTGCATTTTTGTCCAGTTGTATTTTTCGACCTTAATTATACAAATGTAAACATACAACACTCATGATCATATGTATTGCAAGAGATGATTCTAAAACAATAATCCTTTCAATTTTTCTAAACCTTTCTCAAAACCTTAACAAATTTCAACGTTTTTGTCCTCATCGCTGTTTTTCTTCGATGATGAAATTCCTGAAGGGTTGAAGAACTATATTGCCCGACATTATCATTGATGTGGCAAAGCGAAACAAAGTTAACTTTGCTAAGACAAGTCTATAGCCTAAATATGCATAGGGCTACAGGAAGATTTGACTGGCTGATGTCTCTGCATTTCTTGCCTGGTGGCTTATATTTCTGGATCTACATGTATGTCATAAACAGGTAACACCAAAGGAATCTAAGTATCAGATCTAATGCCAGGCAATGTAACTGACTTGACAAAGCTGATGGGGCATAAAACACAAACTCACTCACTCCCTACTGAAAACTGTGAAGGCATGCATATAGGAAATTTAAGTTAGATTATTATATCTTCATAACATATATACAGTAAGAAAGTACACTTTACAAATATTGCTTTATTGGTTTAAACATATTTATTACAGTCTGGAACTTTGATACAGAAAAAGAGTGGACTGTTGCAAGGTGAAAATGGCACTTCGTTTGTCATCATGCTGATGATTTGTCATGATCATACTCAATACTTTCAATGTTAATTTGATTTAAGGAGACTTATCCCGCTTGTTGGTGACAGCCATATCAAAGGATTATGCATCTGATTTTCACTCTAAAATCAGTTGTGAAAAGTCAAATGGCCTTCTCTTGATCAGCTTCTATGTTTGCCATGTTGAAAATAGAGAAGATGACACTCCATCGGCTATCTTGAGTCAAGAAGTGCATTTTTCACAGTGAACTGGTCCTCATTTTTCAAAAATCAAAGTGACAGACTGTAATACTTTAACAAACCAAAGACTCAATTACAGGCTCAGTGGATTTGCTTTATTTAGGAAGATGAATGGGTATATATGTACACATGTAATTAGATGAACTAAAACAGTTACAGTACTGAAAGGAAAATATTTTGCAGCTGAAACTGTGATAACAGTTGCATTTTCTTTAAAATGCAATCTTGAGAATAACTTTTTTATTAAGTCAACTGTCAAACAGGAATTTAGGAATATGACCTTTGCAATACAAGACATTCCACATTCATTTACAAGATAAGATTTCTTGTAAGTCAAAAAGACCAACCACGCCCATCCTTAACACATTTGAGACTTGATAAAAATAAGTAAAAGAAGGTGTACTGATATGCACAGTAAAAGCTGTTGTTGAAAGTCAGATGCTGCTGTTTGAGATATCCACTTTCTCAAGTAGTGCTTATTTATTGTTGAATATACTTAAGTTCTTTATGATTTCTAAGAAGCAATATTTGACTTATCTCTTCTTGCCAACACACTATAAAGTCAAATGATTTAATTTGTCTTCCTTGTTAATTATTGCTAACTGCTAGAAACTGCATCATTCTTGATGTTAGGGTTGCATTTTCAAAATTATTCCTGTCAAAAAGTACACATGGACGGTGGACCTTTTTGGCTACTACCACTAGTTTTGACAACACATAACAATAGGAAATAATGCAACTGAAAAATGATATACAACCGTTTCTGTTCATTTGAAAGTTTGATATGATTCAGTTGCTAACAGGACAAACAACTGAATGCTTTTGCATTGCAGTGCTGATGCTCGACTGAACGAACGCAGAGAGGCGCTGGCGGTGGTGTCGTACGACGGGTCCGTCCTGTGGATCCCAATGTCTATCTTCAAGAGCACGTGCTCCATAGACATCACCAACTTCCCCTTCGACATCCAGACCTGCCAGATGAAGTTTGGCTCCTGGACGTACGACGGCTTCAAACTCAATCTGGAGTTCTACGATGATCTCGATCAGGTGGACGTGACAGACTACATCAAGAGTAACGAGTGGGACTTACTCGGCCATCCAGCCATCAGGTAAGAAACTTACACAACCATCTTTGCTGACTTTCTCTCAGTGTCTCAGGTGTGTGTTTTGTGTGTGTATGAATATGACGCAACAGAAACCAGGTGTTCTTGTCTGCTTGTGTGACACAATAAATATCTGTCTGTCAAGGAAGAAAACGCAGTCCACCTGAGCATCCAAATGACTCATATTTATAAGATCTCATAAATCTCAGAAGATAATATGCGCTCTTTATAATGTCATGAACGTCAAATATCTTAACGGAGAAATATATGTGTATAAGCATATATGATTTTTTTGTTTTTCATGGGATAAATAGAGTTGAGAATCTTCAGGGAATCCAATTCACTAGAACCCTTTTGTGAAGACACAAGACAGGCACCAATGAGAAATCTCCCAATTTCCTCAACTCTAATATCTCTCATATTTGCAATTGAAACCTTGCAGAGATTACATTCATTTTGGGTCTCCTTTGAAACTTGATTATACAGATTAACATGCAAAAGATGCTGCAATCATAAAGAAGACTTCATGAATATTGGGCAATTAGGGCAATTCTGATCTTGTCACATCTGTTAGGGCCTTCCATTCCGTTATTTGCATGAGCGCCGGGGAAAAAAGTTAAGAAGCGACACGACGCAGTTGAAATTATTCCACTCTATCTTATCTAGGAGAACTAATGCGAGTCCCAATTTCTGGTTAAGTGGAACACGATTTGGGTGTCAATATCAAGTGGCTTAAATGCAAATGGAGACAATGATTGCTTGCCTTCAGGTGAAAATAATGGGAATGAGTGTCAATTTCTTCGGACATGACTCATATTGCACTCGACATCGCCTCATGCAAATAGTGTCACATTTCGGTTGATGGTTCGGTTGTAAAGGGCTTTGCTTCCAGAAGCCAGTTCTCGGTCGAGATTCAACTCTGATCGGGATTCGTGTTAGATGGCTGCTTCTCTCACAGTTTGGATCTCATTTGCCAGTCCCTTGACAGTCTAATAGTTTAGAATTTGTAGTTATGAAAACAGACTAAACAGCAGCTGGTGATAGTATTATGGAGCAGCAAAAAGAACTGTATAACCTCACAGCTTGACAATCTTCAACTTGCCACCTGATGTTATGAAACCAATAAGAACATGTGGTTTGTTTCTATGCTTGGAAATGAGTTGTTGGTTGGGAGGATGGCACATTACAGCTAGTCAATTCCTTATACGGAAAGATAAAACGATTTCTGAAAAATGCATTTTGTGATTCATCACAGCTGATGAAGTGTTATTGTCAAACATTTACAGCATGGGAACCACAGAGGCAGGTTAAGTGGACCCAAGTTGGATGGCAGTTCCAATCATTGTTTACCTCATTTGCTATGTCCTCCTTACCTTAATATCCTACCAAGTGCATAGATACAGGACATGGAGGTGAAGCCCCAATCATCATCCTTCCATCTTTAGCTGGAACATAGAACCAAAGACACTCTCATAGATGCTTTGGCATAACAAACCAGATTCATACCTAATGACACAGTTCACCTTTATGTATCCATGTTACTTTTTCCATACACATATGTCTGGTGCATAATAAAATCACATATAGTTGATGTCCTGTACAATATACACCTTAATAGGTTGGGTCTGCCCCTGGCTGTTATTCGCGGTGTACTGTTGTTGTGGTTATTGGGTTTTATGTATAGAGGAAACAGCCTATATTATGTGAATTATTCACAAACAGTGCGAGTAGGTGGCACCCTCTTTGCTCCCCATACATCGCTTTTGACGTCATGCCGGCGATATACTCGGTGTGCGCGATACACTCTGTGTGTGTGATGCTGATAATTTGAGCTATGTTCCTGGTTTCTTGTGCAAGACCTGCTTTGTGGCAATAAGGCTAATTGGACAAGGTTGTATGGGGGAAAGATCTGAGAAACCTTAGAGTTAAGCCTTTCAGAGCTGGCTGGGTCCTGCCTTCTGCCTTTCTTATCTTTGCCAAGCCGACTCAAAGGGGATGCCGCAGCCTCCTACAGACAACTAGTACCTGTGCATCCGGATTATGTAAATGCTTTAATTATTTGATGCAAAAGCGTTGTCATGGTAACCTCAACGTCGCTTATGCCATTGAAAAATGGTGCGAGAATCTCGACACACAGCAAAGCTCTCTGCTGAGAAATGACAAAACAAAAAAAATTGAACGGAGTCCATGCATGAGTTTTGAAAATGCAGTGATGACCACAACAGAAATTAGAAAGACTATAAAAAATGGCCTATCATACAAAGAAAATAAAGAAGACCGGGAGTGTTGACCAACACTGTCCAACAGTGCTCAATAGGCCAAACATAATTGATCTTTAGCTTCACAGATCTTTCTCGCGGAACTTTTTCTTGGGTCAGTTGGAAGGAAAAAAAACAGAAAATCTCAATTTCTGTAATATGAATTTCAGAAAAATTATGGGTAGATTTTTTCAACAGGCAAAAAATCTGTTTTGTCAGGCTATCCCAGAAATATCGCCTTTTAAGCATTAAAACTAACTCAAAGTTTAGTGTCATTGGTTTGCGACATGTGACATCAGGCGCCAAATTTATGGTCCTCGAACTGCAAGGGTATACAGTTCTTTTGGTAGAGCTCTCTATAATGTAACACAACATAATATCCATAAGGTTGTTGCTGAGTCAAATGTATGACACAAAGAAACATCACATAGATGTGAATGAATAGATGACACATTAATACTATAAAATGTCACTGTATGGATGTTTGGTGCCTGGATTAATATAGCTATAGTTGCTTTCGTAAAAATCTGCGTTCTGTATGATGCCCTTTAAATGGCCTTTATCTTACAATATAAAATAATAAAAGATTCAGGTGTATGATATTCATAAAACAAAGCTGACACGAACTATATTTCTCATCCGTCTCTCATTTATGGATTCTTGAGGGGATATTATGCTTTTGACCAGGAGATGAGTGCAATGCATGAAGTTGCACATGTGGTCTATGCATTATGTTCACCATCTTCGACTCCAGTTTGACAACAACCAAACATGCACACAGATGCAATGGAGGCTGAAGACTAAAGAAACAAGAGAAAATGAGCTCTGCAACTGGCTTTACAGAAAGTTTCATGTTCATGTCAGTCTGTAGCATGTAATGTTGTAATGTCTACAGAAGCCCAGGGACATGAATATGTATGCAGTACCAAGGATAGACAATTGCTCCACCAGACATTAGGAACCACATTACCACAAGCAACATTAACATCAGACAACTAAAACAAAAATGAAAAAAAAGAAGCTTTTATTCTCTGCATATCTCTTATAGATATTACAACCAACAGTCTATATATGTATAGCACACACATATATATATACGCACAAGATGTTTTTCACTGAGCCTCTTATGTGTACATTTTCCTCATCTTTTTCCTTTAGAATTTCATACGATACCTCACACAGACCATAGCATGGGGCCTTTTGATGTACTATCTATCCTGTGCAATAATACATTTTCGTACCTGGTTTTTGCTTTGAAAAAATACACCACAGCCATGTGCCTTTGTGGAGAGGCAACAAAGCCTTTCAGTGGCTCCACCTCAGGGCAGATTTGCAACAGTTCGTTTGAAAAGAGACTTCATTGAATTGAATGGCAAAGTGGATTTGTTTGGAGTGTATATAAAGCTCCTAGATTTTGCTAATTTGGAAAGTCTCATGACTTTATCATGCACTTCATGGAAGCCTGATATTCTCTATTCCAAGTGCAGAGTAAACAGGACGAAAATACAGTACTTTTAAAGGTGATTCTGTCTGGACCATGATCCATGGGGGCTAAGTTGTAAATAATTGAACAGTTGACAAGTCCCTGGATTGGCTCTGTAAAGATCCAAACTTGCCAACAAAAATGTTATTACAGTCAGAGAATTATGAGTATGAAAACACAACATGCACCTTTTTATTCATCACATTGAAGTGAACTGTCAATTTGTCATTGGGTAAACTTTGTGATTGTGACATCAGTGATTAGTGGTGTTACTCATTAACTGGCTTGTCCTAATACTATATATGCTTTGCAAGTATATGATATTCATGACCTTACTAACTAACTTGGCAGGGATAGGGATATGACATACAAGGAACGTTTCAGTGCATTTCTGTAAGTAGAGATTGAGTCAAAATGTGCCATAATTCCAATTATCAGAACACAACAGATCTTATTGGGAGTTACTTCTTTGGAATGTTTAATATTTTGACATTTCAACAACAGACGACAGGTATACATATTCTGATACATAGACATTTTACTAATACAGGCTCATATGCTGTGTGCCAGATATTTTCAAGTCAGACTTAGGAGAAATATCGTTTTTCAAATACATTTGTTGAACGCTTCAATTGTCAAATGGCAACTCCCATTTCGCTTCCTTCCAATTTGTAATATCCAATGTGATTGCCAAGAAATCATAGGAACAATTTCCAGCCATTAATTTCCAAGGTAATACCAGCGCACAGATAATTGAGTTCCAAGTAGGGATAACTCCCAAGACAGAAATTATGCTGTCACAGCCTATATACTGTACAGCATTTTGAATACAATGTTATATAGTGTGATTATAGATACTATCCTTATACATAGGTAGATAGGCAGATAGATAGACAGGCGTAGGAAAGTGAGATGATAACGAGGCTTTGCATCCTGTATTGTTGCACCAATGAGGCTTGCTGGAATAAATTAGCAGCTGAATGCTAGTGAGCTACAGGATCCAGACCAGATAGATGTAGATATATTGTTTCAAAACTAGCAGCAAAATTCAGAATATGTATTAATTACACCTAGACAGGTAAAGGTTTGATTGTTTGTCACAAGTGGCTTTGAAGGTTTGGATTAGTACATGTAGGTATTTTAAATAAATATATATACACCTGGTGCAATCAAATATCTTCTGCATATTCTGCTTCTACTCATGATGCTCCTAAATTCTAACAGATCAGTTTCGTCTTGATTCCTCTTGAGGCAAATTGAATTTGGCTAATTCAGGTGACAGCATGCCCTAAACGCATGAACAGCAGAACTTTATAATCATGTCTCTCTCAAAGTAGCTGATGAGTGTTGGAATTCTCTGGTGCCCTTATCTCGGCTAAATGTCACATTTGATTCTGGGGAAGTTCAAGCACTGCAGTTGCCAAATGCAAATTTCCGGGTAAATGTCACCCGTCGCCTGCTCTTGTGTCATCCGCTAATTTCATCTGCGAGTGCCGATAGGAAGTCTTGAATATTCCAAAAGAATGTCTGTCAATGTTTCACTAAACAATGTCAGTCACTACTCTACTTTTATATAAATAAATGAATAAAAAGTAACATGTCACATAATAATATATATAATTCAACAATGTAAATTGACAAGGTAGGCCAGACATAATTGATTTTTAGCTTCTTGCATCTTCTCTGAGCAACCAAGTGCATAAATACAGGACGTAAAGCCCCAATCATCCATTCATCCATCTTCTCGGAGCATTTTTTCTAAGGTCGGTTGGTAAGATGAAAAAAGAAGAAGCAGCAATTGCATCGCGCGTTGAGTCAAATTTTTCCGTAGGCAGAAAATCTGTTGGAACGGTTGATGAGAGAAGCTAAGATCAATTATGTCTAGCCTTAAAATAGCAACTAATAAAGGTATATCTACCTCAGTAGGCATCTTATTTTAAAATAAGATAACTTATGCATAGGTCTTTCGCACAATATCATTGCATTTCTTGCCAAAGATACCCAGTGACCTTACAATGGCATGGCCCAAGGTTCTCCCTTAAGCCTTGTGCATTTTTTCGATCCTGGAATTGCGAATTCTACATGATGTCAGCGAAATTGAGCAAATTCTGATGTCATAAAAGCATACTTTGGTGATTACAGATACAACATATGATGCAATCTTCATATTGTTTTAGTTGAATGTGCTGAATCTTAAAACATGAGGTTATATCTACTTTTAAAACAATTATGAATTTTACAATTAGACAAATAATAATGAATGTAATAGTGCTTCTGAGGAGTTTGCTGGAAGAAGCGCTGTATAAATTACTATTATTGTCATTAATTCATTATGTAGTAGAGGACACATTTACAGATGATTTCATATTTGTAGACCAAAGGACGAAATGTGAATTTTTTTCTAGGACAAGGTATCCTATGGGGAAAAGTGATGTCATAAGTTTTCTGATGTCATTTTTCCCTATAGAATACATGTCCCAGAAAAAAATCACATTCAGTCCTTATGTCTACAAATATGAAATCATCTGTAAGACAATGCGATGTTTGAAATGATTGTAGTAATGCATGTGGATTAATATTGTCACTTGCAGGAATGTGAAGCGCTATCCGTGCTGCGTGGAGCCTTACATCGACCTGACATTCACCATCCGCCTGAAGAGGATCGGCGCCTTCTACAGCTACATCCTCATCCTCCCTTGTGTCCTCCTCTCCGTTCTCACCCTGGTCGTCTTCTGGCTGCCTCCTGAGTCCTCCGCTAAGATGGTCATAGGTACGAATCCCGGATTTACGAAATACGATATCACCAAATTGCGCATACGTAAATACGATATCACCAAATTGCCTATACGTAAACCCAGCCCTGGGGCCTGGGCCTAGTATGATATTTCAAAAACGTATTTATGTAATTCCTATTCATGTAAAATTGTTTCAATGTAATTGTAGCCTCACTGACCTTATGAGATTGAAACAGTCACAACTGCCTGAGAAGCAGTGGTTAAAAGTAAAAACTATTCAAAATTTACAACAAACCTTGACTGTCAGTCAGCTGTAATCTCCTCAGTTTGTTCACAATCACGACAGTTCATATTTTCTGCCCTCATTTGTTTTTCCTCAGCCATTTGATTGTTATTTCTAGACAAAACCAAACAGGCAAACCCTGACCTATGGAATTTTCCTGCTATGGGTCTGTCTAATAGGCTGATAAATAAAAGTTCTTGAGATGAGTGAGAATCAATGCTCTCCTTGAGTTATTCAAAAACATTTATGTTTGGACATTACAACATTGGTTTGACCTGAAAACAAGCTTGACCCAAAATTAAATTGCAAAATAGGATCTGATATAGGCCTATATAAATATTGCAGACTATATTGATAGAAAATATCAGATTTTACATATTCGTCATTGAGTTTGTTTCAAATAGATAAGTAAAATATCTGTAAAAGTACAACTTACACCGAACTGTGTCATAAAGAAATGCATTAAGCTGTAATTACCATAATAACATACATTTTTTATTTGCATGATTTTCCATTTTTATTGCATTTGGGAGGCTCATCTCTTTTTACAGTTGTCTTAATGCCAAGGCCAACCTCAGCTCAATCAGGTTTACCCATAATTAAAAGGCAATTTGATGCCAGAATTTAAATGCAACTCCTTTTTTATCCTCCAATGATGTGTTGCTTAAATTAATATTGAGTTTTGAACATCTTAAGCAGGTTGATTATTGTTGATTAATCTGAAAATCAATTTTCAAGAACTTATGTAGATGTTCTTCATTAACCCAGTTCTTTGGTGCTAAAAGATCTGGAATGCACTGAAGTTGCAATCAAAGAACTTCTGAGAGAGATGATCTGTGATTTATCTCAGGTCTGTGCTAAAAATATGGAGAGACAAAAATAGCTGTCTGTGATTAATGGATTGACTTGCAGAGGTTGGTTAATGACAGTATAGGTTAGTGAGTGTCACTAAGACACTGAGATGATACTGTGGGTTGACACTTTGGGTTGATGATGTGAGTTGATGATGTGAGTTGACACTTGGTTGATTATGTGAGTTGACACTGAGAACTTTGCTCCAGTGGGGATTACAATAATGCTTGTCTGTGTTTCAGGGATGAACATCTTTGTGGCATTCTTCCTGCTGCTGCGCATCCTGGCAGCCTCCACACCCCCTGCCGCCTCCTCCATCCCCCTCCTAGGTGAGTGCTCCCATTAACTCTTTCATATTTTGAGCATAATCGACAACGATTACGTAAAACGCTGCTATAAGTCTGACAACGTCGATTCGGCTTGCATCAAGGTAATTGGCCATAAAAGACTTGGCTTGATGTTCGCATTAGGTGACAGCAGACTGAAATAACTGTCACTCTTATTATTAACCTGTCTAATGTTCATAGACAACCTTTTCTGCTATGGGCTGCGACAAACAGCCTTTGACTTTGAGGTTCCTTCAGCCTGATTGCGTTTCATTGCAGGCGCCTATTTCTGCCTCAATATGTTCCTCATCACCATGTCCACCTTCCTGGCAGTGGTTGTCATCAACCTTTACTTCAGGCAGGACAAGAAAAATAAAGTCCCCAAATGGCTCAAAAGGGTAAGTGCGCTGTGAACGCTTTTCCATTTAATGCAATCTGTCATCGTTTAGCCAAAGTGAAGCAGCCCATTGAAAAAAAAGTATAAGGCCTTTGAGACAGACGTGTACATATATATATGTCCTGCATTGATTTCCCCTTTTTGTGGTTTATTTTTTCAGCTTTTCATTGATGGCTTGGCCAGAGTGTTTTTCATGCACGGTGATTTTCCGCCTCAGAAGCAGCCTCCACGAACAGAATCCCACACGCTGATCACGCACATCCACGGACGTCGCAAGACCAGCCGGGAGAAACGCAAGATCAAATCTCCTGTCCTGCAGTACAACAAGTGGGAGCCTCCACCGCCTGCAACCACCATGATTTTGCACGAGTCGCCCATCATGGGTCACCGCGTCAAGACACCTGAGAACTCTCCCCTGCACACGGCTGCAATCGAGTCGGAGGTTCGTGAGATCAGACGAGCCCTCCGGGCACTCATGGCTAAAATCCAAGCTCGTGAGGCCCATGCACTTATTGTTCGGGACTGGCGTATTGTGGCCCTCGTATTGGACAGACTGTTTTTCTTCATTTACGTTGTGACAATCATTGTGGCTTTGTTTACAATGTTCCCCAAGTCTTGATGTGAGACTGCGCCGTGCCTTTGTAACTTGCTGCTGGCCACTTCTGTCTCCGCCTCAGCAGCCAAAACTGCTTCATTTATATCCAAGGAAACATTGACTTGCCTGAAGCTCAATAGATTAGCCGAGCTGGGCAAACACAATGCAAAGTATTAAACATATCGCAGTATTTGCAGATTGCGACCCTACTTCTAGGCAATGAATAAGAGGCGGCTGGATGGACTGATAAGGCAGTAAT
The DNA here is from genome assembly GCA_026936325.1 of Platynereis dumerilii. Taxonomy (NCBI): domain Eukaryota; kingdom Metazoa; phylum Annelida; class Polychaeta; order Phyllodocida; family Nereididae; genus Platynereis; species Platynereis dumerilii. The sequence goes on along the minus strand of JAPTHN010000002.1, from coordinate 78,956,821 downwards.
CAGGACACATGGAGTCTTGGGAGAGGCGGAGGACTGGATGAGATCCTGATTGCTTCATACATAGCATATCGCCTCTCCTGAGACAACACCACTGAGTGACAGAGACTGTGTACTTTGTGAGGGGTCTTTTGCTGCCAGATGATATATCTTGCTAATAAATGGAGGTTCATCGTGATACAAGATACTGCTTTGCCATCCATCACTCCAGTTAAACATTTGGACTCCACATTTTGGAGGCATGAACTTGAGCCCTCCATTACACTGACTCACACTGACTCTCATCACTATCCTGGAGCTGTATATACTTATGCATGTAGACGGGTGCAACCAATAGAAATGATGTACAGTATGCTGACTCTTGTAGGGTTGTACACACAGTAGTTTGTTGAGAAACCAGGAGTCGTCAGTCTATATACACTTAGTAAGATCCAAAAACAGTGCTTGGATGCTTTTAAAAGTGTCCACCATCTGAGATTGATCACTCCCCAAATTTATATACATTTTAAGTGAACGAAATGGAATGTTAATGTTGTAAATTCTTACATAACACTGTTTCTATTTTGTTGAGTTTTAAGGGAAACCCGAAGAAATTTGATTTGTTGACGCGAGTGTTGCTGGGCCGGGATGCACCCTTTGGAGGGTGGTGTTCCGACTTGACGAGGGATCATTCGTCTGCGCTTTTCGTTAACGCATCAAACCGTGAGCGTGTCAGCACATCGCGCCACTCGTACCTGTTCAATACTCGGCTTGTATAGTCACAACCGTAGAAGAGCTTTTCTCGCTATTGTCATCCGGATAGGTTTGGCTGAAGAAGCACGGTCAGGTAACTCGACCTTGACCGTGTCCTCCACGGGGAGCATTCAGTTGTTGAAAACCACTTTAGAGACATGAAATTCATCTTGTCTTCTTATTAAGCTTCAGTCACGTAGTACATAGACGAATCATTGAATGGCGGTGATCTTTGAATCTCATACAAGTCCATTGTCGTATTATATTGTTAAGGAGACTCATAAATGGCATTCATTATTATAATTGCACTGCTCATTCATACTGGCTGTTCGGGAAATCACCCAGCACTCTGAACTCCATATTGTTATAATCTTGTTTGATTTTCCTTCAACTTGTGTTTTGCTTTGGAATAAACTTATCAAACAGAAGATGTCTCTTTGTGTCGTTATTCCCTCGGGCGAAGATGTGCAAGAACAGAGAGTAATCTCTTTATAATCGGCCAGAGAAAAAAGAATAAAAAGACATACTGCCAAACAGAGATGGCAACAACAGAAATTACAGAATGATGGAAAATATATTAACACAACCGTTAGCCGTTAGGGAAAGGAATATGAATCTAATATGGCTAATGTAGAGCAAAAATTTAATTAAATTCCATATACATGAGATGCCCCAATCTTTTGCATCTGTAATGAAAGCTATAATCTATATACTCCAGTATCTATTATCATGGCATGTCATTCCTATGTAATTTCATTATAACCTCTATAGCTTGCCATATATATATCTATTGCATATGAATTATATCTAGCACCAAGATCTCGTGTCATTGTTGTGGAATGAAGCTCCCATGGCTCTGTGCTGATGCTGCTGCCACCAAATTTAATCAGTTGGTTTTTGTGCAAGTTATTGGTCATTTCAGTTGGTTTTTATGTAACGAATCATTTCAGTGTTTCATCATGTATATAGTCAAAGTAACCTTGCACCATTATAGCTGGTCCTACACAATGATGCTTAAGAGAAGAAGATTCAGGTGTACAACTTAGGTGACTATGTCTCAACACAAGATGCAGAAGATATATCTTGATGGTTATTCAAACCAACTGGAAATAAGAACAGAAGAGAATGTGTATATGTCAGATTTTGTGGGTCACACATGCAATGCAAATGTGATCATTTGAAAGCATTCTGAAGATTACAATCATTTATTTTTGGCATATAGAGCCTACTTCAAGACAGATGCTTTCCATTTGCCTTTTTATAATTTATATTTTAAGATATATGTAATGACAAGGTGCACAGTGCATTCTCCAAAGAGATTATTTATTTCAATCAATGATTGTTTGAAAGCCATTGCCACAAGTGATTGTTTGGTTTGTCAGAAAATCATAGCACGATTCAGACAAATTTCAGAAACATTTTGGTGGCAAATGGAATTCGAACAAACATTGTCTGAAAATAAACAATAACTCTTTTAAGAGTGTAGCTGGTGGATGACTATTTATGCAAGATTAATTATCTCAATGGGTGTGTGTTTTGGACTAGACTTGGAACGACGTGCTGCTTTATTGGAATCCATCTGACTATGGCGGTGTGGACAACGTCAGGGTGCCAGCCACTGAGATTTGGACTCCAGACATCCTACTCTACAATTAGTGAGTAACAACTGGGCCAGTGGAGGTTTTGTTACTGTCTTGATTATTGTAAACTATCTCTGTACCCTACTCTTTCAGCTTATTGTGATGGTTGGTGGTCATGCTGTCAAATCATATCCAAAATTGTCAATGGTTTGTGGGGTGTCAATATAATCACTTATCTGTAATTGTCTTCTGGATGTCTTTCTCTTATCAGCTCATTCTTCAAACCCACTACTATCTATCTATATATTATATACTATCTATATATGATTGCATAATCTTGCCCCCCCCCCTCTCTAAATGGTGAACATTATTATCAGTGGTTGTGTTTATATATGTATGTCAAAATTGAATCTTTCTTTATAAAATTGGCCTCTTGTATGTATTTGATCAATTATGAATGAAAATGTTGATTCTTGAATGACTGATTTGGAGAGAAAGAGGAATGGAAGAGGGTCAGCAGTCTTACTCATAGTTTTATCTGCGTTTTGGTTCATCATTGCAACATCTATTGGTGGACTGAGCCTTGATCACAAGGCAATGGATTGGATTTGGGACCTGATGCAATCCTAGAAATTTATGTCTCTTTTAGGTCTACCCAAAATGATACAGACACAAGTTGGATTGTTGCATATTTCCAAAATTCCAATAAAACATTTTTTGTCTGAGATTGTATGGTTTTTCATACTATTGGTTGTTCTTATGGTAATAAAACTGTCATTGTCTAAAAAAAACAATGAGCGTCAATTTGAGCAAACACTGTAATAGTAATATTATGTAGCTCGGTTGGCCAACTGAAGACTGCTCATGCATTAAAAGACAGTATAGCTGCAGAAAGTAATACAAAGAAAACTTCAAAAATATATTATCTTATATGCTTAATTATTAAAAGGAGTACAACTAATGTGCAATTACAGGGAAAGAAAAAGTAGCAGTTTGCATGGAAAGAGGTTCATTAATACCTTGATAGAAAGTAAGGACATTGGATGACATCTTTCCTCTGTGGTGATCCTAATGAGAAATGATAGCAGGGTACTCAGTCACACGTTTGACCCAATTCTTAAGTCAGTCCAATTTTAGGTGCCAATTTCTATTTTAGGATGAGAACTCTCTCAATGAACTATTTATAAGGCTTTTTGTTTCAAATTGGAGAAGCACTTTCAATTGCCACATTTGCCAGTGGTGTGTAATTCAACCCACGCTGTGTTTTAACATGGCTGTTCAAGTAATTGAGCCTTTAGTTCTCATATAATCACATATGCTCCTGACGTCTTTCCTTGGCTTATTAGGGAGCCATACACTGTACAACGTGTTCTCAGGGGCGTAATTTTCGTGGAAAATATGGGGGGGGGGACACGAGGTGACGCGGTCGGAATCGGCCATCAGCTCCGCGAAGAAAAGAAGTCAGTCAAGCTTTTTTACATTCATGAATTTTAAACTTTTGTATGGCATGGTAACCTTCCCAAGCAAAAAGGTGGGACCAGGGGTGCCGGAAGGAAACGAGGGCGACAGGGCCAGGGGCGGTCGGTCGAGAAAGGGCAAATCTAATTCGCGCGACAATAATTTAATGTAGCGCCAATAATAATTTTTAATATATACTTAAAATATTTGCCTAAATTCACTGCAAATTAATGCCAAATAATGTTTTTTCTTGGAGATGAAAAGGGCAATCGTGCCCCCCTTGCCCCTCCTGGTCAAGGGCAGGAGGGGCAATTGCCCCCCCCCTTTTCCGGCACCCTTGGGTGGGACACATCTTTTAGAACTGCTCCCTGTCAAACTGAGTCCATTACCTCCTATTTTTGTTTTCCCACAAAAAAGGTGGGGGGGGGGACATTTCATATTATGTCCCCCGGGGTAAAAAATGTGGGGATGGGGGACATGTCTCCCTGTCGTCCACCAAATTACACCTATGCGTGTTCCCAATGACTATGCAAACATGTTTTTTTTTATATCTCCCAAAGAAATAAAACTATTCGCATATATCCCTTACACATAATGATAAAAGTATCATGGGACCTATATCCTGTCAATTTTGTCCAATTCTGTTAGGTCAGTGAGGAGTTATGAATCAGATTTTCAGGTGTTCCCCATAATTATGCATTTATTTGAAAGGCGCCCAGAATCTGCCAAACTGATCTTCATATGATATAAACATTTATCTCATAATATGGAATTGAAAATAGAACATGGATGCATTCATATCCAAGAAATCCATATTATTCCCCTGCATTGAAATTATATTGCAATAAAAAAGCTGTGCTAGCCAGACAAAATATGAAGTCATTATCAAAACTTTTTTCTACACCTTGGGTGCAGAACTCTGCCCTAAACCAAATAATTTTAATTGGCACAAACATACTTGAAAATATCTGGAAATGATTTGAGGTCATCCGATAGACAATGATATTCTTCATCAGCAAATAGCTCTGGCTTACCTCTCTGATAATTTGGGAACACCCCCAAAACCTGATTTTATTGACTCCTCACTGAACTTACCTAATAGGACTTGTTTGACAGGATATTGGATCCAACTCGTATCAGTGTGGAAGATAGGACTTGCAGTGATGTCACAGACATTCGCCAACTGTTGAGTGCAAAAATAAGTGATCACTCGTACTTCCCCCGCTGTACAGCTACAATTAACACTCTATTGATTCGACTACATTATTATAAAGCTTCAATTAAAACTATGGATCAGACTACATTAGTATAAAACTACAATTAAAACTATTGATCTGACTACATTAGTATAAAGCTACAATTAAAACTCTATTGATTTGACTACATTATTATAAAGCTACAATTAAAACTATTGATCCGACTACATTGTCATTTTTTCCTGGCGTGTGAGTACGAGCGAGTAAAAGTGAGCAAGAGTGAGTAAGAGTGAATAAGAGTGAATAAGAGTGAGTAGAAGTGAGCAAGAGTGAGTAAGAGTGAGTAAAAGTGAGCAAGAGTGAGTGAGAGTGAGTAAGAGTGAGTAAGTGTGAGTATGAGCGAGTAAGAGTGAGTAATCGTTAGTAATAGTGAGTAAGAGTGAGTATGTGGTGAGTAAAGGGGTTAACCACAGAGTCTCCCTATTCTGTTAACCCTCCTTCAGATTCCTTTTGTATCCACCATTCATTTGTGACCTCTGCAACTCTTTCCCTTTCTGGATCTTTTCAACCAAAGCAACCCTGTCATCTGGTGACCTTTACTACAGCTGTGTGCCTCAAATTGTTTCTTTCCACTTGTGTAAACCTAATAAGACTGCAGTAAACTACAAGACCCAGCTGCATAGTAGACTTTTTAGCAGCAAATGTGTAGGTTGAAGTAATAGACTGATTGTCTGTTTCGGTAGAAAAAGCTCTTTAAAAGTAGACAACTAAGGATTTACCTAACCACAAATCAGTAGGATACAATGATTGAATTCAACTAGATTATCTGCACCAGCCTGCAGATGTACAGAAAGCCATAGTATTACCAGGCCCAATAAATACTCAACCTTAATGTAAATATCAATGTCAGATTATAAGTACATTTTAGATGATAACCTATTTAAAAACTATTTGAAATTGTTGTAGAATAAGAAAGCAACAGCTCAGTGAACGGAAAATCTGGGGTAATTGCAAAATTCTCCTCAAATCCATTGCATTACAAACCTGGAATTAAATTACAAATCCCTGGCACCACAAAACCCCTGCATTACAAATTAGGGTTGTTAGAGGTGGAAATGAGCGATTGATTGGTTGATATAATGTTACGTGATCCCATAATTGAGACTCCTCAATTCTGTGTTTGCAAGACTTTCCATTTTCATCTCAGACCGGCATCCGTTGGAAATGTAACCTTCTTTGCTTTCGCTAGCCATGTCGTTGCTGAAAAAAGCATTCTTTCCCTTGGCAAAGTCTATTTAATCATGAAAGCCGTTATGATAAAACATCTGCTGCTCCATGACGGATCATTTAATTACAATTCCAAAAAAGTGTTGAAAAAGGTTTCGTCTGCCGAAGCCGGAGTGAAAGGAAGTCAGATTTGAGGGAGCATTTGGTGGCGAGAGCAGAGCAGACGACACAGCATAGCAGAGGACAGCATAGCACTGCATAGGTGGCATGGCGGTTGCTGGTTGCATGTAATATCGCTCATCCTTGGGGCAAACTCCCATATCCTTCCTTCCTGCGGCCATGCAGGTTCTCCGCTTAATTGTTGCCATGGTAATCCTCACACGAGGCGAGCGGCAGCTGAGCTCTCTTCTTCCGCCGATAACGTGATTGTCACATTGAGGCTCGCGGATCTGCCGATCGACCTGCCCTCTCTCACCGACTCTCAGTTCTCTGACGAAGTCTGACACCGGGCCAGCCCAATAGGCCAACACTGGGCCACTATCCACTTTTTATAACCCTGATTCATCAGTATTTATGATATAAGATGCAGGAAGCCCCCATGATACAGTGGCCCTTAGTTGAGTGCTCACCCTTTGAACAATTTTCCTGTGACATGCAACCTTTCGCACCCCGCAGAAAAGGGTGTTGCTCCTCACACACAAGGTCCACTGTATCTGAGATTCTGAGTGATTCAGCTTCTGCTCCTTTGTGACTTATGCGGCCATGCTCAATGGTAACAAACTACAGCTTCGAACCCCTGGACCCAGGTGTGATTTTAGGCTATAGAGCAATGTCAGAAGTTTCATCTTGTGCCAAGAATGCAACAAGTAAGCGGAGAAGCTCCATGGCTGCAGGAGGGAAGGATATGGGAGTTTGCCCCAAGGATGAGCAATATTACCACCTGTTACCACCCATGTCTGCCCTACTTAGCTTCCTTGGTGAAATGCTAGAAGACATAAAACCCTATAAAACCCTGTTCCTCTATGTTACATATACACAGCTGTAGTGCATTCAACAAATGGCCAAACTCCGCAAAAGACTTTCTATATTTGGGGATCTTTTCTTTGCATAAATTTGCTCTTCGTACTTATAAATTCATGGCTGCCACCACCATCCAACTCGCTGACCTTTCCCTAACCATCCAGCTGCATGAATTTTTGAAACGGCCACATTTGCCTAAGTGCTCTTTCCATTTTGCGCGCAGATTCATATTTCAGTGGGTGAAACCTGAAGTTATACTGGAGCCTGCAGAAAAGCCAGCTCTGCGCTCCATTATTTAATGGCAAGCAATGCGGCGCTGAATGCTATCTTAATATATAGATGAATTGACAATGAAAAAAATAATTTATTCAATGGTGTATGGGGGGGGGGGTATTGGGTCATTTCCCCCGGTCCAAAATTATTATGGAAGAGATAGGAAATGTGCAGAGCGCCCTGTATTTTCCACGTGTTACATTCAGACCATTTCAAAATACGAGTATATTTATGCCCCCGAACTAGATCTATCTCCCACTTTGAAACCACAGAGCCTTTTTTCTGGTCGGTCAAGTCCATAATAACACAAAATTTGGTCAAAATCCTCTGTGTTTGCAATCACTTTTTGATAATCATGATAATGATATACTAAGATTAGTATTAAGTTACCCACTTCCAGTTAACTTTCAGATAAGTTGTATCAAATTTGCCCTTTGTGGAAGGTTTTGCAGTTATGCTATACTGAATAAAGCAAAAATATCATTGATATCAACACCCTTGTAAGAGCCAAATTAATGAACAAAGTGTATTTGTGAGTGCCAAAACCAATATCCTTCCATGTTCTTTATCTAGTAATAATTACTTCTGATATATTAGGGCTCCCATAATATTAAAGCCATAAAGGAATAACAATGTCTTTTTCTCCTGATCAACCCCTCTTTGAAGCATGAAACTTATTGATTGAGGCCTAACAGCCATATTGTTAATTGCATATCATACAGTTCAGCTGCATTTATTCTATCTTTAATTGCTCCTTACTCTCCTCTGGTGTCACCATTTCTCTATCTACACTTCTTTGGTGTCTGTCTGTGATCCTGCTGTCTGCTGTGGTATGTCTTTCATGGTCAACAATGTAAGTATTCAACTGAAATGTCCATTTTATAGAGCATAAGGTATATCTATATATTTCATAGCCATATAGGCCCTATGTATGTCTTATTAATGTATCTAATATATTATGAAGTATGTTTGATGCTACTATATATCAGGTAATGCATTATAAACTGATTAGTCATCATATTTGAAATTTCACTCTACATGCAAGTTTTTTGTTGTTGTTTATTTTCTGTCAAAGAACGGTATTTCCAAAAATACCACAAAGAGTTAATTACATTAATTAACGTTGGAAGTATGCTGATATCAGCATTCCATTTCATAATGATACTGGATCAGAGACAGTAAAGCAAAATTTCAAAAATAAAATCTGTGAAGTTATGAGCACAGTTTGACATGCAACGTGCTGAAACATGTAAGGTACAATTCATATTTGCCTTATTAAACACACATGTGGTCTCACCCTTCAAAGCAGATGGTAATATCCAGTTATACATAGGATGGCAGACAAGCTTCATAAATATTGCAGTAAATTGTATTGATGCAATGTTGATGTTAATACATTAATTTCTGAAAATGTAAAGGTATACGGTAAGAAATTATAGGTCAGTTCTGTAAAACTGAAGAAAAGTATCAAGGAACGGACGATATAACGATTATAAACACTATGACACATTTAAGCTTTGGTGATAACTTAACATTCTCTACACTCTGTGTTTTAAATTACATTGTTGGTTTTTCCTGTCAATGGAATCGTAACATTTAGTTTATTCACTCTGGTGAAATCAGATGATATTTGAAGATGGTTTGCCTTATAAGTTATCACTTATATGTCCACTCTTTGTGTGTTTTTGATACAAAATGTTATGATGAAGTTCACTTGCTCATTGAAAACAGTGCAGAAGCCCGGTTAGAAGCGAAAAGGAATGCTTACGCAGTGGTGTCCAGCAACGGGACGGTCCTGTGGATCCCAAGGTGCATCTTCCGCAGCTCGTGCTCCATAGACATCACCAACTTCCCCTTCGACGTCCAGACCTGCCACATGAAGTTTGGCTCTTGGACGTACGACGGCTACAAGTTGGATCTTCAGTTCTACGAAGACAAGTGGGAGGTGGACACGACGGACTACGTCAAGAGCAACGAGTGGTACTTGGTTGCCCATCCTGCGATCAGGTGAGTGCATGCAATGGCAGATTAAATATGATGTTGAAATTTGTTGACCAATGGCTAGCTAGCCTGCTACACTCTAAAAATTGTCGGGACAAAATTGGTTTTTTGGATTCAAAATGGTTTTTTAAAAAACCAAATTTCAATGCAAAACCAACATGGATTTTTTCATTAACCTGATTCAGTACTGCAAAGAAAAACCAGTTGAACATTTCATTAAGCAACATCCAACAAAAATAATGTTTAGACCAGTTCCAGGTCAGGATTTGTGCAAAGTATCCCAAGGGGAGCCGGTTACTTGTGAAGACCATCGCCAAAACCAGTTGACAAACCATATTCACAGATGATGATTGTCGTCATTTTCACAATGAAGATTCTGGATCAAAAACCAATTGCAATCAATGATTTGTTTCATTTTTAGAAACTTGAGATACCAAACAAAATTCGAAAATGCACAAAATACTGTTGGATGCAGGAATTGAGAATGAAGTCTTTCTTCACACACTCTAAAAAATGTCGGGACAAAATTGGTTTTTTAGATTCAAAATGGTTTTTTGAAAAACCAAATTTCAATGCAAAACCAACATGGATTTTTAAAAAAATCCATGTTGGTTTTTTGCATTGAAATTTGGTTTTTCAAAAAACCATTTTGAATCTAAAAAACCAATTTTGTCCTGACATTTTTTAGAGTGTGACCTGACAAATAAGAGGCTGGTTGGCTTCGTGCCTGCAGAAGCAGAGTAGAAACGTTTTCTTCTAATTTACAAATTGGCCCGGGACAACTTCTAAGGCTTTCGTCAGGAAATGGATTGTATCCTAAATGCATTACGATCTAATGAAATAGGAAGAAACAGCTAAAGTGTGCCAAGAAGAACAGGTTTCCACAACTTAAAATCACCATGCTAAAACTCCTTCTCCACATTTGTAACAATTTTTTTCATGCTGTATTGCTCATGCAATAGTTGTCAAGCAGGCCTACATTATTGCACTAAGGGCTGTTTTATCGATTGGTCGGAGACACCTTTTAGGTACGATAAGATGTTAAAAAATGTTGGTACCGATGAAATGAGTCATGAGTGACTAGTGACTGCAATTGTTTGAATTTTCATGATCAACCATCAGTTAAGATAACCGATGATTGATTTTAGTCACTTTGAATGCAGAACTTTCAAAATATCATCAAACACAAGAAACAGAGAACAATAAATGGAACTTTTAAACATGTTTTTTTAAAATCAAATTTCAAGTGGCTGGAACTTCCTTGACTAAAATCAATCACAAAAAGGCAGTCGATCATCAAAATTTGTCAGAACTGACCAATGATCAACAAAAACTACCATCGTTGCCATCATCAGAAATGACTGTATATTATTCGTGGCTCAATGTTGATTGACATGCAGCACAAATCTTGTATCTACGTATAAATATATAGAGAAGATTCAAAGGTTAACACATCTGTTATTAGTCCTCTAAATTTTATATTTATTTTTTGCTTTTGGTGACATTGTAGCTGGAATCTTGGGATATCTTTTGTGCAAAATAGCTGCTGCCTACACTTTTCAATCATAATGGCACTTATGATGCATCATTCATTAGCTGGGTCAAAATTTGAAAACCTTGAAATTTCAGCTGAAAAAAATTTGAAAATTTTTCGGTCCAGAAATGCCTTTTTAAGTTGGCATTGGGTAGGTCAAACAATCAGCTATCATTGCACTTTCATGTCAAAGGGTGCCAATGCACTGCTGATTTGTACTGAGACAGCTGTGATGTTTTTTGACTGTCATTAAAATCACACTTATAACTAAAAAATCCTGACCATTTCGGGCTAAATAATCTATCACCAATGATTAGGCAAGTGTCTTGCACATTTTGGGCCAAGTTCCAGGTCTCTAGCACCAATTATTTTTGAGATAATGGATTTTGGTCAATTAAATACAGAATATGTGCATCATTAGCATCATGCCTATTTAACTTGAAATCCGCACCACATAGAGCTGAAGAATGTATTACCAACGTATGGGAAAGTGGCTATTCTGCACACATTGCTATATTTCAGGTCTCTATGACCGATAGTTATTGAGTTACCTGCAACAAAATTTTAGTGAGGTAAAGGAAATAAGCCATTTTTGTCATGATGCTAATGACAGCATGATGCTAATGACAATTTGGGTAAAAATCTTTGTGGGGATCAGTGCAAAACTGGCAGTCTGGCAATATGTGCATGCAATGGACTTATGAACACCAGATACATGTTCACAGTGATTCTGGTCGAGAAATATACTGTCAAAATAGAGCAGCAAGATGTTTGCTAATGACAAATTGAGATAGGACAACCGACATGCCAACAGAAATACTCAAATATTTTGGTTTACATAAATGATACAGAGCTACAGATAGTGCAGTTATTTTCTTGGGTTCTCAGACATGGTCAGACACAAGGTTTTTTCACAGAATGTGTGCCCCTTTCATCTGTCAAAGAAAATTTTGGTGGAGACAGGCCATTTTCAGGGGGGGTTGACCACTTCAATGTTAATTTTGGATAGGATAAAAATAACCTGCCACATATTTTTTGTATTATAAGTTTGGCTAATATCCTTGTCTATGACAAATGGCAGCAAGAGGTCCTGCATGTGCCTTTCTGTCATCATGAATTATTGTTAAACACTGGAGACAAGAATTTCAGACTTATCAAATTTTGACACAGCCAATGCATACTCAATATTCTATCAATTTTTGGTACATATAATAAAGTCTCAAGTTAGTCTAAAAATTAATTGAAAATTTTAAATATATATCATATCATGTACATGCCTGATGTCTTATAAATGGTCTAACGACATCACTATATATAATTCTATTCAGAAATGTGAAGTTTTACCCGTGCTGTGAGGAGCCCTACATAGACCTGACCTTCACTATCCAACTGAAGAGGATGGGGGCTTTCTACAGCTACACCATCATCCTGCCTTGTATACTCCTCTCCTTCTTAACGCTGGTCATATTCTGGCTGCCCCCAGAGTCATCAGCTAAAATGGTCATTGGTATGTATGACTTTTAATAAAATACATATGTTAATTCTTTATTTGAGGATTATACGTGTCAATTTATGGTCATTGGTATGTATGACTTTTAATAAAATAGGCCTACATATGTTAATTCTTTATTTTAGGATTATACGTGTCAGTTTAAACTCAATATGGGTTATTCACCATTCTTAAAGGCTTTTAATTAAAAATGTGAAGGAGTGTTTATCTTCCTTTTTTTTTTTTAATCGTGAAATCATGATTTTTTAATTATTTTTTTAGGAATATATGAAAGAATATATACACTGCATATTTGAAAAGGTTAATTTCTCTGTACATTATAATGTTTTATATTCATGTCTTTTGTTTTATAATAAAATTTTCTAGAAAAGAAACTCACATTCAGTCTCAGTGTCTGCAATTATGAAATCATCTGTAAGAAGAAATAGTTGATTTTTTGAAGAAAAAAAAAAGTTTTATGGTTGATTTATTGTTTTATTAGATGATAAATTTTGTATTGATATATCAGGTGAAATGATTGATTAGGCCCATATATGTAGCTTTAGGTAAAATTTTACTATATATAATAATTTATGATGTATTGCTTTCATTGACATAGCCACTCTATATATATATATATGTACTATACATTATTTGGTATAGTTCCTTTGACATTTGGATTTTTTTTTCGACGTATAATATAAGTCTAGTTGTAGTTGAGTTACACTGGAATATGTAAGATCTTTATCACGATACAGTATTGATTGCCTGAGGAGGATAGATTGAGGAGTGTTGTAAAATCAGGAAGAAACTTCACAGCAAAGATAAGGTCTGAGAGATAGAAAATCTGTCCAAAGCTTTTGAAGTTGGGAGACGAAGATTTATATGCTGACTTTCCAGAATCTTTCTTTCAAATCTTTGCGAATCAATTAAGTATTGACGTTCTTGTATTTCCCTTTTTTATCTTGTGCCTTTTTTTATTACTTTTCCAGGAATGCACATATTTGTGGCATTTTTCCTTCTTCTGCGAATCTTAGCGGCTTCTACGCCTCCAGCATCGCATTCTATACCGTTACTTGGTGAGTTTGTAGTATGTGTGATATATTTATATTATAGGCCTACAGTTGTCCTGGCAGCTGGGTGGCCATGTGGTAATTGTGGTATAGTCCCGGCCTGCTCGACTGAAGGAGTTAGCCTGCATGAGTTCGAACTTTGAACCCTGGGGGAACCCAAAATTTTCAGTGGATCTTCAAGAGCAGAATCCCACCTGGATGTGTTCAAGTGAAACATTAAATTGGCTGCCCCTTGTATCAGTGTTAATGCTGCATGGGCAAGTAAAAAATCTCTCACATGCATGGAGTAAATGTGTAATATTCATGTTGAGGACTCTGATTCTGTGGCCTATCTCATCATTCAACTCTTGTCAGTGGCCAGAACTTGGCTTACAGGGCTGCAATTACCAGATCTAATACTACATTTATAATTCTATCTATCTCGCCCCTGTCACAAGCAACACCGCATTCTGCATACATTGAGAGGTTGCATGTGGGGTTTGTGATTGCTCATAGGGATAAATTTGTCCAGAAAAGTATTTATAACTGAGTGGCACTCAGTGAGTGCAATATAAAGAGGTAGCATTATATCGCAAGGAGGTTCCTTGTGGGAAGAGAGCTCAATTGCAGGGTCTACTGCATCATGCAATATTTGATTAATGTGATCCGAACCACATGAAACGTACATTATATAGGCCATACCTGATGTTTCGTCAGTTTAAAAGCATAAATGAAGATGTAGCCTTAATTATCATGAAGCAGTTTCAAAATTCTGATCAGTGGTGTCTAATTACAAGCGAGCTCGTGAAATTCATAAAAAAAGGTCTATAGATTTGTACATAATTATTTCATATTATATTTTCCTCCTGAAAGAAAATTTGACCCGCAGCTTTGTTTTCACGTCATGTAGGCCTATTTATGAATACTGAAGCTCTCATGGTGACATTTCAACCCAACACTGTCATATTTACTATAGGGTGCCATGTTATCATTATTCTATGCAAAGTGAAAGTAAAATATTCCACACTTGAGCCAAGTTGAGGCTCCAGTGAACACAAAACTTTTCTTGTAGGCCTATGGCTATGCCCAGATGCGGCTAATTGTGTAGTCAACGTCCGAATCCTGTGTCATGTTCACTTGTAACAAATGCAGAGGTCCCAGTCATGCAATGAGATATTGTAGCAATGACTTTCACACATAATAATTTGATGCCATTGATGTGTTGAAAGCGAAATCCTTTGTTTACTAATTAGTGATTTAATAAGGTTTGATTAATCCGTGATTAACGGGATCCTAACAGATTACAGGCTTATAGAATTAGACCAAATAACACAGTTCCGAGAAGACTGTGTTTCCAGCCGCTTTATAGAGGAGCTACATCGCCAGATTACAGACATATATATGCAGGCAAACAAAACCCTGGGCCATTACCGTTATTATGTACTATCTCTTGGGCGGGTAGCTTAATAGTCTTTGTGGTGCGCCATCTCCTCTGCTAATTCAAACATCAATGCCACAGCAAGCCACAGTTCTCAGACAGCCTTCCTCTTGCAGATGTGTTGTCTTTGTTTTAGATTCCCAGCTCCTGTCTCACAGTCCCTCACTGGCCTGCTTTATCCAATTCTCAATGAAGCAATAAATCATGGTCTCCATTTATCAGACATCTTTCATGGGACCATGGCTTGATAGTCTTTAGCTTTGCCTTAATCGCCGATGATGACTATGATGTCTGTTTTAAGATGATTGACTTAGACCTCATTTGCTTGATGAATCGCTGCTGCTACCACCAATGTTTGAAGTGCCAAGGACGGAGTTTAACAACAGCAATTGAACGGAAACAGTCAATATTTAAGAACACAGGAGACTAATTCTAAAACTCTTCTTTCCCTCAGAATTAGAGTCTCTCACTCAGTCTGTGAGAGTTCCTTCTGAAGTTCACACTTTACTTGGTCTGTGTCACTCTGTAGTATTCCAAATTTCCAATGGGTTGCCTTCTGATGTTCCTTTGTGTTAATTGCACACAGGATAGTTTCTTCGAGTTCAATCAATAACTCGTTTTCATCCTCAGTCTGTACTTTTATTTCAGGAGCATATTTCTGCTTCAACATGACGTTTATCGCACTTTCCACATGTCTGTCTACGATTGTGATAAACTTATACTTCAAAGGCGACGTGTCGCGATGCAGGGTGCCTAAGTGGGTGAGACGGGTAAGTAATATGTCTGTCACTGTATGTGTGTGTTATAGGCCTATATTCTATTTTGTGACAATATATAGCCACTAAATATTCATTACCGTATGTCATATGATACTGTGTAAATAGTGCTGAATACTGCTGTTACTGATTTCATATGAATATTAGGCCTCTGTAGACTGTAGAGGCTGGTACTGGTAAAGGTATTCCAAGAATTTGGTCACTAGAATTATTGTTTTGACTTAAAAGTGCTAACCACTGTATCCTTGTGCTTAGTTCTCTCTGAAATATATGTAACCAAGGGGGCCATTTGCTAGCGACCTGCAACCATGGTCTTAAAATGTCCTCCTGCCTTAATACTTAAAATTTGTAAATTTCTATGAACTTAATTTTGTCACCTAATGGAATTTTTTCTACAGGCAAATAAAAGTATCTTGAGTCTTGAGTCTACATAAGTACAATTCAAGAATTACTTGTCATCATCGTTTGTGTTATAGGACTTATTAATATTCAAAGTAAAAAAGAGGTTTCTGATTCTTCATATGATTTTCTAACCTGCCCATATAGACCTTTATTGCAGTCTGAACAACAAGGGAAGAAAACATGTAGGCCTACAAACTAATCGTATAGGCTACGTCATAAATTATGATTCATTATTCTTATTTCAAATATACAGGGTATACTATGTGATAAAAAGATAATATATTTCATATTCTAACTGTGTAATTGTGACCTGAGTAGGTATTTACTGATAACTTTGACTCTTTCCAATTTCAAACCTGTGTTTTCAATTCAGTGAATGAATAAATGTATTGTGAGAGTGATGCATTAATGTGATGTTTGTCTTGACCATCACTCTAACAAATTTCAGACAAAATTGGTTTTTTAGATTCAAAATGGTTTTTTGAAAAACCAAATTTCAATGCAAAAAACCAACATGGGTTTTTTAAAAAATCCATGTTGGTTTTGCATTGAAATTTGGTTTTTCAAAAAACCATTTTGAATCTAAAAAACCAATTTTGTCCCAACATTTTTTAGAGTGCATCAGTTAATGGCTTGTTGCAGATCTTCCTTGATGGGCTGGCCAGGGTGTTCTTCATGTACCAGGACTACCACCCCAAAGATCGGCCTCGTAAGCCACGGACAGAGTCTCACACGCTGATCACGCACATCCACGGACGGCGAAAGGTCAGCCGGGAGAAGCGCAAGATCAAGTCTCCCATCCTTCAGTACAACAAGTGGGAGCCTCCTCCTCCGCCGCCCGAAGCCACTACCACCATGATCTTGCAGCAGTCGCCTATTATGGGCCATCGAGTCATGACGCCGGGCAATTCGCCCCTGCACACGGCAGCCATCGAGGCGGAGGTCCGCGAGATCAGACGAGCTCTCAGG
Source organism: Platynereis dumerilii (assembly GCA_026936325.1). NCBI lineage: Eukaryota > Metazoa > Annelida > Polychaeta > Phyllodocida > Nereididae > Platynereis > Platynereis dumerilii. The sequence goes on along the minus strand of JAPTHN010000002.1, from coordinate 78,939,677 downwards.
TCTCTCATGACCAAAATGCAGGAACGAGACAATTTCGGGAAGATAGTCCAGGACTGGCGGACTGTGGCCTTAGTGATGGACAGACTTTTCTTTTTTGTCTATCTCGTCACCATAATCGTTGCCTTGGTCACCATATTCCCGAGATCATGACAAACTGTAATCCAGGCGGCTTTTTAAAGCTAATGCTTTTTAATGCTATGACGTTGGTAATTTGATATATGTAACATGTATTAATGCCATTTTATGTATTAATGCCATTTTTATGGTTGATTTTGATGTCTTTTTTATGCCGCATTATCGTGTCACATTATCAGGGCACATATATCGCAGCAGGATCCACCAAATATATCCCAAGACATATGTCTGTATAAGTGATCCTTGTTGAGCAATCCTGCTCCCCTTTTATTGCCTAATGACAATGCCGTTATGACTGTCAGGTATCTTTGATGTTTCACTAATGTGCTCCCTGGGGCAGGTATCTTGTGATATCTTGTGATTCCTTGAGCTTTATGTAGTGATCATTTCATTTTGTGTTGTGATCATTTTCATTTTGCTGCTGCATTTTGATGGAGGCCCTGAGTGACTTCAATCATTTTCTGCAATGCCAGTAATGACGGATCCCTCATTACTTGACTGCATCTGGTGATTAGCGGCATCAGCCTTTTCTGGAGATGTCACTCCGCATCTTAGCGGCATAACAGATCTATGGCAGTTTCCCATTTGGCACCCATTGTTAAGTCATCACTCTGCCATCTTGAAACATTAACCGCTGACTCCATGGCTATTCCCATCTTCAACATTAATCGCTCTCCCCTCGAAGCTCCTCACATTTACAAGTTACCTTACAGCATTGATTTGATGTCTCATACAGTCAAACCTGTTCTTGAGACCACCAGAAATCTAATAAAACCACTTTATGTCATAATACTTCTGAAAACCACTTTCATTGAGCTGATCTGTACCAGTAAATTCTACAACCAACAAATCCTCCAACAACAGGTTCCTGTAACTGGATACCAATGCCCTGGCAGCCCTGATTTGACCCTTAATTGGCTACCTGTTCTATCTTGATTAGTGTTCACTAAATAAGTGTTGTCAGCAGATGTAAGAATAATTCCTACAAATGAAGGAAATGGAATAAGTAATTGTACAGATGACAAGATAAGTCTGATAAGGTTTGCAATTGTTTTCCATCTTATGAGTAAAAGCCTCCTGTCATATAAGGGATTCGCCTAAGTCTACAAAACAAAACAAAAAACTTTGAGGAGAGGAAGAAAATCATTTCTTGAAAAAGTTGAATGCTAGAACATAAGTTATGTACATATTTTATGCCTAAAGTCATGTCAAGCAGTCAGTCAGCAAAGACCTACCTCCATTCAAAAACTCCAAAGTTGCAACTTTTACATAGCAAATTTTATTCAATGTTCATTTTACAATTATTTATATGATTTATATTATGATTGTATATTATGATTTATATTCTAATTATTTAGTGGAACTAACAATTATCTGCTTCCAAGACATTTTACTCTATTTTTGCCAAATAAACAAAATTATATTGTTCTTGCATGCTAGAGCATATCTGCAGTAGGCTAAAGACTATGAATATATTATATACTAGCTTTTTATATCAATAAACTTGCATTTTTATACGCCATCACATTGCATGCTTGCCAAAAACCTTCAGGTGTAAATTAATAATTGATAATTGACCATAACAGTATTCTAAGTGCAGTTTATATTCGAAACTCTTTTTCATCAAAAAGATAATCAACATAGTCAAAATTTATTGGATGATGTTCATATTTATGCAATTTGTGAAAATAAATAATTCATTGTAATAGAAGATAGTAAATAGTTCAATAATATCAATTTATATCATTGCATGCAGAGTCATGAATACTTCTACTTGAATTCATAAATTCAATATCAGCTTTTGTAATGTCAATACTATTGTAGCTAGGCTATAGGCTTAAAGTGCAATGTGCACTTTATATATTTTTTTGTTCATTGCCTATTGGTGCTTGAGACACACTGAAATAGTGTGCATTTATCTGTATAAATATCATATACCCAGTAAACTATCCTCAGGACCTAACCCTAACATTTTATAAGATTCACATGTCACTACCAGGTAGATCTAATAGTTGGCCAAATAGTTTGATTAGCATCCAATGGTGCAATAACTTGAAATACATTGTCTTGGTGCAATAATTAACCTAAATATGCTTAATTGAAGGTTGTGAGCTAGTAGCCTAGTAGTTTAGGAAGTAGAACTAGCTTAGGAAGTAGAACTAGATAGGTCTGGAAAACTTAATGTTGTGCTTTTACACATGTACAATAAGTATAGTTTAAAGTTTAAGTGTGGTGGTTGCTTCAACGTTTCTTTGCCCATTCAATGGGCTATTGAAATTCTAAATCTGGATTTCACTTGAGGCGCATTTCAGTCATAAAAGTAACGTGTCGCGATGTACTTGCAGTATGTTTCCTCAACGCAGTGTTTCCCCAACTCACAGCACAAGAACTGCAGCCTTGATTTTTTCTCTGGACCTCAGCCATTTTGGAAGCTTTTGGAAAAGCTCCATCTTTCGTTTTGTTGCACCGTGGCATGTGCACTGTCCTGCCCTCTGGTGCAGTCTGTACACACCACTAGTACCTGGTCAAATACTCGGATAATTGTATAGAAAAGTAGAATTCACACTATTCTCGACACTGTGCCTCACAACACACAAGGTATTTTGATTGATTATCACCTGTTAAGGTTTATTCAACACACTGCACCAGTATAAGTCCAATATTTTTTTGCAGGAAAAAAATTGAATGTCAGAAATGGTTCAGAATCATCATCTGATGTTTGGCAAGTTGCTTGTGTCCCCTCATTTACAGCTGTGCTTTCTCAAAATTGGTTTGTTGTTGTACTTATTGCTGATTGTAATTTGTATTTGGTGCCAATTGGTGGATGTACTTTATCAAATAAAAACTTTTCAATTGATACACTAGTCTTGTGATGAATATTGCCTTTTGACACCAACGGATGAAGTTTCCTACGAGTCTCGCAAGTGCAAGGACTCAGTTTGAGAGCGTAATGTGGTATGTAATCCTAACCTGGATAAAGTTATAACGGACATTTATAAAAAAAAGGTATTGGACTGGTCAAATTTTGTCCTGGACCACTCGGAGCTGGCTGGGTGGTTTTGATGGAAGTGTACTGAACCAAACCAAATCCCTTTTTTAGCTAACACCAATTTTACAGGAAATATGTAACATTGATGGTCTGATCTCGACCAATCTGTTTTGTACACCACAGAATTTGATGTTACAAGTTGTATTGCACTATTTCAGCAATATTACTTTTTATTACATGACCACTATGCTAGAGCGATGCTGATTGGCCTAAATCAGTCACATGACGACATCATAAAAACTCATATTGCATGGTTCGGGTGCAATATGAGATTTTTCCAAAAAAAAATTTTTTTACAATTTTTTTTTTTTTCAGATTTTTTCATATTGCATGGTTAGAGTGCAATATGAGTTTTTATTAAAAAAAAAAAATTTCCAAAAAAAATTTTTTTTTTTTCATTTTTGTTTTTTGACTGAAAAAAAAAATAAAAAATTTCCGAAAAATTTTTTTTTTCGCAATGGAACATTATATTGGAAGCATAGTGGTCATGTAATAAAACAAATACGGCACTTATTATCGTGCAATATGAAAATTTATTTGCACTCGTAAATTCATATTGAACTCGGGCTGCGCCCTCGTTCAATATGAATTTCCTCGTGCAAATAAATTTTCATATTGCACTCATATCATGCCGTATTTGTATAATATAAAGAGATACAGCTACAAGTACAAAGCAAGTTCTTGGCAGAGAGGAAAGAGATGATGCATGGCTGGCAATGCCTGGCATCATACTGGAAAGATAAAATTGAAGCCTTTTAACCAATTAGGCCCTCCCACAAGTTCCCAGCACCACTAATACAACCAAATATATTAGGCAACATTGAGGTAAACCAAGAACAAAAATTACGAAGAAACTTCATATTTTGATGTTACTTTTATTTATTTATATTTTTATATCAGGCATATCATATCTCATTATAAATTTTGCTTGTAATTTTCATAATCAACAAGAATATACAATTATCAATATATTCATGAGATTGAAATTTTTGATTTAGATAATGAGATTTCAGCAGTGCCTCAGCAGTGAATTGATTGAATATTAAATGTTGTAATGGCACAAGAGTGGACTACGCCTACATGCATAGTGATTCAAATAACAAAGTTCAACAATTACATACATAACAGATATACATAATAATAACAAAATATTTTATTGCTCTGTATACACTAAAATCAATAAATTGTTTTAATGTCAATTTGCAGTCATTGTTTGCATTGCAGTATAAAATAACATTAACAATAACTAAAAAGAAAATCCTATATACATATCTCTATCACAGATGCTTTGGTAAACAAGCTTCACTGTACAATGACAGCCTCACTTTGGAACACAGTATTTAAAATATATACATTGACATTTGAAAACAGTGAATATGTAACATTGATAAAATTGATATGTACACAATAACTTACGATCACGTTTCTTACATTATTCAGTTAACAAGCAACATATTTATATACTAATAAGTTAATATATATAAATGTGTAATTGTCATAAATGAGCATCCATATTTATTTTCTGTTTTAATTTCATGTATACATAAAGTTATAAGCTTAATTATTGAAAATTTAAAATAGCAGTTAAGAAACACTATAAAAGCAAGTGCAGTGACACTTGATTTTCGATTATCATAAATAATTATGTAATACAAATTAAATACAGATTGGTGGTCATTGAAACAATAGGCATAAATTTGCCTCTGAATAAAATTTTGATAAGTTTGGAGTATGTGGGGATCAGTCAAAGACCTTCTTTTTTACTTTCCATTGCCACATTGCTAAAACAAGTTTCAATATGCTATAATCTATTTTTTACAGGAAATTAAGAATATCTTCACAGTTCACACTGGTGAATTAAGCATTGTTGTTCACATAAATTGCGTGAAACAATGATGAACAATTGAGCATTCTACAACAACACTGTTAACAGCAGATAACTGTGAAATATAACAACTTTAACATTCTAGACATTCTTGTGTTATCACTTAACTTTAATCAGTGTTCAAAATCAGACACACTCCCTGGAGCACCCAAAGGCTGTTGTGTTCTTTGGTGTGCAGGTCAGCTTCGAACACCAGACCCACTCCCATGGCATTTCTTCTTTGTGACGTCACATACACTGGAGTTCTGAACGTGTTCTGGAAATGTAAGGCAATGGATGAGAATTAATTTTGTCCTATATTCATGCATAGGCAGAACTGTTTATGACTATGATTGAACACTAAATTTTTGGTGTTCCATAATAATATCATGGAACTATACTGTGATGGTTTCATAGCACAAAGGTGTTAGGAAAGCTCTAGATAGTGAGTTAAATCTAAGAACTTTGTGCTATGAAACAGTCACAATATTACAGATTTTTTTTACTTTTTCACTTGGCAAGGTAATCAGTGACAAAAACTTCAAGAACTGTTAATTGACTTCGATAGATCACTACTTTTTAATTAACCTAATTAGGGTAAGGTGGGGCAAATCCGCCCCTGGGGCAAATCCGCCCCCTTGAGGAGAAAAAGTTCCCTCATGGCCTTAAATATAGTTTACAATAAACATTTCTCATACAGATTAGTGCTACTAGATCTAGAGATTACTGAAACACAAAGATTATCCCGTAACATAGTTTTGTTTTGACTGCAACAGGAAAGGAAGCCAAGCAACTGACCACCAAGCAATTTCAATGTGCAACTGAAACTTTAAAAACTGAGGTGTTTTCCAGGAAAATTTTGTATGAAAAAATTAATTATTGTCATGAATTGCCACGTTTATTCAACTACTTTACATGTACAAAATATTTCACCAATCAATATAATGAATCTTGAGAAAATAGCAACTCATATTTTTCTAGTGGTCGGGGCAATTCCGACCCTTTTCGATGGGGCAAATCCGCCCCCTCTGATTCTCATGTTAAAAACATTTAAACGCTAGATATGGTTTATAAGTCACTCTGTTTTGCCATTTAACACCATTGATAGTGATTATGAGTTTAATTGAGATGACGTTAAGAATTTTGCCATCTTTTATGGTATATTGAAAGTGTCATATGCAAACTTTTTCTGATGTCGCAAATAAATAGATGAAACAATCCTTACACACGGGTAAATATACCATAAAGAATCAGTGCCTGATTGAAGGATAGAATTTACTTTAGAAGCCAATTTTTTCTTGTCATTTGTCACCCAACTTCAAGGGGGGCGGATTTGCCCCACACTTTTGGGGCAAATCCGCCCCCTGAGTCTGAACTTTAATATTGTGATGTCTGCTGAAAGGTGTCATATTAAAGCATGTAACTTTCCAGATATGTTCAGATGCATACATTCTTTGATTTCCTGAAGTAAAAGTTTTGTTTTTCAAAAAGGTGAGGGACTGAGCAATGAATATATGTGAAAAGGGGGGCGGATTTCCCCCACCTTACCCTAATGTAAATTTCCATGACATGGGATAGTGACAGACTGACAGGTGTGGAATCTTTTAAAATCTTTTGGAAGTAAAACAAAGAAAGCTTTCAACTGGAGATCTATTCAGACAATCTTTCAAGGAGTTAATCATTTACTAATGATTTTTATTACAGACATTATATTACTGATTACGTTTGAAGTGAAACAGGAATGTACAGGATAATCAATCTGTTAAAACATGATCAAGGAGCTTCAATCATTGTTTAAACTTTATATAAGAAGTACAAAGCACAAAAAGAAATCATATTGATTGTGACTTATATAAAAGCCTTACCTGGAGTTTCAGCCTGTGAGATTCGATGGGAATGACTTTGAGAACAGGCAGGTCTTGGATGAGTTGCTTTGGCCTCTGTTTGGTGAGACAACCACGTGGATTATCCCATGCAGCGCCCTCTAGGTATAGGCCATGCACGAAGCAGCCTGGTGACAAGAAAATGAAATGTGAATGCAGACGAAAATATGACTGAATGATTCGATTATTCCATATTTAGAGGTAAGTGAATTGATTTAATTAATATGATTATTGTTTGAGAAATTAATGTCTTCACAAACTGAGAATTAATTGTCAATTTGTTCCCCTAAAGTTAGAGAATTCCTTTGCGAGGAGGCCAAAAAACCAATTTAGCAGACGTCAGACGACGCCCAAAGTTTCTATGAAAATGATGACGACCTGACATAATGTGATAATTTCAATAAACGCTTAAATTTTCTCAGAGATCGGAATAAAATCAAATTGAATTTATATAAAAATGACTAAAACAATATAATGTAAATAAACCAGAAGAAAAATAAGGTAATATAAATGAATCGGGTTTTTTTTTCTTGGAAGCGCGGGATTAATGTGAATTGTAGTAAACGTAGTTTGGATGAAGTTTTATGAGACATGTTATCGTATTTTGTGGAGGTCATGAAGATGGTGATATAATAAACAATTGCTAATGTGAAATAAAAGAAGAAAAAGTTTTGGAAATGACAATTTTGCCCATAAAATGAAGGCCTATAGACAAAATAAGTGGATTCAGTGACACATCGGATCTCTGAGAAGGAATTTCACATTTTTTGACAGATCTGTTGACTTTGGTCAATCACAACAAATTACTTTAATTATTACAAAGCTATTGAAATGATGAAAAGGCAATATACATATGACAATGTTTTTTTAATTGCTACAAAACTGTTGAAACAATGAAAAGGCAATATACATGACAACTATGTTTTTTTTTAAATTATTATAAAACTATTGAAATTATGAAAAGGGAATATATATGACAATTATGTTTTTTTTCCTGAAGATATAAAGTGATATATATCTTCTGAAAAAAGCATGCATTTTCTAAGATATGTCAAATACATACTAAGACCAGCCAATCCTTCAACGGGGGAAAAGATGGTGCATTAATACAGTTTCTTTGTCTTGGTTATCATTTCCAGTAATATCATGATCTAGTAGTAATATCATGATCATTTTCCATTAATATGCCATTGTAATCCTACATTTTTTTAAAAGAGTAAATAAATCAAAAAGTTCCAAAATATAATATTGTTTCAAAATTTATTGATCGTGTTACCTCTTCTGAACATTTTACAAAAATTCATGGATTAAATATTGTCTTTTACAAAAAATTATTGTTTAATTTGTCCGACCCAAAGCTGATGATGCCTCCTACGTTAAAACTAATAATTTCTTCTAGACAACAATTTCTTCTTAAGTTACGAGAAAGTAAGAGCAAATGAAACATACCTTGGTGGGCTCTTTCAGAGACGTCATCAGGAGTCTCATATGACGTCACAGTGGTGTAGAGAGTGGACTTGTCCAGGGGCCAGCCATTCTTCCTGCACGTGGCCTGCACCAGGGCAGTCAAGTAGGATTCAGGGATGTGTAACCCTGACAACCACATCACCCTGGGTTCCTCCTCATTCACCTAAAACCAGTGCAACATAGTGTCAATTACATCCAAAAGGTTACCTACTATAAGATAATGAGAATTTCACTAATTGGAAATTTAACAAAAAATTAATAAAAATTTCAAGAATTAATTCAATAAAAATTTAGGCCTACAAATCATCTTTACAAAATTCTCCATAGTTAAGGTACTTAAAAATAAAGTAATTAAGATCGATTTGTATTTTTCTTTGACGATACTGCTCAACAGGCTCAGCTTTTCATGATGTTCTTCTTTTAACACTGATAGGTTCTTATCAATATCTAACACCATCATGTGACATTGTATCAACATTCTTTTGAATTTGACAACAAATCAAGCTACATGGATTTTCACTATGGTTGATTTGTTCAAGCCACTATTCATTGATGAGTTATTCAGTGTCAATTAACTAACATCAATTTTATCATTGATTCACACTATGCATTAACTAACATTCCCAAACAATCAAACAGGTTCTTGCAGTAACAATGCATTCATGGCAATATATACAACAACATGGCAAACTTATTTTATTGACAATAGGCTACTTGTTTGATGAACCAAAAGAGTCCATCAATAGTACATATTGTCACAAACTTATGTCATTAAGCATATGCAATAGGAGTTGATGAGATCCAATTTATGAGTCAGCATTCCACCAATGCACTAAGTGTCGTCATATATCACAATTGTGGTGAAAAAAAGGTGATTGAATATTTCATCATAAATTTATCTGTGATTTTTTACAATAGAAATATATATATATGCACACCATGTATGGTCATTGGTCACACCATTTTTCAGGGCACAGTATGCAACGCCATACATGGTCACTCTTCACAACAAGGTTATATTAGTATTTCATCAATAACACTTACCGTAATTTGAATTTGCTAAATTTACAAATATACATTTAATTTGTGAAGTTGTGGTTAGTAAGTAATAGTGGGATGTCAAGAAAGGTGAACAATCTTGAAGATTTGTTAAAATACATCAATGAATTATCCTTTGATCAGTCAAGATGTCCTTAAGACAGGCCAATATTGACATAATCAGAGGATAACAGGTTGGATTTAAAATAAACTAATTATAATCATTGTACAAAATGTTGGGCAAACTCATTTAATTTTGCTTTTGCAAGAATAGAGATCACAGATTTGATCAAAAAAGTCTTTCCATATGATCAAAATTTCAGAATGTGCAGCAAGTGACTTTGGTATAACCAATTAAATAGACCTCAACAACACTTAGTAATCTCTCAAACTCTTCACATGTGACCTAGACCTCAACATTTTCAGCAAGTGGTTGAGAGCGATATTGCCATAGTCTATTTGTCAGACCGCAACTGTGCCTACAAAATGACCAAGTGTGACCAGTTTTTCATCACTTGTAGCATTTTGTTGAGCATGAGTCAGCGTTGTCATGAATCATCAAAATATCAACCGCACCAAGACACATCTTTATTGTCACTGAATTTAATTTATTTGCATTTTTGCAAATAAATGAGCTTACCCAACAAGAAATTCTTCTCTTGATTAGTAAAAGGCATGCAGACTTAAAATTTACAGTGCATCATTGCATGATAAACGATTGTTTAAAACTTCCTTGAATTGGAAAGACTGATCTATTTTTAGCAAGCCAAGTCCTTGTAAAGCAAGTAAAAAAGCAGCTACTAAAAGGAGAAAATGGCAAAAAATGATTTCTTCTTATTCTCTAGCTATTACCATAGCATCTTGCTGGTTGAAGAAAGATTACAAAAAGATGTTAACTGACTAATTATGTAAAAACAAGTTAACGAATAAATAAAATGGTTATCTATGAGGAAAATGATGACAACAGACATAATATGGTTTGTGTAAAACTGTTAGTAAAATGCAGCCTAGTGTAATGTCTCAAGTTTGGCTGAAAATTGTGGAGTAATTTTCTGCCAAACTAACAACATGGAGGCTATCAGATAGGTTTGGATATAAATTTTGTAGTAAGAAATTAAAATAACGACTACAAAATTGTTAAGTTACTAAGGAAATGCTGTCAAAATATTGACAAAGACAATAATGTTATGGATAGGTCTATTGTAAAGAGAGAAAAACATGTATGTGCAAGATACAAATACTACATTTATGGTTGGCTACATTTGTATCTTCTTTAGAACCACATTTTTTCTCTCTTTAACAATAGATATATCAGTGAGGTTGTTAGTATTGGAATAGATTGAAATGAATGTCCACTTACCCAACTGTTGTACTGCTGATACCTTTTCTGGAAATGCAGCATCCAGTTTCCGAGAGATTTAAGAGTTGCCGGAGCTAATTTTCTCCAGATGTTCGGGATCTGGCCGTTGTACAGAGCACGAGACACATCGTCCAATTCATTGCTCATTCCAACTTCTCCTGCCAAAGCCTATAAAAAGAAAACAAGATTAAATTTTGTTAAAACAACTACAACACAACCTCATTTACAACAGTTCAACCATTTAGTGAGGACTACATTTGCTATCTGCAATAGCAAGTTACAGACATAAAGTCATGTTAATTTTTGACAGCAAATACTTTCCCCCATTTTTACCAATTTTTTTTTTAAACTTATAGGAAAGTTATAGGCAATTTGAAGGGGGATTAGGATTAAAAACAAAGTAGTCAGCTGAAGCTCTGGTTTCAAAGGTTGGCAACAAGATTGTTTTACTTTCCCTGTGAGGTCAACTAATTTTGAATGAAAATATAGGCCTACAATACATGTATTTAATACTACGTACAATTGTACATTAAATTATTTCATAAACCCTGAAAAATATTTCAGTTACCAACTTGATCCCCATTTAAATTCTGGTACACCCACCTTCTTCAGAGTAGACAAGGACCTTGACATCCTTGTTATCAGCTTATTGAATCTCTCCAGCTCTTGCAACAACACAACAGTGGTTGGAGATATATCCACTCCAAACTTCTTCCTCGTCTTATCCATGTCAAATGGTTCTGGTAATTTTGCCAAGACATCTGAAGCAATCTTGTCAATGTATTCCTCTCTGCTTATGCCTGTGCCAGCTTCGCCTAAAAGAGAAGAGTCAATGGCGATTAGAATAGGCACACTAGGTCATACAAAGGAAGAAGAATGGTAGAAATCCCAATTGATATCCCTGAAAAAGGTTGTAAGTCCTTACTCGTTTGTGGTTGCAGCTCGACCAGATGAGACCACATTTCCTTAGCAGCGTTTGTGTAGTAGCCAATCTCAGCATTAGGATGAAGACCAAATACTTCTGGGGTGTTAGCCAATGGGAGGGATTCAAGGAAGTCTGAAAGTGCAGAGCAGTGCAAGTGAATGAAACTACAATACATGATTATTCCTGTAAGTTCCATTTATGTTGGGAGAAATAGTTAAACCTTTACTTGTTCAACATATTTGTCCTTACCGATAGGACTGTCATCGATACGGCAAGTATCGATGCATCGGAAAGGTTGTCCGTATCGATACTGTATCGATACAATACGGCAAGTATCGATATATTATTTCCACCGCATTTGGCATATTTATTAAGAAATATTGCGAGAAATCCAGTGGAATCCACATTGTTTACTTCAGAATCGCGCCATCACTGCTCTGCTCTCGCTTGAAATCTCGCAAACGAGACCACGAGATTCAAAATGGCGGACGTGGGTGACGAAAATTCGGAAATCTTGTGTTTTTTTGTGGATAACTCAACAATAAAGCTTGTATTTTGCCGTTTCGTGGATGTATGAAAAAGTATCGATACATTCGATGCATCGGAAAAGATTTTGCCGATTATCGCATCGGAAAAAAGTTGTTTTCGATGACATCCCTACTTACCGACATATGAGTCTCTGGTTTCTCCCTCAGGGATCTTGTAGTCAACTTCATCATTGACAAAGAAGTGGAAAGGTTGGAAGGTGTCGAAGATGAAGTCGCCCATGTACTCATTCATGTAGGTGTTGAGAACACGTCTGTCAAAGTTGTCTATTGCTCTGCCACCGTACATAACCTGTAATAAAAGGGGACAAGAAGTTTCAAAGTACTGATTAGAATGAGTTGATTCTGACATTTTTGCATAATTAGGCCTGTCAAGCAATGATGAAAGGTCAAACAAATTATTGAAGGTCAGCAAGAACCAAACCCAGAAATTCTTAAACGGTACAAGTGGAAAGAAATAATTTTCAGGGAAGTTAAAACGTGGGTTTTTGAATAAACTTACCTCTCCAATGAGGTACTTCAAGCTGTTCCAGGGCAGTTTGGTGTCCTTGTTTATAACAGCTTTGGTCAAGTAGGTCTTGAGGATGTCCATGCACACTTGGAAGTCAGATTCATTGAAATCATAAGGCACATTCCAACCAATCTTGCCATACTTCCTTCTCTCTTGTACCACAGCATGGAAGAAGGCCAACACAAAGACTAGGGATGGATATGCCTTGTTGGGACAGTCCGCAAGAGTTGCTGATGAAATCTTGAAGTAGGTGTTGCGCAAGTTCAGTTTCAAGCCATTTGGAGGCTCTGTTACGACCTGTAAGTAAATCAAAAGTATGAATTATAGATTGGTTTATGCCCAGAATACTGAATTACTGAATACTGATATGATGTATCTTCTATGATGCTTGTTATCTATAGCCCAACTTCACAGATTTTGATTATGATAAAATGAAAAGCAAGAAGTTAGAATGAGTTTCTCCAATTTACCTTCAATGATCTCTGTAGGATGCCAATAGGGAACTTAGGAGTAGGTTCAGTAGTCATCCAAAGACGGAAATCTGGATGAGGCTTGTTGAGCTTTTCCAACTCCTTCTCCAAATCTCTCAACCAATTGACTAAGAGATGGCAGTTCTGTAACATGAGCCACTGTCCTCTGGTGATTGCTGTTTCTAATAATTGCAGAGCAAGCTGAAATGGACAATAAACAAAATATTAATAAAGCATGATATTCTAATGCTTGAAGCTGAACCCTCCTTCCAGGAAAGAGGCCTTCCCTGGCCTGAAATCCGTCATTATAAAGCCAGAGACATTCATACGAAACTACATGTACTTGTTGTAGGCCAATCATATTTTCTAATGCTAAATTTATGATGCATACATGTGTACTTTTCATTTTCATACATGTACAATGTAGTAATGCATGTACACAATGCTGATTTATTTTTTCCATAAGTAAAATAAGCAATATTGCTCACCTTTTCTTGGCCCTGACCAAGGGACAAATACTTCAGCTTGTTTGTGCCGAACCCTGTCCTCTCGGCCAATTTCATGAGATCAGCCCCTGGATCAGATCCAGGACTGAGGATGAAGACGATTGGAGACATCGGTGTGCTCTGTTCAAAGATCGACTCAAAGCTGATGATGGGAGGAGTCACATACTTCTCTCCCATGATCTTGGTGACGTATTCTGTAATAGCACGGTAGATCCTGTCCACTCTGAAGCATCTTAGCAGCATCAGTCTTTCGAAGTCGTTTAGCTCTGTCTCATACTTCATTGGGAATGGGGCTGATTCAGGAGCATCCAGGTCAAACCACTGAAAGATTAGAATGTAAAGGAACCATCAAAATATTTGCTTACAACTTTCGTATAAGTAAATAAAAACCTTGGAAAAGTAGAAGCCCATAAAAAGTCTGCTAAATCTTTTATTTTTGTATGTTTGCCATATCTTATTAGTGTTGGTTAAGAATTTGTCAATGCTTATCTAAACAGAGGGAAAGCACAGTTGTCTTAACGGATTGTCCATATAACTTATTTTATAATTAATAATCAAAATGGTGGGTTTTGCCGGAAGGTGTTGCTTGTATTTCCACAACATAACATTGTAATACTAGTACATACCTCTTGCCAAACTTTAGAATTCCTCTCAATATCATCGAGCAGAGATCCAAAATGATTAGCAGCGACCTCTGTCAGCCTCACACAGTCCTCCCATCCTTCATCTGGCATCCATGCAAACGGCTTCTTCCTCTTTGCCTTTTCTAGAGCTACATTACCCTGTGAAAATGGAGGAAGAAAGGAAGAAGATGTTGAATAACAATGCCTTACAGCTCAGTCATAATATATTGTAGCTTTTCAAGTTGGCCATCAATCCAGCATACAGCAGTAGCCAAATACTGGGTGATAACTTAAATGTCATCACTGCTTTTGCTTCTATACAACCAACACTTTTTATCCTTCACCTAACGATTATCTGTTATTCATCAACATATTCAATATTATTCTTTGCCCACCTTGATGAAGAAGTCCAACTCTTCTTGCTTCACGCTGCCGACATCTTGCTCCAACTTGATGGTGATTTGGAAAGAGAAGAGCAACTTGTGTTTCTCAAATATTCCAGTGCATCCATAGTTGTAGACGTTGTGCGTCAGAGTGTCCATGATGTTACGCAGTCTCTTCTGGAGGATCGTATCGGGCATGCTCTTCCTCAGGGAGAACTCAAACACTTCCAGGTAAGAAGCCAGGGAGTATTGGTACATGGTGTTGATGCTAGCCATCTCGGACAAGACGAAGAACAAGATAGCACCACGACGAGCTGCTGGACGGTAGCCATCTCTCATCTTGTCGATCTCAATGGCAGTCTTAGCTCCGAGTTCTAACTTCTGAGCAACTTCTGTAGCCTTGGATTTAGTTTCTTCTAAGGTAGACACCAATTCAGTGTTGTCAAGCATGTTTCCTTGGGACGTGGCCAATTCTCTCAGCAACGAATCTTCAAGGTCTTTCAATAGTTTCTTGTTGTCACTGAAAAAATAATTACATAGAATTGAAGGAGGCAAAATGGTGATGATTGATGACAAAATTCAATATTATACTAGCCCAACTTCTTTAGCACCACATCTGTAAGATATTTGTTGACCAGACTCAAGAGCCTGATTTATTTAAGTGTGTCTGCTGTCCTTCTGAACAGTGGCTCCGTTCTTGAAAAATTGAGCCCTGTGGGAGTGACAATGATGGAATAAGCATCAAGTAAATCTGAATTACATTCATACCTTGTCTCCTGAATAAGGCGTTCTCTCTGTTCCTCCAGCTCTTTCCTCTCAAACTTGACGATGACAGACAGCAGCTGATCCTCCAAACCTTTCAGTGTCACAGTGTAATTGATGACCATAGACTTGCCAAAGACGTTGGGAGTGTATTTTGGATTGGCCAGTTTGGTGTTCAAGTAAAGCCTGAAGTTTGGATCATAATCAACTTCTTTGTCGCCAAGAATAACATATTCTCTTCCTTGGCCTCCTGTAAACAGAGATGTTTCGAACATGGTTTTATACAGATGATTATCTTTATCAACAGGATCTGGAATTATGTGAAAATCCAAACAATGCATTCAATACATCATTATACATGCAAAAAGTTTTCACTGCAAACAGCATTCAAACTGCAAATTCCAGCAATGGAATCCCTTAGAAAAATATCTTCAATGAAAATGAAAGAGCAGCTTTTCAAAAGTGCTGCGATATCAATGCATGCCAATAAACCTAAAATGATTTGCCAGCAATTAACTTGAATTAACATTTAATTCTGTTAATGCTGCAAATCTGTTTAGTATGTACATGTACACGATACGTAAAATGTAAAATGCATATACATGGCAGGTCACACTGGTAAATCTCAAGGGCTAATGCAATTGAATGCATTAATTAATGCACAAGTTCTTCACACAGTGCAACTTTGAACAAAATAACTTGATAAGATCAAAATCCCGGTGGCTGCAAACAAATCCGATATCAGGACATTCCATATCATTGCAAGCATCTCCAGAAAGAGCAGACAAAATTATGAAATGTCATGACGATGCATAAATAAGCATGTCATGGCCAAGCTAGAATGAAAGTGAGGCAATGTTCTTCATTCTCGAGAAGGTGTCCGACCAACCTTTAGCTGTGCTTGCACTTGCTGAACCGTACGTCTTTGGGGTAAATTCTAGGATCGGGGCAAGAATTATATAGTGCTTTTACAGATATCAAGAATGGATTGAAAGAGAGTCAGTTCATCATTCGTAATAGTGTGAATTCAAGCCCCAATTTTTCTCTATATTTCATTGACAATGTCACTAAGACAGAAGGGGGAAAACATAAATTCTTGAATTTGTAAAATCTTCTAAAGTTAAACATTTAACTAATCTGACAAAATCCATGTATTCAATTCAAATTTTACAAAATTATTACACATACCAGAAAATAAGGGGATTCCAAGTTTTCCAGTGTAAACTACACATCATGACCTTTGTCAAACAATAAAACGACACTGACCTTTGATGTTCTTCTCCAACACATTGTCAATGACAGGGTCAATGTATTCATCAACATCTTGGAACAGGAATGGGAAGCCGTACTTGATCGCCATCTCCAGTTGCTTCAGGAAGTCAGGATCATTGAAGGTACAGACCTAAAAAAAAATACAGTATTTCTTTATAAAATAATCAAACTTGGGCTTGGATAATTGTTTTGGGTATTGACAATAGACAAGAAACATTCATTTATAATAGTGTGAAGCAGTGGAGATTCTTTTGTAAAGTTTTCATTTATAATAGTGTGAAGCAGTGGAGATTCTTTTGTCCAGTTTTCACAATGACTAGACCTATTTTTCACTTCAAAATCAGGAATTATTTATGCAGGCCTTACATTATATAAATGTGCAAAGCCATATGGAAAATTATTAGGTGAGGGTTCACTTCAAGACAATTCTTTGCCATTATCAAGTGAAACACGTAAGGAGGAAATTTCAAAGACATCAGACACTATGAAGCACCCACCTTGAGATTATTAGCCTCCTCCCTCTTCTTAATCCAGTTGAGGGCCTGTTGCTGAGGATCGATGCAAAGTGGGAAACGACTAGCACGGGTTGTCAAGATACCATTCTGAATGGACAATTCATCCGGTGGTAGACCTTCAGAGGTCCATCTACTGATCTCCACATCATTGGTCAAGATCTGTTCCAGATTGTATGGATCACTTATTGGTATACCACGTTGGATTACATCATCCTTCCATTCGTCATAGACCATGATCTTCCTAAATTCCCAGCTGAATGCTCCTACGTAACTGAGGAAAGCCGAAGACACCAGGCAGTCACCCAACAGACGTATGCGCTGGCTCTTCAGTTCTTCAAGGTCCTTAGTCCATCTGGAAAGATTTATTTATGAGTCAACAAAAAGGCAACAAAACTAAGTCACTTACTATTCAAGTTTACCATTATTCTGAATGGTATGTTTTCCATCAGAGCTCATTTGGAAATTTATTATGAGTAGCCTGTACCTCAAGACACCATCTCTCACCTTTCATTTTCTGATCCAAGACCAGATATGAGTTTGTCAGCAGCAATAAGACGTCTTTCCATAATTTCTGCCTCATCTGAGAGTTGCTTCCTTTCCAACATGGCGCCATTATAATTCTCTCCCAAGGATTTCAACTCATTCTCCAATTCCTGCACTTCTTTGTTGATCTTGTCAAGGTCTCGTTTTGCCTAAACCGATATCAAATACTCAGATACAATTGAAAAGAAAACACACAAGAAACATGTCTTTTGTTTTTTACTAATTACGGACTCAAAGATTCTCATAACACAGTTTTAAACATTCCTGAGACAAAGGCACACATACCTGATGGAAGTTTCTCTCCAGTTTTGCCACCTTGTCTCGTTTAGGTTTGACATCCTTTGCCACTTCACAATAACCCATAACAGCAACAACAAATTTTAGCAAACCAGATCCAGCCTTACTCTTTTCTCTCATGGCTTCGACTGTCATGTCTAGGTCTTTCAGGAATCCTGAACAAAAAAAAATTCACAATGTTTCATGATAGCTTAGTGTGAGCACTAGGGTGCATTGAGGGAGGGGGACATTAACGCAGGTTGTCTGTCTTTGGGCCGGCCGGTCTGTTGTCGCGTAACTGTCTGTCTTCTATGTATTGTTTAGGTGTCGGGTATGATCACAGGTGAGCGTCCTTTCCCGCCACCGAGCCGGCACGTGATTGGTTGAGATTCCTAACCGTCACAAACAACGGCTAGTATATAAGCCGCTTCCAACGTTACTCCACGTCGCACTTCTAAAAATTGTGTTTTTCCAAGTTTTTTCCTTTAAGGGTTTTTTCACTTCACTTAGGGTTTCTCACTCACGGCTGCTCTTGGGCTGGGGTGGTTGGTCTGCCTGCGAGCAGCCACCTGGTGGTTATTTATGTTTCATGTTCACTACTTTACTGTCTGTGTGTCTAATGTCTATGGTCTGTGTATGAGTGTGTTGTGTGTACTCCTGTTTCTGCTGACTAATAAATCGGCACTGCGGCCAACTTACATTACTTTCCTTGTCAAGTTGTTTGTCCCGGCGTTCCTCAATGATAGCTTAGTGTGAGCACTAGGGTGCATTGAGGGAGGGGGACATTAACGCAGGTTGTCTGTCTTTGGGCCGGCCGGTCTGTTGTCGCGTAACTGTCTGTCTTCTATGTATTGTTTAGGTGTCGGGTATGATCACAGGTGAGCGTCCTTTCCCGCCACCGAGCCGGCACGTGATTGGTTGAGATTCCTAACCGTCACAAACAACGGCTAGTATATAAGCCGCTTCCAACGTTATTCCACGTCGCACTTCTAAAAATTCCCACCCACCCTCGCCAAAACCTGGTTATAGGTAGTTGTTACTTGTAAAATTTAAAAATTTTTCCTTTTTTCATTTATTTTTAATTCCTAAAATTTCACTTATCTGAAACCCCATATTGGGGCGATTCATTATTTATGAATTTTTCTCTAACTTAGTACATAGGGAGTATTTCCCTACAGTCCAGGGTTCAGGTAAAATTAACAAAAATTTTTCCTTTTAAAAAATTTTTTTTTTTATTCCTTTTTTATTATTTATCATAAAAATTTTTATTTATTATTATCATAAAATTATCATAGCTGTGCCTTGATTGACTTATTTGTACCTGCTTATTAATATATGTGCTTATTAATATATTTGCCTTGTGCCTTCTAATTTATTAGCCCGAGTTTATTTATTACCTGATACCAAATCCTGTCACTTGGGGTATCATAACTGATTTGGTCTGCCTGCGAGCAGCCACCTGGTGGTTATTTATGTTTCATGTTCACTACTTTACTGTCTGTGTGTCTAATGTCTATGGTCTGTGTATGAGTGTGTTGTGTGTACTCCTGTTTCTGCTGACTAATAAATCGGCACTGCGGCCAACTTACATTACTTTCCTTGTCAAGTTGTTTGTCCCGGCGTTCCTCAAGTTATCTTATAATAATTTTCCACTTTGGTGTACCATAGCAGTGTGAGAGCAATCTTTCCTTCAATGAACATAGATAACAATATCACCACAGATACAGCCATTGAGGTAAACATTATCCTATCAATCTTTCACTTTGGAAGGCTAGCATTAAGAGGTCATCTCCTTCATTTAAATTTGACTTAGTTGTTAATTACCTTTGACAACTCCAGTTTGTTTCTGAGTGATGGCGTCAACATCCATTTCTTGAAGACTCTTCAAGAAGTTAGCCTCTGACATCATTCCTTTGGCTGATTTCCAAGAGACTTCTTTTATGCCCTTGAGGACCACAATACACTCACAGACCACTTGTACAGGTTTAGGAGGCTTTGCAAATGATCGGATTTCTGTGACGTCAGATTTGTCCAGATCTTCCAAAGCAATTCTTGCAGCTTCCAAGGCAGGCAAAGCTTCAGCTAAGGAGTCTTCTGCATCTTTCTGCAAATCAGATGAGAAGAGAGAGAAGTGAAACAGTTGTCGAAAAGATTGAGCATAAATGAATCAGAAAAAGTTTGATTTCTTTAGTTGGTTTATTTATATGCTTCGAGGACTGCATCTATTTACAATTAGGCCCATTTAGGAATGCCTTTTCATGTATCTTCTTTACTTCTTCTTAGTCTTAGATATGTCAGAGGTTATCATTTTGGGATGCCTTTCTAAACATTTTCAGATGGTGAGACTTTGCAAAGAGGTTTTTTTTTGCACATAAAACAGGCTCCACTTTTATTGATCTGGCATAGAATGTTAGTTATGTCGCAAGGTTTGACCACAGTAAATATCTAACCAAAGGTTCATGAACCAGGAGGACAGAGGGATGATGTTGAATTTTTACTTCGTTGTATTATATTACCTTTTCCACAGCGATGACCTTGCTCTGTTCTCCAATTTCCTTAGCTTTGTCTTCAGCCATACTCTTCCTGCCTGTGGCGTACTCAGTTCCTTTAGAGATCTCTTCCAGGAGAACTTCACAAGCAGCTGTCTTTTCTGTCACAGCTACTTTCTGGACTTCTAGTTTTTCATTCAGGTCATTTAGCTGCTCAGAAGCTTCCAAGATCTTTTGCATACCTCCTGTCAGACGTTCACACTGAAAATATAATTATATAGATTTATAATAGGTTACTACATTGTAGCCAAATGTCTTCAATCTTCCAGGCAGTCTTTGCAAAGATTGCCGATCCAAAGGATGTGACCAAAAGTGCATGAAGGCAAGCGAGGCCAAAAATTGTGATCTGACATATGTTAGCTTGGAAAGTTTTAAGGAAAATCTTGGATCTTCTTGGCCAATAAGAATTTCACTACACAATTAAAGTCTTCAGAAAGATTCTTTGAAAATTTCATTATTATCAAATCCGGGAAGTTTTAAACAGTTGTCCAGCTTTACAAGTCATCAGTCACCAACTTTACCTGGGCCAAGATAGCTTTATCCTTCTCTTCCAGTAGTTTGAGATATGTGTTGATGAAGTCCAGGTAGTTCTTAGGTGTCACATAGTTGTTTCTTCTTAACTTCTGTAAGAACATCTTGCTGTGTTCTCCTACGCTCTGGTGGACATTCACAATGTGGCTGACGACTGCTTCACGGTTATCGGCTGGGATCAGGGCATTCTGAAGAAAATTTGTAAAAAAAATTTGTGTGATGAATGTGGGATGTCTGTCACAGGCAAGCAGGAAGACAAGCAGAAGTGAAACAGTAGTTAAAAATATTCATCAATGATAATAAGAGTTAAACTCTTTAAAGTTATTTACACATGGATTTTACAATAGGAGTAGTCCCATACTTACATCTGGTGAGATGAAAACACTGGCCACTGCATACAAAGCTTGTTCTGGCCATGGGAAGAACCAATCAATGCTGGCATTGTTAACCATACCTAAAAGAAAAAATAAAAGTATTTGACATATTGCTCTTGGAAGTACATACAAAATAAAGAAAATAAAAGATCTGACTTTATAATTAGACATTCTTTGATCCCACACCATCACACAATATCTGAGGTCTTGAAATCTGATTGACTGATTCTGAATATTCTAATATTGAATTAATTACTAACCAGGGAAGTTCCTGCACCTTGTCCTCAAGGTGTCTCCAACTGGGGACATAGCCATCACAATATGCAAGTTGTTGGAGCACTTTGTGATGTAGTATTGCCAGATACTTTCTCTTGCAGGGGCAGCTCCAGCTCCTGTAGCTTCATTACGAATCTGAAGGATGATAAATAAATATATTTACACAAGGAGAAAACATGCTATTACATTTAAAAAGGTTGAAAGCACCTTTTTTATTATATGGCCAAATGATGTCATCTCTGATTTGCACCTAACCATACAGAGAGCAATGAATGACATTTACTGAAATATTTCAGTTTTACAGTTTGAGCCATCATATGTACAAAATAAAAATAATAAAAGTCAATATGACACCATACATGTAAGGTATAATTAATATTACACTAATTCTTTATCTTATCCTTTACTAAGTTCATGCATAAAATGGCATACATATGTAAAAATTATGCATTCTAAAAATTTTCCATAAAAATATATACAGCTGAATCAGCTTTGACCTACATGCTTTTACTAAATTTCTTGAGGCTCACCTTTTCCTCAGAGACAAGCTGTTTGAAACAAGCAGCAGGGAAAGCGAATGGTCAAGAGAGGGTAAGAAGAAATGTGGGTTAGTATAGGCAGAGCAGATGACAATAGGAGAAGAGAAAATAGAGTCGGAATATTGTATGAAAAATAAAATCACTTTAAATTTTGGTATTTGATCAGGTACGATCATATATAAATTGAAATCTAGCTGTTTGATGTTAAATGAAATTGTTGATAGTGTATCTTGTTATATTACTATTCAGTATTCACATTGTGAAATGCAAGCAGATCTTTGTAAGTGAAAGTTTTTTTTCTTTAACTGACATACAAACTTAATGATGCACTTTCATTTTTTGTGTGATCGAACTCAAAACGGAGAAAATTTCGATTTTTTTTTTGACAAATAAATTTGTGAAAATGAGAAGACTTAGTTAGGGTTTTTTCCCCTTTCTGGGATTGTGATTTGGGTTGCCTTCAAAATTTATTTAACCAGTACAGAAGTGAAATATTTTTGATGCATGCAAGATATTTAAGATGTACGTTGCAGTGATTAGTGTCTCAAGTTCTCAGCTGCATTATTTTGTACGAATTTGAATAATATTGATTGTGACAATGTAACATAACACTGACAACTGTGATTCAACAACAATTATCAGACTTCAAAATATTCCTCCTGTTCTTCTTCACTAAGATTCTGGTAGAATGTGCTGTAGTTCATCTGAGTAAGGTAGAGTATTAGGGTTAGTCAAAAGAATAGCATTTGGTACAGACAGTCAGAAGCAGAACTTGACAGAACAGAGAATGTTGAAGTATGATTTACACTAAAATATTTACAGATTTGAAGGTTTAGAAGCACATATTGTTTAGCAATATAAGGCAAGCATTTGATATTGTTATAAGAATCATATTTCTTCTCATTTCAAACAGCAGAATAGACCAGTCGATGGCAAGTTAGTAGGCAAGGTTAGGTAGAATAAGGATTCAAAAGGATGGAGAATGGTCTCTTTTATACTTCTTAACTTTTTAAATTATTATAATTTATAAATACCTGGCCAATAATCTGTTCCTTCTCTTCATCTGGGTAGAGGGCAGGGACCATTCCAGATGTCAACATGTTGTTTATAAGCTCCAAGAAACCTGTACACAGTTCAAGAATGCAGTATGAATGACTGATTTTGTGCTTTCTATTTAACAAGTTACTGCAAGTATCACATATGGCTTGCTTTGACTTTCCAAACATCAACTAAATTTAAACAATTTTTTTCAATTATTGAATAAGAAATCTGGAGATCCATTGATCACAAGTTCTATTCAACAAAAAGCAAACTTAATGAAGTGTTGTTATGGTCACTTGTACAATAATTATATCAAAATCTGAATCATTTCTGGTTGTCTATCAGCTAAATTTACCGGCTGGCTAATGTGTCAAACGGTGCAACCGCCACCAACCGGACAAGCATATTGGCTTTTCTGGTAAGCCTGATTATAAATCAAGATGCATATGTAAAGCAACTGTAGTAGATTGTGTTACACTGAAAAGAAGTTTTTTTCGGATGTTCCTTGATGTCTTAATTCTGAAATTGTGTTGAATATATTGAGCAAATTGACCATTCAAATAAACTTTGTTCAGAAGTTAAGACATCATTGTCAATTGTTTGTTTTGTCAGTGTGGTTTCTTTTCAGTGTAACTGACTATAATTGACCAAAAACAAACACCTTTACTGTTACGGTATTGCACAAAAGATTGTTTGGAAAATAATATTTCTTATGCTAATGCAGCTTCAGCGCAGTATGGCTAAAAAGTAAACATGCAAAGATGGCCAAAAATTATCCTTCACCGAAACCCAAAATAATGGAAAATGAACCTTATGATTGCAAGCCATTTTGCGCATTAAAACTTTCGATACAAAATTTGCTATCATGCTAAACACTCTCTCCTAACACAAGACAATTCACAGATTAGCACAGAACAAAACAACACACATACTCTTTCATTCATAAAATACTTTCAAAAATACATGTAATATGTTGACAATCAGCTAAATAGTTCTAGAAAATGCTTAGAAACACATTCATGGATATTTCTCCTGTATAATGTTAAATATCCATGCATAGACTCAGCTTGTCTATGACAGCTGATGTTACTTACTCGCTTGAGATTCTTCACAACAAAAAGACAATTCTATCAGTCATGAACTAGCAGAAACTAGGATTTAAAATATCACTTGGAAGAATAAAAAGGTCTATGACAAGGGAATTCACTGAATATCCATAACATTATTGCAATCGCAAACCAATCCTTAGACATTCAATTTGACAGTCAACACAAAATATCTTATATTCCGGGGGGTCAAAATTCACCAAAAAAATTTTGATATAATTTTACTTAATGCTATCCTCGATTCACTCACAAAAAATGGAGATGGTGCCAATATCTGGGAGTCTTGGACTGGCATAAATCTGGATATTTCAATATGAATACCACTGGACAATATGAGGAAGTCAGGGATGAAGTAATGAACACAACAGATGTAGACTTGGGTTAGGCTAATAGACTAATAGAGGATAGATGTCCTGCTTCTTCACATCTTTTCACAATTACAAAACCAACTATAAAAAAATCATGACTCACCTTCTTCTGCTACATGCTGGTCAGTAAAGAGGAACACCATCTTTTTGTTCTCCATGCCGAGTTTGTTGTACAAAGTTTTGAGATCTTCTCTGAATGAGTTCTCATTGTATCCTCGACTGAGAGTTATCTCAAAGACCTCACATTCGGCAGCAAAAGCAGCCAAGCGACATATACTCTGCTTTCCACTTCCCCCTACACCAACCAATAGGGCATGACCTTGTGGCATTCTCAGTACCCTGTGGACTCTAGTCAAATGGTCAAGGGCATCATCGAACAGGACCAGGTTCATCGGAGTGTTGCGATCATTGTACTCTTCCAAAATCTGTGATTGTGAAAATAAGTGATTAATCAGTGTAGCAATTAACATACATTGTGGTAGATTCACAATGTTATTCAGTGAGAAATATTGAAAAGCACTGAGAGTATAATTCACAGTGGACAACAGAGAAGAAAGAAGTGTATTTTTTCCTTTATGACCAATCCCATTAAATAACTACTGATAACAACATACAAGATTTTTTTTTTCATAAGCCAAAACAATAAAACATAGCTTAGTAGAGAGAACCGACCACACTACACGTGGACTCAACAATACATTGTTATAATATAAACAAGGACATTCAAAAGATGACTCCATCTCACCTCCTGGAAAAGGGCCTTTGAAGCTTCGAAGTCCTGAAGGTCCTCATAAAGACGGGGTTCGCTTTCTTCCAAGGCATTTCTGTAGTCTCCAAATAAGCACGGATCTCGAATGACATAATCCATGCACTGAGGAAAGTATTCGTTCAACAATTTCTTCATATGTTCCTGAAGATGTGAAAAACAAAAGAATTCAGTAAAGGCTGAAAATGTATAGAAAAAATGAGAGACATAATGCAGTATGTATATTCATTGACTAAGTCTAAGTTCATGAAAGAAAAAATATTTTCAGAGAAGAATGAGAATTCATTGATACTTTTTTTCATTGTTAACAATAAAAATGTATACATTTGATAGGCAACGAGTCAAGGGAGTCACTGGTGGGTATCTAAGCAGTCAATGCGTAACAAGGCTTAGAACAAAGAATCATAATTCAACATCTTCAGATGTAGTAACATTATTTAGTATTTACAGAAAGGTTTGCAAACTTACATGAACAAGAGCATGGTCTGATTCAATGATCAACCTATCAAAGATGACTCTGATGCATTCATTCCTCCACACTCTGACAAACTGGTCAACTTTATTGAAGCGATCAGGAGTTGTCAAGCAAAGACCATTGTAGATACGAGACAGATCTCGTAGGTTGAAGATGTAGTGGAACTTGGAAGGAGTAGGAGGCAGATCTCTTACAATTGCCCTAAAAATCGAAGCAATAAATGTTATTGAGAACTTGTCGTTTTCAATTTACTTGAGAAAATCATGTGCCTTTTTGGCCATTAGGCCACACATAATTGATTCTTAGCTTCGCGGACCCGCTGACACAATAGATTTCCTGCCGATGGAAAAAAAAAATTGAAAAAAAAAATTTTTTTTCACCTTTTTTTTTTTTGTCCTACCGACCGACCCTAGAAAAAGGGCCTTGAGACGAATCCGAGAAGCTAAAGATCAATTATGTGTGGCCTTATAATTGTGAAGATTTCCCAATTTTCCAGTGCATTATAGATATCTTCAATTTCCCAAAATCTGACAAAAATTTCTGATCATGTTGATTTTTTTGTAACGGAGATCCATTGAATACCTTATGTGGCTTATCGTAATCAAAATGTCAAGTATCATCCACATTGCACTTACTTGTAAAGTTCCATGGTCATGCGAGTCAATTGGGGCACAATATTTTGGACTTCTTCTGAAAACGGCTGAGTATGACCATACAAGATGGAGCTGTAGATGTGATACAATGACTCTTCAGCCGGGAAAGTCATGTTGAACACCGAAAAGAGTGATATGAATCTTGGATCCACGTCGTTTCTGCCTCCTCCTGGTTTGCCCATAGATGCTACCCATCCCAAATCTTTCATATTCTTCCAGTTCAAGTCCTTTCCTCTGTCGTACAATCCTCCTCTCTCCAGAAGCAGTTTGAGCAAGGCAATGGGCTGCTGTGTGCCATATTCATCAACCTAAGGAGAAAGACAATTTAATTTTCTTAAAAATTTAACAATCAGTTCATCAGACTATTTTCTTATGCTGTTTGATGGGAGTACTAAATACTTTTCCTTGTGGTTCCGCATGGTCACAGATTAGTCTTTGCATGTGCCACATTGAAAATTAAATCTAACAGAGAAATGAGGAAAATTCATGTGGCACATCTCTGTTATTATTTTCATCACTTCATATGAACTTAGCTGAAAGATTTTGCTACAATTTTCAATATTCTTCTTTTACAAATGGTTATCAATTTTCTTTTCTCCTATATTTTAACTTTCAAACAAAACTTAGGATTCTTACAATGTACATTGATTTACTAACCTGTGGCATGTTCATGTCATCAATGAAGACAATGAGTCGTTTGCCAGGTGGAGGTCCATATGTGTCCTTGGTTCTCTTTTCAACGTTTGCCTCCAAGTTGATTTGCACATCTTTGGAAGTAGTTCTGCTGGAGAAGTTCATGTTCAGGAGAAGCTGAAAATTTAAATGAGGATATTAATCAACATAATCCAGTAAAATAAATAGGGGACTTTCTTTTGAGAACTGGGATCTTTACCCAGAAAATAATTTAACCATGTAATTTGCATAAGGCTGAATGGTCAGGCTGTACATGTTTTAATTTTTCGTATTCACAAGATGGAGGATTGATTTGAATGTTTCCTCACATGTTAGGATTTTTCTGCCTTATTAATAATACTATACATTTAGGTTCATAAGAACAGTTTTAATTGATTTTCTGTAAATTCTCATTCACAAATTTTTTCAGTGATTCACTGACAATGTCCTTCTTTGGCACTGGCTTGAAAATCGTTTAAATATCACTTCCTAAGTTTAAGAGATATTACCTCATCCCATTGATAAATACTTTAAGCAATTTTTTTTTTAAAGTCTCAGAGGCATGAAGAAATACATTGGCTTCTGTGCTGTAATTGAGTACATATGAAGCAAACTGTGCATACATTTTTTATTAAAAGTGAATATCATGCAAATCATTAATCAACATGGTTTTTGTAAGACCATAATTAGCAAAAAGTAATTGAAAAAATTGCAAGCCATGTCGTATTGTACAGCGATATACCATGCAATTGGTCTGTACATTCATAATGTAGCTTATACAATGACATGTTTCTTTTTTTTGCTGTGAGTAAGCTATCATGCATAACTGTGACTTAACGAGTAATTAAAAAATTTGCTGGATTTCTAAAGTTAGCCGATTGCGACATATTAAATAACTTTTCCCCTCACAAGCACATGCGCAGTCGTACTCTAAAGATATCTGTTTCAACAGTATTTGATTTCTTTGTATATATATATAAAAAAGATTCATTCTTGGTATTATATTTTTGTATGGATAATTCAAAAGTTGAATTGAAGATACAATAATTCAGTGATTCCCAACAGCTTAGCAGGTTATTTCATAGTGATAGCCATAAAAAATAACATCATTAGAATTCTTCCTCGCAGAAGATCCTATGTCTTAAGAAAAAGATTAATTACAATATTCATTTGGTGAAAGGTATAATTGGATTAATATATTGTCTACAACATTTTCCTCTGAAGAATGTACTCACTGTCATGTGCTGTTAAAAAATATTGAAAAAATAGCAGCATTATGATTCAGGAAAGTTATGATAAAAGTGATTCCCAATTTTTCTTCTTCTTTTTTTTTTAACAGCAGGTGAAACATGAAGTGTCAAAGACGGCACTGTTATGGTAAACAGATATATCTGTGAAGACTGAATTAAGACATCTGATAAGCCTCAGTGATTCTTTTTTTTCTGAACTTATACAAATATAAATCATAAACAAAACCTGTCTTGGAATTGCTAATACTGTTAGTTCTGACCACGGTCTAGAATTCAAGTATTTATGATAATACTAGTTCTCAGGTCTAGAATTCAATAAATATAAATAAGAAAAACACTTCCATTTCACATTATAAAACCTTTCATATAATGTATACATTCATGCATCATAATTCACCAACACTCTTAAAAAGCAATGCAGTGACACAATATAAATTTTCTTAAAGTAGCAACGTGCCAATATTTACAAATTACAATTACAAGAAACCGACTCTCGCACAACCATGTCAAAGTATGTCAAATGACAATTAGCTGTTTATCTACAGCACAAACCAGCACTCCGCATAACCTCAGTGGAAGTCCGCAATCTTACCGGTATTGGATTGTCAAATATATGTGTTCTCTTTGTCAGCTTATTTAGTACAAGGAGTGAAAAAGTGAGTAACATGTAAACATACACAAAACGCCACATGACAAAATTACAGAAGTGAAAATGTACTGAAACAAGGCTGAAATTAGTCAAAAATCTTTCGAGGGAGTGGAGGTAAAAAATCCTAAATTCTATCTGACACTATTTTGAAATTACATAGAATGATGCTGGCAGGTAGTAATGAAATCAGTTAGTTAAATCTCAAAAGGATAGAAAGAATAATAGAATGCCTGATTGAGATTGCAGGTCATACTTAAAAAGAATATAGTAAATTTAGTAATATGTACCATTCAGTACTATCACAAATGTACCAAATAAATTTAATTAAAAGGAGGAAAGTAAGTTGAGAGGAAAAAAAGAGGATGAGAGTCACGACACAAGGAGTGACACGAATATTGATGGTTTTACATGTAATTATAAATAGATACACAAATTTACAAATACATATTATTAAGAGAAAAATTGCAAACATCATAACTTTCCCAAGTATTTTGATTGAGTGATAGATTTAAAATGGATGACAAGAGAAAATGGCAGTGATAAAATTTTAATAGATTGTTGTTATTGAAAGTTTAAAAATATTTTTAAAAAGGTTGACAATAGCAATAAAACTTACATGAGACTCCCTGTCAAGGTCACGGAGGAAATTAGAGGTCGTAGCAGTTTTGGATGTGCCTGTCTCACCAACAAGGAGCACAGGACGTTTGATGTGGACCTGCATCTTCAACAACCAAGTCGTCCGCACAGTGTCAATTGTAGGAACCAAGATCTCATTGAATTTCTTCTCAGGTCTGTGAACGTATTCAGGGATTTTCATCTTCCACGGAATCCACTTGTTGGCCTCTCCATCGTAGTAGTATTCATACAAAGTACTCATTGCAGTTGGCATTTCACCTGTTAAAAGTATGTGTAAAATATTGATCTATCTATCCAAGTCTTTTTCTAAAAATGTTACAACAGAAATGCTCAACAAATACACCTCCAAATGGCTGCCATGGCTAATTCAGCTGACATATGACAATGCTTGTGGTTGGCAAATCTAAGGTCAACATGCCAAGGAATCTTTGAACCAAAGTTTCCAAGATTTTTACACAGACTTTTTGTAGTAAAGAAATCCGACAACTTTAACCCAGATCACTCTGCTTCATCAGATGCCTATCATCAGATGAGCAATATTAAATCTTCTTAGCTGAATTGAGTATTGAGTATAATTATATAATTTCAATAAAAATCTAAATACATAGAAAGTGACACCCACCAGCAACAGCAAAGTCTTTCTCATTATCATCTTTCGAAGTAAGAGAAGCCAGATTTTTCAATTGAGCATCAAACTTGACTTGTCCATCCTCAAGCAAGCCTGCTCCAAGGGACCAGTATAAGGCTTGGATGAAGTAAGCCTCCATCACTTCAAATACGGCTATTTCTTTGTCTATCATGGAATCCAGCAGCATGGACACTTGGTTTACCTGAGGGATGAAAAAAAGTGTGACATCATGACTGTTCTTCTGGTCTGCTCTTTTCGACAAATTCCATACATATAATTCAATAGGATCGCAAAGAGAGACTATTTTTCATTGACATGACAAGTGCCAAAACAGTGCTCCACAAAAATTAAACAACATATATATATCTACTAAATATATAATTTTTTAAATTTAATTTTTGCATGTTCTTTTGCTTATTACTATTTAAGAAAATCAAAACCTGATTTAAGTTATTGAAGTACAAAAGAGAAGGTTACACCTACCATGTTCAAATTAGTCAAGGGAACAATGGTCTTCAGTTTTTCTCCTTGCTTGCCATCAACAATTCCTTCAATGATCATGTCAATCAGATTAGGAACGTACTTCTCATACAACCTCATGAGAAATTCAGACTCTGTCCTTGACTGCCTGCTGTTGACATATTTCTCCCAGAAAGGCCTGTAGCCCAAGTTCTTCGGATCTACATACACCATACCACAGCGGGAAACTGTAGCTGGTGAGGCATATTGAAGGTCATATACCTAAGATATAAAAAAAGGCATTAGTTGTATATATATATATGCAAAACTATTTGACAAGTATTCAGCAATGAACAAACCCACTTTGAAACACTTTGAACCATATTTTTTACAAACAATATCAGGTTAGCTTGTATATATTGAGTCATTTACCCCCAAATGTGAGCAGAGGGAACAAACCCATTGATGACAGCTTGAAAGCTAAAAGAGAGGCAGTCGAAAGCTGACAAACAATGTGTCATGAAAAGATAATATAACTTTCAAGTATTCTTATAAGTATCATATCACTTCACCACGCATACCTCAAACAGCAAAGCACAATGTCTCTGAAGCCGGATTCTTTCACCATTAGCAAGGGTAAGCAGCCGATTGTCATCCATGACGGAGTTCATGTTTTCTACCCACAGAGCATCAACATCACCATCAAAGACAATGTATCGCCTCTCGTTCTTGTCTGTAGGTTTGTTGATTTCACGGAAGATGTTGGACAACAGACCATCGGTCCAGTCTCTTGTGTTGGGATCCAGAATTCCATAGAGTTCAATCACGCTACGGTCCTTAGGGTTGATCGTGAATAGTTTGGTTGTGAGAGTGAGCCTGCAGAAAATGTCCATGGGTGTAGCAAGAACGAGCAAGAACAAATTGGTCTGTTTGTCAACTGTTTGGGATGAGTCATAGACAAGAAAACATAGACAAGAAAATAGGCATCTCAACAGAATGAGAACTGATTTTCTTGATTATATCTTCATCCCCAATGTTACCATACAGAAACAATAATGTAACACATGCAGTGGGAAGCGGAATAAAGGAATCAAAGAGTTAATAGAATTATTAAAATTGAAATTTACAGCACTTGAGTGAATAAAAGATGCTAATATTTAATTGAAATATAAGAATAGAGACTATCATGGCTAGTATCGTGCATGTAAATTTATCATAAAAATGGTGATGAATATTTTTACACTACAATAGAGTGTCATAGTAGTAGCATATATTTACAGGAACAAGATTGTTTATAGAACATGAAGTGGTTAAGGGATAGACAATTCAAGAAAAAGGAAAGGTGCATACTTGGTTTGAGCTTCCGCAAGCGTCTTGATGATGACAGATTTGCCGCCACCAGTGGGACCTACGACCATCGTAGTGTGCCGAGTCATCATGGTCTCATACAGCTGAACCACCTTGTCTGCCTACAGACACAATGCATTACATTGTAGCATGTATAACGAGACTAAGACAGAATACTGTACCTTCAATTGACATTGTGTATCTTACAAATTAAGGCCTGAATATTTCATACTAAGACTTATCTTTTACAGACTAATATTTTAGTAACATGATCATCTTCATTATAAAGCTGTAGAAAAGCAAAATTTGAAAGAGGTTTATAACACGTATACATTCTCATCATAGGTCCATCAACTTAAAAATTTTTGAACACTTTTAATAGTCCCAGAACATTTTTTGTTGCAATGCCTCATGCAGGCCTAAAATAGCATCAAGCCACATTCAAGGATAAGCAAAAGCTTTCATGCCATAAATTTGTGAGACACACAAGTCAAAGGATGCCTCTTTAGTCTTTACTCTGTCGCAGGTTTATAATTTCAAAAAGTGTTTCAACTAGTTGTGTTTTCTAATATTATATAGTATAGTTTGTGTTATTGAAAAAGATTCATTTGAAAAGTATAAAAGACGTAAAAAAGGGACCATTTTTTTCGAGGTCCAGGGTGATATACCATCAAAATATTGCCTTCTTCATAATATTTTATGATATATATAGCATTTATGATATATAAAGTTCAATAAAAATATAGTGCATTAAGAGTAGAAAGTTATGATTATGAAAAGTGATTGTGCAGAGACTTACCTGATGTGGGAGCAAGACATACTTATTCTTCACAAGAATCTCTTCTACGGCATCATTGAAGTTAGGATACCTGACCCTCGGACAGTCAAGACCAGGGAAGAGATCAGAAATCAATCCAAGGAAAAGAGGGACGTCCTCATAGACAAATTTGGGCAGATTCATGTCTCGCAAAGCTCTCATCAACACCATGTCTTCAGGCAAATCGGCTGCTCCTCTCTTCAACTCTCCAGCCATAACCAGGACGGATTTCAAAGCTCGGAGACCAAAGTCATAATGATGTTGTTTGGAAAGCTGCTCCTTGGCTAGTTTGTATAATACCGTCATCTTCTTGGCTAATACCTGGCAATCACAAGTATAATTGAGAGGAGATGGACGGTAAACCTAACAATACAAATCAATTTCAAATAGATGTAGTAATTGCTGCTCACCTTTGCCATCAAGAAGCCCTCTGAGAACAACATGATCTCACAAATCTGCTGCAGATCAGGCACGATTACCACAACAGGTCTGAAAAGGGCTTTCACCGATTCTGGAAGCTCAGTACGACCAGCATAACCTGGATTCATGGTGATGAAGATTCCCACTCTGTCGTCAAGGGTAATTTCTGTGCCTTCAAACTGCAGGAGGAAATGTTACATATTATGCAAGAAGCTAGCCTAGTAAATATAGGGGGCAAGCAAACATAGTAAAAAGCTACAGGAGAATATAATATAGTTGTTCGAAATAGTGAAGCAACTCACATGGAAGCGCTTCAGATTCATGATAAGGGCATTCCTGATTGTAGTCAGCTGTGTTGAGATGACGGACAATACTGATACATCAATACGATTGAATTCATCAAAGCATCCCCATGCTCCACACTGACAGAGACCTGAGTAGATCTTTCCAACAGCCTGAAATGCGAAAAAAACCAATATATAGAGTATATAGACACAGTGCAAAGCTAAAATTATTATTGAATGTCGAAAAGGAATTAAGAGGATTGTAAAGACTGCTGTTCTCCAGTTCCAAATGCTACCGTGTGGTATTCACAGGGAGACTAACACATTAGCAATTCAGCATATATAGATATCCTCAAGTCTAGTCTTGAGAACACGCTGATGCAGAGAATATTGAAAGCTGGAACCATAAAACATCGCTTGTAAGCCTCACACTACACAACTCTCAACCCTGTCTTCTCTACACTTTGCATAACAACTGATTGTTAGTTCTTTTACCTATTCAATCTTAAATGCCATACATGTATATATTATAGAAATATGTAAACGTAATTAAAGTTTTTAAACTAACCTTATAATCCATACCCTCTCCACAATTGGTGACGACACAGAGTAAACCAAGAGCTTTCGCAAGATCTTTTGTCGTTTCAGTCTTTCCTGTACCAGCTGGACCTGCCGGTGCTCCACCAAGTTTCATACTAAGCGCTTGAGTGAGGGTCAAGTAAATACGATCAGTCAGAGGAGTGATGACAAGTCTCCCGTTAAGACCCATGTACTCGTAACCATATCCAAATTCCCCTGTACACTGCCGGATTATTAGTTCATCAGGCTCCTTCTCCCAGTAGAACCTCAGCTGCGATTCCCATTCAAACTCTCGAGCATCCAGAATACTGAAACAGACCATTCAGTCAGTGAATATATATCTCTTACAGCCGTTCAGTAACTCAGCTGCTAACCAAATCTTTTACCCATAAAAGAAAGTCATTTGCTTTTTCAGAATACTTTACATCATTGCCAAGGAATGATTTCATATTTAATTTTATTGGAATGTTCTCTTCCTGAAGCAAGATAAAAGGCTCAAAATACTAATATCAGCAAATTCGATTCAACTGTCTAGGTCCCTACCTGTCTCTCACGAAGCCGTCAATGATA
The DNA here is from genome assembly GCA_026936325.1 of Platynereis dumerilii. NCBI lineage: Eukaryota > Metazoa > Annelida > Polychaeta > Phyllodocida > Nereididae > Platynereis > Platynereis dumerilii. The sequence continues at coordinate 78,904,561 of JAPTHN010000002.1, read as the reverse complement.
TCCCTGGCATGCACATCAATGATGAGCACTGTGTTGAATTTGGATCTGTCGTTTTTGGAGAGGGGTTGTCGGATTGTCACCACAAGATCATCAATTTGCTTGTGTTGCTTCTTTGCATAGTCTTTCATGGCTGTTTTATGCCCTTGTTTTACCTGGAAGAATAGATAGAAAAGCAAACGTCCTTTAGAACCACTCGGCATCAATCAATTTCATTGCATATCGTTTAAAGTGTCCAAATAATGTACAAACCTTGTGGAAAACATCTTCAACTTCCCAAGTCCACCAAACCTGGTTTCCAGCCAAGCATACCATACCCTGGTACATCATCATCCAGTCGACCCTGTAAAAGTTAATTTTGTCCTAATAATCAGTTATATTTTTATTTCAATTCCAGAAAAGCTCTGCATACTTTCCATTGGTATGGATAAGCTGATAATTTAACTGACCTTGACATTTTGCCTTCACAGTAATAAAAGATAGCCTCTTTGGTGATCAGCCTGTTTGTCTTTCGCATCTCATTCAACACATTTGTCATCCAGTCCTCTACTCTGCCATCAGCAACAACAGGTTGTCTGAAGTCCATCTCCTCAGCCTCACCGGATACCATGGCTCTGGCAAGAGTCTCATTGGCATTGCCTTTGATGAAACGGAGAGATGCGATGTTGTCGAACATCTTGATCATATGTTCCTGGACACATTCTGGATCAGAAGATCCGAGAATACTGAGTAGTTCATCGTCAGAGATGAAGAAGAAACGTGGAAAGGCATTTCTCTTTGAATCCAAGTAGTCGTTCAAAGACTTCTGACATTTCTCCAAGCCAGCATTGAGGTTCTGCAAGTCTGGCAGTCTGTTTGTTGCATGACAGGCAATTTTGATTTGAGGTGTTTTAGCAGTGTCATTCATTATCTGAAAAGAAGAATGGGCTTTTCTTTTACACCAGTAAAGCTTCGTTAAGAGTACATTATACTGCCAATGAAAGAAAAGTTCAGACAGCAATGCACTAGATTGCTGGATTTTCCCATACCTTCTTGAAAGTCTTGTCAATGGAGTCAAATCTCTTTGCTTCATCAGGAAGCTGTGAGCGAATATCTCCTCCAACGAAGATTCCTTCCAGGTACATCCACTTTCTTTGGACAATCATCCACACCTGCACAAAAACAAGAAATTGATTCATTAATTGAAAGACTTATCTGAAAAGGAAAGGCAGTTTTTCCAAGAGATATCCCAATACCCAAATGAGACAATTTCTTTGTTATGTGACAGCATTTTGTTTTGTGTTTTCAGAAATAATTCATTGATAAATGAGGACCACCTGATACTTACATCAAGAACTTCAGATATATGAGACAATGACTTCTCCCACTGCTGGACAGCATTGAAGAATGGACCGACAAATCTAGAGGCCGACATTCCTTGAAGCTGCATAGCATTGTCATCCAGGGTTTGCATGACTTCATCAACAGTTCCAAGAACAAAACCTCTGTCTGACGTGCCCTTCATGTACTTCTGGATGACAAACTTGAGGTTCGTCCAAGTCTCTTCAATCTCTTTGACTCCCTGAAAATAATTGCAGATTTAGAAGTGAAAAATCCAACAAAAGTCATGGGAATTGCAATACATAATACACATAGAAGCAATATTTCTGTTTCACATTGAGTTATGTCACCTTTTCAATGGCCAGTTCCTTCACGGCACAGTTGACAATGTCAGCAATAGCATTTTGGAATCTGTGTAACTCCATGGCAAACACATTTTGCAAGGTGAATGTTTCAGGGTTCATCTCAAATACTTGACCAGTCTTCTCCATCAACTCCTTCCAATGCCTGAAATGAAGAATTTTGTGATTAGTATAGTTTTCATTCACTAGAGAGAGGGCCAATGAGCAAAAAATGGGTGGTATAACATACAATTATATCAGAAAAGCACACAATTACTAAAACTTGACAAACCGTTAACTTAAACTAGGTATAGTATAACACACTTGCCTGTCTCTCAGAGCTTCATGTTTCAGATCCACGAACAAGGGCAGTGAGTCTCTGAACTCCTTCATCTTTTCATCCAGGACTTTTGCGACTGGCATGTTCTTCACTTCTCTGCTTAGACGACGAAGAGCTTTCAGGTAACCTTCAATTCCATCTTGCAGAAATTGCACATTCAAGTTTGCCCATAATGTATCAGCCCAGACTTCTCTTGCTCTCTGAAAATTTAAAATGAGGTGCAGAACTTTTGATGAAGGACTTTTTATTCAAAGGAGATACTACCTCTCACGAACAACTTTAACATATTTAAGTAAAGGTTTATTCTTCAATAAATGATGTTCTCTCAATTATTGAATTTTTTGACATAAGAAGGCAAGATGGACATTTAGGCATTGCTTGATTGATAAATGATGTCATTGTGGCATAGACCTGTCACATAACTGTCGGGATTACATATTTTTTGTCCATATATTCACCTTTTGTTCTTCATAGATGGTGTAGACCTGATCCAGACCATTCATTTCTTTTTGCACTTGAACCAATTCAGGATACATGGTGATTGGCAGATCGAACAGTCGCTCAGCATTGGCCAATTCTTGACGTTCAGATTCTAGCAGGTCTACTTGTGTTCTGTACTGTTTCATTAGTTCCATACCTGTGAAAAGAAAAAAAATTTGGATACTCTGCATAATATATATGTGCATCATTGCCAATTATAATAGCTACTATTCATATGACATTTATGACAACGTGCACAAAATAGTAGGATGTTGTAGCTATTACAATCTCAGGCAGACACTTGGACTGACTGTACAGTGTGTTTGATATTTACACAGAATATCAATTGACTAATAGGTGTGCCTGTGCTACAATTCAGTTTCATATCAGATGATCTTTCAAGAATAATAAAAAAACAAACAAACTCACCCTTGTTCAAATCTCCATCAACATTTCCTGGACCATCGCCACTGAACTGTTCTTGGAAGACCTTCATGTCTTCTGTGAACTTCTTGATTTGTTGTTGAGTTATCTGAAGAAAATTGCAATAGAAATGATATACATCGATTCTCAAAAGTTACACTATTTAAGGGGAGGTATGGGTGAGAAATTCCCCAAAAATATGTAAGCTTCACATATTCAGTTTATGGCACATCTTTGACCAACACCAACCCAGGCAGCCAGTCCAAGCTTCAATTATATTAAAATATGTCTCAGTCATCACTTAAAGCCATGTCAAATACCAAATCATCGCCAAATTTTCGTGAGTAAATAGTGGCGTTGTGTCACTTCAAAGATGTCCACACAAAAAAGTAGTTACCATGGCAACATGGAATTTACTATGGTGAAATATAACAATGATAACTAAGTCGTTGCAAAATTTTGTTCCTGTAGCTTCATTAGATTTGGAGAAATAGCCACAAATATTTTATCTAGTGGTCAATTGCCTGAAATGACGTTAACGTCACGTTTTTGCCATTTTCCGCAACATGTGAAAATCAACTTTTACCCTGTACGGGATGTGAAAAATCTTGACAACCATTTGTCGTAGGAACCTGTGGATCCTCGAAAAATTGTCTTGGAAATTACAGACCAGATTTTTAAAAAATTTTTTCGTTGCAAAATTATATGACATCGTAGTGATAGAAACGAGAAATTTTTCAATAAAAATGACTTTGGACTACTTTACCCTAATTTCTGACACTATGAAAAGAAATATCAAAAATCCGCTCTGTAATTCCCTGCGTCTTGCCTGTCTTCATTTGTAAATTTTTTCAAAATTTTTCTATCATGTCTGTAACTTCAGAAATTTCACATCCTGTGAGCAGTAAAAATCAGCCTTTTTTCGCCTTTTAAACTGGTTACCATGGCAACCATTCATCATAACAATGCAAAATCACCTGAAATCATCTAATTTAACTAAAACGTAACTTTTTATACCAAACTTTGTTCATTAAACTTAAAATTGCAGAAAAGTGCCCTTCTCACCCATACCTCCCCTTAATATTTTTAAATTCTGGTATTAAATATTTTATTTTGTTGTATCTCTCATAATGACATACCTCAGTGAACTTCCTCTTTACAATGATAAGACTTGCATCAACGTTCTTGGATTTCAATAGCAGTTCATCCCATGTCTGTGGCATTTTGTCCACATATTCTTTTTCAGCAGCTGAATCCTTAAAACGAAAGAGTATCTAGTAGTACACTCATCAATATAGCATGGATAGGACAACTAACAGATTGATATAAGAAACAAACAATTACACTTTCTGTAGCATTTTTCAAACAGTGTTAATTAGGTGCATGTCAATTCCACACACACTTACCAGCAAGTCATACATATGTAGGATCCTGTATCTTTCCTGCAAATCTCTAGTTTTAGTCTCCACTTCTAATGACATATTTTTGATGTCAGATATTGTTCTCAGGATGAATTTGAGGTCATCAAGAGAATCTGGACTGTGATCCAGGTCTGCGCTTTTACTCTGAAACAAAGAAATGGACATCATTGCCATAACTGTGATATACAGATAATTCAGGGTGTCTGTCTGAAAGTATTACATGATAGCCAGTCTGCTGAGCACCAACATGCCAAAATGTCCTTAGTCAACTGCAACACAATTCCGCATTGTCTCTATTTTGGAAAATTTCAATAACTAGTTTAAAAGTGAGTCTGATTTTACAGAACTGCTCAAAAGATACATGCATTTTGATATATATTTTATATGCATGAAGATTCAGATATCTCACATAACATACATGTGAGAGTAAATTCAGAACTTAAAAAATAAGATAAACAAAAAGGCAAACTTACTTCTAGCTTATGTCGAAGGTCATCCAGACCAGACTTGGCGGAATCCATCAAAACTTTAGCATAACATTTTATCCAGTCTCGACAATGATCTCTGATGGCAGATGCTAATGGTGCCATATGCAATCTTATGCATTCTTGGTCTTTTATTACTTGCAAGTTCTTGACTTCCTCTATTGTCTTGTAATATCCTTGAAGTTTGTCATCAAAAGATACAACAGATGGACCTTTGCTGAACCATTTTTCTACTGCTGGCATCTGAAATATTAAAGATAATACAAGTGTAAAATAATATCCAATTCCACTTCAAGGGGGCAGATTGAAGTATGTTTATTTTCTCCACGACCTAAATAATGACAATAATGAAATAGATAATGTTAATGGTGTTTTGTTCATACCAAACACTGAAACAGTCAGACCTCTCAGTTATAAGATCTCTAATTTCATTTCAGTAAATCTATCTGATGGTCTGAATTAAAAGATTGAAAATGCTAAAATGAATCACTGTAACTGGAAAATACAGGTGTGTAGTCAGCTACCTTTCACCAAAAGACGCTGAGTAAGCAATTGAAGGCCATTTGAATTCATTAGCCTTCAGTTTATGGCTTCAAAATACAAAGTATCATTGTGTAAACAAACAAGGAGTCACATATCACTGTGAGTGATACCTAAAACATGGCTGGATGGTTTTAATTTTGGGTCTCCAGACAATATACCTTGTCCACTTTCCAAATAGGTCTGTATTTCTTCCACCTGGTGAGGTACCGAGTGAGGTTGGTCAGAGTGTTCTTCATGTTTCCTTGAGCTGTCTGCACCATTTCTATGATGTCTGGATTCACAGAGATGTCTTGGAAGAAAGTGAAGACATATGCTTCGTCCTCTCCAGGAATCTTTTGCGGTGCTGTTTCAATACACGTACCATTCATCCACCTTATAAACGATTTGGCTCTGCAAAAAAGAAGACGGAAAAAGCTGAGGATAAGTAACTTTAGGAATATCTAGAAGTTTTTCAAGGAATAGATCTAGATTTTTTCCTTTGTGAAAGATATCTAGAATTTGAGAGATCTAGAATTTTTCAGGAATTCCACCTTGAATTTCTCCAAGAAATGAAAAGATTTAGAAAGTCTCAAGAAGGAGATCTGTATTTAGGCCTAAAAGTATTAAAACTTACCCTTCCACACAGTCACGGACACATTGCAAGGTCAATTTGTAGACTTCATTAGCAGCTGGATGTAGGATGACATCAGGTGCAGCCAGCAGTGTTTCCACTTGGAAGAGGGGTTTATTTGAGGTCAGGGCACTGTTGAAAGACTGCAGGTTTTCCAGGATCAACTGCAAATAGTAATGAACAAAAGTAAAATATAAAATATTAATGCAGTTTGTGAGATAGTTGAAGAAAAAAAGAATAACTGGCAAATATTAAGAAATTGCCACTGACTGATAAAATTGAGATAAGTAGCCAAAGGTAGGTCTGCCTGCAATCAACTCAAATGAAATTGCTTGCGTCTTGCAAAATGTTATCTTACCTTTGTCAATGACTCATATATCTTGTGTTCCCAATGAGCATAATACTGATGGAATTTCGCAGATTTTCCAGTGTTGGTGTGAGCCACAAGCCCCTCCATCTTTGTAAGAAGAGGTCCTACTGCTCTATACTTCCTGGCTAAAATCTCAAAATCTTTGGATCTTTCTTTTTCTATGTATTCAAAGAACTCCTGCAAAAATTAGAAATGGTTAAAATTTAAATGTGATGTGTAAATTGTATTCAGACCATTGAAGTTACTTTTTTATTTGTATGTATATTGTAGTAATTATGTGAGAAGTGCTTATCAATCAGAAGAATAGTTTCTTTGAAACTCTACATTGAACATTTTGAAAAATTTGTTTTAGAATGCAGCAAAATCAGTTTTTCAATTCTGATCCTGATTCTTTTTTTTTTTCTTCAGTGTGGGACTGATACTATCCTAATATAAATATCGTCAGTTTTCGATAGTACACCTAACCGGGTAACCCATACTGTTTTTTCTTCATTACTGAGACCAATGTCGATTCTTGGCATAAAATGAATTTTCCTTTAATTTTATAATTTGGAAAAGTATGTTTCAGTACATACCTTGCACTGTGGCAGATCTCCAGTCTTAGATGGCAACTGTTTGAACAGGTTGGCATTTTCAATGACTTCTAGCCGCTGATTAATGTCTCTGGCAGTCTTCTGAATCTGGTTGACCAGAGACTCAAACTTTCCAATGGCAGAGTCACACTTTGAGATGAAGTCATTGATTCCTAGGGAATTCCAGTTGAGACGTTTTGCTCCTGGTCTTATCACTCTTCTTAGCTCTCGCATGTCATCTCCCAGCAAGGTTGCCTGAAAAATGTAGACATCATTTTAGCAGTAGTTGATAATTTCAGTGTATGTGTGACATCCAAGTGAAGTCAAACATAGATTTTTATTTCAATAGCCTGCTGTTACACTGCCTGGCCTGTTAGACCTACAAGTTATTCAGAGTGGAAAAAAAACACAGAAATATAAGGAAAACCATGCTCAATGTTACTTTCCTACTTTTGTTTGCAATTTAAATGAATTTTGCAAACATGTACGTGTAGAATTCACAAGAGATCTTACAACAAGTCCATATCATACCTCTGCAGTGTCCAAACATGAAGTGACAGCATGGTAGCGTTTCAACATATTCTTGAGTCCATCCACATACTTGATGTACTTCTCTTCCTGAAGGTAAAGTGTTGAGAAAGGTTAGTCAAACAAAAGTCATACTTCTTAAACTTAGGAATCCACTTAAATAGTCTCTAGAAAGACAGTGATATACACAGATGACTGATTTCTCTGAATATTTTAATTAGTGATTGAAAAAGCGAGAGTCGAGAGATACCAAGTTGTTCATTTCTCATACCTGCAGTGCAACATTTCTGGCCAGTTCAGGAACAGAGAATCCAAGTTGTTCCATGTACTTTGTCTCTGAAATGATCTCCCGAAGTGCTGGGTCAAAGTCCACCATATACTTCACATCTGTTTGTGTATCTGCAAAATTTAATAATTTATATATAGATCCATATATTTATTATGTCTGTATATTTGTTTTTTTAAAATCAGCCAAAACATTTAATAAGTGGATATGATAACACAACATTGGTCTTGATGAAATCCTCCTGTGCCAGAATTATTTACCAATTTGGATTACAGTGCTTGAAAGGATATCTGTTAGTTGATTAATTTGCAAATGATGTGTGAGGATAGGTGAATCCAGTTCTGGTTGTGATGCAATCAGTGCTTGTAAAATCATTGTCAGCCAAGGTAACATCACTCTTTCATTTAGTGAAGAGAGACACCACTAGTAGAGGTTTCAACATAAAAAGGCAAAAAATAAAAGGAACATATTCAAACCAAGCAATGCATACAGGGCTTTTAAAATTGCTACCACTTCTGAAATAAAATTCCTACAGGAGTGCAAGAAAACCATGTTTTCAATTGCAAGGGTATTGTTGGCTGTTAGACTAAATACAAGTGCCCAGGGCTCCTGGGGGGAAAAGGAGGTTTAACTAATAGGGTTTGGGTTCTTTCAAGACTATAGTTTTGTACGATCGATGAACAGGAACCAAAATAAGTCACACATGTTATACAACCAGCAAGTCACACATGCTGCAACAACACATCATTCCCACAGCAATATTTGGCAATACCTGAAGCTGGCTCTTCAACACTTTGTTTCTCTGCTGCCTTTTCTCCTGTCAGGAATTAATTTCATTTGATGAATGTTACACGTCAAATTTCTACCCTGTACTTTGTCGATAATCTAAGCTGACATTTAAATAACTGCAGGCCTATCATCACTGTAACCTGAGTCTAAGATATCAACTGAATTAACAATGAAGAAAATCGCTCAAAGAAAACCTTCAACAATATTGATTTTGAAGAATCAAGACAAATCGCATGTTTCGCTAATACCCTTAATTTAATAGTTTTTAATTAATTTTTTTTATTTCAATTGAGTCAACATGAAATTTATTCTTATATACTTATTCTTACAAGGCTTGGCTTTCATGCGTAATAACAAATACTATCTAAAAAGTTGATAAGACACTGACCGTCATCCTTATCGTCATCTGCTGTGTTTTGGTTGGGTTCTCCACTTGATGGTTGGACCCTTTCTCCAGGCTTGATCAACAAATTTCTTTTCAACAAAGTTTGTAGAACAGCATGGACGTTTTCCTTCCATTGTTCATACAGCTGGTCCTCATAGGCCTTCATCTGCTTGGCTACCATCAGGTATTTGGCTCTTGCCTGTTGATGGTAATGAGATGATGTTAGATTGATATTTTAATTGTATGGTTCTGAAAATCAGGAATCCTTTTCAGGATCCATCACAAATGGTAATATGAATGATAGTTGATCAAGTGTAAACAGGTATGTCATGTAACAACAATTAGGAAAAGTTATCAAAGCTTTGTGTAAGCAACATCCTTACTATTCCTTACGCTGAAAAATCAACATATTACATGTACCTTACACTGATGAATTTACCTTCAGGACTCATCAGGAGAAATGTCTTTTTTTGAAGCAGTATTTTTTTTGACAATTTTATTAAATTTTTATACCATCTTCATCAGTGACATTTCTCCTGAAGGTAAATTCATCAAAGTAATGAATCCGGAAAGTGGCAATCTTCATTCAACATATTACCTTACTGTACAGAACTAAAACCATAATCTATGGATGCAGAAACTACCGGTACAGGCACAATTATATACAGGTACAATTATAGTGAACAAAATAACAGATATCAATTGACTTGACACCGATATCAATTGTTGGAACTTTGTATGACATTTATTGTGAGGTTGTTTTGGCCTAATATGTACCATCAAGAAAATCTGCATGCATTCTAGTAATGAAATTCATCTTATTTTACATAGTGACTTTGACTCATGAATGGCACAAAATATTGTGATTTAACCCACACATCTGGGTTGAGAATATCTATAGCATTACGTATATGCATGCCTGCCATGACCACATATTAAACATGAGTATGCGACTATGCGTATGTCGTATGACCTATTAAAAAAATACAATTCCCTAAAGAGTGAACATGCATTGAGGCAATATTTTTTTTACATCATGTCATTTTTACAGTCATGCATTTTGTGACAGTTTACATGTAAGTCACATGCACTGTGTGGGCTCACCACTTTTCCTTGTTCTCCATGGATGAGCTTACTCCATAACTTTTGAAAAATTCACAGATATTGTAAACTGAGATATAAACCTAAGCAAAAAATTAAGAGTTACAGAGCATCGGTCTGTTAAACAATCATGATTATCATCATGCCAGTGGTTTTCAAGTCTGGAAATCATACTTCCTTACTTTCCAAGCTTAAAATTTAACAATAAATTTGCTATTAAGAAGTTTTCCAAAATTTTTCACTTGAGCAATGCTCAAATTTGCAGCAAGCCGGGCACTTCTACACAAGTGGCTGAGCTCCTGAGTGCTGCAGAAGCTCTAACCATTTGCCTTTTTTAAGTTTTAACTAATCAGTATACTCAAAGGCATAATACAAATTTGTTATACTTACAGCCTTGCCCTGTTCTGATGTCATCATTTCCTCCATGGTCTGGAATCGTATGATGGTGTGCTTGATTCGCAAGAAGAGAGATCGCTCCCAATGAACTGCGCCCGCTACAGGAGGTTGGTTCTTGTACACAGGCGGGTTCTCTCTGAATTCTTTGAACAGTTTGTCCATTGTATCAACCTGAAAAGGGGACACAGTTACATATCACCATTTTATGATGATGTACTTACTACTTAATCTGTAAATCAGACATTTCGATATTTTTTCGATTGAAAATAGCTAGATTCAATCAAGTTGGCCCCAGATGTATTTGCTGAGAATGAAAGCATAGTTCTGGATTTTAAAATTTAACCCTGGGGCTTCATTGAACATGTTGAGAAGATAATTATTTGGGAGATGTTGGTCCAGTTCCCTTATTAAATGGCCCAAGCAATATAGTCAATGTCCAACTAAATCATGGCTTCTTCCTTTTTACTCAGACCAATTATATGTGCAATTCACATGCCTAATAAGTTCATCACCACATTTTAAGTCACTTACAAGACTGTTAAACTCAATAGACAGAGAAATACATTACACTAAAATCTGGCTAATAGAGACATGTTATGCTTGGAAGTTGCCAAATAAAAAGTTACTTGAGATTCATTAAGGAGAAACTTTCTTGGGCAGTTGTGTACTTGATTGAATTAAGGTGTGAATAATTTATTCAGTTGGCCATGTAAGGCTCACGTCTTGGTTCCAGGAAATATACAGCTAGACTTCAATTGATTAACGTCCATAGTCGCATGAGAAGGGCCAGTCACACATGAATTAAGCATGAGTTGAATCAATGCCAATTGGTAGCAATGTTGCAAGACATGAAGCTCCTCAGGCTATGGGTCACAAAATCCTATTCACTAAAGATTTGCACAAGGCTGGCTGCATGGTCATTAAATTATGTCTTGTCATATATCAGAAGTTACAATTCCGTTAGATTGTAAATTATTGATTATGACGATTGATTATTGATTATTGAGACTAATTATCAGGGGTAAGTACTGCTAATGCTAGTTTAATAGCAATGAACGATGTGGTGGCCATGGTCTTCCAAGACTGAGGATACATTTACAATATAGGCGTGAACAAATTTTATTAACTTGAATTCTATAAAGCTCATACTGTTTCAAGTTTCAAGTTTATTGGACCAAAAAGAACATATGGCAGGCTGACACCTAAAAGGTGTATTTGCCTTTTAACCCTCGATTTGATACAATAAATTTCAACATTATAATTACAACAATTTAACTATATCTTAAAAAAATTAGAGAAAAACGAGAGATAGAGAAAATGAAAAATTATATATCTTAAATATTTCATTTTGACAATAAAAGAGAGTGGATGAGTGATGGCGCTTAAACTCCAAGTGTTATATTCCCTTAATTAATTTAATACAAACAGGAAAATATCCTCAGAATCATTATTGAACAACTGGCATGCGAAAGATCAATCAAAGTACTCTATTTTAACATTATTATAAATAGATCTAGCGTTGTATCTGTTATTATCATAAAGCCTGATATCTGAAACGTAGTGCAGCGTTGTGCCAGACCAAGGATAACTTTGTTCCCCTCACAGCATACAGGAGAACTGGGGTTACCCCAGGCCCGGCAAAACGTGCCAATATATTTTGCATCACTGCTTATTAAGAAAATGAAGTTTCGACCTTCTTTTGAACGTGTGGATACTACAGTTGTGGTCCACAACATCATCTAAGTCATTCCATTCTTTCACGCCTTGAAATTTTATAGTTTTTTGACTTGCAGTCAACCTACATCTGGGAGTTCTCAATTTAAATTTCTGCCTGGTATTTCTCATTGAGGTTGCAAGATTGTGTTGGAACATGTTATTGAATATACCAGGAAGCAGGCCTTTCATAAATTTAAACATAAACAGACTTACTTTAAAACTGTATATACTGGGTATGTTCAAGATCATTAGTTGTTTGAACAGTGGAGCTGTTTCAGCTCTAAATGCACTGGATGTTATTACCCTTACTATGCGTTTTTGTAGTTTTGTTAGAGATTGCAAATGTGTTTCCGCAGCTTTTCCCCACACTTCTATACAATATGTATAATGTGGATATATGAAACTGTAATATAATGTCACCAATAATGGTTGTGTAAGAGTTTTCCGAACTTTAGTAAGAATTCCTATTCCCCTTGCTATTTTAGTCTTTAACATTGTAATATGCTTATCCCATTTCAGTTTAGGATCAAGAATAACACCAATAAATTTTGTCTGTTCACAGAATTTGATTGTTTTGGAATTTATTTCGACATCTTTGGTCCTGACAAAAGTCCTTCTTGGAGAGCTAAATACCATGAAATGTGTTTTTTCTACATTTAATGAAAGTTTATTAGCTTGGAGCCAATCTGAAATTACTTCTATCATGATTGTAATTAACAATTCCTTTGGTTTTTTAGATCAAAATTAAATGAAACCATAATATTAGTGATGTTGCATTAAAAGAATGGCTACAATTCTATGTATATGGCATCTTCAAAGATCTACCAGTTACAGCTAGAAGTAAGATTATATCACGCTGCAGGCAGTATAATACAATTATGAATGTAGATGAAACAAGCCTCAAAAATGTGCAATTACCTCTTTTCCATATTGAAGAAGGATGTCATTGAATTTCTTCATCATCTGGGAGTTGATGGCATCTCTTGAACGAATGTGCTTGAAATTGAGCAACATGTCAAAAGCACCTTCTGCTGATCTCAAGGTCTTGAAGGACTCGTCTATAAAATGTTTTGCTTCGCCTTCTATTGAAGATACCTCCCGGTTGAACCACTCCATCACACTATCCCACTTGGTAGAGTGCTTTTGCAAGAAGGGGTCAAAGCTCACCTGAAAAATTTTGATCATTTACAAACTTTCCCACCACAGGGCTCCAATACAAGACTGAAGTAACAGCTCTAAACTAGCCTCTGATCTACGATAAATGAGAAGGTTAAATTGTAATGAAATAGTTCAACAGTAGTCCAACTTACTCTCTCAATAGGAGTGACCAAGGCATCCACTCGTTTGAGCACATCTTCAATTCTCTTTGGATCACCAGTGACAGCCTTCAACTCGGGACCAAATATGTTGTAAAATTCTTCAAGCACCTAAAATGAAGAAAAGTCAAGCGTACAAAGTATTTAAAGTTAGATTAACAGACACTGATTGAATGAATTGGGAGAAGTTGTGGAAGAACAGTATGTTCAGGAGACAAACTCAGTAGTTCAAGCAAAGCACCTACCTGGGCAACATTGTAGAGGTCTTGGCAGATGGCGGCCATGTAATTTGTTTTATCGAAGAGCAAGTTCTTGTTGAACTCCATACGAGGGTCTCTTCCCGACTTCTCAATCTTCTCTCTGACCTGGAAGTAAGCTGTTTGCCAAGTGTCTAACATTGCTTTTGCCTCTGAGGTCTTCTTTTTGACTTCTTCAGGACCATCTTTGAACAGAGTTCGGACAGTGATGACCCTCGCACACCTCTCTGACAGTTCCCAGGCTATCCTGACCATAAGAGCTTCCATACGGGTGTCTTTGTAGTGCCTGGAAATGATCCACACCATTCGTAAGGCATTCATCATAGATGGTAGGGTATCAACCACTACTTGGAAGGATGCTCCGTGGGTGATGTTTTTGAAATGACGTTCAAGAGTAGAAAGAAACCTGACGTTATCTTTTGCCTCAGCATTGAGATTGCTTAATTCCTTTCTTTTGTTTTCCAGACTGTTGTCCCCCATCCTCTTGAAATGCTCCAAGTAAACCTGCACTTTAGGCTGTTTGAGCTGCTCAAAAAGAGCACTGTATGAAGCACTGCATTCACGCCAGTGGTCAATCTCTGCTAGAGGACCATTGCCTCGTGGCACCTTGTTCTTTGTGGCTGTCATTGCATCATTCACTTGTTCAAACCATGCCTTGCAAACGGTGTCAAGCTGAGATCTTAACGTGAGGTTTCTTAGATTCTCATCAATATTGTCCGAGAGTTGGAGGTCAGGCACTTCAAGACGGACATCTCCCTCAATCTGTTGGATGGTGCGAGTGATGCTCGATGCAAACTTCTGCATGTTGATGAGGAATTCATCTCTCAGCATTGCCTTGACTTGCACTTCCTGGAGGTTCATTTCTGGTTCTTCTTTCTTGGGAAAGTCTGTGTCCACATCCTCCCATGCCATGTTAATCTGCAAGTTGACAATTCTCAATATATAAATGCTGTGAAAAGGTGATTCACTAAGATGTTTTGGATCCAGATAATTAAACGTTCAGATCATAGATTATAGAAACTGGATCAGGATGATTTTAAGTCTAAGTCTCTAACACACCTAATATAAAAGATGGTCCCACACATAATCTATTAAATTCTCAAAGATAAAATCTCATAAGATTTTCAAAGAAGCATGAATCAAAATTACACACTGCCAATTAATGACTGCCTCAAACCAAAACACAAGAGATGTGAACTTACCTCTGTTACTTCTCTGCTGGGTGCCTGAGGTGGAGTGCTTTGGGGTGAACTCTTGTCACTCTTCTGCGCAGTCTTCTGCTGGTTGTAGGAGAGCAGGGGCATGTAAACTTGAGTGATCACCTGCTCCAGCATCACAAGAGTATGTGCATTCAGAAGACCGACCTCCAAGACACTTGGAAGAAGTTCATTTGCTTCGTCCAAAGAGTTTGGTAGAGGCACCATTCCTTCCCCAAGTCGCAGGAAATAAATACAGTCATGGTTGGACATCTCTCCCAGCACTTCGCCACTGCATAGATGTAGGTAAGTTCTGATAACTTTCTGTATCTCAATTCTCTGCAAGAAAAAAAAATTCATTAACTTCAATAAATTTATTCCTAAATGATTATCATAATATATTAGCCAAATTTAAGCCCACTGATACTAAAACTAATGTTCTTGCCATTTGATTCCTAAGAATCTAAAGTGACCAAAACCATTATTTCTTCAAGGTTGTGTCAAGTACAACTATAGATCACAGTTATAAAATATAGTTCATATGTATAAAATTAGTACATCTATTTAAAGGGACAATGACGTGAATGTAAAGTGAAGAATTCCATTGTTTTCTGTTCAAAAGTCATTGTGACTAGGTGACCATTCAGAAAAGTACTACTTACAGTTTTCGGCAGTTGAGGTTCATCATCATCTTCCCCTTCTGCTTGGGACTTTCTATCATCTGTTGCAGCAGCTGTTGCCACTGTAGCACCTTCAGCTGCACCCCCTTCTGCTTCCCCAGTCTCTCCATCTTTCACACTCTTTTTGCCATCTAAAAAAACAAAGCTGATAGTAAGTATTCCTGTATTGGTGCAATTCTGGAAATATGCAATTTTATTGCTTGTGCCACTAACTGCTGCAAGTCACATTAGTGTGACTCAAAAGGCCACATTGAAAGAGATTGATGAATCTGACACCTCAAACAATGTGACAGAAATGCATCTAGATGCGGTTCTGAAAATATGCAATTCTATTGGATGTGCAACAAACTGTTGCAAGTGTGACTAAAAAGGCCACATTGAAAGAGATTGATGAATCTGACATCTAAAACAATGTGACAGAAAGGCATCTCAATGTGGTTCTGAAAATATGCAATTCTATGGGATGTGCAACAAACTGATGCAAGTGTTACTCAAAAGGCCACATTGAAAGAGGTTGATGAATCTGACACCTCAAACAAAGTGACAGAAATGCATCTAGATGCGGTCCAGAAAATATGCAATTCTATTGGATGTGCAACAAACTGTTGCAAGTGTTACTCAAAAGGCCACATTGAAAGAGATTGATGAATCTGACACCTGAAACAAAGTGACAGAAAGGCATCTATATGCGGTTCTGAAAATATGCAATTCTACTGGATGTGCAACAAACCGTTGCAAGTGTGACTCAAAGGCACATTGAAAGAGATTGATGAATGTGACACCTCAAACAAAGTGACAAAAATGCATCTAGATGCGGTTCTAAAAATATGCAATTCTACTGGATGTGCAACAAACCGTTGCAAGTGTGACTCAAAGGCACATTGAAAGAGATTGATGAATCTGACACCTGAAACAATATGACAGAAATGCATCTAGATGCGGTTCTGAAAATATGCAATTCTATTGCCTGTACAACAAACTGTCGCAAGTTTGACTAAAAAGGCCACATTGAAAGAGATTGATGAATCTGACACCTCAAACAATATGACAGAAATGCATCTAGATGCGGTTCTGGAAATATGCAACTCTATTGGATGTGCAACAAACAGTTGCAAGAGATTGGTGAATTTGACACCTCAAACAATGAAAAGCATCTAGATGCGGTTCTGAAAATATGCAATTCTACTGGATGTGCAACAAACCGTTGCAAGTGTGACTCAAAAGGCCACATAGAAAGAGATTGATGAATCTGACACCTGAAACAATGTGACAGAAATGCATCTAGATGCGGTTCTGAAAATATGCAATTCTATTGTATGTGCAACAAACTGTTGCAAGTGTGACTCAAAAGGCCACATTGAAAGAGATTGATGAATCTGACACCTCAAACAATGTGACAGAAAAGCATCTAGATGCGGTTCTGAAAATATGCAATTCTATTGGATGTGCAACAAACCATATATATTTTTTGTTTGAAATTGCACATACACGAATTCGTGAATGTGTGATATCACACACATTCACGAGCACTGAACTTGTGTATGTGTATTATTTAGCACTCTTGTATGTGTAATATCTTGCATATACATCAGACTCGTCTATGTGTATTATTTAACACTCTTGTATATGAAATATTTTGCATATACACCAGACTCGTCTATGTGTATTATCTAACACTCTTGTATATGAATCATCTTGCATATACATCAGACTCGTCTATGTGTATTATTTAACACTCTTGTATATGAAATAGTTTGCATATACACCAGACTCGTCTATGTGTATTGCCTAACACTCTTGTACATGAATCATCTTCTTTTCAGTGTGTCAGTCAAGTATCTTCCCTATTCATAATTATGGGTGTCAAATAATTTCTAATAATTAGTATTTGTTTTATTTTGAGCTACGTTTTTGCTGACTGAGATAATGGTGTTTAAGCACTTAACTAATTAATAAATGGACCCCAAATCCATCAAATTTTGACAAACTATAAAAGAAGAGAAGGAAGGAAGGAAGATGGAAAGATGGAAGAAAGGGAGATATATGTATATATATAGAGAAAGAGACAAATATAGGTTGTTCCAAATATTGATTGATAGATAGGTCATAGACAGGCAAATAGATGGGCAGATAGGTAGAAAGTCTGCAAGCATGTATTTGAGTAAGTGTAATATATTACCCATACACGAGCAGTTATCTCAAGCCTTTGATAGCATAATATGTAAGATAGCACACATCCACTAGTCCTATATGTGTCATATCATGCACATACAAGAATAGGATATGTATGTGTTAGATCAGACATATACACTAACAGTCGTGTAAGCCATGTACACTACAACTCTTGTATGTGCTACTTCTCTCATATACACAACCAGTCTTGTATATGTAATATATATCATATACACGACCTGATGTTGATATATTTGACACATTCACGAGTGAGAAAAGTGTAAGAAATGCCACATACACAAATGGCCAATTCGTGTATGTGTGATTTCTTGCACTCGTGTATGTGTAATTTCTAACAAAAAATATAGCTCAACAAACTGTCGCAAGTTTGACTCAAAAGGCCACATTGAAAGAGATTGATGAATCTGACACCTCAAACAATGTGACAGAAAAGCATCTAGATGCGGTTCTGAAAATATGCAATTCTATTGTATGTGCAACAAACTGTTGCAAGTGTTACTCAAAAGGCCACATTGAAAGAGATTAATGAATCTGACACCTCTAACAATTTGACCTAAATGCACCTAGATGCGGTCCAGAAAATATGGAATTCTATTGGATGTGCAACAAACTGTTGCAAGTGTTACTCAAAAGGCCACATTGAAAGAGATCGATGAATCTGACACCTCAAACAAAGTGACCTAGATGCATCTAGATGCGGTCCAGAAAATACGCAATTCTATTGGATGTGCAACAAACTGTTGCAAGTGTGACTCTAAAGGCCACATTGAAAGAGATTGATGAATCTCACACCTCAAACAATGTGACAGCAAAGCATCTAGATGCGGTTCTGAAAATATGCAATTCTATTGGATGTGCAACAAACTGTTGCAAGTGTTACTCAAAAAGCCACATTGAAAGAGATTGATGAATGTGACACCTCAAACAATTTGACCTAGATGCATCTAGATGCGTTCCAGAAAATATGGAATTCTATTGGATGTGCAACAAACTGATGCAAGTGTTACTCAAAAGGCCACATTGAAAGAGATTGATGAATCTGACACCTCAAACAAAGTGACCTAGATGTATCTAGATGCGGTCCAGAAAAAATGCAATTATATTGCCTGTGCAACAAACTGTTGCAGGTGTTACTAAAAAGGCCACATTGAAAGAGATTGATGAATCTCACACCTCAAACAATATGACAGAAATGCATCTAGATGCGGTCCTGAAAAAATGCAATTATATTGCCTGTGCAACAAACTGTTGCAGGTGTTACTAAAAAGGCCATATTGAAAGAGATTGATGATTTTCAAACATCAAACAATATGACAGAAATGCATCTAGATGCGGTTCTGAAAATATGCAATTCTATTGCCTGTACAACAAACTGTCGCAAGTTTGACTAAAAAGGCCACATTGAAAGAGATTGATGAATCTGACACCTGAAACAATATGACAGAAATGCATCTAGATGCGGTTCTGAAAATATGCAATTCTATTGGATGTGCAACAAACTGTTGCAAGTGTGACTCAAAAGGCCACATTGAAAGAGATTGATGAATCTGACACCTCTAACAATTTGACCTAAATGCACCTAGATGCGTTCCAGAAAATATGGAATTCTATTGGATGTGCAACAAACTGTTGCAAGTGTTACTCAAAAGGCCACATTGAAAGCGATTGATGAATCTATCACCTGAAACAATATGACAGAAAAGCATCTAGATGCCGTTCTGAAAATATGCAATTCTATTGGATGTGCAACAAACAGTTGCAAGAGATTGATGAATCTGACACCTCAAACAATGTGACAGAAAAGCATCTAGATGCGGTTCTGAAAATATGCAATTCTATTGGATGTGCAACAAACTGTTGCAAGTGTTACTCAAAAGGCCATATTGAAAGAGATTGATGAATCTGACACCTCAAGAAATGTGACAGAAAAAAATCTAGATGCGGTTCTGAAAAAATGCAATTCTATTGGATGTGCAACAAACTGTTGCAAGTGTTACTAAAAAGGCCACATTGAAAGAGATTGATGATTCTGACACCTCAAACAATGTGACAGAAATGCATCTAGATGCGGTTCTGAAAATATGCAATTCTTTTGCCTGTGCAACAAACTGTTGCAAGTGTTACTAAAAAGGCCACATTGAAAGAGATTGATGATTCTGACACCTCAAACAATGTGACAGAAAAGCATCTAGATGCGGCTATGAAAAAATGCAATTATATTGCCTGTGCAACAAACTGTTGCAGGTGTTACTCAGACGACCACATTGAAAGAGATCGATGAATCTGACACCTGAAACAATATGACAGAAAGGCATCTATATGCGGTTCTGAAAATATGCAATTCTATTGGATGTGCAACAAACTGTTGCAAGTGTGACTCTAAAGGCCACATTGAAAGAGATTGACGAATCTGACATCTAAAACAATGTGACAGAAAAGCATCTAGATGCGGTTCTGAAAATATGCAATTCTATTGGATGTGCAACAAACTGTTGCAAGTGTTACTCAAAAAGCCACATTGAAAGAGATTGATGAATGTGACACCTCAAACAATTTGACCTAGATGCATCTAGATGCGTTCCAGAAAATATGGAATTCTATTGGATGTGCAACAAACTGATGCAAGTGTTACTCAAAAGGCCACATTGAAAGAGATTGATGAATCTGACACCTCAAACAAAGTGACCTAGATGTATCTAGATGCGGTCCAGAAAAAATGCAATTCTATTGCCTGTGCAACAAACTGTTGCAAGTGTTACTAAAAAGGCCACATTGAAAGAGATTGATGAATCTCACACCTCAAACAATATGACAGAAATGCATCTAGATGCGGTCCTGAAAAAATGCAATTATATTGCCTGTGCAACAAACTGTTGCAGGTGTAACTAAAAAGGCCATATTGAAAGAGATTGATGATTTTCAAACATCAAACAATATGACAGAAATGCATCTAGATGCGGTTCTGAAAATATGCAATTCTATTGCCTGTACAACAAACTGTCGCAAGTTTGACTAAAAAGGCCACATTGAAAGAGATTGATGAATCTGACACCTGAAACAATATGACAGAAATGCATCTAGATGCGGTTCTGAAAATATGCAATTCTATTGGATGTGCAACAAACTGTTGCAAGTGTGACTCAAAAGGCCACATTGAAAGAGATTGATGAATCTGACACCTCTAACAATTTGACCTAAATGCACCTAGATGCGTTCCAGAAAATATGGAATTCTATTGGATGTGCAACAAACTGTTGCAAGTGTTACTCAAAAGGCCACATTGAAAGCGATTGATGAATCTATCACCTGAAACAATATGACAGAAAAGCATCTAGATGCCGTTCTGAAAATATGCAATTCTATTGGATGTGCAACAAACAGTTGCAAGAGATTGATGAATCTGACACCTCAAACAATGTGACAGAAAAGCATCTAGATGCGGTTCTGAAAATATGCAATTCTATTGGATGTGCAACAAACCGTTGCAAGTGTTACTCAAAAGGCCATATTGAAAGAGATTGATGAATCTGACACCTCAAGAAATGTGACAGAAAAAAATCTAGATGCGGTTCTGAAAACATGCATTTCTATTGGATGTGCAACAAACTGTTGCAAGTGTTACTAAAAAGGCCACATTGAAAGAGATTGATGATTCTGACACCTCAAACAATGTGACAGAAATGCATCTAGATGCGGTTCTGAAAATATGCAATTCTTTTGGATGTGCAACAAACTGTTGCAAGTGTTACTAAAAAGGCCACATTGAAAGAGATTGATGATTCTGACACCTCAAACAATGTGACAGAAAAGCATCTAGATGTGGCTATGAAAAAATGCAATTATATTGCCTGTGCAACAAACTGTTGCAGGTGTTACTCAGACGACCACATTGAAAGAGATCGATGAATCTGACACCTGAAACAATATGACAGAAAGGCATCTATATGCGGTTCTGAAAATATGCAATTCTATTGGATGTGCAACAAACTGTTGCAAGTGTGACTCTAAAGGCCACATTGAAAGAGATTGACGAATCTGACATCTAAAACAATGTGACAGAAAAGCATCTAGATGCGGTTCTGAAAATATGCAATTCTACTGGATGTGCAACAAACCGTTGCAAGTGTGACTCAAAAGGCCACATTGAAAGAGACTGATGATTCTGACACCTCAAACAATGTGACAGATATGCACAGGTGCAGATTTGAAAGAATGCTATTTTATTGCTTGTGCCACTAACTGTTGTTCGCATTACTCAAATGAGCACATTTGAAGATTTTGTTTCATGAGAAGTTTATTACCTCAGAATTAGAAACTAAGAGATAGTAGAGAAGTTTATTCAAATTTATGCAAGTCCTACCATCTTCAGGGTCCTGAGCTGGTGTGTTTCTCTCAGTTTCACTCTCCATACTTTTGGCATCATCAAAAGTGTCTTCTCTCTCCACTCCTTCTCTGCTTTCAGATCCATCCTTTCTTTCTTTCTCTGCTTCCCCAACATCTTGTTCAGGCTCAATGTCAGGTATGGATGGTTCTGTATTAAACAAGCCATGTTTTTTTTAAAATTAACAGTTTAAAAATAGTCAACAAGTTTTTTTACCGTAGATTATTGCAACGCCAATCAGAGGGCGGATAAGTACAGAATTTTTAAATTTTTTCAGTAACGTATCACACAAATGTGAATTTTATTTTCCTATCTTTTAATTGAAAAACCGTGTTGCCAGTATGGGCCATTGAAAGACCAGTCAATCAACTTTATCAACTTCTGGTCAAGTTTGAACTTGACTAAAGATAACATATCGTATCATTACTAATTTATAGGCCTAAATAAAGACAATTTTAAACCATTCTCTAGACGGTAAATTCATTGTTCTTTTATAAATTGATACGTTATGCCTAGACTATCGATTGAATCACTTGTCTTAGCAGCTACCACTAGACTAGTACTAGTAGTAGTAGTACAGTACCAGGTACTAGGTAGGCTACCAAGTACTAAACGGTGATCAGTGATAAGGAAAATTATTACTTCAAGCCATGAAGGCCCGTCGAGGTAACAAAATTTACAATGTACACATACCACACTCAACTTCAACCTCTATGTCCTCTTCGACAATTTCTTTGTAAAATAGAATTGCAGATTGGCCATCCTCAGGAGACTCATTCAGAAATTTTGCAATAGTTCTTTCAGTCGCACTGCCATCCCGGTTTAGCAAGTCCTCAAAAATCTGAGGATCAGTTACATCAAGAGCAAAATTGACTTTGTCTTTTATCCATTCAATTCTGGGATCATCCATAGTTGCAGTTTCAGTGAAGCCAGTCAATCAATTCCCAGATATTCCAATATTCATTGCATTGCAGGTGCCCGCTGGAAAAAAGTCGTCTGCAACGAACGTGCAATTTTTCTTTTTAAAACGAAATCGAAAGAATGAATTCAAGAAAGAGGCTCGTCTATTTGAAGCAATTGAATAAAACTTACTGTTGGGCAAGTTTCACACTTGTTTCTTGCTCCTATTCTTTACAAATCAAGTTTTGTGGAGCACTGCCTGCAGTTTCTGTCAGAATGTTTACCTTCGCCTCCATGCGGTTGCTATGACGCTGTGGCGCTGCTAAGCAGGACTGCGTTCATGAAAACTGACATGCCACGTTATGCGAAGTTGGGAGTGAAATTATCTGGAATATTTCTTCTGTTTTGAAGGTGATTACATTATGGGATTGTTACCTGATTTAATTATACCTTTGCCAATATTTTACGCTATTGTCATCATTTATATAGCCTTTGCATTCTTGAAATTTATGTTAAAACGTCACAATGAGCGATATTTTGAGGAAAGAAAGGTTGAACATGATAAACAAAGGGCTGTCAAATCTGGCAATTCAGTTGACAGGCCAATGATTTCATGTTCCTCCCCGGACTGTGTGCGTTGTAATACATATAGCCAACTACTAGTCCATGCACAAGGTAAACTTGAGCATATAGCGGACTCCGAAGATACAATGCGCATAAAAAGCGCTGTCGCAGATCATTTACAAAATGAAAATTCTGCTATTGCAATAGCAAATGACCCTTTGGGTTTGGAGCAGAAACCTAATGTGTTGTTTGTAAAAGGATTGAAGGCATCTCCTTACTGGGCAGACCATTCAGCATTAAATCCTGATGTGGAATTATTGGAGGATAACTTTGCAATCATATTTGACGAGTTGGAGAAATGCTTACGTCTTCCAGAGACCAATTCTTTATGGACTTACAATTCGACCCCATCAGGGGCTTGGGATGTTTTTCATCTTTACAATCAGGGACTGAAAATTGATTCAACTTGTGCATTTTTTCCTAAGACCTGTGAAATTGTTGAAGGCTTACCAAGTTTTATCAGGGACTGTGCATTTGGAAATGCTTCATTTTCTGTGATTCACCGCAATACTATTATAGAAGAGCATTATGGACCATGCAATGTCCGCATCAGATGTCACTTAGGTATGTTTAACACTAAAATCTGATACACTTTGAAAAATTTTACTATTTTGATTTTATCTTGAGTCTGAGAACAAGAGTGTTTAATGCGCATCTTTTTGTTTTTGCAGGTTTACAAATCCCAGAGAACACATACAACCAGAGATGCATTTTAACAGTTGCCCACAAAGTAAGGAGATGGCAAAATGGAAAATGTTTGGTTTTTGACGATTCCTTCTTGCACAAAGCAGAATACGCTTCCAGAGATCCTGAAGCTGACCCTAGGATTGTATTTATGGTGGATTTCTGGCATCCTGACCTCACTGCTGAAGAAAAGACTCTCCTCTCTGAACTCTTCAATGTGTCACAAGTCATGGTGGACTCCCAAGTGAACGAGCAATAAGTCTCAAATAATATCATGGTTCATCAATTTTTATTGCAAAAATATTTGTTAGTAAAATTTACAGCAATAGACGCAATGAATTTGCTAAATACAGTGTGCAATGTGTTACTGTTTGACCATCTAAGACATAAATGGTTAAAACTCATATGAAACATTTAGAATGTCATAAAGAATATTCTTGAATGCTCCCATGTATGATGTATGTATGTTAAACTTTTTCATGACATATCAACAACTTGGCAAAACTTTTATGTCAATATGTGCCGTAAGATAGCTAGTCAAAATTTTATATGAAATCCATTTTATATGCTTTAATTTACCAGTTGTAATATTCTATCATTTTAGTATAAAATGGGGAGTTAACTTTAAAAAAAAGAACACCGATTGAAAGATACATATTCTTGTGAATGGCATACGCACAATATGAGCAATACACAGGTGGTTTTGTTGAGTTAAATGTATGGAATAAGTGCAATTGCTTGTAAAATATCATAAATATTATTAAAATATGCAAAAATACAGCTTGGTCTCAGGTATCATAAACCTCAATTTATTCACGATATGTATGTTGGTGGGTGAAAAGGAAATGATTTATAAAATTGGTTTGTTTACCTACTTATCATGTGTAAAATCTGAAGATAGTATAAATGCCATTAATTGGGCAACAACGAAGGAAAAGGGGTATGTAGAGAAACAAACACAAGTGTATGAGGTCATCACAGAGCTCTTTCTGTCATGTAGGTCAGCAATTCGGTTATTTTGTCACCAATTAATTCCTCAATTAGAAGTGAATTTTAAAGATGATAGAAATTGCACCATGGCTAGTCAAATGACTTATATTAGTATTGCATGCCAGGATGATGGTTACTAAATAACAATTGTTTGCAAAATTTCAGTCATCACTTCTGAGGGTGAGGAAAAGATATATTAAAGATGCATGGGAGTGATTGTCCAGATTATGAGTACTTTACTGAAATTAGTGAAGCTGCTGCACAAATGTTGCTGTTGCTGTGTCAAATAGTGCAATATTACCTCGTTTGAATTTTACTGTAAGAATTGGTCTTTTAGCCCCTTTAACTGTGTTGCTGCCCATATAATGTAGTATTTTAATACTGCAAATTATGTAAATGAATAAATAAAACCTGAATATTATTTACGTTTAAGTTTTTGTGGTTTTTGTCCTTGCACATTATTCTGGTAAGCTGGATGCCATAGCATAGTAAAGAGAATCATGAGTGGCAGAATGAGATACGGCATGTACACAGAACATAAGACTAAACGTTGGTCCATCGTCTGTGGTGCTGGCAGTTTGCTATCTTTGAAGTCTTCTGTTAAAACGTGTGAGAGGATTGGGAGTAACGTTGTAGCCACATGAGCTGAGTAAACTATTGCCGGGACTCTGATCCACTTGCAGCTGCCTGAAAATGAATAACACAAATTTATCAGTTAAATTCCAAGTGCGGAGAATATGTACTATAGGTATATTTCTTGTCTAAGTTATGACTCGAGCAATATCCAGAATGACAATGCAGCAGTCTCTATGTTATTCAGTCTCAGGGACTTCGACCCTGTGATATGTGTGAATACAGAAAGAACTCCTTAGGGGCCAACCAGATGATCTGGGGGGCGGGGGGCTATGGATTTTTGGTGAAAAAATAGGTTTGTTTCCCACTTGACACATGAAAAAAAGAAGTTTGGGCTCAAGTTAAGTATCCAACTATTAGTGACCTCCCTGGACTGAATGAGCCACAGGATTGGCTTATTCACAGTTGTTCACACCTTTTCAACCAATCCTGCCATTTATTCAGTTGGGGGAGGTCACTACTTGTTGGATTCTTAACTTGAGCCGCATATATAACAGCTAAGTAGAAGCTTAGTAATCGGCTAGTAATTACCTTTCCAAAATGCATAAGTTGCGAAAAAGAAGAAAGGGAACTGGAGGAAGACTTCGCAGTAAATGAAAGACTTGAACCAGCCAGGGGGGTCTGCCATGAGAGGGTCCTTGAATTCATTGATGTAATATTTCACCAAGTCATGGCTCTGAAAGTGAAATGAGAACAAAATTTAAGGCATTGTCAGAAAATAAACAAGTCATATTTTCGAAATTGAATCAAGATCGTTGGACCATACAAAATATATATGGGTATTGTAATGCAGCATTTAAATTATATATGCAGTGCGCAAAACCAATTAAGTATCATAAATTAATTAGAGATCTATTAAATAATTTCACACTGATTTTTGTAAGCTTATAAATTAAGCACAGCTGGTGTATTAACCCAACAGAAATCAAATTAATTCATGCCCATTTAATAATGATTTATGCTGCATCAAAGGTTAATATATAAGACTTGATTTCTTCAGATCTATTACCACTTGAGGATAAATGTTCTTGGCCAAATCCTTGGGAACCACAGCTATGGAATCAATGAAAATGGTTATTGGGATGTGAGTTAGGAAGTAGAAGAAGAAAGTCCATTCAAGCAGTCTCAGAAACCCCATTTTCTTAGCTGTCCTGCTGTCCAGGCCTCAAATGACAGCTGCCAATGTGCTCATGTTGTGATCAGGTGATTCCCAAAACTACTAGGGCGCCACCACTGGATAGTAGCTGAACTAAATAGAATCTTCCTGTTCTGTGGCAACTGTGGAATGGGAAGTGGGGACATGCATCAAAAGAAGCTAGATGATGAATATTGTAATTTGTGAATCAGCAGATCATATTGACAAGGAGTTTCAGATAAGGGGAGGATGATTTATGTGACAAAGGCCTAATCATAATTAGGAAGCAATTGTGGGTTGTTTTTTAAAATAGATAATTTCATCCTCAGTTTTGGTAATAAGATTGTAGCTACAGTTCCAAATTTTGGGCTTTCTTGAAGAATAGCTAAGAATTTTTGGGGGCATCGCATGACTGAAAAAAAATCATGTGGTTTGAAGGTGTATATGAATACAGAAAGAACTCCTTAGGGGTCAACCAGATGATCTTTGGGGGGGGCGGACTATGGATTTTCGGTGAAAAAAAATAGGTTTGTTTCCCACTTGATTCTGAATAAAAAAAATTGGGAAGCACATGAAAAAAAGAAGTTTGTTTCCACCTGTAGCTGGGGTGCTGCAATGTTAAAATACACCAAAAAAAGTTTGTCGTGCATTTGCATGCGAAATAAATTGTGCGACACTTCTTCAGCAAAAAAAAAGTTAGTCATGGGGGTAAAATCTATAGCCCCCCCCCACAACTATCGTCTGGTTGGCCCCTTACAGAAGCTTACATTTAGTTTGTTAGAGGAGACTGCACTCCAAATAAAGACCGCATGACTAAAAAAAAATCATGTGGTTTGAAGGTGAAAAGAATTGGAATACTATGAAAAGTGCTAACTAATCTATTAAGTAGAACTGTATGTTATGATAAAACTATGTATGTTATGATGCTTTTGTGAAAATGCATATCACTTGCATGTAATATACGTGTATATGAAATATCACTGGAGAATGCAATCTGAAACGTGTTAAAATATACTGTACATGGGTTTTACGGTTTATGGAGCAATTTAAAATCAATTGGGGTTAATTTCATAATAGCTAGGGCATATTAAATTGATATAGTAAGAAACGTTTTGTTCCGTTATGTCATGGTGCACTGTATATTGTAGGCCTTATTGTCTACCTATTTGTGTATCAATTAGTCATCCCTGGGAAATGCACTGCACAGTTGCTTTGTCATTCTTATATGATCATAATACATTTCTATATGATTATTCGATGCATGACCCATGTGCCACATGTCACAATTTTAAGTGTTCTCAATTTATTTTTAGGTCACTTAAGAGCACATATGTCCAGGTCTGAGCTTGGTGATTGGTCATATCATTCTTGTCTATTTTGATGATGTGAGTATAGGCCAAAACATGCCTTATTCATTTTATTTTGATGAGTTTGTTGATTATTTTCTTGTCACATTAGCTATATTCTTTGATACTATCAAAACATAGCTTGTAAATGCAGATCTAGGTTAAGACAAGAAATGTTAAAAATTTATGATTTAAGGTTTATGGCAATGTATAACAAACTTAAACATGATGTTTAATTATATTTGCAGCAAAAATGATTTATTTGGACTACAATGCTACCACCCCTCTGGAAGATGAGGTGTTGCAGGCCATTAGTGAAACATTGAGGGATGCCTGGGGAAACCCAAGTAGTTCTTATGAAGCTGGTATGTGTTTTCTGTTATATCTATCAAGTGAAGGGTTATATGAATGGATACATACATTTTCATACATATTTAAAACTGGATTTGTTTCTGTGAGAAAACACAAATACCTTTAATGTTATGAATTGTTATCATTTGCTTTTTCAATGTTTGTACAGATATTAAGACACAGCATAAACAAGTGACTAACTTTCAAATGGTAGCTTTGCTATAAATTTTTGCATATTATTAAAATTATTGAATGTATTTCCAGGTATTAAAGCCAAGTCAGTCATCAAACAAGCTCGTAAGAATGTGGCTGAAATGATAGGAGCCTGCGATAACGGTAATTGTGATTTTACAAATGTGTACATTAGCTGTTTTTTTTAATGTCTTAAGTACTAAAAAAAAACTTTCTCTTTTTGCAGATATTGTCTTCACATCTGGTGGAACTGAGGTGATTAAGTTGATTCATCAATTGCTTATTTATTGTTTGAATATGCTTTGCATCTATTTATATTTTTCTGTTATCGTCCAATTATTATAGTACTCAAATTTAAATATCTAATATATGCAAATTGCCTTGTATTTCAGGCTAATAACATGATTCTCCAAACTGCTCTGAAACATTTTGCCAAAACTAGTCAAGAAGAAAGTAATGGATCTAGTCAGCTTTTACCCCATTTCATTACTTCCAATCTGGAGCATGATTCCATCAAGTTGGTTTTGGAGCAATTCGAAAAAGATGGTTTAGCAGGTGAGAGCTGTGCAATGTAACTTATTATGTTATAATTCTAGAAATGAATGTTATACCTGTGCAATGACTTTGATCCATATCATCATGTTCAAGTGTATGTTTTCAAAATTAGTTGAAATAGTGTTTTCGAATTAATTAAAGCTAATTTATGTCATCCAATGCTAAATGGTGTTTTTAATTATCCAGTGGACATGGTTAGGAGTCCATGTAAAACTTTGAGAGCCATGTAGTCAGACAAAATCTGACTTTAAAATATTTGGATTCTGTAATATAATTGGAAATATTCTTTTTAATCTTATTCAGAAGTATCATATGTTCAAGCATCCCATAAGACTGGGTTTGTTGAAGTTGAGGATGTGGTGAATGCCGTGAGAATTAATACTGTGATGATAACCATCATGATGGCCAATAATGAGACCGGAATTTTACAGGTGAAGAGTCCACAAATTGTATTTCCTTAAATTACTTCGGATTTATATATGTACACTGTATATGTGTGCTTAATTGCATGTCCAGCTTGCCATTGCAACTGTGCATGTTTTATTTGTCTCACTGTAATAGAACTGTTATTTTCTTATTTATAATTTACATGCATGCTGCTGATGCATTTATGTTCTTGAAGTTACTGTTAAAACTTGTGAAAGGCGTAATAAAGAATCTTGAATCTTTGCAACTTCTATAATTTTGTTTACTTATTGATTTATTGCAGCCAATCAGCAAAATCTGTGAAAGGATCAGGCAAATTAATAAGACTAGGAAGAAAAATCGAATTCTTCTTCACACGGATGCAGCACAAGCAATAGGCAAGGTCAAGGTGGATGTTGAAGACCTGCAAGTGGACTACCTTACCATTGTCGGTCATAAGGTATATAATCGTAATTATTGTACTAATTCTAAAATCTAATTGCTGATATGAAAATATGTTATTGATTAGTTGATTTTATGAACATTTTATACTTATAATTTATGCTTTTTCTGACTCTTAAAACTGATTAACAACTAGGACTGGGACCAAAATGTTAACTTCTTGTAACTTTTAAATTATAAATGTACCTTATATTGTACATACATTTCTCATTGTAAATGCTGTCTGTAGATGTAGAGTAGTTGTCGATTTTCTGTTGTTTACTGACAAATGTATTTGTTTGATATGTAAATTGTCAATAAAACCTTATATATTATATTGAAATGTATGATACATTGATAGCTATCAATTAAATTAGATCTAGTTAGGCTGCTGATATGAAAATATATTATTGAAATGTATGATACATTGATAGCCATCAAACAGTCATACTTTATTTAATATCCAGTTTACATATATATATTTGTGTTAACAGATGATATAGGCCTATGCAGATTTGCCACAAAGGTTATTTTGCTTCATGAAAAAAGATTTTAATCTGATTTATAGATTAGATCTAATTAGGCTGATGTTCATTGTAGTCTGGCTATAAACTAATTTTAAAAGATTTTAATTTTCAGTTCTATGCACCAAGGATTGGAGCGCTGTATGCAAGAAACATTGCCAAAGAAACTCCTTTGTATCCCATGTTCTATGGGGGAGGACAGGAGAGGAATTTCAGACCAGGGTAAATATTTATGTACATTAGATAAGTGATTTTGTTGTTATGGTACACAGAAACAATTTGTATTGCTTGAAAATTACATTGAAACAACTCCCTTTTTTGTTCAGAACTGAAAATACTGGAATGATAGCTGGACTAGGCAAAGTAAGTATGCTTTACTTTTAGAAGATTTTGATAATTCACTCTAAAAAAATGTTAAAAGTTAGCTAGTAGAAGTACATGCTGTCCCAAAATGGACATGATAGATATCCGTTGTACCTGACACTGTTTTCCTTGAATTATCATATTCATAGTATTAAGAATGTTCCTCAAATTTATCTATTTTGGATTTTTTTCAAGAGACCATTTTTAATTAACTTCAGGCAGCTGAGATGGTAGTAAAAAATCTCACAACATATGAAAGTCACATGAGGAAGGTTCGGGACCATTTAGAAGAACGGTTGCAGGTAGATTGAATATAATATAGTTATGCTATACTATACTTGACATGTACAATAATTATGATATATGTGTGTACATATATATCGGAAAAAGAGTTGAAATCATTTAGATTCATGCATGGTAAGTTTTCTTATTCAATTTTAGTATCAATCACATTTTGCTAAATAGACATTTTGAATTTTCTGGAGTAGGTCGAGCTATTTAAAGTACTTAAATGTTGTTTATGCAGGAGGAGTTTCCTGGCCGAGTTCATTTTAATGGGAAATTGCCAGGAAGTGACAGAATTCCAAACACTTGCAATGTCTCCATTTTAGGTGAAGGCCTGCATGGTGAGTTTAATGACTTTAATATGGACATATTTGAAATTAGCTGTACCATTTTGATAACTAAAATAGCTAATTTGGCAAATGAGATAAGGATCATACCCAGCTCAATTACTGCCAATAGAAATTTAAATAGCCCTGGCATGATTAAAGATGACTGTCATATAATAGTGTTGCCAACCAGTTCATTTTCACTATAGAATCAACATAATTTAAGGATTTTATAAATTTTTGAAAAGGTCAAAGTCTAATGCATATAACTTCTGATTTTATTTGCAGGGAATAAAATATTAGAAAAATGTGAATCATCTCAAGCCAGTGTTGGTGCTGCATGTCATTCAGGTGGAAGTCACAGGTAAAAATTAAACTATTTCTTTGTTAATTTCTGTTTCTTTGCAAGTTCTGTTCAATTTTCTGTTAATTTTTTTTCCTGTTAAACATTTGCATTGAAGTTTGCGTTGTTGTTGATTTTCAGGGCTTCCAGTATACTGCTTGCCATAGGAATTCCAGAGAATATTGCAATGAATGCGTTGAGATTAAGCGTTGGTCGTCACACTTCTGTTGCTGACATTGAAACTGTTGTACAAGATTTAAAACAAGCTATAGAGAAACTAGCTTCGTGACATTAAATTGATTTTAACTTAACATTTGTCCCTCTTTTTTCGTAGTTATATAAATGTGACATTTCTTGTCCCCACCCTCCCCACGGGGTAAATGTATTGATTCCCCTGAATATCATGGAAAAAAGATATAATTTATGTAGGAAATGGTTTTATAGGAGTTGATCAGCAGAGAAGCTCTGCTGGTGTGAATCGTGTAATCCTGATTGCAAAAATATGGGTGAGAAATTGTAAATTTTTTGCAATAATTGTGAAAATATGTACAATTATTGTGAAAGTAGTTGCAATATTCATGAAAAATTTACGAAAATCGCCTAAAAAATGTACGAGAATTGTAGAATTATGAAAAATCTAAATTTGTACATTTCTTCTGAGATAATGGCACAATTTTATGCAATTATTGAACAAATATTTCAGCAATAATAGCAGAAATTGTGTATTAATCGTATACATTTCCACTATAATTTTAGACATTTTTACTATACCGGTATTTGTTCTTTCAATAATTTGAGAAATTTCTGCAATAATCACAAATTTGTATAAATATTGCAGATTTTTTTTGCGATTTATTGTAGGCCTACATATTTCTGATATTATTGGGAAAAATGTTGAGAAAATCCCCGAAATTTTTTTATGTTCATTGCAAATTTTTTCAGTTGGTTGATGCCAGAGGAGCTTTATAGTGCATAGCATTTTAGGCTGTTTTAGTTGAGGAGGATGTGATAAACTAAATTCTGGTAGTGTTGAAAAAAATCACCAGAGGGCAAAGAAATCCCTCTTGTGATCTGCGCGCCATCTAGCGGAAATTTGATTTTGGGATGCGGAGCATCATTATCTTTGTTGCAAGGGACTGGGATGCGGTGTTTTGCTTCAGAAGTTGAACAGAGCTGGCAGAGGGGTGTGTGGTAAGTAAACTTTACAATATATTGTGTTCTTATTCTGCTTCAGACCATTCAGTGCTTGAGAAGTGAATTGCAGCTACCCGGTAGCAGTATCAGCAGCAGCAGTAATTCACGGCTTATGATGATATTGATGATGATGCCACATGTGATGGGACTGCATGTATGTTGAGGGTTGTAGAACACTGACTGACCCAGGTCGAAGTCATTAAGGGGTTGTATGGGGTACTTTAGAATACACAGATGCACAGGGGTGTGAATATGCTAGACCACAGTACAGTTGTACCACTGGTAAGCAATATAGGCCTATCAAACTCTTTCATGTCTTGTTTTAAGGATACAGTTTACCTGTCATTAAAACTTATGTTAACTGGGTTAATTTAATGACGATGGTGGACACTATGTTTTTGTCAATCATGCAGCATGCATGATCATGCGTGTTGTGACAGCTCGACAGTGTCCCTTTAATTGTTGCAGAGCACTATGCTGCACTATTCCAGAGCCAGTTCTTCTTTTGTCAGACTCAGTATGCACTAGGATCAACAATCAAGGATGACAGTGGGGAATGACCAATGCCATTCCAAAACAACAGGTAACAGTTGTCTGACATAAAAGTATTAGGGGAGACCATTTAAGGATAGGATAGGATATTTTATTTGCACAACTTGAGTACTTACAATAAAATGGAACATACATAAAAATATTATATTTAATATCCGTAAAAAAAAAATTCTTACTCAGTTTTTGTGAAGTAATAAATAATTTTTGGGCAGTCTTGAAATAAATAATTCTGCTAGGATATTTATTTCTGGAAATTAAATGGTCGCCCCTTTACACTACTTGGGTCACAGTTCAATTGGTGGGCAATTTACATGATTAATTTTTCAATTAAAATAGAGAGTGCTCTCACAGCTTCTCAGTGTACTGACTGTACTCACAACTCCGGTAAATGATACTGAGCATGGGAGATCATGTCATGGCCCAGTGAATGCACCTGGCACTGGCATGAGTTCAGTAATTGCCTGCCTCTCATTATGTCACTGATGTAACCAACTGTAATGATGTCATCCTTGTAAAAATCAAATGTCACTGTTCCAGAATTGTGATCATCTTTGCAGAACAATTGATGCCAACTTTTAAGTAATGTTAAATACCTGTCTCACTGATTTGTCATTTGTGAATATGCTGACAAAAAAATTAATAAGAACTTCAGAAATTGTGTATACAAGGATTATGTTATTGCATCAGATTTTCAGGAATTGTTGAATGTACAATGAATACTCAGTCTTGTTACACATGTATGTTTTTCTTTGAGCATTTTTGTGGTTCATACACATTTATGATGACAACACATGCCCTTGTTGTGCTTATTCAGAGGTAAATGTGAGTGCCAACTATTTATCCAGGCCTCCATTTCTTTTTAATCCTTTCAAGTTTCATTAAATTTTGCTTCTCTTATATATATATTTCATTTTTCTTGTAATTTTGAATGGATTTAGATGAGTGTGTTTTCTGTACAGTGGAAAACATTATGTACGTTGCATTGTCTGAACTCCTGTGTAGTTTCTGGCAGTTTTTCTGCAGATTCCAGAACAGTAGACAATTGTATAGGGTACTAAACAGTACTATTGTTTATTTCGTAAAATGGGTCAGGCACTGATTATCCTTTTTTGGGAGGAGGCTTTTATCAGTTCAAACTTTTTTTAAAGTTCTGATTTAAATATGTTGAAAAACACTGACAAATTGGGATAAGTGGAAGGAATTTTGTGACAATTGACTGGTCCGATTCAAAATAAAAAACAAAAAGACAGATGAATAAAAAAAAGACAAAATAGGGCAAATACATTGAAGCTCTTGAATTAAGATAAATATTGGCAAATGTTAGAACAAATTGAGATAAGGGTAGCTGAGTCAGGATGAAAAAGACCAATATTTACATTGAACTATTCAAGCACTTTGATAATGAGGATCAGCTGGTCTAGATTTGAACCTCTGAATTAATTCCATGTTGAACATGCTGGTTCTTGGTCAATACTGTTTCAATATTTGCACCTCATGTGCAGTGATGTTAGAACAGTTGATTGTTATTCAGCCTGGCCAGTTTAAAGGTCATTTTCATCTGACGCCTCACTCAAAGAAGGGATATCTCTTGTCTTCCAAGCAAGGGACCCTCTGATGTGTGAAAGCATATTTCAACTCCAAATGGTCTGCTTCATTTGCTCTAAATCTAACATAATTGGGAGTTTTTTGGCTTCATGTTTTAATTATGGTTCTCTCTCCCCAGGTCTCTCTCCAGCTTCAGTTTGTTAATGCCAGCTTCAAGATGTTGAAAGTTGCTAAAATATTGAAATGGCAAAATTTTAATGATGTTGTAGCAGCTGTACCAACCTTTTGAAATCTGTTAAAGGCCATAATTAATACACAGGACCAAAGTTACTCATTCAGTCATTCTGGAGCAATCAATCCTGCCTATTAAATTAATTTCACAGACCTTAAAAAAACCACATGTATTTCTTTTAAGTTAACTTTAACAAGTCTGACCTTGAACTTCCTTTGTTTTCTGAAGTTTGATAAATACAATATGGAGTGTATCAGTTAATTGAGCCAACATGATGTCATGAAATCTGCCAATTTCCATTTCCTTTTGGTTAATTTGGTATTGGCCTTTTGCTAATGAGCCGTATGGAGCTGCCACAGGTGGTTTTCAAAAATAGTTTCCTGACCAGTACCTACTAATCTTGAAATGTGTCAAATTAATTTTGCAAGAAACACAGTCAACATGTCACGTTGGCATGGTATGTGGCATTATAGATTGAATATTTTCTCAATATTTTTTATAATAGGTGAATTGCAAGGCAATCCGTCAATTGACACACTGACAGTTAAAGTTTGAAATGAGGATTGTCAGATGAGGAGATTTCCT
Organism: Platynereis dumerilii; assembly: GCA_026936325.1. Lineage (NCBI taxonomy): Eukaryota > Metazoa > Annelida > Polychaeta > Phyllodocida > Nereididae > Platynereis > Platynereis dumerilii. The sequence continues at coordinate 78,868,230 of JAPTHN010000002.1, read as the reverse complement.
TGCGTGAAAGGCAGGCTAAACAGGGGTTCTAAACAGGGGTTCTTGGTGCAAAATAATATATTAAAATTTTCAATTTTCCCTAATTTCCTAATTTTCTGGGACGCAAATGCCTATGGATCGATCTTTAATTGTTCTGCTATCAGGATCATAATCTCTATCAAATTTTCATATTTTTCGCACAGATCTCTCGACATTTCTCTGTTCTCAGGAACTCCATCAATTGTCCGTTTCGCAGTCACCAGATTTGTACTGGCAGATTCTGGTTGTGTAGTATGTAGCTGTATAAGTATATTCTCAATCCTGATTGTTTTCTTGTTAATTCTTGAGTCTTGCTGAATTTTATGTCAGTTATCACTTTTGTATAACTATTCACTTCTGTCTTCTCTTATGTTTCTGTCTGTATCTTTCTATCTATTGAGTCTGTCTAGCTTGTGGCTATCTTACTATCCATCTGCTTACCTATCTTACTATCCCTCTGTTTATTTATTCTTTCCTCTATCCAAGCTTGGGCTCTTCTTCCATCTGTCTTTGACTAATGGGATCCTCCCATCTGGTATACTGCAGTACATTACAATGTATTGCCATGTTTTGGTAAAGGCAGATGGACTGTAACCCTAGTAATGTGTTTCATTGGTTTGCATACATGCAGTCCATTTGTGTGCTGGCCTTTGACCTGTTGTTGAGTCCATTCAGATCAGAATCTCACAATCACAGTCTTTGGTCTCTGTGATTTGATCCACCTGTTGTCCAAGTGGAGTATACAGTGTACATAATATGTAAAGGTTATTCACCACCGGAGAGGGAATATGTGATTTATCACCCGAGGCCTTTAGGCCGAGGTGTGATAAACACATATTCCTGATCCCATTGTGAATAACCGGCTTATACCATGAGACAAACACTCGAACAGTCAAACATGAGAGGATAACTGGACAACAAAGAATATGGGAATTATTCCCCTGAAATACAGTAATGTGATTGGCTGACAGAGGTGTCGAATGGTATAAAGTGGACTATACTTGATAAGGAGTCCCAACCTTAAGTGTATCTGATTGCAATATCATGCTATGCATACTTATTTTACTGAAATAATGGACAGTATCAGTCCGAACGAATGGAAGTCCGCAGACGGGCCGCGGAGGCTCCTTGTAGGCCTACATGTGACTCCCCAGAGGGAAAAAAGAGTATGTTTGCAGGACAGAAACCGTACAAAATCATTATATCCAATATATATGGTATTGGAGTACATCATCTCGTTCAGGTAGACCTAGCCAGTCTGGATTTGATGAAATGCAAAGTTCTTCTGAGTCAGGCGTTTTAAGGGCATAGGTTAGGCTCAGTGGTAAGATGCTAGAATTCTAACCTCTGGACTTGGGTTCAATTTCTGACCTAGACAATCCATGCATGTTAGACGGACGTTTCTTCCTGTGCCAAGAGTGTGTTGCCTCAATACCTACCGTAGTCAGTGGTCCCCACAAGCACTTGGATCTATCAGATTGTGACGTTATGATTATAATTACATACGTCACCATCTATGAATAGATTAAAGTGCTTGTGGTGGTCCCTGACTGTCCTTATCAGTGAAATCACAGGTGGTAAATTAAGCTCTCTCAGGCTCTAAATAGCATGATCCTTGGAATATTTATTGCAGTTTTAAATTTTGTACCAACCTCAACCTTCAGTGCAGTGCCTTTGGAAGAACTTGACTTTACTCGATACTGAGTCATAATCATAATATTCAAGCTTGTCGCAATCAAGACTTCTCAGTAACAACATTACATGTGACATTGATGGTAGGGATGCTCCAATACCACTTAGTACTTTTTCACTTTCGATCCGATGCCGATCCTGGTATTTTTTCGCTGATATCTACAACCAGTACCATTCCGATACCGATACCGTTGGTTTTATACAGAATAGTGCATCTGATCCGATACTGCTTTTTAGTGCTGGATCGCCACTGATACTGATCCTTTGTATCGGATCGGTACATCCCTCTTCATTCTCCACATGGACTTGGGACATCTGCATGAACCGACCATCATTGCATCAGTTGCATGGGCTACTTGAGGCTACTTGAGGTCATTGTTTACAGTAATCTGTTACTCACAATGGATAAAACTGACCATGTTGTATCGGTTTGAGTAAAACAAGCATATTGAATATCAGGGCCCTTCATGTATTCTTGCATGCAAATCCAGATGTGGGGTGGCCTCCAAACCTACATCCATCACTCCAGGTCATCTTGCATCCACCCCTCAATTTGTTACGTGTGAAGGTCATGCATGGAATTCATTATACTTACGTTATTCTGTTACATAAAACTTGATGTTGTAGGTTTTTCTTGTGTTTGTTTTTTCTCCATGAATTATCTGGTATAAAGTTCTTCAATATAAGGCAGTGGTTGGTAGTTTTCAAAAAAATTGTATACAATTGTTCTCAACTATATATATATATATATCAAATCTGTATTATATGACATTGTAATGGCTCCTAACTGACTGTTTGCTGTGGATACTTGTTTTTGTGCAGTTAGTGGTTGGGGTAGGGTAAATAAATATTCATAAGTAGGTTCTGTGGTTCATGGGATATTGTGCAATTCTTGTCAGTGTGATTCTGAGGTTCTGACAGTTCTGTTTTATCCATTTTTCTGCAGTTTGGCCCAAATGAAAATACCAGATGGGAGTATTCACTTCCCAACCATCATCTCTTCCCATCTAAACATTATCTTTATTCATAGCCACTTGGTGTTGTTTGTAGAGGTTTAGATAATGGCTTGACATTCTATAAGCCAACTAAGCCAATAACTTTACATTCTTCCTACTCCACTCAAGAATGACATATTGTACCTATGATCAGCTGATGATAATCTCTATGATGTATTCAGAAAGTTCTCTATTGTTTGTTTACCAAAATGATTTGCAAATAGCTGCAGGGTAATTCTGCATACAATATGCAGAGTGCCACTTCACAATGACATACAAAGGCCCTTATTCATGTTGCAAAACTTCTTCAAGATGTTATGCTTGCAGACTTCCAGTGCATCATGAATTTCTTATGGAATTTCAACTAATTGCAGATCTGGTTTTTGTTTGTTTGTGTTTTACGCCTCTGCAGCACCTTGGTGGGCTATATCGAGGCAGGCGACCACCGTGTGATTATGAATGATGAGAAGACTGTGAGTCTGGCACATACCCTGTTCATTCAGGGATGCCCAGGGTCTTTCAGTTGCCCCAGCACAGAACATAGGATACAACCCGCCTCCATCTTATGTCCCATGGGCTCGGACTAAAGTGAGTTCCCGGTTTGAGATTTGAACCCACGCCCTCAAAGCCAGTTTACTAGTTGCAGATCTAGTAAATTAATTATGAATGTGACGTGTAAAATAAAGCTAAAAATGTATTTGGTAGCTTCTGAATTGTTCTTAGAATCTTCAACACATAATTCTCAACCATAACTGCTATATCACAATATTTCTTCTTGTGATTAATTGATCAGGTGGCCATTGTTCTGTCTGTTCATGGTTCTGATTATGATTGTTGTCAATGACATTGTACAATGTACACTTGGTCAATATACCTTGTGTTACTGTCTTACTGAATGCTTCATTTCTTTGGTGCTGTTGGGATGTAAAACACTAACTCACTCACTGACTTCCTTTGGTATTAGGATCAGGGAGGCTCTGATACCAGTTTTAGTTTTTCTGCTTTTACCCCAAGAATTTTATTCAAATCTTGTTAGCACTGTGGAGGTTGCTCTCTTTCACCAATCTCATTCAAATTTACTACACATTCGCTGGAGGTTTTTAACTTTCGACAAGTCATTTTCGGTGCCCTTCTGTGATGAAGAAAAAATTAAAAAAGAAACTAAATGGACTGGTTTCCACGGGTCAAAGGTTAACCATGCCTTCTTCTTCTTCTCTCCTTGGTATATCCGTGACCCACGTACTTGTTTTGGAACCACTCTCTGTGCTGCTTAAAGTGCATGTTATTTTTCACTTCTGTTACTGATGCCAATGCTGGATCAATAATGCCTTCTTGGTGCCGATACCACTGATACCAATACTTGGTGTCGTTATTGGCGCAAACTATACTATTTGGTATGGTTAGATCCGAATGATCAGATGCACTGAGACAAGTAAGAAAATACAATTTTAGGATTGGGTCTATGTATGGCCATGCTCAGTGGTATGATATTTATAAGCTGCTTTGCGAAATGATATTTACAAAAGCTGCTTAGTACCAAGGAGCTATTAGGCAGATCTATGCAGTGTTACTGGTGTCAGTACTATGAGGAAAATGAATAGATCATATGGAAAGCATATTGTGTAGAATGTCATTAGGCAGTATATTACCATTGACATTTGAAAGCCCCAGGATCTGAGGATCATGTTGGAAGTTGATATTTACTCAGATTTATTCCTTGAAGTATTAGCTGAAACCAATACAAGTTTGAACAGTAGCTGATATATCAATTTAAGTTTACAGAGTTTATGGTGCATCTTAGTGACTTGTCCAATTTCTAATATAAACGGTTGCCCTCCTTGACGGCGCCTAGTACTATCTGAATTCTTAAGATATTCTAATTATATCCCATCATCAGATATTTCCTGGATTTTTCCAAAACGTTCACACTACCACACATGGACATGTCACTCGATTTGTCAATACAGCAATTATGATAGCTCGTGATGCATGAAATTGGAGGAGTCTGATAAAGGTTGCAATTGATAACAACTCGACCAATCAACAGGATATGAAAACATGTTTCAGAATTTGTTTCTGGATCGAATTTCCTTTTCACGATAACATGCTTCCTCATCACAAGGTATTAATCTCGTCAATTTAGCCACATCAATCAGTATACATGCTTACACCACCATGGTCAGCTTCATGTTATTGTGCCATAATTAGAAATTTTTTTTTCGTGAGGTATCATAACCTCGGTTTGTATTGACGAGCATTTGGGAAAAACTTCTAGATGAGAATAATGTGTGCGTTATAACTTCAATTAATTAAGTCAAGTTTGATGAGAATGAACATCCATCACTTCAGGGCAATTCCGTAAAGTCCCTTTTACAGATCAGACACTTTAACTGCTTGTGTAGCCCTATACCATGAACCTTTGCCATTTCATTATTAAACAGACATGAGGCCAGGTAATAGGGGTATCAAACAAGCCATCAACTTAAGCTCCAAGTGCAACAGGAGCTGAACTACAAGGCAAAATGTCATCGTGTCGGACGTACCGTTGTACTTGGAGCTTTGGTTGATCTGTAAATCGAACTTTACAAATTGCCCCTTAGCAAGTTCAAAATGAGATGGGGCCTTTTTCAGTGATATCTTCATAATCCTCCATTTCCTGAAATGTGCCAAAATTTAAATTACATGTAGGCCTATAAGGTTATAAAGTCACATAGAACATGCAGGACAACCACTTTCATTTCCTGGACTGTAATTCCGCTGGGTCCAGTTGGCCTATTCCCACTGCCCTAATCTAATGATCAGCAGGGTACCTGGTTACATTTGGCTGTCTGGTTATCTGAGCCCTAAAGTCAATAGCTTCTAATTCTAAGAGGATCAAGTGAAGGTCAACAGCCGGTCTGATAGATAGACTAATTACCCTTCTGTTTTCATTGGCAATTGGCCACTCAGCTTGGCTAGTCAACATGACGTGGATGTCCTTGACCTTTGACATACAGATATATATTTGTTGATATATTTGACAAAATTTGTGCATGGACTATATGGTTTTATGAACTCTAAAAAATTGATTTAGCACATATTGAAAAAATAAAGATTTACTCACAAAAAGATCTGATTTATCAGAACAGGCCAGTTTGAGTGGAATACAAGTCAAGTCGTTTGAGTAGAATACCAGTCAAAATCTACTTTTTCCAAAATCTACTTTTCCATAATCTACTTTTCCTACCAAAATCTACTTTTTTTGAAAACCAAAATCTACTTCATTTTGCCAAAATCTACTTCTGCCAAAATCTACTTTAGAAAAAAAAGTTATTTAAACCTTAATTTAGTTAAATCTAGTTTTACATTACCTTTATATGTTTAAAATACTTAACTTTTCTTAAACTTATACAAAAATTAACATCTTTTTACCCCGCAGGCTATACATAGCCTACGGGGTTCTGCAGTGCTCAACGAGACTGGTGCTGGGGATTTCGTCAAGCATAACTCACTTTGTGTTGCTCATATTTCATTCAAATTTTGCCTGTTATCTTATTTTGTCATGCAGATGGGAATGACAAGTTTCCAGGCATTTCTAGCAATTAGATGTGCGTAATTGATTGTTACCAAGAATCTCATGTACACTGTCAAAAATGACTGGAATTATTTTCTCAAAACTATCTTTGACTTCTAAATATCTTGCATTATTTCTTCTGCATTCTCCGAAATAGTGATGTCAGTGTAAAAAAAATCTTCAGACCTGGTATAAGCTGTCAGTTCAGAAAGACTAAAAAATGTGGATCTTCACCTTAGGCAATGTGAACTGTCACAGTAAACAAGAACAAGTAAGTTTTTACAGCAAATCCTTGACAGTGCACGTGCTTATCTGTCATGTGTCATGATGTGGGAAAACAAACCAATAAATTGTCAATCTGAGGTGCCAGTGACATGCCACATGTGTTCTGAAAGGGGTGGAGAGTTGGGTAAAAAATGCCCTTCAATGGAATGTGCTTGGGCTGAGGCCTAAATGGAAAGTTGTACACCTTTGGTAATCTGCCTTTGGGCTCTACTCAAATTACTGTACAGTTCAAGTGGTTATCAAATCCCTTTTACCAATTTTCAACTGTGAACTATCATATTATGTAACAAGTGATTTTGAGCATTTTAGCATCCATGTATACATGTATATGTATTAACAAATCCAGAACCATTTTAATCCATAAATCAAACCAATGAGCCAAATTTCAACTTCCCTGATTTTCCCCTGCAGGGAATTGATTTCACTATTTCCCTGTCTGCTGGGAACCCTTAAACACCACTCAACATGCTAAATCCCCTCTGGAAATTATAAATACCTGGCTATGCCACTGTACACAGGTAGGCCTATGAAATTCCCTCAACATTTCCACTATGGCTTATTATTATTTAATGGCATTTCGGAAGCTAATGGCATGTTGGAGGTATGAAAAGCACTCCTCGCAATGCAGGGTGTATTGGAGGGGGAGGAGGTCCTGACCAATCTGGGCAGATCCGCTGCCCTGGTCACATCGGTGCCATGTTAAAATTTCAGGGCAAAATAGCGACAGCCCCCCCCTGCGAAACGGGTTTCCCGTATGCCTATGGGGGCTCTCGAGTATGGCAGGTTTCCAGGCACGTGGCGTGCCCGGATATGTTCCTAATAGCCTTGTCATATACTTATGCATCCCTGCCTACTATATTTTGTCTCTGAGTGCTGAACATGACCTTTAGAAAACAAAAAATAGCACGCAATGCATGCATCGGGTCCTTGGTCTATTTCAACAAGTTGGGCCTCTTCAATATTCTACCAACAATCTATCAAGTTAGGTATAAGAAAGCAGTATATTATGACTATGCACAAGAGGGCAGCACAGTCCAACTTTTGGTGTGTATACAGAAACCAGTTTTTGTGTGAAGTGCTGACAGCTCAGAAGAAATATGTTTAATAGAAGAAAATTTGAGCACTGATAAACACAATATTGTAGCCAGGGGTGCATAAGCACCATCTTAATCACAAGGGCACATCTGTTGGGGTTGTCATTTTGTCTGTGAAATGTTTTAGTGAGCACAACAACTTTGCCTGTTCACAGGAAATGAAGCTGACGACAATGGTCTTGGAAGACTTGGAATGAATTCCAAGGACCCAAAAAGGAGAACAAAAGAGAGAAAACAAAACCCCCAAAAAACTCACTAAAAGAAGTGAAGAAATGCTACATGTGTGAAATATCATGGTGAGCAAGTTACAATCTTGCCCAAATGGGGTGTTAATTCAACCACAAACCACAAAATGACCTGTTATAGCCCCAGTCCCTTGGTTACTCTTTTGATGAGTCCCATCTGGATTTCTAAAATCCCCAAGTATGTGTTATATATGTTTACTACATTGTTTAGAGTTAGATTGTAAGTACATTCTACCATGAAGAAACTACAGCTGCTGTTGCTATTTATTTATGCATGCTGTCACACATCTCAGGCATATAAAAGATTGGACATCAATTTTTAACCGGCCTAACAGCGGAGGCCGGTTAATACAGGAGCTGTAAATGGATCAGGTGAAACCATAAACAAACCATGTAACCATGTAACCATGTAACCATGTAACCATGTAACCATGTAACCATGTGAACCAAGAACAGGGTAGGTGGCAGCAGGTCCACTGTATGTATGAAAATAGCCCTCTGGTGGATAACCCTTGCAGTATTTTGAGTTCAGTCCCTGACAGGTCTAACAGCAATATAACTCAACTACATTTACCCATAATAAAAGGCAGGACAATAGTGCATTGTTATGTGGAGTGCAACCCAGCTGCCTGCATGCAATGCATTTTGGGTGAGTGCAATGTGTTGATTCACTGTAGACAGTGGGTTTAGGAATGAAAGGGTGCAGCAAGTGGCAGACCAGGATACCAAATGATAGAATTGAAGGCAAGGGCTTGAGAAGAGCTTTAAAATGAGGGTCATATTAGTGAGAAGCGATGAGTAGAGGCTGGCTGTGGAGTGTGTGGATGTTTTTGGCGGGAAATGGACCTGTGGCGCCAGTCCCTGACGATGTGATAAGCGGAACTAATGAGCAGATTCATGCGCCCCTGGTGGCAGAGAACAGTTGGCGTAGAAAACGTAAATAAGACAGCAGTGGAACTGCTTTCTGCTGTTATCAGAAGGACAGGATAGATCAAGAAGGGTAGGTGGACAGTTGAGGTGAGTGGCATTGCTCGGGGAGGAGTTTTTAGCTGTTGAAGGTGTGAGCATGTCACACATGATTTTTAATGGAGGTGTGTTAACACACCGCCATTTATGTAGTTGGTGAGAAAGGGGGTAAGAGAGTGGGTGAGAGAGTGAGTGAGAGAGTGTAAACTTTAGGCGGGAAATTCAAAATTTTAGAAGAAAATCTGAAATTACTCATTGCATGTTTCAAAGTATCTCCTAATTTTAAAATTGCACGCAACTAGAGATGCAGGGCTATTATTGCAGCCTACTTGTATTAACCTGAAATAATTCTAAGTAGTCCGTTAATGAGTTGATAGTTTGGAGTTTTTTTTTTGGTGTTACAGTCCACCATTTTGAAAATGATGTGTATTGTGTTTTGTGTATGCAAATGAGCTGTCCACCATTTTGAAAATTATGTGGATTGTGTTTTGTCTATGCAAATGAGCTGAGCTGGAACTATGTCAGGGTGGCACTAGGATGTGTATTGGTCAGTTTTCTGATCTGGAAATTTATGTCATCATAATACTAGGTCACAAAAGATGAGATTTCAATAGTTATATAAATCTCCCAACTATTTCAGTCAGATATATGAATGGGTAAATTGATGCATAGATAGATTATTGACAGATAGATAAATAGATAGATAGATAGATAGATAAGGGTGGATTTTTGGTGGAGGAGTGTACACATCTCCATTTATGCAGTCACAGTGACATAATGGAATGTTTTGGGGGGAAAATTGAGTATTTTCAGTGTCTTTTTGGCCCTGAATTGGCCATTTTGTTTGGAGATGTTTGGAGTAAAAGAAGCGAGGCTAACTTGGTTATAGAGCATGCATATGGCATAGGAATGAATAGCAGGCATGTTGTAATTAGGACTTCCTTTTTTATCTTGCTTGGATCCACTGCGGGTGGCATCACCGCATCACACATTGTGTGTTGGCCATTGTGCCTAAACTATTGCACTTGCATATATATTTGGCACATGACTGGATCTTATAGCATATGTTGCCTGTTGGTGTTCATATTGAAGCTATCACTTACTGTCATTGTAAAATATTGAAAATTAAAAAAATGAAGTTTTCGTTTCCGGAGTAGAACTCCGAAACAGTTATACCTGTGGGAAACATCTACCATGCGTTAAATACCCCAAATTTCCTTTTGGGGTCTAAATGCTCTTACAAAAATTAATAACAGCAAATTGAGAAAAAATTTCTTTTTACAATGCTCCATGACTCTGGAAATTTTGAAGTTAGAATTCTCAAATTTTGCATTTCCATGTCTACATTATGCCTCTTTAAAAGACTTAACTCATTTGGAGGGCCAATGTTATGAAATTTTCATAAAAACCAAAAAACTGGAAAAAAATTGGATTTCTGATATTTTTCTCAACTTTTGGATTCTCTCAACAGCTGGTTCTGGGCGCTTAGGGAAATAGTCTTTTTCAGGGGATATGAACTCACAACTAGGGCTTGGCAATATATTGCAAAAATATCGAAATCGCAATATCATAACTTGCAATATCCATATCGCAGTAATCGTTCACTGATGCAATGTTTAACATAAATAAAATAAACCTTTATAAGTTCTTGAAAATCAAGAAATTATATTCTCTCCAGGTACTTTGCCCTCCAGTGAGTAGGTGGGTCCCAAATTTAAAGGAAATTATGCCCTTGATGGCTTGAGCAGATTTTGTGTTGCTGAAGATTGGCTGTCAGTCAATAGTGATGTTGCAATAATAATTGATATCTCATTTAATATCGATATCTCATTTAATATCGATATCGCAATAAATTATTGCAACTGTCTTTCGCAGTATCGCATATCGCAACTTTTCTCAATATTACCAAGCCCTACTTAGGACACTACACCACCTCCATTTTGAACCCCTGGGTTCTTGTTGCATCTTATACCCGGCAGGGATTACCTTTCAGGAGTGTAATTAGGTACAATACAATGCATTGGATTTCCCGTGTCAATATAGTTTGATGCCAATGTCAGTTGTGACTAGGCTAAAACTGGGCATAGCACATAATGCCAATTTAAAACACTTGTATTCAACTGTGTAAACTTAATCCTGACCTATGGAAGGTTATATTTATAGTCTATCATCACACAAAGAGTGCCTCGGTGAGAAAAATGTAGACTTTTGTGTGATGATTGAATATAAGTACTTGTACTCAAATTTAACAATTTTGAATATAGACACTGTGAATGGTTGAATTGATAAGTGAGTCAAATGTAACATAGGCATACAGGTGTAATGGATATTAGGCATACTTATCACAATGTAGTGGTTTTGAAAATGATAATTAGCTCACCTGTTTAATATCAAGTTAGGACATCCCAGTGGTGCATTGAATCAGCCGATAGCCAGCTTCATAAAACAATATCAGGCAAGGCAGAGAGATAATAGTCTCAAGGTTGACAAAGTTGGGCCTAATTCAATATAATTGGTATTTATGTATCTGTCTTATTTCATTGTACTCAATTTTTTTGCCTCAAATTTACAAGCAGCTTGCTAGTTGCCTTTTATTTCGAGGATTTCATGATATTATTCACATTCTTCAAATTGCTATTTGCATGTCTTCAGTATAGATATACAAAGGATTAGGTCAACATTGATTAACCCATTCCATGTTAATCACTGCCCCTTTAATATAATAGCAAATGGCTAGCTTTGAATCTGCGGATTCTTGTTCCCCATTGTGACCTTAATATTTCACCTACAGTTATGAAATTTGGTACAGGTATGGGACTCTGGGTATGGATTGGGAACATGTTGAGAAATCCAACATGGCGGCCATTTTGTGGTGGCCATTTTGGCAGCCATCTTTCTTCATTCTTGAACTGCCCATTGTGACCATAATATTTCACTTAGTTATGAAACTTGGTACAGGTATGGCACTCTGGGTATGGATTGGGAACATGTCGAAAAATCCAAGATGGCGGCCATTTTGTGGTGGCCATTCTGGCAGCCATCTTTCTTCATTCTTGAACTGCCCATTGTGACCATAATATTTCACCTACAGTTATGAAATTTGGTACAGGTATGGTACTCTGGGTATGGATTGGGAACATGTCGAGAAATCCAAGATTGTGGCCATTTTGTGGTGGCCATTTTGGCAGCAATCTTTCTTCATTCTTGATCTGCCCATTGTGACCTTAATATTTCACCTACAGTTATGAAATTTGGTACAGGTATAGTACTCTGGGTATGGATTGGGATCATGTTGATAAATCCAAGATGGCGGCCATTTTGTGGTGGCCATTTTGGCAGTCATCTTTCTTCATTCTTGAACTGCCCATTGTGACCTTAATATTTCACCTACAGTTATGAAATTTGTTACAGGTATGGGACTCTGGGTATGGATTGGAAACATGTCGAGAAATCCAAGATGGCTGCCACTTTGTGGTGGCCATGATGGCAGCTCTCTTTTTTCATTAATTTCACTGCTCATAGTGACCTCAATATTTTGCTTAGAGTTATAAAATTTGTTACAGGTATGGGCCTGTGGGTATGGATCAGGGACATGTTGAGAAATCCAAGAAGGCGCCATTTTGGCTGCCATTTTTCTTCATTTCTTGAACTGCCCATTGTGACTTCAATATTTCGCTTAAGAGTTATGAAATTTGATACAGGTATGGGGCTATGGGTATCAGACGGGAACATGTTGAGAAATCCAAGATGGCGCCCATTTTGACAGCCATTTTTCCTTTTTTCTAGAAATCTTTTCAAACTGCATTGATTCTATACTAATATTCTAGCATCTTCCAATCAACTATTTCTCCTATCTTCCAATATAAGTTGCTCAGTGGTTTAAGCAATGGCACCTTCAATTTCATTGCGCTAGGTCGGTTTTGAATCCGCGGATTCTTGTACAGCATGATCTTTGGTGGTCATCAGATACTAGTAATTTAATTATTTTATAAGAATGTGATCTAAGATAGTTACTACAATATATACCTATCCATCAATCTATCATATCATCAAGCTATCAGATATCCATCTTTCAGGATGGATGGGTGACTGGGACTTTACATCCTGTATTTATGCACTCAGAACATTAATTAGGACAGGGTGATACAGTAATGAGGCGAAGGATGATTGAAAGTGCTGTCTAACATAGATTAAGGTGACCAGGCCAGAGCTGGATTTGAACTTGGGACACAGTGATAGAATGACCTGAGTGGTACCAACTGAGCAACTGTCGTCCCATCATGACTATCTATCTATCTATCTATCTATCTATCTATCTATCTATCTATCTATCTATCTATCGATCTATCTATCTAATAGTATCTATCTGTCTATCTTTCTATAAATCTATCTATCTGTCTATCTATCTATAAATCTATCTAATGAGTTTCATTGTTTTCAATGATTCAATAAAGTATTATCGTATCGTATCGTATCGTATCTATCTGTCTATCTGGATAGATGATTTGGGCTTTATCAGGGGTGTATCTAGAAATGGCCTGAGGGGGGGCATTATATAGAATAGAATAGAATAGAACATACTTTTATTCGTCCATTCATAATGTTACAGACAGAAACTTTCAGTGGATTTGAGCACAATCACACACACATTCATACAATCACAGTAGGCAATAAGTTAACCTGGGCCTATGTTGGATCCTTCACCTCATTGCCTTGTCCTCCTCCTGTCCTTATTAGCCTACCAGTGCATAAATACAGGGCATAGAGCCCTACTCATCCATGCATCCATCTCCACACTGCTTTATCATGTGATATACACCCATGGCCCAGGGAAATAGAAGGTGGTGATATATCAATTTCCTTAAAACTTCTAAGGTATGATGCTAAATTGTGAACTTCGGTGGCATACCTCAGACAGGTACTTCCACCACCCCCCCCCCCCCAATATTGGACCTGTGTCCGCAGGTGCTCCCCCCTTATCCAGTGCACGCGAAAGCAAAGTGACCTTGGTCAGACAATTTGTCTGACGAAGAGAAGGCTCTGGTCAGACAATTTTCACTTTGGTCAGACAAACATTGTTTCATCCTGGTATATAAAAAAAAATAAAATGATTTAGACATTATCGATGGCATGACCTATTCCCACCAACATCCTAGATGTCTTAAATGCGGTAACTTAGTCAAAGTAATAGATTTCATATATACATGTGCCCCCACTATTATATTTAACTACAATTCATTTGGTCAATAATCACGTCATAGGCCTATGCCTAATTCAGAGTTTTGTTCAGCATGTTAAGTGACACAGGTCAACTGCAATTCTTCCAACTAATAATAGAGTGAGTATTTTGTTGTATACAACATCATTCCAACTAAGTCATTGGCTTCAATGTTCGATTTTGAACCAGTTATTGCAAATTATATTTTTCAATCATGAAACTTCTGATTTCAGTGATGAAATATAATCAAGTGGGCCTACATTGGTGGAGTAATTGTAGTCATCATCAGATTAATTGGCAATACAAGACTCCTAAAAGAAAGAAATGAAGGCTCAATGTTGATTGTAATTAGTCTTCACACCATGGTTATTGCAATTCAATTACCTTCTGATTGACCACTTGAAACCAACAATAATTGCTCTCTGAACAAGAATGAAGGGCTTGCTGATTGTCCAGCTAATTGCTGTGATGCCCACTGCAGTTTGCTGTCGGATTTTTTGTCTGACCAGAGCTTTAGATTGGTCGGACAATCGTAAAAACGATCGGCAAAAGCCGATTGTCCGACGGTTTTTGCGCGCACTGCCCTTATCAACAGTGTCATCTGTGTTAAAACATGCAATAAGCATTCTTGAGTGCTCACTGCTCAGTACCCCCCCCCTCCAATTATATTCATTTTGTATTTTTTTATAAGACAAATAATATCATCTTGAACACATATCACATATCAGTCACAATGAGAAATTCTGAGTGGAATCTCCACAAAAATTTAATGTGCATGTGATTTTTTAATAATCCTGTCCTGTTCAGATCATATTAAATGTTATTAGCTTCGCTGAGAAGCTATTGTGGAGCATGGCATTTCAACATGTGCGTTAGTGTGTATGTGAGTTGATTCCTGCAAAAACTACTGGATGGATTTAAATTTCCTTTGGCATGATGTGTTCAATTCTACCACACAATACCTGATTAAATTTTGGTGACAATTGGAGCTTTTTGGTGCCTACAGTTAAAGAAATCTAAAAATGGCCTCTACAGTGCAGCATGCACAATCATTTTTTCCTGTAACACTAGCAGCCAAAAGGGTATATATTTTAAATTCCCTCTGCAAAAATGGCCATTAAATGTCCGTAGAATGTGGCAGGGGATGCCAAAGCACTAAATTAGCAACAGTTCAATGTTTATTTGATGTAAACCCGACCAGAATTGCCAAAATTACCTGGGTCTTTCATCATCGGTATTGAAATTTATCACTATCAGTTTTCCTTTAAAATTCTACAATGAGTTGATAACAATTAGGCCTAAAACTTAATCAACTGCTTATGTGTGACATCTTGCATTAGTTAAAGTTCAATTTGAAAAATGGACAGCGAAGCTATGTGCTCTCCGAGCGCCAGTTCTAGTTTGATATGCCATTAATTTAGGAAACTAGAGCATGACTTAAAAGTTTTTAATAAACCCTGTTTGGGTGTGTCTTTCATTTTGGGTTGAAAATTTGTCTGAGTGTCAGCCATGTGGTGTCAATTACTGAGGGTTCCAAAAGTGCAATGTGATGAAATTTTTACAACACAGACCCCTGATAAGGCCTTACACAGTTTGTGTTGGTTTTGAGACTTATGCTAAGCACTGTTCTATTTAATTTGCACAAATGCATAATTCCTGTGTGACATTGCTAGCTTATGGGGGAAGTATTACTGCATGCTGACCAGTGACCACTCTGCTTAATATATGCTGTAAATTACTGCCATTCCACATTTCCAATGCACTGACACAGTCAAACCATCTAACTCTATACACAGTAGGCCATTAAATACAATGTTATGAGAAACACTAATTGATCAGCTTATTACTGATCGGCGGTGGATCCACACGGTAGTCTGGGGGGGGGGGGAGGGTTAGCATTTACGGTTCGGCATCAGATTATTGAAGTAATCACATTATAATGCAAATTTCACATGACACATCGATGAGGCATGTTAATGAAACTTGTTTTTTGGTTCTCAACGTCAATATTGGGATATACTAAATAAAAATATCGCTGTATATATTCACCCAGCAATCCACACTTACAATAGGCCTAACAAGTGAATTTTCAATTTGAGATTCTCGCCTTCCAGTGCCTTGCACGGTATTTTTCTTTGCAAACAATACTGGAATTTATTACTTTTGTATGCATGTAACAGTATCCGAATGGTCTCAATGGCTTCACACAGAGCCAGCGGGGTTTACGTGCTTGCACGGTATTTTTATGCTAAAAATAGTTTAAAATACACACTAAAGACCAGGTTTGGGTTCAAATGCAGATACACGCATTTAAATATGAATAAAATACAATTGAGCCAAAAGTAACTGAATACAAATACAATCCCATGCAATAAAGATAAGTTTGAATACAACACTGTTAAGTGACTCTAGTTTAACATTTTTTTGACAAGTAAATGACATTATTTGAATTTTTCATAATATCATTAGAAAGTTGCTTCTTTAAAATACGTTGAAGTCACTATGTTTTGATAATTATTTATACAAACCAAATTGTGGTTTGAAATATTAAGGAATGTAGTATCTCATTCCTAAAATGACTGAAACGAATATTTTGCAAATAAATCTGGCTTATTTGGCATGCCTATATAGATCTGTTTTAAGGTGGCTCGAAACTCGTGAACTTTCTAAGATAGGATTTCTCAAAAATAGTTTAGAATGATCCAAAATATAGTTTATAGCAAGGATATGTAAAAAAAAGTGGTCGCAACCAGCCTTTTTTTCAAAATATTTGAGATTATGTACAAGAAAGTCAGTCCACGCAAACCTGAAAAACTCAATTTTTTTCTTATCTTTCCTTCTGTGAAGTTTGTCCTGCCATTCAGTGGTCATGCATCCCATATTATGAAATGAAGCATGGGATTGAAGAAAAAACTTCAATGGAACTGCTGATTACAATTTCAAAGAGATATATTTAGTTTAAAGGACTTTCCAAGGGGCTCGGAATAAAAGTTTTGATTTTGACAATTTTAATTTTTTTTATAAACTATGCATAGCGCTAAAAAAAATTGACGGGATAGGATTTCTCTTTTTTTTGTCATTAATTTCCAAATATTGTTAGGAACAATAAAATGTATAAGAGAAGGTTTGCTACCGCGATAGAAATTGAGATAAAAATGTATTTATATCTCAAAGTCAATTTTTAGAAATTAGACCTGCTTGCCGAAAATCGAGTGTAAAAAGTTTCTATTCGGACCATAAAGCTGAATCTCTGGCATGTTATAGTGCTGTTGATAGCGCATCAAATGCTTTAAACCAGAAGTTTCTAAACCTAATAGAAGTGACGCAAATGACAAACGAAACGGCAGTCGCACGGAATTATAAAAAACCAAAAAAGCAGTCCACAGAGCTCAGCAGGCAGTTGTTGCTATGGTGACTCCGCCATTGCTGCACCATGAGTAGCGAGCCACCTTAAATATTACGGAATAAACCAAATAATTCCACTGAGTAGATTCTCTGGGTGATTAATTCTAGTTATAATACCGCATTTTAACTCATTCAAATGATTGTTATTACTTATTCAGACACATTGGCTTAAATGCCAAATTTGTAAGTAAATTCTGAAATGATTATGCTCTTTGAAATGATTCACGTTGTCTATTCACGTTTGTTCTCCAATTTTAAAGAAACTTAATTAAATTAACAAACTACATGACTGACTAAATCATTTAAATGACTATACCTAAATAAGTAAAATGACTAAGTAAATCATTGATTGAAGTGAACTGCTAGTCAAATAAATAGGTAAAATGGCGAAATACGAAATTAGTGAAACTTGTCATTGCACCCATTTTAGATTTGATTTACTCTTACTCTTGAAAGAAAGAAATATTTATTTAAAGTCGGGTTGAAAAACAAAAACATAAGTTCACAAGGTACTTGTACAGCCGACTAGAAATAACAAATAAACAGAATGTAAAACAGGAAAGATAAAAACTTTTGACAAAAAGGTAAAATGACATATAAAACCAGAATATGTAAAAGAAATCAATTATCTAAAATTTGGACATGGTTAACTTGCTTGCTTAGTAAGTCAAAGACAATTTCAGTGTGAAAAACGATTCTGTTTACTTGAAATTTATTAGTTCAGATGAATTTATCATTTCATTATTTACTTGCTGTAAAATATCGAAATTTAAAAAAGATGTAAACTTTACAAGCAAATTAATATTACTTGAACGTTATGTGAATGCTATATGTCTAAGTAATTGCAATTTCTTAGAATATATACAATGAATTGCTAGTGTTTGAATTGCAATTAAGACAATGGCCAGTGTTTGAATTGCAATTAAGACAACAGCCATTGTTAGAACAGCAGTTAGCATTCAAATTCAAAATTCAAAATGGGTGACAGTTATGTCATGAAAATATCAGTTTATTGGCAAATATATTTAAATATACAGGTGAAAAAGCCTGATTAGTGAATTAAAGACAAATTTCGATTTATGACCGAGACTCCGATAAATTTTATTTCCAAAATATTTTGAAGTAATGTCTCATTAGGAGTAAGCATCAGACCCGTGAAGACATGCATTTGAGAAGGAGGAAATAAAGGGTGTTTTGTAATGGCCTATGGTTAGATTATGAGAAAACGTCACTTCAGCTTCTGTAACTGTAATTATCCCCATGCTATGCTATGGGGGATTTTACTTTTAGTCTCCATGTCATGGCGTCCATCAAATATCTCAAACACCACACAATGCACAATGCTCATCCTTTCCCAACATTCAAAGACCCCCCTAAACTTGTCAAATCTGACCATAAATCAATAAATATCATAACCATTTCCACATCCCAAACACTTTTTGCTGTGCTTTTGGCCTGCAGCCATGTTATTTTTAAAAGCGAACTCCACCCCCAGGTGTCTCCACCTCCTTACATGTATGCAAAATTATGCCCCTGGTGGAAATATTTGGCATAACTAAAATTGGAATTCTGGTGGGTATTGATAGATGTGTAGGGCATGGGGGATATGGAGTCAGTACACCTGCTCTTGTTTGAACATGAAACCCAGCTAAGGACATTGTAGAGAGTGTAAAACAGCAGCTTGCAAGTTTTCATAATCAGGGAATCAGTAGTTTTGTTGGAGTAGCGTAAGGGGTCCGTAAATTAATAGTATTATAAAGTTTCAAAAGTTTAGGTACAAAAGACCTCTCAAAGATTAGAAATCGCTGCAGAGGCCAACCAAAAAATCCATATATGTATAAAATTGCAATTCCTACTAACGTTTTTCGGTCAATTACCATAAAAAGTAATTGTGAAATACATGAAAGATTACTCACAATGTAATCATTCACGTAATTCATATTCTTGTATTTTTTCTCCTCAAGGGGGCGGATTTGCCCCGGGGGCGGATTTCCCCCACCTTACCCTATATTTCAGGCTAATGACATAGTACTCTTAATAGCTTGTTGGGATTATTCTTAGAGTCTATAGATTAATAGATTATACAAATCAAAGGAGGCACAGAATGTTAGAACAACCATATTTCCATAAACTAAGCTTGGTGTATATAAATGTTATTTCTGTGGATTTTGTGTGATACAAGATTTAATGTAATTGGTGCATATTCCAATTTATACAGACCAATGTGGTGTCAGAGAAGCCAGAGTAGCCTATTTACTGGAGGCAGACAGTGTGATGACATGGTAAGAAGACTGCTTGCTGTATGAATGCAGTGTTTAATTCCTATGTTATGCTTTTACCTTGGAACTGATTTACTCTACATTCTAAGACTTAGGCCTATGCGTAACTGCAGTTCTTTAGTTAATTTTACAGTTTAAGAATTACGAGTAGGTACTTGCAAGTTCTATTCAGTTGCTAGTGGACATCAATGACCTCACAACAGGTGAACAGGCCTTATCCAGCCTATTGAAATGAAATGTATTGGGTTGCTTGTGATCTCAGTGCATGATGTGTGGTGTGACTTATTCGGTGACTTGTCCTGATGGCATTGCAAGTATAACATATGACCTCACTAACTACTGATGAGTCATACAGAATAACATGGCAAGGTTAGGGATGTTACTTCACAAGGAACATTCCACTGATGATTCCAGTGCATTTCTCTCAGCACCTGTAATTTGTCGACTGTAAATTCTCTACTAAAAACTCATATTGTAAATTTTACAGCAGTTGAGCAGAGAGGCCTAATAATGTTCTCGGCAAACAAATCATATATATATGGTAACTGTCATGAACAAATCACCAAACCATCATTACTTAGGTCAATAAAACATAAAATGCATGTCATTTCAATGTCTCGTTATATTTAGCCTATCTTTGAAGTACTTCAAAATAGCCAGAAATATTTTAAAGTGTTATAACGATTGGGAAAACAAAACTAAACTGTCTTTGTGGGATTTTCCTTGTATATCATGTTACTCATGTGGTGCATACTGAAAAAAGAATGTAGATATATACCCAGTGTCTTATTCATCATAATGTGTGGTGACACTGGTGAACTATTAATGTTTCCTGGAAATACCTTTTTACAGCTTCGTAAGTTTGTACCGTGTATATAAATTTATACCCTTGGGTACATCGTAATATAATTTCACTTTCCTCGAGTGTGCGGGCCTACATGTGAACACAAACTTTTTTTTGGTATTAGGCCTATTTTTCTTCATCTTCCAATGAAGTGCATGGATCTACCAATTAGTGTTTTTGGAAATTAGTATTTTAGTCATTAAAGTTGTCTGTTTATTTTAGTTCCGTAAATTCTTTGTCCTGGGCCCTTGTATACATAGCACTCCAATGTTATGTATTTATAGATCTGTGTTATATCAAACATTTCACCCTGTTCCCTGTTATATTTTTAGATCAGTGAACAAGGAACTATAAGTTTACATGTTGTTTTGTTGACAGAGCAATTAGTATGCTGACTCGGGGGTTGGCTATAAGTTTCGTTTTTGATTCACATGCCTAATTTCCCCTCTCTTACGAAATTAAACCTGCAAGATTCCTTGTATACCTTTTGCTACTTGAGCTAGCATACTTGTTGTTAGCTTTGATGACTTCAAGACGTTTTCTTCTAAAAATGTCCATGTCTTATAAAAACCAATTTCACCTGGGATAAATATTAATGCTGGCTGCTGATCGCTGATTGGCTGGTGGAGCCTGAAAGGAGCTCTGATTGGCTGCCCCAGTTTGGCGACGTTGAGAAAAGAGGGGGCTTCATGTATGATGGTGAATTTACTGAATTAGCATCTCATTGTTACTGAAACTTCACACAGAGTATACAGGACAGCAGGACTTGTACATGTGGTTTACAATTATAGGCCAACACAAGAGAGAAATATAGAACAGGGCAGGGAGGAATTTTTAAAAAGGTTGGTGTCAGGTTTTAATTCTTCTCATGATAATTTATATTATGTGTATTTTAGTAGCAGCATTTGGGATTTAAAATATAACATGACGTAAGAAGTGACATGTAGCCCAGAGAATCGGGTACTCTAATATCACAGCATTTGCTTTCAGTCAAAATCTAGATTAATTTATAGTCTTGTCTGTCTGTCAGTCAGCAACAATCAGTCAGTCAGTCAGCCTGCCATGTGTTCAAATTGATTTAATTAGTGTTTTGAAAACTGAAAACTCTTCTGAACTATAGGTCCTGTAACAATGTTTTTGAAATATATCAAAACTTTGTGTTGATGAGGCATGACATAGATCTGCATGCATTTATCTTCATGGTGTTAACATCAGCAAATTTGCAACTGATTATTCATTCTCATGATCTGATGATTCTACATAATCCAGAGTTATATGGTTATAATTTGACAACCTTCTAAATGGGGGAAATACATGGGGGCCATTGAGGGTGTGACCACAATTATCCACCCTCACTATACAGAGAGAGCAAGGGTGACAATGATCATGAATTTTGATCATGATTCATGAGAGCTTTGTTTTCCCACCCTTCCTTCCATATAAATGTGTGGGACAGCCATGCGTAAGCCTATACTGTAAGGTCATTGTTTAACATAATCTTGAAGGGTTAGGTCAACTTTGTTAAGTTGTGCTCACAAAAGGCATTGTTCATGATTTTTGAAGTAAAGTTTTTAAACATATATATTTATCATGTTATAAACATCAGTTTCTCCAAACCCTGTGGTTATCCTGAAGATAGTAATGGTTTGTGTTAAATTTGAACTCATGACCACGTCACAGAATGTTATAATTTTACTGAAATTTTTGCTCACTTTAATATTACAGCAATTGGAGTTGACAATGCATGGCACAATGTCACATCTATGAGCATTGTGATATAGTTCAGATGTCTGAATAAAATAGGTGGGATGAAATGTCTGCTAGTACTATCTCGAATCCAAAATAATTTTTCAGTTGTCAGGTCTTGTCATACAAATGGTTGATAACTGTCATGGTATTGTTATTTGTGTCACTTTGTAAGTGAGTGTTTGTTATTTCCATATTTAGAGGATATTTTGACTGACTTATTCACCCTGCAAATAAAAGCACCTCTCTGAGACCAGTCCTCATCAAGAGAACTTGCAAGATCTCAGAGACACCTTACTGTATGTATACTTACTGTTACGTCTATCTATCTATCTATCTATCTATCTATCTATCTATCTATCTATCTATCTATCTATCTATCTATCTATCTATCTATCTATCTATCTATCTATCTATCTATCTATCTATCTATCTATCTATATAAAAGAATAAGATGTCAACAATTAGGACAAAATGTTCAACTCAGCCAACTTCATCTATATGTCTCCGCCTTCCCTGACCATATATGCGTACCAGAATGTCTGCATTTTGCCATAATGGTGGGTTAGTAGACCCCTGAGATTAATAATAGTATTTTGAAGAAAATATGTGACAACGCGGGCCCGCGAATGCCGAAACACGCCTGGGGCCCCCCTAGATGACCCTGTCTGGATCCGCCACTGTTCATCTCCCTAAAAATCTGCTTCATTGGGCATTTCTAGTTGTCTATATAGGCCCAGGTGAGGACTCTGTGAGAACTTCTGAGATATCGCTTCAGGTGACACGAATAACGTCTTTTCATCAATGTAGTTTCAAAAGAAGTTGAAAAGGCTTATGATCAAAAGAGTTTGCTGATCGCCTATAGTCTTTTGATCTAGATGGACTGACATCAGTTCGATCTTGAGAGATATGATCTGGCGGACTGACGGAAGTTCCGAGAATTGGCCGAGACTTGGGGGACTTGGCTTCCGTGGCCTGGAGCAAGTGTTGCATTGTGATAAACTGAGGCAAGTCGATCAGTGTGCTTCTCTGGCTCCTGCTTCAAGTTGATAGCATTATCGAGAAAAACCACAGTGCTATTGACCCCAATTAAGTAGTTGGGTAAAGTCAGGTTGAAGCTGATAGGTCTAGAATAAAGTGAAAACACTAAAGAAATCGATAGCTGGAAAGTGATCGGGTTGATGATACAGGATAGGGGCTGATAGCACTGGCCACCAACAATGATGGATTCCCTCAAAGGGGAAAACTTTGGAAAAAGACAGGAAGGAGAATAAGGAAAAATGGAAATATGTATCTATCAATGAATTGTTGCTGTATTTTAGGTTTTCATAATTTCCTAGTCTTCAGAAGGATATAGTACATGATTATTCGCCTGCATAGTCATCCAGCTAGGTGCTAGGTAGAATAGTAGTTTCAAAACAAATCAGAAAGGTAAAGGTAAAGGTGGGGGTTTATAGTCTGCTTCCATGCTTAGCTTTAGCTACACGAAATTGTAACTGCATGCTCAGCCGACTTTACATAGTACATAACATTGTACCTTGGGTTGAGAGGCTCGCTGATCATTCTTGATTTGTCTCATTCCCCTTTGGGAAATAAAGCTGGCAGCCTCACACGGTACCATCACACAATTCAATCTAGTCCTCTCTGTCTGTAGCCAACGGCTGCCAACCTCCCAATTTGCACCTGGGTGGAGTGAAGCAGTGATTCAACGACGAAGATCTGCTCTATGATTTAGCTGGGTTTGAAGTTTGAACCACAACCAAGCACTCCGGCCCGTTTTCACCAACATGGTATTAAGAGTTAAGCCTGGTGTTAACTCCTTTAAACCTGGTATAACTAAGTCCATTTCACCAAGAGTGTGCTAAGCATGTAAACCTGTCAAGGTTCAGTGAATCATACACATTGTCACCAAACTCAAGGATCAGCCATCTCAAACTGATTTGGTGTCAAAAAGTGATTAGGCC
This sequence comes from Platynereis dumerilii, assembly GCA_026936325.1. Lineage (NCBI taxonomy): Eukaryota > Metazoa > Annelida > Polychaeta > Phyllodocida > Nereididae > Platynereis > Platynereis dumerilii. The sequence goes on along the minus strand of JAPTHN010000002.1, from coordinate 78,843,926 downwards.
AATAAAAACAGAACATATGTTTCTTATGAGATGGCATGACAAATCAGTATTATAGGCCTTTGTCTATTATATTCGCATGTTTCTCTTATTTAACAGTCACCAAAGATTTTTTCAAGAAAGATATGTCACATCATGAGATATAAAGTTTGCAAACCAAGAACGCACACTTACCTAGAAAATATATTTGTTGAAGTAACTGTTGCAAATATACTAGCCATACAGCATTAAGCACACGATTTAAAACTATTTCATGTATGAAACTATGTTTTTATAGCATTTACCTATGATAGTCATGACACCAAACAGAGGCAATTCTTCTGTGCTGAGTTGTACAAAACCTTTGCACTTGTTGTTGGTCTCAGCACAGGGGTACTTTCGAAGGGCTGGAAATTCGGACGTGGGTGCAATCTATGCATCCTATAAACCCCCCGGAAATCGGGCGATTTTGGAAATTTCCAATTTAGCCTCCCGTGTGACTGGTCCACTGGGCATATGTACATATATGGGTTTTAATGAAGCGATTGCATGACTAACACGCTTCACAATCCTTGAAACAGAGGCGACACTAATACCACTCAAGTCACCAACGACTTGTTGGTAACTGCCGGTAGCAAAAAATCGCAGGCACGTCAGCCATTCTGGGTACGTCAGATTTTAAGGACCCTTATCATTAGATCTTCAAAGGGATTCAACCATAATTGTAGTTTCATTGTGCAAAAATGCATGACCAGCTGATATGTATTAATTTATTGTTTGAGGGGAGGCGGCTAAAGAAAAATGCATTTCTGTCTTGAACACTGGACAGACAACTAATTAATTTTCTTTTTTATAAATTTCCAAGCCCACCCCTCTGTTTCTCTTACCTTGTCATGTGGCCATGTTTTGTAACTTCAGGGATTAATTGTGTTTGTAGCAGTTGAGTTGTTTAAATACTATGTGGAGACTTTCACTCAGTAAATGTTCATTGATCCTGCTCCGCTTGAGTGATTGGATTAGCCAGACCAGGTCTTAGCTAAGACCTTGCATAACTCTTAATACCATGTTGGTGAAAACGGGCCAGAGTCTGAGTCTAGCATCTTAATCCCTGAACCATGCACATGCACTCATATTAGTGAAAGTATAGAGGTTCTCTACAGCATAAAGAAATGGAAACTGCAACTTGAGCTGCGCAGCCTTATTTGCATATTTGATGGTTATTCATCAATCAGCATCCAACGATGTCATCTTTTTAGGCTCTTAAAATGGAATTATTAAGCCATGCAGAAGGAAAGAATTGTTAAAGATTCAACAATTTTGTTTTGCCTCCATAATCACAGCTGAAAATCAGACTTTGTTCAAGAAACAATGACCAAATTATTAAAAAGATGTTTGAGAACAAAGGGTTTTATAATTACTGAAAAACAATAGAAGAGATAATTCTCTTTGAAGAGGGAATAAGCACAATGATAATGAATAATGGATCATGAAGATTTTTAAAAGACTTGAAATTGTTTGGTTAAAGAATTTTAAAGAAATCTTTCTGAAGGAATTCTCGGAATCATTCAATTAAAATGGCATTGTTCAGACTGAAATTTAATTAAGGGGATAATTTTGTTTAGAGGGCTATATTTGTAGGCCCTATATCCAGCTTGTTAGGGAGCTTTTTGTGTGTGTAAACCTGTGACAAACATGTTTTTTTATTTAGACCTATTAGTTATTTTTGATTTAGGCATATTAAATTCCCCTTTTAATAACTAACTTTGAACTCTTCACTTGTATTCTTTCTGAGAATGTGTTTCATTATTTCTCCAGAATGTTGAATTTTCAACACTTGCTAAATAGTCAGTCAGACCTAGTTTGTAACTTTTGAACATGGTTTCGGGTTATCCAGGAAGTGTATGCTCAGTTGAACACACCTGCTTCCCATTCCCAACACTTGGCTCCAATTAACAGGCCAGAAAAGCTGCCACAAATTCATCAATGCAGCCAGAAAATAGGTCTACAAATCACTGCAATTGGGTTGCTTATGCATGTAAGATTTGTAAGTTGTGGGTGATTATTTGGTTTGGTGATTTCATCCTGTGTTTTATTATGTTTATACCCACCAAGGAAGGTTAGATATATTTAAAATATATATGAAAAGAGAAGTGCAGATCTTTTGTTGGATGAAATCATGTTTCAGCATTTACATGGAAATTTTGACCCATTTAGCATTTATTTTGTTGAATTGAAATCTGGACTTCTCATCATTTATTCGTGTTAAATGCTAAGAATGATCATTGTCCTAATAAAAGCAACAAAAGTAAGCAAATTTCTCAGAATGAATTTTGTATATAAGGCCTACTACACATCTAAAATTAAGTCTTTTCCCATGACTAAAGACATTGATTCTTGATAATTTGCTTTTCGCTTATAGAAGATTTATATATTTTATTTAAACTCTTTTATACATAACATTTGAAATTTGCAAATACAACTTTATAATTTTTTCTGTGCAATCATAGTGACACAGTAAAATCAACTATAAGTAGGACTACATGTATGTAATAATTGCACTGCCTTGGTCAATGAAATCAGGCTGTCTTTAGTAAATAATATAAATATAGTATGATTTTATATAGTGCCCTTTCCAGATGAATCTGCTCGCCGGCGCTCACCATACGATAACCTCTGGACATGGCCGGAGTAGGGTTCGAACCCACATCCTCATGTGTACAAGGCAGGCATGCTACACTGTAAAATTTGAAATTTTGAGTGAATTTAAATGACTGAGTGAGATGGTTGCACTATTCCTTTAATATAGCTTGTTGTTTGAAGTTATGCATTGGCCTTGTATTTTGAAGCATATTCAATTCATTCCATCATTCTACAAAAATCAAAATTCTGGTGCTGGGCATGGGCATAGCAACTGTTACTACCACAGGCATTACAATCATTTTGAGAAAAAGGCTTGTCACTGCATGCACTTATTGCTCCGCTGGAGGCGGTGTATTGTGAGGGTGCCCATATTCTGGGAGATCTTCATGTGGGTTTGTGTGTTTGTTAATCAACTCCTGCAAATACTACATTTCATTTCTAGCTGTCCTTTGGCAGAATCTCTTTTTTCCTCCCCCAGCATACCTGATTAAATTCTGGTAGCTATTCATGCCTGCTTTACTGAGAGATGACAACTTTGTCAATTACATCCTCTACAGTGCAGTCCATCCACAGCAGATTGATGTATGTGACATTTTTACACCAGATGTCCCCACCAGTTTCACTGAAGGTGTCACCACTAGGACTGTAGTGAAAAACACAGATGGCACTAGGAGCAATTAATGGAAGCTACAAACTGAATCACAGAGGATCCAAGAGGTTTCATGCCCATGAAATGCTTTGTTTGTTGCCACAGTCAAAGACGGAGAGATATATAGTTTAAATCTTCCATTGGAAAAGCCATGTAAGTGTTTTGCTCAAGTGAGCTATGTGCCATGCATTCAAACTCGTTTTTCATGCAGAAACATCAAAACATTATCATGTCATTCACCTGACTGCATGACACTGTTCATTCATTTGTGACTAAATTGGTTGTGAAGTGTTATATGTTGACCAACATCCCAAGGGGTTTTGGCCTAAACCCTGTCTACACATGACCATAATATGCTTCCTTTATAAAGTCTGTGTTTCTTCTAGGTCTTTTCCCATCAGTTGTGACATTTTATCCAGGGCATTTACTGCATTCAATTTCTTCTAACAATGATAAGTATTAACATTTAAGCCTTAACAAACTGCTTCAAATGGTGCAGCATTTTACAGTAATGGAAGTTGTGAAACTGCAAATTTAAGTGGACAGCGGAGCATGTGCTCTCCGAGCGCCCGTTCTAGTTGAATTAGCTCTGCTACGAGAGTAGCATAGCTTTTGTTGATCCTGGCTGCCCCAGATGCGTGTCCCGTGTCAGCACGAACCTAGATCGAAAAATTCTATCTTATTCAAGACAGCCAGAGGCTGTCTTGAATAAGATAGTTGATAACTACGTTGTTGTTGGTCAGTTTTTGTCGGACTAGCACGAACCTAGAAGTTAGGACTAGTGCAAAAGTCGCCGCTAGGGGCGCTGCGGTCCATTTCGCGCCGTCACATGCAGGCTCTGGGCTGTGTGTGCACAGCCAACCATGACAGGCCTGTTGCTACTTATTCACGGGATAATCATATAGCGTTCTTATTGAGGGTGCAAGCATTCTTGTTGAGTGGCTGTGAAAAAATCAAGCATCTGTTACTGAGCTGCTTAGCACAGTATAGAAATGATAGTAGCCTTACAGGAGCATTTTCAGCATATCTTGATATGTATGCTCAGGCCATTTTTAACCGGCCTAACAGCGGAGGCCGGTTAATACAGGAGCTGTAAATGGATCAGGTGAAACCATAAACAGTAACCACAAACCAGTAACCACAAACCAGTAACCACAAACCAGTAACCACAAACCAGTAACCACGGTTTTTCCCCATTGTGACCTTAATATTTCACTTACAGTTATGAAATTTGATACAGGTATGGGACTCTGGGTATGGATTGGGAACATGTCGAGAAATCCAAGATGGCTGCCGTTTTGTGGCGGCCATCTTTCTTCATTCTTGAACTGCCCATTGTGACCTTAATTTTCACTTAAAGTTATAAAATTTGGTACAGGTATGGGACTCTGGGTATGGATTGGGAACATGTCGAGAAATCCAAGATGGCGGCCATTTTGTGGTGGCCATTTTGGCAGCCATCTTTCTTCATTCTTGAACTGCCCATTGTGACCTTAATATTTCACTTACAGTTATGAAATTTGGTACAGGTATGGTACTCTGGGTATGGATTGGGAACATGTCGATAAATCCAAGATGGCGCCCATTTTGTGGTGGTCATTTTGGCAGCCATCTTTCTTCATTCTTGAACTGCCCATTGTGACCTTAATATTTCACCTACAGTTATGAAATTTGGTACAGGTATGGTACTGTGGGTATGGATTGGGAACATGTCGGGAAATCTAAGATGGCGGCCATTTTGTGGTGGTCATTTTGGCAGCCATCCTTCTTCATTCTTGAACTGGCCATTCTGACAATAATATTTCACTTACAGTTATGAAATTTGGTACAAGTATGGGACTCTGGTGATGGATTGGGAACATGTTGAGAAATCCAAGATGGCGGCCATTTTGTGGTGGCCATTTTGGCAGCCATCTTTCTTCATTCTTGAACTGCCCATTGTGACCATAATATTTCACTTACAGTTATAAAATGTGGTACAAGTATGGGACTCTGGGTATGGATTGGGAACATGTCGAGAAATCCAAGATGGCGGCCATTTTGGCAGCCATCTTTCTTCATTCTTGAACTGCCCATTGTGATCATAATATTTCACTTATCGTTATGAAATTTGGCACAAGTATGGCACTCTGGGTATGGATTGGGAACATGTCGAGAAATCCAAGATGGCGGCCATTTTGTGGTGGCCATTTTGGCAGCCATCTTTCTTCATTCTTGAACTGCCAATTGTGACCATAATATTTCACTTACAGTTATGAAATTTGGTACAGGTATGGTACTCTTGGCATGGATTGGGAACATGTCAAGAAATCCGAGATGGCTGCCATTTTGTGGCAGCCATTTTTGCAGCGGCCATTTTTGCTGCAATCTTTCTTCATTCTTGAACTGCCCATTGTGAACTTTATATTTCATCTACAGTTATGAAATTTGGTACAGGTATAGTACTCTGGGTATGGATTGGGAACATGTCGATAAATGCAAGATGGCAGCCATTTTGTGGTGGCCATTTTGGTAGCCATCCTTCTTCATTCTTGAACTGGCCATTGTGACAATAATATTTCACATACAGTTATGAAATTTGGTACAGGTATAGTACTCTGGGTATGGATTGGGAACATGTCGAGAAATCCAAGATGGCTGCCATTTGTGGCGGCCATTTTGGCAGCCATCTTTCTTCGTTCTTGAACTGCCCATTGTGACCTTAATATCTCACCTACAGTTATGAAATTTGGTACAGGTATGGGACTCTGGGTATGGATTGGGAACATGTCGAGAAATCCAAGATGGCTGCCATTTTGTGGTGGCCATGTTGGCAGCTATCTTTTTTCATTTATTGAACTGCTCATAGTGACCTCAATATTTCGCTTAGAGTTGTAAAATTTGTTACAGGTATGGGCCTGTGGGTATGGATCAGGGACATGTTGAGAAGATGGCCGCCATTTTGGCAGCCATCTTTCTTCATTTCTTGAACTGGCCATTGTGACCTCAATATTTCACTTAAGAGTTATGAAATTTGGTACAGGTAATTCAACACTTCCTAGCTCATTAGGAAGACCTGCTACAAAATAGCTGATTCCAGATTTGAATTGCCCTTCCAAAACTTACTCAGAAACTATGGATTGAGGAAAAAATATCTATTCCTTCATTGATTTTTGCAATATCTTCAGGATTTGCAAGTTCGCTAATGGGGAATTACATTATAAACTTCAAGTGAATTCTGGTAAAGGTAAGTATTTATAGAATGGGCCAAAATTTTACATGTGACTTCTACTATATAAACTGCAATACCAGACCAACGTCAAGCAGGATCAGAAAATATTGGGGGCAGCTGAAACACCCTACTGTGGGTATCAGATGGGAGCAAGTTGAGAAATCCAAGATGGCAGCCACTTTGGTACAGGTATTGGCCTGTGGGTATGGATGAGTAACGTGTTGAGAAATCAAAGATGGCGGCCATTTTGACAGCCATCTTTCCTTTTTTTTAGAAATCTGTTCAAACTGCATTGCTTCTATACTAATAGTCTAGCATCTTCCAATCAACTATTTCTCCTATCTTCCAATATCAGTTGCTCAGTGGTTTAAGCAATGGCACCTTCAATTTCATTGCACTAGGTCGGTTTTGAATCCGCGGATTCTTGTTTAAATATAAAAGTGGTGGGGATTTTGCCCACCAGCCCCTGCAAAATCCCCACCACTGACTGAGATTTGCCCCACCAGATATATATTCTTTGATTGCTATTCTTTGATTGCTATTCTGTCATTGATGGATTTCCCAACACAAGCCTCAGAGCTTAGCATGCTTACTGCTTAGTTCCCAGTTGTCAAAGTCTGAATACACTAAAGTCAAACAAGAGAACAACTATGTTTTTATATATTCACATGAAAGCTCATATATTCACATGAAAGTTCTGGTGGTTCTGACATTCTGAACTAAGTTTTAATGTACAGCTAATCACAGGTCCAAGCCTAATCTATAGTGTAATTGTCACTAGTGTATTCGAAGGTACCATGCTCAAGCTGGGCCTGCACACTTCATCTGGACAGAAAATTAACAGGTCATTTTCGGAATCTACCAATATCAGTTGTAGAAGTGCAAAGGTGACATTTATTTCGTAAGAACTTAATTATCTTTTAAAAATGACCACTTTATGTCCAGAAGAAGTTAGCAGGTTCAGTCAAGAGTCCTGTCTACAGGCTATGAGCGGCTGTGTCTCACTAGACATTGTTTTCTATATCTTTTCTCAATCTAACTTAAATTGTAAAAAAAAAAAAACATACAAAAAAAAAAGGCAAAAAATTGACATATTTGGAAGTTCCTTTTTAGCTCGTCTGTTTTCTTTGAAAACGAAGAGCTATTGTCGTCACTCGATCGGCGTCGTCCTCGTTGTAGTAGGGTGGCTTAGCCTCAATATTTGGTGGAATCGTTCACTTTATTACAATTTTATGAGGTTTTGGTTGTGGGTAGACATGACCAAGACCTTTCAAAATCCACCGACTGCCAAGCTGATTTCGCCCCCTGGTGGCCATATTTGGCAAATCCAATATGGCCGCCATCGCATTTTGCCGATTTTGTAACTTTTCAACCAGGCATCATAAATACTTGTGTGATACCTCTAGTTCGGGGTTTTCTTGACTGAGGAATTCATTTTTGGCATTTATTTAGTGATTTGAGCAATCCTGGTGGCCATATTGCACAAATTCAAGATGGCCGTGCTAATAATTGGCGGACTAACATAACTTTGTGACTAAGCGTCGCATCTTCTCATATGATACCTCTATTTTGGGGTTTTAATGAATGAGGAATTCATTTTTTGCATTCTCTCTTTGATTGGACTATCCCCTGATGTTCATATGGGATTTCAATGACATGTTTAAGTCAGTGCAAATCATACCAATGAGCGTTAAGTCATTTTGTTCAATCACGCTCGAAGAAACAATGTCCGATAACTCGAATCAGAAAAAGCTCATATGAAAGGTAGAACCTCCTAGAACATGCTTAAGTCACCAAAAGTTGCCACATTTTCATTCGATGATTTCTTTATTATTATTTCATAACAGAATGTTTATGCTGAGATGAAGTCTTAATTGTCACTTACATAGCCTGAGCAGGAATAAAATTGCATAATTGAGTTCAGTTTTAAGCAATCAGAAACCGCTCACTCACTTATGTTATGGCTAATTGATAATAAATCAAGAGTGTCATTTTCATGACACGTTGGTCTGTTTCTCTTTGGTTTAACTATGAACACATATTGCACATTTTTAGAATTATATGTATTCTAGCAGTATCAGCAAAAACCTCCCAAATATCTTTTTTATTCCTTTGATTAATGCACAAGACCTCCACCATTTTATACCATTAACATGATTTATGTCCTGTGATATTTATTTCTACTGACTGTCAAGATTATCTGCAAAATGTTGGTTTCATACCTGAACTATGAGAGGACCACCTTCATTTGGCTGCAGAATTTGAGTTCCTATTTCTTTAGAATAATTGAAGCGAAACATTTAAGACCATCTCAAATGAGCTTGTGGAATGAATATATCTCCTCTCAAAGATTGTATGTTCACAATGCTCTTGACAAATCTCTTGAACAATGAAGATGATACCCTGCTCTAAACAGGAGACAATTTCTCAAACAAGCAAGATCTTAAGAAGGGATATTTCAAGATGATTGCTTGATTAGTCCTGCATCTTGAACGTTCAGAACAAATCAAACAATATTGGTGGTTGGCATGAAAGACCGAAGCAGTCATCTGGAATCCTGTGAACACTCTCCAATTCACTGTACACACTCCAATTCACTGTAAATCCACAGAGGCAACAGGGAGAGAAAAGATGAAGCACCCACAAAAGATATGATAGTCCTAACTTCAATCCCCACTCACTCAAACAGCGCTGCACACAGCTGTAATGCCCCAGTCTCACGGCACGTTACGGAGAACTTTTTTACCACTGAGGGGTAGCTTGAGTTGAATTCCAGGAAAAAAATGACCATCCCGGCGACATACAATGTTTATAAAACAATTACATAATTAATTAAAAGCATATCACGGCGGGGTTCTTTTTGTTCACTGCAGGGAAGAAAAGTTGTACGCCGTCCCCAAAAGTTCGCCGGGGGAAAGGAATTTCCTCCTCCTGAGGGATACTTTTATATCGCCCCGAGATATAAAAAGTACCCCTCAGGGAACCTATAACTGCCCCTCAGGGAACCTATTTTACCGCGGCGGGATGTCAAAAACTGCCGGCGAGGCTTCAAATGTCCCCCCAGGGGCAGGAAAGGTCCCCGCGGGGGCAGGAGAGGTCCCCTCAGGGGCAGGGGATGTCCTAATATCCCGCCGGAGATGTTTTTGAGACGTTCTCACTGAAAAAATCCCCGCCGGACATCCAAAAATCAAGAAAATTTTGGGCTCTGTTCCGCCGTCATGAAAAAAAAGTTTGTACCTGTTGAATCTTTTTTGACATCCACGGTGCAGTTTTTCCATCTCTAGGAACCCCTGAGGGGAAAATAAACTTCCCCTGGGGGGATGTGAAAAGTCAACGGCGGATCACCCAAATTCATCCAAATTACCAGGAAATACTTCGACGCCGATTTAAATAGTTCTCCGGGAGCCGCCGTGAGAATGTAGCATAACCTGCTTCATCCATAATGGACAGAAGAAGGACAGAAATCTTGAAGACAATGACGTGAAGCAAGTGCTCAATGAGTATTGCCAAGGGTTACACTATGCTGTGGCAAACTTATCAGTTGATTTTATTCTTTGACCAATTGCCACAAACATGACTCTGTGTTTACAGGGATGCTCCTGAAAAGACAGGAGGAACCTGCTTGACAAGACGAAACTCTCAGTCAGTGTTATTGTACGATGTTATGTTCAAGTACAAGTTCACTCAAACAATCCATAATATGCATCCACTAAAACAAACATCCCAAAACATCCAGTTTAATGTGCCCTCTAGCACCAACAGTAGAGAAGAACCATGAATATTGCAGTTGAACTAGCATGTCACTTTATCATGTTCATTCATCGTAGTTTACAATACATTTTTTGGACATTCAGGTGGCTGTTTCCAGCATCTTCATGTGATTGTTCTCTACTCTACGACAAAACTTGACACTTGTTGATGCAGGATCTCAAGATTTATACAAGGTTGTGTTTGTGCTACAGCAATGAAACCTGTGGTGTTTGACACCAAAGATGATGATTTTAGAGAATTAAGTATTCTCGGCTGCTAATGGTTTCTTATCATTAGCATGAATTGCAGTAAAAAAAAAGGAGGCATGCATGAGACACAAAAATTTGCAAAAATTTTGTCTTCGATGTCTTGCTACTTCTGAAGTAAGCATTGCAGGAACTTAAAATTTGCAAACATGTTGTTCATTGTGTATCACCATTGTAGCTTTGGACTAAGCCTATTAATAGAGCAATAAGAAATTCCAAACAGCTGATGGAGGTTTGTCCAAATAGCTATGCCTCTTATGGTGCCAATGCAAAAGCAGTAACTAAGGCAGAAGGTCATGAATTCTGTCAGGCTCATTGACCATTTGAAGGGGTTCAGATCTCATTGACAGGTCATTATGAGGAGTCGCTTTAACAGCATTTGGTCAATTGTTTAAAATGATGTTGTACAATAATACAGCAATTTTTTTTTTTTTCAGGAAAGCTGCTAACACCAGATTTCAAGTAATGTACATATTTGCCACTTTTTTTCTGAAATCCGCAATTGTTGACATTTGATAGAGATGCCTACACTTCAAATCCTCCGTGCGCAACCACTGGCTCTGAGGGCATGGGTTCGAATCCCACCCCGGTACTCAATTTAGTCCGAGCCCATGGGACATTGAATGGAGGCGGGTTGTATCCAGTGTTCTGTGCTGGGGCAGCTGAAAGACCCTGGGTATCCCTGAATTAATAGGGTTTGTGCCAGACTCCCAGTCTTCTCATCAATCATCTTACGGCAATCACCAACACTGGAGGGTGCTACGGCATGGGAACCTTGGGCAATGTTCCTGTATTCTCAGCATGGGCGCCTGCCCATGGACGCTACACTGCAGCTGCCCTGAGCTGTATCATAGGTGGAAGGCTCTCCACAAATTTCATGTGCCGCATGTTGGTTCATGACCAAGAAATTAAAATCAATTCAAATCTAATTAATCACTTAATGCTGATGTGTAAGAACCCATATTTCCTTGGTTAGCAGGACATTGAGACATGGTAACAAATCTATCACTTAAGTGTTTGTGTGTCCCAAACTCTGAAGCATCTTGATCTCAGAAAATGGCAGATTGGTTAGCTCATTGATGACAATGATTTTCTTGGATAATGCCAAAAGCAGAATAGTAATTTCATTGTTTTTTTTTCTGTCAGTTGGCAAATGAATAACATGCATTATTCCAATTCACAAGTTAGATAGACAGCCAACTGATATGATGACAGTTTTCATGCAACTCACATAAGCTGGATGGTGCATAAGGGGAATTTCAAAATTGCTTGTTAAAATTCTGTGTTGAGTCCCCATGTCAAGCATAACGCTACTGCACTGATGTTGTATGAAATGGCCATTCAAAATAAATTGAAAATGTCCAAATCATGTTCTTCCTTATCAAGATTATAATTTTCATTAATTGGTTGATAAACATTTATCTTGATTGATTGTCTCCGTGATGGAACAAGAAAGTCACCATGTGTGTCAGATAAAATGCACCTGCTTTGTGGATTCTTTTATCTTTTATTTTAATGGATAGAATTAAGGTTGGGTTGCTTCAATTTCTCCCTCCTTTTCAGGGAAATCAAGCTTTTTTTTGTTATATATCAGTAAAGTATCTTGCCCTAATCTTGTCCACAGAGTACCTGCTTCTACAATAACATTCTACCACAAATCCTAGCGTTTTGGAATTCAGTGTGGAGTCTATTGGCCTACCATAGAGAAATAATGAAAGCCACTGTTGTTATTCTGGGAGCAAGGCGCTATAATGCATCAATGCTATATAGGAAATTGCATAGTTCAAGTATTCACTCTGGACTTTCACCTCAAAGTTAGGGAAGGGTGCTAGGATGCATGGATTGCATTAAATTTTGTTTTCCAGAAGGGCATATGCAAGTATTTCATCATTTTTTCATTGGTGCGAGACACAATTGCAAGTGGACGGCCCTCCCACATTATGTCCCAATGCATCTTATTTGATGGTATATTGATTTTTTCAATTATCGGTTTAATATTAAAGGTTGAAATCCAAGCAGCACTTATAGTGCCAGTGATAGTCAGCAAAGGATATCTGGTTGTTAAAGCGGATAAGGTTTTGTGCTAAAATGAATATGTCTAATGTTCATTGACATTGCATTGTCCCTCCGTTGTGCAAAGTCCCAAGAAGCTGTTCTTTGTGTGGAAAGATGACAGATAGCTAAAAAGCAAAGAGTTCCACCTATACTCTCCATAAATTAATTGATTTTGCAATGCAAATTAAATAATAAATATATTCCATGATAAAAATACACAAAAAAGGGTCTCAATTCAAAAATCTTGATGCACTTCTTGAGGTCTACAATACTTTGTTCAGTGCTACAGAATACATTTGCTCATTTCCATTGACTCAAAAACACATTGTTAGAATCTCATAGGGCCACTAGGGGTGCTCCAAACAAAGAAAGAATGCAAAAAATGAATTCCTTGCTCATTAAAACCCCAAAATAGAGGTATCATATGTGAATACATGAGGCTTAGTTAAAAAGTTTCTGTCAGTCTGCCAAATATTAGCACGCCTATAGCACGGCCATCTTGAATTTGTGCAATATGTCCATCAGAATTACTCAAATCACCAAACTGATCCCAGAAATGAATTCCTCAGTCAAGAAAACCCCAAACTAGAGGTATCACACAAGTATTTATGATGCCCGGTTCAAAAGTTACAAAATCGGCAAAATCTGATGGCGGCCATATTGGATTTACCAAATACGGCCACCAGGGGGCGAAATCAGCTTGGCAGTCGATGGATTTTGAAAGGTCTTGGTCATGTCTACCAACAACCGAAACCTCATAAAATTGTAATAAAGTGAACGATTTTTTGACTAAGCCCCCCTACTATTGTCCCGGTTAAGGTTTTTGTAAGTGTCCATTTGTGACCTTAGTTTTGCACTTAGAGTTATGAAATTTGGTACAGGTATGGGTCTATGGGTATGGATCAGGAACATGTCGAGAAATCCAAGATGGCTGCCATTTTGGGGTGGCCATGTTGGCAGCCATCTTTCTTTGTTCTTGAACTGCCCATTGTGACCTTAATATTTCAGTTACAGCTATGAAATTTGGTACAGGTATGGTACTCTGGGTATGGATCAGGAACAGGTCGAGAAATCCAAGATGGCGGCCATTTTGTGGCGGCCATTTTGGAAGCCATCTTTCTTCATTCTTGAACTGCCCCTTGTGACCTTAATATTTCACTTACAGTTATGAAATTTGGTACAGGTATGGGCCTGTGGGTATCGATCGGGCACATGTTGAGAAATATTAAGATGGCGGCCATTTTGTGGTGACCATTTTGTGGTGGCCATTTTGGCAGCCTTTTTTCTTCATTCTTGACCTGCCCATTGTGATCTCAATATTATAAGAGTTATGAAATTCTTTACAGGTATTGGCCTATGGGTATCGATTGGGAACATGTTGAGAAATCCAAGATGGCGGCCATTTTGGCAGCCATCTTTCTTCTTGAACTGCCCATTGTAACCTTTAAATCTCGCTTAGGGTTATGAATTTAGGTATTGGCCTGTGGGTGATAACCTGCCACACATTGATAGATTTCACATTAACAGACGAGCGTTGAAACCGCTTGCGGTTCTGGTTTTTGTGGAAATTATATGGAATTATTATATGATAGATAGATAGATAGATAGATAGATAGATAGATAGATAGATAGATAGATAGATAGATAGATAGACAGGCATAATGGAAATGGGTGGATAAACAATTTTGTGAAGAAATGGATGAATAGAAATGGATTGATTGACATGTTCATGGATGGGTAGAAAGGCAATCAGTGGAAAGTGCAAGTGGGTGGATACAGTTACAAGGATAGGAATGGCTTGGAAGGGATGCATAGAATTGGGCAGATAGAAATTGGTGACTGGAAAAGGGATAGAAATGAGTAGATAGAATTTTGTGCATAGAAATTAATGGATAGAAAAGGGTGGATAGAAGTGGCTGGATAGAAAAAGATACAAATAAAAGGATGAATGGATAGAAATGGATGGGTTGAAATGAGACTTAATTAGAGGATAGAAATGGTTAAAATGGGGTAGATAGAAATGGCCATAAAATCCACTGCCAGAAAGGTATAGAAAATAGAATGGGTGGATAGACAAGAGAATGCTTCGATAGAATTGGATGGATAGAAATGACCAGAAATTGATGCAAAAAATGGATAGAAGTGAGTCAATAGAATCGGTAGCTAGAAATGGGTCGATAGAAATGGATGGATAGAAAGAAATAGAAATGGGTTAGGTGAATAACAATGGATAGAAGTAAGTGCATAGAATTGGTTGGTCAAAATGGACGACAGAAATGGATGGATAGAAAGGAATAGAAATGGGTGGATAAAAGTGGATAGAAGCAAGTGAATAGAATTGGTTGGTCGAAATGGGAGACAGAAATGGATGCATAGAAAGGAATACATATGATAGATAGAACTGGATGTTGTTAGTGGCAACGCTATAAGATAGATAGATATGGTAAGTGCAGCATTTCTGGGCTCTCATGAGGGTTGATTGATGAGATGAGAGAAAGAGCTGGGTCCTCAACATGTTACACATTTACCCCATGTGAGGGATCTCTTACTTGCCCAGCATAGACAGTGATACAAGGGGCCACCAATTTAACGTCTCATCCGAACGACATCCAGCTGGGATTTTGCTCATGAAGGTACACTGAAAATTTAGGGTTCCCCACCGGGGTTCGAACCCATGCATGCAAAACCTTCAGGGGGAGACGAGGCAGGAGCCACCCACTTTACCCCCGCATAAATACCAGGTGCCCCATTCTTGAGACCCCTCTCCCCCCCTGAGTTTTAATGTGATGTCGTTGCACTGGTAGCAGAGCTATGTTTGTGCATCTCAGGCACTCCATTCTAGTTTATATACAAGGTTGGCAACTCCTGGTTTGAGAATCCATGCTCTTGCTTGAGACAGCATTACAGCAGGGATTCTCAAACCAGGAATCTTGAGGGAGTTGCCAACCTTGTATGTGTTGTATACAGGATATGTTTAGCAATGTGAGCTTTTTGCAAGAAATTATAATGCCTGTGGTTACTACATTAGGGGAGACCGGGGTTAGTTGAATCGCGGGGTTAGTTGAAACTTGGCCTAAAATCAGCTTTATTTCAAATTTTTGGCCAAACTGGTACTTTTTCTAGATATCCTGTTTATTGGCACATGCTATCATACCTTTATCCATTTAAAATTTCAAAATGCTAATTCTGTAGGCAAGAAAGTTTGTTTTTTTTGTGCTCTAGTAACTTGTTTGCTCAATCTTCGAGGGGGATTATTGTATAGCTATGATTTTAATCCAGGTGAACTAACCTTATTTCTAAATAAGTAAATCCATGCCTAATCCACACCCAGAAGCTTTTTGTTGTGTGACTTTGAAAAGACTGAAAAATAAGACAATATTGTGTTCCAGTTGTGATGGGGTTAGTTGAATCATACATGGTGCAGTTGGCCGTAACATAGATTTCAAGTGTTCAAATTGCCTTGCAAGTCATTGTTAGCTGGAGTTACTGCAGTTTAGAACTACTACAGTGCATGTTTGCGTTCCTGAAAGGAAAATATGGAAAAACCAGCTTTTTTGCCAAAAATAGACAAAAAAAGTAGTTAATTACAGTATACATTTTCTTTTCAAATGAGTGTTGTACTGAAGCTGGTGGTCATCATAGGGATATCAGTTATGCAAAGGAAACCCCTTTTATAAGAAGTTGTCTCCAAATTTTTATGGCGCTTCAACTAACCCCGGGGTCGGGGTTAGTTGAATCAACATTTTTTCTGGAAGTTTGTGTCTGTGACACAAATTTCAATAATCGTTTACAATATCTCTTGGGCTGATCATTGAGTTAAACACGCTCACTATCACATGCTAAAATTTGGTGTGAATATCTTGTACCGTTTGCTCTCCAGCGCAAAAATAAAAATGAGAGTGCCAACTAACCCCGGTCTCCCCTATCCATTCTGTTGAGGTTTGGGTTGAGACAAGGTTTATCACACTTTGTCACCCATGTCATCGGAACCTCAGACCTGTTTATCACACCCTGGTGGTCTTCTGAACTTTCTCAGTTTGTGTACCTGCTCAGTGTCACTTAGCCCTATTGGTAGGGCGATTTTACATCCATCATTGTCATCGATGTAAAGAAAAAAGTTGATATTTGACAAACAATTTTACACAAAACGAATATGAATTTGATATAATTAAGAGTTTTTTGATTTGAGTTATTCAAGAATTATTTATACAACCATTCGTACATTTTCAAAGGAACATCTTGTGTATAATTAGGACTTTATATTTTAGTTTATGGAATAGATATTTCAGAATTAGACAATACGACTGACAGCTTATTGTCCGGAAGGCTGTGTCTCATATTTTGTGTGAGGTAGCTGTCCTCTGTGCTCGTCTTGGGTTCTTTGCGCGGAGGTCAGGGTTCCGTGATGGAACTTCCAAAAAAATTATTTTCAGATAATATAGCATTCGGTATGCTCATTAATTATATTCAATAATATTATATGGCAAATTCAGTACTTGAATGATTTAGCCATACCGTAATTAGTTTATATTGTTAGAGAACAAAAATAACTTAAACGAGTTCTTTTAACAATGGTTGAGTGTGATCACAGACAATATATGAAGAGAATGGATCTCACGTGGAGATGTGCACCGGCAAACATACACGTAGAGCTCCTGATGGACACCCTACTTCTCTTGCTTCAGTTCCTTGAGGCAGGCAACTTGTTGAGGAGGAGTCCTGCAAGGAGGTTGTTGTTGGTGCTCAGTGGTGCTGTTATGCAATGCACATGATGTTGTGGTGTGGTGGAGATAAACTTGCATTAGGTAGAGAGGAGATCCTAGCCTCCTTGGGCCATTGGGCAAACCCTTGGGTTGTTAAGCATGCCTTGGAGTCTTGGGGCAGATCTTTTGGCCTCTTGTGGACTGGCCCAAGCATGGCTCAAGTTGGTTGTTGAGGGTCTCTCTTCACATTACCATGTATTGTGTGTGGTTAGCCAGCCCCTGGGTAAATGTGCACCACCCCCGATTAGATTACTTAATCATAAACCAAATAAACATTACGACAAGGAATGCATGGCTCTGGGTTAACCCAGGCTGCAGATTATCATCCAAGCTGCCAGCTGCAGATTATCCCTATCTCTGTCCTGCTGCCAAATTGCAGTGAACTATTTTAAAGTTTACCCTTTATTTATGCATTTTTGAAGCATTTCTAATCTTTTTCAAGCACTTTTTGTCTACTTTAAAGCACTTTTTAGTGTTTTTGTGTTAGTATTGCCACGTGGTGTTCTTAAGCTTTATGATATGAACTTGTTAGGGCTGATCTTGAAAGGATTATTGATTTACAGCCCCAAATGGTTCTGATCATATTAGGGGCCTATGACTGGTACATGTGCCAGCTGTCTGTTGTAAATTGGATTCACAATTTCACAAGTATTTATGTTAGTGATATGGGTAATCGGAACTGTAAAATCAATTGAACATATATTTATCAGTTAATAAGTTAATTCCATTAATGATTAAGTAATTACCTAAAATAATCATTGATTGTGTTATCTTATTCTACTGGTATAATTATACACTCTATAGATATTGATATAGTTAAAAATACATGCAATATAGAATTATAGATCTATGATGCTCAAAATTCTTGAGCATTGATATTTAGGTAATAATTTACCATGATAAAAAACAAGAACCCGCGGGTTGCATAATGCAGGTGGAATTTTCTACTGTAGGGTTGCGTTTGACACAATATTTTCAAAACTTGGATTTTCATATGCATATGAGTTCTGAAACTTCAGGCCTTGGTAAAAAACAACTGTTTCTGGTCTTATTTTTCAGCTGTCAGAAGGGCATCATTTTGTTAATATCAATAAATGAGAAAATCCTGTCTCTTAATACCCTATACACATCCCATAATGCTAATACACGCCATTGCAGATGTTCTCCATCAGTGAAAATCTGAAAATGACATTCAAATGGCAAGATCAAGGTGCTCCGTCCAATCCACAAACTCATCAACGAAAACAATCTTTATTAAACCAGATATGGAGCACTGAACACGTTTTTAAAGCAAAAACAGGTATATAGAATGTCTGAAGTACATCTCAAATGTATTTTTTTTTTTTTATTACACATAAGGAATCAGGAAAAAAGAAATCTTGCTTTTTCCGGACCATCATAAAAACACTGTTGTAATTTTGGCTATAAATGAGAACATCTGTCTCTTAATACCCTATTTATAATCCAAAATGCTCCTAAACACCACTGTAGATGTTCTCCATATGTGAAAATGTGACTTTCCAATAAGATAATGCTATTTAGATGGCAAGATTATGGAGTTTGTCCCAATCCACAAAACCAATTTTTCTACAGAAACAATCTGTCAACAGGCCTAGAGCAATAACCACGATTTTTTAAAGCGAAAATTAGTATATAGATTGCCTGACATATATTCCACATAAGTTTTTCTTGATTCTTAGATTTGGGGATTAGAAAAAATTATATACAACTTTTTTGATCGGCAGAAATGCATCATTTTACCCCATATTGTCACAAATATGATTTTCTTTATAAAAATAACCCATACATAATCCAAAATGCTTCTGCGCACAAAACTAGGGGTTCTCCACTAACGGAAAATCTGATTTTCGAACACGAAAATTCACTATTTGATAGCAATATCGGGGTGCATGTTCTAATCCACAAAACCCATTATATGGTAAGTGACTGGTATAATGCAGTGGCGCATGCGCACCTGCATTAAAAAGACCTTCAAACCTTACTTTTCTAACTAGTCACTTCCTAAACATGTTTTCTTTCAATGATTCGCCAAAAAGATTCAACTTCTTGGACATCCAATTAGGGTTTTGAAAGGACTGGAAATTACACTTTTTTCTTTTAACATTTTTCTCTTGTCTTTTTTGCCAATGGTTGGTTGCCTTGAGGTACCCCTTTCCTATTTCAACAGGTTCAGAGCAGGTGTCTGTGGGTTGCCTTGTGTTAGTCACCTGCACCCATTAGCACAGAACCTGGTCTTTGTCAAAAGAACCCTTTTGTAAAGGCCCAATTGTTATCTAATGTTTCTTTTTTAAAAAGGCCTTGTTTTTGTCCCAAGTAATTTATAATGCTAAAAGGAAATCCATCTGTATTGTTAAATTTGGGATAATTAATGTTCACAGATATTCATGTATTGGCTAATAGAGTAATTACTGTGGAATGATCAGACCTACCCAGTCTCTACAAGACTGCTATGAGAAGAGGTATAGGCACTGCACCACATCCTTGCACTTGATAGCCATTGGCAAAACCCACTAGAAGGGCTCATGGATTCTTGAGACGAGCCCATATGGCCACTGATCACTTGCTGCTAATTCCCTCCTTCTTATTTCTACCAACTTGGCAACACAGCTGTGTTTGGTTTCAGGATTGGATAGTTAAACCTATTTTCCACTTTGAAATGCTCAATTCAACAGTCTTAATTCACATATTGTCTTTAACTGGAGCTTTATGTCTATAGAGACAATATCGAGTTGGTTGCATACTGTCCAGCTGACTAACTTTTCAATGACTCATTTGTTTGTTCGGCATTTTGATTATCTTTTCGATTTAATTGCAGAGCTGAGATGACAGCATGAGAGGGTTGCTGCAGGATGAGGACACTGCCTCGCCTTCTACTGCTGCTCCTCCTGGTGGTCATGACGATGGTCCTTCTAAGTACTCGCTGCGGAATCCACTTGGGGGAGCCACCAGACTTTCGCAAGAGAGATGTCCTCTCAATTCAAATTCCACATAAGGTAGGTCAAGACTTCATGTAGCTTTCAAATTGTATGTCTCTCTGACTAGGGTGAAGCTCTTGTGTGTATGATGAAAGGTAATAGTTATTCTGACTTCAGGAGTGTCTTTTAGTTATACCGGTACTTGCGGAAACTTCTAAGTTGTCATAATATATGCGACTCGCGAATATGTGAAATTTAGCTTTTGCAATTCATCTTTTTAGTAGTTCGATATTATCAAGTTAATAGAAGCTGAGAACTGCCGATCGGGTTTACAAGTAGTTGCTAATTTACACATTGACCTAGTATTATAAATAAGTTGTTTTGCCAATAAGAATAATAAGGAGACTTCTGAAGTGAATATTCTTCCCATTCAATGGAGGTGTTAGCATATGGGGTAAAAGGTGTGTAACTGGCTTGTTTCTTCAGTAAGTGGACCTGTTAACTAAAGTGATTTAGCTGTAAATACTGTACTATTGCTTGTACAGTTGGGTTGAATGCCAGAAACCCCGTTTGCTGCTCTGGAACTTGTAGCAAGGTGGTTCCTTTGTAGTTTTGTGTAAATGTATAACCAAACATGATATTTAGCTTGGATAATGTTGGTGGATGACTTTTGACTTGTAAACCAGCAATGTCACATTTATTCTCAAAAGAAAGTACCACTAATTCAGAACCAATAGTGCATTACTTATGTTTAGACTGTTAAAAGTAATAGCCTCTTTTTTCTTAACGACGTAATGTTGGTCAAGTAGCAATTGGGTTAGGAGTACTCCAAAAGTCTCCAATGATTTAGATTTATTCTGGCAATCTGCAAGTGGCTGCGCACATGTAGTAGGCTACTTCAGGTTAAGTGTGCAGGACCCAGCGTGCTTGCCCATATGATGATTTAGACATTCAAAGTCATGAAGTTGGTTGTGAACTTGTGAGTAAATTAATAAGGATTTATAATAATTCCTGCGGAATATATTGAGGCCCACACCCTGTTGGTATGCTTGTCAAATAATTAGTAAGGCAGTGGTTAAAATCCTCTTTGGTGTAAGCATCCTTGCGTTGTTGCCAGCTAGAAGATTATTGGCACTCAACTTTCAAAAGGATGTTATCCTATAACTATAAGCGCCTTCATTTGTCTAACAGCTATTGTTTCTGTTGCAGGACTATTACTTGGAACTTTTAAAGAAGACTTTGGACACTCACAAATTGGAGGTTGAGTCGTTAAAGCGGCAAATTGCTCAACTGCAAACTCAGCTGAAAGAGAGAGGAGATTTGAGAACTGACGATGAGGATTCCATGCAGAGAGCCAACTGTTGCTCTAAAGCTCAATTCTACGACCAGTTCTACCAACAGAAGCTTCAAGATTCCGAAGTTGTGAGGGGCATCAATCTCCACAACGAATACGAAGTCATTCCATTCTGCAGGTTCACGCTGAACCGCATCTATCTGGTGGATCCAGGCATGGGCAAAAGAGTCGTGGAGAAACCTATAGGTTTCAAGAAGAAGGAGCTGAGCGAAGTCATCGCTTACGGGGTAGAGAAGTTGAATGGAGATCGAGGAAACAGGGAAAAGTATATCGTAGAGGATTTTGCGGAGGGTCTGTACAGGACAGAACCCAGTATGGGTACTCACTATGAGCTCTTTTACCGGGATATAGATGCCTCCAAAGACAACATGTACATTAAGGTGCTATTATCGAGACCCTTTGGTCCTATTCATTTCCTTGACATGAAGAAAGTGAACACGAAGAAAGAAATGATTAATATCATATTACCACTATCAGGGCGGACTGATAAATTTCAAAAGTTCATGGATAGATTTGTCAAAGTTGCTATAAAAGGGGACGGCCAGGTCTTTCTGACAGTTGTATACTTTGGCCTAGAAGGATTAAATGAAGTCAAATCCATTCTCGGCCAAGTGTCAAAACAGCACCGGTTTAAACAGATCAAATTGGTGACGTTGAACGAGAGTTTCTCCAGGGGTAGGGGGTTGCAAGTTGGGGTGCAGAGTTGGGGTGACAAGGATGTGCTCATGTTCTTGTGCGATGTGGACATCGTCTTCAACACAGACTATCTGGAACGATGTCGGAAGAACACAGAGAGGGGTAAGAAGGTCTACTACCCCATGGTGTTCAGTTTGTACAACCCAAATGTCGTTTACTCTCTGCATAACCTTGATGTGCCTGGGGAGGAGGAGCAGCTTATCATTTCCAAAGACACTGGTTTCTGGCGAGACTTTGGTTTTGGCATGACGTGCCAATACCGATCTGACTTCTTGAATTTGAATGGATTCGATGAGCAGATCGTGGGATGGGGGATGGAGGACGTTCTTTTGTATCGGAAACATGTTAAAAGTGACTTGTTAGTCGTTCGTGCTACGGATCCTGGTATTTTCCACTTGTGGCATGAAAAGCACTGTGATCCTGCGTTGCCTTGGGAACAGTACAGAGGGTGTATTCGTTCCAAAGCCTTGAATGAGGCGTCTCATCCCCAATTGGGAATGCTGGCCTTCAAAGAAGAGGTGGATGCCCACAAGCATCTAGTCAAGCAAAGACAATAGTTATATACATTGTTTTAAGATCTGTGTCAAATATTTCATACTCATCGCTTTCATCAGAATATTTCTCATCAATTTCATCAGAATATCTCTCAGCATTAAGTCATTTTATTCCTTTGATCTATAAGAGCTCATTGAAAAACCTATGGTATTAATAGTAAATTGTATTTGTTTTATTATCATGTGTGTTGCCATTTTGATATTTCTTTATCAGGCTCATTCTTACAGCATAAGATGCTCACTGCGAGCAGTCACATAGGAGGCTCTGATATAGTGAGAATGTGCCAAACTTAGTATTTGATATTTCTCTCATCAATTTAAATCAAGATTTTAAAATACGCTGCCAGCATTTGATATAATTTTATACTTTAGATCTTAGAAAAGGGTATAAAACCAATACTTTCATGAAATGTGATTATTTTTCCCATGTAAATGAGTTAATTTGTTCATTTTGATCTTCTGATGTGCATGGTCACAAATATTGTACTTGTAATCACATGTATATATTTTTTTAGCAAATCAAAATTCAGGCAAAGTCAAAAGTGTGTACTTGTCAAAGGTTTACAACCTTATGGGAAACAGATCTATACAAGCGCATTTTAGCATATATATATATATATCTTACCTTTTATGTTTGTATTTTGTTGAATTAGGTCTTTTTGTATTTGATTTAATGTTTGTCAATTTGAGTTTAAATGGACCCCCTTTATCGCACATATTTTAGCTTTTTAAGAAACACAGGGACCATTTTTGCTTCTACTCATGTAGATAGACGAATGCATACATATATATTATACTATAGGAAATTACATTATTACTCATATTCATAAAGATCATTATGCAAAATATACATATAGAGGTGCTCCAGAATAAACGGATAGGTATTTTCTTAAAACAGCAACTTTTAATACTAATGTCCCACACAATTGCAGCTATTTTTTTTTAACTCAAGCACGGATGTATCTGCACTATTTAAATCAAGGTGATATAATATTATATATTATCTGAATATTGTTAGTTTGATTAAGTAAACTGTTTTGCCAACATATCTTCAATCTACTGTAGCTGTATAA
Organism: Platynereis dumerilii; assembly: GCA_026936325.1. Classification (NCBI taxonomy): domain Eukaryota; kingdom Metazoa; phylum Annelida; class Polychaeta; order Phyllodocida; family Nereididae; genus Platynereis; species Platynereis dumerilii. The sequence goes on along the minus strand of JAPTHN010000002.1, from coordinate 78,820,003 downwards.
TGTATTCCAATCACCTTATCATGATATATATCAATGCACATGTGCCTACATAATTTTTTGCATATCAACAAGGCGTGTCATAGTATCATGTATGCTTGCTATGTTAATTTTTTGCTGCTATATGTTTACTGCATATTATATTCATTGCCATATGATTGAAATATAATTGTACTATATATATTTTTCATAAATTTCTTATTTCTTGTGAAAATGAGTGTATTATGCAAATGTTGATCTATGTAATGTCACAGTTAAAATTTCATGCCTGGTGCAATATATCCACTATTTTTTGTTTAATAAGAAAAAGTATAGTATTAGCTGTAGTCAATGATTAGTCATGTATTTGATTAGTCCTAGTTCAATATAATGTGTTATTTATTTGTTTCACAGTTTGTTTCCTCAGTTGCACCCTAGGTTACTGTAGTTTATGCATGTAACTATTAACTTGTTAATTGTTCAGCATACTATATTTTACAATTTCAAATTTTGTCAAGGTTTGGTATATCATAAAGATCTGGTCCATGGAAGCTGTCAGAAATTTAAATTGATCAAATTCAACACTTAATAGATATAATTATTGTAGAGTTAGAAGAGCAAAAAGTATTCTATTGCTATAAATAATCACTTGCATAATAATTTGAAACATGTCATTAAAATACAAGGGTATATAATTATACAATTAATTGATGCTATATTTACTAGTCAAATGCTTTCAAAAGATTTTAAGTATTAGCAAAATGTTTTGGATTTTGCTGCATGTTTTAGAAGATTTTAGTTTTAAAATCACTGCACCACACTCTACCAGTTTATGATGCGATTGAAGAGTGTGTCTCTCAAAAATCTTGTCAACAGAATTTACTGATATTATAATTTTAATAAACTACTTTATATGAAAAATTCACTCTTGTGTAATTATTTTGATCATTTGGTGTTTGGCAAATAACACTTGCTTGTTAGTTCTTATTATCTGGACGCCTCTGGCGTGCAGATACTGTCTCACAACGGCCTACTTCCTTGTGTTTTTCAGTTTCCTGTTGGCTGAACATAAGACATAGTGATGTACACAGTAAACCCATCAAACTTACTTTATGTTGCACACACGTGATCCAAGTGACTCAGACTGATATAGCAAACAGATAGTGGATAGATCTACAGATATCACCCGGAAATTGGTCCTTAACACCGAGAATAGCTGGAAATCTGTGTTGCAATCATGGAAAATTGACTGGATTCTAAATAGGACAATGTACTAGAATTATAACTGATATACTGTCCCTATGGCACACCAGGGAGGGGGGACCAGTCTACCAGAATCTGATATGCTTCAGCGCACACCCGTCATCAACACGCGGTAGCCACCTAGCATGCAAAATACGCACTAATGCTATTGGTTGAGAGAGCTATATAGATTTGCCGGTGTTCAACAACTAGATCATTAGATTGAAACTGGCATGCATAAACAATTTAAAAGGGGGTTAAAGAGCCCTAAAGCTATTGACCAACTTGTGACCGACTTATGCTCAGACAGGATGAACTGTTTTACAACCATGGCCTCATTCACACCTCCTTCTGACCTAAAGAATGGCTTTTTGAGGAAGCATACTACACTGGTCCATTTGTTAGACTAGCAGGGCTAGTCTTTAGGGATACTAGGTGTCGTCCAGTTCCGAGTCTACCATCTCCATGGCAACCACAGTAGTAGTACTGTCTATTTACACAAGGTGGCTACACTTTCTTCTTCTTCTTATTGGGAGTTCTCTCCCGTGTTTTGGAGCTCCCCTATTGATAGTTATGATATGGTCAATGATGTCAATCAATGTTAGTCAGCGATGTCAGCCGGTATATCAACCAGTGATATCAACCAGTGATGTCAGCCACTGATGTCACTAGGTGATGTCAGCCACTGATGTCAGCCGGTGATGTCAACCACTGATGTCAGCCACTGATGTCAGTAGTTGATGTCAGCCACTGATGTCAGCCACTGATGTCAGCCGGTGATGTCAGCCGGTGATGTCAACCGGTGATGTCAGCCACTGATGTCAGCCACTGATGTCAGCCACTGATGTCAGCCAGTGATGTCAGCCACTGATGTCAGCCACTGATGTCAGCTGGTGATGTCAGCCACTGATGTCAACCGGTGATGGCAGCCACTGATGTCAGCCACTGATGTCAGCCACTGATGTCAACCAGTGATGTCAGCCACTGATGTCAACCAGTGATGTCAGCCACTAATGTCAGCCACTGATGTCAGCTGGTGATGTCAGTTGGTGATGTCAGTTGGTGACGTCAGATGGTGATGTCAGCCAGTGATGTCAGCCGGTGATGTCAGCCAGTGATGTCAGCCACTGATGTCAGCTGGTGATGTCAGCCGGTGATATCAGCCACTGATGTCAGCCGGTGGTCAGCCATTGATGTCAGCCACTGATGTCAGCCAGTGATGTCAGCCGGTGATGTCAGCCACCGATGTCAACCAGTGATGTCAGCCACTGATGTCAGCCATTGCTCTCAGCCGCTGATGTCAGCTGATGATGTCAGCCGGTGATGTCAGCCACTGATGTCAGCCGGTGGTCAGCCATTGATGTCAGCCAGTGATGTCAGCCACTGATGTCAGCCGGTGATGTCAGCCAGTGATGTCAGCCGGTGGTCAGCCATTGATGTCAGCCACTGACGTCAGCTGGTGATGTCAGCCGGTGATGTCAGCCACTGATGTCAGCCACTGATGTCAGCCACTGATGTCAGCCACTGATGTCAGCCACTGATGTCAGCCGGTTATAGGATGATGTCAGCTGATGAAGTCAGCCAATGATGTCAGCAGATGATGTCAGCCAGTAATGTCAGTCAGTGATGAGCTGAACAAACTGCTGATCGACCCCCTGCTAGTCTTGCATATGGAAATATGCTCCCATCTAGTTTGACAATGTATAGAAACAAAATAAAAAGAATTCTCCCATGATGCATATATGTTTTAATAAAGTAAAGTGTAGTATACATAATCAAATAAAAGTTTTACTTTTAATTTGAAGTTTATAAACTTTATACAGTGTACTTTTAGTAAATGCATGACAGTTACAAGGGTAACTGTCATGGTAAATGTAAGCTGCATATGCATATACACATACACATACAGCAAGATTGTTGGGTAATTTGAAAGAGGTGTGAAAAGGGGTAAATACATTTACTCTGCCCTTGGTCCATTTTTCTAGGCCAATGTGCAATGAAGTAGGGCAATAGCCTCAGGGCTCTTTGACTTCGTTTAAATTATGCTATTGCTTTCTTTCTCGAACATCTCAGGTTTTATTGAAATCATAAAAGTGGGTCTGCTTCATGAAGATGAGCTGTATCTACCTTAGCTTAAGATGTCCAAAGCAATGATGAGCTGTGGGTGTGTATCTCCTCTGTCAGCTTAACACAACTATTTCAAGTTGTTAAACACACAACTCCATCACACACAATCAAAAAACTTCATGCATCGCTATGTAGCAATACATTTATTTCTCTCTCTTAAGGCCCATTGGCCACTATGCCCTGATAACTTCTGACTACTGCTATTATAATTCAGCCAACCAGACTACCAAACCAATATTATGTTACAATGTTCAGGTCAATTATCAGTGTCCAGATATGCAAATTGCAATTTGCCTTCTTGTTGTAACTTGTTGATTTTAGTCTGTTATTCAAAGTAGAGATTTGCTTGAGAATAACCCAAAAAGTGAGGTTGAATATGCAAGAATCTTTGGATGTCTCTTTGTGGTCATCCGACAAATATAATATCATTGTGTAAAACGAAGCTTTAGGATCAAAGGGCTACTGCACCTACATGGCCACCGCAGCCAGTGATAAGGCTGACTAATTGAAAACCAACAATAACTTAAGTCATTATTGGCAAGCTTTGCTGTTGGAGCTGGTTTTTGGCAAGTTGGGGGAACCTGCACGGTTTCCGGCCTATCACCTTCTACAATTCTAAAGTTCTAAAGTTCTACAGTTCTACAGTCCAGCCTGGAAGGAACTCATTTGAAAAAAATTCCTAATTCCTAATCACTTTGTGATTTTTATGAAGCATCATATATGTTGAAATTGAATCATTAACTTAGCTGGCCCTAGACCAATTAATTAGATGACTTGGCCCATGCTCAGCTGGCTGTCTGGTTTAGTCACTGGGAGACATTATATTATATGCTTGACCAGTAAAAGCGAGTTGATTGACTGTAAATCAATTTATTGGCTATGGCCCAACTGCCAGCTTGCAATGTGACAACTCCTATATGTCTGACTGCATGTGTTTGAGGCACCAGGCTCAATTCATGATGCTCATTGTACCAGTATCCAGCTCACTGAACATACTTGGTAGGCCTATATCGAGTTGGCCTGGAATAGTGCCTGCAATGAAATAGGCAGTCCTATTTCTGACAAGGCATCCAAGTAAGACAGCCACAGTACCTGATCTTTTGGAAAATTGATTTGCCAATTACATTATGTGGTTCTGTCAAACATTCTGCATGTTGGCGTCAACACATAACAGTACCATTTACAAAGGGTTCTTTAACTGATGTATCTTGGTGCATGACTGGTTCAAACAGAAGTGTGGGTTTCCAACTACAATGATGTTCATTACATGGGCTACTCTTAGCCAAAATCATGTGAATTAGCAGATTCAGTCCAACGACTGCATTATATGGAATACAATCAAACCTGTTCAAGAAGATTCAGTGTAGTCGCCAAAAAAACTGTACCCTCAACATAGGCCGACATATCCATAGTACATGCAAAGTAAATATCACTAGCAACAACTTGTGCCTTGACCTAGGTCTGTCTTGACCAAATATTTCACAACTTGACGTGAAGTCAGGCAAATGACCTAACCATTGGGCCACCAAACATTCCTTGTAATAAGTTTTATGACATTTGGGTGCTTGAGCACATTGCGAAAATCCCATTATCATCAAAATGACCATAAATGACTTTTAAAAAGAAACATGTCAAAGTATAAATCGTAACAATTTATTACAAAAGTGTGACCATAGGAGACTCGACTTTTAACTTCTAATTCAATTTTGGAACTTCTAAGAACACCGCAGGAATGAAAACATATATTTTCTTGAACCATTTCTTGGATAATCAGAGTGCGTAGACTATGTTAAATAATATCTATACAAACCCTTATTAATCTGTTAAAGTCAATAATTAATAAAGTACACCTAACTTAGTATCAATTAGAAAATCCTTATAAATATCAAGCCTAATGTTTTAAATATTTTTATATACAATAGGAACGTACCACCATTTAATATAGCAACAATCCCCAAAATAAAATTCATGTTTCATTTTAAAAACCCTTAAGAGACTCTACATGCAAAACCAATTTGCGAAAAGTCAAACGACCAAATACAAATAAATATATCCCTCTAATGGTAAGAAAGATGCTGATATGCACAGAAACTGTGGAACAATTAATATGTGTATATATATATTAACAACAATTTCATTTCATATAATTCAAATTTCAAAATACATGTATGCATAAATATTACAATATACTATAAACTGTGCATGGACGAAAAGTTTTGATCGAGGATACAAATGTCAGCTAGAACCAACATCACAAAGTATTTCACTACTTATGCTGTAGTTGAATTGGACTAAATGATTGTGATTCAGTGTCTTGCGTAACATACGGTCTTCAGAGGATGAAAAACTACACTTGCATCATAAACAGTCACTGACATTGCAAAAGTGAAGTACAGGGAGTATAGTTTATATCATAGGAAATCTGAGGTTAGTCCCACATAATAAGGGGGTTGGAACGTTAGAAGTGCTACACAGATGATTAAGCTTACTATCGATTATCAATTTCTCAATTAATTTTTCACACGAGTTGATGTCTATGACAGACGTTGCGTATAATATGTAGCACGCTAACCTGCACCTCTCTTTCAAGCAGATACCAAAAGTAGTTAACTCCCTGGTAATTTTCTGTTCCTGCCTTTCAGGGAAAGAGAAACGAGGAGTTTCTCACCTTCTAGGGTCCAAAAACGAGAGTTGAAGAGGGGTCACAGTGCATTGAGCAGTGAACATTAGGAGGACTATGCATTGTGTAGCCAGTGTTTTGCAGAATTATAATGCCTAAAGTAACAATGATTTCCAATGCTAAATTTCATTTCAAAAACAGGCAGTCAAGAAATGGACAGCTGGCTTTAAAGTAAACATCATAAATGAAAGCTTAGGGCATATAAATCACAAATCAAATGGAGCATAATTGGTTATTAGTATGTGATATGATGCATGTATTGCATCAATAATATGAGATAAAAGAAGTTACAAATATATACAGAGATTTCAGAATGAACAGTTCGTAATAATAAAAGTCACAGTAATTTACTAAATATACAGATCAACGGTTTGAATATTCAGCAACATATCAAACTCTGATAAAATACACAATGATTTTTGAAAATGATATACCTGAAGATTAGTAGTCTTATTATCATCTTCTGAATCTGAATATAAGCTAAATTCATTAGAGAAGTTAATATTAGACCAGTTATATCAATACAATTATACATTTTACGCATCTTCGAGATCTCATAGGTGTAGTGTGTCGTTTTGGATCTAAAATGAAAATTGCAAACCGCTATCTTGGAATATGCCAATTACGATTGAATTTATGGCCTCAAAAGAAATGCTTTAATAGATCTATATGGTTTAGGGAATAAATAATATTAAATATTCCTTAAATAATTCTTAAATACAACCTCAGTGGCAAGATGTAACTATAAATATGGCAAATAAATCTATATTTCATGCATATTACATGGCTGCTTGTGTATCATAATAGCATCACTATTGACATTATTATGGTCCCACGGGAAACTGTTATTTATAGACATGACACAATAAATGACTACATGTTCTTGAATAAGCAGGAGGAATTATATATCTTATCACAATTTAATAAGCATTAATAATGCAGTTCATATCATTTCACTCTTTGAGATTTCCGTTGCCGTTCACTCATCATTCAACTTGTTAATAAATCCAACATATATACACAACAAGATAACCAATAAATAGAAAGATATAGTAAGTGCAGCCCTCTTTAGGCCAGTACTGGCCAGTTACAGGGTAAGGGATCTACATAGGTCCTGGTGGTGGATGTATAATTTGGCTTTTACAGTCTGAATTTATGCACCTGGTAAGCTAATAGGACACATGATTTATTTATTCATTCAGGAGAACACAGCAATGAAATCAAACCCAGACATAAGCTATAATTGAAGCCCAGAGCGCTACCAACTGAGCTATTGGCATGTGGGTCCCAATAATGACACTCCGGCTGTGTCAAATGTCACATTTTAAAGGGATGTCTCATATAGCTTTAGTTTTTACAGATGTGACCGATAAATTTTTATGAATGAATTCAATAATTCTGAATTAAGTCTCCATTTAATCGGTAGATAAGCCCCTTCATGTGGCCATGTCACTTTTTAAGAAGGGCAATATCGCCATTCCAGTAATGTCTAATTTTACCACGTAGATCCCTTTGAGAGGAGATAAGAGAAAGAGAGCTCAAAGAGTCCTCAACATTATACAACAAAGAAAGAATCAATAAGAAATTGATGTATCGGTGCTTCAGATGTCAATATATATACAAACATAATATACAAAACATAATTCCCTAGAAATGTACAAACCCACAATAAAGTTATTCTAACTAAACCCTAAATATGAAAGCGAATAACTGCCCAGCATCACGCTAATTTAAGAGTATGTCTCGACATGATTATCTACATCATTATAGATACATAGTTGATAGTTCCGAACCAAACAAGTTTCACTTATAGAGTTGACAAGAAAATGCTTACAAATCCAAGAACAAACAACCGACAGGGATAGACATCAACAATATTTCACCAGTTTTCTTCCTCTTTGGAAAAAAATATAAATTTCATATTTTTTCAATATCAATTTTGATTTACTCTGTAGGATGTCCAAGTAGCACCGATAACGTATTCAAAAAGTAATAGGGACCGAACAATTTTCCCGATATATATATGTGCATCTCGGACGGGTGGACAACACAAAAACTGGGTCCCTTTGAAGTTTTCTTGTTTCAAGCAATTGGAAAATTTTAAGTGACAATGTCTATCCCTGCTTCATGCATCATACCCAGAATGAAAATTTGATACTCTCTCATATAACACATACACAGGCATCATACGATCATAGTGACATGACACCAGCCACAAGTAGTATTCTCACCAAACAAAGTCAGGACATGATTATTATGATATTCACACACAATTGAGTTTGTGACTGTTTCAAGTCACCATCACAGCTTACTCGAACTTCTGAAATGCGCTGCCAACAGAAGTCTAATGTCTTTCAAATGTCTTATCACAATCAGTTGGAAATTTCGTAATTTAATTTTAGTAAATGATATTTTGGGTGGAGGACTTATCAGCAAAGCTCGGCAACGCTTCTTCCATGTTACTGGCCAGTTTTTTGTATTCCGAACTGCTCGGTCTTCTGGGTCCTTTTCTGCCGTTCCTGCCTTCGATAAGGTAGCCAAGGACCTGGAAAGGAACGCATAGAATAAAGGAAGGAATAGAATCTAAGGAACAAAAAAAAAATTAACATCAGAAAGTTGCAATGCAGTTTATTTCTGCTGATAAATGACACAGTCAAATCTATATCTTTTGGAGCTTTGTAATGAAGCAGATTCAGACTTATTAATAGGGATCAAGATACCTCAGGCAGTAAAAGGCAGTTTTCAATGCTTAAATTTTCTCATCAGTTTTAAGCGACTTCTTAGCCAACCCTTGTTGAGTTTGACAGTGGTGATTATTATTATTAACCCTGAGACTGTGTGTGTTAGCTAATGCATAATGATTTCTTGTCCTACCAGTGCAGACACTGAGACTTTTGTTCATTAACGATTGATGAAACAACAAGTTTCTATTTACCTTCTTGCGGTTGTGATAAACTAAGTAGGCGATCACAACCACAACTGCGAAGAGGACGAAGTAAGCCATGAAATGTCCGGACGATTCAATTTCTGGGTCCTTAATTAGTTGTGGGTTGCTGGCCTGATTCTTGATCATTTTTTGTTGGTTTTGTGGGTAGATAGGCTTCTTGTCTTTATTGGGTTCTGCAAAAGAGAAGTGCATCAGTTAGACATTCATCAGTCAGAACATAATGTGACAATGTTGCATTATTATGTGAAATAAGCTATTTTCTAAAATTTGTAAAACCCTCTTTCGATCAGCATTTGGTGACACAAGTCAAAGACAAATAGATTTTTTTCAATACTAGGATATATATAATTAATATAATTTGTCAAGCAGAGGAGGTCACTAAGAGGGGTTACTAAGTGATAAGCAAAATTTATCTTTGTCATTTTAACAGCAGCATTCATTCAGTAACTTTAAAACTGTATCAGGAGACAAAACAAATGTTGCAAGCTGGCATTGTGTCAATGTTATTTCACAAAACTGTTATACATTATTCAGATGGTAGTTAACTGAAAACATAAGTGAGCAGGCATATACCAGCGAATAAGTAATGTTATATTGTGATGTGAATAATTAGTCTGAAAACAAGTGAAATGATTAATCATTATTTCTCAATACCAATCAGTATTAATGGGGTTATTACATAAATAGGATGTGTGTGTTGTTGTTTATACAAAAAGAAAATCAATGACAATTTGGCAAATATTCATAAATATACATACAAACATGCTATACACCACTATTACCTATATATATGATAATCTAGACATTTCACACAACTGGGTATGCTAATGACAATTACAAATGATGGATATAAAGCATGCTAGCGATTAACATAATTGAAGCTTCTCACACCAATACGTATACATGTAAATAGCACTACATGCTTAATTTTATTAACATACAAGCAATTTTAAATGTGATTATGCTACAATAAATACATAACGTAGAAATGCAACTGATACCCGGACAGTACTCTATGTAATATTCACATGACCGGTCTTTGTAAAGATCTGAAATTCCATAGTGGACTTTTGGTAATTTTAGAGAGACCCTTCCTTCGGACAGGCAATCCTTGCAAAGACTGTACATTAGATTTACACAAATAACATATATATAATATATTTATAGAATATATTTACGATGTACTGATTACCGACAGAAACAGTACAAAAAAGACAGGTGGTGATTTACAACTAACACAATCACAAATACATTTTAATAGATTATATAGGTAGACCTTATAACTAACCATGCCAAACAAGAAGATGAATGCAAAATGAAGCCCTTCACCATGCACTTAGTTAACAAAACAAGCTGGGTTACTACATACTAAGGGTACAATAACGACATTTTGGGATGCTCTATAGATGAATAGGCAAATAGTAAATCAAAGAATGACAGCTGGAGTTTTGTAACCATGCCTTCCAACGGAAATGACCTCATATAACATTATCATGATGATTATGTGTAAGATGGATGTGTAAATATTACTGATACGAAATGTTGAAGAAATATTTTGAGAGCTGTCGGGTCATAGTACACTGGCCTTTCTACTTAATTCTTACAGTAGGAAATAGTCGGAACTCATTAAGTTGGCTTTGTCTGTAATTTCTACTACGGTCACCGACTGTATGGTGCTGCTTGTAACTAAGTGATGTTTTGCCATTGAGTCAATGCTAGATGTCCTCAAGTAAACTACTAGTGGAAGCTTGGATTCTCATCCGATGAGATGAAAACATATAGCTAATATTGCGTCATAAACGGTGATATTTGAGATAAATGAGGCATGAATAGCTGCCAATTTTCTTTGCTCCACAATTAGTATAAACAGTTAGTACTTACATATGGGTCAAATTCTAGTTTTAAAAGTAAGTGAACACTGAACACCCCCCCCCCGTTGCCATTGAATTTACTTGGCTTTGTGTTTCCCTTACAAATCAAAAACTTTCACCCTCCATGTTAACTTTGAAAAAACAGCAATGACAGAAAATTGGATCAGATATGTCTAGAATATCCGTGTTCATGATGAGACAGAATTTAATTTCATCATTCAAGAATCTTTGCTCCTATAAGCTAATTTCCCATAAGCAATTTGGTATGGGATGTTTAACAATGTTACATCGTCATCGACCCAATGGCAAAATATCACAGATGTCACTAATACAAGCAGCACTGTAGTTTGAATCAAACTAATTTCATCAGTTGAGAATCTCTGCAACCACAAGCAGTTTTGTTGGATGTTTAGCAATGACCCAAAGGCGAAACATTACTCGTTACGTTTACTTATAAGAAGTCCACTATAATTTGAATCACATTCACAGACATGAATGCAAAAAAGCACTAATGAAATGCCAGCTATTATTTAGTTTTCTGTCATCTTCTATTGAAAAAAAAACAAAACAACAACAATTAGCAGCAGCTCAAGCTCATGAAATGCAATGTTACAGAGCATTATATATGACTAATAACATGAATAAGCTGGATTAGAGCATGCCACAGTATCCTGAGGTAACAAACACTAGGGTTGAACTAATGGAGGTTTTGAAGCACAGTACTACAACACAACAACCTACATGTTGTTGAGCACTTAAAACTATGTGATGACAAAACTCTTCTCTTAAACTATGTTAAAACTGAATATTACCATCATCATCATCATCATCATCATCACCTATTTCCTCCATCTCTCGACCAAAACCGTCTTCTTCCTCACCACGCTCATCATCCTTATATTGATCTTCTTCAAGTTCATCCTCTGGGTCCGCAGGGTTGAAATCAACTAAAACATTTAAGGAAGCACCCAAGACAAATTAATTACCATGAAAAAAATAATTGTCCAGGAGTCCACAAAAAGGTACATCTGACAAAAAAAAAAGATATGTACAAATTGACATAGGGCTACACTTGAATCTCTCCATTATGACCACAAATGGTTCTATAGCCTTGCGGACATGTAACAAACATGGCCGCATTTGATAGCTAATTAGAATGACCACTAAAGGGTACTTGACGAATGGTGGGTAATATAAAAAGACTGTCCATTTATATATAATAATAACAAACCATGACATATTTGTATGATTGGAGACCACTAAACAACCGTTTCTACTATTTGCATTTCATGGCATCTCAGAGAATACATATATATTATGAAAATACAACAATATAATTTCTCAAATACAGCATCATTCATTTGATATCAGACATATCTGAATATATACACATGAAAATTTGTATAATCATGACCAATGTTCATAGAAAACACAGACTGAGCAGAAGCATACCCCGGGCTTTCAGCAGCTATTCTGCCACCCAGTGAATGTGTGTGTTTTGTAATAAGCAATTTCCCCTTGCATCTCTATTTGAAAATGCTAATACGACAAATACATTCATGGATATCATGTAACACACTATTCATGGCATTTAAATTAGAAAGGAAAATGGGAGTTTTCATTCACATTATTGTGCATTTTAAACTTGCTGTATCAACACAAAAACTGGTATTAAACTATGTCATGACGTTAAAAGTTACTTCCTAATATGTTTAACTATAATATTGGTTGAATTTTACCAATTCATTAACGTTAATTTGTGAGAAATTAAAATTGTCGAAAAATGTCAGAAATCGTAAATTTTCTCAGTTTTTTTTAGTTTATCAAAATTTCTTAAGATTGACCCTCGAAATGAGTTAAGTCATTCAAAGTGGTATACTTTAGACATATAAATGCAAAATTGCAGATGCATGTCTATTCTCCAAAATTTACCTAATCACGGAGCATTGAAAAAATTCGATTTTTTTCAAATTTTTGCTGAATTTGCAGTTATAAATTTTGGTAAGAGCATAGACCTCCCAAAAGGCACATCCAGAATGTTTAACACATACTATGTATATTTTTAAGTCATGTCCTTAGGAATAACCGTTTCCCAATTTCTGCTCCAGAAAAAAAAAAAAAATTTATTATTTTTTTAAATTTTCAATACCTGTCAGACGGCAATATACATTGCCGAGGGTAAAAAACATAGCTTGCTTGGGAGCTCCACCCCTAAATGAGTGCAAATCTTCCGTGCCTAATATTTTGCTGAATATTTCTAGTCCAGAAACTCCAAACTACAATCTGATACATTTTAATGGCACATAATATTGTAGACCAGCAGCTTTCGACCAAGCAGCCTATCCAGTCCTAATAATATTGTAAACAATTAAATGTACAAGTAGACGTTGAAAATTGATATAAGTGTCTGTTCTGAAGCACTGCATCAAGCAAAATGAAAAACATGATCATTTAGAAAAGAAATGAAACCATTGCATGCATTCAAAACACATTTATATTAAAGAGCAATTAACATGATTAAGTACTTGAACGATAAACTATAATAGACACTGAAGTGCACTTCAGTTTGCACAAAAACTAAATATTGCTCAAGTTCAACAGGGATCACATGATAATGACCAGAAAGCTGGCCAAAATCAATGATCTTTCATTACAGCTATTAGCGGCTGTTACAAAGTGTATGGTCGTATGGGGTTAATAATAATTTGCAAATCAAATACAGTCACAAATCAAATCAGGGCAGTTGTTGAGTGGCAAAAAATACTTATAGTGCTGAATACTACAGGGGAGCTTTATTAGAAATTAGGATATCAACACAGTCTTCATGTTGGCTCAAGTAGCTATTGCTACTCCTACCACCTTCATGTTCAGTGATAATACACATACAGTGCCGCTTGTAAGTAAGTGAAACGCATGATATTGTGCCATTGCATCAATGTTAAACATCCTTAACCAAAATGCTTCTGGAAGGACGAATTCTCATCTGATGAGAGGAAAACATTTTGGGTCATATAGGCCGATATGTGAGGCATGTGGGATAAAAATAGCAGCCAATTTTCTTTGCTGTAGTTGGAGTTAGGTATGGGTCAAAGTCTTCGATAAGTAAGTGAAACGCAGGCCCAATGTTAAAAGATAGGGAAGGGTGGTTCACTTACTTATCAAAGACTTTGACCCATACCTAACTCCAATTACAGCAAAGACAATGGGCTGCAATTTTTATCCCACTTGCCTCGCACATTGGCCTTTATGACCCACTTTGTTTCCCTTTCATCCGATGACAATTCATGCCTCCACAAGCAGTTTGGCTGAGGATGTTTAGCATTGATGCAATGGCACAATGTCATGCGTTTCACTTACTTACAGGCGGCACTGTACAAAGAATATAAATTCAAGGCAAAAATACTAAGTAGGCCTATTTGTTTCTACTCGTAAGTGAAATATGCATGATCTGACATCTAACAGTTTGTAACTTCAGTTAAGTGGAGGTATGGGTGAGAAGGGCACTTTTCTGCAATTTTAAGTTTAATGAACAAAGTTTGGTATAAAAAGTTAGGTTCTAGTTAAATTAGATGATTTCAGGTGATTTTGCATTGTTATGATGAATGGTTGCCATGGTAACCAGTTTAAAAGGCGAAAAAAGGCTGATTTTTACTGCTCACGGGATGTGAAATTTCTGAAGTTACAGACATGATAAAAATATTTTGAAAAAATTTACAAATGAAGACAGGCAAGACGCAGGGAATTACAGAGCGGATTTTTTATATTTCTTTTCATAGTGTCAGAAATTAGGGTAAAGTAGTAAAGTAGTCCAAAGTCATTTTTATAGAAAAATTTCTCGTTTCTATCACTACGATGTCATATAATTTTGCAACGAAAAAAATTTTTAAAAATCTGGTCTGTAATTTCCAAGACAATTTTTCGAGGATTCCGATGATGTATCCCACAGGTTCCTACGACAAATGGTTGTCAAGATTTTTCACATCCCGTACAGGGTAAAAGTTGATTTTCACATGTTGCGGAAAATGGCAAAAACGTGACGTTAACGTCATTTCAGGCAATTGACCACTAGATAAAATATTTGTGGCTATTTCTCCAAATCTAATGAAGCTACAGGAACAAAATTTTGCAACGACTTAGTTATCATTGTTATGTTTCACCACAGTAAATAAATTCCATGTTGCCATGGTAACTACTTTTTTGTGTGGACATCTTTGAAGTAACACAACGCCACTATTTACTCACGAAAATTTGGCGATGATTTGGTATTTGACATGGCTTTAAGTGATGACAGAGACATATTTTAATATAATTGAAGCTTGGACTGGCTGCCTGGGTTTGTGTTGGTCAAAGATGTGCCATAAACTGAATATGTGAAGCTTACATATTTTTGGGGAATTTCTCACCCATACCTCCCCTTAATAGTTGGAAAAAATCAGAAATCATTACTCGGTTTAAATGCTTCCATTAATACATGTATACATAAATCAAAATATCTTCTAATAACAGATAATCAATTGTTAATCAATACCAAGCATTAGCAGTGGTTTAGAGACAATACATATTCATGATACTAATAGTTCTGGAAAGTAAAACCAAATTTTGAAATAACTTATTAGCAAAACTTCAAGAATAGCAACAAGAATCCTGAATAGAGAATCTGGCACAGCAAGGCAATTAAGTTCTGCTTCAAGTCCATGTTGTGCCTGGTAGCTTGCAACACCAGACATAGATAGGAACAGAGTCCGCGAAAAGTGCCGGTTTGCCGGTCAAAACCGGCAAAAATCGCGTATGACCGGCAGAAGTAGACTGGTTACCTGCCCAAATGTCCGATGGATTAGCTGGAGAGTCAATCAGCTGATGCAGCACATAAAGCTTTGAGCACAGGCCTTTGAAATCTCCATTGCAATTGACAAACACCAATGACACAAATTGGTGTCAGAAGTGTCAATTGGATTGCAATTAAACATAAAGAGGGTCAACATCTCAGCTTATTGCAATTAGGCCATCCTAAGCTTGGTAGGCTTACACTAGATAAATTTGAGGCCTGCAAGGTTACAACAGAACAAGGGGCACGGTCCTGACGGGTTTTCTGCCAAGTGAATTCTAGAGATAGTTTTGGATCAATTCCAATGAACTCAACAAAATATAATCTGCATGATAGTTTCCCTACCAACACCTGGTCCAATTTAAAAAATAGTAACAAAAAATTGTGGATTTTTGAATTGCCAGTTCTAGATTTAACTAGAGGTAGTGTGGAGATTGAATGGATCGCCTATGCTGTCCCACAGGGACTAAATGATCGCCTGTGTTACATAATACGCAAGCCAAAACCTTGTTTTGCAAATTTGATTGGGCAATACTTCACACCAAGTTCATCTATAGTTCTTTATCTATCATCATTGCTTAGTAGATATTAAATGGTTGCCCCCTTGGTTCATTCATGCATGTACTTTTGTTATCTTAGCACCTTAGTAGATATTAAATGGTTGCCCCTTATTCTTAGGAGATTGATTGCCTTTGTCTACGACTACGCCACATGAATCTCCGACACATAAATCCTCCGACACATCAACACTTGCACCCGTTGCCAACACTTGCACCCGGTGCCAACACTTGCACCCGGTGCCAACATTTGCACCCGGTGCCAACTCTTGCACCCGGTGCCAACACTTGCACCCGGTGCCAACACTTGCACCCGGTGCCAACACTTGCACCCTGTGCCAACACTTGCACCCTGTGCCAACACTTGCACCCGTTGCCAACACTTGCACCCCGTGCCAACACTTGCTGTTGCCAACACTTGCACCCGGTGCCAACACTTGCACCCGGTGCCAACACTTGCACCCGGTGCCAACACTTGCACCCGGTGCCAACACTTGCACCCGGTGCCAACACTTGCACCCATTGCCAACACTTGCACCCGATGCCAACACTTGCACCCGGTGCAAACACTTGCACCCCGTGCCAACACTTGCACCCCGTGCCAACACTTGCACCCCGTGCCAACACTTGCAACCGTTGCCAACACTTGCACCCCGTGCCAACACTTGCAACCGTTGCCAACACTTGCACCCCGTGCCAACACTTGCACCCCGTGCCTACACTTGCGCCCGTTGCCAACACTTGCACCCGTTGCCAACACTTGCACCCGTTGCCAACACTTGCACCCGGTGCCAACACTTGCACCCGGTGCCAACACTTGCACCCGTTGCCAACACTTGCACCCGGTGCCAACACTTGCACCCGGTGCCAACACTTGCACCCTGTGCCAACACTTGCACCCGGTGCCAACACTTGCACCCTGTGCCAACACTTGCGCCTCGTGCCAACACTTGCGCCTCGTGCCAACACTTGCACCCGGTGCCAACACTTGCACCCGGTGCCAACACTTGCACCCATTGCCAACACTTGCACCCGGTGCCAACACTTGCAACCGGTGCAAACACTTGCACCCCGTGCCAACACTTGCACCCCGTGCCAACACTTGCACCCCGTGCCAACACTTGCAACCGTTGCCAACACTTGCACCCCGTGCCAACACTTGCAACCGTTGCCAACACTTGCACCCCGTGCCAACACTTGCACCCGTGCCTACACTTGCGCCCGATGCCAACACTTGCACCCGTTGCCAACACTTGCACCCGTTACCAACACTTGCACCCGGTGCCAACACTTGCACCCGGTGCCAACACTTGCACCCGGTGCCAACACTTGCACCCGTTGCCAACACTTGCACCCGGTGCCAACACTTGCACCCGGTGCCAACACTTGCACCCTGTGCCAACACTTGCACCCGGTGCCAACACTTGCACCCTGTGCCAACACTTGCGCCTCGTGCCAACACTTGCGCCTCGTGCCAACACTTGCACCCGGTGCCAACACTTGCACCCCGTGCCAACACTTGCACCCCGTGCCAACACTTGCACCCCGTGCCAACACTTGCATCCCGTGCCAACACTTGCACCCTGTGCCAACACTTGCGCCTCGTGCCAACACTTGCGCCTCGTGCCAACACTTGCACCCGGTGCCAACACTTGCACCCGGTGCCAACACTTGCACCCGTTGCCAACACTTGCACCCGGTGCCAACACTTGCACCCGTTGCCAACACTTGCACCCGGTGCCAACACTTGCATCCGGTGCCAACACTTGCACCCGGTGCCAACACTTGCACCCGGTGCCAACACTTGCACCCCGTGACAACACTTGCACCCGTTGCCAACACTTGCACCCGTTGCCAACACTTGCACCCCGTGCCAACACTTGCGTCCCGTGCCAACACTTGCGTCCCGTGCCAACACTTGCACCCCGTGCCAACACTTGCACCCGGTGCCAACACTTGCACCCGTTGCCAACACTTGCACCTGGTTCCAACACTTGCACCCGGTGTCAACATTTGCACCCTGTGCCAACACTTGCGCCTCGTGCCAACACTTGCGCCAGTTGCCAACACTTGCGCCAGTTGCCAACACTTGCACCCGGTGCCAACACTTGCACCCGGTGCCAACACTTGCACCCGGTGCCAACACTTGCACCCGGTGCCAACACTTGCACCCCGTGCCAACACTTGCACCCCGTGCCAACACTTGCACCCGGTGCCAACACTTGCACCCGGTGCCAACACTTGCACCGGTGCAAACACTTGCACCCGGTGCAAACACTTATGGTTTTATTTCCCTGCCAAAAGTCTCAGTCAGGTTTACCATCAATGACACTATGTGTCTTCAGGTGTCTTCAGGTGTCTTCAAGTGTCAAGCGTCTTGAAGCGTCTTCAAGCGTCTCTCAGTGCCTCTCATGTTATGAGTGTTATACATATCAAATTATCCATGTTCATATCCAAGCTACAGAGGCAATATCTAAATATATTTGCAGGATTTTATATGTGTTGGTTATCTCAACACTGTTTTTTTTGGATTTTATATGTGAAAGGACCATGTCATTGTGAAAAATACACTTCGTGACTCATGATAGCTGATGATGTAACATCATCACACATTTAACTCAAGAACCATAGAGGCTGCTTGATTAGTCTTGGTCACGAGAGGCCATTTGATTTGTCTTAACTGATTTTAGCATAAAAATCAGATGCATATTCCTTTCGTTTCGCTTTCACCATGAAGCAGTATAAGTCTCCTTTTTAAAAATCAAATTAACATTGAAAGTATAGGGTATGATCATGACAAATCATCAGTATGCTTGATGACTGCGAAGTGCCATTTTCACAGTGCAACAGTCCACTCTTTTTGTATAACAAATTTACAATGTAAACAGAACATGTCTCTTGTTCTAAATGTCATTATGAAACCGAAACAAAAGAGCTATTTCTGTATCAACTTAGTAATAAGGGAAAAAGAAAAACGTTTTACATTTTCATAAATCGGTTTTATTAATTGATGCCATGACAAATTCAACATAAAATGAAATCTACAGTAATTTAAGATTTAGACAAATGCATTTAATTAAAAGACATCATTTTGGCATAAATTTATTACCATAATTAACCACAGTAACTGGCTACATATATATAAATTCAAAATGGTGAATACAAAACGCATATGTTTCAATGTCAAACTCTCCAAACTTTCTTGAATGGAGCTGTGACACCCAACTCAATTTTATAATGTGATGATAATTACATTGCGAATGAATTACAATTATTGACAAATTATTGACAAATCAATAAAGAAATTATTTATTATTATTGTTAACTGACATAACACTTTAAATAGTAGAAGGCATTATCTTAGGACCTTCACTTAAAATTTGCATGTACTACATTTTGATAAGTTTGTAATCAATTCATATACATATCATAAATTTGAACAAAACAAAACAATAATTTGTACATCATTTTGTAGGCATACCGTGCTCAAAATTTCGGGAGGGGGTGGTGAGAGAGACGTTTGCCTGAATTTCAAGATCTAGATTTAATACCAATTCTGATGAAGGCACATTACAACCATTGATTTTCAATAATGTTTGACGAATCATCTGCCCTGAATTCTTTAGCCTATTTTCGCAAATCTTTAGTGTTTCCAAAACGTTAGTGAAGAAATATCTTTATTTTAATAGATCAGAAAACATCAGGCGATTTTTAAAATGAGTGGATCATTTCAGGTAAGATTAAGCCAATGAATTATCTTTTTGGAAAAAGGAAAAGCTAGCTCAAAGTGAGAATGGCAAAACCTCAATCTGAGAATAGAAAATCCTTTCAACCACAATCTGGGAATGGTGAATCCTATCAAGGCAACTGAGCCACACTCTGAAAATGGCGAATCCTGGCTAGGCAACTCAAACCACATGGGCGAATCCTGGCCAGGCAACTCAAACCACAATCGGAGAATGGTGAATCCTATCAACCTGAATCAGTCATACTCTGAAAATGGCGAATCCTGGCTAGGCAACTCAAACCACATGGGCGAATCCTATCCAGGCAACTCAAACCACAATCGGAGAATGGTGAATCCTATCAACCTGAATCAGTCATTCTCTGAAAATGGCGAATCCTGGCTAGGCAACTCAAACCACATGGGCGAATCCTGGCCAGGCAACTCAAACCACAATCGGAGAATGGTGAATCCTATCAACCTGAATCAGTCATACTCTGAGAATGGCGAATCCTGGCTAGGCAACTCAAACCACATGGGCGAATCCTGGCCAGGCAACTCAAACCACAATCGGAGAATGGTGAATCCTATCAACCTGAATCAGTCATACTCTGAGAATGGCGAATCCTGGCTAGGCAACTCAAACCACATGGGCGAATCCTGGCCAGGCAACTCAAACCACAATCGGAGAATGGTGAATCCTATCAACCTGAATCAGTCATACTCTGAGAATGGCGAATCCTGGCTAGGCAACTCAAACCACATGGGCGAATCCTGGCCAGGCAACTCAAACCACAATCGGAGAATGGTGAATCCTATCAACCTGAATCAGTCATACTCTGAGAATGGCGAATCCTGGCTAGGCAACTCAAACCACATGGGCGAATCCTGGCCAGGCAACTCAAACCACAATCGGAGAATGGTGAATCCTATCAACCTGAATCAGTCATACTCTGAAAATGGCGAATCCTGGCTAGGCAACTCAAACCACATGGGCGAATCCTGGCCAGGCAACTCAAACCACAATCGGAGAATGGTGAATCCTATCAACCTGAATCAGTCATACTTTGAGAATGGCGAATCCTGGCTAGGCAACTCAAACCACATGGGCGAATCCTATCCAGGCAACTCAAACCACAATCAGAGAATGGTGAATCCTATCAAGGCACCTAAAACTGCAATCAAAGAATGGCTAATCTAATCAAGGTACATGTACATGTACCTAAAATTAAAATCTGAAAAAGGCCAATTTTATAAAGGCACCTGAAACTACAATCTGAGTAGGGCAAATCCTGTCAAGGCACCAATAATTACAATCTGAGAATGCTGAATCCTTTAAAACACCTTGAACTACAATCTTAGAACAGTGCATCCTCTCAAGTTTCCTAAAACTACAATCTGAGAATGGTAAATCCTATCAATACACCTAAAACTAAAATCTGAGAATGGCGATTCCCATCAGTCACCCCTTCCCAATAATACTTCAGCAACCAAAACTTTTTACAAGGAAAAAAAAAAGTGGACAACAAACATTTGTGAAAATCAGGAAGCTTCATTTTAAATTATATAAATTCTTAAAATTCATGCAAAATTCTGGCAAAATTCAGAGAACAGTATACCTATGCAACTCAACCATAATATTATGTTAGAGTGGCAAATCATGTCAAGGCAACAGAAAGTATAATCAGAAAATGATAAATCCTATGAATGAAACAAATGCGCAATCGTAGAATGTCTAAAAGCTCCATCCATAAAACATAAGCTAACACAATGTGAGAATGCAGCATTCTTTAGACAAGAACACTGCTCATATGACGGTACAATCAGTTCAATAGGCTAGTCTTTCAGCCCTTCTACCTTATACAATTATTGAGGTCTGCTAATTATTAAGTTTTCAGATATGATCACTAAGCAAAGACACACAAGTCTGTGTTTTTATTTGTGGGAATAAAATGTGGTGATTGTTTACTTTATGAGTTAATTTTCTGGACTTTAATTCCGTTGTCCAACGTACCGCACATGGCGGTCCAACATGCCGCGACTCTGAACACATTTGACCATTAAAAACGCATATTTAAAGCTTTTAGCCTTATTTTCTCTACAAATGTAAAAAACAGTTACACATGGTTTGGTATTTGGGTATTGTAAATCTTAAGAAGACACTCTGTAAATATGGCTTACAAATAATTAAAGAAAGTTGATAATTTAAGCAAAAAAAATTAGAAGTGGACCAACGTGCCCTGGTCTCCCATACATACATACATATTATGCCATTTTTGTTGGTCTATTTTTGAATTCTTGTGGTGGTCTATTTTTGAATTCTTGTGTTTCTCTGGCCATCCATATTTTGGTAGGACTATAAGATACTTTTAACATAAAGCCAGTTGGAATTGCAGTGTTTGTGACGTATTTAAAGATCTAAAAATTCAATTTCTCCCTATTCTACAACAAACTACAAATAGTTTTCACATTAGTGACTGCTATTGTTGCAGATCTGTCAGTCCAGTTCATTGTGATTAATTGACCCCTACCACTCTGCTTAAATATATATCCTTAAAGCACCAAAGCTGTTCTTCATATCCGCAATTACAGGACATGCAAAAAGGCGAGTAAATATCAATAATTACTGGTAGATAAAATTTTCTTGACAATCAATAATTCAAGTCTATATAACCATCATTACAGGATATGAAAAAAGGCCAGATGCTTATATCCATCATTACTGGATATACATTGTAGATAAATACAATTTTCATGACAGTCACTAATTCAGGTCTGTAAAGGCATATCCATCATTACAGGATATACAAAAAGGCAAGTTGCTCATATCCATTATTACTGGATATCTATAGATTAATACAATTTTCATGAAAATCACAAATTCAGGTCTGTAAAGGCCTATCCATCATTACAGGACATACACAAAGGCAAGTTGCTTATATCCATAATTACTGGATATAGATTAATACAATTTTCATGACAATCACTAATTCAGGTCTGTTAAGGCCTATCCATCATTACAGGACATACAAAAAGGTAAGTTGCTCATATCCATAATTACTGGATATAGATTAATAAACTGTTCATGACAATCACTAATTCACATCTTATATCCATCATTACAGGATATGCATCCATTATTACTGGATACATGTATAGGTTAATCAAACTTTTCATGAAAATCACTAATTGAGGTCTGCATATCCATTTTTACAGGACACACAAAAAGGCACATTGCTCATATCCATTATAACTGGATTTATAGATTAATACTATATTTATGACAATCACTAATTCAGGTCTGCATATCCATATTTACAGCAGATCTGTACAGAAAGGCAAGTTGTTCATACCCATTATTATTGGATATAGATTAATACAATTTCATGACAATTAATAATTCTGGTCTTTATATCCATCTTTATGCGGCATGCAGAAAGACAAGTTGAAAACTATTTGTAGTTTTTTTTTGTTTTTTTTTAGAAAATAAGGTCACAAACACTTTATCTCCAACTATCTTATGCTTTGATTAATTTTGCAAATCACTAAACTGGAGAGGAAAAAATAACAATTAGAAATTTCGAAACTTCGGAGGTAAATCTGAACTATCACGTCAGTGAAAGAACTTCCAGGCAACAAAAGAAATGCCAGATTTAAACCTTTGAAAAAGGTAGGTAATAATTCAACACTGATCACAAAAAAGAATTGCACAAGGTGAGCAAAACTTTCATATCTGATGAAAACTTCAATTATCAAATGGTTTAAAGATGTTTAAATGATGTTGTGCCAAATGTTAGAACGCACAGTCCCTGATGATGTTTCAATATAAGTAAGACAATTAAACCATGACAACAAACCTGAAAAGCAAACTCGCTTTGGTGTGTAATTGTTCATAGTTTGGAAATGATGGTTACTGTATCTGGGTCATTATCAAATTTCGGGACAATTTGCATCACTCTAGCTCCCTGACATTAATTTGAATGCGATTAATAGCTGAAGCATCACTCTGCATCTGTTATTCATATTTCTATTTAGGACCACTGCATTTGGAACAAAAAGTCATTCATTAGACGTTTTTTTTTGTGCATTATGTACAGGAATTCATGCAAAATCAATGGTTTTTCCCTGTCACTGGACCTGACATGACAAAATCAAGTGTTTATTTTCCTCCTAATGTACCATTATATTCAAAGTTTCTTTGCACAATTCATGAGAATATAACTCTAAATTTATATTTAATTCACATTCAAAATTTTTTTGGTCTTATTTCATTGATTAAATTGATACCAAAAACGTGTCACTAATTTATGTCAATTTTTTTGTCCAATCCGTTACTTGCCATAGCTCGGTTCGTTATTCTTTTTTATGAGCTATTTCCAATGAATATCATCAGACTCATGTGCGCAATAGTACCACTGCCTTGCAGACTTCATAAAACATGTATTCAATAAATTAAGACAAAATATTCACAGAAAATGTTTTTGGTCTCACCAAAATGTCCCCTCCGTTTCCTTCATTTCCAAGCTTACCAAATGATAGTTTTAAAGAGTGATTTCATGTATGTATTGCTGAGTGTGACAGCTTTTAATAGTCTGCAATTATTTTATCTTATCTCCAAAATAAAAAGCAGTAATGAGCGAAAAGCAAAAAATTGTTCCCCTCCATTACTGTCCACTCCGTTACCAGATCAAAATAAGAAATCGACATTTGGACCAAAAAATCTACTGATATGAGATGAAGTACTTCTGAAAATAATAGTAACACCAATATTTTATTGTTTTTCCTTTTGTTGTTGTTCCTGCAGTCAATTTTTTACATCAAAATTCCCCTCCGTTACCACATAGTCCCCTCCGTTACAGGACATTTTTGCTATATCCTTTGTCCCGAAATTTGAGAATGGCCCATCTAAGTGCAAATTTCTGTTATTTTCCTTTAAAAACTGCAGGAATACATAGTGTGGAGCAAATGAATGACTTGGTATATGTTGGAATTTGAATTTGGTAGTTCCATACCTTGCAGCCAGTCATCCTCCAACAGGCACAGCACACACTGATTTAGCAGGGTCTCTGTGCTTGAGGGTGCCTACAGTAAACAGTCCGGTATGCAAATTAGTGCCAAGTAATTGCAAACTTCTCCACAAATGTTCATTTCACTTATTGTGGTAGGTCCTCTAAGACAACTGTCTCCAATATCTCCTCGAATATCTTCCTTGCTTATAAATCCTACTTGGTAATCCACAGTATGCAGTTGCGCCTCAAATGAAAGTCCAACAGTCAATGCCATCCATCCTCTGAAACAAGTATGAAGGAAGAGTTAATATTTAAAATATCTTTGCTAGAAACTCAGACACAAAAAAAATTATTTTCAATTAAACCAATGAGATAGCGCTTTTTAGTAGTATTTATCCAAAAAAATAATTTCATATCCTACAGACAAATATTTCATTACAGTCCATGTCATATTTATGTGGAACCTCAAGTTCTTTTTATGCTGTTGAACTGTAATGTCACATGTTTTAAAACTCAGTGTCACAGGTAGCATCCGTATTCTCCAGCTTGTAGCTATTTTATATATATTGCAATGCTATGGAATAGGGATGCAAGCTGTAACACAGAGTTAACATGTGACATCACAGTTCAACAGCATGAAAAGAACTTGAGCATGTTGAGATTCCGCATAAATATGACAAGAAAAATCCCCCATTCTGAATATATATATACTCAAGTCATTTCACTCATCTACCCTGGCTTAGGCTAGCATCAAGTTCTATCAAAAACTTCAAAGTCAATAATCATTAAAGCTTATTATTATTACTTAGACAAGAGAACCATTTAGAATATTATCAAACATGTCGTATTCATGGCTTCATTTTCATAAAATTTACGAAGGGAAGAATCCTGGATTTACAGTTTTATCACAAAATCTAATACATATATGTTTCACTCTGAAGTGATCTTTCATGCCTATGAAATTAGGGACAAGTTGGCTGAGTTGCTCAATGTTCAGTTAATATCTGGCACAATCACTTGTGAATTCCATTCATGCCCCATGTATATCTGTTTAATACAAATTGAATTTTCAAAATTGAGAGTTCTTAACCTGTTTTAGGCACATATGTAGAAATCACAACATGTTCCTTGTTCAAAACAGAGATGAGCTTAAATACAGAAAAATGATAATCTTCCCATTTTGGACTTCATCTTGAGTAATTACTTGTTAACAACATAATTGTAACATTGATGATTTTGGGCTATCTATCTATCTATCTATCTATCTATCTATCTATCTATCTATCTATCTATCTATCTATCTATCTATCTAGTCACCCATCTGAAATATATCTATCTACATGTAGCTGTCAATCTATTTGCATGACTATCTACCCCTCTCCCTCCCCTTTAACCCACCAACCAACAGGCATATGGCTATAAAACCATTATCCAAAGAGACAGCTAAATGGCAACATTTAGATATCCTCACAAATGTGAAATAAATTACTTCCCACCTTGTCCTGAAAATCTATTAGTCACCCCTAAGAGGGTGTGAATTACCCACCAATGACCCCTAATGAAGGTGTTGGTTTTAATATCCTGTCAAGCTAATGTCATGTGTTGTAAACAACCGAAAATAAATAAAGCTTTGTGTCTTATCTTGTATATTGTGAGAAAAAAGAAGATATTAAAAGGATTGCCTGACCAGTGAATGCAATTTGAAAACATTTGGCATACATCCAGGGGTGCCGGAACAAGGGGGGGGGCAGAGGGGGGCAATTTCCCTTCCTGCCCTTGTCCAAGGGGGGCAGGGGGGCAAGGGTGCTCTTTAGATCTTAAAGAAAAAAATGTTATTAGGCCTTATTTTAATAATTTTAGGAACAAATTAGTCATTATATGGGTCAAAATTTGAAAACCTTGAAATTTCAGCTAAAAAAAATTGGAAAATTTTTCCTCCGGAAATGCCTTTTTAAGTTTGTGTTGGGTAGGTCAAGCAATCAGCTATCACTGCACTTTCATGTCCAAGGGTCCCAATGCTCTGCTGATCTGTACTGAGGTGATAAACACGGTTGTAATGTTTTTTGACTGTCATTAAAATCACACTAACTAAAAAATCCTGACCACTTAGGGCTAAACAATCTATTGCCAATGATTAGGCAAGTGGCTGGCACATTTTGGGCCAAGTTCCAGGTCTCTAGTGCCAATTATTCTTGAAAAACTGAATTTTGATCAATTAAAATACCAAATATGTGTCATTAGCATCATGCCTATAACTTGAAATCCATACCACTTAGAGCTGAAGAATGTATTACCAACGTATAGGAAAGTGGCTATTCTGCACACGTTGAGCCATATTTCAGGTCTCTATGACCAATAGTTATTAAGAATTTGAGATAGAACATATCCTTGAACCAGAAATTTACAAACACAAACAAAAACACTCTTTTCATCCATAGTTTGGATTCTGAATAATAAATATGATCTCCACTACTCCCTCCAGCACCCAAAATCTTTTCTAAACCAATTTTCAGATGCTAGACAATGGTAAAATGTTACTGTTACTAAGCATGTCAGAACCAAGGAAAATGCAAAAATGTTATGTAAAATCCTGTTGAAACATTTATTGATAATATATATTCAACTGATTTCAATTCCAGTCACCTGCAACAAAATTTTAGTGAAATAAAGGCAATAAATCATTTTTGACATGATGCTAATGACGGCATGATGCTAGTGATAATTAAGGTAAAAATCTTTGTAGGGACCAGTGCAAAACTGGAAGTCTGGCAAAATGTGCAATTGTGCATGCAATGACCTTGTGAACACCAGAAACATGTTCACAGTGATTTTGGTCCAGAAATATGCTGTCAAAATGGAGTAGGAGGCGTTTGCTAATGACAAATTGAGATAGGACAACTGACATGCTAACAGAAATACTCTCATATTTTGGTTTTCATAAATGATACAGAGCTACAGACAGTTGAGTTATTTTCTTGGGTCACTTCAATGCTATTTTTGAAAGGGATAACCATAACCTGCCACATATTTTTTGTGTTATAAGTTTTGCTAATATCCCTGTCTATGACAAACGACAACAGTAAGTAAGTAAGTAAGGAAGAATGGACGGAAGGAAGGAAAGAGGGAAGGCAGAAGGGAAGATAACTTGTAGACTGCCAAAATTACTAACTCAATTTAATCAATCTCGCCTTTTGAAAGAGCTGAAATGATATGTAATCTAATGTCAGATTTTCACAGATATTTTGGACAGATGGATGGAATATTGGGGCTTTAAGTCCTTTATTTACATAGGCCAATTAGGACAAGAGGAGGAAATGGCAATTAAGCAAAGGATGATGAAACTACTGTCCAACATAAGTAAAGGTGACCCCGCCAATGTGGGATTCAAAATCAGGACCAAGTGATTGGCAACCCAGTGCATTACCAACTGAGCTAACTGTACCCCTCCCCTCCTGTTGGGCCATGTCGCAAATTGTAACACAAGTACCAAATTGCAACCTTTTGCTCAAACTTACTAAACCTTTTTGGTAAATCTAAATCTGTGTAATCTAACTACCTTTGCATCAAGTAAAGTTATATCTTTGCACCAACAATTTCATTCTGTGTTTATCTTTTCATGAATGACCAATAAAGAAGTCTTAGTTTTTGTCTAATCTCACTAATCAGTGTAAGCTATTTACTTCATCTCTATAATCTATCCATCTAATTCATGCAATCTGTCTAATCCATAAAATTCATCCATGAAATCCCTCCTTCTTTATCTATTCTTCTATAGATCTCTATTTCTATCTGCCTATCTATCTTTCTATCTCTTTCCAACTCTTTCCATTTATCTACTGGTATCTTACTATTCATTTATTGACCTAACAATCTTAAATCTATTTAAGGCCTATCCATAGTTACACCCATCCCTAAATTGAATTGAAATTGTTAGAAATTTATATATAACTGTTGAAATAGCATGTCCTGTGACCTAGTAATATGGATCATAATGTGCACTTACTTTAAATTTAAGTATATTCTCCTCTTCTCTGGTCTCCTCTTCTTCGGTGTCCTCTTCTTTGGTCTCCTCTTCTTGGTCTCTTCTTCTTTGGTCTCCTCATCTCCTTTTGTCCTCATCTTTTCACAGTCTGTTGAAGGGTAGGTCCTTTAGTTTAGGTCCGAGAAACAAATGCCCCCAATCGTTTCTGGAAGTGGAGCAATAAACAAGGTTACCATGCATGCTTTCTCTGTATAGCAAGGAAGGAAACAATGAAGCAATGAAAGAAGGAAAAAAGAAAAGAACACTGTAAAATTGGATGATTAAATGAGTGAGAGGGTTGCACAAATTGTTTGAGCTAACATACGTAGCTGGTTGTTTTCCGCTAAGATAACAAACAGACTATCTTAGCTGCAAACAACAAGCTATGAAAGCTCAAACAATTAGTACAATTATCTCTGTTGATCATTTAAGCTGACTCAAAATTAAAATTTAAAAGGGAAGGAAAGAAAGAAGAAAGCAAGAAAGATAGAAGGAAGAGGTATATAAAGCATGAAAGAATGGAAGAAAGGCATGAAAGATTCAAATTGGGCATCTGACAGCACCTTATTTTTAATTGATGTCAGGCTGACATCTGGGACATCAGCTTTATCCCCCCCCCCCCCCAATGTCTCATTGAGTCAAAATGCCTGCAGGGAAGGGAGGAAAAAGAAAGGAGGAAAGAAGGAAGGAAGGAAGAAATAAATATATAAAGTAAAATGATAGGAAGATGGGTAGATAGAAGGAAGGTAAATGGAAGATGGAAGGAAAGAAGATAAAAGGAAGGAAGGAAGGAAGGAAGGAAGGCGAGAAGGAATGAAAACAAAGGAGGGAAAACAGAAGGAAGGTGAAAGGAGGGATTGAATGCATAGATGGAGGAACAGGGGGAAGGCCTGGGCCCCCCAATTTTCAGTATAAAATAAAAAGACATTTTTTAAGGAAAAAAAAAGAGTTCAGATTTAAATAAACACAAGGAATAAACTTCTAGGAAAGAGAAAATCACACTCAAAACTAACTAGAAATTGTCTTAAACAATCAAAAAAACTTGTGGCCATGAGCGGCCGCCAGACCCCCTGCCATAATGGGCTTCGAAGGGCCTAGTCTTGGCTAGCCCCCCCCCCCACTTCAGATTATGTTCCTCTATCTATGATTGAATGGAATAAAGACATTGATGTGGAATGAAGCTGTGAAAGTAGATAGGGGAGTCAGAAGGAGGAACAAATTCGAGAAATAAAGATATCTACAGGGCCGTAGCCTGGGCTAAATCCTAGGGGGGGGGGGCAGAGAATGGTCATGCCAACCCGGAAAACCGCAGACAATTTGAAATTTTAACATGTTAAAACAAGAACCCAGGGGTTCAAAATGGAGGTGGTGTAGTGTCCTTTGTTGAAGATTATACGCCCTGAAAATGACTATTTCCCAGATATGATACCTAAATGCAAAATTTCAGAGGTCTAACTCCAAAATTGACGGAATCATGGAGCATTGAAAAAATAACATTTTTTTCACCATTTTTGCTGAATTTCCTCTTATAGATTTTTGTAAGAGCATTAAGACCCCCAAAAGGCACATTTAGACTATTTAACGTATAATATGGCAGATTTTCATGTTCATAGGTACAACTGTTTCAGAGTTCTGCTCCGGAAAGGAAAAAAAATATATTTTAATTTCCAATATTTTACAAAAACTGTACCGATTACTTTTAAAATATGAACGCCAAAAGACACATATATATTCTACAAGACCCATTCATGTGTCAAATATTATATATACAAGTGCACTAGTTTAGACACAGTGGCCAATATACAATGTGTGATGCTGTCCGTAGTGGATCCAAGCAAGATAAAAACGAAGTCACGTCCAAATAACAACATGCCGGCTATTCTGTCCTATGCCAGATGCTTGCTCTATAATCAAGCTAAGGTGCATTCTTGATTCCAAACTTCTCCAAACAAAATTGCCAAGTCAGGGCCCAAAAGACATTCTGAAAACGCTCAAATTTCAAATTTCCCGCAAAAACTTTCCACTTAGTCCCTGTGACTGCATAAATGGAGATGTGTGCACACACCTCCATTAAAAATGAAATTCTAGGCGGGGGAGCTACCCCCCCCCCCTGCCCCCTGCAGGCTATGGCCCTGATCTATAATATTATAATATAAGGATGAAAGAAATAAGGTTGTGTCTAAATAGATAGGGAGATAGACATCTTTTTTTATGTAATGTTATGAATTCTCAGCAAACATTTCAGCGGAATCTGTACATGACTGCCAGGTTTAATTTCCATGTTTGACAACCTGAATTAAAACTTCATGCTTTTTATGTGGTTTCTCTTTGAATATTTTCAAAATTGGAAGTGGTGTCTTTAAAATTGACAACAAACATAAAATTTTTTTTCTAAATCAGACAAAGAGTTTGCACTCCATTTTGAAAATGCTATTTGAACAGTTTTTAGTTCCAATATTATTACATCACAGACTGTTGTTTAGCACTTAATGTACCATTTTTTATCATTTAAAAAAAATTGAATTGCTCACCTCAAATTTGGTTCTGTGCTGCAACATGTTTCTGTAGTAGAGTGCATGTAGTCAAACATCAAACTGATCCCGGATGTTGAATCGTTGATCCTCAAAATACTGTTTTCATACTCAAATATTCCACATGTAGTGTTGTCTCTTAAACTTCCAATGGTCAACTGATGACAGCACAACATCCTATTAAGATCTGGACCTGTTCCCCCATGACTCAGCAGGGTGGCCTCACGGTGGCCTGGACTTTGGGGGGGGGGGGGGGGGTAAGAAGAGTGACCCCTTGTCCTGTGACCCCTTTGAACCCCTTCCACAATGACCTCAAAGTGAATACAATTCTTGTGGTCCAGAAAGATGCAGAAATTAAAACTAGGAAACTGACACAGGAATGGAAGTTGATAATAAATTAATGATAACTTGGTTATATTCAGAAAATATATAATACAGTGCTCAATTTGTCATACAATATTAACATCCAATTGATCACCAAGATAATGGTAAATAGGCAATTATATAATAAGGGCTATTCCATTTAAAACTCTGGGGGGGGGGGGTGGTCGGGTTGATTTTTTTTTCGTAAGATGGATGGGGGGGTCGGCGAAAATTCACTTTAGATGTATGGAGGGATACCAAAGAAATCGATATAGATGCAGGGTGGGTACCCGAAAAATTCGATTTAGATGCATGTAGGGGGGCCTCTGACCCCCTCCTACACCTAATAAATAAATAATTGCCACATACATGCTACAAGAAATTAAATAAACCATCATTTCAGACGAAATTTGACAGGTCGCCATTGTCAAAATTCGTTAGCGCCGAAATTGACCACACTTCTGGTGCTTCTGTGGACTGGAAACCACCAAGAAACTATTCAGACATGTGCATAAACACTTTAATAAAAGTTTGGGTACCTGTCAGGGCCATCCTCAAGCGTATTATTCCATAATTCAGCTTTAAAAATCTTCATTAAAAAAAAACCAAACATTCATACGATGGCCATGTTTGGTCACATGACCCTTCTTCTTCTTCTTGAGATTAATGTCCGCCTCTGTCTATGGCGAACTCCCTTGAAGAGTAATGGTATACAACCTCTTCAGTATGTTAGGAGTTACTTTGTAAGACATATATGATTTGATTTAAATTTATTCACTGTACCAGGTAGCTACATAAAAATGAAACAGTAGGATTACACAATAAAGTTTACTCTTATTTCCATTGTGGTCCTTTTGATGGGAGTCTCCAGAAAGTTCATTGACAGTACTTAATTAAATAAAATTTAATAATATATCTGACAGTTCTGGCGGGGTCAGCTCTGAAGCTTGAGCCAGATCTTTGGAGGCAATATATAATTATAATTTAATGGATGTTTCACATCTGAATTCTGCCTCCAGACAAGTTACTGCAATACAGAAAATGCTAAAAATGGAATAAAATGACTTTTTCTTGAGAAAATCATCAGTTCGATCAAGGGAGCTCCCTGGAATCATTTGACTGGAAACAAAATTTGAAATTTTAGACACTAGAAAATATTGGTCAAGAAAAATGCAATAATTAAGTCCCTTCTAAAAATAAATGTTAATTTCAAGAATTTTGAGGAGGATTTGACTTCCTCCTGCATCATGTCATGGAGAACTGCCTCCACCTCCATCATATCACTGAGAGCTGGTTGGGAAATAAGAAATAAATTCAAGAATTTTGGAAAGTCCGGCTTCACCTCCATCATATTACGGAGAACAGTCAACCTTGCGGAAGTCAGACTAAAATAGATTGCACTATTCTGTCCAAGTTAAGAGAATATCCAGGGCCGTAGGCTGGGCTGAATCCTGAGTGGGGGGGGGGAGACTGGTCTGGAGGCATGCGCACCCTGGAAAACCCTTGAATATCTGACATTTTTACATGTAATCATTGTAATGCACCTTTATTGGCCAAATTCTAGGGGGGGGGGGCAGCCGCCCCCTTGCCCCTCTGCAGGCAACGGCCCTGATATCAGGCCTAGACAAAGAACTCTTAGTCAGAAATATGAAGCAAGTTTTCCAATGAAAATTGTCTGAGATAGGCGGAAATTTCTTGCAGTTCATGAAGGCAATTCCAACTTAGAAGTTAAAAGGTAATAAAGTGCAGCCAAAGACCACATTTATTGGATTGCGAAATGGAAAGTTTGGCGTCTGCAATCGAACCAGCAAATTTTTTTTTATGGTGAAAATTTTAAAAAAATTATATGCATGTAGGGTTGAGAATTTTTTTGGGGGGGAGGGGGTCAAAAAATGTTTGTCGTGGGGGGGGGACAAAAAAAATTCGGATTTGATGCATGTAGGGTGGGTAAAAAATTCGCATTTAGTGCATGTAGGGTCTCCAAAAATATCGAAGTTGACGCATGGAGGGGTCGAACTTAATTCACTTTAGATGCATGGGGGGGGGTCAAAAATTTAACCTGACCACCCCCCCCCAGGTTTTTAAATGGAATAGCCCTAATCATATGTGTGTTTTACTCACAATCAGCATCATGGTAATGACTATTTGGAAAACCAATAGCTGTTTATCATGATCAATCTTTTGTCGAGTCTGTTTGAAGTGGTGTGATATAAGCTGATATAGAACTATATTTTTTCTGGGATGCAACTTTGTGACTGTATTATGCAGCTTCATATTGAAAAATGTTAAAGAATAATGTGTAGAAATTACAATATCATAGTCCAAACTACAGTCTGTTTTTACCTCTATTTAAAAAAAAAACAGATCCCAGTGTTCCCTTTATTATTATATATATATCAAAAATTGTCAGTGCAGAGATGAAGGATGTAAAGCCCTATATAACCCTCACAACCTGACTTTTTAAAAAGGGGCTAGTGTAATTACCATGACAATTACCACTGGTAACTGTCATGTCCTTACCAAAATTGTAAGATAGCCATTTATGGTATGCAAGGTATAGAGGTTATAAACCAGAAACATAAAGAACCACAAACCACACTGGAACCCATTGTTACTACTGCAAGTTTGGATTACCCTTTGATAGAGAGGGTCATAGCCTGTATCATTGAACTGTGATAATTGCTTGGCAGCAGCAAAAGTTCATATCAACCCCATGTATTAAAATATAGATATAGATATATATACTGCAGATAAGGACTTTTTCTGATTTCGATCAATTGAACATGGAGAATTGTAGATTGATCAGATTCACATTTTTAAAAATATACATGTATCTATGCTGATCTATCTATCTATTCTATCTATCTATCTATCTATTCTATCTATCTATTCTATCTATTCTATCTATTCTGTCTATCTATCTATCTATCTATCTATCTATCTATCTATCTATCTATCTATCTATCTTTCTATCTATCTATCTATCTATCTATCTATCTATACTGCAACACATTCTAGAGAAATAAATGCTGGACTTTTGTCACCTGGAAATGAATGGTGTACATTCAATTCTGAATCTATATGTGGCCTACATGATAAACAACATCATTCATTTTATTTTATACGCTTAAGGTATCGGTAATTATATAATTGCGAAAAAATGGACCTGCCTTCTGTTGAATTTTGGTCATTTCAAAGGTTGACCCTCTTTTTCAATATTAAACCTGAAATCTTGGAATATTGTATTTAGCACATGTATTAGATACTGGGGCTTGTGTGCAGCCTAAGGGGCCGACCAGACGATAGTTGGGGGGGGGGCTATGGACTTTACCCCCGGGACGAACTTTTTTTTACGTTCGCGGCGGGTTGACAAACAATTTTTTTCGCATGCGCAATCGCGAAAAACTTTTTTATCGGAATTTTAACATTACGGTACCCTAGCTACAGGTGGAAACAAACCTTTTTTTTTATTTCCATGTGCCGAACAACCTTTTTTTTTCAGTGTCAAGTGGGAAACAATCTTTTTTTTTTCACCAAATATCCATAGCCCCCCCCCCAAAGATCATCTGGTCGGCCCCTAAAGCTGGAATGTCCGTATATAGACATGTGTGAAATTGACATTTCATTGCAAGCGTTGGTGTAATTTCTATGCACAATTTTATAGAATTTTGGTGACTGGATTACTGTGGAATTAAAAATAACAAGACAATTATTTCCTAATGGCATGAAAAATAATATTTCATCCTGTAAAAAATCCAAGACTGTTTAGATTATTTCCATTGCGGGCCTCTCTGTAAAATCCTTGATTACAAGAATAACAGTAATCAATACATATGGCCACATTATGTTAGTAATCCAAAATATATCAATAAAGATCATTGAAAAATGTTATAATTTTGGCCATACATGTATCTACAGATATTTCAATTTTCCGATGTGTAGATCTTTCTCTATTAGAATATCACATAAGCTGTGCTCATTTAATTCAAAAAAGTTTGAAATTCCATAATCAAGAAAAAAAGTGTAAACATGTTATGCCATATTAAAATGTAGTGAACTCGATCTTGCTGTCATGCCATTATAAAGGAAAATCCCTTTTTACATCTCTCCCTGCCCTCTCGCCTTGCCCTCTCTCCTGTCCCTTTCTCCTCTCTGCCTCCCTCTCTGCCTCCCTCTCTGCCTCCCTCTCTGCCTCCCTCTCTGCCTCCCTCTCTGCCTCCCTCTCTGCCTCCCTCTCTGCCTCCCTCTCTGCCTCCCTCTCTGCCTCCCTCTCTGCCTCCCTCTCAGCAGCTCTCAGCCTCCCTCTCTGCCTCCCATGGTTAGTTCAAAAATTTTCGAAAAAAGTATTCGATGTTTTATTGGGGCAAGGCATCATGCCCTGTTTTGTGCACTGGTTGTTGGGAAAGGAGGAGGACACAGCAATGAGGGAAAGTTTTATTGAAAATGCCTTCCAAAATAGAAGCATGTGACCTGGCAAGAGCTGGATTTTAACCCTGAACCCAGCCATTGGCAGCTTTGGGGTGGAAAGTGAGCTGCTATCTACGTAATATATCGTCTCTGCTTATGTGATTATGTGACTATGACCCAATTTCACCAACAACATTTTTAAAAATAAGCAGTCTAAATAGTTAGACGTTGTCTCCATAAACATAACCGTTAAACCCAGTCGTAAATTGTTTGCTTTAACCATGGATGTATAAGTTAACCCTTATAGCTCTATGCTTTAACAAAACTTTATTTTTGCAGTTTTTAAAAGGCCAGTTTAGTCAGCTAAAATAGTCCACATTTATATTTCTCCATCTAGAAAAGGTGCAGTGGTGCATAGAGCCAATGACCATGACAGTTATCTATATTAGCACATTGTTAATATAGCAGCGAGACATGCATAGAAAAAGATACAAGAATCTGTGGATTCAAAACCGGCCTTTGGTGATTGTATATTTGGGATTGAAACCATGAAGAGGGTGATTTAAATATTATTACATGGATTGTTTTGTATTGAGCAGTGATTGCCAGACTGATAGTGTTTGCTGCAAGCCATAAAAAAAATTAGGGGAACCCCTTAGCAAATGCCTATACCAAATTTCAGACCTGTAAGTGAATACTAAAGTCACAATGGCTAATTCAAAATATGTGTCCATTTTGGCAGCCATCTTGGAAATTTTCTCATAATTTATGAGGGAACCCCTAACCCAAATCCCCAAACCAAATTTCATAAATATAAGTGAAACTAGACATGTACTAATCGTTAGGCGATGAGTGTTGCGCTGCCCTAACTCAGCAAATGATTTGCAAAATTCAATTTGCATCATAGGCCTAATGTATATTACACACAAAGTACATTCAGCTGATTTTTGTTTGGGATCCCATAATAT
Organism: Platynereis dumerilii; assembly: GCA_026936325.1. Lineage (NCBI taxonomy): Eukaryota > Metazoa > Annelida > Polychaeta > Phyllodocida > Nereididae > Platynereis > Platynereis dumerilii. The sequence goes on along the minus strand of JAPTHN010000002.1, from coordinate 78,782,755 downwards.
ATTTAGACCCTTTATATACTCCAGGGGCCAATTGTAAAAAGCTTAGCTGCATTGTTACTTCATTCTCTAAAATTAGCAAGAGTTACCCCCTAGTCTCGTAGGTCTACAGTGTATGCAGTAAATATTGTAATTATATGGGTATATGCATTGTGAAATTAACTTATTGGTAATACACTGAATTAAAATAGACACAACTTGATCGTTTGGAACTGCTGAATAGTGGAAAATTGACCCCCAAAAGGCTGGAAAACATTTCTCACTGAATTGAAAGAGAGTGCCCCCCTCAAAGCTGACACTTTATGTCATGTATGCAGGCTACCTTGCAGCCATAATTAACTTTTTGGTAATACACTGAATTAAAATGGAAAAAACATTAAATTTTGGAACTGCTAAATAGTGGACAATTGCCATCCAAAAGGCTGGAAAACATTTCTCACTGAATTGAAAGAGAGTGCCCCCCTCAAAGCTGACACTTTATTTCTTGTATGCAAGCTACCTTGCAGCCATAATTAACTTTTTGGTAATACACTGAATTAATATGGAAAAAACATTAAAGGCTGGAAAACATTCCTCACTGAATTGAAAGAGAGTGCCCCCTCAAAGCTGACACTTTATGTCATGTATGCAGGCTACCTTGCAGCCATAATTAACTTTTTGGTGATACATTGAATTAAAATGGACAAAACATTTGGAACTGCTGAATAGTGGAAAATTGCCATCCAAAAGGCTGGAAAACATTTTTCACCGAATTGAAAGAGAGTGCCCCCTCAAAGCTGACACTTATAAGTCAGGCATGCAATCTATCTTGCAGCCATATCCACGCTGGGAGAGGGTGTGTGAAGACAATGGTCAGAGTGGTGGCAGAGAAAGTGTTCATAAATGACACAATAAGGACACTAAATGCAAAAATAAAGACTTTAGGACACACTTTATGACATGAATGAACATACATGTGAATAAGGGAATTGGAAATGGTGGCCCCAGTAGCTTTTTCAGAAAATTAGGCCTAGAATGTGAACATTTCAGTGTGTGCAAAAAATCTTCCTTACAAAACCAAAGCACTGCCCTGCCACCCAGTGGGCAGGAAGCGCAATAATAAAAGTCACAATTGGCAATACAAAATATGGCAGCCATTTTGGCAGCCATCTTGGATTTTTCTATATATTTCTTAGGAGAACCAATAAGTGAACCCCTGTGCCAAATTTCATAAATCTAATTGAAATACTAAAGTTACAGTGAGCAAGAAAAGATATGGCGGCCATTTTGACAACCATCTTGGATTTTTCCAAAATTTCTGAGGGGAACCCCTAAGTGAATCCCTATACCAAATTGCATAAATCTAAGTGAAATACTCAAGTCGCAGTGGGCAATTAAAAAATATGCAGCCATTTTGGCAGCCATCTTGGATTTTTCCAAAAAAATCTGAGGGGGACCCCTAAGTGTATCCATATACCAAATTTCATAAATCTAAGTGAAATACTAAAGTCACAGTGGGAAATTCAAAATATGGTGACCATTTTGGCAGCCATCTTGGATTTTTCAAAAAAGTTTCTGAGGGGGACCTCTAAGTGAATCCCTATACCAAATTTCATAAATCTAAGTAAAATAGTAAAGTCACAGAGGGCAATTAAAGATGTGGCGGCCATTTTGGCAGCTATCTTGGATTTTTCCAAAAACTTCGGAGGGAGACCCCAAAGTGAATCCCCGTACCAAATTTCATAAATCCAAGTGAAATACTAAAGTTACAGTGGGCAACTCTAAATATTGTGGCCATTTTGGCAGCCATCTTGGATTTTTCCAAAAACTTCGGAGGGAGTCCCCAAAGTGAATCCCTGTACCAAATTTCATAAATCCAAGTAAAATACTAAAGTGGCAATGGACAATTCAAAATATGTTGACCAGAAAAGTGGACAAGTGAACATGGACAAGTGGACAAGAGTCCCCTTTCATCAAAAATCCGTTTAAGCCCTCCTCTAATAACCGCTGTAAGGCCGGTTAAAAACCAAAGATTCTACTCTTTGTCTGGTAACTGTCATGCAATGACCAAGCCCTCTAGATTTTAGGGGCTTGCTTCCCATGGCTTATTAGAATATTCAGTTTCAAAAAAGGTGAATTGTTAAATGCACAATGAATTGAAAACATTTCAATTACAATTAGACAATAGACATACAGAGTGTAGAAGCAAATTATATACAAAATTTAGCAGATTTCAAACTTTAATCAAATTAAAGACTGAAGTTGCCAATTTGTAACTAATTCAAATTATAGAGACCAAGAAACAACACAATAAGGAATATTTAATCTTGAGCTATAAATGCAACATGGCCACCTAAAACTTGTTGCTGTATAAATAAAAAGTCCTTTTATGTTTTGAGAACTTGTTGATGACCTACATTAATATGCTGGGGAAATCATTTTCATACAGGTGTTCCATTTATTATTTTGATTTGAAAATTTGTACCCACTTAGCAGACATCTCTGACTTATCATGTGAATAATTTCATTAGAATATCTCAACCGAAAAATGCAGTAAAATCGATAATTTCGATTATTGTGTCTCCAATTGGCTAAATGTAACACCTGGAAGGCATTCTGTAAAGTTTCAAAATGAAGCTATAAAGTGATAATTTTTTTGGGATTCTATGAAAAAATGCAAATGTGACAAACAAGGTCATGGACAAAAAGGAAATGGCCACACTTGAATGATTTTTGACATAATGTTACTTGGTTATGATTGGATCAATACCATACAGCAATTAGCCTGGAAGGAGCATCATATGAAAATTTATGTGTGATAAATCACACGATCCACTTCAAAAGTTGACTACTATACATAGTAGGTGGAAACAAACCTTTTTTTCATGTGCTGAACAAACTTTTATCCGTGGCAAGTGGGACTGTGGGATAGAAACATTTTCACCAAAAATGCATGTCCCATATCCCCATACTATTATCTTGTTGGCCCCTTAGTCAATAGTCATATGTCAAGGGGAAAAAAGAGAAATGCTGAATAAGTGCTATTTTCAAAAAATGATATTTCAGTTTTGTTAACTTATAGATCCATGGAATAACTACGGGTCAAAAAGTATCTCAACACTAAATATACAGAGCTGAGATAATATGCATCACTTTTTCTGAGAACACCTGATAACTGACATAACTAGTCTGTCCAGAGTTAGGAAATCTGTACTGTTATAGCTACCAGTCCTTGTAAATAATTCATATGTATAATTTGAAAAACTCAATTTATGTATGCATTACAGGGCAAAATATGTCCACCAGACATCTGTCCCTAGATGTAATTTATTATTTTTATTGTTAGTATGTATGTATGTTTACATCTAGAATAAAGAAATTGAATTGAATTGAAATGTGACTTTCTTTCCTACACATTTTCTTTCTTTCCACTTGTCTGATATTAAATTTAAAAAAAAATTTATACAATTACATGGATGTCTTTTTCGAATTTAGTCTTTACATTTCACTTATTTTCAAACAATTTGACAGCTCTGAAATTTCTAGCATCTACTAACTTTTACCAATTTTTCTTACATTTGAAAAATAGGGGTTTTTTCAATTTCACCATTTCATCAATTACAAGATCGTGCTCTGCAATACTGAGAAGGGGCGCACATGTTCAAGTGCTGATCTGGAAAATTTTAAGAAGTTTTCAGACCGTTTACTCCTTTCCTCAGAAAAAGTCCCGAAGGCACACAAATAGGGCTGCACCGATACCACTTTTTCATTTCTGATCCGATACCAATCCCAGTATTTTGTTGCCGATACCACCGATATCCGATACCATTCTAACACCGATACCATTGGTTAAATGTAGAGTATTGGTACCGATCTGATTCTGCTTTTTAGTGCTGGATCGGCACCAATACCGATCCTTAGTATCGGATTGGTACATCCCTAACACAAATACCTGAACTAGTTGGACACTTTCTGAAATTGAACAAACTTAATTAGTCAAAATAATTTTTACAGAACCATCCCCCTTTAATTTGCCCATCCCCCATTCATTTGGCAAGCTGCACTAAAACTTCATTTGGCAAGCTCCCCTAAAACTCTTTGGTCACTGAAACCATAGAGCTATAACTTATAGATCCATGCTGAAACAGAGTCCGAAATCCCTTGCTGAAAATATTTTATAAATCTAAGTGAAAACATCTGTCCTTAATGTGGGATTTCATTTCCCACATGAATATCTAATCCCTTTTGATGGCATGCCCACTGAACACACCATTGCTCAGCTCATTATCATTACCAAGGGGTATGTTATCTATAACCCCTTCTAACTCTATGGTTTTCTCATCAGCATTTCCTGTATTGGTTTAAGCTTACATTTTATCACACCCTTAAATGACATTTTACGACCCCGAATAGACCATCTCTCCTTCATTTGCAATAGAGAAATAGTCCCAATATTTTATGGTGGAAAATAGGTTAAGAAAACTATAACAATAAAATCTGGGTTTTTTTTAGATTAGCTTCCTGTATTCATAATAAAGACAAACTGGTCATCTATCAACATTCATAGAGCTATAAGGGGTTAAGTTATAGATCCAAGCAATATTCAAGACTACCATATTTACTCATAATTGTATAACTTTAGAAGGTCTACCTGCAGGGCCTCTATTTTGGGTGGGCATTTATTTGGGGTGGTGATATTCACAAAAGGAGGCAAAATGTAAAACAAGACATGGGGAAATAAAAAAAGAACAATAGGTAAATGAATTGAAAGAAAAAGGGATTTTTTAAGGAGGGGTTTTCTTAAATTTTCCCATTTTTTAAAATGACTTCCCCATTTTTTTTAGTCAACATGACATGTCTTTGCGGAAAACTCGAGGAAGATTGCTTCAGCCAACATTCATTGATTGCTATTTCAAAAGTGTTTACCCAAATGATTTCAAAATTTAACCTGGACTTAGACCTTATCTTTAGAATTTAATTTTCTCCCTAATTCTTGCTGTGTGATTTTTTGTAAATTGGGGAAAAAAGTTCTGAAGAGCTTTCATTTATCATTTATGAATCATGTTTATATTTTAATATAACTCTTCCTTGTGCTCCTTGCACACAATTTTACATCAATCACTTTTTGTATGAGTAAGTATGATGAATATCTGCATTGGCCTCCGTTTTGACCATCATCTAGTTATGATTTAGGTCATGCTTTTTGCATTTTTGTTAAAAACACTGGGGTCAAATTAAAATATGCATGTGTGGGGCGAGAGCTCCCTGCATGCCATGGGACACAAAGCCCCCTTCACTGATTATGAAACAAATATGAAAAAAAGAGAACTCTCAAAAGAAAAATTCAAAAATTTAGAAAAAAAGTACAAATCTAAAGAAAAGTGAAGAGGAAGCCTTAAAAAAGACAGAAGTAACCCGAAAAACAACTTTCAAGTTGAATGTGCATATCAAAACAATTACCATAGCATTATGATAGGGGGACCTCTTACCCGATAGGTGGCGTAAGAAGGCCGTTTAAAATGTCCCTTACTCCTATAATTATCTTAATCAGTAGATATTTATTTCACTAGATGTATGTAGAGTCAAGTGAGATCTCTCTAACTGCAAAGGCATTTTAATATTCAACCATAAAAAAATTTAGTATATATACGAGGGGTAAACCTTTCTCTTTGAAGGAGCTGAATGAAATTTTCACAGAACTATCTTCAGGTATGCCACTATCTGTATTGAAAATATTGTGCCTGTATAAATATAATTTCAGGTGCCATGTAAACACAGTGCACCCAGCACAGCACAATTTTTTAGACCAAATCCAACAGTGAAGTAGTGTGAATAATCATATAAGTTCAGGTGAAAATTGAATTTATTTTGATCAAATAGGCCTATATTGCTTGACAGCCTACCAATATTTCATAGTGGTTGCATTGCATTTCAAACAAGTATGCAAATGTTTAACCCATTTGCTGAGGAAATCACCGAGGTCCTTCAAACTGAGCAGTTCCTAAAATCAGGAGTTTCAAAATTATAGCGGTTGAAATGGCAGAGTTTACATGTAGGCCCCATTTAAGCATGTACTCCCACTAACTCCCACTAACTCCCACTAACTCCTGCTAACTCCCGCTAACTCCCGCTAACTCCCGCTAACTCCCGCTAACTCCCACTATAACTCCTGCTAACTCCCACTCACTCCTGCTAACGCCTGCTAACTCCCGTAACTCCCGCTAACTCCCACTAACTCCTGCTAACTCCCATAAATCCCATAACTCCCATAACTCCCGTAACTCCCACTAACTCCTGCTAACTCCTGCTAACTCCCGTAACTCCCACTAACTCCTGCTAACTCCCACTAACTCCCGCTAACTCGAGTAACTCCCACTAACTCCTGGTAATTGACTCCGTAATTCCCACTAACTCCCGCTAACTCCCGCTAACACCCACTAACTCCGGGTAACTCCTGTCAACTCCCTTAACTCCCTGAAGTCCCAAATGGGGGCTCCGTTTGGGAGTTACATACTTAAATGGGGCCTACATGTTAGGCTTAAATCCACATTAAAATCTAAGTAAAATCACAAATCATTTTAGCATTGCCACTCCGGTGTTGTCATCAAATGCCTCCATACATGTGGAAAAGATCATAAATACAGACATAGAAAGAAAGATGACAAATATCTCTAAATACACAGTATAGAGAGATATAATCCTTATAACCGAACATCTTTAAGAATTTCTGAAAAAAAAAATATCGCTTCTGTCTGAAATAAAACTCGACTTTTCACAAAATTGAAACATGAATTTGAAAATAAATGTAGCAGTATATTTAGCATGTGTTACATTCTGTGACAACATGGAAGAAATCATGAGATGAAAAGACTGGAAATTCAGAATGTTCAATACACCACATGACTTTCTACAAACTAAAAGACATGTTGGAAACCGAAACCCATTGTTAATCCATAAAGTGAATGTATATTGGAAAATACTGTAGGCCTACTCTAAGAGGAGTTGTGAAATGATTGAAAGTGTAGTGTCCTTTTATGGTACAACTTAATGTTTAAAAATTCGCTTCAAGAAAATGTCAAAGCCATGCATTGGCTTATGAATAGGGAGTTGCAACATCTAATTGTTCTGCAGATTCTTTACCTTCAAGCGCGCAGTCTGATAATCTGATTACAGCCTTCCACTTTGATAAAGAAAAAGAGTGGACTGTTGCACTGTGAAAATGGCACTTGCTGTGTCATCATGCTGATGATTTGTCATGATCATACCCAATACTTTCAATGTTAATTTGATGTAAGGAGACTAATCCCGCTTGTTGGTGACAGCCAAACGAAAGGATTATGTATCTGATTTTCACTCTGAATTGAAGTAGAGAAGATGACACTTCATCAGCTATCATTAGTCAAGAAAATTTAATGCATTTTTCACAATGAACTGATCTTCATTGTCTCTATATCAAAGTGGAAGGCTGTATAAAATGCTTGTGAAGCTGACAAGTTTCTTTCATTTGGTATCTGAAACACCCTAATATTAATAACTGGACATCAGAAACTCACCGAATATGTAACAAATAGATCTACTCCATGCAATTTTGGAGCTATAGTATACTTAAGAAAATTTGGAATCAGATAGTTTCTTCAATATTACTGACACTGCCTTTAGTATGATTTTAAATACACGTGTAATGACCATGCAACCGATTTCAATACATCAACCAATTTTTGTTGTCAATAGTGTTGAGTCAATTTGATACTCTAAACACCATTTTTTTCTTGATGGTGTGTAGACAATAGTATGTCAATATTAAGAGCATGTTCTTTCACAAAGGTATGATGGTTAGTGAGATGCTACAATGACTTAACTCTATTAGTTACTCTGAGAGGTATGACATGCATTCATGAATCATGACCTCCTCCCCTGTCCAATACATGACAGCATAGACATAGGAGGTCATTAAATTCATGGGGTAGGGGGTTGCAAAAGAAAAGTTCCTAATTCCCCCCCGAAATCGAGAAATTCGCAATATTTACTGCCCGAGACTACCTGAAAAATTGCTTTTCCAAAATTTTCCAGCCCCCCTGCCTCCAATGCCTATTTACATGTATAACAATATCTAATAAACCTTCCCATCCGGCAACATATGTACATGCATTAGACAAAGCAAATGCCCAGCCATCTCCCATCCCCCCCCCCAGCCCAAGGGCAGTAGGCTGGGCTGAATCCTGGGGGGGGCAGTGGCTGGTCAGGAGGCATGCGGACCACAGAAAACTCGGGAAAATTGAAAATTTTTACATGTAATGCACATACGAGTAATTTGGCAAAATTCTAGGGGGGGCCCTTGCCTCCCACCTGCAGGCCACGGCTAATTAATTCATGGGGTGGGGGGGTCGCAAAAAAAAGTTCCTAATTCCCTACCCCGAAATCGAGAAATTCACAAAATTTACTGCCCGAGACTAAATGTACCTGAAAAATTGCTTTTCTAAAATTTTCCAGCCCCCCTGCCTCCAATGCCTATTTACATGTATCACAATATCTAATAAACCTTCCCATCCGGCAACATAAGTACACGCATTAGACAAAGCCATCTCCCACCCCCCCCCCCCCCGCCCAAGGGCAGTAGGCTGGGCTGAATCCTAGGGGGGGCAGTGACTGGTCCGGAGGCATGCGGACCCCAGAAAACTCCGGAAATCGAAAATTTTAACACGTAATGCACATAATTTGGCAAAATTCTGGGGGGGCCCCCTGCCTCCCCCCTGCAGGCAACGGCCCTAGCCCCCCCTTCCTCCCCCCCCCCCGCGCCCATCCTCCCTCTATACAGTACCGCTCTGAGAGACGCCTCAAGTCACTTGAAGTCACTTGAAGTCACTTGAAGTCGCTTGAAGTCACTTGAAGTCACTTGAAGTCAGTTGGAGTCACCTGAAGTGACTGAGTGACTCAACAGATTGACTTTTGGCAGGAAAATAATGCCATAAACACTTGCACCCGGTGCCAACACTTGCACCCAGTGCCAACGCTTGCACCCATTGCCAACACTTGCACCCCGTGCCAACACTTGCACCCATTGCCAACACTTGCACCCGGTGCCAACACTTGCACCCGGTGCCAACACTTGCACCCGGTGCCAACACTTGCACCCCGTGCCAACACTTGCACCCGGTGCCAACACTTGCGCCCGGTGCCAACACTTGCGCCCGGTGCTAACACTTGCACCCCGTTCCAACACTTGCACCCCGTGCCAACACTTGCACCCGGTGCCAACACTTGCACCCGGTGCAAACACTTGCACCCGGTGCCAACACTTGCACCCAGTGCCAACACTTGCACCCATTGCCAACACTTGCACCCGGTGCCAACACTTGCACCCCGTGCCAACACTTGCACCCCGTGCCAACACTTGCACCCATTGCCAACACTTGCACCCGGTGCCAACACTTGCACCCGGTGCCAACACTTGCACCCCGTGCCAACACTTGCACCCCGTGCCAACACTTGCACCTGGTGCCAACACTTGCACCCGGTGCCAACACTTGCACCCCGTGCCAACACTTGCACCCCGTGCCAACACTTGCACCCCGTGCCAACACTTGCACCCCGTGCCAACACTTGCACCTGTTGCCAACACTTGCACCCAGTGCCAACACTTGCACCCCGTGCCAACACTTGCACCCCGTGCCAACACTTGCACCCCGTGCCAACACTTGCACCCGGTGCCAACACTTGCACCCGTTGCCAACACTTGCACCATTGGCAACATTACACCCAATGGCAACATTACACCCAATGGCAACATTACACCACCCTCAGGGGTATCCCACCCTTAAGGGATACCCTTAAGGGATACCCCCTAGGGTTACCCCCCTTATCTATCTATCTATCTTTCTTTCTATCTATCTATCTGTAACTCTCTTCGCCATGTATGTATCTATGTATCTATGTATCTATCTATCTATCTATCTATCTATCATCATTGCTTAGTAGATATTAAATGGTTGCCCCCTTGGTTCATTCATGCATGTACTTTTGTTATCTTAGCACCTTAGTAGATATTAAATGGTTGCCCCCTTATTCTTAGGAGATTGATTGCCTTTGTCTACGACTACGCCACATAAATCCTCCGACACATGAAACTCCGACACCCGCCATGTGACCGCGTAATTACAGAGATCAGCCTAAAGGCGATCAATTAATCACAGCAATGTGTTAGTGAGCAATCGGAGCAATATAGATGCATACATTCATAGATGCTTTTACAAACTTTTATTAGCACGGCACAGAAATATACATTATGTCATCTTTAGCTAATATGTATAGGTTATTTCATGGGTTGGACCTGTATTTCCCTGATATTTTCACCCGAGACCCTGTATTTCCCGAGACCCGTCGGGTAAAGTGCCGTATTGGGGTCAAAACGATTGTTGGACAAAATCTGATCATGTCAGTTTTTTAAGCTAGTATTGACCTACCTGTAGCACTTTACCAAATTCAAATCGGAGCATTATTAACCGAGCCCTGACCCAAAACGTCTGGTGACAACAGCTTCATTAGTTAATTTTATTTGCCAGTGCCATGAATATGGTGACGTCGTGTCGTCATGGTGACGTCATTGCTCAGGCTACTTCTGATTGGCTGATCTCGTATTTTCCCTCTCTAGCTAATTAAATTCCTGTATTTCCCTCTGCAGCTCATTAATTCTGTATTCTCCCTCGTATTTTCCCTCTGCTGTTGGTATTACCCAGGGAAAAAGTGCTGTATCAGGGAAGAAATGTACCTAGACATGTATGGAATAAAGGCCTATATTATGTAACTAGAAAAGCACATATTAATGCAAGTAAGTTTCAACACTTCAATCTTCTGCAGACATGCAGTATTTCTGTAGGTTGACTTTTATTTAACTCCATACTGGTTGAGCTTATGAAATTTCGGACAGACAAAATCTTATTCGGGCAGGTAAACTTCAGAATCTACCTACCCGAATGTCCTGTACACCAAAAGGACTTTTCGCGGACTCTGGATAGGAACTTACTTGACTTTTTAATCACCACACAAAATATTCAGTTGCATTTTGGCAGCCATCTTGGATTTCTCTAAGCATTCCTGATCTACACCCACAGGCCAATATATTGTACCAAATTTCACAACACTTTACGTGAAACACTTTGCGTGAAACACTACACTCACAAATGGATACTAACACAAACCTTAACTGGGACGATGATAACAACGACAATAGCATACCTATTCGAAAAATCGGACGTGCTAAAAATTTAGTAGGTTTAGACAAAGAAGTTCTCTGACAGATGAAAATCAAAACTCACCTGGAGTACGCAATTTGTCTCCTGAAGTTGGCTTTGCTGTAGATGTCAACATGGCAGTTACTTTTACAGTTGTCGTCTTTTTCTCAGGTGGAACAACTCCCAGTTGACCACCAGGTAGAGACTCTCCATTGACTTGAACACCAGGTAGGGACTGACCGCCAGATGGAGACTGACCGCCAGGTTGACCAACAGGTGGAGACTGACTGCCAGGTTGAACATCAGGTGGAGACTGAATACCATTTTGACCGAGTTGAGACTGACCGCCAGGTTGACCACCAGGTGGAGGTTGAAAGCCAGGTTGACCAAGTGGAGACTGACTGCCAGGTTGAACATCAGGTGGAGACTGAATACCATTTTGACCGAGTTGAGACTGACCGCCAGGTTGACCACCAGGTGGAGGTTGAAAGCCAGGTTGACCAAGTGGAGACTGACTGCCAGGTTGAACATCAGGTGGAGACTGAATACCATTTTGACCGAATTGAGACTGACCGCCAGGTTGACCACCAGGTGGAGGTTGAAAGCCAGGTTGACCAAGTGGAGACTGACTGCCAGGTTGAACATCAGGTGGAGACTGAATACCATTTTGACCGAGTTGAGACTGACCGCCAGGTTGACCACCAGATGGAGACTGACTGCCGGGTGGACTACCAAGTTGACTGCCAGGTGGAGACTGACTGCCTGGTGGACCAGTAGATGGAGACTGACCACTGGGTTGATTACCAGGTAAAGACTGACCAACAGGTGGTTGAAGACCTCCTGAGATACGACTAGGATCAGGTCCTCTAGGCGGAGCTCTTTGGATTTCTGTGGAAGGAGCAGGTATACTTGTGCTTATTTTTTCAGGAGGTGAACTATTAACTCCATATGAATCAAGTTTGGCTCCAGGTGTATTTGATTTCGTACCAACAGAGGCGTCATCCTGTACAGGAGCTGTGGCAGTACCAGTATCATAAAGATGAAGAGGACTGGAACTGTTAGATTTGATAGTTGGCACCACCTTCGAAATATTAGCTAAAATTGGAACATCTATTTTCACACCGGGTACTCCTTTTGATGAATCGGGTCTGTCTGCTGACGGTGGACGTATCACTGTGTCTTCACTAGGCCTTCTGCCAGCAGTGTCATCAGTTGGATTAGAAGAATATGCTAATCTAGTGGCTGAACCCTTCTCTGTTGATGGATTTCTCTGGCCTGTTGGTCCTGCTGGGCCTGTTGGGCGAAACCCTGCTGCTTTGCTCTCTGACTGTTTAGATTGCACCATGGTCCTTGTCAGTGCAGATTCTTGTTGCGGAGGTGACGTTTCACTCGCTGTGACATTCACTACACCTCTTGATGAACTTGTTTTGACATCATTTAGAGCGCCAGCTTTGTCATCCCCAGTTTCTGTGCGATACTGAGACAGATCCACATCTGAAATACAAAAGACAACATGTCACATAATGCAGCTTGTGCAGGATGGGTGGGGCAAATATCTTTACGGCATCCATCTAGCATTTTGATGCTAATATGGCTTCTAATTACTTCATGTATTGCAGGTAACTAACAGGCAGTTTTGTCAGTTTTACCATCTCAGTTTACAGTCTGTCCCATCAACATGCGAACTGGTGTTTGGCTTCACTGTTCAGTATCCACAAATCACATGGTATTTACACATACTCACGGGTAGAATAGCTTGTTTGCAATATGATAGCCACATTTTTGCGATGTTTTGAGGCTGTGAGTGAGTGAGTGAGTTTGTGTTTTACGCCCCATCAGCACCAGTGTGGGATATTTAGAGGCAAGTTTTGAGGCTGCGGTTTGCCGATTTTCGAGCTCAAACGTTTTTGGTATGCTGTTGACAAGTTTTCTGCCTATTTGACGCAACCTGCCTTGACACAATATTTAGGTGTTGTGAAGTCACAAAAGACATTGCAGCACAACTGTCAACTTAGTTCCAGATGGAATGGAACCAATACCACACCTCCAGGCCTAAGTATTGCTTCAATACAAGCTCTGGAAGTGCTTCTAAATTTAAGGTTTGCATGCAAGACAGGACACACTGTAGAAAACCGTTGTCCTCTCAATACTTTAGCACATCATTATTAATCTTTATTAACCGCATGGTATAATAACTAATTGTTAATATCTCGAAAACTAAGGTAACGCAAAATGAATCCCAAAAGGCAAACTAATTTCTTATATGGTGGTCAAAACATTGAAAATGTTGACATCTTTAAATATTTGGGTCATGCAACTAGTAACAATACAAATATACACCCCATCCCTTTTAATGCATTAAAATCATGATTTAAATCGCCTTGACTTCAATCAAACAACCCTGCAAACTAACAAGAACCCGCGGGTTCGAATGTTCTAAAATCGGGTTGCCTTTGATATTTGCAAATTTTTTTGAGTCCAGGTCAAATCTGACAGTTGATTTGAATGTCTAGGGTTAAATACATATACAATTACTGGTCCTCAGGATTTGGCAAAAAAAAACCAGATCAAAAAATTAATGTGGGTTTGATCGAGGCTTTCTGATTTATAAATACTGGGGAACAACAAATACCAGACTTTAGAAAGAAAACAAGAATCCATGGATTCAAAACCGGCCTTTGGCAATTGTATATTCGGGATTGAAATCATGAAGGGGGTCATTTATATATTATCACATGGATTGTTTTGTATTGAGCAGTGACAGCCAGACTGATAGTGTTTGCTGCATGTCATTAAACGTTGAGGGGAACCCCTTAGCAAATGCCTATACCAAATTTCAGAACTGCAAGTGGAATACTAAAGTCATATGGTGGCCATTTTGGCAGCCATCTTGGATTTTTCCAAAAAATTTTGAGAGGAACCCCTAATTGAATCCCTATACCAAATTTCATAAATCTAAGTGAAGTACTAAGGTCACAATGGGCAATTCAAAATATGGCCTCCACTTTGGCAGCCATCTTGGATTTTTCCAAAAAAATTTGAGGGGAACCCGTTAGTGAATCCCTGTATCAAATTTTAAATCTAAATGAAATACTAGAGTCACAATGGGTATTTTAAAATATGGCGGCCATTTTGGCAGCCATATTGGATTTTTCAAAAAATTTTGAGGGGAACCCCTAAGTGAATCCCTATACCAAATTTCATAAATCCAAGTGAAATACTAAGGTCACAATAGGCAATTCAAAATATGGCGGCCATTCTGGCAGCCATCTTGGATTTTTCCAAAAATTTCTGAGGGGAACCCCCAAATGAATCCTTATACCAAATTTCATAAATCTAAGTGAAATAGTAAAGTCACAGTGGGCAATTCAAAATATGGCGGCCATTTTGGCAGCCATATTGGATTTTTCCAAAAAAATTTTGAGGGGGACCCCTAAGTGAATCCCTATACCAAATTTCATAAATCTAAGTGAAATAGTAAAGTCACAGTGGCCAATTCAAAATATGGCGGCCATTTTGGCAGCCATCTTGGATTTTTCCAAAAATTTTTGAGGGGAACCCCTAAGTGAATCCCTGTACCAAATTTCATAAATCTGAAATACTAAGGTCACAATGGGCAATTCAAAATATGGCGGCCATTTTGGCAGCCATCTTGGATTTTTCCAAAAATTTCTGAGGGGGACCCCTAAGTGAATCCCTATACAAAATTTCATAAATCTAAGTGAAATGCTAAAGTCGCAATGGGCAATTCAAAATGTGTTGAAAAGAAAAGTGGACAAGTGGACAAGTTGACACATGGACAAGTGGACAAGAGTCCCATTTCACCTTAAGCATGTTAAGCCCTCCTCTATTAACCGGCCTTTGGCCGGTTAAAAATTGGTATATAGATGGCTTTTATCGTTTCTTACAAATAGAGGACTGGAATGTTATATATCCTTTTTTTTTCTGCGGCTGTCAGAGAAGCATAATTTAGCTTTTAAATGAAAAATATGTCTCTAAATACCATATGCATTAGGGATGGACACCGTTTGCCAAGTTCGATACGATACGTACCTCCGATACTTTTTTTTGGTTTTCGGTTCGTATCGCGATCCGCAAATTCAGCCCGGATCCGCAATTTAGTGCATTTTCGGAAAAAATACGCAAATGCCAAAACCAATATTTGGTCGAGATTTTTAGTACCGCTGGTGGCGGCAACCTTGGCGAAGGCCCGTTAATGTTTTTTTCCGTGATTTTTAATGGAGGTGTGAACACTCCTCCATTTATGCAGTTGAGTTGAATTGAAGTTTTGGCGGGAAATTCAAAATTTGAGCATTTTCAGAATGTCTTTTGGCCATAACTTGGATATTTTTTATGGAGTTGTTTTGGGTCAAGGGAGCTATTTAACTTGATTATAGAGGTTGCTTCTGGTATAGGAATGAAGAGCAGGCATGTTGTAATTTTGACGTGACTTTAGCTAGAATGCATATATAATGTGTGTCCTGTTTGTGTATTGGGCAGTAATGCCAGAACTATTGCTTGTATGTTTTATATTTTTGGCACATTATTGTATCTCTTATCCTAGTTATGCCTTTTTGGGGTCCAGTCCACATGAAATTATTTCTTTTCTCAAAATTATTGAAAAATGTGAAAAAATATTTTTTCTTTTTTTCCGGAACTGAACTCAAAAGCTACTGTGCTTATGTCATTGAAATTTCAATATATAGTATGTATTAAATACCTGAGATGTGCCTTTTGAAGGTCTAAATGTTCTGAGAAAAGGGGCTGATGAAAATTCGCCAAAAATACACATGAACATTTTTTTTAAATTTAACTATGTGATTCAGTCAATCTTGCAGTTACATCTATGAAATTTTCTAGTTAGCTTTCTTTTAACATCTCTAGTTGGAATGTTAACCCTACATTATTTTTTTATGAAAATCAAAAAACTATAATTTAAAAAAAAAAAGTTTTTTGCCAATTTTCTGACATTTCTGTGTGAAATGCCAATATAATAAAAGTTGTTAGAATTAAAGCATATCATAGTTAAACATACTATGAAGGAATAGTCAAGGCCATTGCATGAGTTATTGCAAATTTAAGATTTAAAATGCCAAAAATAAGGGTTAAAAATGTCTTATTTCCTCCCGATTTTCATTTATGCTTAATACCAGGCTTTGGAATATTTGGCAAAATAAACATGACAGCATATCACATCAGGACCATGCTAATTTTGAGCAATATTAATTTTCTTATTCAAATCACAGGTTAATATTGGAAAAACTAAATGAATATCGTGGATTTTCAGATAATCATACATCAGTGGCCTGGTGTATCTAATTTTCCACAAACATGTCTGAATGTTACTCTTTTATACCACTCTTCGTCAAATTTTATCAACTGGAAATATACAAGTGACTAGTTAGCTGGTTGTGGTATAATATGTCGATTGACAGGTGTATAGAGCAGCATATTATTATGGAAGATCTTTATTGACATGATAGTAGGGAACTAAGCAGATCTTAGCAATATAGGGAGTTACTTTCATACACAGACTAAAGAATTATTGGCTGAGTGCAAAATATTAGTAGATGATTGTCCTTCCCCTGCATTTCTCTAATTACCCTACAGGCCAACCTACTTGGCTCTGATTGGTCCAGAAATTGTCTATTCGTAACAAATTCCGCCACCTCCATTTTGAACCCCTGGGTTCTTGTTCAGATTTCTTGACTAAATAAAGTCGTTTTTTACCTGTTTACATGCAAATTAAGCTTGTGGAGGGTAAGATTGCATTGAACCGAAAGTGTATTACATCGATTTCGGTTATCAAACCGCCAGAAAGAACCGGTACGATCGATATACCGTGAACCGGTGTCCATCCCTAGTATACATAACCCAAAATACTGCTGCAAACCATTATAGATGTTCTCCATAGAAGAGAATAATTTACAAAACCCGTCTTGCTTCGAAAACAACCAGTAATCGGGCATGGAGCAACAAATATATAAATTTTTTGCAAGCGAAAATAGGTATATATGTTTATATAAAGATGCCTAATGGTATTTCAGATACCTATTTCTTATTCATTAGATATGCGAAATGAGAAGAACCAAATCTCATCTGTGGCGACTGTCACGAAAACATAATTTTTGCTATTTTGGTTATAAATGACAATATTTATACCTTAATATCACATACATAATCTGAAATGCTCCTACACATCATTGTAGCTATCTCCATACATGAAAATCAGACTTACAAAAGGGTAAATGCTATTTAGATGGCAAGATCAAGGAGTTCCTCCAATCCACAAAACCCATTTTTCTATGGGGACAATCTGTAATCAGGCGTGCAGCAATAATAGGGATGTCATCGAAAACAACATTTTTCCGATCCGATAATCGACAAAAACTTTTCCGATGCATCAAATGTATCGATACTTTTCCACATACCCGAGAAACGGCAAAAATTCAGCTTTATTGTTGAGTTTTTCATGAAAAATCACAAGAATTCCGAATTTTCGCCACCCACGTCGTCCATATTGAATCACGCTGTCTCGTTCGCGAGATTTCAGACGAGAACTGAGCAGTGATGGCGCCATTTTGATGTAAACAAAGTGAATTCTACTGGATTTCTTGAAATATTTCTCAATAAATGCGACAAATGTGGTGGATATAATGTATCGATACTTGTGGTATTGTATCGATACAGTATCGATACGGACGACTTTTCCGATGCATCGATTCTGGCCGTATCGATGACAGTCCTAAGCAATAACCACCAAACGTTTCAAAACTGAAAGTGAAAATTGGCACATAGATTGCCTGATATGTACACCCCGTATGTTTTTCTCATTTTTCAAATAAAGGGCTTAGAAAAAGCTAGATCTTATTTTTTCCGCCATCAGGAAATTGTAATTTCGCCTATTGTTGTATCAAATATGATTTTCTATTTCTAAATAACCCATGTATGTATGCATAATCTAAAATCCACAACACTAGGGGTGCTTGAGTAACAGAAAATCCGATTTCAGATGACAAAAATTTGTTTTTTGATAGCAATATGAGGGTGCATCACCTAATCCACTAAACCCATTATATTGTCATATTAAAGTGACCGGTATAATGCAGTTGCGCATGCGCACCTGCATTAAAAATGAAATAACTAGATGCATAAAGTGAAGGAGTTTTTTTTATTTTTAAAATCAATTGAATTCCGTCCCTCAACCATATAGAATTACATGTCAATGGCTATTGAAGGGCTAATCGAAAGATTCATTGCAAAGTGCAATCAGTTTGACACCTATCAGATTCACCTTTGCACTATTATTCCTCAATGGCAGGAAACCGAAGGTGAGACAAAGCTTCAGGACCTCAAAAATTGCAACTAGAAAGGCACCCATGGAGTGCAATGTGCAGCAAAGCCACAAAGTGTTTCGGGAGGCATCAGCAATATACGGGTCAAAATTTGGTAAAGCTGAAATTCTTGTCTCCAGTGTCTTAGAACAATTCACACGGACATGAATGTACCTTCAAGGTTCGTGGTGGTCATTTCTTTTAGAGCAACATATTAGCAAAAAATTTGGCACAGAAAATGTATGGCAGACAACTTTTATCCTTTCCAAAAATTGAATAAAAGTGCCCTACCCCCCTGAAAATGGCCTGTCTCCGCTAGCATTTTCCTTCACAAATCACCTCAAATAATTTAACTTGTCACCTTAATCCACCTCATTTGCACCTCATTTGAACCTTGACCAACACCCTTTCAAATTCTAAAACAAGTGGCTTGACTGATATTGTTAACCAAGAACGGGGGGCTCTTGTGTCTTTGTCTCCAATCTCATGTCATTAACGTCACACCCAGTGATTTTTCTCATAAAAAATCAACCGATAAACATTTTTTTATATCAATTTAATTTTAATGATCTTTAGGAATCCTAGCAGCTGACTGAACCATAAACTGCACAGAATATAGATAATTACACTATTTATACCAAAATGTCAGTTGTCCTACCTTGATTTGTCATTAACAAACGCCCTCCTGGCTAATTTTGGCAATGTATATCTGGACAAAAATCACTGTAGAACTTGCTTTGGTGTACACAAGTTTTAATGTAAGCCAAGATTGGCATCACATAATGTATTCACTGGTTCAAGGAAATATTCGTTTAAAATTGTCATTAACGTCACATGTCATTAACGAACATGGTTTTAATAAACTATGTGTGATTCTAATGGCAATTTTGGCGCTATCACTCTAAAATCCCAATGGAAGTGACACAAGTCATTGGCAAATGTGACGTCACATGCATTTTGGAAGTCCTGATTTATTTGCACAGTTGCAGCAGTATACCACTTCAGTAGGCTTCCTGGGTGCAGCATACATATAAAAACAATAAAATTTCTTACATTTTTCCAATAATTTTTGTACTTATGATATATTACTAACTTATATGCACAATTAAGAGGCTCAGGAGTAATTTACCAGCCATTAGTGTCACAAGCGTCATATTTTGTCATTAACGTCACGATTCACAGGTCAAAAATAGCTAATTTTGGGGCATTTATTGCTTGATTTGAAGTTTAAAAAGTGTTACACAGGATCTTTTTTCGCAGGAATCATTTGGCATGTGTACAGTTTAGTAACTAAATAGAGTTTGGTGTGCTGAAATCAAGTATTGTGAAAGGAAGACTTAATGGAAGTGTAAAAAAAATGAAACATGTAAATATTTGCCATTTGTTTTCATTTTGGTTGCTGTCAGGCAGATAGCAGTACTCTTTTTTGATTGTTCTGTCTGTACCTCAAACTACCTCTGCATTAGTGCAGGTGGTATGAATGTGTTAATTTTGAGAAATATAGGGGGTTTTTACAGCGTGACGTTAATGACGCCTAAAAGCAGTACCCTGGTATTTACCTCCACTGCACATGAAAACTGTGCTTCCTGACCCTTGGACATCAAAGTACAATGAAAGGTGATTGTTTTACCTAGCAAAATAAATCGACAGGAGCTCCTTCGAACCTGCTTTCAAATCAACTTTTTGCCTGACTGAAATTTCACCGTTTTCAAATTTTGACCCATACGCAAGTTGCTTCAAGTTCATTAAATAATGATTTATGATTGGCACTGAACGGAGGACACACGGTGCACTCGAGTGCACCCTCTCAACCTAAATCGAAAAGGCCAAGCACAGAAAACGCGGTGGACGCTCGAGTATCACCCGATGGAAAACGCCCTAACATGGCGGCCAGAAGCAAGAATGATCAATCGACGTGACGAATAAAGAGGAATAACTTAGTTGATTGATATTTGCAGACCTTGGGAAGAGAACTCCTGTGAGATATCGCCATTTTGGTTACATATTGCACATTTTTAAAAGTAATGGACGTCTGTGCGAAGTGAATTCATCCGTCAAAGCATCAAAAAGTGGGACATCACTTCTCACCCCCACAGCTCACCACAACATGTGCGAGCTTCGCTGCACATAATTAGCATTATTGACTGCCTCTAGGAGACCAATGCAAATTGCTCTGTCAACAGTGGTCAAGCTGTTCACATTGGTGGTAAATGATCACCTGATGATTGTTGGCTGGGGTTAAATATGACTGCTACTGGTTTGTGGCTAACAGTAGTTTTACTTGAGGCGACGAATAGTGGCGGTTAACAGTCAAAAAGGTCTAGTTGGGGGGGGGGGGGTACTAAAATCTGCATCAACCATAACTTACGGCATAAGGGTGACTCTACAAATTAGATGTGTGACTGGGTTGGTTTTCTTTTCAGTTTATTTCATGAAATTGTCTGGCTGGTATTTATTGTAGGGGTATGTCGCCAAATTGGTTGTCGACATGATAGTAGCCGGGTTTTCAGCAGAGCTGCAGGAGAGGTGATCTATTCTTTTGGGGGGGGGGTCAGACCATAAATCATTGGGTCAGCAGATCAGTGGGATTTTTAGTTACTGCCCAAATTGTGCAGATCTTTGCCCAAATTCAATGTCAATTTCAAAGGCTGCGACATTTTTTGGGGGCAGCCCCCCCCCCTGGTTTCTACCCCTGGTAGACAGGATTTATGTTCATCACAGATAATCATCTGTGATATTCATGGACAAAATTCACAAGATTCATGTATGATCATGACAACATGAAACACATCACATTCAGTGACATTGTAGCCTACACTAAAAATGAGAAAATGTGACAAATGTAACAATGGTGATGTAGAAGATGAAGTGCACAGCCTTTTAACATGTAATTATAATAATGTCCCAAGAACAGAGCTCTTAAGAAAAGTAATCAAACTAATACCTGACTATAATAATCTTGATTGCAACCAAAAGTTCAAATTAATTATGTCAGATAAAAGACCCGAAATGATACAAGCCCTAGGCTCCTACCTCAACAAAATAATGGAATAAAAAGTAACATAAAAGAAAAACCAAAATGAACTAGAATTTGTGTCGCAAGCGGAACACATGCGAGTTCACCATGCTTATGTTGTTTTGCTTTGATGTGTTGATTCTTTGGAAAATGGTGTCGAATTTGGGGCCTAGATTTCCATACATGATCGGAGAAATATAACAGACGATAAACTTAGCAGTGGTATGACCAGGGGGGGCAGTGCCCGTTCCCCCCGAACTTCAGATACTGATGGTTGCAAAAAGTGGAAAAATGGAATAAACAACTTAATGAAGTAAAGAAGAAAGTACAAGCGGCTTACAACACAATTATGGCTATAGCAGGAAGCCCAGACCTTAAAGGTATTAAGATGAGAATGGTGTGGCAGGTGGTAAAGGCCTGCATAATACCAATTGCCACATATGCATGGGAAGCAGTAACCACTACGAAGAAGGAACGCGAAAACCTAAAAAGGACCATTGACAGCGTCATAAAAAGAGTAATCTGCACACCCTGATTCTTTTCGAGTTTCGGAGCGGCTACGCGATCGTGTGGAAACATTAGACTTTTTGGGGTCGGTGCTCATATTGAGAACTAGTGATGATGAGGTGAGAAATGATGAAAGATATATGTTATGTGGGGAAGGTGATGGGGGTAAGTGGGGGTAAATGGGGGTAAGTGAGGTAATTTAGGTAAAGGAAGTGAGTAGGTAAGAAGAGAGAAGTTAAGAGTGAAAAAGGTGGTGGGGGTAAATGGGGTAATTGGGGGTAAGTGGGGTTAAGTGGGGTAATTGAGGTAATTTAGGTAAAGGAAGTGAGTAGGTAAGAAGAGAGAAGTTTAGAGTGAAAAAGGTGGTGGGGGTAAATGGGGGTAAGTGGGGTAATTGAGGTAATTTAGGTAAGGGAAGTGTGTAGGTAAGAAAAAAGAAGTTTAGAGTGAAAAAGGTGGTGGGGGTAAATGGGGGTAAGTGGGGGTAATTGAGGTAGTTTAAGTAGAGGAAGTGAGTAGAGAAGAAACAAGAACCCAGGGGTTCAAAATAGAGGTGGTGTAGTGTCCTAAGTTGAAGTTAACATGCCCCGAAATTGACTATTTCCCTGATATGAGTGCCAGTACCAGGTGTTGTCAATATTATTGTGTGCTAAATTTCAGAATTTTACAAATAATCCATTTTCAAGCCACAAAATGACAATGTGGCAGATGCGATACGGAAAAAGAATACATTCCATAAAAGAACTTGAAAAGAGCTTTAATATAATGCATGGAAATGTGTGTGATCTGCCAGGTAAAACCTCCTTTTTGTGGAAGGAGCTGCACATATTCCTCTTGGGAGCTTCCACTGGTGCGGAACGGGCAGCATGGATCTGCTGTTTTGAAAGGTGCAATTCCAGGAGTCGTCTCTGGGCCAAGGGCTCAATACCCAGATCGGCAATTTCCTCCTTTCTCAGCAAGGCCATCAGTTCCTTGGAGGTAAATCCAGCTTGTTCCACTGACTTGATTGTTCCCTCAGTAAATCCTTAGGACAAGAGGGATTCCGCAAAATGCGAAGCTGCTGTGCGAGATGAAGTATGTTCATGTGCAGGTGTATGGTACCAGCTAAAAGTTACTAATATGTTTTTAAAACTAAAATAATTTTTGAGGTTACCAATTTATTCATTACCGTTAATTTGTGAGAAATCAAAATTTAAGAAAAATATCAGAAATCCCAATATTTTTCGAGTTTTTTGGTTTTTATGAAAACTTCAAAGGATTTGACCTACAAATGAGTTTAGTAATTTAAAGAGGTATAACTTAAAAACCTAAATGCAAAATTTCAGAGGTCTAACTCCAAAATCGACGGAATCATGGAGCATTGAAAAAATAACATTTTTTTCAAATTTTTGCTGAATTTGCTCTTACTAATTTTTCTAAGAGCAGTAAGACCTCCAAAAGGCACATTTAGAGTATTTAACGCATAATATGGCAGATTTTCATGTTCATAGGTACAATTGTTTCGGAGTTCTGTTCCGGAAAGGAAAAAATATAATTATTTTTAATTTCCAATATTTTACAAAAACAGTACCAATTGCTTAAATATGAACACCAAAAGACACATACATTCTACAAGACCCATTCATGTGCCAAATATCATATATACAAGTGCAATAGTTTAGGCACAGTGGCCAATACACAATGTGTGATGCTGCCCTTAGTGGATTCAAGCAAGATAAAAACGAAGTCACGGCCAAATAACAATATACCGGCTATTCATTCTCATGTCAGATGCTTGCTCTATAATCAAGCTAAGGTGCATTCTTGAATCCAAACTTCTCCAAACAAAATTGCTGAGTCAGGGCCCAAAAGACATTCGGAAAATGCTCAAATTTCAAATTTCCCGCCAAAACTTTCCATTTTGTCAAAGTGACTGCATAAATGGAGATGTGTACACACACCTCCATTAAAAAGGAGTTTTGGGTGGAAAAAGTGGTGGGGGTAAATGGGGGTAAGTGGGGCTAAGTGAGGGTAAGTGGAGTGATTTAAGTGTTGGAGGTGTAGAGGGAGAAAGAGTTGGATTTGGGTGGAAAAAGTGGTGGGGGTAAGTGGGGGTAAGTGAGGGTAAAATGAGGGTAAATGAGAAATTTAAGTATGGGATGTAAGGGGAGAAAGAGAGAGAGGTTGAGAGAGTAAAGGTGGTGGGGGTAAATGGGGGTAAGTGGGGGTAAGTGAGGGTGAATGAAGTAATTTAAGTACAGGGAGAAAAGTGAAAAAGTGAAGTTTTAGGTGAAAGTGAAGGTGGGGGTAAGTGAGGGTAGGAGGGGGTAAAGTAGAGATGGGGGGGGTTATGTATAGGAAGGGAGGGGTAAGTGAGGGAAAGGGGTGATGAGAGAGAAGTGGAAGTGAGGGATTTATACGAAAAAGGGAGTTGTGATGTAGATGGTGAAAATGCTATACACTGTTTACAAAATAGAGTTTGGTTCTAGATGGTGAAAACCATATACAATGTTTACGTTTGGGTCCTAGATGGTGAAAATGGCATACAATGTTTACAAATGAAGATGTGATGCTGGATGGTGAAAATGAGATACAATGTTTACAAAAAGCTAGATTATGAAAATGGGATACACTGTTTATATTGACAGCCAATGGGCTGACAGTATGAGAAGGAAGTGAAAAATTGAAGTATATAGTA
Organism: Platynereis dumerilii; assembly: GCA_026936325.1. Classification (NCBI taxonomy): domain Eukaryota; kingdom Metazoa; phylum Annelida; class Polychaeta; order Phyllodocida; family Nereididae; genus Platynereis; species Platynereis dumerilii. The sequence continues at coordinate 78,758,017 of JAPTHN010000002.1, read as the reverse complement.
ATTCTAGGAAGAAAGGGAAGAACTGGGGAAGAGAGGAAGGATAGAGGGATGTTATGAGGGGATAGATGAGGTCGTGAGAGGAATAGGTTGATGAGTAAAGGGGAATTAGAAATTGAGAGATCTGATTGGTTGTTGGAATGTAGGCCTATACTACACTAAGTGTAGCGGTGAAACAACGTTGTGAAACGGACGTTTTATAGAAGTAATTATGGATTGTTTTGAAAAATAAAAAACACCAGCTTGTAGAGAATTAAATTGCGAAGACAATGAGCCTACTTAGAGATTTCTACGATGATTACAAGTGGTTTAAAAGTTGAAGAGAAGTTGAGAGTGAAAAATCTGAAATTTTGATAAAAGAAGGCTGCATCAACACTGTGCATATTTTTTAATTTTTTTTCAACGAATTCTCGGCAATGAATAAAGATATCTCCATAAAAAAACGAATTCATATGGTTCAAGGATTTGGGATTCTAAAGAGCCTAAAATTATAATTTTAGCCCCATTAGAAGTGTCCAAAAAACGATCGCAACTGTTTCGGCCAATCAGAGGGCAGTAAAACAATAACAACAGTATTTCTATTTCCTGTTTTGCCGTGATTTTGTTGAAACTAAAAACTTAAATTGTAATTAAACAAGACACCAAAGACACAAATGTGAGCAAGGCGCCTCAAGTTAGCCAATTCTTCATTAATTTCATGAAAAAGAAACTTTAAAAAGTGCTTCCTTGTCTCTCACAAACGATCCAAAATTTCTGACTACCCTTATTTAACCCTGTTTGCTCACAAATGCGAGTGAACTCGCAAATAAACTGTCAAAGTCTTTTAGCGATAAAGAGCCTCCCTATTTGCTGAACTGATCAGCGTCTTACTCAAATGATGAATTTGTATACATGAAATGCCTATCAGCATCTGTCAGGACTTTTAGTAGCACGTACATAGAGCGGTTACCGCTGGTGCGTGCCTGAAGCCATTGTCAAGGCAAACTGAACAGTTTCAAAACCCCTCAATTTGTGACAATTGTTATGTTGCTGTTGAATGCCAAAATTTTGGACTACCAATCAAAGGACACACTTGCATGATGCTCAGAGTCTGTGCACACAGCTCTGAAAAAGAATTTGTTGTTTTGATAATGATGTTGCTTTTTATACTAATTTCAATGATAATGATGTTGTTTTTCTATACTAATTTCAATGTTGTTTTTAATAGAATGTAATACTTTGGCTAGAATAACATTATTACATTAGTAATGAAATTTGACTGGGACCAGCCTATTAAGTAGTTATAAATATGATGATTTAAGATTTAATATTAAGAAATCCATGGATTTCTGAATATACAATAGTATGATTGTGCGAAACTTTTTGTACACCAACTTAAGTAAATCTGCCTCTGTAAAATTACAATTAGTTAGCTTTTAGAATAGATGTAGTGATGTAGTCCTCTTGTTTGCATTGTGTTTTATTTTATTTTTGATGACATATGTATCTGTGATGATATGAGAATGTCAATAAAAGATTATATATACTAAATGCCGACTTTAAAATCAATTAACCACACTTGCCACATATTTACCTTGTTTGCGTTCACCCTCCGCTTTAACTTCACATAACACACTAGCCAGGGTGAGGAATAAAACCGCACCAAACTTGAGTTTTGCCATTTTCTTGACCCAACCCCTTCGCGTCGTCTCTTCCGGATCAAATGACGTGTCTGGCAAATGCTGATTATGTATTATACTTTTTCAACATAACAAATATCTAAGTTGGTGTATCTGTTGTCGTCAAGTACGAAACGAAATTCGAAGAATATTTAAAAATGGTTTTATGAATAAATGAGGCTTATGTGAATCACCATGATTTAAGGTTTTGAATGAGAGGACACTTCGTTCCCATCATTTATCGCTCACTGGGAGCGCGGTAATGTCGCTCTTCCCTGCTTATTCGGGTAAGAACATGGTTTTATATGGCATTTTATGGCATTTTGGCTATTAAGACATAAGACATAAGACTTTATTTATCCTCATAAACATGAGACATAAACATAATAAAAACAGTAAACAAATTATACAAAATAAAAATGAAATAAATGGTAAAATACAACAATACTAGTGCTTGTGACAATGCCTCTACTGCCATTGTGTCTAATAGCAAAAAGTGCTTTTCAAAAGACTTTGGATATTCCAAATGGCACTATGAGGATATTTGAAAAGATCAAATATCCCCCAAGATGCTATTTGGATATTTCATCAGACCCTTTTTCATCAGATGATATTCCATCAGATGCTTTGCCTTACCATCTGAAGCTTTGGCTGGCCGTATGGTACTTTGGCTTCTGCCAATTATTCTCTGTAGTCCAGGTTCTAAGGTGAACAATTGTTGACTTTGTGGTACAGGTATGAAATTTGGCACAAAGTTAGAGGAGGTCAGTACCTTCATTTCTGGATATGGTGACATTCCCAAAAATTCCTAGGAATGGCAAACGGTTGCCATGGAAACCATATTTTGCATATTTTGACATAATTCAATAAAATTTAGATTAAGTTTCATTTATTTCGCAAAAAATAGTCACTATGGTTAGTCAGGACACAAAAAGGTGTTTATCAGTTGTTATTTGCTTGTAAGGTGCCCTTGAGGCCCAACTGAGGGGGTAAAGTATGACCAAATAAGGAAACACTGCTTTTTTTCTTCAATTTTTGGTAAAAGTAGGGTTACAAGGGGCTAAACTTTCTGGGGTATACCCTAATGTGACACACCATTTTAAAGCTCACCAAGAATACTTTCTATTGGTAGGTCATTTACGGTAACCATGGTAACAAAGAGCTCACATGAATGACTTAAATGGAATTTCAATGTGTCGTTTACCAGTGTGTCACGCTTGTCAAGTCAATAGTTTTACAAAATTAATGGACATCTTTTTACAATACAAGTATGAAATTTGGTACACAAGTAGAGTAGGTCAGTACCTACATTTTTGGATATAGTGACATTCTCAAAAATTCTCAGAAATGAAAAATGGTTGCCATGGAAACCAAATTTTGTGTTTTTTGCCCAATTCAATAAATCTCAATATAATATAGATGTCATAAATTTAGGCAAAATTACTCACTATGGTAAGTCAGGACACCAAAGGACATTTGTCAACTGTTATTTTACTTGTAAGGTGCACTGGATGCTCAAATGAGGGGGTAAAGTATGAACAAATAAGGAAATAATGCTTTTTCCATACATTTTTGGAAAATTTAGCATCTATAGGGGATTCTACTTTCTGAGATATACCCCCAATGTGACATAATTTTAAAGCTCACCAATAGTAATTTTTGTTTGTGGGTCATTTATGGTTACCATGGTAATGAATAACTCACAAGAATGACTTAAATGCAATTTCAGTGTGTCTCAGCACCTGATGAGTAAATCCCTCTAATGAAGATCTTTCCCAAATAAATGGACTTCATTTTACAATTCAAGTATGAAATTTGGCATGCAAATAGAGGAGGTCAGTAGCTTCAATTGCAGATAAAGATACATTCTCAAAAAGACAAACGGTTGCCATGGAAGCCAAATTTGTTATTTTTAAAAGAATTCTATAATTTCAAAACAAGTCATAACTTTAGACAAATACTTAAATAAGGTGAGTTAAGAGAGAAAAAGCCATTTATCATAATATATTAAATGGTGCTAACATTTTCAGGAGGCCCAACTGAGGGGGGTAAAGCATGGCCAAATAAGGAAATACTGCTTTCCCATGATAATATTTAGCACATTTACAGAGTCATTATTATGTGCATAACCCTGTCTGACACATCGTTGAAGCTCATTGTCAAAAAAGCAATATGAAAATGGCAGGGGTCTGAGTTTTGTTCATCAAATCTGCAAAATCGGTTAGTTTCTGAGTAGCTGAGTGGCAGAGTGGTTAACTTGCCCAAATGCTCTACCTGATGTCTTTACATGCATGGGTTCCAACCCCTGAAATTCTCAGCGGACTTTCAAGAGCAAAATCCCGCTAACCATACCTATCTATCTATCTGTCTATCTGAGGCCTAATGTCTTAAATAATACTGATGGAGCAGGGATTTTTAAAAAAAGGCCAGTCCTAGTAATAATAATTTGAGTTCAAATGCTAGCTTGAAAGAGATCCCGATTTCTTATGGGCAATGCAATCCTATTTTTATGAATAGATATGAAAAATAATACCCCTATAGCGTCATAATCTGACAAATGAATAGTTAATACCTTCATTTTGTCTTCTGCATTTGGCAGAGAGCTATATTTAAGTTCCAAATTGTGTGAAAATTGCTAAATTTGTCTTCAATGGTAAAATTAATGTTGCCATTTCTTGACACTTCTGGGTTGGGGGTCCATATCATTATAGTGGTTCTCTAACTGCTTGCATAGTGAAAAAAGTAATTGACTTGAAATAACTTATTGATTTTGACAAAAGCAGTGATAATCTTGATTCATTGAACTTGATATCGAACATGGTAGTGAGTTCCTTTTTTAAATACCATGGTTTACTGAATATTCATGAAAAAGCCCAATTTTCCTGATTTTTCCCTGTTATCACCCTCAATTTCTGAGCTCTTGATATGCAAAGTTATAGTTAAATTAAGATAATAAATTACGATCTGTTTGTGTCTTTATTGTCAAAAATGCCAAATTTGGTTTAGTTTATAAATTATGACCTTCTTATGTCTTGAATTGTAAAAAATGCCAAATATGTTTCCATGGCTACCATTTTTCATTTCTGGGAATTTTTGAGAATGTCTCAATATCCAAATTGGAAGGTACCAACTTTTCTTACCTGAATGCTGAACCCCTATAATTGACTCTAAATTTATGAAAAATTAATGAAAATGGCAATATTTCCTTATTTGGTAATATTAAACCCCCTCAATTGGGCATGCAGGGCACCTTATATAAAATAACATCTGATAAATGCCTTATGTGTCCTGACTTACCACAATGACTAATTTGACTCTTATTTGGAGTTTCATTGAATTACGTAAAAAAAAAAAGAGCGAAATATGGGTTTCCATGACAACCGTTTGTCATTTTTGAGAATGTCACTATATCCAAAATTTTAGATACTGATCTCTTCTACTTGTGTACCAAATCTCATACTTGTATTGCAAAAGGAAGTCCATTTATTTTGCAAAACTAAATATTGACTTGACAAGTGTGACACACTAGTAAACGACACATTGGAACATTTTTAAAAGTCTTACTTGTGAGCTTTTCATTACCATTGTTACCATAAATGACCTACCAGTAGAAAGTATTCTTGATGAGCTTTAAAATGGTGTGTCATATTGGAGTATACCACAGAAAGTTTGGCTCCAATTAACCCTACATTTACCAGAAAATTGAAGAAAGAAAGCAGTATATCCTTATTTGGTCATACTTTACCCCCTCAATTGGGCCTCCAGGGCACCTTTCAAGCAAAATAACAGCTGATAGGAGCCTTTTGGTATCCTGACTAACCATCTTGACTAATGTTACCCAAATTTATGAAACTTGTTCTGAGTTTTATTGAATTATGTCAAAAAATGCGAAATTTGGTTTCCATGGCAACCATTTGTCATTTCTGGTAATTTTTGAGAATGTCACCATATCTAAAATTTTAGGTACTGACCTCTTCTACTCGTGTACCAAATCTCATACTTGTATTGCAAAAGGAAGTCCATTTATTTTGCAAAACTAAATATTGACTTGACAAGTGTGACGCACTGGTAAACGACACATTGAAATTCCATTTAAGTCATTCATGTGAGCTCTTTGTTACCATGGTTACCGTAAATGACCTACCAATAGAAAGTATTCTTGGTGAGCTTTAAAATGGTGTGTCACAATGGAGTATACCTAAGAAAGTTTAGCCCCTTGTAACCCTACCTTTACCAAAAATTGAAGAAATAAAGCAGTATTTCCTTATTTGGTCATATTTAACCCCTTCAATTGAGCCTCCAGGGCACCTTACAAGCAAAATAACAGAAGGTAAACACCTTTTGGTGTCCTGACTAACCATCATGACTAATTTTGCCAATATTCATGTCACGTTTTCTTAGTTTTATTGAATAATGTAAAAAAATGCAAAATATGGTTTCCATGGCAACCGTTTGCTATTTCTGTGAATTTTTGAGAATGTCACCATATCCAAAAATGAAGGTACCGACCTCCTCTACCTTTGTGCCAAATTTCAAACCTGTACCACAAAGTGAACAATTATGCCCAATATCCAGGCTTAGAACCTGGACTACTGGGTCCTATTGTGACGTTACCATGCTATGCAGTAGAGTTGCTGTTCTTTTTCAGGAAAAACATGTGATGTTTGCAGCCCTGACACTCGCTTATGACTAGCAGGAAAATTATGAAACTTTGGGGATATGTCAGTCAATACCTGAATTTTTTCACCTGATTTTCAGAATTCATCTGTGATTTTTTTAGGAGTCAATAAGGCCATTTTTTTAAACATAAAAGATCGCGATTTTCACGTGCGTCATGCTGCTAAATTTTTTGCGAAACATACAATGTTCAAAAACCTGACACTCAAATACCAAGAGCAGGAAAATTATGAAAAGTGAAAAATATTTCATTAAATACCTGAATTTTATCACCTGACTTTCAGAATTTATCTACGATTTTTTTAGCAGTCAATAAGGCCATTTACTTAAACATAAAAGATCGCAATTTTCATTTGCGTCATGCTGCTAACTTTTTTGCAAAACATACAATGTTCAGAGACCTGAAACTCAAATACCATGAATCAGAAAATTAAAAAAGTTGGCAAATATTTTAGTTAATACCTGAATTTTATCACCTGATTTTCAGAATTTATCTACGATTTTTGTAGCAGTCATTAGGGCCATTTCTTTAAACATAAAAGATCGCGATTTTCATGTGCGTCATGCTGCTAACTTTTTAACAAGTTTGCGCATGCGCAAACTGGTTATACCAGTCGATCGGGAGAGAGCGATTGACTGGACGTAATTGACGCAGCCTGATTATACGAATTATAAGGTAGTTACGATGTAGCAAGTCGTTTTAATTAGTAACATAAACATCGTAGATGTGGGCCACAAAGGCTTGGTTGTTGTAAATCGTTGTAACAAAAGATATCAATTGTTTTGTCCGAAAATCGTCTGCAATGGCAGTCATTACAATGTTTTGACTGGAGAAAAACGATGTCAAAATAGACAGCACTCTTCACTGAAGCATTGTATCAAATATTCCAGAAAGATGTATTCGAGACACCTTTCAGGAAATCAATGCCAGACCATTCCAGGCCCAGACAACAGCTTATAAATCCTTTAACCCTGATTACAGTATATGAGTAACACTGTTTATGTTCCTGAGACATTCCCTTGCAAAGCAAAATCCGAATGTTTGGGACAACAGGCATGTAACAGCTGACCAGCCAACTTTGCTCGCCAGGGTGTGCATGTGTCTGCTTGCAGAGAATGACCAGGGTCCCTGGAAGGCTCTCCCCCCCCCTTCCTCCGTTTGGGTTGCTCTGATTCCACGTACATGACTTTTTAAGCAGGCTGAAAAATGAGTTATTGACACAGGTTAATAACCTTTTTATGTAGCGCAACAAATTGTAACAGTTCATTGCATGATTTCCAGACGTTAGATCATCTCACTAAATGTAACAAAAATAATTTCCAGACCTCAACAAAAGTGTCTGCATTTCCTTGCACTCAACTGTGACCTTTCACATGACGTTATGAAATGATTACCTGTTAATCAATTAATTTGGATAATTGGATTAAATTTACCTGATCAATAGAAAATGAAGGAATGCATCATCTCTGCTACTGTGTATCCTAGAAACTTGCGGTTTTTTGCTGATTAGGGGCCGACCAGATGATCTTTGGGGGGGGGGGGCTATGGATATTTGGTGAAAAAAAAAGATTGTTTCTCACTTGACAATGAAAAAAAAAATTTGTTCAGCACATCAAAAAAAAAGAAGTTTGTTTCCACCTGTAGCTAGGGTACCGTAATGTTAAAATTCCGATAGAAAAGTTTGTCACGAATGTGCATGCGAAAAAATTGTTTGTCGACGCGCCGCGAGCGAAAAAAAAAGTTCGTCCCGGGGGTAAAGTCCATAGCCCCCCCCAACTATCGTCTGGTCGGCCCCTTAGATCATTTTGTGTCACACTAGCAAAATATTCTACTGCTTTGTGTCGTTTTCTGTACTTTTACCACTGTGAATATAGGCCTTTATTTTTCTGTTTAATTTGAGATAGACTGATTGATAGATTTATTGATCGGTTGATTGCTTGACAAGGCACAGTTTGTGGTTGTCTAATAATTTTTTCACAACTGGCCAATGGCATCTTTGCAATAGTTTGCATCTGAACGTCTTGAACTAAATTTAAAGAAAGTTACCCCCAAGAAATCAGAGTCCATCAGTTCATCAGAAAATTAGAAGGTAAGGAACTACCCTGAGACACCTACTGGTCTGAGATGGAATCACCTACTGAGAACTGTAACTTGGATTTATTCAGTTAAGTTTATTCAGCTTTATACATGCATAAAAACTATATAGATACAGCACTGTACAGGATAGCTACAAGGAGATCTGTCAGGTTACAGCCTTGGGGGCAAAAAAACAAGGCCTCGTATAAAAAAAGGAAAAAGTGGCGTATTTCAGGTCCAAAATTAACATGGAAGATAGGAAGGGTAGCGGAGCGCCGCTTATTCACCCTATGTAGTGGCCCCTCTCGCGCCATTGCTTTGCCCCTGAATGGAAATATTGTAAAGAATCCTAAATGACGCTATATATGAGCAATATGAGGTCCTGCAACTTGTGCAAGTATAAAAAACTCTAAATTTTCTGGTGGGACCGTTTAATCAGTAAAATTATTGCTTCACATGCTACATGTATGGTCGTATATTGGCAACTTTCGTGATAACGAGTATACTTTTCGCAACATGCTGCACATTTTTGGCGAGTTCTGTTCGAAGCACCAGTTCCCAGACTGCACTTCACGGTAAAATGGAAATACTGTTTTTTGTGCACTTTAGATGGTTTTGCGTAGAGATGTGTAATTTTGCATGAATTTACCTGATGGTGACCACTAGGTTTGTGGAAACTTTTATTGTGACACTTAAAGCCTTAAAGAGGAAGTGCTGTTTTTAGCCATTTAGCAATGTTGCTTTTTTAATGGCGCTCAGTGTAGTTGTGAGCATGAAGCTACATTTCACTTGGAGGTGCCGCCAATCAGGTCCTCGCTCACATGCATTTCTAAGTTATTCTTGCACAGTTCTGCGGTGTTCTGCAGGGCTCGGACCTGACAGGGAACTTCTCTAATGCCTTAAAAGCTAATTCCACAGCCAGTTCGACTTGAATTCCTTCAGTCCGCAGCCTTGCTCGATCGCCTGCTTGTAAGGCACACTATTGTCAGTCCGCAATCGTGGCTCATGACATGTCCCTGCTTAATATGGTAAGGCTGTGTTGTCACAGTGGTGTCACCATGGCAGCCTGTGCATTGAGCCTCATACTGTCTCACAGAAGCTAGATTTGATTCAGCCTCATTTTCAGTGGTTGCCATGGTGACAAGGCACCTGGTGGAATGAATGAAGTAATTCAGTTAATTCATATAAATTATAATGTCAGAAAAGACCTGTTCCTCATTTATAGCAATTTCAGATACATAAATTAAAATACAGCACAATAGGCCTGTGCCTCCCTTACGAAAATTATTCCTGATAAAGAATTAACAGTACCGCGTGTACACCCCCCCCCCCCCCCCCCCCCCCCCCTCCACAGATATTTCCGTGCCTAGGGTCCTGCGCGAGATGATCTGATTCCAAAATTACGAAACTTTTTGGAATAAATGTGAAAACTTTAAAATATGTGTACAGAGTACAAGTGCTGTAACAGTGACAATTTTCAGACACGTTTTGAATACAATTTGCAAGTGTAGGGCCAAAAAGGCAATTAAACTTTCACCTGTAGAAAAAGCCATCTTATCAAAATGTCAGTTCCTCTTGGGTTTCAGAATTATAGATTTTAGAAATTTTCTAAATTATTCAGCTAAACTTAAGAGGTGTTTTGCAACTATTTGAACAATTGCCTTCAGTTTTTCATTGGCTATTCTGCAATACATACATTCATTTCAAGGTGCTAATTTTACTTAATATTGATGAACCGACGTAACATTGATAAGTTGAATTTCCAAATTAATCAGTTTACTTTACAGCCATTTTATCAGACCTTGGACTCCGTGCTATTTTCATTATCGCTTAATTGTTTTACGCCAATCTTAATGCTTAACAACTCGCAAGACTACATTTGGTAAAACAGAAAAAGGACTGGCTAGTCGATTCTCCTTGGTAATGATCAATAATTAGAAATTTGATCATAATCGATCAATAAATTGATTATTTTGATTAATCCACAGTGCCCTACATTTCAAGTAACAGAAACAGTGGGAACATACATTAAATAGAAGTTGTAAACAATGTTATTGACAGAATTCTAAACAACGTGATCTATTTCAACTATTTTAGAATTATTACCAACATCCAATCTGCACGATTTTCCCTGAAATGACTGGTTAGTGACTTGAACAATCAACGACGCCATCATTCTAAGTTAAACAGACACGGAGTTGACAAACTTGTTTTGCAATCCGCGGATTCTTGTTTGCAAAACATGCAATGTTCAGAGACCTGACACTCAAATACTATGAGCAGGAAAATTATGAAAGTTGGAAAATATTTCAGTAAATATCTGAAGTTTATCACCTGACTTTCAGAATTTATCTACGATTTTTTTGAGCAGTCAATAAGGCCGTTTCTGAAAACATAACAGATCGCGATTTTCATGTGCGTCATGCTGCTACCTTTTTTGCAAAACATACAATGTTCAGAGACCTGAAACTTAAATACTATGAAAAGGAAAATTATGAAAGTTGGGAAATAATTCAGTCAACACCTGAATTTCATCACCTGCTTTTTAGAATTTATCCACAATGTTTTTAACAGTCAATAAGGCCATTTTTTTAAACATAAAAGATCACGATTTTCATGTGCGTCATGCTGCTAACTTTTCTGCAAAACATACAATGTTCAGAGACCTGAGACTCAAATACTATGAATAGGAAAATTATGAAAGTTGGGAAATATTTCAGTCAATATCTGAAATTTATCATCTGGTTTTCAGAAATTTTCTACAATTCATTTTGTGGCCAAAAATTCTAATGTCGTTTGTATAAACACAAAAGATCGCAAATTTCAGATCCGAAACAGCTTATTTCTTGGTTGCAAAACCTGCCATGTTTAGAGCCATGGAACTCACAGACTATCAATAGGAAAATCATGGAAGCAAGGGAATACTTGAGTCAATACTTGAATTTTGTCACCTGGCTTTCAGAATTTGTTTAAGAATTTTATAGCAGCCGAAAACTTCATTTGTTTAAACACAAAACATCTCGAATTTCTGATCCGAAAAAGGTTATTTCTCTGTTGCAAAACATAGGCCTGCCATGTTCAGATCCGTGAAACTCACAGACTATCAACAGGAAAATCATGAAAGCCAGTGAATACTTAGGAAATAATTTTTTGATGAATCTGGACATATAATTATTATCAATATAGATCTACTCCAAGGAGAGGGGCCTGTGACTTCTGTACTAGATTGTATCTACGATTGGAATAACTCTAGCCTGTGTTAGTGAATTTCTGTGTTAGTTAACCGGATTTACAAAATTGGCTTGTGCTGTGTCAACAAATAACTGGTTAAGGTCTTTTTATTGTTATGAGGGACAATTAACCCAATTTTTACGTTGATTCCCAGGGGTTTCCCAAAAATATTCGCATCATTTGACATGGAAAAAAAAGACAGAAAAAAACTATTTCCATGACAGTAAAAATGACCTCGCTCCCTCAATTTTGCAGTTAAAGCCTTGAAATTGATAGAGCACCTTCCTGGGTACTTCTTGCGTCTTCGCTGAACACGGCATTAATTTCGGGTCAACCGTTTGTTTAATAAGGCACTCCGACCACGGAAAAACAAATTTTTCACATGTCTAAATTTAGAGGGCTGGCGAATAAAATTTGTTCGATGTATCTTCACGCCGTTTGCAGCGTAGATGCAAACATCACTTGGCTACATCTTGTAGCAGTTTCATGACAATTGCATTAAAATGAAATTTTTTAAGAAAGGATTTTCTGCACCAAGAAGATTTTGGTTTTACGACTTTTTGCCATACATGAACTGGCCAACCTGTGCTGTCATCAAGTGACATCATCAAGTGACGTCATGGCCTGACGTCACTTCGTTTGCAATGACTGTTTTGTTTGCAAGCGTTTTCAGTGCCTTTTGTTTGCTTGCTGTTCAATATTATTGGATTAACATCCCCTTAAAAAAAATAATTTTCACGTCATTTGGGAAATAATTTTTAATGAATCTGGAGAGAAATTATCAATATCTGCTTCACTGAACTAGAACTCAACCCATCCCTGGCAGTTCAGATTGACAATGACTTGACTTCCTTTGAGAAAGGATCAGGAATTTCATGAGACAGGCTAATTTAAGTTAATTTGGCTAAATAGATTTCATTTCACCGCCTGTCACCAGGTGTCTCTCCTGTGCCTGCACACTTGAGGAGTGCTGCCCCCTTGTGTAGAAGAAAATATGGCAGTGCTTGACAGCCATCTCTTCTACAAATGGTGTCAAAATAGTTTCTAACCATGAGGCACTATTTGGTCACTATTTGATGTAGAAGAGATGGCTGTCAAATATATTAGGACAAAGTTTCTAACATAGCACATTAGAACTTATGGAAAAGTTCAGTAGAAAATGTGGCTTGGTTGCACTTTTTGGATATTTTGTAGGGATATTGGCAAAGCATGGTGAGGGGAGTAGATATTATGACAAAGACCTATTTTAGTGTCTGGCATGCAAAAGGCAGCCCGATTTGCAAATCGGGCATGTAGACCTATCGGCTGTAACAACTAGCACTAAAAGGGTTTTAGCAGGAGCCTCAACATCTCCTTGTTTTCATTTTTCTCATAGTCACTAAGCACCATTTTGCAAGATTCGCTTACACCATCGGAGTCGAGATGTCTAAATTTCTTACAAGCTTTATTACAATATGATTTATCTAGACAAATCTTGATTAAACTTAGGTTTTCACCTTTACATATAGAATTTACTCTATCAGGTAAACTATTAACAAAACCAGTATGGTTATTTTTAAAATAGTTAAGATAAAACATTTTTAATCGGGAAGTTCCTGCCATAACAGAATTAAATAATTTTAGTGACTGACAGTTTATCAGACTATTAATCTTTCTCACACCAAGGGCAGTTAGTAGCGGCGATGATCTCAGGAATTTACTGAGACCAAGGGATGTTTTAATCAATTTTGATTGGATTTTTTCAAGTTCAAAAATATTACCTCGTTTAAGCGAGAAACACTCGTCTGCATAGCAGAGAATTGGTTGAAGAGCTATTGACAGTTGGTGAGACGTTGCATAACAGTGTAAAGAATGGACCTGGTACTGGCAAACCGTGTATCAACACCACTGTGTAAATATTATTGGAATGTGTTTTTTTTCTTGGGGGGGGGGGGGGAGGAAGGCATCTCGCCGAGATTCGGATGGCATTCGGACCGTCCGGCCGTCGGTCGAAAGTGCCAGCCGCATTGGCAGTCACTGGGTGCGCTCGTTTGTATCGCCCGGTTGCACCGACCGGTATAGCCCGACCACGTGGTCGGTTGACCGGTCAATCGAGGACAGTTGATCGCCCGGTCAATGTGCCAGACTGAATTGTTTGTTTATTTATGGCGTTCTATATGTACATATATATATTTATTACTCTTTTTCTCTTTACACCCCTCTGCGCACCGAACACGCTGGATGTACATCAACTCTGATCTGGATAAAGAGGTTGACAACTTGACATGACCTGCGTCCAGTACCACTACTAAACTGAACTGAACCGTCGTAACAAATATAAATAAACTATTAAAACACGATTTTTAAGGGTCCTAAAGCATTGTGTTTGTGTTATTTTGATTTTTCGCTGCTCCCAACAATACAACAACAAGCAAACACAGGCAAACTTGTGGCTCTTCGTGTTTTCCAAAACCCGGAAGTTTACTTTGCCTCGTGTTGGATTGATAGACCGCCATACACCGAGCAAAATCGGCCGTGCTAGACGGGATACCCCGGATTGATGTGCGCGCATAACATCCGGAGCAAACGAGGACAATCCGTCATAAACCGGTCGACCGGCGGGCGGTGATTCGAGTGCACCCAGTGAATCTGTATTGTTAGTTGACTTCGGAACACGAAATTCACCTCTGCAAAGGTAGAATCACGAGTGGCGACAGAAATGTAGGACAACGTATTCCTAACAAGTGAACTCGCCCCCCTGCCGAAGTAGAAAAGTGATCGCACGCACGTGCGTCAATTCGACTACCAGTCAAAACGGCGATAAACCAAAACGGCTATTGCCGAAACGGCGAGGATTTTTCTCAGCTTGACCAAAACGTCTATTGCAAATATTGAAATGGCATGTCATTGCCAGAACGGCTATTAGACTTCACCAGAACGGCTATTATGCTTAACCAAAACGGCTATTATGCTTAACCAAAACGGCGATTGCAATTCTGCAGCTTCAAAGGCTGGCAGTAATTCTGTAATCCTGTAAGTTGATTAATTGTCATCAATAGGCCTACACAATTAAGTTATTAAATATGTTTCATAGGTATCGTAACATAGATGGTCTATGTTATGTTTGTACATCATATGTGCAATGAATCTTTTCCACTGTAAGACTAACTGCTAGTAACTAAATAAGTTATAAGCAAAATAAAGCCCAATAATTCATAATGTGTTCTTATAATGTGAAGACTTACTTATAAAGAGAAATATTACATCAAACCATGCATGGTCGCATGAGTTCATTTTTAACTAGGTTTTTAACCAAAGCATTTTGAGCTGTTTTATCGATTTTACACTTTAGCCTAATATATCATAATGTTTATATTTTTCATTTTACAATCAATGGGGTGATTCAAAAAAGCTCAGTGCAATCAGCTTTGACACCTCCCTTTGACACAAGTTTCACCCCCTTTATATAATAGGGTCTGTTGTTAAATGTTCTTCAATGCCAATTAGGTATAGCCGTTCTGGTAAAGTGGTATAGCCGTTCTGGTATAGACCTGTAGCCGTTCTGGATATCTATTCATAGCCGTTTTGGCATCGCCGTTCTGACATTGTCAAAAACACAAGAGCCGTTTTGGTTTATCGCCGTTTTGACTGCACACCGTCAATTCGCCAAGTTGGCTTATTTGCGGTCAAAACGACCTTTTTCCAGACTGGCTTTGCTCAACAAGTATGAGGAGCTGTGAGGTTGCAACCATTAGAATTCCGTGGCATAGGGTAGAGTTTCAGTTTTTCTCAAAGGGAAATTATATATCAAATTAATTATTTATTTTGCATGACGACAGTGACTATTTATTTCGAGCGTGTGACAATCTCAAATTGGCCAAATATTTGGTTCTTAAATCGTGCAACACCATGCTAAGCATCGACTGACACAGATACACCGACCAGAAATTATTAATATTTTTTTCCCCTCCCCCGCCCTTGCTTGATACTCTGAACTTTCTGGAAGGCATTTGGATCAGTCGGTAGGTCGGCAAAAAAAAAACCAAAATTCCTCATTTAATTTTATTTCCATATTTCTGTCTCAGAGCAGTCGGTCGGATGAAAGAAACACTCAAACTTTGATGAGTGATTGACATATTTCACATAGCATTTTTAGCTAGCCATAGGCGTAGCTATTGGAATGGGTGAACAGTGTATGGGATTCTGCAACAATAAACCATGTAAACAAAAAAACATGAACAATGTGAACCAAGAACAGGCTAGGTGGCAGCATTGTCCACTGTATGTAACCAAAATAGCCCTCTGGTGGATAAGGCTTGCAGTATCTTGAGTTCATTTCCTGACAGGTCTAACAGCGTCGTTACAGCGATATAGCTCAATTACCTGTCAGGAACTCCAATGCAGAAACTGCAGAAAAGGGGTGGAAACGCAGGAACACATCCTGAAAAAATGTGAAATAATCCATGGAAACAACGACCAGTTGGTTGTAAAAACCAATGATATCTTCCAGGAAGACACAAAAACACTGAAAACAGTGGTCAAGAAAATAAGGAATATAATGGAAACCCAAAAAAGTGCTGCCCCCCAATGAGAGCAACCTGGATGACCTAGGAGAGCACACGGAAGATAGATAGGAGTGTAATTACTATTAGATACAATACAATGCGTTGGATTTCCTGTGTCAATATGGTCCAGGTGTGAACTTGAAATGCAATTAGCCACCAATAGCAATTGACATGGTTTGATGCCAATGTCAGTTGTAACTGGGCCTAGTACACAATGCCAATTTAAAACACTTGTATTCAACTGCGTAAACTTAATCCTGACCTTTGGAATTTCATATTTATTGTCAATCATCACACAAAGACATGGTGCAGTAACGTGGCAGCACTAGTACTATCCATAATGGCTGCTCTTGGAAAGGGGAGTTCACTTTGCATATTGAAAAATAGCATGCAATGCATGCACCGTGTCCTCGAGCAATTTAATAACCCTTATAACTCAATGGGATATGATCATTACATTAACACATCTCTATAAATTGTTAAAAGTTGCATTCTATCTATAGAACTATCAATCTACCTATCAATCTATCTATCTGTCTATCTATGTGTCTATGTGTCTATCTGTCTATCTTTAGTAATTGGCTGAAGCATAAATCTCAGGTTGTGGTGCAACCCACTTTGTCTCAGGGCGGAAGGGCCAAAGGGAAGAAGAAGAAGATGCTTCTCAGAAATCGTCTGCTGAGCAAGGAGGAATTTGGGGGATTAAAGTTAACTATTTAGAGCAGTGAGACATAAGATCAAAGCCAGGGCATCTAGTGCAACAGTGTAAGCACTGGGCATCATAATGGCATCATAACTTTGGGTTGTTCTTGCATCTGTGAAATGCTTTTCGATCCACACCAACTTTGATATGACAATCCCTTTGATGACGACAAAGGGCCCGAGGCCCTGCTCTCGGACACAAACTCGGACACAAAAATGTCATTTCTGGTTAATTGAGCCAATGACAGGACCATTTGATGTGGTTCGATTGCAATTGAGGATCTTATTATTAACCAGGATAGTAATTATGGTTTTCACTGCCTTCACAATTGCAATTAACAGCAATTAAAGGGCGCCGATTGTCGATTTCAATACACAAACATCTGATGTTTACCTGACGGACCATAATATGGGCAATAAATGCAATTGAGAGGTAGGTGCTCTTCTTTTTACTTTGGCACAGCTCAGTTGATCTAATTACAAATAATTAGGATGGGACAGATAACGATTTCAATAGCTTGTTTAGATGGAAATTAATATTTTCAACTTGCAAAACTTGTTTTTGGAACTCAAGCAGCCATGTTTACCCATCATACTTTACACAGGATCACAGCCAAGTGCTGCCACGATGGTGCACCATGAAAGAGCTCCTTGGTGAGAAAATTATAGACCTCTGTGTGATGATTGACTATAAAAAATAGAGCTCTTTGTGTGATGACTGACTATAAATACTTGTATTCAAATTTAACAACTCTGAATATAGACGCCGTGAATGGTTAAATTGCTAAGTGAGTCAAATGTAACAAAGGCCTACAGGTGTAATGGATATAAGCATACACATCACAATGCAGTGGTTGTGAAAATGATAATTAGTTCCCCTGTTTAATAGCAAGTTAGGACACCTCTGTGGTGCATTGAATCAGCCAATAGCGAGTTTCATAAAACAAGATCAGGAAAGAGAGAGATAATAGTCTCAAGGTAGGCAAAGTTGGGCCTAATTCAATATAATTTGTATGAAATTATATTATTGTGAGTTAGTGTTTAAATGCCACCCAAAACTGTTCACGACTGAATGCAAGTATACATAGGTACATGTATAGCTGAGAGACCCATGTGAGACACCAGATGTAGACAAACAGATATATATACCTTTCATAAAATGAAGCAAATTCATGATTTTGGATCCTCATGAGTTAGCATAGTTTCCTATATATGCCATGTGCACGTACCGGCTACCGGCAAGGCTCTAACGGCTGGGCCTGGGCGGATCAGACCTATACCAGCTGGGCCTCTTCACTTAGGTTGCTGGTCTCTTGACTTGACTTGTGCTGGTATACCCCGGATCAGCCGAGGCAGCTCAACCACCATCTTTTGTGGAGGGAGCTGCACATTCATTTTTTGGTGACCACCATATGATGATGAGATGAGAAGACTGGGAGTCTGGAACATACCCTATTAATTCAGGGATGCCCAGGGTCTTTCAGTTGCCCCAGCATAGAATACTGGATACAACCCGCCTCCATTTAATGTCCCATGGGCTCGGACTAAAGTGAGTTCCCGGGATGAGATTTGAACCCACGCCCTCAAAGCCAGTGGACAAGCAGTCTTGACCATTAGGCCACGGGGGAACTTCTTTTTTTTTTGGTGATATGGTAGAGAACCTTGGTGGTATAATCTTTTTAATGCAGGTGCGCATGCGCAACTGCATTATACCAGTCACTTACCATATAATGGGTTTTGTGGATTAGAACATGCACCCCGATATTGCTATCAAATAGTGATTTTTCGTGTTCGAAAATCAGATTTTCCGTTAGTGGAGAACCCCTAGTTTTGTGCGCAGAGGCATTTTGGATAAAGAAAATCATATTTGTGACAATATGGGGTAAAATGATGCATTTCTGCCGATCAAAAAAGTTATATATAATTTTTTCTAATCCCCAAATCTAAGAATCAAGAAAAACGTATGTGGAATATATATCAGGCAATCTATATACTAATTTTCGCTTTAAAAAATCCGGTGGTTATTGCTCTAGGCCTGTTGACAGATTGTTTCTGTAGAAAAATGGGTTTTGTGGATTGGGACGAACTTCATGATCTTGCCATCTAAATAGCATTTTCTTATTGGAAAGTCACATTTTCACATATGGAGAATAATCTACAGTGGTGTTTAGGAGCATTTTGGATTATAAATAGGGTATTAAGAGACAGATGTTCTCATTTATAGCCAAAATTACAAAAGTGTTTTTATGATGGTCCGGAAAAAGTAAGATTTCTTTTTTCCTGTTTTCCTTATGTGTAATAAAAAAAACAAAAAAACATTTGAGATGAACTTCAGACATTCTATATACCTGTTTTTGCTTACAAACGTGTTCAGTGCTCCATATCTGGTTACAGATTGTTTTCGTAGATGAGTTTGTGGATTGGACGGAGCACCTTGATCTTGCCATTTGAATGTCATTTTCAGATTTTCACTGATGGAGAACATCTGCAATGGCGTGTATGAGCATTATGGGATGTGTATAGGGTATTAAGAGACAGGATTTTGTCATTTATCGATATTAACAAAATGATGCCCTTCTGACAGCTGAAAAATAAGACCAGAAACAGTTGTTTTTTACCAAGGCCTGAAGTTTCAGAAGTCATATGCATATGAAAATCCAAGTTTTGAAAATATTGTGTCAAACGCAACCCTACAGTAGAAAATTCCACCTGCATCATGCAACCCGCGGGTTCTTGTTTTTCTTTGATATTACATGTCTTTTTTGATTTCCTATCAATCCTTTTTCAGAGGTGCTTGCTTGCAAGCGCACCTCTATTGTGGGGGAAATTTATTAAATCTTATCAACACTCTGGAGATCGCACGTTTCACCAATCTCATCCAAACCTTGCGTACAGTTTCAACATTATGTTATCTTGCGTTGACAAACTTTTGGTACACCTCCATGACTTCATATTGGGGGGAGGGTTGGTCTAGTGGTAGCGTGCTGGGTTGCCAATCGCTGGGTCCAGGGTTCGAATCGAGCTCTTGCCATCCATCCATAACTTCATATTTCTTATTTACTTAAACTAAAATATTTGTTTTTGGCGCGAATTTGAAATGTCTTGCTGTAGTGAGAGCAGCCTAGTGCCAGCCAGTTCCTAAATTTACAAATTCGGTAGAAAGAATGCAGGAAGAAAGGAAGGGAGGGAGGGAGGAGGAAGGGAGGAAGGAAGGCAGGGTGGAAAGGGGGAGAAGGGAGGAAGCAAGAGGGAGGAAGGAAATGAGGGAGAAAGGAAGGGGGGAGCGAGGAAGGAAGGGGGAGCGAGGAAGATGTGCAAATAGGAAGTAGATAGATATTCTATCTACAAGCACCTCTTGAGGTGCTTGCACGTTATTTTTAGAACATAACACTGAACATAATGATAATGATAATGTGCCATGACTTTATTGATGAAAACATAAAAGTTATTATGTACAATAATCTTGATTTAAATTTTCCCACATTTGGCCTTGTATAAAACTTTAATTTTACAACCTTCTTTTCCCTGTAAAGTGTGTTTTTTGATTGTTTGATATTTTTGGCTTTCATGCATTTTGTTTCTTATTTTGCTGCAGCAACAATTGATTTTGTGGCTAACAGTCTTTGCGAAGATTGCCGGTCCGAAGGAAATGTCCGGCAGATTTTCAACCGGTCCGGCAGTCCAGTCCAAAAAATTGCCATTGGATACATGTTAAAATTTTTGGAAATAGACAAAATATCCCTTTCGGTCCAGCATGTGATTTTGGATCTTCGCAAAGACTGGTGGCTAATTTGTTTGAAAAGAAGGACCCAATAGTTTTTAACTTCATTGAAATTCTATCAGTTAAAAGCAGGGGAGAAGTGGTGTTTAAATCCTTCAATCCTATTGGCTGATAGATTTCCCGACCATGCCTCTGATTGGTTCAGCCAAGAGACAATCTGGAGTAGGTTTAGTGAATTTCAATGTGACTTAAAGGCTTCACAACTTGGTCACTCCTTTAGGTTAAATTTTAAAAAGTTGTGTTTCTAGCTCGTCTGTTTTCTTTGAAAACGAAGAGCTATTGTCGTCACTCAATCGTCTTCGGCGTCGGCATTGTCCTGGTTGAGGTTTGTGTCAGTGTCCATTTGTGACCTTTGTTTTCCACTTAAAGTTATGAAATTTGGTTCAGGTATGGAGCTATGGGTATGGATCGGGAACATGTTGAGAAATTCAAGATGGCTACCAAAATGGGTGCCACAAAATGGCTGCCGTTTTTGAACTGGCCACTGTGACCTTAATATTTCACCAGGAGTCATGAAATTTGGTACAGGTATGTATCGGGAAAATGTTGAGGAATACAAGATGGCAACCTTTTTATTGCCGCCACTTTGGCAGCCATCTTTCTTCATTCTTTAACTGCCCATTGTGACCTCAATATTTCGCATAGTTATAAAATATTTCGCATAGTTATAAAATTTGGTACAGGTATTGGCCTGTGAGTATCGATCGGAACATGTTGAGAAATCCACAATGGTGGCCATTTTGTGACGGCCATTTTGGAAGCCATCTTTCTTCCTTCTTGAACTGCCCATTGTAACCTTTATATTTCACTTACAGTTATGAAATTTGGTACCGGTATTAGCCTGTGGTTATGGATCTGGTACATGTTGAGAAATCCAAGATGGCGGCCATTTTGGCAGCCATCGTTCTTCATTTTCAAGTGCCCATTGTGACCTCAATATTTCGCTTAGAGGTGTGAAATTTGGCACAGGTATTGGCCTGTAGGTATCGATCTGGAACATGTTGAGAAATCCATGATGGTGGGCATTTTGGCAGCCATCTTTCCTCATTCTTGAACTGCCCATTGTGACCTCATTATTTCGCTTATAGTTATGAAATTAGGTAAAGGTATTGGCCTGTGGGTATGAATCAGGAACATGTTGAGAAATCCAAGATGGCCACTTAGAAATGGCCGACATCCTTGAACTGCCCATTGTGACCTTAATATTTCAGTTATGAAATTAGGTACAGTTATTGACCTGTGAGCATGGATCAGGAAAATTTTGAGAAATTCAAGATTGCGGTTGTTTTGGCAGCCATCTTTTTCATTCTTGAACTGCCCATTGTAACCTTAATATATCGCTTAGAGTTATGAAATGAGCTACGGGTATTAGCCTGTGGGTGATAATCAGGCACACGTTGATAGATTTCACATTAACAGATGAGCGTTGAAACCGCTTGCGGTTCTGGTTGGAATTCAGTGCTATGTCTGCTTCACTGAGGAAATATTTGATGCCCTTAATCAGGCCAAAATCATCGGCATGATTGCCATTGACTTAAAAAAAGCCTTCGATACGGTCGACCACAAGATATTACTGAAGAAACTGGATCATTACGGCATCAGGTCTACCGCTCTAAAATGGTTCCGAAGCTACCTACATGATCGTAAACAGTCGTCTTGCATCAACGGAACCCTGTCGGAAAGTGAAACCATACGAACAGGAGTGCCCCAAGGGTCAATCCTGGGTCCACTCCTGTTCATTCTCTATATCAATGACTTGCCCAGTTCACTATCTTGTAATGTTAACATGTATGCTGACGACACAGCCTTCTACACATCCGGGACTCGAGCTGCCCAAGTTACAGAAGTCCTGAACGAGAACTTGGGAAGTCTCAAAGACTGGCTATGTGCCAACAAACTCAGCTTACATATTGGCAAAACGAACTCTATTCTCATCTGTAATCAACAGAAAGTCAGATACCTGGACTCCACTACTTTGGACGTTTCGCTTGGGAACACGCCCGTCAACCAGGTTGACCATCTGTCGTACCTCGGAATCGACATCGATAACCGATGCAACTTTAATGAATGTGTATCGTACCTAGTGAAGAAGATTAGCAGAGCAACTGGTGTTCTCAAACGGAGCGCACCATATCTCACCATCGACACTCGCAAGACCTTATATAATTCGCTTATATTGCCCCATTATGACTATTGCTCAACTGTATGGGGATGTACATCCCAGAAAAACATCACCAGACTACAAAGGCTCCAAAGCAGAGCCATGCGAATTATCCTTAACGTTGCTCCACGAACTCACATTGAAGACATGTTACTCCGTCTTAACTGGCTCAGCGTAAAGCAAAGACTACATGTAAATCAAATGGTGCTAATGTGGAAAATAGTCAGAGGGCAGGCCCCTCAATATTTATTAAATGATCTATCCTTTGTCAGCGATCATCATGACCACTCCACAACCAGTGTCTCTAGAAATAACATTTTTATTACACGTGGTCACAGACACTCGATTTTTACAAACTTTGCCTCGAAGTGGAACGCCTTACCGGAAGAAGTGCGAAATCTCACCAACTTAATTACTTTTAAAAAGCACTTAAAGACTTATGTTTTTAAAAACATTGATCAATTTTAAAATTACTTCTGCCATTTTAATCTGTGATACCTGTTTTTAATTCATATTTATATTTATATTTATTGCTATTTATTGCTTCTATTTTATTCATGTTCTTAATCCTCGATTTTATCAATTTCTCTTGTTATCATTTACATTTATATTTCCAATTGTTATGAGCATAACTTGTAAAACAGCTTTGCTGGAATGTTATCCTCTTAATAAACTTGTAAACTTGTAAACTTCATGTGGAAAGCGAGTTAAGAATCACTGTTTTAACAAAAATTTGTTTGGGGCCAATGTTCAGGTCACTCAGAGTCAGTGAATTGGGTTATTCCTTTAATTGTACTTCACTTGCATTAAAATGATAGAGTTCGCATCATCTCAACTTATAATTAATGCCTGATATTCCAATTTGTCATGCACATTAGGGCCCTGCACGGGACGGGAACGGGACTGAATTTGCCAAAATTTGGCGGGAGTGGGTCAAAATTCTGAAAATTTTATCATTGTAATGCCTGGAACGGGACGGCAACGGGAGCAGATTTGGAAAGAACGGGCGGGAGTGAGACAAAAATATAGTCCCGTGCAGGGCCCTAATGTACATTTCTTCCTATTAAGGGACCGTTCAGAATTTATGACTGGGGGAGTTGTGGCCGAGGGGGTACTAACTTTTCACACGTGTTTCAAGGGGGGGGTAATACTTTTTGACAACACTTCCAAGGGGGGGGGAAGAAATTTTAACAAAGAAAAATTGTTAAAAAACACGCATAAACTCATTTTATTTGGACTTTTTTACGCGCAAAAGTCCGCGAAATGACGCGAATCTGTACGCGTGGCCGTGTATAACAGTATAATTATATGTGTATTGCTTTGTATGTCGAGGGGGGGGGGGTACTAAAAATACACGTGAAACCTAAGGGTGGGGTACTAAAAATCCGCATGAAACTCAAGGGGGGGGGTATTAATTTTTGACGGGAAGTTCCAGCAAAACTCCCACCCCCCCCAGTCATAAATTCTGAACGGTCCCTAAGGCTGAAGCTCCCCCTTTCAAGTCCATCCACCTAGATCTATGGTACTATTTATCTATCTGTCTTATTTCCTTGTATTCTATTCTTTACTTCTACTTCTACTTCTATGTTGTACTGGACTAGGGTCTTCGACATCGACGTCCAGGGTGCATGGTCACGTGATTAGGTGCCGGCTAAAAACGTATTAGTATAGTCTTTTTTTTGTATTTTTGATGTTTAAAAACTGCAGTTGCTCAGAATAGGATTGCTGCAGTATCCCTGTTGTCACTTCTGGCTACCGGGGATACCAGTCTCGATGTTTGGAGCCTGTTTTCAGCAAACAATAGTGTCCTTTTTTCCAGGTGTTGATTCAGCGATGATCTGAAGGCTTCAACTGTGAGCTGTTGAGCGATGACAGTAGGCAGGACATTCCAACTTCTGATAGTTCTTGGCCAGAAACTATCTCCATACATGTTTGTCTTTGCGGTGATCGGTGTTAGCTGCAATGGGTGTCTTCTTGGTGATGGCCTTGTTTGCTTCTGCACATATGATGGTATCTCGATCGCAAATAAGTTGTTGTAGGCTTGGTACAGTAGCACTAGCCTTCTCGACAGTCTTCTTTCTTGTAAGGATCTCCATTTGAGGTCGTTGAGCATTGTTGTCACGCTGCTTGTCTGCTTCCAATCTCCTGTCACAAATCTGGCTGCTTTCCGTTGTACTTTCTCCACTTGTATAATTCTTCCTCTTGCTCCTGGGTCCCATACGCTAGATCCATACTCTAGTATCGGTCTCACCAGAGTTTTATACGCCTTTTCCTTCGCCTCTTGCGGGCATGCGTACAGGTTTCTGCGAAGAAAGTTGAGACTGTTGTGTGCCTTTGCTGTTCCCTATCTGTGTTGTCCAGGTCAATCTATCATCCAGCTCTACTCCGAGATAGGGGTGGTTCTTTACTTCTTCCAAGATGGTTCCCATCATGCTGTACCGTTTCTCTATACTCTTCTTTTTTCTTGTCACTCGCAGGGTATAGCATTTTTGAGGATTAAACCTCATTTGCCATATCTTCGCCCATTCCGTCACTCTTTCAAGGTCCCTCTGTAGTTCTTCAGCGTCGGCCTCTGTGTCCACTTTCCGAAAGAGTAAGCCGTCATCAGCGAAGAGTTTCACGGCCGAGCTCACTCCTTCCATGATGTTGTTAATATATATGAGGAACATGATCGGTCCAAGTACTGTCCCTTGTGGTACCCCCGATTTGACTATCTCCTCTGTTGATCGTTCCCCATCTAGTACCACTCGCTGTGTACGTCCAGTGAGCCAACTTTCTAGCCAGCCATTTAGATGTCCTCTGATTCCGTAGTAATCCAGTTTCAGCAGCAGTCGTCTATGTGCAACGGTGTCGAAAGCTTTCTCAAAGTCCAGTATGATGACATCTATCTGCTTTCCGTTGTCTACTTGCTTGGCAATCTCCTCGATAGTATTGATGAGCTGGGACTCACAACTGTGCTTTCTGCGGAATCCGTGCTGGTTCTTTGTCAGGATATCCTTGTTGTCTAGATGGTCCATGATGTGCGATGCGATGATATGCTCGAGTATCTTGCAAGTTACACAGGTTAACGATACTGGCCTATAGTTCTTACTGAGAGTTTTGTCTCCTTTTTTGAAGATGGCACAGATGTTAGCTGTTTTCCAGTCAGTTGGTACTGTCTCTTTGTTGATTGACTGTTGAAAGAGATGCTGAAGAATAGGTGCTATATGATGTTTGTAGTTCTTGAGCGTCCTTGTCGGTATCAGGTCCGGGCCAATCGCCTTCTTCACATTGAGGCGTTCAAGCTGTTTTTCAACTCCTCGTAGTCCGATGTTAAGTCCCTCCGCTTCTTCACAGGGCTGGTTTCCCATGCTCGGGATGTGACTGAGGTCTTCTTCAGTAAATACAGACTTGTATTGTGTACTAAGTAGCTCAGCCTTTTCTTTTCTGTCCGTGGTGAGCTCGCCTGTGCTCTTTTGGAGTGCTGTTACATTGCTGTTTTCTTTTTTCCTAGATTTTATGAAAGTCCATAGTTTCTTCGGTGCTCTCTTATTTCCCTCCTCTGCTTCTGACATAAGTCCATCGATGTACTTCAAGTAGGCCTCTCTTATCATTTCCTTAACTTGATCTTCTTTCTGGAGATAGAGGTTCCAATACTGTCTGTCTGACTTGGCCTTGTTGTAGAGCGATTTTTTCTTCTGTATCTGCTTCTTTATGTGTGGTGTCAGCCATGGTAGATCCTTTCCTTTACCCTCCAATTTACAAGCTGCTTCCTAGTTACCTTTTATATCGAGGATTTCATATTTTTCACATTCTTCAAATTGTTATTTACATGTCTTCAATATGGATATACTTTAGATTAGCTCAACATTGCTATCAACCCATTCCATGTTAATCACTGCCCCTTTGATATAAAAGCAAATGGATAGCTTTGAATCCGCAGATTCTTGTATTCATTTCACTTTTTCTTTACAATCAAACTAGCTGGGTACCCGTCTTACGACGGGTGGTCGATGGAGGCGTAAGTTTTGTTGAAGGTGGGGAGTAGGGTATGTATAATATTGGGGAACGGAAATAGATATTTTGTGGTTATATTAGAACAAAAACAATTGTTTAATTGAAAATATAAATTTATATTTTGTAATTTAAATGTGTGATAACATAGTGACATATACATGTGATATAGCGTATATAACTGCAACAACGGACAACACAATATATGTTAAAATTGCATGAGCAAGTGATGCAACAGTAAACGTAAAATACAAAGCAATATATGTTATGTTACATTTGTGACAACTGATGGAAATTAATGCCATAATGAACATATATAACATTGTAGAAACTATTTTGTGAATAAGTTACAGTTTAGTCAAAGTTTTCAGAGTATGCCTGTGTGAGGATTACAATACAGTTGCATCAACTGTTGGTCTAAGAGTAAATGGCAAATTAACAAACCATGATACAAACCAAGTCATTTTACATTTTATAAACTAAATCATGCTACATCTGCGACAACTTATAAATTTCAATGATGGAAGATTACATAACATTTAACAGACTTAGGGTATGCAGATAAGATTGGGCCAGCAATGGATGCAAATGTAACTATATGAAATACAAATTTATATGTATATGCTACAGTTGTGGCAACTGATCAATGTTAATTTCGGAAACATTACAGAATAGTTGCGGATTGCAAGACTTCCTGGTAAACAACATTTCTTGTTTTGTTTGAATCCATGCAGAAGAAGAGGGATTCTGGCTTTCCTACTCTTGAACAGGCCACATAGAGCTGACCATGAGAAAAGCAGGGGTTGTTTAAGCATAGTCCGGCAATGGATAATGTTTGACCTTGTGACTTGTTGATGGACATGGCAAATGACAGGGTGATGGGGAACTGGAGGCGGCGAAACTCAAAAGGACAGTCACTTGGCAAGAGTGGTATACGTGGAATCATAACGCTTTGTCCAGCAAATTCTCCTATCGCTATAGTTGCCTCGATCAAGTATTTGTGCAGATTTGTCACAACCATGCGTGTGCCATTGCAGAGTTTTGGTGGTTGCAAATTTCGCAGAAGCATGATTGATGATCCTTTCTTCAGTTTGAGTTCATGGGGAGGCATTCCAGAAGGATTTAATGAATTTAAAAATTCAACTGGATAGTGCACTGCCTGTTCTACATCTGGAACTGTATCTACCGAATTGTAGACAATGAGTTCACCTGGTAGTTTTTCTAAGAGGACATCATTGATTTGATGTACAGCGTCATTGCGAGGGGCAAGTATAGCTCTCTCTGACAGCCATTGGTTGTCTTTGTAGTTTGTGGGCAATGCTGGAAATACACAGTCTATTAGCTGGGCTTCGGTGTTCAGTACTGTACCAAAGTTCTCAGGAAGGGCAATAAGATCGTCATCACAGTCCGATTGAAGGAGGCCGTCTCCTATTTGCAGAAGTAGTTGTGAGAAATTTTCTGCAGAGGCATCGTGATGCAAGTGAACGCGCATGTTTGTTGTTAATGTCATTTTTTCAATGTCTTGCCAAAGTTGGGAAGCTTTCAGGGAGGCATTGACTTGGTCGGCTCGTGTGCCACGGCGAATAATGGGTAGAGTTTGTCTGAAATCACCTGCGAGCAGCATGGTTACACCACCCATTGGGCGATCACAATCTCTTAGGTCTTTCAATGTCATGTCGAGTGCCTCAAAAGCATGCTTGTGCGACATTGTGCATTCATCCCAGACAATTAGGGTTGTTTCCTGTAACAGTTTGGCAAGTCCGGACTGGCTTTTGATGTTGCACATCGGTTGGTCGGTGGAAGCAAGGTTGAGAGGAAGTTTGAATGTTGAATGAGCAGTTTTTCCCCCTTTGAGTAGAGTTGCTGCTATTCCTGAGGATGCCACTGCCAAGGCGATCTTGTTGGATGCACGAACTTTGGCAAGGATCAAATTGATCAAGTATGTCTTGCCAGTGCCACCAGGAGCATCCAAGAAAATAATTCCTGGAGAGTTGGTGCTTGTTAGGGTGGTGACTCTTTGGAATACTTCTGCTTGATCTGATGTCAGTGTTCTTAATCTTGTGGATACAATTTGTTCCATCTCACCTTGGTCATAACTCGTCTCTTGAAGTATCTCTTGGATGAAGGAAGAGTCAGTCCTGTGAGTCTTGGGTAAGCCAAGTGTTTCAAGTGATTTTCCACTTGGCAAAGCCAAAATTGCGTCCTCAATGATTATCAGAGCAGCATTGTATATGGCTTCAGTGAAGTTAAGCTCAAGGCCTGGGTTCATTTGGCGTTGGTGATGGAGGATATCGTCTGCCATTGGTTCCTTGAATTTTTCCCAGAGTGCCATGGGGTTTGAAATTTCGCAAAGGTGCAAGAGCAAGGCGAAGAGGTCACGAATCTTTGAGGGTGACTGGGTGAGTGAGGCCTCCTCCATGGTATTTTCCCAGAGTCTGTCATCTTCAAGGAGACCAAGAGCATTGCAGGCTTCACGATAGGTGTTATATGTCATACCATTGACTGCGCGGAGTGCTTCAAAGCTTGTGGGCCCCCGAATATTGTGCAACAATAATCTCAGGTAGGAACATTCTGCCTGACTTGGATGAACGGAGTATACCCTACCCAAGGCATCTGTACTGTATATTCCTGGGAAATCAGCTACAGCGGAACCGCGGAGCCTGCGTCGCCACTCTTTTTTCGGAATATTCCATGTGTAGTACCGGGGCAGTTCGTTGTAGAGCAATGTCCTTGCAAGACGATCTGATTGACATAGAGAGAAAAATGCAGTGAGTGTCGTGGAAGGTGGGTCAGCTGCTCTTTCAGCAACATTTTGAGGAGTGAAGTACACTCGTTGGCCATTCTCTAAGTGGACGCTGAGATGCACAACTTGTGGGTAGCGGTCATGAATTGGAAAGCCCAATATGCGCCAGATGGCTTCATTTGTACTGATGTAGCGACCTATCTGATATTGTTGAATTTCATTGATAGGCACACCATCTTGTTGCACTTGAAATACTGCCATGTCTGAGCCCTTGCATATGTACTTGCAAACATATTTGATGCTTTTGATGGAAGTACATACCTCAACATTGATGTGTGCTTGAAATATTCTGCATAGGTCAGGATTGTAAGGAACTATCCATTGGTTGTCCACGCGGATTTCATTGCCCAATACTTTAATAATTGCTGTCTTGCCACCACTTTCAGGTGGAGTTCTCTTGTACAAAGGATAGCCATCATGTCCAGTTTGAGTTTCAAGTAGCAAGGGTTTTGGGTAAGATTTGCTGCAGTATCTGTCTTTCATGCATGGAGATGATGGATTAATGTGCCCACATGGACCATGAACCATGTTGCTCTTAACAACTTCAAAAAGTAACGGATCCGTGTTTTCACATGGCAGTTCGGCTGAGACAAAATTATCAATTTTGTCTGGGGACAGTTTGTCATGAAGCCAGAGCAGAATGTGGGCATGGGGCAGACCACGTTTTTGCCATTCTATTGAATAAATGTGGCATCGTACAGGGCCAAACAGTTGCTGTTTCAGTAAAAGGTCCATCAGTGCTTTGAGCTTAAGATGGAACACCCTGGCTGTGATATCATGTCTATCTGGCGCTGTCTGGTGTGCCTGTAACTCCCTCGTGATTTCTCTCCATTTGGGGTTTGACGTAAATGTGATAAAGAGATCTGGTCTACCATAGGAGCGAACGTAACACATGGCATCTTGAGCTTTTTCATGCATGTACCTTGGGCCCCCGGTAAAAGTTGATGGTAATATGACACGCTGTTGGTATATGGTCATGATTCAGTGCATCACGGAGGCAAGAATATTGGTCAGCACGGAGTTGACTTTGATTATATTGGAGGTATGAAAGTCTCTCACTTTCAATTTTAGCATACATGTCCACCCAAAACTGTTGGCCAAGAGTTTTTGATCTTGTTATTGGGTTGAAATCATCAGGTCTTTGCATCATTCTGTATGAATAAAATTGTGCTGGAGATACTTTCTTGGAAGTGTATTGAAGAGTAACTGGATTAAATTGCTTGATTGCATAATGATAGCCATCTTCGCCATGAGGAAACAGCAATGGATACTGCAAGGCATCATATGCCCTGTGTGTTTCTGAGACACGTTTCAGGGTGGCATTTCGTTGTTCAAGAATGATGTCTCGTTTGCATCCTTCACCAGCCAGAATTACTCCAACTTCTCCTGATGTTGGGGCATTGAAACGTCGTGGATGTTCATTGTTTGGTGTTCTGTCAGCACTTATAACAACCTGGCATTCTGGAGAGTCCAGACGGTCAATAGCTGCTTTGAAAGATGTAATATATTCATTGCAACTGTGGAGCATATCTTGTAATCTGAGCACCAGGTTGTTATTTAGAGTTGGGAAGTTGCTAAGGCGATGTGCAGCTTGTTCGTCACGGTCATTTACAAAATATAGCTGGAGAAACTTTGGTTCACTTTCATAAACGGGCATCAGTGATCCCGCTAAATGGTAAACTTGGCCGGAAACTTTGAAAGTTGGCATGAATCCTCTTTCTTGAATCTTATTTGCTCCAAAGGATGTCATCTGAAAACATGCATTGTAACGACCAACATTTTGCAAGAAATGTCTTGAATCATCATCATGTCCTTTGTACAAATTTTTCAAAAGCTGTGGCTGAGACAGTGTGTCCAGTTTAACTCGGCCTGATGAACAACAAAGTCCAGGTGGTTCCCTCTTCCATTTCAAGGCAGAACAGTGGGTACAGACTTGTGACATACCCCCTATATCTGCAGAGGGGTGTATGAACTGGTCATTTGTGGACGTTGCAGTATTGTTAGAGGTTCCTTGGCTGTCAGGTGCCGTTTCTTGGCTGTCAGGTGCGGCCTGTTGTGAGATTGCGTTGGCCCTGCTACTGGCTCGGGTAAGCGGCTGCCGACACCCTATATCTGCAGAGGGGTGTATGAACTGATCATTTGCGGACGTGCCAGTACTGTTAGGGGTTCCTTGGCTGTCAGGTGCCGTTTCTTGGCTGTCAGGTGCGGCCTGTTGTGATATTGCGTTGGCCATGGCGTTGGCCCTGCTACTGGCTCGGGTAAGCCGCTGCCGACATCCTATTTCTGCAGAGGGGTTTATGAACTGGTCATTTGCGGACGTGCCAGTACTGTTAGAGGTTCCTTGCCTGTCAGGTGCCGTTTCTTGGCTGTCAGGTGCGGCCTGTTGTGACATTGCGTTGGCCCTGCTACTGGCTCGGGTAAGCCTCTGCCGTTTGGCATCAGTTGCATGACGACCAATGTTACTGCGACGTCTGGGCATTTGGTTGCTGCATGAGATGCGACTGAAAAAGCAATAGGGAATATGTAATATAAAATCATGAGCATTTGAGGAAAAAACGTCTGGAATATGTGCATGGTGAAGGGGAAAAGTATGAGGTGGTGAAAAGTTAAGTTTTACCTGATAATTGTGTATGGGATGACAAACTGTGTCTTGTGTGGTCCATTAGTTACGCGAAGTTTCCCATGCAGCAGGTTCAAGTGGACAGTACAGTAAAACTGGAAGAAAATTAACAAAAATTAGCCCTGTATAAACTGAGTTAACCTTGTATTGGTAGTTATATTATGAATATATGTATATAAATTTACCTCCAGAATTCGTAAAATTATATAAATTTACCTCCAGAATCTGTATCAATTGATGGATGAAGTTGTTTTATTTTGCCAGTGGTTCTTGAGGAGTCAGTTTCGAGATTACATGTTGTATGTATGACAACACTTGTGAAATTGCAACACTGAAAATGGATAAAAATTAAAAAGTAAGCTCAAGTCAATCAGGTTGATGGAAATTAACAATTGTAACTGGGTGAGTGAGGGGGAACAATGAAATGATGTTGTTATTGTATATGTAAGAGGTTCAGAGGAAACAAATAATTAATGGGTTTGTGTAACTTTTTATTTACGATGTAGGCCTACCAGGCTACCAGGGAGAGGGTGTGGTCTAAAACATGGATCAGTTGTGTGGCCAGCTTTTTGATATGCTAGAAGCCTTGAATCTTTTGGATGTAGAGTGTTATAATGTTGCTACGAAGGTGGAGCTTGGAAATAGCTAAATTTTGATACCAAACAATACAGGATTATTGTGAATAATGAATAAAGAAGGCAGCAAAACGAACCTTAAAGTTTGTTGGCAGTTGGGGCATAGCTGAGATCCTGCGTGACAAAGGTTGAGAGGAAATGCAGTGAGATGGGAGCAATTTTAGTAAGGGATATAGATAGATATAGATAATTTTTGCAAGCAGAAATCTTTAGATTGTCCAAATATCAATTTGGTAAGGAGAATCATTTTTTGTCGCCCCTATATTTATATAGGGGCTACTCTGTAATCACTGTGAGTGTTGTGGAATGGATTTTTTTGTAATGTCATCTCCATCAAGATGCCACTGCATATTCCCTCAAATGTCATTGAAAGTTGTTTGATGTATCTTAACTAGGGCTGGATCGATATACCAGTATACCGTGATATACCTGCTCAGGCCTTGCCAAATAAAAACGGCCCCTAATCCTCAAAAAGATCGTATCGCTCCACATCAAAGATTTGATTTCGGACACTCCTGGGCTGGGTGTGCAGCCAAGCGGAACAGTTGACTGCTGCTAATTGTTTACCAATTGAGCTGTGTAATTGGACCTTTGGTGCTATAAAATTACTTTGGTCAATGTTTTTATGTTCCACAAACATTACCACTGTTAATATTTTGCAAAATAAAGTGGAATTGATACCAGACACATATATTGGGAAACTGGTTGATACCCAAACACACATATTGGGAATCGCTCTGAAGTTTGTTATGTACTCGAATTTACAGGTTAGATTTACAGGTTTTTTACAACTAAAGAGAAGAGGGGGCATTGCATTACAATATTGTTGAATAGAAATAGGGAGATTTTAATAAATATAAGGGCTGCTAGCACTGCTAATGCCTCTCAGATCCAGCTAATAGTATGTTCTCGGAATGAAAAAAAATGATTGAGGACTATGCTCCTGCTATAGCAAGTGAGACAAAGTTTTTAAATACATTTTGTGGCTCAAACAACCTGTTTCGATTGTTGTTCATCATTAATTTCTGAGTCTTATTTTTGTTCGGTTTTTTTATTGGTGAAATAAACTTAATTGTAGGTTATATTGCAACTTGTTGTCAGCCACGATCTAAGAAATTGTATCGCATACTGTATCGGTATCGTTTCAAAAATATCGCAATAGTATGGTATCGCTAAGAGCCAGACGATATCCAGCCCTAGAAAACCTAAGTTAAGAATCTTAACTTAGGTTTTTACACCTCTTTTCATGCAGTCAATACACAAATTATTTGCACACCTTGATTTTTCATCATATTTCATAAAATAATCCCAATATGATAAAAAGATCCTGTGTTTAAGAGTAGTGTTACTATGTTAAGATCTTCTGCATTTCATTCTCCACCAAATTTTTTTTTTTTGGGAAAATTTGAAAAAAAAAGCATTTTTATTACCAGTCAATGATTGGAACCTTGGATCTACTCATTCTTTGAAAAATAGATGGATAGGTCGACTGGCTGACTGGCTGTCTGACTGATTGATTAATTGATAGTCATATTGATAGTCATATATATAGTCACCAAGATAAATAGTCTCCTAGAAATACATAGTCGTGTAGAGATAGTCCTATTGATGGATAGTCACACAGATATAGTGACACATAGATCGATTACGTAGATGAATTTATTATTTGGTTTGTGTTTGACTTGAGGATAAATTTAAAATGGGCGACAATTTCGTCCCTGTGGGACAGAATTAAAGATGCATTGGGCGATCCTTTCTCTCATACTGCCTCTAGTTGTACCTGCATGCATGTGTAACAATGTAAAGCCCTTGGGAAAAACTGAGTTATGTAGTTTTAGCTGTGAAACAGAACACCAACAAGACAAAAATATTTTTCTCTAAGTACTGTATCGACAATGACAAACCATCAAAGAGGCCCAGCTGCTTGGTCTGATCAACCCAGCTAAAGGAGCCCTGCTTTGGCACTTATAGTTCAATGGGCTGGATAGGTTGCAGTCCCCCTGCACCCACATGTCATTATGTGAAACAATTCTGAAACATCTGGATCTCAAATCATGAATTTGTTTCACATTATACAATTCCAGAAGGGACACCAACAGTATATGGCAACCACCCATTATTATTTATGTTTACCTATGTAGTGTCTAGACAAGTCTCTCCCTCTCAGCTATAGCTATAAATATTTGAGATGTCATAAATAATTCAATGTACCTTATTGACTGATTCAATGCACATCTATGACATCATCCTAACATCTCAGTGTAGCCTTGGGTGAGCCCACCCTGACAACATGTGCCATGTTTCAGTGAAGTAATCATTAAAAGATTAAGCAACCTCCGGCGTGACAGACATAAAGCACAGTTTGAGATCTTTAGAATCAACTGAATGTAAGTTTGAATGTTTCATTGTTTTGTTTGTTGTTTTAATATATTTGTAGAAAACTACTAACAATTACTTAAAAATCACGGATTTTAAACACCGGGAAAAAAGCTGTGAAAGGATTAGCATATTCAAAAAACTCTGTCATTTTATTGTGCTTGCTGGCAAGGTAAGCAGTAAGTGTAAACGAACCCTGCAATGGGAGGATGCATGACATTGTCTTTCCATGATATGGTATCAGCCAATGACATCCATGCATGTCAATGGCTATTGATGGCTAATTGCACTTCGTACTTCACATCCTGACCATGTTGACATAAGGAAAAAAAATTCTTTGAGAAAAAGAATTGTAGTTTGCATTTGTGAATGCTGAAGTCGTTTTATTATTTGGAAAGATGCTTTGTAGCATTAAACAAAGGAAATTCATTGAAATCAAACAAATTTTTAGGATGTAAAATTACAATCACTTTTCGACAGATGATTGTATCACCATACTGCTATAAAGCAGTGCATCAATGTTTTGTCTGATCTTCTCTTGTCTGATATTCCTTGTCTGATTAGTGATTATGGCTAGTCTTAGAAGTCGTTGTCTGATTATCACATGTCTGACCTTCTCTTGTCTGACATATCCTTATTGCAGCAATTTGCTTGTCTGATCTTCTGTTGTCTGATCTTCCCTTATCTGATCTTCTCTTGTCTGATTTTCCCGTATCTCATCATTGCCTGTCTGATCTTCTCTTGTCTGATTTTCCCGTATCTCATCATTGCTTGTCTGGTCTTCTGTTGTCTGATCTTCTGTTGTCTGATCTTCCCCTCGTCTGATCTTCCCCTTGTCCGATTATTGCTTGTCTGATCTTCTCTTGTCTGATTTTCCCGTATCTGATCATTGCTTGTCTGGTCTTCTCTTGTCTGATTTTCCCGTATCTCATTATTGCTTGTCTGGTCTTCTCTTGTCTGATCTTCTCTTGTCTGATCTTCTCTTGTCTGATCTTCCCCTCGTCCGATCTTCCCCTTGTCCGATTATTGCTTGTCTGATCTTCTCTTGTCTGATTTTCCCGTATCTCATCATTGCCTGTCTGGTCTTCTCTTGTCTGATTTTCCCGTATCTGATCATTGCCTGTCTGATCTTCTCTTGTCTGATTTTCCCGTATCTCATTATTGCTTGTCTGGTCTTCTCCTGTCTGATCTTCTCTTGTCTGATCTTCTCTTGTCTGATCTTCCCCTCGTCCGATCTTCCCCTTGTCCGATTATTGCTTGTCTGATCTTCTCTTGTCTGATTTTCCCGTATCTCATCATTGCCTGTCTGGTCTTCTCTTGTCTGATTTTCCCGTATCTGATCATTGCCTGTCTGATCTTCTCTTGTCTGATTTTCCCGTATCTCATTATTGCTTGTCTGGTCTTCTCCTGTCTGATCTTCTCTTGTCTGATCTTCTCTTGTCTGATCTTCCCCTCGTCCGATCTTCCCCTTGTCCGATTATTGCTTGTCTGATCTTCTCTTGTCTGATTTTCCCGTATCTGATCATTGCTTGTCTGGTCTTCTCTTGTCTGATTATTACTTGTTTGATTATTACTTGTGAGTATGTGATTGCATATTATGTACAGCATGTATGACATTGTTAGTAACATATGTGTGGCAGCAGTAGTCTTTATTTATTAAAGCCCAGTTACACTGTTCAAGCTCCTACTGAGGCTACTACGTTGATTGTACAATTGAAACATTCAATGAGATCGATGAAAAACATCCATAATCATTATTAATTGAAAGAAAATGCGATTGCTGTTATTTCCTTGCTGCTTTTGCTGTTTCCAAGGGGATCTTGCAACTTCTTCCGAGTGTGTTTCAATTCGCATATTATGACTTTCACAATGCTGCTTTGACCTTTGAGCTTGGGACAACCATTAAATTTTAAGAGGGGGCTTGGGAATTTTTCTCGGCAGGAAATTATGTACATATTTATATTTCATGGTTACACCGACAGTAACCAGTATTATTTATTTCGGGTGCTCAACGAGTCAACAACTCCAAATATTAACGGCACGAGCGGTCTGGCGCTTCTCATCCAAAGCGGTGCTGTCTAATGATCAGTTTTCAAATAACTAGGACTTCAATTTGCTGCTGAACACTGAACAGCTCTTTTGCTGCTTTGCTGGATAAGTGAGTCAGGTAGAGCCCTGCATATCATTTAAGTGACAGAGCGAACACTGACCAGGCAAAAATGAAATTTCCTCAAAAAAAAAAATAATAATAAAATTTCTCCCCCCCCCCCCAAGAAAACAAAAAACTTTCAATTCTGAAAAATAAAAAAACATTATCTTAGCTGGATAAGTGAGTCAGGGAGAGCCCTACATCAGATATCAGTCAAGTGACTGAGCAAACACTAACTAGCCAAAAAAAATTCCCCCCCCCCCCCAAAAAAAGGGAAAAAAATTAAAAATTTTAAAACATACTCCGCCAAAAAAAGATTTTAAAAAAATCCAACGTATAAATTTTTCTAACATTTTTATTTTTCAACACAAAATAAAAATTTGTTTCCATCCTATTTCAGTTTGTCCTAATTTTTTTTCTCCCAAATTTTTATTGAACAACCTAAATAGTATATACGTATACCATGCAAGAATGGATTTGCAGGGTTCCCACCGAGTAGGGAAAACGGGAAAATAGTGAAAAAAAATCCCCTGCAGGAAAAATCTTGGAATTTGGCATCAAAACACAGGGAATTTGGTTTAATTGAAGCAAAAATCTGTAAAATATGTAGTTTTTTGTTTCTGACGATAACACAACAATGAGGCTAAATACATCTGGGGAAAACGTTTGGTGAAGCAGGGAGAATTGCTCGCCAAATTTCTGAGGGTTGGCATACTCTCAGTAGAGTGCCAATGAAATGCTAACTTAAGAAATCCCCGGAAGTTTAGGGGGCGAGATCTTGACATTTCTTGACATGTATTTTCCCTATGTAATTCATTGGCACCCTAATTTGTGGCATATTAACTTTTGTTTCTCAAAAAGTCAGGAGGTTAAAATAATATATATATTTATTCAAGCATGGTGAAAAAATGTATATCAAACAGAATAAAGACAGCTCTAACAAACAAATAAAAGAAAATTTATAATGAAACAACCTCTCTGACTGAATGGTGATCATGAACTGATTATTAACTTTTCTTTGAATTCAGACACTGTGCCTAGTAGCACGTCATCTGCTACGAAAGATTCTGGATCGGAATGGCTGGAGAACAAGAGCTTCAAATCAGAATATGCGGACATATTACAGGAACGTGTGTCCTCTAAAAAGTATGTCGGATGATTATACATTCTTAATTAATATATATATATATATATCATATGGTAAGCTGAAATACTCGCTTCTCATTGGCCCACAGCCGTGCAATATTCTACGATATTGCACGCATGTTATTGCATGGTCACGAATTTTAACATGTAAAAGATTGGACGGACCTGAGAGGAAGCACCATATTTTGAGTGCTGCTGCAGCCTCAAGCTGACAAAAAGATTGTGTTTTCCTTTGTTACTAAAACATTCACTACACATCAACGGATACAGATAGGAAGATGGTTTTGACGGCAAAAGATGCGCCTATTAAAGGGCTAAGTGAATATCAAACTTTTATGCCAGTCATGGTATTTGTTTTGTCAGAATAAAACATTTAGTGCCCGAAAAACGGCATTTTTAACTATTTTTCCGTGTGACTTTCTTATGCTTAGAGGTCAAAAGTCTGCTATAAAATTTCAAAAAAAAAATTGAAATAAATTTGCATTATCAAGAATATCATATTTGGCTTCCAAAGCTGTGAACGATTTTTTATGCATGAAATATTTATTGATTTATGACAAGATACATTTTTACAGCTGGGTCAAAAGAAACACAGAATAGCCTTGCTGCAGCACAAGATAACTGTTAAAAAGGTTTTGTATCTTATCTTTCGTTTTAAAAATGCGCTGCGCAAAAATGAAGGGCTTTGAAGGCTTGTCATTATAGGCTGATGATTGTGGTGGCAAAATATGTGTCTATTATAGGCTAAGTGCATAAACTTTTTCTACTGATTTTGTTATTTGTTTCATCAGAATAAAGCTGAAAAACAGCATTTCCCTCATTTTTCAACAACTTTGACAATGTTGTTTCAAGAGATCTGAAGTCTGCTACAAAGTTTGAGAAAAAAAAAACAAAAAAAACCAATGATCAAGCATACTATCTGTGGATTACAAAATATTTTTTGTGGTTGAAATATTGATGGATTCCTGACGAGTTAAAATTTGAACATGCGAGTCAAAATAAACACAACTTCACTTACTACAGTTTAGACATAAGAATTCAAGCCATTTTCTTAGTATTTGCCACAAAAAGCCATTTATGCACAACAAACACAAAAGTTAGTTTAAAAGTTTATTAAAAAATAAAATTTTAAATTGCAAACAATTGGGGCAACTCACTCAACTAGAAAAAAAAAACAAGGCCGGACGAAAGCCCAAAGCCCATCTAACATTCTAACTACATTACAAAACCCGGAGGCGTAAACAGGAGGTTGTACACATGGAGCAAATGAACAAGCTCGACTGCACGCCTGGAGGCGAAACAGGAGGTTGAAACGTGCAAGTAGGTGAACAAGCTCGACTGCCTGCCTGGGTCGAAAAAACGAGCTAGCAGATGAACGAGCTCGACTGCAAACTAGGAGGTTGAACACGTGTGAACAGGTGAACAAGCTCCCGACTAGCTAAAAAACACAAATGTAAACTAGAGTAAACTTGGGGCCAGAGAAATGCCCAGAACTACCTAAGAGTGAGAGCCCTAATAAAAGCTGCGAGCTGGCCACGCAACCCTCACCACGTGGGACAGGGACGTGTGTTTTCCATAGCGCTCAGACCAGCGAAGACCGGTGTTGTCTCACCAGCGGTCGAAGGTATGGCAAGATACCTAGAGACTTAGCAGTAGGTATGGCAGGATACCTCATGAGTAATTCGAGATAGGCACGGCAGGGTACCTCATGAAAAGTGGATAGGTATGGCAAGATACCTCATGAGTAGCTGAGAGGTATGGCAGGATCCCTGAAGAGTTGGGGGTAAGTATGGCAGGACACCTCACGAGTAGCGGATAGGTATGGTAGGATACCTAAAGAGTAGCGGATAGGTATGGTAGGATACCTCATGAGTAGCAGATAGGTATGGCAGGATACCTCATAAGAAGCAGATAGGTACGGCAGGATACCTCGAGAGTAGCGGATAGGTATGGCAGGATACCTCATGAGTAGTGAATA
This sequence comes from Platynereis dumerilii, assembly GCA_026936325.1. Classification (NCBI taxonomy): domain Eukaryota; kingdom Metazoa; phylum Annelida; class Polychaeta; order Phyllodocida; family Nereididae; genus Platynereis; species Platynereis dumerilii. Next base: position 78,717,489 of record JAPTHN010000002.1, on the reverse strand, counting down.
GGTATGGCAGGATACCTCGTGAGTATGGCAGGATACCTAGTGAGTAGCGGATAGGTATGGGATGATAGCGAAAGAGTAGCAGATAGGTATTAAGGGAGAATACCTCATGAGTAGTGGATACGAAGAGTGAATAGGTAGAGGATACCTCATGGGTAGTAGATAGGTATGGTAGGATACCTCAGGATAGGAGGGTATGGTCGAGATACCTCAAGATAAGAATAACTTAGAAATGGATAGGTGAAGGGGTGGATGGCGGGTAGAGCCACAAAGAATGAATGAAAAAGCAAACACCCGATCGTCTGAAATCTCAAAAGAAACTGGCTGGGTCACGTGACAACCTCGTTCTGGGTTTGTTTATGTTGTGCACAAACCATCGTTTAGGTAAACCAAAACTAACAATTTATGCACAACAAACACAAAAGTTAGTTTAAAAGTTTATTAAAAAAATAAAAAATTTTAAATTGCAAACAATTGGGCAACTCACTCAACTAGAAAAAAAAAACAAGGCCGGACGAAAGCCCAAAGCCCATCTAACATTCTAACTACATTACAAAACCCTGGAGGCGTAAACAGGAGGTTGTACACATGGAGCAAATGAACAAGCTCGACTGCACGCCTGGAGGCGAAACAGGAGGTTGAAACGTGCAAGTAGGTGAACAAGCTCGACTGCCGGCCTGGGTCGAAAAAACGAGCTAGCAGATGAACGAGCTCGACTGCAAACTAGGAGGTTGAACACGTGTGAACAGGTGAACAAGCTCCCGACTAGCTAAAAACACAAATGTAAACTAGAGTAAACTTGGGGCCAGAGAAATGCCCAAGCGAACGAGTTAGGGAGTGAGTGCCCCAAGTTAATTTAGGAATGACATTTGTTGTTTGGATTTAGAAAGAGACTGAATTTGTAGTAGGGATTTAGAAAGAGACTTTGACAAGGTACGAAAGTGCCTGGCATGGCAGGATGAATTCATTTGCTGAAAACTTAGGAGTAAAAGACAAACCTAAAGAGTGGCCACAGTAATGAGTATCATTGAGCAGAAGAGACTGGTTGACACATGAAATGAGGGTATAGCAAGTAAAAGGAGAAGGAGAGAAGTGATCCTTAGGAGGGGATTTAGGAGAGGGGACAAGGTTGAGGCGAAGTTGAAGTGTACATGACAGAGACAGGCTAGAGAGGATCAGAATAGACTAAGAAACTGGAGCCCTTCGGAGAAGGATCAGTACGGGAGCCCTTGGCTGAAAGGATCAGTTTTGAAAGTACTGTAGTAACAATTAAGTGAATTTAGCAGATGAAGAACAAAGTGATGTCTGAATAATTAAGGCGAGCTAGAAGGATTAACCGCAAAGTCTCCTCTCCTGGGAAAAAGTAGAAGGCAGTGCAAGCAGTGCAAACTTAGTTAAAACATGAACAGTGGAAAGCAAAGGAAAAAATCTAGTTAACAACATAAACGGTAGAAACCAGAGAAAGATTAGTGAAGCATAGTTTAAACGTAAGGTGGAAAACCATTAGATAAAATTATTAAGTGAGTGTTGACAAAGGATTGGAGGTATGGCAAGATACCTTTGAAAGACCAGGTATGGCGAGGTACTCTGAATGACTAGGTAATTAGGAGATTGTAAGTATAATGAGAGACCCAGCACAGCAGGAGCCATTTAGGTCCAGGTAAGAGGCGACAGGCAAGACGAGTGGAAGCCAAGCTAGCCGAAAGATACCCAACCTGCAGGGAGACCACTCAAAATGCAAGGAGCCTGGACTGAGAATGACCCGGAGCATGAGCGAGGCTTAGAGAGCTGAGTACCGGAGGCGATTGATGTGAAGTTGCCGCTTCTTGAGCACAGATTAAACAAGTACATGAAAGCTTGAGCACAGATTATTAAAGTGAAAATGACTGATCGTGAACACGAGTGACATCTGAAAGAATAAGCGAGTGTTAACATCGGATAAACAGTAAACTCAGTTCTGAGAAAACATTAGAATGCGGTGCAAAATTTTGCTAACAATGTGGTATCATCATAAGGTGAAAAAGACTGTTGAAAGTGGTATCAACAGGTGACAAACCATTTGATAAAATGATTAAGTGTTCGACATAGGATTAACAATAGACTTGATGGTTCTGAGGAAACCGAAGAACATGATGGAGAAGAGAATAAGTAATTAGCTACAATATGGTATCAACAAAAGGTGAAAAGACCATTTGAAAAACAAGTACATTAATGTGGAGCACAAACAACTTGACTGAGGAACACCAGTGAATCTGAAATTAACAAGTGAGTGTACGACATTCAAATTGCTTTTCTGAGAAAAGCACAGAACGCAGTGCAAGATTAGTCAACCACAAGGTATCAACATGTTGAAAACAGACCATTCATAAAAAGTAATAAATGTTGGTCCACAAGTACATAAATGTCGGGAGCACAGTGAAAATGATATGACAAATCATAACAACATGGTATCAACAATGGGTGAAATAATTAGACAAATCATAACAACATGTTATCGACAAAGGGTGAGAACAGGCATTTGATAAATAAGTACATAAAGTTGGAGACAGTGAAAGGGCAAGCACAGGCCCTGTGTAAATTGAACTGTATCTTTTTAATGGCATGGAGAATATCAGGTAATTGAACATCGTTACTGAAAGTTTCAATATAATTGACATTATCTAAGGAATGTAAAGCCAAACATGTGCATTTTGATAGTGTCATAAGAGAGATCAAGGTTAAACTGGCAAAATGTCAAAAAGAAAGAGAGTCTGTTCGTTGAATTCTGGTAAAGATCCATGAATAGCGGCAATGCCAAGCGACCTGGCAAGGAAGCATCGAAAAGTGGCCAGGGCATCGAAAGTGGCCAGGGCATCGAAAAGTGGCCAGGGCCGAGTGGTCGGCGGCCCGCGAGGACTTGCTTAGGGCATGGCCCCAGAAACGTTAGAAGCTAGAAGATAATGATCCATATATGTCAGCTATCTGTTGAAAACTGCATGATCTATAGAGGCCTATAGATTGATTGCAGACTTCCATACAAGTGGTTCATCAGTGGTCCCAGAGTGCGAGTGTAGACTAAAGTTGATGGTGCCATATGTGAGATTAAGGGTAAACTGGCAGAAGAACACAAAGCCGATCTTGTGTCAAGGTTGCCGATCTTGTGTGAAGATTCAGTGAGCCGTGAGAGCTGCTGAGAGGGAATCTGGTCAGTCTCACTCTGGGAGTGCTGCAGTGCACACTACTTTTGTTGGGAAATGACTGTTTTTTCCACCAGGTGGCTAAGTCCAAGTAGGCTGCATCACTGGCAAAAAGGTAAATAAATTCCGAGTAGCAGAGAGCTTGTTCCTTCACACTTTCAAAGTTTACAGCAGCCTGAGTCCTTGTTTAACTGGTTCAGTAATAAATTGCAGGAACCTATTTGGTTTCTGAGATCTGGAAGGATATCTCCAACATGAATTTTCGGCAGTTTCTGTCAAAATTGAGATCGACGATTTCCATCAAGCATGTCAGGTTTGCAGTGAAATGCCACAGCAAAGCCAAGAGTTGGCGCCGTGTTTACAACGTGATGCTTGGATGGACGGGTTGAAAGCACACGGCAACGTAATTAACGATTGTCAAAGAGTCAAAAGTCACAGAAACACTCCAGGTATGTTCCGGGCGAGATTGAACAGGAAAAATCCCGTGTAAATGTTGAATATAGAGCCACAAAGAATGAATGAAAAAGCAAACACCCGATCGTCTGAAATCTCAAAAGAAACTGGCTGGGTCACGTGACAACCTCGTTCTGGGTTTTGTTTATGTTGTGCACAAACCATCGTTTAGGTAAACCAAAACTAACAATATGATATAACAGTTATTGCACATCACCTCGTGCAATATCAGTTTTTATGGCACCTCGGTGACTAATATTGCACTCGGGCTGCGCCCTCGTGCAATATTAGTCACCTCGGTGCCATAAAAACTGAAATTGCACTCGGTGCTGTGCGATAACTGTATAATATATACTTGTAGGACTTAATAATCGAAAGTTGCCCTTCATTGCTCAAGTTGTGCCATGTGGCTAGACTGATTATCGATCTATATGTGTAAATGTAAGTTCTTTTTTACAGACCTAATTGTGATGATGCATCTTCAATAACGAGCGAAAGTGATGACAATTCATTTACAACAGCTGAACAGGCTCCCAGCCCTTCAGACCACAGAGAGAGGAAACGAAAGAATTCTGAAGGTATGTCTGCCACAATGAGCGCCATATTCATTAATTTGGTAATTGCTAATTTTATCTACTTACACTATAGCAGCTGTATAGATTAGGCCTCGCATAATTGATCTTTAGCTTCTCGGATCTTCTCAAGGCACTTTTTCTGGGGTCGGTCGGACAAAAAAAAATGTGAAAAAAAAATTTTTCATAATGTCAAAAAAAAATTGTTTTGTTTTCTATTTTTTTTTCCGTCGGCAGAAAATCTATTGTGTCGGCGGGTCCGCGAAGTTAAGAATCAATCATGTGCACATGGCCTTACATACAGCGATGTAGCACTGTAGCAGTGTAAATTTGTGTACCTTTTAATTTGGGATGATTATTCTGCAGATGAAGAGATACCAAGTCAACCTAAAAAGAAGAAAAAAGAGAGAAAAGAAAAGAAGGAAAAGAAAGAAAAGAAAGAAAAGAAGGAAAAGAAAAAGAGTAAGAAGAAGGACAAAGAAAGATACAGACATCGTAGTCCTGATAAAAAGGACAATGAAATGTAACTATACATATTTAAGTTCATCATTTCTTGTATGCTCACTGCATGACGTTATTGAACTGTGGCCCTGTGAGGCTGGGACGTGAGGCACAGAGTTGTTCTAGCCTGCTAGGAGTGCTCTGCCATCCCAGCTGAGCGTCTGTTGGAATGGCAGTGTTGTGTGCCTCAAATTTCAGTATTTCAAAAACAAATTTGCTGCTGGGGAAATGGGCATTTGAAAGAGTAGTTTTGATTAAATTTCTACTACGTGAAAAAGATATCTTTTATCTGTTACGTATATGTATGCAATTGATATCTTTTGATGTGTCATATCTGTACCTGTTAAGACTGTTATGACTGTATTCGTACATAAATTTCATTTCAGGGATAAGTTTTCGCCACGCTACCTGCAGAAGTATCACTTAAAAGTTGTTTTTGTGGAAGACATCCCTGGTTTGCCGGTCGAGAAGGCGTTCAGAAAAGATCACAAAGCTGATCCCAGCAACTGGCAGTTTGGCGAGCTCTACAAGATGCACATCGCTAAATATTTCACAGTAAATCGAAATGTCTTGGGTTCGTCGCTCATCATGGGAAATAAGAAGAAATCGAAAAGCTCCAAAGCCCCGGTCCGGTACCATGGCAAGAGCAGTAGACTGCCGAAAGACAATTCAAAAGATCTTGTGGTTGATCTCTCACAGTTTGTGAAGACAAAAGAAAAACCCAAGTCATTCACGGAAAGTGGTAGTAGACAAGATTTCATCAAAATCGAAACGACTGCTCATGATTCAACTGCTCAGAAGGCAGAATCAAGTAAAGTCTATAATCCTCTGGGAATCTATGACAAAGCCACAGAATCGTACTTGAAAGGCAAGATGGCAGAAGCAGCCTCTGAGAAGTATGAAGAGAATGAGCCTATGACATCTGCCTGGCAAAGACTCCAGAAAAAGGTTGCTTATTATAACAAACACTTACATGAACATCCTGGTGATGTTAAGATGTGGTTGGAATTTGTGGATTTCCAGGAGGAGGCGGCCATGTTGCATGAAAATCAGGGAAACCAGGAACGCCAAAAAACGAGAGATGCTCTCGTTCAAGACATCAAGGAAAGTGTGATGGAAAAAGCCCTTCAGAAGAATCCAGCATCGTTGCAATTACAATTGGCACAGCTGAGACTCTGCAATTTAAGTTGGGAAAGTGCGAAAATCAGAAAAGCTTGGAAGCAGTTGACATTTCATCATCCCAATGACCCAGGTGTGTGGTGGCTCTACTTGGAACACATCAGAACAACCTTCACTTCGTTCACTGTCTCCGCCATGTGCAAGGCTTACGGAAAGTGCGTCAACATGTTGTGGGAGTTTCTCTCGGGAAGAGTGCTCTCCCACCCTGCCTTGCCTTACACTCAACAACATATACTGGGTAAGTCACTAGTCATGAATTCTGTTCAGTTGTTGTTCAGCTTGTTCTTGTATGGAATGTGAAAAGTACTGCTGCTGAATGTCTAGCTGTTTCACCTACTGTCTGCTTGAGCTACTTGTCAGTGAACATTTATTTCTTCTTTATAATGGCCCCTACCCTAAACAATGGGAATGCTTGACCATCAGTCTTTCTGGTCAGGTTTGGCGTATTTAAAGCAAGGAAATTTGTGTAATGTTTTCTATGCATTAGAATCATGATTAAAATCACTTCTGAAACTTTAAAAAAAATTACCAGCCATGTTTCTTGTGCAGTTGCTGTAAGTGCAGCATCGTGAATATGACAGGTGCGCATCACTGCATAAATACACACTGTTGCTGCTGGCTTTTTGATGCACCACTGTGAATCACGGAAGAGAGAGAGAACATTATGATTCGGTAGACTTCTAAGGATTTGATTACAATATTATTTAATAACAAGAAAATCTTTTGAAAAAGTTGAAGATATTTATTGTAATCTATTTGAAATTGAGATGACTCAAAATCATTTAAAAAAAGCATTGGCGAAGTGTAGGGCTTCAGAGGAGAATGTGATGCCTTTATTATTTTAACAGTTTGCAAGAGGGAGGCTTTGGCAGTGGGTATAATGTATTGTCAGTTCTGTGAGTTCTGGAAAATGACTATGGTACAAACTGTGCTGAGAGAGCATAGCGTATTGTAGGGGTATTTCTCAAAATTATGCCATTCACAGAGTGTGGCATGTGGCTGGGGGCTATTGTGGAATTGTTTAGGAAACTGTAGTGTAGGGGCCTGTGTGGCTTCCCTGGTGGTTGTCCGGTGTCTATCTATCAATTACTTGTCCATCTATCAACCAATGCTTGTTCCAATCGATCAATCCGTGCATCAATAATTCAATCAGTCAAGTCATTAGTTGATCACAGCCACAAAAACACAAATATAAGTTGTGCCACTGGCTGAGGGGATTAAAGAGAAATATTGATATATATATATAGCATACTTTAATATGTAGATTGAAAGCATGTGTAGGAGCACAAAGAAATGATAATATTATTATCATTAATTGCTCATGTAATAATAGTGAAAAGTGAAGGTTTTATCTTGAGTCTGTAGTGAATAAAAGTATTCACACCAAATTGTGAATAATACCTTTGTGTCACAAACAACACCTCTGCCCTCTTTCCTCCTGCTGAATCTCTCAGTTCCACTCTGCAGTTGGCTTTGAGTTTCTCTCTTATAATGCAATTATTTTTGAGGAATTGTTACTATTGGAAATGGATTTATTTTCATCAAATAAGCATGGATGGTCTTAGAAAAGTTAAACACAAAAACTGGAATAGAAAACAATGGAGTGCTTCACATCATAAGTGATCTGTAAGTTATTATTTGCACCTGTTGAGTTTGTAGTAAACTGCAGGTGTGCATAAATTGGATGCTGTGATTCTGAGAAGGCAAGCCAAATGTGGTGTGTGTATCATATAGTCATGGAAAACATATCTGATTCTTCAGAACTTTCTGGAAGCAAGAAGTAGATTATGATAAGCTGCTGGGTAGAATTCTTACATCTCATTGGGCTATAAGAACGAGTTGTTCACTGTTGTTGTGTTATAAAATCTGTAATACAGGTACTGTAGAACGGGGTAAACTTGGCAAGCCGAGGGAAAGTTGGCAAGCCGGGGGAAAGTTGGTCGCCTATTTTAACCCACTTAACACTTATTGGCAGTAAAGCCAACTATCCTCATTGACACAGGTGGCGTTTTACGGTATTGTTTTGTTTTGGATTGACCATCAATTGTAACATCTATTTAGTAATTTATTCCTTGATTTTCCTTCAGATATAATCCTGGAACTGGTTGTCATCTTGTGGCAAAGTGGTCACATGGAGAGAGCTAGCGCCATCTGCCAGGCTCTACTGGAATTCAACATGAATTGTCCTGATGTCCTGAAAGAAACGGCAGCCTCTGATCGCTTGGAATTTCTTGAGGCATTTTGGGATGGAAGTCTGCCGAGGGTCGGAGAAGACAATGCAAAGGGATGGAGACACTGGGTGGACACAAAGGGAGACGATACTCAGTTTGGCCAGATGTATATGCGAGGTAATGTCAAAATTGTACTTATTCCTTAAATATGAAATGATTACAGAGAGAAAGAGAAAAAAAAACTACTTTATGTGAAATGGGTTAGCAATCCAGTGGCTAGGCTCTAGCCATGTTGACCTGTGGTTGTTTCTTGTCAATTAATCTTTAAAATAACCAGTTTGTCAGCTTGCAAGTGTGACATTGTTTTAGCTCAAATGGAGATTTGAGGCTGGACTTAAATTATGAATGAAAGCATATATATGATAAATGTAGTGGGTTTTTGACATGCAGGAATGAGCAGTAAATAGAAAGTATGATTGATGATAGGAAGTGATTTCGCACTGATGCATGAAGGCTTGTTTCAGGTTTATTCGGAGTTTGACTTTGGCAATCAACAGATCTCTTTGTGGTCCAATAACTATGAATGTTTTGTGATGGAAATGGTTAGTTACTTTGTGGGATTTCTGTTATTGCAGTTGATGAGGAAAACCTTGAGGAAGACTTGCTGCAGAAGCACACAACCAGTCAACATGATGCTTGGCTTGCGTTAGAAGCAAGTAGGTCAAGTCGCCACTGGTTGCCATGGCATCCGGATGTTGCCGAGGGAGAAGGCGAGGAGGACTGTGAAGATCCTGAACGTCTTGTTTTGTTCGAAGACATCAAAGATTTTGTCCGTTCTTTTAGTGAACCGAAGCAACAATTGCAGATTCTCATGACCTACCTCAGTCTGTTTGGAGTTGAAATCGACTGTGATCTCCCAAGTAATTCTCAAGCATACATCAAACGAATGAAGTCACAGTTAAGTTCTGTTGAGCAACTGACGAAGGATTCTAGTTATGTAGGAGCATGTGAATCTCTTTCTCTGAATCAGCCTTTACAAACGAAAGTTGTGAACAACGTTTTTGAACAGACTGTAGCCAAATTTCAAGGCCCAGAGAGGAGTGAATTGACTTATGTGTGGTTGATGTGGAAACTGCAGGAGTTTAAGATGCTGACCAAAAATATGGGAAAGAAAGAGAAGAAGAGTAAAGCCAAAGAACTGAAGCAATTTGCAAAGAAACTCCTTGGTGAAGATGTGAACAGAAATGACTTGAGAGTGTGGGAAGGTTATGCAATATTAGAGTGGGAAATTGGAAATACTGAAGAGGGCGACAAGGTCATGTCCGGTGCTCTTAGTATGACCTCCTTTGACCTTAAAGCTGGTCATTTGACCTCAGACTCTTGCCAAGCTGCCAGGTTGTACAGGTTGTACGCTGAACGCCTGTTTGAAAATAACAACACTGAACAGGCAAGGAATAAACTGTTGCATCTCTTGGTAACCTTGGCTGCTAATGACAAGTACAAAGTAGGTAAAGACTCTTCGCCAGTTTCGTCCATCCAGTTACTCAAAGCCAAGAGAAATTTCCAGATGGGTCTGGATTGTTTATTATCAGGGGAGACTTTAACGGCAGAACCACCTTGGGTAATTTCAAAGAGAGGTTGCTTGTTAGAACACTGGACTATTTGCTTCGCTTTGTTTGAATACTTGACGACTGGTCTCAACTCCGCTTCTTCTGTGTTTGACCAAGTTCTTCCTCGACTGGGTACGACTCCAGATACATTTTCAGGAGAATCTTCACTGTTGAAGTTCGTAACCAATCCGTCCAGTGGCTATGATCCAAAGGTGACCTTCCTTGCCATCCTGAATGAGAGACTGTGTACGGCGTCTGTCAGATTAGTGCAACATCATGTTTCAACAACAATTAGCCCCTTGCGTACCCTTCGAGACCCCATGATGCTTGCTTTATCCAAAATGCCGGACAATTTGCACTTATTGCTCGTCTTCCTCGATACAGAAAGCTCAGCAAACATCCTCGGACAACTGAGACGGAGGTTACTACCTGTCGCCAAAGAGGCCAACACTGCCTTGCCTTGGATAACTGCTGTGCTGGGAGAATTGAAGAGACAACATCGCTTGGATCAACAACAGAAAGATGACCTGCCTCAAATAGGTAATTCAATGATTTTAGGAGATATTATTTTTGGGTCAGATTAAGTAGTAAATGCCATACTAATTGCTACTATTTCAATTTTTCAAAGTCACTTCTGCGGTTTCAAATTTGTATGCATTACTTTGGAGATATTAAACAAATTTGAGTCATGGTTGACTTATTCTATGGGACTTCAAAAACAAAAAGTGCTAAGTCATTGTGCAAAGTTTTAAGTCTCTGAATTCCTATACAAACTTTCCAGATGAATCACATTTGCCAATAGTCATCACTCTAAATAGTAAATAGTCCAAATCCCAATCTCCTTTGTATTATTGATTATTTATTAAATTGCTTCTTTTAGTTCTTGCTATTTCTTGTTTTAAAGACCTTGAGAAGAAGCAGTGGAGAAGAAATACCATTCACAGTTTACGAAGCTGGATAGAACGAGCCCTCTCTACCCCTGCAGCTTCAAACTCACTGCTCTTGTGGCGTCTTTTCATGCACTTAGAGGTATGTTCCGAATATTTTCCTCTATTTAATTGGCTTACATCTGCAAAATTGTTTTGGATGTTGTATTTAATATTTGATATCATGACAATGTTTCAGAATCAATTTGGCAGTGTCGAAAACGTCAAAGCCGTGTTCTATCGGTCCATCCAGCAATGTCCGTGGGCTAAGGTATGTTTCTGTTTACAGAGGTTTCATTTATGCAATACATTTTAGCTCCTAATTTTGGAATTCCGTGAAAATTATCACTAATATTTATGAGTTGTTTTATGGTTTGGAACTGTATTGTGAAGCTTTTCAATGAAAGTGTCGCACATTGGCTTTTCAGATTCTGTACGTGGAATTTGCTCAGTATTGCCCAGACCACTTGCAGGAAGTGTGCGACTTGCTGACAGAGAAGGAACTTCGCCTTCGAACACCTTTGGAGGAACTGAAACTACTTTACAAAGGAGCGACAAATTTAGCTGCGTTAAACAAGGATCAGAGTGAAACGCCAGTCACACAGTCCCAGGAACCTGCACAAGGAAACATGGAAACTACGCCAGATTTGCACCCGAGTACGGCAATGAACTCTCTAATGTCACAAGACATTATTACAAGAGACAATATTCATGAACAATCAACTGAAGTTGAAAGAACAATAATGAACAGTTATCAAGTTTGATATGAAATCCTACTCAAGATTTGTATGAATTTGAATGCCAGCAACAGGTAGGCCAATTTCAAACTTTCATGATCTTTTAATTATTGATAAGAGTTTGACCGTCATATCGTATTGTTTTTATGTGTTTAAAAATTTTGTAGCTTGTTTCAACAATGTCTGAGCCATAACTGGCAAATATCATGGAGCACAAAAAGCTTGGTTAGGTAAGTGTGGAATGTCCGCAGATTTGACCAAAGTGAGAAAAAAAAAATATAGGCTTAGCCAACATTCATATCGATTGTTAACAATATTGCAAAAATTGTCTTGTTATTCTACAATAATTCTGCCTCGAAAATATTGCAGTTGGTTATAAATTACATTCAAGAATACATTTGTTGTCAATAACACTATACGCATGAAGTTTGACACAAATCTGCAGACAATCCACATTTAAGACTTGATTATGATATCTGACAGTTTTGTCTAAAAATATAATTATTGGATAACTCTTTAACGCGTGTATTCGAAAGGAGGGTATTTCGCAGTGACACCTCCAATGCCTGCGTGACAATTTGTATCCGTTCTCATGATGTTCGATTTCTCTGCCTCAAGGTGGAAGCGTGTTTTTGTTATCCGTCTTAAAGCTCTTGGAATATCACCAACATTTGAGAATTTGTAACTTACGTATGTCAAGCTGACTGCTTCAGCTCGTTTGTGTCAGGAACACCGAGATAACCCAATGGTTCCATTTTGGTTGTTGCGATGTATATCATTGGAATTATCCCCTTGGGTTTTTGGGCTGATCCTGCTCTCCAATCGGTCAGTTAGCAGGTCAGTGTGGCTTTTTTGGGTGTTCGCGAGAAAGGTCAAAGATGGTATTTATTTACTTACACTGAGAAATTGCAAAAAAATTTTTTAAAAACTCTGGTACCAAATAATATGATCTTTCACATACTATCTAGCATCACTAATTATGGCTATTTAGAGGCCTCAGTTCTGCACTAAGAAGATAATTAGTGATGCTAGATAGTATAAGTATGTGAAAGATCATATTATTATTTTGGTACCAGGCTTTTTCAACCAGAGTGGGTCTGTGTTTTACACCCCATCAGCACCATTGGGCTATTTAGAGGCCTCAGTTCTGCACTAAGAAGATAATTGTAGTGTTATGCTACACAGTTGTTTCATGCAATCTATATGTGACAAGCATTGTATTTGTTCTATCTATCTATCTTTTCCCTGTCTATCTTTCTATTGATATCCAGTTTGTCTAATAAAAGTTTATATATATATTTAAATAGCCTAATCAGGTGCCGATGATACATAAAACACAAGCTTTCCCTGCCTATCTAGCTGTCCATACACTATCTATCCATCCATTATCTATCTACTATTTACCGACAATCCTAGATAAGTGACTAGCATTGCGATCGTTTTATGCAATCTATTTATATATATATATATATATATAGGTTACAAGAATTGCATTTGTTCTATCCATCCATCTGTCTATTTATTCACTGTCTATTTATTCACTATCTATTCACTATCTATCAACTATCAACTATCTATTAACTATCAACTATCTATCAACTGTCTATCACTGTCTATTAAAAATGAAAGAGAAAAAAAAATTAAGTTAAATTTAATTAAATAAAATGAAATTACACCTGTACTGGTGTATGACTAAGTAAGAATTGGGCAAAAAAAAGGGGGGAAACTAGGCAAACTCCTGAATAGTACCCCAGGACGTCTATCTTTTTAAAGTTGTTGTCTGGGCTGTCGTGATGACAGGAATTTTTGTTCTCAGAATCTTTGATCGGTTGTTTAATATGAAGTTCTGTGCAAGGAGACATCTTTCTGCTGCTACCAGTGTCAGATGATTTTAATACATCTTCTGGAAGTTCTGGTCTTCTCATGAAGATCCTACGCCTGATGACGATGCGCCCAAGTTTTCAAGGAAAATGTCAAAGGGGATCTCTTCACCCATCTTCATTAGTTTCAATTGTTTGTGTATTTTAACCCAGGTTGCTCTATGAGATTCTAAGTTGTCTGCTTCTTCGAGTGTAAAGGGCTCTAGGATAGCTGTAGACGGCATTGGAGGCTTGGGGTAGTTAAATCTGCAGTCAAACTTGGCGCCCTTCCTGCAGGTGTGGGAGTGGCGGTGGTACTGCAGATTTATCAGTTCCGCCAATTCTTCATCTTCGGTGGAGTCGATGAAGTTGACTGTCTTTGGCAGGGGCTTCGTTGAAGTTAGGTGCGTCGGCAAGTGGGGACTGCCTGTCTGCTGAAATTTGATTGGGTAGAAGTCCTTCAATTTGCCTAATGGTGCCTGGTCACTTTTTAACAATGTGAACATCTGCTGGATGGTGTAGTCAAAGTGACGTGCACATGTCACAGGATCTGACTGAATGAGGTGGCATTTTTGTTCCCAAGTCAGGCTGGCTATTTCCTCATCGGTGTAGGTTTTGTTGTGAAGGACTTCTCCTAAAATTCTCAGAGGACTTCTCCTAAAATTCTCAGCGGACTTCTCCTAAAATTCTCAGAAGATGTGGCCATCGAGTTTCAGCAGCAGAGAATGTCACGAATAAGGTGGCAGGTCCAAGCTGACGACACATTGCATACAAATCCTTGGACAATCTCTGGAAGTAGGGTGGAGTGCCTCTGAGAGTGCCCAAGAATTTGTAAGCAATATCCCTGTTGATCACCCAATTTCTGCCTACAAGGCAGGTTTTCCCTGGATAATTCCTCCCCCCCCCCCCGTTCTGGATTGAAGACGTACCACTAAGTGTAGCGATAATATTTCTTTGATGTAATAAGGTACAAGATGTAAACAGTTTATAGGTCCATTAAACATGTTAAATTATGCATGGACTGCAGCCCTAGGCCGTAGTTAAGCTAAAGCTCAACACGATCCAAAAAGACTGCCAGCGGCACTGCATATTGGAGGGGAAGAACTATTCAGGGAAGACATGGAAAGCCTCACAGACACAAACTCGGTAAACAAGATGATTTGGGCAATAAAATGTAATATCTATACATTGGGACTAACAGCTTTGCCGCTGATCAATGTGGTGCCAGATTTTCTGAGTCTGTTGTATGCCCATCAGCACCAGAGTGGGCTATTTAGAGGCACTTCAAATTTTATGAACTTAAAAATCAAAAAAATTCTTGAAGAATCGGGAAAGTGTCTGTCTATCCCAGAAAGCTTAACATTTGTGGGGGGGGGGGGGAAGAGCTAGAATTGTTTGTATTGTTTGTTTTTGTTTTTGGGAACCTTCGACGAGTTCACCGGATTGTAGTTTCTCACGAACAACAGTGAGGACTTTGCCCATGAGGTTCTCGCCTTTTCCGTCAACGCCAAAGCCCCAAGTGGCATCTGTCTCCATGTTGTGGACCAGCCTTGCGTTGTCGCTGTCAAGGAGTGCCTTCCGGAATGCTTGGCACTGCTTGGCTTTTATGGAGCAAATGTCGGTCATAATGCTCTTCCGTATGGTTTCCCAATTTGCAGACTGCTTCCCAGTTGGTAGAAACTGCCCAGCAAGACTTTTCGCTTCGGCTCCTGTAGAAGCTTTACGGATCTTCTCAGCCTGGCTGTGCAAACAATGCTGCTTTAGCTTCTCCGACTTGTATTTGTGCTCAGCTGATTTGAACACAGTGGAGAAACCTGACCTGTCCACTTCAGAAAGTTTGCACTTGTAGAATGCGGAGGGAGGGTTCTTATACACTGAAGATGTTTCTGACTTTCTACAGTCAAAAGCTATGGAATTTCTACCAATAATATAAGTGTTTCCATGCCTTTAGATTTTGGACCTCTTTCTGTTAGATTTCTTGCCTTTTTTGGAGAAGTTGCTTTTAGCTGAAATAAAGTTGAGACGTACAGCATACAAACGGTAATAAGGATGGCTAATTTCAAAATCAAAAGCTGGAATTCTTATGACACCATTTGTTGCCTCTAAATAGGCCACACCGGTGCTGATGGGGCGTAAAACACAAACTCACTCACTTATGATACCATTTAGTGCCTCCCTCTGCGTATGCAATACAAGCACTCGCTTCAAATTCCAGTTGTCTTTGTCTTTCAAGGCTATAAATTTGCTTTTTGTAGCACTCTAAGACAGATTAAATTTTGTTTGTTGGTGTATGATTCACAGATATCAAGCATGCAAGTTAATCCATGAAGAGTTGGTGACATTATGACAATGCTGTCTGTTGTTGTCTCTCCGTCTTCCCTTTAGGTTTTCATTCTATACAAGTCAGAGAATGTCCCGTGAAAAGACAGTACTACAATGATGAAATGCTTGTCATGGCCTGATTCCGCAGAAGCAGAGAAGGAAGTGAAATGCTACACGTGCTTGTTGAAAAACGAAAACCACATGTAGTTGCTGTTTGTGTCCATGAGTTGAGCACAAACATGGAAATACAATTGTGGCTTTGAACAAGTGTCCGTAACATATCTACATTAGATGTAAAAGTTCATTAGTAGCTCAGATGGCAATTGTTACATTGTTTGTGTCTTTGTGACATAGCTAGTTAGGCCATGGTAATTGCACTTGCGACAGTGCCCTGTGGGGTCAGGTTAAGATTGATTGGTCGTCTCAGCAAAAAGGATTCTTCCAGGTTGTCGTCAGCGGTGATGTCGAGGAATACTCTCAGCACAGGTTTTCTCGATTAGAGTTTTGAATCCTAGGATTCTTGTTTGAGAAGTTACTTTGAGCTGAAGCAGAAAATTGAAGATACAGCACAAAAAAGGTAATCAAGATGGCGAATTGCAAAATTATGAACTAGGATTCTTTTGACCAAATTTAATACCCCTTTCTCCATACGCAATACCAGCACATGGCATAAAGCACTAACTCGCGTCAAAATCTAGTTACCTTTATCTTTTGAAGCAGATTTCATTGATACTATTATTCTCTCAGATCATTGATGACTGCCCAAAGCAAGGGATGGTTTGAAGTGACAACACAGGAGGTAATTATGGGCTTCTGGTCCAGTCTGGGTGTTCTTTGGCTGACAACACTTCCCACATGCATAGAATGCTTTCAGCTTTTTGTGACGTTTCTGCTATTTGCCCCTGTTGTTGTCTTGTCGCTCCTGTAAGCCATCGGCTTTTACTGTACCACTGAAGAGCTTGATTGTCTTTTCAGCTGTGAGCAGTCCGATTGACATATAGCTGTCGAAGCCCTTGTTAACTAGGTGTGTCTTTGTGGTGTCAGTAATTTCAAATTCCTCACACCAGCGGTCTACTTCCCAGTTATCATTGTCCACAGATATTGTGAAAGGTTCAAAATTCCAGAATAAAAATATAACTTTTAAGGCAATAAGATGCTGAGAGCTGCTGCTGCTTCAGAAGCTTGCAAACAACTGAAGAGGGGGTCCCACAGGGAGCCCCCTCGGAGGGGGTGCAGGTCAAGGGTCATTAAGCCTGGCCAAAGAGGGCTCTGTCTGTTCCAATTCAAAAATGTTTGTGAACAAATCCATAGCTTCTTTATTTCCTATGGGTCCTCATCCCTGATGTAAGCATGAAACGACATTTCCAAGACATTAAGGCACAGGTAACATTTATGGAACCCAGGTTAGATGTGATACATTTTGGAGTTGTTGAACTTTGCTCAACTCGGGCTTCCAGTCTAGGGCTGTCTTGCAAGGACCTATCACCCATATGACAGCATCTGTTTTCAACGGTTGTGGCATTTCTCTACAGTTATTACAATAACACCTGAAAAGAAAATACTCATCAATGCTAAATCGGAAAGTACAGCCTGCATAACAGTTTATTATCTTAGGCTTAAAGTAATGGCATTGAACTACTGCATGACTCCCATTGACTGTCGAGGTTGTCAGACTGTCTCTAATGTGGATTCTGGGCTACAAAAACGGCTATGATGAAAATTTGGCACAATTGAGTTAAAGTCAATATACAGCTGAATGACTTTGTCCGCAGTCATTATACGGCTGTAACTGGGATGATTTTGCCTTCAAAATAGTGGATTTAGTTTGGCTTTTGCCGCTTCGATGGCAAATGCATGTCATTTTCTGGAACTGTCAAGCAAAAGCATTAGTCCATGCTGATGATTCAAAGCCATCTAATGAGCATAGACATAATTGGGATCCTGTATGTCTTTGCTTCATATCCAACAATCATCCACGCTATACTTTCTTGAGTGACTGCTACAAAACTTCACATATATATGTTGATAGCAACTCATCAGTTGATGTCACATAGACTATTTCTAACATACGCCAAGTTTTTTGGTGGTCTGAGCCCTTTTTGGCATACTCCTATGCCCTTGGAGTCTTGAACCCCACTTCGTCTGCTACACTTTTCATGAACACTTCCCATGTCAATGTAAGAAAGGCTCTGGCAGTATTCATATCTTAATATAAGAGGCTTGCCTCTTAATAGCCCACACCAATGCTGATGGGGCGTAAAACACTAACTCACTAACTTAATATAAGAGGCCTTGGATGACAACTACCCAACTGAATTCATATTCTGCTGTGCAGGAATCATCTAATCTTGCACAAAGATGATCCTTGAAAGCATCCATGCTGTAGAATGAATACTTACAAATTTTGCACGTCACCACACTCATAAGCTGCCATATGATAGGATAAACCCACCTCACTTGCAACTGGAAGTTTTTTTAGATGTAGCTGATCGGATGGTATTGATCAAGGTGTATCCAAGTACAGAGTCATTTTGCTTCCCATGTTGGAAGGCCTGGAATAAAAAATAAATTAACATACTTGCAGGCCAAAACAAAATGACATCCATTGCCTTGTAATACCCAAGTCTGTGAGCTTGTTCAATCTTCCAAGTTTTCGACATCGATAGTAGAAAACTTCCATGTGCCTGTGTAAAACAATTATAAGCAGAGACAAAATCAATGATTCCGTTTGTTGTTCAGATATGCCGTAAAATTTCTGGTTTGAGCTTTTATGTCACTAGTCAGTTTTTGGCATAAAATGTTAAAACAAAATACATTTGATCAATATGTTACCTGCTTCAGTATTCTCAGATGAATCACCTCGCACAAAAGATGACGTATTCAATACAGCAGCATCCACATTCCAACTGGTAAAGACCGGATAAGTAGCTGTAAAGCTTACTGGTTCACTCAATGTGTAATGGCGGGTGATCAATTGCAAGAAATTCGCTTTCCTTCTTTGCCTTTATTTCTGATTGGTTGAGAAAAATTAATTTTATTTGTCTGATGATGACCTTTAAGGTTTTTCTCGGTTCATGCTGGGAGGCCAGTGGTCACCAGGGGGGGGGGGGGGGGGGGTTAGAAAAGAAATAAATAAATAACCTTTCTCTTTTCATAATATATCTATCTATAACTCATTTCTTTAACAGACTGCATTGTGATAGGGGTGGATGACCTGAGCTGTGGAGAACAATGGGGGTAACCTCGATGTGTGACCTCCAGATGGACCTCTTGGCCCGGAACTTCCTGTTTCACCTGGTGGACCTCTCTCACCACTCTTTCCACACGGACCAGTCATCCCTCTTTCACCTCTTGCGCCTTGATCTCCGATCGGTCCTCTTCGTCCTGGTAGCGCTCTCTCGCCTTTACATCCCGGATTTCCCTGTGGCCCTGAAAAGACAAGAAAATTTTTTTTATAGTATCAAAATGTTGGCTTATTTTCAAAAATGAAAAACTACTCGGGCAGATTAAATGGCAATTTTATAAAGTAAAAATGAGAGAAAATAAAGACCTGTCTCTCCTCTTTCACCCTGTGGCCCAGGCAACCCTCTTGCGCCATGATTGCCTTGCTGCCCTGGCCTCCCTGGCCTCCCTTTATAAAAAGTGAGTTTTTGAATACTGCCACGGTGTTTACCAGGAGACCAACAATTATGGGGCCTACAGTGAATTTCAAGGAAGAAAGGACACTAAATGTTGTGTCTGAGATTAGTTGAAAGCTCTTTTTAATATTCTGGAGTGTTATAAATCAGCAGGCAGATGATGCCCAGAGGTGGTAAGCCTCAGGGGGCTAATAATTTTGTCCCAAGTAAATTTTGTTTTATTTATTTATCTCGATTACTTTTGAAATTTTTGCAAAAATTTTGCTTTTGTAATAGAAATACCATATAAATACAGCTTAGGTGAAAATACGGTTGTTCTGTGACACCCCATTTTGGAGAAAAATGGAATTAAAGGGGATAACCAGAGGGGGGCTAATAATTTTGTCTTCAACTGTAGATTGCCGAATCTGTGGTCGACATAGAGAAGCCTATCCTGACCAATTGCTTCCATCAGTTCGTATAAAATACATGTCCCATATGCACACATGAGTACACCAATAATATCAGACTGAAATTTAGGCTTACCAATGTAAGCTGATTTGGTCTGGTAGTCGGCTGCCATTATTTCCAGATTTATGAAGCGCACATCGAGAAACTCCTTGGTGGGGTCGTTTCTTTGTCTTGCCAATTCCAGACCAGATTTCAAACATACGCTTTGTGGGAGAGACTCTCTATATGAATTTACCCCTTGAGCTGGAAATTATCAAGAATTAAGATATTTTAGTTCTATTATCAAATACGCCAACCGAAAACTCTCACTATGTGATAAAAGACAGCAAGAACATCCTGTCGCAAAGCCGTTTTTAAACTCACCTATTCAGATAGAGCTTGGCAATAAGTTACAGTCCTGGGTTGTACTCTGTCTTATCCATATCAAGTTGAGGAACATTCGAATGTAATCGGTAAACAGGCCTTCTTCTGATCCATTCTCATACTGACTAGTTTCTTTGTTATTATATACTTCAAATGTTCGAGAAAAAAAAATTTCCCAAAAGAAAAAATGTTTGAAATGGGAACAAAATTCATGATGGCAAAGATTGAAGAAAAATTTTTCTTTTGAACAAATTTCTGGAAATGGATACTTACTTGCGATATGGTCCCAAGCATCCAGGAAATAATTCGGTATTTCACACAATGCAAAAAGTTTGAATCAAAAACTCAGTATAGCTCATTGTCACTGGCTTCAGGGCATCATTCGCTGCAGTCATAATAAGAGAGTTGATTTTTGTGAGTAGTGATACTTGGGAGAACATCCCTCAGCTCTGAACACTCCTCTTCAATCTTGAGATATAAATCCATCAATTTTTCAAACTCGGCCTTAGTCAGAACGATGAACTCAAATCTCTTCCTGTTGAACGGCTCTTGTACGGATCTTTTTCTTTTGTTTGAGATCTTCCAGAGGCCATGACACCTCTGACCCAGCGTGTCAGACTGTCCTTGGAAGCACCTCTGTAGGGCAACTTGACAATTAAGAATAATTCTTTAGTCTCTCCTTTAATAGGAGCGGTTCTAGTTAAGTACTCTTTCAAGTAACGAACAATATATAGGTTCGGCTCCGCCGGAAAGGCATTCAAGACAATCGTGGGGTTACGATGCCCCGGACGGCTCTGTTTAACATTTTGCATCACATGTAATACAATGGACGAAACAAACATCTGAATATCATCTACTCTCAATAAACTAAACGTTTGTATTTCTTGACCAGAAACTAATAAAGCTAGCATCAACACTTTATGAATGAGTCTTTGTAAATCAATGTCTTCAGGCGGACCCCAGTCTTTCAACAATGATAACACTGCCTCTGGTCCCTAGTTGATGTGTAACGAGGGCATGAAGGGGCAGTTTGAAAGATCCCTCTCATGTACAACTTTACAAGCCAATTTTGGCCAAATGGTATGCCATCCGTAAGTTCTTGGGAAGCAGTAGCTCCACGGTGGTACTTTGCGAGATCATTATTTGCTTGTAAGGTAATCATGATAATTTTAAATAGGGGCAGCATCTTATCCTGGATGGGGGTCTTACAGAGTCTCAACAACAGTGCAAACTGCATACCCAGCTCAAAGACCAAACTGGCGTAGTCCTTGATTTTGTCCGATTTAGGTGCACTGATCACCACTTCCAAGACTTTGACTGGCAGGGAGAAACGCTCTCCTCCAGGCTGAGAGAAGGCCTTGTGCTGGATGTGGTCTTGGCTCCTGAAAAGTTAATGATAACTAGAGAAGACGGTAATTGTCATCACGGACAATTACAAAGAATTTACCTTTACTTTTAACTAAACTTTGCCTGTAAATTGACAGACAAATGGACTTTATCTTTACTTTTAACTAAACTTGGCCTGTAAACAGACAGACGAATGGACTGATGGACAGATGGATGAAACCGACGGACTGACAGACACATGCGGACTCTGACTCCTCACCATGACTCCGACTCCGACTCTGAATCCTGGTCAGCTTCCTGATCAGATCTACAATTCAGACTACTGACTCTCAGTCCTGACGCTGACTCTTTTCTCTGATGCCGGACTCAGACTCCTGGCTCAGAGTTGCGACTTCAACTGCTGATGCCAAATCCTTCCTCAGACTCAAAGAGTCCTGACTCAGAGTCCTGACTGAAGAGTCCTGACTGAAGAGCCCTGACTCAGAGTCCTGACTCAGAGTCCTGACTCAGAGTCCTGACTTCACGTCCTTACCTCACGTCCTGACTCAGAGTCCTGACTCAGAGTCCTGACTCACCGTCCTGACTCACCGTCCTGACTCACCGTCCTTACTCACCATCCTTACTCACCATCCTGACTCACCATCCTGACTACCAGTCCTGACTCAGAGTCCACACCCAAAGTCCTGACTCGGAGTCCGGACCCAAAGTCCTGACTCCAAGTCCTGACTCCGAGTCCGGGCTGACATTCCTGACTCACAGGCCTGACTCACAGCCCTGACTTACAGACCTGACACTGAGTCCCGGCTCAAAGTCCTGACTCCGCGTCCTGACTCACAGTCCTGACTCACCGTCCTGACTCACCATCCTGACTACCACTCCTGACTCAGAGTCCTGACCCAAAGTCCTGACTCAGAGTCCTGACTCAGAGTCCTGACTCAGAGTCCTGACTCAGAGTCCTGACTCAGAGTCCTGACTGACAATCCTGACTAAGATTCCTGACTCAGAGTCCAGACTGCAGAGTCCTGACTCCCAGTCCTGACTCCCAGTCCTGACTCCCAGTCCAGGCTGCCAGTCCAGGCTGACAGTCCTGACTCAGAGTCCTGACTCAGAGTCCTGACTCAGAGTCCTGACTCAGAGTCCTGACTCAGAGTCCTGACTCAGAGTCCTGACTCAGAGTCCTGACTCAGTGTGTCCTGACTCAGCGGCCTGACTCAGATGCCTGACTCCAGAGACTCAGAGTCCTGACTCAGAGGCCTGACTCAGAGTCCTGACTCAGAGTCCTGACTCAAAGGCCTGGTGCAGAGACCTGGCTCTGAGTCCTGGCTCTGAGTCCTGGCTCAGAGTCAGTACCCTGTCTGTGACTCCTGCACAATACACCCTCCTCAGATGCCTGACTCAAGACTCGTGGCTCCTCCTCTGTCTCCTGACTCCAACTCCTGACTCTGACTTCCATCTCCCAATCTGACTACCACTCATAACTGAAACTCCCACTCTTATTCCTGAGCCCAACACCTGACCCAAAACTCCTGACTCTGTCACAATAGAATGTCCCTTTGTCATTGTGTTGACAGACAGATGGACGGACTTACAGACACATGCAATGAAAACATTAGACCCATCCTGCTGCATGGCATCCACACTTGTGTTGATAGAAAGACAGACGGACACATGTGAATGAAATTATCTCAACTCCTGCCTCCACGTCCACCTGATGACTCCACATCCTGACTTCAACTCCTGTCTCCAACTCCTCACTCCATCGCCTGACTCTAACTCCTGACTCCTAAGTTTGACTCCTGCCCTCAACTCCTGACTCAGTCATGCGGCCAGCCTGCGTTGGAGTGTGAAAGCCTCTCACCTGCATCATGTGAAAATGAATTTTTTGCTGACCATTTCTTGATTTTTCTGACCTTTTGACCTTTATTGCTTCGAGTTGACTGTACCTAGAGGCTTGCCATTTGCCACAACTTACCGCAAGTATTTAGTCAAGGTTGTCAATTAAAATCAAAAAAATTGGAACCTTCCTTGCTAGTTAAAAAAAATCATTTGTCAAAACAATCAATTTTCATTTCATCTTTGAGCTCAAATTTGACCTTGAGGAAATTGTCACAGGTGAAAATTAATGTGCTCATGTGTTGCAAGTACGTGATATAGGGGGGTCATTTAATTTACAGAAAGCTGTAGGAGTGATATTTCCCACTCAAATTAAATCATTTATGCAAAATGTCATGTAAGTTGCTAAGGGCTATTTTTCACAATTTTTTTACAAAACAAGTTGAGGACATGAAACACTTCTAATAGGGGGCTTTTGATAACCATATTAGTGACCAGTATATCTCAAACGTTTAAGAGCATTGGTGGGAAATAACTTAATTTTCAGGATTTTTCAAAAATTCAACATTTTAAACTTTAATGGCTCATATCACCTTCAAATATCACCCATAGGTCAAATTTTTTGGTCAATATAGTCTTTTTGGGAAAAGTTAAGGGTAGTTCCTTATACATTTTGATCACCTCAGACTATTCCTTCATGGAGATTTTACAATTTTTCCTAAATTTCGAACACTCAATATTGAAAAATTGCCATATTTCAAAAAGTATTACACATATCCAAACTATATCACATTCTTGCACTGCCCAAGATACTGGCCAACTTTTCCCACAATCAGCATCTTCCTATCTCTTACGTAACTTGAGATCTAGAGTGACAATTCAAAACTGCTCATGCATCAGTAGCCCTTTACCCGTTGGACCAACTCTCATATGACCAGGGACCAAAATGTTCCAAACAACTTTTTATCACAGGATTTTGACTCTTGACTCATTATCTCAAATACTTTTTGAGTTATAGGCCTTGAAAGTTTACTCATTTTCGACTTTGACCGGCTCTGTGAAAAAGACAACTGTGAAAATGACATCAACTAACCCAATTACGTAACGACCAACAACTGACCTATACTGTGACCAATTTTCATCAACGTAAACCCATTTTGAAATAATAAGAATAATAATAACTAGATTCCGATAACCGCTAGCGGTAATAAAACTTCACCGAGCAGTTGGTGAAAATAGTCTAAATATGTTTAAGTATAAAAATAAACAAGTATACGAACAAGTATATGAAGGTATATTGTACATGTTTAAGCAGCTTGCTCAGTGAATGCCCATGTTTAGTTTAGTTTATTTAGTTCAGTGGGTGAAAATAGTCTAAATGTATATAAGTATATAAACAAGTATATAAACAAGTATATAAACAAGTATATAAGCAAGATATAAAATAATATATAAAATATTATATGAATGAAATATAAATAGTATCAAAAATATTGTATAAAATGGTACAAAAAATAACATAAAAAATGTACCTTATTTATTTGTGATATATTGCAATGCACAAGTTAATGAAGCTAGCGGACAGCCCCCCCTTTCCCGGTGAATGCATGTTTAGCTTAGTTTATTTAGTTTAGTTTAATTTATTTAGTTTACTTTAGTTTAAAATTAGTTTATTGACATCTTTTAGGCAATTACTACACAAATTTTAGTAATCACTGGTGTTCCAGTCTGAGTACAGTCATTCGGTTAGGTGAGGAAAAGATGAATTTTTCAGGGTTGACCGATCTTTTTACCTGTTCACGACACAACAAAATGTACACAAATTAGAATAAGTGGAGAATCTGAGCTTTCCAAAACGGCTTGTATCATTCATATGACTTTATTAGAACCCGAGATAGAGTTTATTGAAGTAATGGTAAAGATATGAAATTTCACCGAAAAATTGACTCTGAAAATATCAAGTTTTGAACTCCAAATTGCTCCCAAAGGTAAACGGTTTGAAGGAGAGACTTAAAATAGCACAAAATACTGTAAATATGTTAGGACTATATCTCGAAATATTATCAAATTTTTTGAAGACTGACTTCTTTGTCAAAAGAATGTAAATTGGTGAAATCTTGACCGAAAACATATATTTTTCAGGGTCCGGCGATCTTTTTAACTAGCAGAGATACGTTAAAATGTATAGAAAATGAATACTAGAGGAGAATTTGGGCTTTCTGAATATGCTTTCAGTTTTTCTGTAGCTTAATTAGAACCGGAGATACAGACCATCAAAGTTTGGGTACAAGTGTGAAATTGGAAAATGAGAGGGTCAATTTTGCAGTAATTTTTTGACCTTGTGACATTTATTGTGCAATGTAGGTCAATCCGATGGACTTAAAACTTTACACATTTCTTCTAGGGTATTGTAGGACTGACCTATGAAAAGACTGTAAAAATCCCTTCATTATTTCCCACTTAAAAAAAATTAAATATCTCAAATATCCAATTTTGTCAAATATTTGACCTTGATTTTGACCTTGAAAATACCTTTCAAGGTCAAAATCTATAATTTCTACAGATTCGGGGTGTATGACTTAGGGGGGGTCATTTCATTATTTGAGCTATGTAGGATCAATATTTACCTCTCTAATTAGCAAAAATAGGCTAATTTTTCATGTCGCGTGGTATGCCATATTTGGAATTTTTTTATAAATCAGCATGAAGAGATAAATCAATTCCGATTTCAGGGTTCCAACAATATAGCTCCTGGCTATTATACTTTAAATTATGAACCCAATATGCTGGAAATAACATAATTGTTGGAATTTTTGAAAATCGAGTGATTTGAACATTAAACAGGTCAAATGACCTTGAAAAATGAGGTTAAGGTCAAATTTGAAGGTGGCTATGGAGGTTTTATGGGCATATTTGGGGGGGTTCACAATACATTTTATTGGCCTAAATCGATATTTCAGTGTCAAGTAATCAAGGTCACCAGTTTTGACGACGCGGTTGACACTAAAAATTCCATAATTAAATAACTAAGCATGATATCATCATAAAAATGATCGCTTGCCATGGATTAGTCATTTACTGTAACAATTGGCTTGAATTCTGCAATTTTCGAAGTTGCTTATATAGAGATCAGGCGCGCAAACCTCTGAGAGTGAAAATTGACCTGTATGACCTCGACCTTGACCTATACTTTTGAAAATTAGGTCAGTTTATTTAGTATAAGTCTATTATATATAGTTTATTAGGAAATTATAATTGATCAGTTAATATATGAGTAATGGTCAATTGAAATATAGAAAAAATTTATTTCAAAGGGGTCAATGACCTTGAAAAATAGGTCAGAGGTATAGGGTTACATTGGACAATTTAATTAGGTCACATAGGACTATGTACACAAATTATTTGAAAATTTTTCGAGAACATTTTTCGGAAAGAAAAATAACTAGAAATCGGGTAACCGCGATGCGGTGACAAAACTTCACCTTTCATAGTAATTATTGGCAATGAAATGAAAGTGAGAAAACACGGAAATGATATTGGAAATGATATTGGAAATGATATTGGAAATGATATTGGAAATGATATTGGAAATGATATTGGAAATGATATTGGAAATGATATTGGAAATGATATTGGAAATGATATTGGAACTAACATTGGACATGAACTTGAACATGAACATGAACTTGAACATGAACTTGAACATGAACTTGAACATGAATGTAATTGCACACGTCTTGCACATGTAATATGCAATATCACACAAAATATCACTTGAAATATTATGAAGTATCACATGCAAAGTTACATGCAATGTATTAAACATACAATATCACTTGCAATATCATGCTAAATCATATCACATGCAATATCAATTTATTACCTGTAATTTTGCATGTCAATTAAAATGTACATAGTGTGCACAGATGTTTGAAAGTACATATAAACAATCTGTCCATGGACTAGTCGTGATGTGACATATAGTCAGCAGACCGATAAAACCTGCAATAAACCCTTACTGAAACATTTCAATCGGTTTGTGGCCATACGCTGACTGATGCACTGACTGATACACTGACTGATACACTGACTGATACACTGACTGACTCAAAAATATTCTGAGGGACAGGGGATCTTTTAAATCGCCAGAGTTACAAGAAAAAATTCAGAGAATGAAAACAAGAGGAGGATTTGAGCTTCATGAATATATATATAGAGAATAACATGGACCAATACATGGACAGTGCATGGACAGTACATTGACCTGTACATTGACCAGTACATGGACCAGTACATGAACCAGTTCATGAACCAGTACATCAACCAGTACATCAACCAGTTACATCAACCAGTTACATCAACCAGTTACATCAACCAGTTACATCAACCAGTTACATCAACCAGTTACATCAACCAGTTACATCAACCAGTTACATCAATTAGAGTTACTGCTGATTGAAACTGGCACTGTTCTCATATTGGAATTTCAGGAATTTCTTGGCTAAAGTACTTCTAGTCCTGAAAACATTTGGAAATGACTGCAATTTCTGAAAACATACAATTTTCAGGGTCCGGCGATCTCTTTATCCGTCAGTGATACAAGAATATGTTCAAATATAATAGCTAGAGCAGAATTTTGGCTTTCCAAATCTATTTTCAGATTCTCTGTTACTTTATCAGAACCAGAGATACGACTGATTCAAATAATGGTACAATTCAGAAATATTGACTTCAGAAATTACTGAAAAAATGTATTTTTTAACTTAAAATTACTCTAGAACCAAAACGGTTCAATGGAAACATATATAACTTGCCAGTTTTATGTAAACGAAGGATGGCAATACGCTCAGATAGCTTTATTGAAATAAAATGATTATTTCCTTGTCAAAACTATGATAAATTGTGAAAATTTGACAAAAAAACATGAATTTTTCAGGGTCCGGCGATCTTTTAAACCGTCAGAGCTACGACAAAAAGTTCAGAAAACGAAAACTAGAGGAGAATTTGGTCTTTCCAAATCTGTTTTCAGATTCTCTGTAACTTAAATAGGACCGGATATAAAGCGGATTGAAATGATGGCACAACTCAAAAATATGGCCTTTAAGATATTCCTGAAAATATGCAGTTTTAACTGGAAATCACTCTAGAACCAATACGGTTCAATGAGGATATATATAACTTGGCAGGATTATGTAAATAGAAGTTAGAAATATGTCTAGACAGGTTCATCACAAAAGGATGATTCCGTCCCTGTCAAAAAATTGACAAATTGTGAAAATTTGACAAAAAACATGAAATTTTCAGGGTCCGGCGATCTTTTAAACCGTCAGAGCTACGACAAAATGTTCAATATATGGACACTAGAGAAGAATTTGGCCTTTCCAAATCTATTTTCAGATTCTCTGTAACTTTATTAGGAGCGGAGATAAGGCCGATTGAAATTATGGTACAATTCAGAAATGTGGACTTCGGAAATTTCTGAAAAAATGTTGTTTTTCACTTAAAATTACTCTAGAACCAAAACAGTTCAATGGAAACACATATAACTTGGCAGGATTATGTGAACGAAAGATGAAAGTATGCTCAAATAGCTTCATTGAAACAAAATGATTATTTCCTTGTCAAAATGATGATAAATTGTGAAAATTTGACAAAAAACATGAAATTTTCAGGGTCCGGCGATCTTTTAAACCATCAGAGCTACGACAAAAAAATCAGAAAACGAAAACTAGAGGAGAATTTGGCCTTTCCAAATCTGTTTTCAGATTCTCTGTAACTTAATTAGGACCGGAGCTACAGCCGATCGAAATAACGCTATCATTGAGAAATGTGAAAAAATATCGTTAATTTTTCCCTAATTTTTTGACCTTGTGACCTTTACAGTCTAACGTAGGTTAATCCGAGGACCTTGAAAATTTATACACTGCCTCTAGACTATTGTAGCAAGTTTGTGTGACATTTTTATAACAATATTTTGATTCCTTGCCTGTGTAAAAAAATCAAATGTCAAAATAGTAAAATTTTTCATCATGTTTCACCTTGAATTTGACCTTGAAAATAAGTTTCTAGGTCAAAACAAATATAATTTTCAGAATCAGGATGCAAAAATGGGGGGATCAATTAATTATTGTAACTCTCTCGAATCGATATTTCTATGTCAAAAACGCGATAATTTGTCATTTTTCAACGTTCTCCGGTTTGCAATATTTGGAATTTTGTGGAAAATTAAGGTAAAATGTTAGAGGACTTTGGATTACATATTCTAAATGCACATATTATTGTCTGTCTACAGATAATATATCAAGGTGATATCTTGAAAAAAACATAATTTTCAGAATTTGTGAAAATAAGCACTTTTTGCACTTTGAAGAGCCAAATGACCTTGAAAAATGAGGTCAAGGTCAAATTTGAAGGTGGATATGGGGGTTTTGGGGGCTACTTTGGGGGGGTTCACTATACATTGTTATGGCCTAAAATCGATATTTCAAGGTGAGACACCCAAGGTCACCTGTTTTGATGACGCGGTCAATCTTTAAAATTACGTAACTCAAAAACTAAGTATGGCATCATCACCACAGTCCTTTCCGCAATGCGTAAGTCATTTGGGCAACTTTTGGTGTCATGCTTGTAACTCTGTGACTAGCGGAATTTGACTTCCCGTGCGCACACCTCTGAGAGTGAAATGGCACCTGTAAAATATTGACCTTGACCTACTTTCTCGAAATTGGGTCAGATTATGTAATTTACATGTAGGACATGTAATTGAAATGGGAAATGAAATTTGCCTGTAACTTGCCGTGATATGATCACTTAAATAAATGAAAAAACGGACTTTGAAGTGGCCTGTGACCTTGAAAAATAGGTCAAGGTCATTCCGATTTTGTCAGTGTAATATGGTCATGTAACACTCTATATGTGATTTTTTTGAGATTTTTTTGAAGAAATTTTTGTCTGGAAAAATAATAAATAATAATAATAATAAAAATATTTACGAAAACAAGAAACTTCACCTATGTAATAGGTGAAGTTTAATAATAATAAGAACTAGAAATCGGGTAACCGCGATGCGGTGACAAAACTTCACCTTTCATAGTAATTATTGGCAATGAAATGAAAGTGAGAAAACACGGAAATGATATTGGAAATGATATTGGAAATGATATTGGAAATGATATTGGAAATGATATTGGAAATGATATTGGAACTGACATTGGACATGAACTTGAACATGAACATGAACTTGAACATGAACTTGAACATGAACTTGAACATGAATGTAATTGCACACGTCTTGCACATGTAATATGCAATATCACACAAAATATCACTTGAAATATTATGAAGTATCACATGCAAAGTTACATGCAATGTATTAAACATACAATATCACTTGCAATATCATGCTAAATCATATCACATGCAATATCAATTTATTACCTGTAATTTTGCATGTCAATTAAAATGTACATAGTGTGCACAGATGTTTGAAAGTACATATAAACAATCTGTCCATGGACTAGTCGTGATGTGACATATAGTCAGCAGACCGATAAAACCTGCAATAAACCTTACTGAAACATTTCAATCGGTTTGTGGCCATACGCTGACTGATGCACTGACTCATACACTGACTGATACACTGACTGATACACTGACTGACTCAAAAATATTCTGAGGGACAGGGGATCTTTTAAATCGCCAGAGTTACAAGAAAAAATTCAGAGAATGAAAACAAGAGGAGGATTTGAGCTTCATGAATATATATATAGAGAATAACATGGACCAATACATGGACAGTGCATGGACAGTACATTGACCTGTACATTGACCAGTACATGGACCAGTACATGAACCAGTTCATGAACCAGTACATCAACCAGTTACATCAACCAGTTACATCAACCAGTTACATCAACCAGTTACATCAACCAGTTACATCAACCAGTTACATCAACCAGTTACATCAATTAGAGTTACTGCTGATTGAAACTGGCACTGTTCTCATATTGGAATTTCAGGAATTTCTTGGCTAAAGTACTTCTAGTCCTGAAAACATTTGGAAATGACTGCAATTTCTGAAAACATACAATTTTCAGGGTCCGGCGATCTCTTTATCCGTCAGTGATACAAGAATATGTTCAAATATAATAGCTAGAGCAGAATTTTGGCTTTCCAAATCTATTTTCAGATTCTCTGTTACTTTATCAGAACCAGAGATACGACTGATTCAAATAATGGTACAATTCAGAAATATTGACTTCAGAAATTACTGAAAAAATGTATTTTTTAACTTAAAATTACTCTAGAACCAAAACGGTTCAATGGAAACATATATAACTTGCCAGTTTTATGTAAACGAAGGATGGCAATACGCTCAGATAGCTTTATTGAAATAAAATGATTATTTCCTTGTCAAAACTATGATAAATTGTGAAAATTTGACAAAAAAACATGAATTTTTCAGGGTCCGGCGATCTTTTAAACCGTCAGAGCTACGACAAAAAGTTCAGAAAACGAAAACTAGAGGAGAATTTGGTCTATCCAAATCTGTTTTCAGATTCTCTGTAACTTAAATAGGACCGGATATAAAGCGGATTGAAATGATGGCACAACTCAAAAATATGGCCTTTAAGATATTCCTGAAAATATGCAGTTTTAACTGGAAATCACTCTAGAACCAATACGGTTCAATGAGGATATATATAACTTGGCAGGATTATGTAAATAGAAGTTAGAAATATGTCTAGACAGGTTCATCACAAAAGGATGATTCCGTCCCTGTCAAAAAATTGACAAATTGTGAAAATTTGACAAAAAACATGAAATTTTCAGGGTCCGGCGATCTTTTAAACCGTCAGAGCTACGACAAAATGTTCAATATATGGACACTAGAGAAGAATTTGGCCTTTCCAAATCTATTTTCAGATTCTCTGTAACTTTATTAGGACCGGAGATAAGGCCGATTGAAATTATGGTACAATTCAGAAATGTGGACTTCGGAAATTTCTGAAAAAATGTTGTTTTTCACTTAAAATTACTCTAGAACCAAAACGGTTCAATGGAAACATATATAACTTGGCAGGATTATGTGAACGAAAGATGAAAGTATGCTCAAATAGCTTCATTGAAACAAAATGATTATTTCCTTGTCAAAATGATGATAAATTGTGAAAATTTGACAAAAAACATGAAATTTTCAGGGTCCGGCGATCTTTTAAACCGTCAGAGCTACGACAAAAAAATCAGAAAACGAAAACTAGAGGAGAATTTGGTCTTTCCAAATCTGTTTTCAGATTCTCTGTAACTTAATTAGGACCGGAGCTACAGACGATCGAAATAACGCTATCATTGAGAAATGTGAAAAAATATCGTTAATTTTTCCCTAATTTTTTGACCTTGTGACCTTTACAGTCTAACGTAGGTTAATCCGAGGACCTTGAAAATTTATACACTGCCTCTAGACTATTGTAGCAAGTTTGTGTGACATTTTTGTAACAATATTTTGATTCCTTGCCTGTGTAAAAAAATCAAATGTCAAAATAGTAAAATTTTTCATCATGTTTCACCTTGAATTTGACCTTGAAAATAAGTTTCTAGGTCAAAACAAATATAATTTTCAGAATCAGGATGCAAAAATGGGGGGATTAATTAATTATTGTAACTCTCTCGAATCGATATTTCTATGTCAAAAACGCGATAATTTGTCATTTTTCAACGTTCTCGGTTTGCAATATTTGGAATTTTGTGGAAAATTAAGGTAAAATGTTAGAGGACTTTGGATTACATATTCTAAATGCACATATTATTGTCTGTCTACAGATAATATATCAATGTGATATCTTGAAAAAAACATAATTTTCAGAATTTTTGAAAATAAGCACTTTTTGCACTTTGAAGAGCCAAATGACCTTGAAAAATGAGGTCAAGGTCAAATTTGAAGGTGGATATGGGGGTTTTGGGGGCTACTTTGGGGGGGTTCACTATACATTGTTATGGCCTAAAATCGATATTTCAAGGTGAGACACCCAAGGTCACCTGTTTTGATGACGCGGTCAATCTTTAAAATTACGTAACTCAAAAACTAAGTATGGCATCATCACCACAGTCCTTTCCGCAATGCGTAAGTCATTCGGGCAACTTTTGGTGTCATGCTTGTAACTCTGTGACTAGCGGATCCTGACTTCCCGTGCGCACACCTCTGAGAGTGAAATGGCACCTGTAAAATATTGACCTTGACCTACTTTCTCGAAATTGGGTCAGATTATGTAATTTACATGTAGGACATGTAATTGAAATGGGAAATGAAATTTGCCTGTAACTTGCCGTGATATGATCACTTAAATAAATGAAAAAACGGACTTTGAAGTGGCCTGTGACCTTGAAAAATAGGTCAAGGTCATTCCGATTTTGTCAGTGTAATATGGTCATGTAACACTCCGTATGTGATTTTTTTGAGATTTTTTTGAAGAAATTTTTGTCTGGAAAAATAATAAATAATAATAATAATAAAAATATTTACGAAAACAAGAAACTTCACCTATGTAATAGGTGAAGTTTAATAATACCGAAAACAAGAAACTTCACCTATGGTATAGGTGAAGTTTAATAATAGCAAAAACAAATAGAATTTACCATAGGTAAATTCTTAATAATCTAGTGAAAAGCACATTTATGACTAAGTTCTGTTTCTCATTTTGATTATTGAACATTTGTTTAATATATACTAGAATGCCCGTTGGAGAGATGGGTGCCTTGAAGTTACTGGACAACATAAAATAGTTTGATGGGACATTAGGATTAGGACAGGTGGTTCATACGCTTGAGGGAATGCATAAGCATCTTAGTTGGAAGAAGAATTAGTTGTAGGGGATTTATATAGATTCCTTAAAAGATAAGAATAACTAAAGGGCAAGGGCTCCCAACTTCCAGGCCACCCCGACCTGAAATGTGAAATTTTGTTGAGAATTACGTCATGTTTTGCGCCCCAAGGATAGTGATATGATTTTGAAAATGCACATATGCATTGGCAACCCATGGGTTCTAGATTTGGCATGAAACAAATTGAGAACTGACAAAGAATTAAGAATGTTGTGGTAATCATTTTGTTGATATAGATCTATCTATCTATGTATGTGTGATCTAGTTATCTATGTATCTATCTATGTAGCTACGTACTTTTATCTATCTATTTTAAGATAAATCCTTTTAGTTTCAGCAGCTCAGGGTATTGCACTGATGAGACAGAAATTGACAGTCTGTTGATACATGAATATTTATCACTATTTAGACAATTTGACTATCAT
The DNA here is from genome assembly GCA_026936325.1 of Platynereis dumerilii. Classification (NCBI taxonomy): domain Eukaryota; kingdom Metazoa; phylum Annelida; class Polychaeta; order Phyllodocida; family Nereididae; genus Platynereis; species Platynereis dumerilii. Next base: position 78,683,052 of record JAPTHN010000002.1, on the reverse strand, counting down.
TCCATTTGAGCTAGCGATTCATTGACTATTGATTTTATTTCCGCTGTTTGTCAATGTGTTATGTTTTGAAAACAGATAGAATGCGGGGGGAGATTCCATGATATTCCATGATATTCTATGAATGTAATGATATATTTTCGTACGTAAAAGACAATTCAGACCTTTTTTATTAGTGTGTCGGGCATATTTCTGGAAATACTTAAACATTTTGTTGATTTGTCTCAAAACGTTTACCCAGAAATACAGGCCAATGTAGGCCTTCAGCTTACTTATGATTACTATTTGATTAGGCCTAATTTATACAGACAGTAGACTGTACATGCACCACGTAGGTCTATCAGTATGCTATATGGATGTTGGGTCGTCATGTAATTATGATTTACCGTGATTGAGAAATAATTGGCAAAAGTCGGTGCAAAACAAAGCCTCATAGAAGTGAATAATTTATTGTCTTTGGATGGCTGGGTGTTACTTCTGATGAGGCTCTGGACAGTGCCTCAGTATATTTACTTCGTAGGCTAAAGCCCGCGAAAATGGTTGAGGGCAGCTGAGGCTATTGCTTTAGTGGCTGTGCCTCCCTCCGAAATACATTGGCTGACTTAGAACAGCAGGGGGAGTTGCTGCAGGTAAAGAGAGTGTCAAATTAATGGCGTCGTAGAGGGGCATAAAGGAATTTCGTGAGAAGGCTGCAGAAACAGTTGATTTGAAGGAAATGAGGGAGGATTTGCAGGTATTTTATTAGGCACACACAAAGGCAATGTCAGCAGGAAGCTTCATGCACAATGTCGTGAGTCTGGGTAGAGTTGGGATGTAGGAGAAGAAGTCACATCACAGTTGAATAGATAGAGTTTTAAGAGTAGGATAATATGAGCTACGCTCACGGCTGCCGAAGGCAGCCGTGAGCGTAGCTCACTTAGCACAGCAAGCAGACAATGATCAGCTGACAGCACAGTGGACCAAGAAACATTGATGGTCGACAATTTAAGTAGGTCAAATAGGTCCAGCAACTGAGCAATCTGTTGGTTTCAATTCCAATTCAATTAAAAAACATACCTCTTTTGTTCCTCAATATTGTTACAATATTCCAATGTTGCTTAATTGTTTTGTTAGCATACATTATTCCAGTGTTTGATAATTATTTACGGCAGATGAGCGCCGTCCTCAGAACTAGGTCAGACAATTTTTGGCAGAGCCCTGCAGAGGGCACCACGTATATAGAGTGCTGACTACAGTCCCCCTGGTGGCAGAATCACCAACACTATTGACAGGCTTCTGTATCTCAACATAATCGCTTCGCGAACCACATGGCCGTGCCATTATCATAATAGACTTACTCTATATAAATTAATTGGCTTGTAAAAGGGGATTTATATTCCATCAGTTTGGACCTGTCTTGCACAACCAATACATGCAGGTAGGACTACCTTATCAACAAACAAACCGATGTAGGATTTGATCCAGACTTCTTTCACTGTCTGTGGACATCCTTGCTCTGGTACATTCGAAGGCAAATCGTTGATGTCATTCATGTTCATGTATTCCAGGAATCCTTCGACAATGTAAGCCCTGTAGAAGGACAAGAAGAACTCTCGGTCTGCCTCATAGGCTTGTGGGACTTTTGAATCTATGCCTTTTTGATGAATTCTGTTGACCTCATGTTTCATTGTTCCTTGCTGAAGGTCAGATTTATTGTTGAGCCTTCCGTAGATAGCTTTGACCAGAAAGTTCATTTTGAGATGAAAAATTCAAAAGAAATTGGAACGAGCTGTGCAAAACTGTCATTGCCATCTACATTTCCCACTCGCAACCACTTCGCACATCTGAATCGCTCGTTGTATGGAGCGCTTTGATTTGTATATTTTTCGGGGGATTTCCCAAGCCTGGGAATATACGCACAGTAAATCCCATGCATGATAACAGGGGGTCAGGCAGTGGCCGTATTCTTCCTTGAGCAGGCCACTCTTCAGATAAAAGGTCATACTGTTTGTAAGATTCACTTGGCAATTCATCCACCAGACTCTTCTGTCTCTTACCATTATATTCCTTACCAAGGATGGACGTAATAATCCGCTGGCTTTCAGAGCAATTGATGTCCTTGAATTAATGCCCGAATCTCCCTCGACATGCACAAAGTGACGCAAATGAAGACTTGTCCATTCATCATAAACAATAGTGATAGGAAACACTGATTCAAAGGCCTGTTCCATAGCAATTTCACCATCAGTTCCAGGAGAACATTTCTTCAGCTGGTTGGCAAGAAAATTGTAATCTTGCTCTTGGCGGGATGTACTGGTCATCATTGCCACAAGTGACGTAGGATGACAGAATGGCCTGTTACGATGAAGTACAATGGGATTTGCTATATTCAAGAATTTGGTAAAAAAAGGTCCACATTTGTAGGTCATGTCAATGCATAGTTGTGTTGTAATAGAAGAACTTGGCAAACCAAAATTTGTAATCCATTGTAGCCCATTTTCCGTGGCTGCAAATGTTCCAGGTTGCAAATGATCCGTAAAATTCACAGCTCTGACATATTCCTTTTGCTGGAGCATTGCACAGAGTTGAGACAGGTTTGGTGGAGATGGTTTTCCTGTGTTGCGAGAATGTTCAGGATCTTTCAAACATCTTTTAGCGTTATAGAGTTGCATGCGTTTGCAGGCAAGATCACTTGGTGAATCGACACTTAGCAGACCTCCACACTTCATAATAGTAATTCGCCTAGACATATCGTGTTAGGAAACAGTTATTCAAAGGCCTGTTCCATAGCAATTTCAACATCAGTTCCATTTATCAGAATGGGAGAACATTTCTTCAGCTGGTTGGCAAGAAAATTGTGATCTTGCTCTTGGCTGGATGTACTGGTCATCATTGTCACAAGTGACATAGGATGGCAGAATGGCCTGTTGTGATGAACTACGATGGGATTTGGTATTGAGAAGAATGTGGTATAAAAAGGTCCATATTTGTAGGTCATGTCAATGCATAATGGTGTTCTATTAGAACTTGGTGAACAGAAATTTATAATCCATTGTGGTCCAATATCCGTGGCTGCAAATGTTCCAGGTTGCAAATGATCCGTAAAATTCACAGCTCTGACATATTCCTTTTGCTGGAGCATTGCAGAGTTGAGAGAGGTTTTGTGGCGATGGTTTTCCTGTGTTGCGAGAATGTTCAGGATCTTTCAAACTTCTTTTAGTGTTTTAGAGTTGCATGCGGTTGCGGGGAAGATCACTTGGTGAATCGACACTTAACGGGCCTCCGCACTCCATAATAGTAATTGGCCATCACATGTCAAAGACAGCTTTTAAAATCTGTGCATTGTCCTCACATTGGCATGAATATTGATTTATTTTGTTCAAAAGAAACAATAAGCGCTGATGAATCATTGCCAATACAGACATGGCCATTCTCAAGTTTTCTGAGCTGATTGTGAGACAGCGTTTCCTCAACCTTCCTCCATATGTTGTTAATAAAACTGATTGGCAAGCTGGCTAATCCAGTAACATGATCATCCATCTGGATTGACAACTTTCTAGTAATAACCTCTTTCTTAAAAAGTGAGGGCACACTGGCAAAAATCCCTCTAACATGTTGCTTTCGCTGTAGCATGGTCATCGTTTTCCACAATTGCAAGGAGACTTCCGAGATGTTGGTGAAAGTCTTTATTCTCCTTGGTCGTAAACTGCTTTCACCAACTCATTTTCATTGGGGATTACAAATTTGCAATGAACATGATTGTGGAATGTGATGAGGGTCTGGTTAGTGAATGAATTGCCAAGACTTTCCTTCACCGAGTAATTGACGGCCACCACCCTTTGATTTGTTTATATGTTAGGGGAATTTCCCAAGCCTGCAGATATACACACACAAAGTCCCTGCATGACAACAGGGGGTCACGCAGTGGCTGTACTCTTCAAGCAGTTTCCATGTACAACTTGATGCATCATGCCACTCTTCAGATAAAAGGTCATACTGCTTGTAAAATTTACATGGCAATTCATCCACCAGACCCTTCTGTCTCTTACCATTATATTCCTTACCAAGGATGGACGTTATAATCCGCTGGCTTTCAGAGCAATTGATGTCCTTTAATTTTTTGCCCGTATCTCCCTCGACATGCAAAGTGACGCAAATGAAGATTGTCCATTCATCATAAACAATAGTGACAGGAAACACTGATTCAAAGGCCTGTTCCATAGCAATTTCACCATCAGTTCCATATAGGAGAACATTTCTTCAGCTGGTTGGCAAGAAAATTGTAATCTTGCTCTTGGCTGGATGTACTGGTCATCATTGCCACAAGTGACGTAGGATGACAGAATGGCCTGTTACGATGAAGTACAATGGGATTTGCTATAGGCAAGAATGTGGTAAAAAAGGTCCACATTTGCAGGTCATGTCAATGCATAGTTGTGTTGTAATAGAACACAGAAATTTGTAATCCATTGTAGTCCATTATCCATAGCTGCAAATGTTCCAGGCTGCAAATGATCCATGGCGATGGTTTTCCTGTGTTAGAAGAATGTTTATTGTTTAGGATCTTTCAAACTTCTTTTAGCATTATAGAATTGCATTTGGTTGTAGGGAAGGGCACTTGGTGAATCGACATTTGACGGACCTCCGCACTCCATTATAGTAATTGGCCATCACATGTCACAGACAGCTTTTAAAATCTGTGCGTTATCCTTACATTGGCATAAATATTAATTTATTTTGTTCAAAAGAAACAATAAGCACTGATGAATCATTGTTAATACAGACATGGCCATTCTCAAGTTCTCTGAGCTGACTGTAAGACCGTGTTTCGTCAACCTTCCTCCATGAGTTGTTTATTAAACTGATTGGTAAGCTGGCTAATCCTGTAACATGATCATCCAGCTGAATTGACAATTTTCTAGTTATAACCTCTTCCTTAAAAAGTTAGAGCACACTGGGAAAACCCCTCTAACATGTTGCTTTTGCTGTAGCATGGCCATCGTTTTCCCATGTGTGCAAGGAGTGTTTGAGATATTGGTGGAAAGTCTGTATTCTCCTTGTCTGTAAATTGTTTTCCCCAGCTTAGTTTCTTTGGGGATTACAAATTTGCGATGACCGTGATTGTTGATAAGGGTCTGGTTGGTGAATGAATTGCCAAGACTTTCGGTTTGTGTATTTGTTTGGTGGATTTCCAAGCTCTGCAGATATTCGCACATCAAGTCCCATGCATGATAACAGGGGGTCACGCAGTGGCCGTATTCTTCCTTGAGTGGTTTCCATATACAACTTGAATGCATCAGGCCACTCTTCAGATAAAAGGTCATACTGTTTGTAAAATTTACATGGCAATTCATCCACAAGACCCTTCTGTCTCTGACCATTATATTCCCTGTCATCATTGCCACAAGTGACGTAGGATGACAGAATGGCCTGTTACGATGAAGTACAATGGGATTTGCCATTGACAAGAATGTGGTATAAAAAGGTCCACATTTGCAGGTCATGTCAATGCATAATGGTGTTCTAATAGAACTTGGTGAACAGAAATTTATAATCCATTGTAGCCCATTTTCCGTGGCTGCAAATGTTCCAGGTTGCAAATGATCCGTAAAATTCACAGCTCTGACATATTCCTTTTGCTGGAGCATTGCACAGAGTTGAGAGGTTTAGTGGTGATGCTTTTCCTGTGTTGGGAGAATGTTTAGGATCTTTCAAACTTCTTTTAGCATTATAGAATTGCATTTGGTTGCAGGGAAGGGCATTTGGTGAATCGACACTTAACGGACCTCCGCACTCCATAATAGTAATTGGCCATCACATGTCAAAGACAGCTTTTAAAATCTGTGCGTTGTCCTCACATTGGCATGAATATTGATTTATTTTGTTCAAAAGAAACAATAAGCACTGATGAATCATTGTTAATACAGACATGGCCATTCTCAAGTTCTCTGAGCTGACTGTAAGGCTGTGTTTCGTCAACCTTCCTCCATGAGTTGTTTATTAAACTGATTGGTAAGCTGGCTAATCCTGTAACATGATCATCCAGCTGAATTGACAATTTTCTAGTTATAACCTCTTCCTTAAAAAGTTAGAGCACACTGCGAAAACCCCTCTAACATGTTGCTTTTGCTGTAGCATGGCCATCGTTTTCCCATGTGTGCAAGGAGTGTTTGAGATATTGGTGGAAAGTCTGTATTCTCCTTGTCTGTAAATTGTTTTCTCTATAAGAGAGGCATACGTGAAAAACATAATCATACGAGAACATATAGCATAAGTAATGAAACATTCATAAATAATAAAACATTCAATGTAAAGTAGCAGTATACACTATAGAAAGTATACTACCGATAAACCTATACCAGCACTGCACACAACTCCATATCATGATATAAGTAAACCAATTGAAAAAAAAATGACAAGATTGTCATAACCTTTGTAAATGTAGCATGGTTTAAAAAAAATACTTTACGAGTATACGTATGACATCAATAGACAATGTAGACATTATAAACCACAAAAGTTAGGTTTCTAAGTGAATTACAAAAAAAACATGTCATGTAACATAGTGATTAAATGAACAATGACATATAAAAATGAACAATGAATGACCTTATGCCATGCTAAGGGTGGTAGCTAATTGTGGATAAATGGGAGAAGCGACATGTTGATCTGGGGCATTGGGGACAGTGGGGACAGAAGGCCTTAAGTAAGAACCAGATTCATTTGACCATTCAGCAATGACTTCAATGTTAGACAACACTGAAGTGGTCAATTGAACCAAATTCCGGTTCGATAGAATGCGACGCAGTCGCAAAGCTTGACTGAGACCTACATAAGTGAACTTGGGAGGGTGGCCTCACCAAGAGGTGTCTCCAATGAGGAGTTCCTCCATTCAAAGTTAACATAAGGATAAAACCAAGAGCAGATCGAGATAGAAGTTAATTGGATCAATGACCCAAAGTTGTCAGGCAACTTCTGGGTCGGTATGGAAAGCAGAGGTAATGACATAGAGTCATTACCAGACCAAAGGATGACTGAAAAATGTCGGTGTAAACGAACCAAAGGGGATGACTGGAGGTGGATGTTGTTCTAAGTGGAACTCAATCGACTACAGACATGGCCATTCTCAGTTTTGCTGAGCTGATTGTAAGACAGCGTTTCCTCAGCCTTCCTCCATAAGTTGTTAATATAATGATCGGCAAGGTGGCTAATCCTGTAACATAATCATCAAGCTGGATTGACAACTTTCTGGTAATAACCTTTTCCTTAAAAGGTGAGGGCGCACTGGCAAAAACCCGTCTAACATGTTGACTTCTCTGTAGCATGGTCATCTTTTCCACGATTGCAAGGAGACCTTGAGATGTTGGTGAAAGTCTTCATTCTCCTTGGTGGTAGACTGCTTTCACCAACTCATTTTCGTTGGTGATTACAAATTTGCAATGAACGTGATCGACTGATCGTGGATAAGGGCCTGGTTAGTGAATGAATTGCCAAGACGTTCCTTTTACCGAGTAATTGTCGGCCACCGCCCTTTGATTTGTTTATATGTTAGGGGGATTTCCCAAGCCTGCAGATATACACACACAAAGTCCCATGCATGACAACAGGGGGTCACGCAGTGGCTGTATTCTTTGAGCGGTTTCCATATACAACTTGAATGCATCAGGCCACTCTTCAGATAAAAGGTCATACTGCTTGTAAAATTTACTTGGCAATTCATCCACCAGACCTTTCTGTCTCTTACCATTATATTCCTTACCAAGGATAGACGTTATAATCCGCTGGCTTTCAGAGCAATTGATGTCCTTTAAATTTTTGCCAATATCTCCCTCGACATGCACGAAGCAACGCAAATGAAGACTGGTCCATTCATCATAAACACTAGTGATAGGAAACACTTATTCAAAGGTCTGTTTCATGACAGTTTCACCATCAATTCCGTATATAAGAATGGGAAAACATTTCTTTAGCTGGTTGGCAAGAAAATTGTAATTTTGCTCTTGGCGGGATGTACAGGTCATCATTGCCACAAGTGACGTAGGATGACAGAATGGCCTGTTACGATGAAGTACAATGGGATTTGCTACAGGCAAGAATGTGGTAAAAAAGGTCCACATTTGTAGGTCATGTCAATGCATAGTTGTGTTGTAATAGAAGAACTTGGCGAACAGAAATTGGTAATCCATTGTAGCCCATTTTCCATAGCTGCAAATGATCCAGGTTGCAAATGATTCGTAAAATTCACAACTCTGACATATTCCTTTTGCTGGAGCATTGCACAGAGTTGAGAGAGGTTTAGTGGCGATGGTTTTCCTGTGTTGCGAGAATGTTTAGGATCTTTCAAACTTCTTTTAGCGTTATAGAATTGCATGTGGTTCCAGGGAAGGGCACTTGGTGAATCGACACTTGACGGACCTCCACACTTCATAATAGTAATTCGCCTAGACATATCGCAGATAGGAAACACTGATTCAAAGGCCTGTTCCATAGCAATTTCACCATCAGTTCCATTTATAAGAATGGGAGAACATTTCTTCACCTGGTTGGCAAGAAAAATGTCATCTTGCTCTTGGTGGGATGTACTGGTCATCATTGCTACATGTGACGTAGGATGACGGAATGGCCTGTTACGATGAACTACAATGGAATTTGCTATTGACGAGAATGTGGTATAAAAAGGTCCATATTTGTAGGTCATGTCAATGCATAATGGTGCTCTAATAGAAGAACTCGGCGAACAGAAATTTGTATTCCATTGTGGCCCATTTTCCACAGCTGCAAATGTTCCAGGCTGCAAATTATCCGTAAACTGCAGAGCTTTGACGTATTCCTTTTGCTGGAGCATTGCACAGCGTTGACCTCTTTCTGTGTTATAGAGTGGCATGCAGGTGCGGGGAAGATCACTTGGTGAATCGATACTTAACGGACCTCCGCACTCCATAATAGTAATTCGCCGTAACATATCGCAGGCAGCTTTTAAAATCTGCTGCAACTATTATGTGAGAACATATGTAAAAATTTGTGCTGTCCTCGCATTGGCATGAACATTTATTTTGTTCAAAAGAAACAATAAGCGCTGATGAATCATTGCCAATACAGACATGGCCATTCTCAAGTTTTCTGAGCTGATTGTAAGACAGCGTTTCCTCAACCTTCCTCCATAAGTTGTTAATTAAACTGATTGGCAAGCTGGCTAATCCTGTAACATGATCATCCATCTGGATTGACAACTTTCTAGTAATAAGGTTTTTCTTAAAAAGTGAGGGCACACTGGCGAAAATCCCTCTAACATGTTGCTTTCGCTGTAGCATTGTCATCGTTTTCCAAGATTGCAAGGAGACTTCCGAGATGTTGGTGAAAGTCTTCATTCTCCTTGGTGGTAGACTCCTTTCACCGACTCATTTTCGTTGGGGATTTCAAATTTGCAATGAACGTGATCGTGGATAAGGGCCTGGTCGGTGAATGAATTGCCAAGACTTTCCTTCACTGAGTTGCGGACGGTCTCAGCCCTTTGGTTTGTTTATATGTTAGGGGGATTTCCCAAGCCTGCAGATATACGCACATCAAGTCCCATGCATGACGACGACGTGTCACGCACTAGACATGTTCTTTCTTGAGAACTTCCCATATAATCTTTAAATGCATATGGCCACTCTACATGCTTTAGATAAAAGTTATGTTGCTTTTAAAATGTATTTGGCAATTCAACCACTAGACCGTAGGTTTCTTTCCATTGTTTCCTTTTTTGGCTTTTGAATGGGTAACAATTATTTGTAAGTCAATGGTCTTATAACACTTATCATTCGATCCTCACTGATCACTGCCAAGCTCCAAGAGGAAGCAGACAATAATCACATTCCCATTGATTATGAATCTGATTATGAATGGCAGTTATGTAGGATGGCTTTTCCTCGAGTGACAATTATTTGTAAGTCAGTGGTCTTATGACACTTAGCATTCGATCCTCACTGATCACTGCCAAGCTCCAAGAGGAAGCAGACAATAATCACATTCCCATTTATTATGAATCTGATTATGAATGGCAGTTATATAGGATGGCTTTTCCTCGAGTGACAATTATTTGTAAGTCAGTGGTCTTATGACACTTAGCATTCGATCCTCACTGATCACTGCCAAGCTCCAAGAGGAAGCAGACAATAATCACATTCCCATTGATTATGAATCTGAATATGAATGGCAGTTATATAGGATGGCTTTTCCTCGAGTGACAATTATTTGTAAGTCAGTGGTCTTATGACACTTAGCATTCGATCCTCACTGATCACTGCCAAGCTCCAAGAGGAAGCAGACAATAATCACATTCCCATTGATTATGAATCTGAATATGAATGGCAGTTATATAGGATGGCTTTTCCTCGAGTGACAATTATTTGTAAGTCAGTGGTCTTATGACACTTAGCATTCGATCCTCACTGATCACTGCCAAGCTCCAAGAGGAAGCAGACAATAATCATATTCCCATTGATTATGAATCTGATTATGAATGGCAGTTATATAGGATGGCTTTTCCTTGAGTGACAATTATTTGTAAGTCAGTGGTCTTATGACACTTATCATTCGATCCTCACTGATCACTGCCAAGCTCCAAGAGGAAGCAGACAATAATATCATTCCCATTGATTATGAATCTGATTATGAATGGCAGTTATATAGGATGGCTTTTCCTCGAGTGACAATTATTTGTAAGTCAGTGGTCTTATGACACTTAGCATTCGATCCTCACTGATCACTGCCAAGCTCCAAGAGGAAGCAGACAATAATCACATTCCCATTGATTATGAATCTGATTATGAATGGCAGTTATAAAGAATGGCTTTTCCTCGAGTGACAATTATTTGTAAGTCAGTGGTCTTATGACACTTAGCATTCGATCCTCACTGATCACTGCCAAGCTCCAAGAGGAAGCAGACAATAATCACATTCCCATTGATTATGAATCTGATTATGAATGGCAGTTATATAGGATGGCTTTTCCTCGAGTGACAATTATTTGTAAGTCAGTGGTCTTATGACACTTAGCATTCGATCCTCACTGATCACTGCCAAGCTCCAAGAGGAAGCAGACAATAATCTCATTCCCATTTATTATGAATCTGATTATGAATGGCAGTTATATAGGATGGCTTTTCCTCGAGTGACAATTATTTGTAAGTCAGTGGTCTTATGACACTTCGCATTCGATCCTCACTGATCACTGCCAAGCTCCAGGAGGAAGCAGACAATAATCACATTCCCATTGATTATGAATCTGATTATGAATGGCATTTATATAGGATGGCTTTTCCTCGAGTGACAATTATTTGTAAGTCAGTGGTCTTATGACACTTAGCATTCGATCCTCACTGATCACTGCCAAGCTCCAAGAGGAAGCAGACAATCACATTCCCATTGATTATGAATCTGATTATGAATGGCAGTTATATAGGATGGCTTTTCTTGAATTACAATTATTTGTAAGTCAGTGGTCTTATAACACTAAGCATTCGATCCTCACTGATCACTCCCAAGGTCCAAGAGGAAGCAGACAATAATCACATTCCCATTGATTATGAATCTGATTATCAATGGCAGTTATATAGGATAGCTTTTCCTTGAGTGACAATTATTTGTAAGTCAGTGGTCTTATAACACTAAGCATTCGATCCATACTGATGACTGCCAATCTCCAAGGGCAAGGGGAAGCTGGCAATAATCACATTCCCATTGATTATGAATCTGATTATGAATGGCAGTTATATAGGATGGCTTTTCCTCGAGTTACAATTATTTGTAAGTCAGTGGTCTTTTGACACTTAGCATTCGATCCTCACTGATCACTGCCAAGCTCCAAGAGGAAGCAGACAATAATCATATTCCCATTGATTATGAATCTGATTATGAATGGCAGTTATATAGGATGGCTTTTCCTCGAGTTACAATTATTTGTAAGTCAGTGGTCTTATGACACTTATCATTCGATCCTCACTGATCACTGCCAAGCTCCAAGAGGAAGCAGACAATAATCACATTCCTATTGATTATGAATCTGATTATGAATGGCAGTTATATAGGATGGCTTTTCCTCGAGTGACAATTATTTGTAAGTCAGTGGTCTTATGACACTTAGCATTCGATCCTCACTGATCACTGCCAAGCTCCAAGAGGAAGCAGACAATAATCACATTCCCATTGATTATGAATCTGATTATGAATGGCAGTCATATAGGATGGCTTTTCCTCGAGTTACAATTATTTGTAAGTCAGTGGTCTTATGACACTTAGCATTCGATCCTCTCTGATCACTGCCAAGCTCCAAGAGGAAGCAGACAATAATCACATTCCCATTGGTTATGAATCCGACTATCAATGGCAGTTATATAGGATGGCTTTTCTCGAGTGACAATTATTTGTACGTCAGTGGTCTTATAACACTTAGCATTCAATCCTCTCTGATCACTGCCAAGCTCCCAAGAGGAAGCAGACAATAATCACATTCCCATTGATTATGAATCTGATTATGAATGGCAGTTATAAAGAATGGCTTTTCCTCGAGTGACAATTATTTGTAAGTCAGTGGTCTTATGACACTTAGCATTCGATCCTCACTGATCACTGCCAAGCTCCAAGAGGAAGCAGACAATAATCACATTCCCATTTATTATGAATCTGATCATCAATGGCAGTTATATAGGATGGCTTTTCTCGAGTGACAATTATTTGTACGTCAGTGGTCTTATAACACTAAGCATTCGATCCTCACTGATCACTGCCAAGCTCCAAGAGGAAGCAGACAATAATCATATTCCCATTGATTATGAATCTGATTATGAATGGCAGTTATATAGAATGGCTTTTCCTCGAGTGACAATTATTTGTAAGTCAGTGGTCTTATGACACTTAGCATTCGATCCTCACTGATCACTGCCAAGCTCCAAGAGGAAGCAGACAATAATCATATTCCCATTGATTATGAATCTGATTATGAATGGCATTTATATAGGATGGCTTTTCCTCGAGTGACAATTATTTGTAAGTCAGTGGTCTTATGACACTTAGCATTCGATCCTCACTGATCACTGCCAAGCTCCAAGAGGAAGCAGACAATAATCTCATTCCTACTTATTATGAATCTAATTATGAATGGCAGTTATATAGAATGACTTTTCCTCGAGTGACAATTATTTGTAAGTCAGTGGTCTTATGACACTTAGCATTCGATCCTCACTGATCACTGCCAAGCTCCAAGAGGAAGCAGACAATAATCACGTTCCCATTGATTATGAATCTGATTATAAATGGCAGTTATATAGAATGGCTTTTCCTCGAGTGACAATTATTTGTAAGTCAGTGGTCTTATGACACTTAGCATTCGATCCTCACTGATCACTGCCAAGCTCCAAGAGGAAGCAGACAATAATCACATTCCCATTGATTATGAATCTGATTATGAATGGCAGTTATATAGGATGGCTTTTCCTCGAGTGACAATTATTTGTAAGTCAGTGGTCTTATGACACTTAGCATTCGATCCTCACTGATCACTGCCAAGCTCCAAGAGGAAGCAGACAATAATCTCATTCCCATTTATTATGAATCTGATTATGAATGGCAGTTATAAAGAATGGCTTTTCCTCGAGTGACAATTATTTGTAAGTCAGTGGTCTTCTGACACTTCGCATTCGATCCTCACTGATCACTGCCAAGCTCCAGGAGGAAGCAGACAATAATCACATTCCCATTGATTATGAATCTGATTATGAATGGCATTTATATAGGATGGCTTTTCCTCGAGTGACAATTATTTGTAAGTCAGTGGTCTTATGACACTTAGCATTCGATCCTCACTGATCACTGCCAAGCTCCAAGAGGAAGCAGACAATAATCACATTCCCATTGATTATGAATCTGATTATGAATGGCAGTTATATAGGATGGCTTTTCTTGAATTACAATTATTTGTAAGTCAGTGGTCTTATGACACTAAGCATTCGATCCTCACTGATCACTGCCAAGGTCCAAGAGGAAGCAGACAATAATCACATTCCCATTGATTATGAATCTGATTATCAATGGCAGTTATATAGGATAGCTTTTCCTTGAGTGACAATTATTTGTAAGTCAGTGGTCTTATAACACTAAGCATTCGATCCATACTGATGACTGCCAATCTCCAAGGGCAAGGGGAAGCTGGCAATAATCACATTCCCATTGATTATGAATCTGATTATGAATGGCAGTTATATAGGATGGCTTTTCCTCGAGTTACAATTATTTGTAAGTCAGTGGTCTTTTGACACTTAGCATTCGATCCTCACTGATCACTGCCAAGCTCCAAGAGGAAGCAGACAATAATCATATTCCCATTGATTATGAATCTGATTATGAATGGCAGTTATATAGGATGGCTTTTCCTCGAGTTACAATTATTTGTAAGTCAGTGGTCTTATGACACTTAGCATTCGATCCTCACTGATCACTGCCAAGCTCCAAGAGGAAGCAGACAATAATCACATTCCCATTGATTATGAATCTGATTATGAATGGCAGTTATATAGGATGGCTTTTCCTCGAGTTACAATTATTTGTAAGTCAGTGGTCTTATGACACTTAGCATTCGATCCTCACTGATCACTGCCAAGCTCCAAGAGGAAGCAGACAATAATCACATTCCCATTGATTATGAATCTGATTATGAATGGCAGTTATATAGGATGGCTTTTCCTCGAGTTACAATTATTTGTAAGTCAGTGGTCTTATGACACTTAGCATTCGATCCTCTCTGATCACTGCCAAGCTCCAAGAGGAAGCAGACAATAATCACATTCCCATTGGTTATGAATCCGACTATCAATGGCAGTTATATAGGATGGCTTTTCTCGAGTGACAATTATTTGTACGTCAGTGGTCTTATAACACTTAGCATTCAATCCTCTCTGATCACTGCCAAGCTCCCAAGAGGAAGCAGACAATAATCACATTCCCATTGATTATGAATCTGATTATGAATGGCAGTTATATAGAATGGCTTTTCCTCGAGTGACAATTATTTGTAAGTCAGTGGTCTTATGACACTTAGCATTCGATCCTCACTGATCACTGCCAAGCTCCAAGAGGAAGCAGACAATAATCACATTCCCATTTATTATGAATCTGATCATCAATGGCAGTTATATAGGATGGCTTTTCTCGAGTGACAATTATTTGTACGTCAGTGGTCTTATAACACTAAGCATTCGATCCTCACTGATCACTGCTAAGCTCCAAGAGGAAGCAGACAATAATCATATTCCCATTGATTATGAATCTGATTATGAATGGCAGTTATATAGAATGGCTTTTCCTCGAGTGACAATTATTTGTAAGTCAGTGGTCTTATGACACTTAGCATTCGATCCTCACTGATCACTGCCAAGCTCCAAGAGGAAGCAGACAAAAATCATATTCCCATTGATTATGAATCTGATTATGAATGGCATTTATATAGGATGGCTTTTCCTCGAGTGACAATTATTTGTAAGTCAGTGGTCTTATGACACTTAGCATTCGATCCTCACTGATCACTGCCAAGCTCCAAGAGGAAGCAGACAATAATCTCATTCCTACTTATTATGAATCTAATTATGAATGGCAGTTATATAGAATGGCTTTTCCTCGAGTGACAATTATTTGTAAGTCAGTGGTCTTATGACACTTAGCATTCGATCCTCACTGATCACTGCCAAGCTCCAAGAGGAAGCAGACAATAATCACATTCCCATTGATTATGAATCTGATTATGAATGGCAGTTATAAAGAATGGCTTTTCCTCGAGTGACAATTATTTGTAAGTCAGTGGTCTTATGACACTTAGCATTCGATCCTCACTGATCACTGCCAAGCTCCAAGAGGAAGCAGACAATAATCACATTCCCATTGATTATGAATCTGATTATGAATGGCAGTTATATAGGATGGCTTTTCCTCGAGTGACAATTATTTGTAAGTCAGTGGTCTTATGACACTTAGCATTCGATCCTCACTGATCACTGCCAAGCTCCAAGAGGAAGCAGACAATAATCTCATTCCCATTTATTATGAATCTGATTATGAATGGCAGTTATAAAGAATGGCTTTTCCTCGAGTGACAATTATTTGTAAGTCAGTGGTCTTCTGACACTTCGCATTCGATCCTCACTGATCACTGCCAAGCTCCAGGAGGAAGCAGACAATAATCACATTCCCATTGATTATGAATCTGATTATGAATGGCATTTATATAGGATGGCTTTTCCTCGAGTGACAATTATTTGTAAGTCAGTGGTCTTATGACACTTAGCATTCGATCCTCACTGATCACTGCCAAGCTCCAAGAGGAAGCAGACAATAATCACATTCCCATTGATTATGAATCTGATTATGAATGGCAGTTATATAGGATGGCTTTTCTTGAATTACAATTATTTGTAAGTCAGTGGTCTTATAACACTAAGCATTCGATCCTCACTGATCACTGCCAAGGTCCAAGAGGAAGCAGACAATAATCACATTCCCATTGATTATGAATCTGATTATCAATGGCAGTTATATAGGATAGCTTTTCCTTGAGTGACAATTATTTGTAAGTCAGTGGTCTTATAACACTAAGCATTCGATCCATACTGATGACTGCCAATCTCCAAGGGCAAGGGGAAGCTGGCAATAATCACATTCCCATTGATTATGAATCTGATTATGAATGGCAGTTATATAGGATGGCTTTTCCTCGAGTTACAATTATTTGTAAGTCAGTGGTCTTTTGACACTTAGCATTCGATCCTCACTGATCACTGCCAAGCTCCAAGAGGAAGCAGACAATAATCATATTCCCATTGATTATGAATCTGATTATGAATGGCAGTTATATAGGATGGCTTTTCCTCGAGTTACAATTATTTGTAAGTCAGTGGTCTTATGACACTTAGCATTCGATCCTCACTGATCACTGCCAAGCTCCAAGAGGAAGCAGACAATAATCACATTCCCATTGATTATGAATCTGATTATGAATGGCAGTTATATAGGATGGCTTTTCCTCGAGTGACAATTATTTGTAAGTCAGTGGTCTTATGACACTTAGCATTCGATCCTCTCTGATCACTGCCAAGCTCCAAGAGGAAGCAGACAATAATCACATTCCCATTGGTTATGAATCCGACTATCAATGGCAGTTATATAGGATGGCTTTTCTCGAGTGACAATTATTTGTACGTCAGTGGTCTTATAACACTTAGCATTCAATCCTCTCTGATCACTGCCAAGCTCCCAAGAGGAAGCAGACAATAATCACATTCCCATTGATTATGAATCTGATTATGAATGGCAGTTATAAAGAATGGCTTTTCCTCGAGTGACAATTATTTGTAAGTCAGTGGTCTTATGACACTTAGCATTCGATCCTCACTGATCACTGCCAAGCTCCAAGAGGAAGCAGACAATAATCACATTCCCATTTATTGGCTGGAGAATTCTGGAGAATTCTCTAGCCTTTTTAATAATGGGTTTTGGGGGTGTGGTCGATATTTGGAGGTGTGGCGCATAATGACAGGTATGCATTTTTGGCCATCATGCGTTGAGTTTGTGTTTGTGGTAATTGCTGGTTAGAAGCAATCTTAGTTGGCTAATTTGACAGCATTAGGCAAGGTGTAATGGGTTGACAGTTGTTCGGTTGAAACTGTGGCAGTACTTAAAATTTTTTAATTTTTGGGGGTGTGGCCATTTAGAGCCAATGAGAATGAGGGACTTGGTGGGAGTGGCCATTTCAGCCAATAGGGAGACATGTAGAATGCAAGGCCGGGGGGGGGGAGGACACATCCAGGGGGGTACTTGCAGAAATTATTTTTTTTGCTAGTTATACTTCTAGGCTGGGGGTCACGTCGCAGGGAGGTAATTTTAAAAATTTTAGATTTTAAAAGTCCCGAGGGGGGTCACCTCGGGGGGGGGGTACTCGCAAAAAAAAAATTTTCTGCCTGTTATATTGCGAGATTGGGTCACCTCGGGGGAGGTATTAAATTTTATATTCTATACAAGGCCCCGGGGGGGGGGTCACATCCGGGGGGTACTCGCAGAAATTTTTTTTTGTGCTAGTGATATCTCTAGGCTTGGAGTCACCTCTGAGGGAGGTAATTTAAAAATTTTTAGATTTTACAAGTCCCGAGGGGGGTCACCTCGGGGGGGGTTACTCGCAAAAAAAAAAATTTTCTGCCTGTTATATTGCCAGGCTGGGGTCACCTCGGGGGAGGTATTAAATTCTATATTCTGTGCAAGGCCCCGGGGGGGGGACACATCCAGGGGGGTACTTGCAGAAATTATTTTTTTTGCTAGTTATACTTCTAGGCTCGGAGGGTGGTAATTTTAAAAATTTTAGATTTTAAAAGTCCCGAGGGGGGTCACCTCGGGGGGGGGGTACTCGCAAAAAAAAAATTTTCTGCCTGTTATATTGCCAGACTTGGGTCACCTCGGGGGAGGTTTTTTTAGATTTTACAAGTCCCGAGGGGGGTCACCTCGGGGGGGGGGGGTTACTCGCAAAAAAAAAAATTTTCTGCCTGTTATATTGCCAGACTTGGGTCACCTCGGGAGGTTTTTTTAGATTTTACAAGTCCCGAGGGGGGTCACCTCGGGGGGGGTTACTCGCAAAAAAAAAAATTTTCTGCCTGTTATATTGCCAGGCTGGGGTCACCTCGGGGGAGGTATTAAATTCTATATTCTGTGCTAGGCCCCGGGGGGGGACACATCCAGGGGGGTACTTGCAGAAATTATTTTTTTTGCTAGTTATACTTCTAGGCTCGGAGGGTGGTAATTTTAAAAATTTTAGATTTTAAAAGTCCCGAGGGGGGTCACCTCGGGGGGGGGTACTCGCAAAAAAAAAATTTTCTGCCTGTTATATTGCCAGACTTGGGTCACCTCGGGGGAGGTATTAAATTTTAAATTCTATACAAGGCCCCGGGGGCCGGTCATATCCGGGGGGGTACTCGCAGAAATTTTTTTTTTTTGCTAGTGATATCTCTAGGCTTGGGGTCACCTCTGAGGGAGGTAATTTAAAAATTTTTAGATTTTACAAGTCCTGAGGGGGGTCACCTCGGGGAGGGGGGGTACTCGCAAAAAAAAAAAAATTTCTGCCTGTTATATTGCCAGGCTGGGGTCACCTCGGGGGAGGTATTAAATTCTATATTCTGTGCAAGGCCCGAGGGGGGGGGAGGACATTTCCAGGGGGGTACTTGCAGAAATAATTTTTTTTGCTGGTTATATTTCTAGGCTAGGGGTCACCTCGGAGGGTGGTAATTAAAAAATTTTGGATTTTACAAGTCCCGAGGGGGTCACCTCGGGGGGGATACTTGCAAAAAAATTTTTTTTTTCTGCTAGATATATTGCTCGGCTGGGGTAACCTCGGGGGAGGTATTAAATTTTATATTCTATACAAGGCCCGGGGGGGGGGGGTCACATCCGGTGGGAGCTTGCAGAAATTTTTTTTTTTGCTAGTTATGTTTCTAGGTTGGTCACCTCGGAGGGAGGTAATTAAAAAATTTAGGATTTTACAAGTCCCGAGGGGGTCACCTCGGGGGGGGGGGGGGACCGGTGGAGTATTCGCAAAAAAAAAAAGTTTATTTCTGCTAGATAGGCTGGGGTCACCTCGGGAGGTATTAAATTTTATATTCTATACAAGGCCCGGGGGGGAGTCACATCCAGGGGGGGTACTTGCAGAAATTTTTATTTTTGCTGGTTATATTTCTAGGCTGGGGCTCTCCTCGGAAGGAGGTAATTTTAAAATTTTATATTTTACAAGTCCGGGGGGGGGTCACGTCGGGGGGTGTCCTCGCAAAAAAAAATTTTTTTGCTAGTTTTGCTAGTTATATGCTAGGGGTGAAAGCAGAAGAATGAGTAGCCTACCTGTCGAGACAACTGAGATAGCGTGCATTTTAGCAGCCATCTTTCTTCATTCCTGGACTGCCAAATGTGACCTTAATATTTCACTTAAGAGTTATAAAATTTGGTTCAGGTGTACGCCTGTGGGTATTGATTGGGAACATGACGATAAATTCAAGATGTAGGCCTTTCTGGCAGCCATCTTTTGTCATTCTTGAACTGTCCATTTGTGACCTTAATATTCCGCTTATTTTAGAGTTATGAAATTTGGTACAAGTATTCCACATTATGAATTTGTCGGCCCATAGCTCTATATGGGCAGCGACTCTGTTAGACACTAGTGTCTGCTGTCACGCTCTACTCAAACACTTGCGCAATGCTCACTGCAGCAAGTTGCACCTATACTTCATTGCTATACCCTCACGTCAAGAGAATCTAGTTCACGCAGACATCACCCTACTATACCTCAACCTCCAGTTCCACTGTTCCTACACTCATATTTTTTGCCTCAGACGCTCTCGCATGCTGCAAATCACACCTTCTACTTTCCCATAGGATTAACCAGCCATTGTATCCGAGGATGCTTGTTATGAATCTGATCATCAATGGCAGTTATATAGGATGGCTTTTCTCGAGTGACAATTATTTGTACGTCAGTGGTCTTATAACACTAAGCATTCGATCCTCACTGATCACTGCCAAGCTCCAAGAGGAAGCAGACAATAATCATATTCCCATTGATTATGAATCTGATTATGAATGGCAGTTATATAGAATGGCTTTTCCTCGAGTGACAATTATTTGTAAGTCAGTGGTCTTATGACACTTAGCATTCGATCCTCACTGATCACTGCCAAGCTCCAAGAGGAAGCAGACAAAAATCATATTCCCATTGATTATGAATCTGATTATGAATGGCATTTATATAGGATGGCTTTTCCTCGAGTGACAATTATTTGTAAGTCAGTGGTCTTATGACACTTAGCATTCGATCCTCACTGATCACTGCCAAGCTCCAAGAGGAAGCAGACAATAATCTCATTCCTACTTATTATGAATCTAATTATGAATGGCAGTTATATAGAATGGCTTTTCCTCGAGTGACAATTATTTGTAAGTCAGTGGTCTTATGACACTTAGCATTCGATCCTCACTGATCACTGCCAAGCTCCAAGAAGAAGCAGACAATAATCACATTCCCATTGATTATGAATCTGATTATGAATGGCATTTATATAGGATGGCTTTTCCTTGAGTGACAATTATTTGTAAGTCAGTGGTCTTATGACACTTAGCATTCGATCCTCACTGATCACTGCCTAGCTCCAAGAGGAAGCAGACAATAATCACATTCCCATTGATTATGAATCTGATTATCAATGGCAGTTATATAGGATAGCTTTTCCTTGAGTGACAATTATTTGTAAGTCAGTGGTCTTATAACACTAAGCATTCGATCCATACTGATGACTGCCAATCTCCAAGGGCAAGGGGAAGCTGGCAATAATCACATTCCCATTGATTATGAATCTGATTATGAATGGCAGTTATATAGGATGGCTTTTCCTCGAGTTACAATTATTTGTAAGTCAGTGGTCTTTTGACACTTAGCATTCGATCCTCACTGATCACTGCCAAGCTCCAAGAGGAAGCAGACAATAATCATATTCCCATTGATTATGAATCTGATTATGAATGGCAGTTATATAGGATGGCTTTTCCTCGAGTTACAATTATTTGTAAGTCAGTGGTCTTATGACACTTAGCATTCGATCCTCACTGATCACTGCCAAGCTCCAAGAGGAAGCAGACAATAATCACATTCCCATTGATTATGAATCTGATTATGAATGGCAGTTATATAGGATGGCTTTTCCTCGAGTTACAATTATTTGTAAGTCAGTGGTCTTATGACACTTAGCATTCGATCCTCACTGATCACTGCCAAGCTCCAAGAGGAAGCAGACAATAATCACATTCCCATTGATTATGAATCTGATTATGAATGGCAGTTATATAGGATGGCTTTTCCTCGAGTTACAATTATTTGTAAGTCAGTGGTCTTATGACACTTAGCATTCGATCCTCTCTGATCACTGCCAAGCTCCAAGAGGAAGCAGACAATAATCACATTCCCATTGGTTATGAATCCGACTATCAATGGCAGTTATATAGGATGGCTTTTCTCGAGTGACAATTATTTGTACGTCAGTGGTCTTATAACACTTAGCATTCAATCCTCTCTGATCACTGCCAAGCTCCCAAGAGGAAGCAGACAATAATCACATTCCCATTGATTATGAATCTGATTATGAATGGCAGTTATATAGAATGGCTTTTCCTCGAGTGACAATTATTTGTAAGTCAGTGGTCTTATGACACTTAGCATTCGATCCTCACTGATCACTGCCAAGCTCCAAGAGGAAGCAGACAATAATCACATTCCCATTTATTATGAATCTGATCATCAATGGCAGTTATATAGGATGGCTTTTCTCGAGTGACAATTATTTGTACGTCAGTGGTCTTATAACACTAAGCATTCGATCCTCACTGATCACTGCCAAGCTCCAAGAGGAAGCAGACAATAATCATATTCCCATTGATTATGAATCTGATTATGAATGGCAGTTATATAGAATGGCTTTTCCTCGAGTGACAATTATTTGTAAGTCAGTGGTCTTATGACACTTAGCATTCGATCCTCACTGATCACTGCCAAGCTCCAAGAGGAAGCAGACAATAATCATATTCCCATTGATTATGAATCTGATTATGAATGGCATTTATATAGGATGGCTTTTCCTCGAGTGACAATTATTTGTAAGTCAGTGGTCTTATGGCACTTAGCATTCGATCCTCACTGATCACTGCCAAGCTCCAAGAGGAAGCAGACAATAATCTCATTCCTACTTATTATGAATCTAATTATGAATGGCAGTTATATAGAATGGCTTTTCCTCGAGTGACAATTATTTGTAAGTCAGTGGTCTTATGACACTTAGCATTCGATCCTCACTGATCACTGCCAAGCTCCAAGAAGAAGCAGACAATAATCACATTCCCATTGATTATGAATCTGATTATGAATGGCATTTATATAGGATGGCTTTTCCTCGAGTGACAATTATTTGTAAGTCAGTGGTCTTATGACACTTAGCATTCGATCCTCACTGATCACTGCCTAGCTCCAAGAGGAAGCAGACAATAATCACATTCCCATTTATTATGAATCTGATTATCTATGGCAGTTACATAGGATGGCTTTTCTTGAATTACAATTATTTGTAAGTCAGTGGTCTTATAACACTAAGCATTCGATCCTCACTGATCACTGCCAAGGTCCAAGAGGAAGCAGACAATAATCACATTCCCATTGATTATGAATCTGATTATCAATGGCAGTTATATAGGATAGCTTTTCCTTGAGTGACAATTATTTGTAAGTCAGTGGTCTTATAACACTAAGCATTCGATCCATACTGATGACTGCCAATCTCCAAGGGCAAGGGGAAGCTGGCAATAATCACATTCCCATTGATTATGAATCTGATTATGAATGGCAGTTATATAGGATGGCTTTTCCTCGAGTTACAATTATTTGTAAGTCAGTGGTCTTATGACACTTAGCATTCGATCCTCACTGATCACTGCCAAGCTCCAAGAGGAAGCAGACAATAATCACATTCCCATTGGTTATGAATCCGACTATCAATGGCAGTTATATAGGATGGCTTTTCTCGAGTGACAATTATTTGTACGTCAGTGGTCTTATAACACTTAGCATTCAATCCTCTCTGATCACTGCCAAGCTCCCAAGAGGAAGCAGACAATAATCACATTCCCATTTATTATGAATCTAATTATGAATGGCAGTTATATAGAATGGCTTTTCCTCGAGTGACAATTATTTTTAAGTCAGTGGTCTTATGACACTTAGCATTCGATCCTCACTGATCACTGCCAAGCTCCAAGAGGAAGCAGACAATAATCACATTCCCATTTATTATGAATCTGATCATCAATGGCAGTTATATAGGATGGCTTTTCTCGAGTGACAATTATTTGTACGTCAGTGGTCTTATAACACTAAGCATTCGATCCTCACTGATCACTGCCAAGCTCCAAGAGGAAGCAGACAATAATCTCATTCCTACTTATTATGAATCTGATTATGAATGGCAGTTATATAGAATGGCTTTTTCTCGAGTGACAGTTATTTGTAAGTCAGTGGTCTTATGACACTTATCATTCGATCCTCACTGATCATTGCCAAGCTCCAAGAGGAAGCAGACAATAATCATATTCCCATTGATTATGAATCTGATTATGAATGGCAGTTATATAGAATGGCTTTTCCTTGAGTGACAATTGTTTGTAAGTCAGTGGTCTTATGACACTTAGCATTCGATCCTCACTGATCACTGCCAAGCTCCAAGAGGAAGCAGACAATAATCTCATTCCCGTTTATTATGAATGTGATTATTAATGGCAGTTATATAGTATGGCTTTTCCTCGAGTGACAATTATTTGTAAGTCAATGGTCGCATAACACTTATCATTCGATCCTCACTGATCACTGCCAAGCTCCAAGAGGAAGCAGACAATAATCATATTCCCATTTATTATGAATCTAATTATGAATGGCAGTTATATAGAATGGCTTTTCCTCGAGTGACAATTATTTTTAAGTCAGTGGTCTTATGACACTTAGCATTCGATCCTCACTGATCACTACCAAGCTCCAAGAGGAAGCAGACAATAATCACATTCCCATTTATTATGAATCTGATCATCAATGGCAGTTATATAGGATGGCTTTTCTCGAGTGACAATTATTTGTACGTCAGTGGTCTTATAACACTAAGCATTCGATCCTCACTGATCACTGCCAAGCTCCAAGAGGAAGCAGACAATAATCATATTCCCATTGATTATGAATCTGATTATGAATGGCAGTTATATGGGATGGCTTTTCCTCGAGTGACAATTATTTGTAAGTCAGTGGTCTTATGACACTTAGCATTCGATCCTCACTGATCACTGCCAAGCTCCAAGAGGAAGCAGACAATAATCTCATTCCTACTTATTATGAATCTAATTATGAATGGCAGTTATATAGAATGGCTTTTCCTCGAGTGACAATTATTTGTAAGTCAGTGGTCTTATGACACTTAGCATTCGATCCTCACTGATCACTGCCAAGCTCCAAGAAGAAGCAGACAATAATCACATTCCCATTGATTATGAATCTGATTATGAATGGCATTTATATAGGATGGCTTTTCCTCGAGTGACAATTATTTGTACGTCAGTGGTCTTATAACACTAAGCATTCGATCCTCACTGATCACTGCCAAGCTCCAAGAGGAAGCAGACAATAATCATATTCCCATTGATTATGAATCTGATTATGAATGGCAGTTATATGGGATGGCTTTTCCTCGAGTGACAATTATTTGTAAGTCAGTGGTCTTATGACACTTAGCATTCGATCCTCACTGATCACTGCCAAGCTCCAAGAGGAAGCAGACAATAATCTCATTCCTACTTATTATGAATCTAATTATGAATGGCAGTTATATAGAATGGCTTTTCCTCGAGTGACAATTATTTGTAAGTCAGTGGTCTTATGACACTTAGCATTCGATCCTCACTGATCACTGCCAAGCTCCAAGAAGAAGCAGACAATAATCACATTCCCATTGATTATGAATCTGATTATGAATGGCATTTATATAGGATGGCTTTTCCTCGAGTGACAATTATTTGTAAGTCAGTGGTCTTATGACACTTAGCATTCGATCCTCACTGATCACTGCCAAGCTCCAAGAGGAAGCAGACAATAATCATATTCCCATTGATTATGAATCTGATTATGAATGGCAGTTATATAGGATGGCTTTTCCTCGAGTGACAATTATTTGTAAGTCAGTGGTCTTATGACGCTTAGCATTCGATCCTCACTGATCACTGCCAAGCTCCAAGAGGAAGCAGACAATAATCTCATTCCTACTTTATTTTTTTTTTTTTATAGAATTTATTTGCCAGCCAATAAAAACAAATGTAATGGTAATCGATAGTTAGGATAGATAAAATATCAAAAATCAAATATCAGAAATTTCAGATTTCAGAGAACTATGTTCCAGGGTTGTTGGTCAGTTGATGTTGATAATTCCATTTCCTTTCATGCTTTTCTAGGGTGTTGTTTTTCTTTGCCACATATTTTTCTATGTTCTGGATTTCTTGTATTCGTCTGATAAGTTCTTCTGTTTGTGGGGCTGTATTTTTCCTCATTTTGCAGTAATATATATATAACTTTGTTGCGCTCAGGATGAGGTCCAGTACCTTGTTGCGGAGGGTCCCAAATATGATTGTCGTCGGTGTAGTGTCCAGATGAAATCCTGTGTTCTGCATCGTCCATTCTTGCACGTCTTTCCAAATATTCTGTACTTTCTCACATTTACAAAGTAGGTGGCTGTATGTTTCCACTTCTTTTTTACAGAGATCGCATAATGGGCTATCCTTGATCTTCCACCTGTGTAGTTTCTCATTTATCCCCAATATTCGATGAATTAATCTGTATTGAAAACTCCTTATTTTTGTTGACTGCGTGCTCTTGTATATCATTCTGAAGCTTTTCCTCAGCTGTGCTTGGTTTAGTTCGGAGTTTGCTGTCTGGAGTTCTTCGTGCCACTTGCTTGGTAGACTTTCTGGGTCTTTGACTTCTCTTTCTATTAATTTCTGGTATACCATCTTGCTTGGTTTGCAGACCTTGCTTAGTTCTTCAGCAACATTAAGTTGAGTGGTCATTACTCGTTTGTTTAATCGCCAATTTCTCGGTATTGCACTGCTCATGCTATAAAATTCCATAAAATTTGTTCTGAGTCTGTAGCGTATATAAAATTGTTCATAGTTAAGCATATTTCCGTGCTCGTCTTTTAGGTCCTTTATTTGGTTTATTCCTGCTCTTTGCCAGGTACTGTAATATTGTACTTGGTTCCTTATTTTAACATGGCTGTTATACCAAAGCGGCTGATCGTTTACTTCTTCCTCTGTCAGTTCACTCAATTCTTTGTGGCTGTAGTCTGCCCACTTGGTCAGAACCTCGCTCCAGAATATGTTTGTCGGCAGGAGTTCTTGACGTTGGAGATCTTGTGAAGAGATGTTCCCTTTCAGTATTTGTAAACCTCCTTTCGGGAAGCTGGCTAGTGCGCACAGTGACCAGGCACTATCTGGGTTTCTCATAATTCTTTGTATCCAACTTATTTTTAAAGCTGAGTTCTGTTGTCTTATGTCTGGCATTGCGAGACCGCCTTTATCTTTGGAGTTCAGTATTATCGTTCTCTTGATCTTGTCAGGCTTGTTATCCCATAAGTACTGGTAGAGGATTTTCTGTACTTTGTTGAGAAATGATATAGGTGGAGATGGTAGTACTGTTAATTGATAGACAAGCTGAGATTGGAGATGTGCTTTAATAACTTGAACTTTGCCATATAGAGTGAGATTCCTTCTTTTCCAGATTTTGATAATATTTTCCAGCTTGGTGACTATTTGTTTATAGTTTTTTGCTAGTAGATCCTTCTTCTTGTTTGTTATGTGTATTCCTAGGATCTTGACACTTTTTGGGGACCATTTGATGTTTCTCTTTGAGTATAGCGGTACAACATTTTCTTTGATTGCTCCTATTGGGAAAAGCTCAGTTTTATCGTAGTTTACCTTCAAACCAGATATCCGTTGAAATTTATAAAATGCTAGTAGTGCATAGTCTATTGTTGCTGTTTCATATTTCAATATCAGGCATGTATCATCCGCAAACTGGCTCAGCTTATGTTCTTTTCCCATGATTGTTATACCCTTGATGTCCTTGCTTTTTCTTATGTAGCATGCCAAAGCTTCTGCTGCTAGAATGAATAGGTATGGTGAAAGTGGACATCCTTGCCTTACACCTCGTTCAAGTTCAAATGACGGTGTTGTCCATCCGTTGTTCAGGACACAACTCTCAGTTCTTCTGTATAGCGTTTTCACCCATCTTATCATTGTGGTTCCAAAGTTAAATTTTTCTAGAGCTCTGTGTATGAATTTCCATTCTATGGAGTCGAAGGCTTTTTCAAAGTCGATAGCGGCGATTATAGCTGGTATCTCTTCTTTCTCAGCAATTTCCATGATGCTCAGTATTTTGTTGATGTTCTCTCCTATGTATCTGCCTTTTATGAATCCCGTCTGGTCAGAGTGAATCAGGCCTCTAAGGTGCGTCTTGATTCGCAGAGCTAAACATTTTGCCACCAGCTTGTAGTCCTGGTTCAGTAACGAAATTGGTCTCCAGTTCTTCAGGTGCAATGGGTCTTTTCTTCTCTTTTTTTTTTTTTTTTTTTTTTTTTTTTTTTTTTTTAAATTTATTTCATAAAACTTCCAACGGTAAAAAATCTAACTCTAGGATTAAAGACTAACATAACAATCACTACAGATATACGACTAGATATGAAAAGTTACTCAACAAAAACATCTTATGACTAGATCTAGGTTATAAATTCTTAAGTACGAACTCCTTGAATGATATAGTTAACTAACCTGAGTATTGAGGCAAGAGGTAGATAAGCATTCTGTGAAACATTCTTTTATATAAATGTGAATCCAGTGTGGGCAACATGTGCGTGGAGAGAGTGTGGGTTGATCATGGCCTGGTTCTGAGCCACGACTCCTCTGAAGAATATTACCCATCTGTCTATGAGAGCTTTGTCCGGGATATTGTGAGACTTTGATATTCCGTCATACTCTTTGAGGGTTGTCTCACCATTGATTTCTATCAGAAGTTGTTGAGACAAATATCCAAGAGTCAAATAGCCAGTTTGTGGCCAAGGGTTTGGCTCATGAAATCCAGTGAATGGATCAGCTTCAAGGTGATTCCAATCATTCACCAGTCTTCCATATTCCTGGGGAAAGGTGTTGAAAGCCAAAGCCCAATCAAAGTTTCTGAATGTCTTATAGGCCCTCATAGCAATGAAGGCTGAGGTGAGACCTCCATATCGGGCTTGGTCAATGAGATTCCTCAACGTGATTGAGGCCGCACACTGGGCTCTCAATGCTGCGAAGAACATCCCCCAACTGACCTGATTAGCTCCCAATTGGCCAGGCTGTGGAGCTGCAAGAGCAGGAGCCTGCACAATGTTCTGGCCATTTGCCTGGATTACAGCGGGGCCGGGAGCATTGTATGCTTGCCCCGGCACATATCCAACAATCGGTTGAGCTACCTGGGCAACAACTGCTTGTGCATTATTGATCGGAATAGCATCGTTGACCATCTTAGAGAGATAGGAATTCCAGAGTCGGTCCATTTCCGATCTTTGGATCTCCAGATCCTCATAACCCAGTTCCCTGGCACATTGTCGAACGGAATTCCGAAGTTTTGTTGTGGAAATGGTTCCTCTCTTGGTCAAACTTGCAACAAGTAAGATCAGATAACGTTTAGCATCTGACCCTAAAGTCTGATCAACTGCAGGAAAGTTAGCCATGAACCACAAAACTTGGTAGATCTCAGCAGCAGTGAGATCAGCTAGATTAGCGGCGGGTTGTCCAATAGCAGTGGGAATCTTGTCCCTCAT
Source organism: Platynereis dumerilii (assembly GCA_026936325.1). Lineage (NCBI taxonomy): Eukaryota > Metazoa > Annelida > Polychaeta > Phyllodocida > Nereididae > Platynereis > Platynereis dumerilii. Next base: position 78,653,596 of record JAPTHN010000002.1, on the reverse strand, counting down.
ATTAACCAACCAAATAGAATCTCTAGAGGAAATAAGCCTCCTTGAGTCTCTGATTCCAATAGTGAAGTAGTGGACAATTTCTTGGTCGGTAACAGCCACTGGTTCAACAGACGCTGGCAAGATATCAGCAAAGAGTTCAGCTGTTGAGTATGCTGTTGCTGGCTCATCTTCTCGGAAAAGTCTGTCCTGAGTCTTAGCATAAACCAGGAACGCCTTTGCCATAAAGGCTCTACACTTGGGATTCTACTTATTATGAATCTGATTATGAATGGCAGTTATATAGAATGGCTTTTCCTTGAGTGACAATTATTTGTAAGTCAGTGCTCTTATGACACTTAGCATTCGATCCTCACTGATCACTGCCAAGCTCCAAGAGGAAGCAGACAATAATCTCATTCCTACTTATTATGAATCTGATTATGAATGGCAGTTATATAGAATGGCTTTTCCTCGAGTGACAGTTATTTGTAAGTCAGTGGTCTTATGACACTTATCATTCGATCCTCACTGATCATTGCCAAGCTCCAAGAGGAAGCAGACAATAATCATATTCCCATTGATTATGAATCTGATTATGAATGGCAGTTATATAGAATGGCTTTTCCTTGAGTGACAATTGTTTGTAAGTCAGTGGTCTTATGACACTTAGCATTCGATCCTCACTGATCACTGCCAAGCTCCAAGAGGAAGCAGACAATAATCTCATTCCCATTTATTATGAATGTGATTATTAATGGCAGTTATATAGTATGGCTTTTCCTCGAGTGACAATTATTTGTAAGTCAATGGTCGCATAACACTTATCATTCGATCCTCACTGATCACTGCCAAGCTCCAAGAGGAAGCAGACAATAATCACATTCCCATTTATTATGAATCTGATTATGAATGGCAGTTATATAGTATGGCTTTTCACGAGTGACAATTATTTGTACGTCAGTGGTCTTATGGCAATAATCACATTCCCATTGATTATGAATCTGATTATGAATGGCAGTCATATAGGATGGCTTTTCTTAAGTTACAATTATTTGTACGTCAGTGGGCTTATAACACTAAGCATTCGATCCTCACTGATCACTGCCAAGCTCCAAGAGGAAGCAGACAATAATCATATTCCCATTGATTATGAATCTGATTATGAATGGCAGTTATATAGAATGGCTTTTCCTCGAGTAACAATTATTTGTAAGTCAGTGGTCTTATGACACTTATCATTCGATCCTCACTGATCACTGCCAAGCTCCAAGAGGAAACAGACAATAATCATATTCCCATTGATTATGAATCTGATTATGAATGGCAGTTATATAGGATGGCTTTTCCTCGAGTGACAATTATTTGTAAGTCAGTGGTCTTATGACACTTAGCATTCGATCCTCACTGATCACTGCCAAGCTCCAAGAGGAAGCAGAAAATAATCATATTCCCATTGATTATGAATCTGATTATGAATGGCAGTTATATAGAATGGCTTTTCCTCGAGTGACAATTATTTGTAAGTCAGTGGTCTTATGACACTTAGCATTCGATCCTCACTGATCACTGCCAAGCTCCAAGAGGAAGCAGACAATAATCATATTCCAATGGATTATGAATCTGATTATGAATGGCAGTTATATAGGATGGCTTTTCCTCGAGTGACAATTATTTGTAAGTCAGTGGTCTTATGACACTTAGCATTCGATCCTCTCTGATCACTGCCAAGCTCCAAGAGGAAGCAGACAATAATCACATTCCTGTTGATGATTAATCTGATTATCTATGGCAGTCATATCAGTATTGTTTTTGCTTGATTGTCAATTAATTTGTATGTCAATGGTCTTATCACACCGATCATTCGATCCTCACTGATCACTTCCAAGCTCCAAGAGGAAGCAGACAATAATCTCATTCCTACTTATTATGAATCTAATTATGAATGGCAGTTATATAGAATGGCTTTTCCTCGAGTGACAATTATTTGTAAGTCAGTGGTCTTATGACACTTAGCATTCGATCCTCACTGATCACTGCCTAGCTCCAAGAGGAGGCAGACAATAATCACATTCCCATTTATTATGAATCTGATTATCAATGGCAGTTATATAGGATGGCTTTTCTTGAATTACAATTATTTGTAAGTCAGTGGTCTTATAACACTAAGCATTCGATCCTCACTGATCACTGCCAAGGTCCAAGAGGAAGCAGACAATAATCACATTCCCATTGATTATGAATCTGATTATCAATGGCAGTTATATAGGATAGCTTTTCCTTGAGTGACAATTATTTGTACGTCAGTGGTCTTATAACACTAAGCATTCGATCCATACTGATGACTGCCAATCTCCAAGGGCAAGGGGAAGCTGGCAATAATCACATTCCCATTGATTATGAATCTGATTATGAATGGCAGTTATATAGGATGGCTTTTCCTCGAGTTACAATTATTTGTAAGTCAGTGGTCTTATGACACTTAGCATTCGATCCTCACTGATCACTGCCAAGCTCCAAGAGGAAGCAGACAATAATCTCATTCCCATTTATTATGAATCTGATTATGAATGGCAGTTATAAAGAATGGCTTTTCCTCGAGTGACAATTATTTGTAAGTCAGTGGTCTTATGACACTTAGCATTCGATCCTCACTAATCACTGCCAAGCTCCAAGAGGAAGCAGACAATAATCTCATTCCCATTGATTATGAATCTGATTATCAATGGCAGTTATATAGGATGGCTTTTCCTCGAGTGACAATTATTTGTAAGTCAGTGGTCTTATGACACTTAGCATTCGATCCTCACTGATCACTGCCAAGCTCCAAGAGGAAACAGACAATAATCATATTCCCATTGATTATGAATCTGATTATGAATGGCAGTTATATAGGATGGCTTTTCCTCGAGTGACAATTATTTGTAAGTCAGTGGTCTTATGACGCTTAGCATTCGATCCTCACTGATCACTGCCAAGCTCCAAGAGGAAGCAGACAATAATCATATTCCCATTGATTATGAATCTGATTATCAATGGCAGTTATATAGGATGGCTTTTCCTCGAGTGACAATTATTTGTAAGTCAGTGGTCTTATGACACTTAGCATTCGATCCTCACTGATCACTGCCAAGCTCCAAGAGGAAGCAGACAATAATCATATTCCCATTGATTATGAATCTGATTATGAATGGCAGTTATATAGGATGGCTTTTCCTCGAGTGACAATTATTTGTAAGTCAGTGGTCTTATGACACTTAGCATTCGATCCTCACTGATCACTGCCAAGCTCCAAGAGGAAGCAGACAATAATCATATTCCCATTGATTATGAATCTGATTATGAATGGCAGTTATATAGGATGGCTTTTCCTCGAGTGACAATTATTTGTAAGTCAGTGGTCTTATGACGCTTAGCATTCGATCCTCACTGATCACTGCCAAGCTCCAAGAGGAAGCAGACAATAATCATATTCCCATTGATTATGAATCTGATTATCAATGGCAGTTATATAGGATGGCTCGAGTGACAATTATTTGTAAGTCAGTGGTCTTATGACACTTAGCATTCGATCCTCACTGATCACTGCCAAGCTCCAAGAGGAAGCAGACAATAATCATATTCCCATTGATTATGAATCTGATTATGAATGGCAGTTATATAGGATGGCTTTTCCTCGAGTGACAATTATTTGTAAGTCAGTGGTCTTATGACGCTTAGCATTCGATCCTCTCTGATCACTGCCAAGCTCCAAGAGGAAGCAGACAATAATCACATTCCCATTGGTTATGAATCCGACTATCAATGGCAGTTATATAGGATGGCTTTTCTCGAGTGACAATTATTTGTACGTCAGTGGTCTTATAACACTTAGCATTCAATCCTCACCGATCACTGCCAAGCTCCAAGAGGAAGCAGACAATAATCATATTCCCATTGATTATGAATCTGAATATGAATGGCAGTTATATAGGATGGCTTTTCCTCGAGTGACAATTATTTGTAAGTCAGTGGTCTTATGACACTTAGCATTCGATCCTCACTGATCACTGCCAAGCTCCAAGAGGAAGCAGACAATAATCATATTCCCATTGATTATGAATCTGATTATGAATGGCAGTTATATAGGATGGCTTTTCCTCGAGTGACAATTATTTGTAAGTCAGTGGTCTTATGACGCTTAGCATTCGATCCTCACTGATCACTGCCAAGCTCCAAGAGGAAGCAGACAATAATCTCATTCCTACTTATTATGAATCTGATTATGAATGGCAGTTATATAGAATGGCTTTTCCTCAAGTGACAATTATTTGTAAGTCAGTGCTCTTATGACACTTAGCATTCGATCCTCACTGATCACTGCCAAGCTCCAAGAGGAAGCAGACAATAATCTCATTCCCATTTATTATGAATCTGATTATCAATGGCAGTTATATAGGATGGCTTTTCTCGAGTGACAATTATTTGTACGTCAGTGGTCTTATAACACTAAGCATTCGATCCTCACTGATCACTGCCAAGCTCCAAGAGGAAGCAGACAATAATCATATTCCCATTGATTATGAATCTGATTATGAATGGCAGTTATAAAGAATGGCTTTTCCTCGAGTGACAATTATTTGTAAGTCAGTGGTCTTATGACACTTAGCATTCGATCCTCACTGATCACTGCCAAGCTCCAAGAGGAAGCAGACAATAATCACATTCCCATTGATTATGAATCTGATTATGAATGGCAGTTATATAGGATGGCTTTTCCTCGAGTGACAATTATTTGTAAGTCAGTGGTCTTATGACACTTAGCATTCGATCCTCACTGATCACTGCCAAGCTCCAAGAGGAAGCAGACAATAATCTCATTCCTACTTATTATGAATCTGATTATGAATGGCAGTTATATAGAATGGCTTTTCCTCGAGTGACAATTATTTGTAAGTCAGTGCTCTTATGACACTTAGCATTCGATCCTCACTGATCACTGCCAAGCTCCAAGAGGAAACAGACAATAATCATATTCCCATTGATTATGAATCTGATTATGAATGGCAGTTATATAGAATGGCTTTTCCTCGAGTGACAATTGTTTGTAAGTCAGTGGTCTTATGACACTTAGCATTCGATCCTCACTGATCACTGCCAAGCTCCAAGAGGAAGCAGACAATAATCACATTCCCATTTATTATGAATCTGATTATGAATGGCAATTATATAGGATGGCTTTTCTCGAGTGACAATTATTTGTACGTCAGTGGTCTTATGGCAATAATCACATTCCCATTGATTATGAATCTGATTATGAATGGCAGTCACATAGGATGGCTTTTCTTGAGTTACAATTATTTGTACGTCAGTGGGCTTATAACACTAAGCATTCGATCCTCACTGATCACTGCCAAGCTCCAAGAGGAAGCAGACAATAATCATATTCCCATTGATTATGAATCTGATTATGAATGGCAGTTATATAGAATGGCTTTTCCTCGAATAACAATTATTTGTAAGTCAGTGGTCTTATGACACTTATCATTCGATCCTCACTGATCACTGCCAAGCTCCAAGAGGAAACAGACAATAATCATATTCCCATTGATTATGAATCTGATTATGAATGGCAGTTATATAGGATGGCTTTTCCTCGAGTGACAATTATTTGTAAGTCAGTGGTCTTATGACACTTAGCATTCGATCCTCACTGATCACTGCCAAGCTCCAAGAGGAAGCAGACAATAATCATATTCCCATTGATTATGAATCTGATTATGAATGGCAGTTATATAGAATGGCTTTTCCTCGAGTGACAATTATTTGTAAGTCAGTGGTCTTATGACACTTAGCATTCGATCCTCTCTGATCACTGCCAAGCTCCAAGAGGAAGCAGTTAATAATCATATTCCCATTGATTATGAATCTGATTATGAATGGCAGTTATACAGAATGGCTTTTCCTCGAGTGACAATTATTTGTAAGTCAGTGGTCTTATGACACTTAGCATTCGATCCTCTCTGATCACTGCCAAGCTCCAAGAGGAAGCAGACAATAAGCAAATTCCTGTTGATGATTAATCTGATTATCTATGGCAGTCATATCAGTATTGTTTTTGCTTGATTGTCAATTAATTTGTATGTCAATGGTCTTATCACACCGATCATTCGATCCTCACTGATCACTTCCAAGCTCCAAGAGGAAGCAGACAGTAATCGCTTTCCCAAAGATGATGAATCCAGTTATCAATGGCAGTCAAATCAGTATTGTTTTGCTTGAGTGACAATTAGTTTGCAAGTCAAAGGTCTTATCACACAAAGCATGCGATCTTCACCGATCACTTCCAAGCTCCAAGACGAAGCAGACAATAATTGCTTTCCCAGAGACGATGAATCCGATCGTCCAAGGTAGTCATATCAGTACGGGTATTTCAGATGAGAATAGAACTCTGCTTGGTCCCAGGTTGCGTTGAAAACCTGACAATATCCCATCTTGAGGTGCCCCAGTGAGGCATCAATTGCAGTAAAAACTGGAGTGTTTTGATTGGGTTATTGAAGAGTTCAACTTCAACGATGAATCCCGTCATCCAAGGTAGTCATATCAGTATGGGTCTATTCAGATGAGAATAGAACTCTGCTTGGTCCCAGGTTGCGTTAAAGACCTGACAATATCCCATCTTGAGGTGCCCTAAATTTAGTGTGGCATCAATTGCAGGAAAAACAGTAGAGTTTTGATTGGGTTATTGGAGAGTTCAACTTGAACGATGAATCCGATCATCCAAAGTATTCTTATCAGCATGGGTCTATTCAGATGAGAATAGAACACTACTTGGTCCCAGGTTGTGTTAAAAACATGACAACTTCCCTTCTTGAGGTGCCCCAGTGAGCTGTCAATTGCAGGAAAATACAGAACAGTTTCGATTGGGTTATTGGAGAGTTCAACTTGAACTTCCAAAATATTCCAGTGGTGTCTTGTGAAAGGCATTTGTAGCGATGCTATGGATGTTGTTTTTCAAGTTCATGTCCTTTAGCTGAAGCAAGAATGAGAAATCGGTGCCGGTGATCGTTGTCGATTTGTTACCTGATAGATTCTTAACTACTGAAGTGGCAAGAATGCTGGTTTGAACGGACATAAATCCAGCATTGTATCTGCTGCCAAATCCTCATGCAATGAACACTGCTATTGGATGTAGCATAGTCCTTGAATTATAACAATAACACGAGCAATACAATGAGGGCTGACATAGGTGTTTGGCAGCCCAAGAGCCTCATCGTCAGCCCTACAGAGTTCATTGTCAGTACGATGTATTGTAGATTTTGCTTTCAGAGAGTGTAAGAATGACGTAATTTTAGTCCCAGGAAGACAAACGCATGGTCTGGGAACTGAACTCTTTATTAATCATGTAAATAGGTTAAGTTATTAGGCGCGAAATAATAGGTCGGGGAAACACTCCATCTTTTACACCCCCTACTTAATTTAAACAGTATGAGATACAGTAATATTGAAATAGTGCAAAGTAGCCCTACTGTTGAAGTACCACATCCCTTGTCACACTTGGTAGCTTTGAGTAGTGAAGAGATGAGATGAAGGGGATGGGGGTAATCCACATTCCAAATGCCGTTGAAAGGTTCAGATAAGCGATGTAACGACCTAAGTTGACAGGTGTTACAGGCAAAGCTTGTAAATCAAATGTTCCTCAAAAACTCGGGTAAGTGTTCAAGGCTGAGGAGTACCTTTTCTTTGTGTTAGCAGCCAAACACAATGACTTCAAGTGGGCTACTTCTTTGTCCAAACTTGCCAATGATCCCACATTCCCTGCAAAGATGGTAACAGGAAATTGAAAGATACATTAAACATGCGGTATGGCATATCGTTAACAAATCCTGAATGTCCATAGATATCACTTAAAAAGGGTATGTCATTAGTACTGCTCTTGATTTTAAATGGGCGGATATCCAAGCCACAAATAGCTCTCACATCAGCAGTCATGCGGTTTTTTATGAAAGGAGCTTTCTCCTTCAAGAAATACTGATAAAAGTCTATTCCACATGAGTGGTAGATACTTTGACCACTGATCTTTCAGAAACTGAAGGCTTTCGTCCAAGTCTTGTCCACTCTGACAGTCAACCAACCCGGGCTGCTTTTCATCTCCTGACTTTTTACCAAATATGTCCATCATAATCTTCTTTGCAGCATCGCCAGTTATCCCCAAGTTTGTTAATTTATGCTGGACATTGTCCTTCATGTGTATGTCACACAGAAGATGAAACGCTCGTTGGAACTGTTGGGTGAATGCAGGGTGAATGTTGGGTGAATGCTGGGTGAATGCAGAGTACAGGTTTCTTCTGAGTCTGAACCAATAGCCGGTAATCCCTTCAGTTCCTGCTTATACCTAACCATTTTGCTTGGTAATTCATGGTAGGAACTAAACATTTTTTTCTGATGAATTAAAGCTGGCCCAAGCATGACTGGATGAATTCCATCTTTATTGATGAATTTGAGATGTCTGTAAGTAGTCAGGGTAAGGTAGTACTTGCCAACATTGTAGGTAGCATCTATTTCAAGAACAGCAAACGTAGCCCTGGATGATCCTCTTAGGCCTACTGTTTTCCATTGATCCATTTTGAAGACTACTCCTATCTAGAGATCCACTCTTCTGATTAGAGATATTGGCTCCAAGGTTTTCATTGTCATTTGCTCAACTTCTGTTTCCATGATAATTCCCCTCTGTCTTCAACAACTGGATGATCCTCTTAGGGCTACTGTTTTCCATTGATCCATTTTGAAGACTACTCCCGAGTAGTGATCCACTCTTCTAATTAGATATATTGGCTCCAAGGTTTTCGTTTTCATTTGCTCAACTTTTGTTTCCATGATAATACCCCCTCTGTCTTCAATAACAACAATGGGGCAGAAAGGCAGCCACTGATAACGTGCAGGATCATGTCAACCGCATCCTGATCGAATTTTTCTTCAAGTATAAACGAATCGAACTCTTTTTTGAAGTTTGGAACAAAACTGCTGGTAATGTGCCATATTCATTTGTGTTTCCTTGATCATGTCCATGATGAGCTGGTGGTACGTGTAGTCCTGCCTCTGCAGTCCAACCAGCACAGCATCCAGGATACAATGCCCGTCGCCAGGGACATTGACTTCTTCAAGGTCCTTGTCATCCATGTGACCCTCCAAGGTGTTGAACCTGCAAAAATAACGGTCAAGGGTCAAAAAGCATGTCTTTGCTTCTGAGGCAAGTATAACACTTTCTTATTGACAATCTCATATGTCACTTAACGGACTTGCGTGGTCAATTGCATACAAAGTAGGCCTATAGACCTTGCTTTGATCTGCAGGGTGGTTGATGTCAAAAGGTCGGGTGAGAAGAATCAGAACACTCAGCGAAAAATTTAACAAGTTTATTTACAGTGTACAAATTTAATTATTCAATCAAAATTTAATTAGAAGCATTCCTATGCTTCTGCACTGCGAATTATAGCATTTAGATCCAATCAACACTGGATGCCAGAAAATTCCCTTCTTGACCAATAACTTAAATTGTCTTTTTTTTTTAAAGTTAAAATTATTGTCTTTAGGATATTGTCTTTTATATTAACACCATTCCCGTCTGTGACTCCATCACAGTAGGCGAAGCGGACTTCCTCAGAACGAGTCGATAAGGTCCGAATCCTTCCAATCGTCTTCGATGGAACGATTCTAGAAGCGGAAGAAATGTGTCCTGGCGCATGGGTAACCGGTTGTACTTGTTACCATCTTCTCATGTTGCCAGGTTCACAGGTTGACAATCAGCTACACCACACTACAATTTAAAATACAACCAAAGTGGAACAATAATAGTTCAAACTCCATTAACAACTGTATAAACTCAAGAAACTATTATAATAGTAAAGAAGGTAACCCAGTTTGGGCAAATACCATTAAATTAATCTTTAAAATGTGAACTCAAAGATGGCCGACCGCCTTGCTGGGACCACATGGTCCACAACATGTTCAAGGACAAATGTCAAACTCAGACATAACACATGTTGCCATTAAATTTAACAAATCTCAAATAAAATTAATGCGCACTGTAATGTCATATAATAAAATATACCAATAAAGCCAATATATTAGGCTAAAATAAATACCTTGTAAATTACTTGAAGCACAGGGCAAACACTAATGGCCAAGAAAATTGAAAAAAAAAGTACTCACTAGAATTTGATGAATGGGACAATCTGAAAAGCCCACTGAACAGCACCTAGGCTGGGCTAAGAGTGACACACTGATTCAGTCCAGGCAAATCAGCCCAACTACTAAACCAATCAGAATTAACTTCACATAACATGTCATCAAGCAACCAGCAAATCAGGACACAGCTTAGTGAGTGACCATGAAAGTCGATGAAGCATGAAATAGGTAGGAATTTCAACCTGACTAGATTAGCTTCAAACAACAGTATACAAACAGATTAGAACAGCTGATATTCATCAGCAATGGAGTGCCATAGGAATTCTTTTAATAAAAATTTATCTGAAACTGAATTAAAAGTGACACCAAAAGGAAAAATCCCATGTTAAAAATAGAACACATCCAAAAGTTATTTGGAGTAATTTTACTACTCATTCAAAACTATTTAAAAATTAAACACATCCCCTAATAACGCAATGTAATTAATGTAATTATCATGTTAATTCATTATTAACCTCCAAAATATGTACACATTCATATGTTACATAAATTCCCATTTTCCAGATTGTGACAGTTGAAATCCTTTGTATCAGCTTTCTGACCTGTACCCACATTCAGAAAAGGTCCATTGCAGGCCTGTTACCTGACGTTCACTGGGTTTAATGTCAAAACTTCTATAAGCCCTTTTAAGGTCAACCCTGCACATCCAGTTGTTGGGCTTGCAAAGCATAAGTGCATCATCAAGGTTTGCATAATGAAATTCCTCCTTGAAAGGGGCTTTAGTCAGGCAGCATTTGTTAAAATTTCAAGTCTACTTTAGACAAGCTGAGGGTATTTTGTCTAAGTGGTATTGTAATGCTTACTTCTGAGTAGACATGTGACTTAACTTGAAATTTGAAAATCACCTGGCTGCCAAAAAAATCAGCAGGCTAGCTGCTCAACTGGGCAACTAACTGAAGATGGCTGGCTGACCAAATTAGTGACTGGCTGCGGCTGCCTGCCATTAGAACTGGAACTCATTTCGCTAGCAAAAAGCAAGAATGTGCGGCAGAAGTTAATAAAGAGCCTATGGGGCTCAGGCTCATACTCGGACACTTGTTTATTCCTTTACATGACAATATTGCACTCATAGCTTTTACAATTATTTAGATTGAGCATCATTAATGTAAAGGGGAGATACCTCCAAGACAGTCTTCTGTCGCAACTAAGGTGCCCCCCCCCCCAGTTATTAATGTTCATGTTAATGCCCTCAGGTCCGGACAACATGGTGCTGAAGTTCTGTGATGTTTCGGGGTTGTGAATCAGCTTTGGCATTTTCACACTTCGACTCTGTTGCTACACTCGAGTACTGAACTTTTGACTCTGATGAAACACTCGAGGAATGACCTTTTGAATCTGATGCAACACTTAAACACTGACCGTCTGAACCGACAGCACTTGACACCTCCTCATCACTGACGTGGCCTGGCACTTCATGTTTGCCAGTATTTGTTACAAGTAAACAATTGGACTTATCATCTATTCCTAATTCCCTACCACTAGAGCTATCTACATCACAAGAATTGAAACTTGGTGGGCTAGATGGATCATGCAACCTGGCATCTTGCAGACCCAGTCCCAAAAATCCTTCAATTTACCGGACCTGATCGACTCTTCCAATTTGAAACACTGTTTCCATGCATGTCCTTCCACACCACAAAAATGACAAACAAACTCTTTTCCAGGTGACCTTGACCTACCTCTTCCTGGGTAAGGACTTTTGTCAGTGCGAGGATATCTCCCCCTGGAAGATGAACGCTCCCTTCTCCTGTCTGATCTATCTGACCTATCTTGTGACTGTGATCTACCTCTTGAGTCTCTGCCAGCTGGTCTAAATCTTGACTCCCTGCTTGTGTTATGGTATCTTGACTCCCTACTGACTGGTCTAGATCTTGAATCCCTAGAATTTCTTGAATATCCTGATTCCATCTAGCCCGTCAAGTTTCAATTCTTGTGATGTAGTTTCCCTGCATAGCCATCAATTGTTGTTGGCTAAGAGCTAACTCCTTCATGCAACTCATGAGTCCTTCCATCTGCATGCTAATGGCATCCTGCTGTAAAGAGAATGCAACTTGTGGCACACTGGGTACCTTCTCCTTCTTCATATCCGCAAATCTCTGAGCTATTCTGATTAAATCGTCCATATTGTTTGCTCCAGACATAACAATGAACTGTCTCTTCTCATATGGAAAGCCTTTCAAGAACTGATCTCTCACTAACTCAATAGGATTGTTCAGAGGTTGTGCTAACCTGCGCAGTGTTGCTGCATATTTTTCTACAGGATGTTCAGGATTCCATGTGTGTGATCTGAAAGCTTCTAAAGTGCTTTCCCGAGACCCATACCCACAAAAGTATTCAAGAAATTGATCCCTCAGTTCATCAGGATTTCGGAATTGTTTGCCTGCAATCCACTCTCGAGCATCAATATCTAAAGTATATTTGAATTGATCAACCCTCTCTTGATCATTCAGAGTGTGAGCTGCACTGTAATCTAACCATTTGTACCAATGAGCATGGGGGTTGCAACCCTTTTCCCCAGTGAACAGCCTTGGGAATAAATCATGAAGTCTTGGCCTGTACCTGTACACAGCGGCCTGACGATTGTTTTGCCCAATTTGAGCATTTTGGCCATTGTTACCTACATTTTGACCTACATTCTGACTATTGTTTCCTGCATTCTGACCTACATTCTGACCATTGTTTCCTGCATTTTGGCCTATATTCTGACCATTGTTTCCTGCATTTTGGCCTATATTCTGACCATTGTTTCCTGCATTCTGGGCATTGTTGCCCGCATTTTGGCGATTCATTTCTACCACCTAACCAGGACAATTTGGATTTAACACAATTCAAAAGTTTACAGAACAGAAAAAAAAATAATAAATTGGAATACTGAAAAATGAATTCCGAATAATGTCCAAGAAAATTCCAAAACAATTCCCCAATTCCCTGCACAGCTCACCAGAAAACAGCAATGAGCAGAAATGACAGATGCTGTTTCAACCTGGGTCATTCCACACCAAATCAACCAAATTTCCGAAAAATCTCATGCATGACCGTCTTAGATTCCATTCAAACTTTCTACGTTTCAAGAACATTATCAGGAAAGAGCAAATCCAAAATTGCAGGACGATAGCTCAAATATTTTAGGAGTTATGATCAAATGAATTGTGAAAATATGAAAAAAAAATTGTCAATTTTTAAATTGGCTATCAAACTTTCAATATTGCCCTAAACCTTTTGATATATTTTTGCAATGCATAAGATACCCAAAAGTTATAAACAGAAGCAGAGAAATGGCTTTCCATGAAATTGCTTGTCCCACAGAAATTTTGAAAGTTGACTGATTTATCACACTAAAATCCAATTTTCATGATTTTTTTTGGTAACCTTAAATACGTCCCAAAACTTTCATACTTTTTAATGGAGGTGTGTATACACATCTCCATTTATGCAGTCACAATGAGAAAATGAGAAAGTTTTGGCGGGAAATTTGAAATTTGAGCATTTTCAGAATGTCTTTTGAGCCCTGTCTTGGCAATTTTGGTTGGAGATGTTGGGAGTCAAGAATGCACCTTAGCTTGATTATAGAGCAAGCATCTGGCATAGGAATGAACAGCAGGCATGTTGTTATTTGGACGTGACTTCGTTTTTATCTTGCTTGGATCCACTGCGGGCAGCATCACACAATGTGTATTGGCCACTGTGCCTAAACCATTACACTTGTGTATGTGAGATTTGGCACAGGAATGGGTTTTATAGTATATATATATGTGTTTTTTGGTGTTCATATATAGGCACAGTTTACAGTTTTTATAAAATATTGGAAATTAAAAATAATAATTTTTTTTTCCGTTTCTGGAGCAGAATTCTGAAACGGTTGTACCTATGAACATTAAAATCTGCCATATTATGCATTAGATACTCTTAATGTGCCTTTTTGAGCTCTAAATGCTCTTAGAAAAATTAATAACAGCAAATTCAGCAAAAATGTTTAAAAAACTTTTTTTTTCAATGATTCATGATTCAGTCAATTTTGGAGTTAGACCTCTGAAATTTTGCATTTAAATGTCAAAATTATACCTCTTTAAATTACTTAACTCATTTGGAGGGCCATTCTTGTGAAATTTTCACAAAACCAAAAAACTGAAGAAAAAAAATTAGGATGTCTGATATTTTTCTCGAATTTTGGTTTCTCGCAAATTAATGGTAATAAATATATTGGTTAACTTCACCAAATATAGTTAAACGTATTAAGAAGTAACTGTTATAGCCATACATAGTTTTAAAAAATAAATTGTGTTTGTCAGAGGCCATGGGATGTCAGTGGAGATCAGTAATTGTTGTATCCAGTGTTCCATACTGAGACAACTAATTCGATTAGTGAATAGATTATGTCTAAGATTCCCAGTCTCCTTATCTCATTATCATATGATAGTCGCCAAAATGTAGCTCTTTCCACGAAAAGGAGGTTGAGCTGCCTGGCTGATCACACATTTCCATACATCAACTTGGCTCTGATTAGTCCAGAAGTTGTCTATTCTCAACAAATGCCATAAGGTCTTTTTTAAAAGGTGGTTCTGGGACAATAATATTTATTGTGCCTGTATCCCATACAGCAGAAATAGAATATAGGATATTATGGCTTCAGATATATATGTATATGTTAAAGGTATTTTTTAAAATTGAAAATATTGGATTTTAGTGTGATAAGTCAGTCTACTTTGAAGGTTTCTGTGGGACACAAAATTTTGTGCAACAGCATTTGGTCCAATTCTCTGCTTCTGTTTTAGTTTTGCATGTCAGTAACATTTTAAACGAATATCATTAAGTCGTGGCCCATATTGCAAATGTGATAGCATTTATAAAATGGAAGATTTTTTACATATTTGCCGGATTCGGGGGATGTGAACTTCGACAACACACCACCTCCATTTTGAACCCCTGGGTTCTTGTTATGGTATTACTTTGCTACATAGAGCATACCTACAATAAGTATTAATGTTCCAAAACCAGCAGTTATTGAAATACGGTCTGTGTAATTTATGAATTTCACAAAACAACACATTTTCAAGCAAGAAAACGGCCATGTGGCGTAGGTGATACAGAAAAGACAACTACCTGGCATAAAAGAACTTGGAATGACCTTTAAAATGATATATAGAAATACGTGTGTATTTGAGTCCTTCATTCTGAAGATGAGCACCTAAGTTTAGTGTTTTTTTCAACTTTGATGATTTTTTATTTATTTGCAAATTGAGAAAAAATAGTGTAAATAGATTGCAGTAGTCATGCAATAAGACAAATATCACTTCCTGCCATGTACTAAATTTAATAGTAAGAATTTGCTGTGTGAAATAACACTATCAGAACTTTTTTAACTAGTTATCCACTGGGATGAAGCGAAAAGTTTTCGCAACTTTTTCTCAGTACTTCAATCATCACACCATGATAAAAATTGAATAATAATAGGTGCCCAATTTGAAACACTATCAACTTAATATAGGATATTTAGGGCAGCAGTGGGGAAGCTATCAAACATATTACATATGAAACTGTTTTAAATTTTTTTAAATTGTATTTTTTGCCGGCAGCTCATGATCAGTCACTGATTTCAAAAGTTGCTATATATACGGTCAACAGGCACCCAACATTGATGTCTGGACCTTTTGACTTCAGAAAACATCCACACAATGCCATGAGATGTCTATCAAATTACCAAGTTACAATTCACCATCTTAACAACATAAATGCTAGGTTTTGGTTTTCCCATCAAGATGTTTTGGTGTGCAACTGTGCATGATAGCACTTCGAGCGAACTATTTTTAAGCCACCTGAAAAATTCTGGGATGAAGTGTTATCCATTTGAAATATGATTAAAAAATGAGTAAATAAATGTGACAAACTTTCCCTGTAGTAAAGTATCATTTGGTATTTCTTGCTGCTAAATATATAATTGCAGTAGCCAATGGATAAAGTCTCATTTACATGAGATGAATACGATTGTCACACACCTTTCATCAATATATGATCTCTGCTAAACGATGAATTTATCTTTTATAATTTAGGCCCAATGAAACCTTATGAGAACATTGATTTGTTGACAATTTACTTAATTTATTTCTAATAATTGTCATTCAGAACAAGTAGAACTCATTGAGAATGATTAATATAACAAGTACAATATTTAATATGAGATAAAATTCTCAGCCGTATATTTTTAAAAATTTTGGTCATATTGAAAACTACTCAACTTGAGTGTGGATATTCAGTATGAAGAACTCAAATACACACATATTTCTATACATCATTTTAAAGCTCTTCCCAAGTTCTTTCATGCTGGGTATTTGTTTTTTCCATATCACCTACGCCACATGGCCATTTTGTGACTTGAAAATGGGTTATTTTGTAAAATTCTAAATTTCAGAGTACAATATATTAATAACCAGTGGTTTTTGGACAATGATACTTATTTTACTCGTGCACTATATGGCAAAGAACTGCCATGTGAAATATGAAGATTTTTGGATGTGTTTAAGGTAGGCAAAAAAATTCATGAATATTGGATTTTAGTGTGATAAATCATTCAACTTTGAAAATTTCTGTTTGACCGGCATTCGTGTGGACAACCACTTTACTGCTTCTGTTTATTAGTTTAGGGTGTCACTGGCATTGTATGAAAAAATCAAACAGTTCGGGTCCAAATTTGAAGTGAAAAGACAATTTTACAAATGGACGTTTTTTAGTATTTTTTCCAATTTTTCAAACTTATTTTTATCATAACTCTAAAAATAATTGAGCTATCGTCCTGTAATTTCGGATTTGCTCTTCCCTAATTATGTTTTTGAAACGCAGAAAGTTTTAAAGAAATCGGAGGTGGTCATGCTGGAACCATTGGTTGATTTTGCATGGAATGACCCACCTGCTAGCCCAACAAGATGAGAGCAAGAAAGAGCACTTAGCTTTGAACTGTTAAAGATGACTTGGTTGATGACTTGTTGATGACTTGATGGATCCCTCTTGGTTGATGGCTTGGTACCAGAGAAAGGCCGGATATCTCCACCATGTGATGTTTTCACAACCGCGAAACATCACAGTTCCACAGCATTTCATATGATAGTATATGATATTTTTGAACACAAAAACTGAACTTATAAGAGGATGGGAGAAGCATTGCTTGTTTAATCAAGCTGCTATTCGGACAGCGAAACATCCGAAGGCCTTTTCGCAAGCAAACTTAGCACAAGAAGTGGCATCTAATATTATCTATGTAGTGATGGTCTCAACATCAAGAGTCCAAAGCAGGAAATTAGGTCAAGAGGACCAAGTGTCTTATCAGTGATTTGGTTTCAAATTGAAATAAACATGCCATAACTAACCTGCCCTTGCCTCTAAATAGCCCACACCGGTGCTGATGGGGCGTAAAACACAAACTCACTTACTCAGTAACCCGCCCTTCCCATACATCCAAGTAACCAAACAAACAAGCACATATAATTCACAACATATAACGACAAAAACTCAAGCAATGGGCTGGGTGAGGCCAGAACAAAGGGAATTTCACCCCATAAAGACAGCTCTAATCATAATTATTCAATCTTTGTATTTTATAGATCCAGCAGACAGAAGTTTACGGCAAAAGTATTTTCTTCCTGTTGCCACACCTTTTGGTGACACATCCACATTGGCGCGGGGCGATTTCCCTTGCACTAGGGCTAGGCAATTCTGAAACATAAAATTTCGCTGTCAGCCACATATTTCAGTTTGCTTTATTCAAACCAAATATATACAATTAACGGGAGTTGCAGGATATCCAGGAATTCCGGGAGTTACATGCTTAAATGGGGCCTATTTATACTTACTACCAAACTGGGTAAACTTGTCAACTTTTACAGAAGGTCCCTATAAAGACAGTTTTCGGGTTTGATAGTTAGGCCTATATATTGTTAAATGATTATGCAGTTTTGGGAACAATGCATTCTTTAAAATTACACAACATAAAGCAAACAAAAATAATTTGGTCACCCATCGCTGTTTCTGCTGGTGTTTAGAATTTTATACGTCTTTGCCAGTGCAATCACCCTCTCAATATGGACACGTTTGGACGCAATCTTCCTGTCATACCGACAAGGCGATGGTACAAACTGGTTTCTTTTCCTCAAAAAAAGTTGGTATGGCCAACTTCACGTCATATGGAGCAAGAAGATCCTATATTTTAAAGCCCTTGTCGACCATCACCTCGTCCTTTGGTTCAATCTTATTGAAAAAAGCTAAATCTCTTTCCATTGGAGCTCTATCACTTGCTGCACCACCGTATGCGCCTGGTATGTGTGAAATCAGTCCTCCAGCAGTAGAGCCGAGGATAACCTTTAGAGTATTGGCATTTTTGTAAGTCGAAAAGGTAACCTGTAACACATTGCAATTGGATTAGCAATTGTTCCCACCCTTGGCATTTTCTGAGACAACATTATATTTTTACAGTCTGTCATCTAGGGGCGGATCCAGACATGCATGATAGTCTAGGGGGACCCGGTTCGTGATAAATGTATTGTCTTGAATTCACTTGCATTTTTGTTTGCAGTCTTTAGAGGAGCTTGCACAAGGGTTGACAGCTACACTGTAGAATCTTGAAATATAGTCCAATTTCGAGGCATCTGACATTCTGTGAAATTTATATTCTGCCAGTAGGTGGTTTTTAAAGTTGTCTGTCAAACAAAAATCACCTTCCTGAAGTAAAGCTAATGCCACTTGGTCCTGCTGTTGCTTTGTGAATTGAATCAGCTTTTTGACACATTCCAACACAGACAGCTTTTTGTCAAGGCCCCTTTTGAATGCACGGTTTATTAGATCTCATAAAGCAAAGCTTTATGAGATCTTTTACATTTCTGAAGTTCTCTGTGCTAATCTGTGTCTAGTTGGCAATGAGGTCACTGTGACCTAGATATTGCAAAGGAGTGTGGAAAAGCTATCCGCTCAATTCTTATTCTGGAACGGAGGCAAGTCACATGAGAGTTTCTCTTAGTTAGATTAATAGAGGACCATGACAGCATCACAAAATAAAAACCGGGAAATTTTAGTTTTAACATTTTTGAGTAATTTTACAACACTTGTCTAACATGTACATGGCATGGCTCTCATTCCTAAGTAGGTCACAAGAGCATTGAGGCGTGACAATGTTATTATTGCAGCAATGCAAACATGCGCACAGATCTTTGCAAAATGTCTGTGCATCATGATTGTGAATTCACTTTTCAGTTTCATGTCAGTATATCTGTGTGAGTGAATCTTCAGCCTCATCAAGCTACTGATCAATGTAGAGACATACATTTTTGTGCCATCTGCTCTTCAGTCACACTAAGGAAATAAATTGGTGATAATAGTACTTTTTGTTACTGAAATTGGTCATGATAGTGACTGGTATCAAAATCTTATTTTAAAAATTCTGATTTTTTGGTGGTATTTACAATAATCGTGATCAACATCGCTAACACGGCAACAAGGGATACTTCCTGTCTATTGATCAATTAGAGGGGATTATTGTGGCAGAAAGCAGTTAGGAAATTGACACAAAAAATGCCACAAGGTGTTGCAACGGCTGAAATGGACATATTAACTTTTCATAGTGAGTCCGTTGCTTTCTGTTTTTCGGTAACGAAAGAAATAATCTTTTGAGAAATTCATGGGCTATCATCATACTATTAATTCATGGATTCCTCACGCTACTCCAGCCAAACTTCTGATAACTCTGCTATGAAAACTTGCAAGCAGCTTTTTTACGCTGCCCACAAGGTCCTCAGCCGGGTGTGGTATGTGTAATTACAGTCAAAGAAATTGAAGTGATGTTTTCTATATTCCTCCCTCCTCTCCCATGTCTTCACGGGTGTGGTGCTTAAATACAAAATACCTGTGGCATGTGAATTTCATCAAAATCAAATTTGATGCTTTAAAAAGACCCCTAGCACTCAATTTTCGCAACAATTTAATAAGCTTGAGTTTCTGAGTCACTTGCCAGCCAAGTGGCTACCATTTCAGCTTCAACTGAACTGTTGAATCAGTGTTAATATCCATATGTAGTAGGCAACCCAAAAACTCATGCTTATCAAGACTGCTGTGAATATCACTTTGTTATTCTCGGTCTTGGAATATGACGTCAAGAAGTGTGATTAACAAATTAAGAATTGATTGATCTATCTGTGAGTATGTATATTACACTGCAACTTTTACATGCTGAGCAATCAGGCCAAACATCAGTTCATTTCCACAGTTGACTATTGGAAGTACATGTCTGTTCTTACTTGATTTTCACATCATTTGAGACAGGATGTGTCCATGACGACTCTTCTCCATCCAACCAGTCGACTGAGGATGGGACCATTCGACTTCGGGGAAGGCTTGCATTTCCTTTGACTATGCATGTTGCCCGAAAGTAAATACCTGGACACTTGCGATTATATTCATTTCTGTCTATTGTACTTTATGTCTCTACCTACCCATTCTTCACTGTGCAACGTTTCGCACTTGCAAGTGTCCTGGTTTGTATTCTCTCAAGACTCTCACTGAATGCCGAAATAATAGGCCTCCCAACAGAATCCAAGTGGCCCATTTAACTGCTGTCTTTATGAGATCTTTGAAACCGAAAGGTTCTAGTTGACTCATTTGCATTCTGTGTATAATTAATGGGCGGATATCCAAGCCCACAAATAGCTCTCACATCAGCAGTCATGTGGTTTTTTATGAGAAGAGCTTTCTCCTTCAAGAAATACTGATAAAAGTCTATACCACATGAGTGGCACTTTGACCACTGATCTTTCGTCGAAGTCTTCTTGACTCTTGACAGTCAACCAACCCGGGCTGCTTTTCATCTCCTGACTTATAAAAACAAAATATGTCCATCATTATCTTTTTTGCAGCATCACCAGTTATTCCTAAGTTTGTTAATTTATGCTGGACATTGTCCTTCATGTGTATGTCACACAGAAGATGAAACGCTCGTTGGAACTGTTGGGTGAATGCAGAGTACAGGTTTTTTCTGAGTCTGAACCAATAGCCAGTATTCCCTTCAGTTCCTGCTTATACTTAACCATTTTGCTTGGCAATTCGTAGTAGGAACTAAAAAAAATTTTCTGATGAAGCTGGCCCAAGCATGACTACCATCTTTATTGAAGAATTTGAGATGTCTGTAAGTAGTCAGGGTAAGGTAGTACTTGCCAACATTGTAGATATAGCATCTATTTCAAGAACAGCAAACGTAGCCCTGGATGATCCTCTTAGGCCTACTGTTTTCCATTGATCCATTTTGAAGACTACTCCCGAGTAGTGATCCACTCTTCTAATTAGATATATTGGCTCCAAGGTTGTCATTGTCATTTGCTCAACTTTTGTTTCCATGATAATGCCCCCTCTGTCTTCAATAACGACAATGGGGGTAGAAAGGCAGCCACTGATAACGTGCAGGATCATGTCAACCGCATCCTGATCGAATTTTTTTTCAAAGATAAACGAATCGAACTCTTTCTTGAAGCTTGAACAAAACTACTGGTAATGTGCCATATTCATTTGTGTTTCCTTGATCATGTCCATGATGAGCTGGTGGTACGTGTAGTCCTGCCTCTGCAGTCCAACCAGCACAGCATCCAGGATACAATGCCTGTCGCCAGGGACATGGACTTCTTCAAGGTTGGGGAGTTGGAACTTGATATATTATCTTCAGCTCGAAGTAGTGTTCTCTTTGTGACTTACATGAAGGCAGACTGCGAAGTCTATCAAGAACTCTGAATCAGAGTAATAACACCCTTATTCACAAAAATCTCTATAACTAAAAAACATGGCTCTTCAATTGGCAGGACCAGCTGTGGTGGTTGGTGGCAGTACCTTGCTTATGAGAATCGGGAGTTCTGCTTGTTGTGAAAAGGATTCCATTTTTAAAAAGGCAGCCTCACTTATATTCTTTCCTGAAGATATAGTAAAGAGTGGGGTTTAGATTTAATCTTAGTTGTCTCTTGTGATTGTCTGAGAGGAACAAATTTTCTACTGGAGTTGTAATAAGTTGTAATAAGCAGCTCATAGGGGGAGGGGAGCTTGAAAATAAAATTTGTATCTGCCACATGGAATATCTTGATTCTCACATGAATCCTTTCCAATGTAGGTTGCTCTAAATTACAAGGTATCAAGGCCTTCAGTTTGCTCTTTCATAATACTAATTCAATATAACCAATGTCTTCGGATACACTGCTGGTGAAACATTCTGGCGTGTGCGCATCTACTTTGCTGCAGTGATCCTAGTGTCGGTCGAAATCATTGTGCACCAAATTTGGAAAGCTGTAATTTCAATGTTTGTTCATGTAGAGGACAAGTTGTCCTGGACAGCTGCTCTTTGCCTGGCCTGTCTTCCTTCATACCATAGAAGCTCGCACATCTTTAATTTTCCTTGCTCCTGAGTCCTGAGCCTCAACATTTTTTTTTGTTGCTTATGAAGTTGGCAATCCTTGAAGTACACAGATCATCTACATCTCAAACCTCCCGACTTTTTCCATCTCTTGTAGGGTAATCTTACAAGATAATGGTAATTGGGCATCACTTTTCGCTTTCTTGATCATTGTGTTGAAAACTTGAGATGGTATGAAATCAATATTAGTATATAGTAGATAAACTTTTAATGATAAAATATCACAAATGATATTTCAGATTGAAATTCGGGCAAATGTACCATCAATAAAATTACCCCGCAGCTGCTGGTGTCCTCTTGACGAGCACTTTTCAACCCCATGTCTCTGGTCCACCCTTTAAGTTCGTTCCAGCCTGAACTCTTACTGAGTTCACAGGTGTGTTTCCTGCAACATAATCTCATACATCACCGCAGGTGGCAGGACTAGAAAGGGCTGACTTAATTGATGTGACAAAAAATTTGAATAAGTTGTTGCCTAAATTAAAACCTACATCTTTTTCTATAACATCAAAAGGGCTTACTTGCCCCCCCCCCCTCCCGGCCCTGGCCAAAAGCAGGAGGGGCAATTGTCCTCCCTGCCCCCCCCCCCCGTGGTGTCACCAGGATTTATTTTAGGGGAGGGGCAAGGGGGGGGCGAGGCCGTTCAACCAGGGTTGAGGAACATGTGACTTGTAGTGACACATACATGGGACAATGGGTTTTAGCGAACCATTTGGGGGCCCCCCCCCCCCCTGTTGGTGACACCCCTTATGAAGTTTGCAATCTTTGAAGTACACAGATCATCTACATCTCAAACCTCTGACTTTTTAATGGAGGTGTTTACACACCGCCATTTATGTAGTTGGTGAGGAATGGGGGTAAGAGAGTGGGTAAAATTTTGGCGGGAAATTCAAAATTTGGAGAAGAAAATCTGGAATAACTCTTTTCATATTTCGAATAATCTCTGAATTGTTAAAATGCCCACAACTAGCGATGCAGGGGCAGCAGGGCTGTTATTGCAGCCTACTTGTATTGATCTCCAATAATTCTAAGTACTCCTTTTATCAGTTTTTTGTTTGGAGTTTTTTTTTTTTGGTGTTACAGTCCACCATTTTGAAAATAATGTGTATTGTGTTCTGTGTATGCAAATGAGATGTCCACCATTTTGAAATTTATGTGTATTGGGGTTTGTGTATGCAAATGAGCTGATCTGGAACTATGTCATGGGGACATTTGGATGTGTATTGGTCAGTTTGCCGACTTGGAATTTATGTTATCAGAATACTAGGTCACAGGACATGAGATTTCAACAGTTATATATATAAATTCCTACTATTTCAATGAAATTTAGGGATGAGTGTATTTATTGATAGGGCTAAATTAATATACATTGACAGATTGCTAGCTAAATAAATGAATAGGTAAATACCGGTAGATAGATGGAAAGAGATAGAGATAGAAAGATAGAAAGATAGATAGCAAGATAGATTAGGAAGATAGAAATATATATCTATAGAAGAATACATAGATAGATAGTTACATAGATAAAGAAGGATGGCTTTCATGTATGAATTTTATGGATTAGATAGATTTCACGAATTATATGGATAGATTTAAGAGATAAAGTAAATAGCTTATACTGATTAGTGGGATAAGACAAAGACAAAACTTCTTTATTGGTCATTTGTGAAAAAATTAATGCAGAATGAAATTGTTGGTGAAAAGATAATAGGTTACACAGATTTATCAAAAGGGTATTGGTAAGCATGAGCAATAGATCGCAATTTGGTTCTTGTGTTGCAATTTCTGACACGGTTCAACATGTTCAGAAGGGGGTAGAGAGCTCAGTTGGTAATGCACTGGGTTGCCAATCACTTGGTCCTTGAGTTGAATCCCACATTGGTGAGGTCACCATTACTTGTGTTGGACAGTAGTTTCAATCATCCTTTGCTTCATTGCCATGTCCTCCTCCTGTCCTAATTGGCCTGCATAAATAAAGGACTTAAAGCCTCAGTCGTCCATCTATCTGTCCAATAATCCGTGAAAATCTGACATGGGATTTCACATGATTTCAGCTCTTTACAAAGTCTAGATTGATAGATTGAGTTAGTAATTTTGGCAGTCTGCAAGTTATCAGGTAGTGGTATGTAGGATTCCTTAAATTGGGTAAATGTGTAGCATGTTGAGGACTCCCGCTCTCTATCCCATCTCATCAATCAACCCTCGTGAGTGCCCAGAGCTGCACTTAGAGGGCTGCACTTGCCATAACTATCTATCTGTCAATCCATCGTCACTAATATGCTGGCCTACAAACCTGTCAATCCGGCAGCTACTTTAACCACTGGGTTGCCACATACTTTCAGTCGACTTCTGAGGATCTTTCCTTGCGGCTTTGCC
Organism: Platynereis dumerilii; assembly: GCA_026936325.1. Taxonomy (NCBI): domain Eukaryota; kingdom Metazoa; phylum Annelida; class Polychaeta; order Phyllodocida; family Nereididae; genus Platynereis; species Platynereis dumerilii. Next base: position 78,628,593 of record JAPTHN010000002.1, on the reverse strand, counting down.
TTGGTTCAAACCTGGGTCAGTCAATTTGGAATATTTTCAGTTTACTCTCAAAATTTTTATGTCTCACAGAGTTGTTCAATGTCATTTGGTTGACTATAAACCTCTATAAATTTTAACTATTAAGATCAAAAAAAGTCCCAGGTGGGTGTCATTCAGAGGACATGTTAAATCATTGTCTCTTTCAATCATTTTCAAAAAGGGCAAACGTGCAACGTGTAGACGACTCCGGCTGTATCTACCATCTCATTGATCAACCTGTGATCACCCACTCCTCTTAAATGGCTGCACTGGTGCATACCATATCTATCCATCTAGCTATCTATCTGTTTGTCTATCTATCTATCTATATATCTGAAAATACCTGTCTGAATAGTTAGGGCAGTGCAATACAAATGATCTGCTGGATTCAGGGGATGCGAACGTAGACACCACACCACCTCCATTTTGAACCCCTGGGTTCTTGTTTCACCTCTTGCAGGGTACTAGAAAATGGTAATTTGGCATCACTTTTTCGCTTTCTTGATCATTGTGTTGAAAATTTCCACTGACATATCCAAACTATCAAGTCACGGTCCTGGGCATTTGACAAAGGGAATTGTGACATCTGTTTTAGCCAGCTTTCTCAGATTTACCAAACCCTCCTCCAGCTTCTCTATGGATATATTGGCAGTGCAAAGTCAGCTTTGGGTAAAGTTCTATTTTTTTCATATAAAATTTTGACACTCGGTCAAAATTTGCCAATTAGTGCGAATATTAATGGAAAAAATTTCTGACATTGAAGAATATTTTTACCTCAATCCTTGGATGTTTTGGTGGGTGATTGAGAGGCTTGACTTAGGAAATTTCTGCGCTAGAGTATCTCCCTGTTGTGGCATTTTGTTGAGATGCCTGCTTATGGTGAAGTTGTAAGTCCGTAAGATACGGGGAGGTTCTGTTTTGAGGCGAAGGCGGATTCTGTTGAGAAATTGGGGCGAATGGTAAGTCATCTTTTTGCCACATCTTCTGTGTCAATGACAAGATGGAGAAGAGTGTCATGAAAAATATTGCGGAGTGAGTATGACATGTAGAGTGCTTAGCCTTTACCTGGATTATCTTCAAGTTGCCGACAACTAGGTCAGTCACAGGGTTGACAATTTGGAACAAAGGCTTGAATGCTGAGTGTATTGTTTGGCCTTCAATGTTAAAGGCAGCAGGGTTAGTCAGTGAGGACCTTGACTTGGTCAAATGAATCTTTGGAAAGTTGATGGTATATGCACTTGAAAACCCGTGATTTCCCAGTCCCGTTCCCAACTGAAACCAGGATGCGGTAGGGGCCTACTGGGGGGCTGGCTTCTGATCATTGACTGTTAGAAGAGCATGCATTTGCATGAATTGAAAGAGTTCTTGCTGTTGATCATTTAGTCGTTGCAATATTGGTGCTATACTGCATCCTGGGGTGGATGTTGTTTGCTGCGGCTGTTGGCAACTTGACTGTAATTCTGGTATATCTTCTTGTGGGCCGTCTTCTTCTAGAGAAAAGATGTTTTGGAGGATCTGTGCTTCGGTGTCAGTTTCTAGTCGTTCTTCTTCAGTTGATGTTCTTCTTCATATCATAGAAGCTCGCACATCTTCAATTTTTCCTTACTCCTGAGTCCTGAGCCTGAACCTTTTCTTTGTTGTTGCTTATGAAGTTTGCAACCTCTGAAGTAGGTACACAGATCATCTACACCTCAAACCTGCGACTTTTTCCACCTCTTGCAGGGTACTCTTACAAGAAAATGGTAATTTGGCATCACTCTTCGCTTTCTTGATCATTGTGTTGAAAATTTCCACTGACATATCCCCCCCCCCCCCAAACTATCAAGCCTTTTCCTGAACCACATTCCTGGGAATTTGACAAAGGGCATTGTGACATCTGTTTTAGCCAGCTTTCTCAGATTTACCAAACCCTCCTCCAGCTTCTCTATGGATATATTGGTAACATCAAGTGCAAAATCAGCCCGGGAAGGATAAAAGAAATTTTTATCTTTCTCAAAACAATGTATTTATTTAATGAACATAACTATGTTTAACTTAATTGAGAAGTAGATGGTCAAATGAAATGCAGTATATTGATTGACCGCAGTTCAAGATTGATTAACAATTATAACCTAAATTTTTTGTGTAGGTCTCGTTTGCAGTTATTTTTTTAAACACCAATATTCCTGTTTTGTCGGAGCGCTGTGCATATTTTTCCACAATGGTATTTTATATAAGTGAAATGCCAAGTACTTATTTACTGCTCTCAACTGCGAAGTTTCCCAAAAGGACTGTTTGATGAAGTGAGTGATATTAACGACTATCTATTAGCTTGTAATAAAATGATTATTGTCAGTTTGACATACTACTAGATAGGGTACTCTTTAACATTGTAAAATGGAAGATCATGCAATTGCTATGACAGATCACACCTTTTGAATGGCAGATTCAAACGGGATGGCAGATGTCTTATCATCCAAGGCAGAATGCTTTAACTAAATGGCAGATCCCCAAAAAATTTCCTATCTTTTAACATTGCAAAATGATAGATTGCTATTTTGTACTGTCAGATTGCTCTTTTGGCCAAGCAGATCATGAAAATAGGTCTATATACATACATGTATTTGTGTGTGTGTGAATGGTGCGTTCTGTGTTGGTTCAAATAAAGAATATTAACCTTGTACAGTGTACACTCTAAAAAGTTATATGAGCATCACTTACTATTCGATGCTTACTATTTTCTGGTGACATTTATCACTTCTTGGTAAGTGAATCATTTCTGGCTGTTGTCTTTGGGATGGTCCTCGTGCCTCCTGAAAATACATACTTTGTGTGATTGCAGCCCATTTCTTCCAGACTGCCCCATCTGCCGAAGATGTGTGTCAGAGTCATTTGCTGGACAAAAGTCCACAACTTGTTACAAAATGTGTAAATTTACGCCCATCCCTGCAATATTAGTGCAAACTAGAATTTACTGTTCAACGCAAGGAGATATTTTAAACTTATTTTAAAGTATAATTTAAGTTTATCATATCTTGTTTTTTTCCCAATTACCTAAGTAGATCACTTTTAATTTAGTTTTAATAAATGCCGTTTGTCTTCTCACAGCAAATCAAACCAGTAATTTTGGTTAAAATAAGTAGGAGTTTATTAAATCAACATGTGGTGTTGTACAGGTAGATTTTGTAAAAATGATATAAGTATGAGATCTGATGACAATCAACAAGGCTGTAAGTCGCATGAACACAATCAATTTTAACCCCTACTAGTACTAGAATATAAATGCCACAACTAATTTAAGGTTAAGTAAATAAATGGTTTAAGGTGAAGTTAGAACATAACTAGAATACATGGATACATGGATGAAAAAAACAAATAAATAGCTGGTGGGTTTTGGCTTGGTTAGACGGAACCCCAGTTGATTTGGCGTTTACGGGCACAAGGCAAGGTGAGCGCCTCAGAGTATTGAATCGACTGCTGTGGTAGTAGGGAGTGAAGTGGGACGAATTTGTCGTGCCAGATTTTTTCCTTGATTGGGAGTGGTACTTGTGCTGAAATGTTCACTCCTGCTGTTATAATGGGACGTGGCAATGGTGTGAACGGCTGGATAATAACAAAATGTGAAAAACCTGTAGAAGGTGCTGTGTCCGAAGTGGGAGTGGTGTTGTCAGTGTGGCTTGGTGGCAGGGAAGGCATATGGTTGCCTGCCGTTGGTGTATACGTGGCGGTCGGTGTGGAAGTGGGCGAGGCTGCAGGTGCAATTTATTGTTGTTCGGTTGTAAGGTCAACAAGGTTGCCTGACAGCCGACAGGGAATGGCGAAGATCAGTGACCTCCTGTCGTAGCATGTCAACCTGAGTTGTTGTTTGTCTTGACCTGCTGCGGCTTGCGCTTCTGGAGAGTCACCTGGAATGACTGCGTCTGTGGCATTGACTCTTGGATCATGGTTGATCAGAACGGGACAATCGATCATCTTGCACTTTATGTATAGTGACGGCACGTTTTAATTGACCCAGTTGCATGATGTCAGGCTCTGCAGGTCTTCTCAAGATAACTGTTCTCCGTTAACATGAGGACTCATTGCGGAGGACTGTTGTTGGATCGACATTGAAGGCTTGTCTGTTTGGCCAGATTCGTGTGCTGTCGGAAATTGCTGGTGTTGTATTGATGACCTTGAGGTCGTGTCTATTGTTGGATTGTCAAAGTCCTTGAGAATGTAAGGAGGCAGGTTTTCTGGAAGGGCTTGCGGGATGTATCTGATGGAACGCAGGACACTGTTGACGAAGCCGTCGTAGACATCAATGTTGACTGTCAGGATACCGCGTGCATTTGGTTTGATAGTGATGGATTTTTAGAGAAATTGTAGATTTGATAATAAAATACTAGTATGGAGTGTCCCTGCAGAATGTTTTGCCTTTGGTGGTGACTCTGTCTATAGCTTGGAGCATGGTTTAGAGTCTCAGGAAGGGCAACTGGCATGTATTCATTGTGTAGGTTGCTTGTGGAGAAGTTGTAAGTCGGTAAGACGGAGAGGTTTTCTTTTGAGGCGAAGGCGGATTCTGTTCGAGAAATTGGGGCAAATGGTAAGTCATCTCTTTGCCACATCATCTGTGTCAATGGCAAGATGGAGAAGAGTGTCATGAAAAATATTGCGGAGTGAGTATGACATGTAGAGTGTTTTGCCTTTACCTGGATTATCTGGAAGTTGCCGACAACTAGGTCAGTCGCAGGGTTGACAGTTTGGAACAAAGGCTGTTCCGTTCATTTTCTGAAAGTTGTTTGTAGGCACCGACGTTGATCTTGAATGCTGAGTGTATTGTTTGGCCTGCAATGTTAAAGGCAGCAGGGCGAGTCCGTGCAACTTTGAAGTCTGTGTCTTGGTGAAATAAATCTTTGAGATTTTCATATATTTTGGATTCTTGATGGTATATGCACTTGATGACCTGCGATTTCCCTCTCCCGGCCCCACCAAAACCAGGATGTGGGGGCAGGTTTCTGATTGTTAACTGTTTGAAGAGCATGCATTTGCGTGAAGTGAAAGAGTTGTTGCTGGTGATCATTGGGTTGAATATGTGTCCAGGGTAAAAAAGGACCTTTTTTGATGGCCGGGTCAGTGTATATTAAGTTGGGATTGATGTTTTTGATGTGGAGGCCTGATTGTGATGTAACTCTTGAAAGGGCACATAAAACATTTTTGTTTGAAGATGTGGTCCATGCAGGTGATTGAGGTTTTGGAGAGTTGGGCCTTGCACTTTATGTATGGTGATGACACATGTTGTCATTGACCCAGTTGCATGATGTCAGGCTCTGGAGGTCTTCTCGAGATAACTATTCGCGGCCAACATGAGAGTGGGAAAACTGTTGTTGGACCGACATTGAAGTCTTGCCTGTTTGGCAGGATTGATGTGCTGTTGGGGAATTGCTTGGCTGTAATTCTGGTATATCTTCTTTTGGGCCGTCTTCTTCCAGAGAAACGATGTTTTGGAGGATCTGTGCTTCAGCGTCAGTTTCCAGTCGTTCTTCTTCATTTGATGTTCTTCTTCACATCATAGAAGCTTGCACATCTTCAATTTTTCCTTACTCCTGAGCCTCAACCTTTTTTTTGTTGCTTATGAAGTTTGCAATCTTTGAAGTACACAGATCATCTACATCTCAAACCTCCGACTTTTTCCACCTCTTGCAGGGTACTCTTACAAGAAAATGGTAATTTGGCATCATGTTTCGCTTTCTTGATCATTGTGTTGAAAATTTCCACTGACATATCCAAACTATCAAGCCTTTTCCTGAACCACATTCCTGGGAATTTGACAAAGGGCATTGTGACATCTGTTTTAGCCAGCTTTCTCAGATTTACCAAACCCTCCTCCAGCTTCTCTATGGATATATTGGTTGTGCAAAATCAGCCTGGGAATGAAAAAAAAATTGTTCTTTCTCAAAACAATGTATATGTTTAAGGAACATAACTATGTTTATGTTAATTGAAAAGTAGATGGTCATATGAAATGCAGTATAGGGTCAAACCAGCTGGTTTCATCAAATGGCTCCCACCTGACCCCTCAGATTTTTCTGAAAAAATTCTCAAAACAAGGCAATATAGTTAGTAGGCTGTGTGCAAAATTTCAAGTCTCTATCTTCTATAGTTTTTGCTACACAAAATAAAAACGAGGGTAATGTTTTGTCAATTTTCGCCCTCGTTTTTGTGACATCAAATGGAATTGAGATTTCAGAAAGCTATATCTTCAAAATTAATAATGCTATTGGCCTGAAATTTTGTGTGTGAAATATTTGGGCCCAGATACTTCCATTTCTTTGATTATTGTTGGTATAGGACTCTATTCCACGGAACTGTGACTGCTCAAACATGCTCTTTCATTTAGCAAAATGTTCTGGGTCACCATGTTTGAAAGGCTTTAGCTAGGAAAGTATTAGTGAGAGAAGGTTGATTTTTTCTGAAGAGCTAGCTGTCATTGAGTTTTAACAGTCTGGTAAAAAATCAAGCATGTTAGGTATTTCGTATTTAGAATATAGCAGTACAAAGTCTGGGAAAAACCTAAAGTTCAGCAACTTCAGCGCCCATTTGCAAATGTCTGACAACCTGAAAAAATTTCAAACCAAAACTGTCTGGAAGAAAATATGGTTCACTAACAGATGCATTAAGATGAATGTGGTGCAAGAGCTCATTATTTAGTTATGAATTTTTTAGTAACCTTCTCAAAACGCTCGTTTTTGTAATATCAAATGGAATTGAGATTTTAGAAGGCTATATCTTCAGAACCAATATAGCTGTCAGCCTGAAATTGTGTGTGTGCAATATTTGGGCCCAGATACTACCTCTCCTTGATTTTTGCTGGTATAGGACTGTTTCCCTGTGAAATGTCACTGTTCAAATATGCTCATTCATTTGGCGACACCTTGGTACACCATGTTTGGAAGGCTATTATTATTTGGGCTTAGATACCACTTTTCCTTGATTATTGCACCTTCAGGTGTGTTTTAATAAGATCTGTGACTGTTCAAATATGCTCATCCATTTAGCACTACTTTCTGGTGCACCATATTAATTTTGGAAGCCTATTTTACTAAGGAGAATAGTAAGCTGAACCAAGTTTTATTAAAAACTTTCTTAAAGGACATATTGTTGACTAACTTATTTTCTAAGATGAATGTGGTGCAAGAGCTAATTATTTAGTTATGAATTTTTAACCTTTTTAAATTGATCATTTTCGCACCTTCACTTTATTTTGTACTTAGAATGGAAATCAGCTTTGAAAAGTATAATTTCCAGAACTTGTGATGCTACTGGTCCCAAATTTTATTGTGAATGAGATATGGGTCTAGATATGTCCTGTGCTTGATTATTAGACGAGCAGGGCCGTCTATAGTATTACTAGATCCCGTGATGTTCCGGTTTTGAAATCACGGGTCAATGAGTGCACATCTCGTTCTCAATCGTGGCCTGCAAACGTCAAATTAATCCTTTCCTCACCTGCCCAAAAGCCCATATAAACTATCAAGATGCGAAATTCCAATTCTGATGCTTTTCCTTTACTTAGATCTGCATTAAATGGCTTTATTTCCAGTGTTTACTTGTCATTTTTCTCGCGATTATCCAAAATGCAATGCTTCGAAAATGGTACAACACTGTACAACATATGCGTCCTGGGAGGTGTTGCAACCAAGCACACATGCTCCACCTAGTGTATAATTCGTAGGTGGGTGGAAAGCATAAAAATAGGGAAATGGCAAATCAATGGTGGAAATCAATGATGATGATGATAGATAGATAGATAGATACTTATTATTAGATAGATAGATAGATAGATAGATAGATAGATAGATAATAATAATAAATATTTTATTTGCCTCAATAAGAGATAATACAAATTACATTAAAAACAATAAAATCAACAAAATTAATTAATAGATAAGGGGGCGACCATTTCATATCTACTAAGGATGAGGGGGCAGCCATTTAATATCTCTTAAGAATAAGGGGGCAACCATTTAATATCTACTAAGGTGCTAAGATAACAAAAGTATGTGCATGAATGAACCAAGGGGGCAACCATTTAATATCTCCTAAGCAGTGATGATAGATAGATAGATACATAGATAGATAGATAGGATAAGGGGGCGACCATTTAATATCTACTAAGGAGGGGGCGGCCATTTAATATTACTAAGAATAAGGATACATAGATAGATAGATAGGATAAGGGGGCGACCATTTAATATAGATCTACTAAGGAGGGGGCGACCATTTAATATTACTAAGAATAAGGGGCACACATGGGGACACGGCCCCCAGGGACATGGGGACACGGCCCCCGGGGACATGGGGACACGGCCCCCGGGGACATGGGGACACGGCCCCCGGGACATGGGGACATACCCCCGGGGACATGGGGAAATACCCCCGCGGCCATGGGGACATACCCCCGCGGACATGGGGACATACCCCGCGAACCTGGGGACATACCCCCGCGGACATGGGGACATACCCCCGCAGACCCCCGTTGCTGCTGCTAGGGTGCCTCCCCCCTGGGGTGCCCAACCTCCTTGGCTGCCCCACTTAGCATGGTGTCATGTACTGGTAGCAGAGCTCTGTTTGTGCATCTCCTCGGGGGCGGGGGCCTCGGGGCCTCACCACAGGCCCTCACCTCAGGAGCACAATTACCTAATTACTCTACCAGTCACGTGGGTGTACTGGCTTACTAAGGATATTGTGCAGGGCCTCACGATGCACCCCACATCACATTCCGACAACCACCGCCTGCCCGCTGCTCGTCTTGCATATGGAAATATGCTTCATCTAGTTTCTGGTATAGGGCTGCTTATCTGGGAACAGTTGCGGTTCAAATATGCTAATCATTTAACATCCGTTTTTGGATTGGCGTGCTATGAGCATTTTGAACATTAATGGTTCCCAGACAAACAGTCAAATACCAGCAATATTCTAGGAGATGAAGTGTATTAGCCATAACTGTGCTCATAAAAAAATTCCGTCAAATGGCGTAATTAGTGTTGGAGATATAGCCTTCTGAAATCTGAATTCCATCACAAAAATTAACTTGTTTGAATAATGAGCTATTGCACCAAATTCATTTGAGAACATGAATTAGTCAACAATATGTCCTTTCAGAAAGTTTTGGTTGGAACTTGGTACAGGTTGTTATTCTCCTTGATAATAGCCTTCCAAACATGGTGTACCAAGGTGTCGCCAAATGAATGAGCATATTTGAACAGTGACATTTCACAGGGAAACAGTCCTATACCAGCAAAAATCAAGGGGAGGTAGTATCTGGGCCCAAATATTGCACACACACAATTTCAGGCTGACAGCTATATTGGTTCTGAAGATATAGCCTTCTAAAATCTCAATTCCATTTGATATTACAAAAACGAGCGTTTTGAGAAGGTTACTAAAAAATTCATAACTAAATAATGAGCTCTTGCACCACATTCATCTTAATGCATCTGTTAGTGAACCATATTTTCTTCCAGACAGTTTTGGTTTGAAATTTTTTCAGGTTGTCAGACATTTGCAAATGGGCGCTAAAGTTGCTGAACTTTAGGTTTTTCCCAGACTTTGTACTGCTATATTCTAAATACGAAATACCTAACATGCTTGATTTTTTACCAGACTGTTAAAACTCAATGACAGCTAGCTCTTCAGAAAAAATCAACCTTCTCTCACTAATACTTTCCTAGCTAAAGCCTTTCAAACATGGTGACCCAGAACATTTTGCTAAATGAAAGAGCATGTTTGAGCAGTCACAGTTCCGTGGAATAGAGTCCTATACCAACAATAATCAAAGAAATGGAAGTATCTGGGCCCAAATATTTCACACACAAAATTTCAGGCCAATAGCATTATTAATTTTGAAGATATAGCTTTCTGAAATCTCAATTCCATTTGATGTCACAAAAACGAGGGCGAAAATTGACAAAACATTACCCTCGTTTTTATTTTGTGTAGCAAAAACTATAGAAGATAGAGACTTGAAATTTTGCACACAGCCTACTAACTATATTGCCTTGTTTTGAGAATTTTTTCAGAAAAATCTGAGGGGGTCAGGTGGGAAAATTTTCAGAAATTTGATGAAACGGCGCGGTTTGACCCTATATTGATTGACTGTGTTTCAAGATTGATTGACCATTATTACCTAAATTATTTGTATAGGTCTCATTTGCAGTTAATTTTTTTAACACCAATATTCCTGTTTTTGTAGGAGCGCTGTGTATATTTTGCCACAATGTTAATGCAATTTTATATAAGTGAAATGCCTAGTACTTATTCACTGCTCTCAACTGCAAAGTTCCCCGAAAGGACTGTTTGATGAATAGAGTGATATTAACTATTATCAATTTGCTTATAATAAATGATAAAATGATTATGATTATTGCCAGTTGGACATTTAAGCATCTGTTACTATTCGATGCTTACTATTTTCTGGTGACATTTATCACTTCTTGGTAAGTGAATAATTTCTGGCTCTTGTCCTTGAGATGGTCCTTGTGCATCCTGAAAATACATACTTTGTGTGATTGCAGCCCATTTCTTCCAGGCTGCCCCATCTGCTGAAGAAGTGTGTCCAAGTCATTTGCTGGACCCAAGTGCACAACTTGTTACAAAATGTGTAAATTTACTCCCATTCCAGCAATATTAGTGCAAATTAGAATTTCAACATACTGTTCAACACAAGGAGATATTTTAACCGTATTATGAAGCATAATTTAAGTTTATCATATCTTGTTTTTTCCCAGTTGCCTAAGTAGATCACTCTTAATTTAGTTTTAATAAATGCCATTTGTCTTCTCACAGCAAATCAAACCAGTAATTTTGTTAAAATAAGTAGGAGTTCATTAAATCAACATGTAATGTTGTACAGGTACATTTTGTAGAAATGATATAACTTTGAGATCTGATGACAATCAACAAGGCTGTAAGTCGCATGAAACACAATTAATTTTAACCCCTACTAGTACAAGAATATAAATGCCACAAAGTAAATAAGTGGTTTAAGGTAAAGTTAGAACATATCTAGAATACATGGATACATGGATGAAAAAAACAAATAAATAGCTGGTGGGTTTTGGCTTGGTTAGTCGGAACCCCAGTTGATTTGGCGTTTCTGGGCACAAGGCTAGAATGAGCGCCTCAGAATATTGAATCGACTGCTGTGGTAGTAGGGAGTGAAGTGGGACGAATTTGTCGTGCCAGATTTTTTCCTTGATTGGGAGTGGTACTTGTGCTGAAATGTTCACTCCTGCTGTTATAATGGGACGTGGCAATGGTGTGAACTGCTGGATAATAACAAAATGTGAAAAACCTGTAGAACGTGCTGTGTCCGAAGTGGGAGTGGTGTTGTCAGTGTGGCTTGGTGGCAGGGAAGTCATATGGTTGGTTGCCTGCCATTGGTTTGTACGTGGCAGTCGGTGTGGAAGTGGGCAAGGATGCAGGTGCAATATTTATGGAAACTGCTCCAAAACCCTCCTAGGAAAACTCGAACGGCTGCTACAGAAAGGAGGGAGAATCGTACTTAACGTCCCATTTGATACTCCCACACGGACTGTTATTAATAAGCTGAAGTGGTTAACTCTCCCTGAAAGAATCCTTTACCACAGATGCATCATGGTCTACAAGTCACTCGATGGACAACTGCCTGATTACTTAAATTGTAAATTTGTCCACCCTGACCATGGGTACAATACCAGACAGTCCTCCAGCTTGAAGCTCCGTAAGTGCCATACAAGTATGGGCCAAAAAGCTTTGACTTTCATTGGTGCTAAAGACTGGAATTCACTACCTCATGGCATTAGGTCATCATCAAGTCTAAACGTTTTTAAGAGTAAATTATTACAACACATACTGTCCAAGAGATCTTTACAATATTTTATTGAATTTTAAAATATTTAATATCTCTATAGTTTTTACCCCATGTTACACATTTTACTCTTTTATACTTGCTTTTACCTACATGTATTTATAATATGTTCTAGTCTTTGTATTATATATGTTGTTATTTGTCAGGGCCTTGTTGAAAAACAGTATATTGTGCTGAATCAAGTTACCCTGCCTAAATAAAAGCATTTTGACTTGACTTGACTTGACTATTGTTGATCAGTTGTAAGGTCAACAAAGGTGCCTGGACAGCCGACAGGGAATGGCGAAGATCAGTGACCTCCTGTCGTAGCGTGTCATCCTGAGTTGTTGGTCTTGAGCTGCTGCGGCTAGGGCTTCTGGAGTATTACCTGGAATGACTTCGGCTGTGGCGTTGTGGGTTTTTGGATCGTGGTTGATCAGAACGGGACGATCGATAATCTTGTACTTTATGTGTAGTGACGGCACATGTTTTCATTGACCAAGTTGCATGATGTCAGGCTCTGCAGATCTTCTCGAGATAATTGTTCGCCGCCAACATGAGAGCGGAGGACTGTTGTTTGATCGACATTGAAGGCTTGTCTGTTTGGCCGGATTCATGTGCTGTCGAGGAATTGCTGGTGTTGTATTGATGACCTTGAGGTTGTGTCTATTGTTGGATTGTCAAAGTCCTTATGTAAAGAGGCAGGTTATTTGGGAGAGCTTGTGGGATGTATCTGATGGAACCCAGGACACTGTTGATGACCCTGTCGGAGACGTCAATGTTGACTGTCAGGATAACGCGTGCATTATGTTTAATGGTGATGGATGCTGGGAGAGCAATTGTAGATTTGATGGTAGAATACAAGAATGGAGTGTCCCTGCGGAATGTTTTGCCTTTGGTGGTGGCTCTGTCTGTAGCTTGGAGCATGGTTTAGAGTCCCAGGAAGGGCAACTGGCATGTATTGATTGTGTAGGTTGCTTGTGGAGAAGTTGTAAGTCGGTAAGACGGAGAGGTTTTCTTTTGAGGCGAAGGCGGATTCTGTTCGAGAAATTAGGGCAAATGGTAAGTCATCTCTTTGCCACATCATCTGTGTCAATGGCAAGATGGAGAAGAGTGTCATGAAAAATATTGCGGAGTGAGTATGACTTGTAGAGTGTTTGGCCTTTAACTGGATTATCTGGAAGTTGCTGACAGCTAGGACAGTCGCAGGGTTGACAGTTCACTTTCTGAAAGTTGTTGGTAGGTACAGACATTGATCTTCAATGCTGAGTGTATTGTTTGGCCTGCAATTTTAAAGGCAGCAGGGTTAGTCAGTGCAACTTTGAGGACCTTGACTTGGTCAAGTGAATCTTTGGAACGTTGATGTTATATGCACTTGATGACCTGCGATTTCCCCGTCCCTATCCCAATTGAAACCAGGATGCAGTAGGGGCCTACTGGGGGGCTGGCTTCTGATCATTGACTGTTAGAAGAGCATGCATTTGCATGAATTGAAAGAGTTCTTGCTGTTGATCATTTAGTTGTTGTAACATTGGTGCTATACTGCATCCTGGGGTGGATATTGTTTGCTGTGGCTGTTGGCAGCTTGACTGTAATTCTGGTATATCTTCTTGTGGGCCATCTTCTTCTAGAGAAACGATGTTTTGGTGGATCCGTGCTTCAGCGTCAGTATCCAGTCGTTCTTCTTCAGTTTAACTGTCGGCTAAAAGCTTTGCAGCTTGTGTTATTGTTTTACTGTTCATCACCGACGTTAAATAAAGTTTTATCTTATCTTATCTTATCTTATCTTTGATGGAATAGAAGCTGCCCACCTGTCTTCTTGTGGTTGAGCTTCTTGCAGTAACTGCCAGGCTTTGTCAAGTCCATTGGACAACTAATCATAAATTTTGTTCATGTTGTTCGGTGTTGTTTGTGACACATGACATTTCAGGAAGAAAGATTCGTATGTGTGGTGTTCAGATTTGAATGAACCGCTGGTGTGCGGCCAGTAGTCTTTGTAGTGCTCAAAGTCTTGGAACTTCTTGAAATCAGGGTACCTGATTACTGCAAGAGTTGTTCTTTTGCAGTTGCCTTTCAAAGTGAAGTTAGCGCTTTTTGTTTGTGAGTCATCTGGAATTTCATCGGTGTCTTCCTTTGAAATTCTTGTAACCGTGGGTCTATGCACAAACTGAACAAACTCCGTACTGGATACTTTTCCAATTTTATTTATTGGAGAGGCTTCATGTATATTAGTGAAATCACTCACAAAAGTCTGGTAAAATAAAAGAGGGCAGTGGCACAAAAATCAGTGGCACATTTCACTGCAACACAAAAAAGAAAGAATTGTTGCAACTCAGTCATGGAACATACACCAATTTTACCCTTTTGGAATTACTATTAATTTCAGAAATATTCCTGCTCCTTTATAGAACATCTTTTTGTAGAAATTCAGTTAATAGTTTTGTACTTTTTATGTATACATTTTCTAAGTAATTTTCTTTAAAACAATCAGCACTTTTATGGCTGGACTAAAACACAACTGTACATAAATAATTTTATAACATTTATCCGGCAGCATCATAATTTTACCATTCCAGTACAATCCAATAGTGAAATTCTCAAACCACTTTTAACCAGTGACACAGCAATATGCCGTGACTCAGCAGAAATGCACTTGCAATTACACGGCAGATTGCACTCAAAATGTTACAATTGCAATCTAATATTTCTAATAAAATATTTGTCATAACTAATTTCTGTGTACCTACAATTGTCGTCTAACACAAATGTAAATCAGATAACTAAGTATTTACCTTAGATGGATGACCACATGGCCAGATTGGCCTGGATTGACTGAAGAGCTGTTCACTCTCTGCTGACCAAATACAAGATGGATTCAGCAAGTCATACAGGAACTCAGAATTCACTCACAGGAAGTAACAGACATCGTTTGAATTTCAAATCACCAGAGGGAGCTTTAATAAAGTTAAATGCCAGCACTGCCACTTTGTGTCAATTTGACAATTTAGACTCTTAGAAAAATCCGAGAATACTCAGCGCAGCCAGGTCACATTCTGAAATGAGAGAAAACTGCGTAGGATGATGCAAATTCAGCAAATTACGTGGTGGAAAATGGTGTTTTTGATGGGCTTGCAAGATAACAGTCTAGCACAAACACAACAGGCACCCATAATATTCTGGGTGAGTGAAAGACCCCAGACCAATGCAAACCTGTACTGGATCATGTGAACGTCTAACACGTGTTATCCTAAAGTGGTTAAGTCATTTTACTGATATTGTGTCAATGCTGAACAGTGAACACGAGTTATATACCTATTTTTAATTAACTGAACTCATGTTACAACATGACAAAATTTTTTGCCACTTTAGGATAACCCGAGTTAAGCGTTCATACAATCTTGTACTGCCTCCCGGCAGCCTGCATGAAAGCAGCCATTACAGACCAATTTTCATTTCAAATACCGAGTATGATGGCTTGTTTGTAAGTGACTATAAATTCTGAGTGAACCTTTCTGTCCTTTTATGTAAAATTTTCCATGTCTCAGTCAGACTCAGTGAGGTCAACAACCATCGTCCCTCAGACTACAATCCGTCTTAGAGTTTGTTAGAAAAGTCACCTAAAAAATTCTGTTTCTGTTGATAAGCCCCTAGAGGGCGTTGTTTCTGATAGCCACCTGCATATCCTTGATAAGCCATAAGGGTTGTAAGGGGGGCTGGGGTAAAGCGTTTCCTATGTTCTGATAACCAGGAAAACCTCGGCCGGGTTGGTAAGGCTGCTGGCGCTTGTGAAAGCCTTTTGTGGGCGCTTTGCCACCAATGTTTGCGATCTGGGCTGATCTAGCAATTTCTGTAATTGCGCTTGACTCTTCACCTTAATGTCTGTTCTCTGCCACAGCTGGAACACAATTCGTTTGGCAGCCTCATTTTTAGAAGATTGTCTGTTTGTCTCTTCTTGTAGCAACTGATGTTGGTCTTCACAAAGTTTAGATACATTTGTTCTACTGTTCAGGTCTTGGTCTCTGGATAATCCGTCACCCACTTACATGTTGGCATTTTTCACATGTGACTAAGTACAGACCACGTGGTGAGCGATAATAGGTGAAGACTGAAGAGTCAGGTAAAACGTTCAATAATCATGTTTTCATATAATTGTTCAGTCCATGATTAGTTTAAACGTGATCAATATAATCTTGCATTAATGATCTAAGTCATCAACATCCTCAACATAGCTTATTTTCATGTTTTTCAGTTTACAGCTGAACTTTGTTACTCACAGACTCTGTCAGACTGGTTCAGAAAGTTTTCAGTCTCCAATGTCACTCTCTATGAAATTCATTTAAGCACTTTGAGTCATTGTTACATTTGATGCTGCCTGAACAGACAAAAAAATCGAACAACTGCCTGTCGACTGCATGAAGTTCTCCTTCACTCCAGGTTTATGACGGGCAGTTACAAACTTACAATACCATATGTGCTAAGTAGAGCATTTTCGCCGCGATCATGACACTCGTCACAGGAATCAAACTGCTTATAGATATTGTGAATAGTAGGGTCTATGATAATTATCTTCATCTGCAATAGAGTTGCGCATCCCCTGTGGTTCATTTGTACTTCTAGTAGTGCCATTGTACTGATGACCCATCCAACAGGAAGTCAGCCATAGCAAAGATATGACCAGGAAAACCTTGGCTGGGTTAGTAAGGATGCTGGCGCTTGCGAAAGCGTTTTGTGGGTGCTTTGCCAATGTTTGCGATCTGGGCAGATTGAATCACTTTGCGAATTCTCTCAGGGAGTTATCCTCATCCTTTACTTTACATAATGGCTGATATTTCTTCGCTAGGGCGGGCTTCGCCACTTCTCTGCGGAACTCGTTGAGCTGTGAACTGACATGCGCCAACATGCTCAATCAACGAGTCCGTGCAAAGACTCGATACTCGATCAACGTCCCCTCCAACAAATGGGGTCCCAACTTTGCTGGCTCTCAAGGCCATGGAGGCCTGTAAGGCAGGCAATGCACTACAGGCAATGGATCCCTGGATAGTGGATACTCCTCAGCTTGGCATCCCGGGCCGTAGCATATTTAGGCATTATTCTAAGCATTTCGTCGTTCATGTCCACTCGTTGGATTGTAATGCCTTTCGGCTTGACATAAGCCTCATGGAGCTGCTTGATTACAGCTGTGTCTGCCTTTTTGCCCACATCGTATTGGAAACGCTGTAATTTCTAATAGCTAGGCAGTTGCCGACTGCGAAGCGGGGAAAGTGTGGCTGATAAATGGTAGCCTTCATTGACGTGTTCCCTTCGGCGAGGCCTACAGTGCGATACTGCACCAGTTGACCATTGGAGGTAAAGCTCATGTTGCTGCTAACAGCAATGACCTTGCATTTTAATGGAAGACTGTAGTTTACGTTGTGTTGTAATGCCGTAGCTAGGGCTGCCATCTGCAAAGAAAAGTAATATAATGAATAATGCTATACAGTTATTAATAATGTGACAGGTGATAATGTGGGTGCATTTTTTTAGGCCTCAGACATCTTGTCCTGGAACTCCGCCTCCAATAATTTTGTTTGGTGGTGCGTTTGTTCTTGCCGCTTCTGAAAAAAATTTCAATTGAGAAAACGTCTATTAGCTGAAAACCTTTACACAGTTCAAGTTAATAAATTATAATTGTTGTGATAGCGCCCTCGTCTACTTATGAACTAAAAGAAAACAAGACTTACTTCTCATGACTTTATAGAGTTGTGTTTCGCTGAAAGCGAACTTTTTCTCTTTGCCCTTGACTGTCCTGCCTTTCAGGTTATACCTTGACCACATCTTTGCACCCTCTAATCTTTGAAGCATTCTTCTTACGTTGTCCCAAATATTATGCCCGAAACTGCTCTGTAGGTACTGCAACTGAAATGTCAGGACAATTTGACTCTCAGTAAATTAAGAAACGTTTTCTCTTTGCATGGGGCACCGCTGCCCAGGCTGCGATTCTTGTCTGCTGGAGGTTCTGGGATGAAGTTGACAGGAGCACTGGGGTCTGGGTTTTAGAGGGTACAAGTGCAGGAAAGCTCTGGATGTCTGCAGTCTGTGGGGGGTGGCCGGTGGAGGTTGATGGTCTAACAAGTGGATTGGCCATGATATCCTGATTGTTTCAGTGAAGATCTGCCATTGGAAAGGCTGCCAGTTGGCTTTGTTGTAATTTAGACAAGGATGACAAAGGATCGCTGTTGATATGGCGTAATAATGGGATGTGATGAAAGTCCATAACCTGCCAATTACAGCTGAAGCAACAGTGAGGTCAATGTGTCCCTGATTTTGATGATTAGGCTGTCCATTCTGAAGAATAACCATGTCAGTGTCCAGGAGGGCATTAGCTAGTTTCTGCCAGTTGAACATGCCATGTGTATGACAGGAGTGCCCCAAAGTTTGTGATGCGCATTGAAATCTCCAGCCAAAATCATGGAATGAGGAGGTCTTGCAGAACAATCATCTCTTATCTGCGAATTTTTTGTGTGGGATAATTCTTAGTCTTTCCAAGTGAACAACGGTGACATGCATTTTCAACAGCTCTGGTGGCACTTCGGTGTTCTATTGGCATTGGAAGAAGAAGAGTCAATGATGATGGCATTCACGCACAATATAGAATTATAAATATCCAATTGTGATTATATCATGATGGACTTGTTGACCTGGTCGTAGGGCAAGACGGTGGCTGTAAGGAGATAATTTGGCGGTGCTGTATTTAGTAAATTGTGTGGATTGAGCACAGCGCAAATTAATATAATGATTAACAAATTTGTGAGATAGGTGCTGCTTCTACTGAATGGCAAGGAGTGTGTTCAACTTAATTTGACGATTAGTATAATTGTAGAAAAGTCATGTGCATCTGGATGATATGTATTTTTCAGGAGACGTTATTGGAAATTGCAGTGTGCTTCGTTATGTAATTATTTAATGATAAGTGAGTGACTTGTGGTGTTTTTCCAGGCAAAAATTGTTGCCTAGCCTGCTGCAGGCTGGATCTTTCTTCCTCAAATCTTTGCGAGTTACAATTATACAGCTCAAAGGTACCATTATCAGCATGAAGAATCCCAGGGCAGCAGCCCAAGTCCCATAAATGAACTCATCATCATTCCAGTTGAATCCTGTTGCTTTTTTTTCTATTTGATGCAATTGTCACAGCAGTGCTGTAGAAAAATCCTTTTATAGAAGGAAACCCTTTGTGATATTCAAAATGCCACTGGTTTATTCCGTAAAGTACATGTCAATTTTTGCCATTTGCATGACACACTTGACCCAGCGGGCAAGTGTGTACCTGCTAACCGGTTTGTAAGGTTTCCAAAAAGAAGATAAACTAGATGTCGATAACCGCTAGCGGTAATAAAACTTCACCTTGCAGTTGGTGATAAAAGTCTAACTTTGTATAAGTATAAACAAGTATATAAGTAGGTATATATAAACAAGTACATAAACATAGAGTGGGTGACTTCGAACAGTTTTCACCTCAATTCCCGTATCTTTAAAAATGTATAAGATCTATGTGGTATTTCATGGGATAAAATGTTGGGCACTGACATGTAGTTAACTTGTGCATTGAGATTTTGAGATAGACATCATGTATATGGCTGTGTCAGTGTATAGATGGACGTTCAATCTCAGAGCGATACGAGATCTGGGGTCAGAAGAGAGTGAAGTTTCAATGCAAGAAAAACACAAATTCTCAGAAAAACACAAATGCTCAGAAAACAAGTGTTTATCTGTATTTATGAATTTTGCAGGGCTTGATTGCCTTTTCCTGAAATTTTGTCACTGTTTTTTTTTATGTTTTGTGACTTTTTTATTCTTGATCTACTTCTGTGCCTTTGGAGCTAAATGATTTCCTAATATAGTGAAATATTCCTTCAGACATTGAAGTATATACATTGTATTGTTGGTCCATTGCCCAGAATCGAGCAACAAAAACAAATATAGTATGAGTGAATTTTTTGACGAATTCACAATGTTACTCTCTCACTATCTTTCTGGACATGTATGTCAATCTTATAATAGTTGTAGACTTCAACTTTCATATGAACAAACCGGGCAACAGGCGTGTGAAGCAATTTAACGAAATACTTGATATGTTCAACCTGACTCAGCATGTCAATGCACCAACCCACAAAGAGGGTAATACACATGATCTGATAATAACTCACCGTGAGCTTAATCTTGTAGCCTGTGAGGTAGAAGATCTAAACTCTGACCACAACTGCATTCTCTTTCAACTACCGATCAGGGCCTATTCCAGCAGCGTAAAGACTATTGAAACACGGAAAATGAACAAGATTAATGTTGAAAAGTTTAGAAATGATGTTAGACTGCATTTGTATGGTGACGTGTACTCGAAAGCTACTTCCGCTGATCTAGACAACCTAGTAAGCCGTTACAATGCATTGTCTCAAGTCCTTGACAGGCATGCCCCAGCTGTACATAAAACAGTAAGAATCTGCAAACCTAACCCCTGGATGAAAGAAGATATTACAGATGATTTCATATTTGTAGACATAAATCAAGCTAATTATTTCACTATCATTCGCATTTTTAATGCACCTTTTCTTTTAACCCATTTCATACCAAACTAATACTGCCATATATTCATCAGGCTACACTGCAGAACACCTGGTGGTGGACTCCGAAATTACATTTCTTTCAGCTGCATCACAAAATGCAAACCCTTCTTCTTTGTTGCTTTGTCTCCATTTCCTTATTCACTTCCTTTTTTCCCCATTGTAACCTGCTTTTAACATTCTTTAATAATGGGTAAATTCTAGTTTTTTACCAAATAATAAACCACACTGTTGCAGTACCACACCATCGCCCAGTGCCATTAACATTCATCAAAATAGGCGACAATCAACACTACTTAATTCCTCTGACTAGAACCAATGCCTATGAAACATACTTTTCTCACCCAATGAGGTTTTGGAACAATCTGCGTGTTGCATTGATGAATTATAGCACTTTCAGGCTTTAAAATCAATCATTCTCAGGATTGCACAATAATTGCCAGCCTGCTTTTACACTGCACATAGTGCATTTTATCACAACAAATTAATTTCTCCGTATAAAAATTAATTGTTCACTGGAACTTTTGAATAATTAATTTTAATTTAATGGGACCAAGAAGAACTTTTTCTCCAAATTCATCACTGTTTGATGATATTCACATGCCATTGGGAAGAGACATTTTAATCATTCAAATGGTAAGCAATGTTGTAAATCGCAACCATTACCAGAAATGTGAGATCACACAACCAACATTTGTGGTGAAAAGTTAAGAAATATTAAGATTTACATTCTAATTGAAATAGCTAGATGGATGGAGTCTTTAATTCCTGTATTTATGCACTTTGTAGGGAAATTAGGACAGGAGGACATGGCAATGAGGGGAAGGATTATTAAAACAGCTGTCCAACATAAACCCAGGAGACCCCACCAGAGCTGGATTTGAACCTTGGGCACAGCGATTAACATTTACTGCTAGCCGGGCGAACCCTCAGCACCTCCTCGGCCCTCCTCCACCACTCACAAATAGAAACACATAAACACATGTTTATGAAGTTTGCATATTATGTTGTTCTGTGCACTTCACATTTTTACAACATATTTAATGACAATTACATGCTACGGAACAAGCAGATGAGGAAAAAAACTTATCCAAGGAAAGATGGCACTTTGTTGATAAGTACATTATCCTTTTCTTTGCCTTCGTTACATTCTTTTCTCCTTGTGTAGCAATTTAATATTAACCAAGTAAAAGTATATGAACATCTGTGTAAAGTTCAAGTTCATGAACAGCATTTGAACACAATTGAAATACCGTAAATTGCCCATTAGGAGAGCACCATTCAATAGGGGAGCACCTCGCTCTATTCAGAAGTGAAATTCAAATAAAATCCACCAGCTGATCTGATTGCTCACCAGGGTGTGTGGTCAACTAGATGACCACCAACTAAAAAAAACATTTTAGGTGACAGCATACCACTACCTACTAAGTGACATGAAATTTAGGAATCATACAGCAATTCAAACTGTAATAAATCATGACAAAAACGCCACTTTGTAACTGGAAGTTGCCATATATTTATTATTCTCACCAGATTGAGTGTGACAATACAGAAGTGGACACTACAAACACATTATATATTCCATCATCTTTCGTTTAAAATAAAAGAAAATTATTATACAAGTGAAACATCAACTGAAAGTTTTAGCATGTTATACAAAATAAATTATGTTTCCCAAAATAAATCAGAGTATTAATCTTCACAAATAATGACGACTTGTATATTAACACTTGTTAACTTTGAACACAACTAAACTATAATCAATTACATAGTTTGGCATATACCGACTCATAATCAATTTTAGCTTAGAATATAACTGAATGAACCAATTAAATCATGAGTATTATCTCATGAGGGCTATTCCATTTAAAAGTGTGGGGGAGGGGGGTGGTCGGGTAACATTTTTGACCCCCCTATGCATCTGAAGTGAATTTTATTTTACCCCTTGTTGAATTAACTTCGATTTTTTTGGATACCCAACATGAACTAAATGCAAATTTTGTACCACCCCCCTCCATATATACATCTTACGAAAAAAAAAAACCAGACCATCCCCCTCCCCCAGAGTTTTATATGGAATAGCCTTAACACATTTAACGTAACTTTAACAAAGAAACTTTTCTAGCTAATTTGGGTTAAGGCCTAGTGTCAAGCAAAATGGGCAATTTTGCCCTGCGGCATCTAACAACACCTGACAAAAATGGACACAGATCTTTATCGGGAAGATATCAATGTGATTGATACATTCTCATTATTACTGTCTCCAAGCAAAATAAAGTTTGCACCATGGAATGTAAAAGACAAAATTGCTGGGGATTTACAATCTCAGGATGTTATCTTTGAAATTTCAGCAGCTGATGTTAAAACTGCTGTAAAAACGTTGAAACCTGCCAAAAATGATGGAGACAAAGGATTTAATTCTAATCATTTATTACTTGCTTGTGACTCTCTATTCTCAAATTGGCTCAGCTGATCACTTCCAGTGTTACTCATGGTTATCAACCTCGGAGTCTTACTTTGTCGACTGTTGTGTCAATACCCAAGGATTACAAAGAGGACATTTGTCATGATTCCAATTATAGAGGGATCACTCTGTGCTCTGCAATTGTCAAAGTTTGTGACCTGATTATGATGGCAAGGAACAAGGATATTCTGCAGACCTCTCAGAACCAGTTTGCTTACAAACCAGAACATGGCACTTCTCTATGTACTCTTATACTTAAGGAAACAGTGAATTATTATATGAATAATGGAACAGATGTTTTCTCTTGTTTCATTGATGCCTCAAAGGCTTTTGACTCTGTCAAACATGACTTACTTTTTGCAGAGCTTGACAAGAGAGGAATCAATCCTTTGGATTTTCGATTCTTGATTAATGTGTATGAACAACAGCAAATGAGGGCATCATGGAGAGGAGAATTTTCTGACACTTTCAGCGTTAGAAATGGGATAGGCCAAGGCAAAATGGCATCACCTGTGCTTTTCTGCTGCTACTTGGACATTTTATTAAATCGCTTAGCTGATTCTGGAATAGGATGCTGGATAGGATCTCATTATTTGGGAGCCATCGCTTATGCAGATGATGTGACTTTGTTGAGCCCAACAGCCATGGGTTTACAAATTATGATTGACACATGTGAGGATTTTTCAAGAGAATACTGCATGAAATACAATGATAAAAAATCTATTTGTATGCTGTTCTCTAGAAAGGAAAAAAACACTCCAGATATTTATCTCAATGGCAAAGTCCTGCGATGGGACACCAAAGTGAAACATTTAGGAAATATGCTTTCATATAACCTGATTGAAGCTGATGATGTTGCCAACAAGAAAGGTGATCTTGCCAGTAGAGCCAACAGGGTGATTGGATTATTGTCTGGGATAAGTGATGCCGTCAAACTGAAGTTGTTTTTCTCACAATGTTGCCATTTTTATGGCACTACAACATGGAGGTTCAGAGATAAGCACACCTTGGATTTCCACACTTTATACAACAGGTGTATTCGTAGAATTTTGAATATTCCATACAGGACTCATACAAGGCTTTGCCATTGCTGACTGGTCGAGCAAATTCAAGTGACGAAATTTTTGGAAGATTCAATAAAATGGTTTTCCAAATGACTGAAAGTGACAACAAATTAGTCAGTTTTATTGCAAAATATTCAATGGCCACAAAAATTTCGATCATAGGATCAAACTTAGATTATCTTGCCATGAAATATGAGACTGACATCAAAAGTCTGGTCAGCTTTAATTTCAAGAAGTGTTATGAAAAAATTGCAAGTGACAAGGACAGGTGTGCAGTGCAAGCAATCAAGGACATTCGTGAGGACAGGATAAACTTTTTGGACTCTGTCGAAAGAGAGTTGTCTTTGTATCAATTGTGCACTGACTAAATATGTATTTTCAATTTTCTTTTTTAATCATCAATTTAATTGTGTCTAATCAATTAACTTAAATTTCATTTATTATTTCATATTTTGTACTCATATGTACTTTATACCTCAAAAGAGTGTATGAATAAAGATATATATATAAAGATATATATATATATTGTAGAAGACATTGGTCTTACCAGTAACAAAAGTGCCACGGTTGCAACAGAGCTGTACTGAGATAGATAAATGATTAACAGTTAGAATGTATCAATAGTCAGGCAAAGAGCTAAATTTAATAAAATATATTTAAGCTAAAAATAACAGAATTGAGGTTCCAATAACTGGAGAGAAAATGGCCGGCCTATAAATGACAGGCCTCAAAATAACATGGGGCTTAAATGATGTATTCAGTCAGAATTTCTTGGAATAAGGAAAATCACACATAAGTCACATTGTCGCAACTAAGTAAAAGGGCTGAGGAATCTCATCTTAGATCACATTAATAAAGATATAAATATTCGAAGTCACATCAGGACTTTGGAAAAGAGCTAGAAGTCACATTTAGGAATCTAAAAGTTACATTCAAGAGATATTCCCTCCATATTACATTCCTCAGAATCACACATGGTCAAGATATTAGAAGATGTCACAACTGCAGAGTTCACTTGAGATGTCACATTCAACAAGTCACATTTATCTAGAAGTCACTCAAAGAATTTTTAAGAAGTCACACTTGTAGAGAAATCACATCAGAAGTTGCCAGTTGATGCTAGTAGTCACATTTGCTATTTAAAGGGGATGTCCCACTTGCTGAAGGGGATGTCACACATCATTTTGCTAAAGGGGATGTCAGTCTGCCTTGAAGTCACATTGAAGATGTCACACGATGAAGTTGCAGTCTCATTCGAGTCATAGAAGTCAAATTAAAATTTCACAGAGAGTCATAATTGGACCATTTTTTGACACTGGCTTACCTCTGCCTTGGTATTACAAAACCTTGGCAGCGGAAACAATATTTTTGACTCCCCTAACATACGTCAGCTCCATATCCAATGGCAATTTGTCCTCCAAATCCTGATCAAGTATCTGCTTCTGAACGAAATACATGGCATCGTCACCCGCCACGAGGGCCACCATCTCACTGCAACAGAAAAAAAACCCTAAATAAACAAACAGCAATAAGGTTACTACCATGAATTCATAGGCTTATTTGGTGTAAAAATGGGGTTACCATAACTTTCACTAGCAATAATTCTATAATTTTTAAATACTTTGTCATAGCTAATGTGTCGTTTTTCCAGACTATCGATTACCTCAACATTGTACCTTCATAACTTTTCTAGAAGATAGTTCAAATAATGCTGTACCATCAGATTAGCTTTATTAATTAAATATTATTAAGTAATTCACACATCAGGCTAAAAAAGTAAGACGTCAGGTTAAGCAGCCTGAGAAATTACCATCACATGATGACAATTGCAATTGCAGCTAAGTACTGGGCCTGACAGGATGATTGTGTGTGTGGGGTTGATCAGTTGGGAATCCAAAGGAAGTCTGATCTCTGTGCACCTATCCTCATTTAATACACAGCAGCATGACAGTAGCCGGACATATTCTATCCCACTTCGCGAGGTTCAGTAAAGTCATCATCAACTGATGACAGTGTCCTAATTTTTCTTGGGCCTTTGGGTTCTTTTCCTCATTATGTAATGGATAAGCCAGCCAAAATTTATATAATTAGTTAATACTGTGATACAACTTTATGCCAACTTCGGAAGTGGATAGAATAAGTCTCGCTACTGTCATGCTGCTGTGTGGTAGGGATGGCTGCTCAGAGATCAGACTTGCTTCTAAAACCCAGCTGATCAACCCCACACACTCAATCATAAATTCAATGCCAGGACCTAGCTGGAATTGAAATTGTCCTCATATGACGGTAATTTCTCAGACTGCATATCCAGGAGTCCAGGACCCAGTGAGCAGGGCTCGACATTAACATAAAACTTCCTAAGCAACTATTTATGTAAAAAGTCCTATGAAAACTTTGTAGAATGACTTGTTCTTCTCTGGTAACCATGTAATATTTATGTGCAATTATGTCAATACGCGGAATCGGGAGATGAAGTCGTAATTTAGGAGGCCCCAGTAGTCGGATTCGGAGTGTACCAGTTGGTTGTCTACTAGTTGTTTGTCTACCAGTTGGTGTGTCTACGACTTGACTTGATACCGCTTATTTCTAATACATAATTTCAAATTGGTATCAAGCCCTAACACTACTCATAATCCTTTTATTATTTTCCCTTTTCACTGGTATTGTTTCTAATCAAATTGACCAAACTGGCAGATCTGTCCTATCCAGTTGATACAATCCTGCATAGGCATTCAGACCAGGTGAACTGCTAATAAATTATCAAACCAATGCATTGTGTTACCTTTATATTGCATTTGACACACTGTACAAATTTACTACATGCCATGAATTCTATGATAATAGGGAATGGCTTAGAAACATGACCTTTTTTTACATTAAGGGACCTTCAAAAGACAATTTTCAATATATTTACACGAAACAATATTATTTCTAATCTAGACATGTGTGCGAATCTGCTATTTTCATTTATCTTGAGAAATTGGTGCTGGTTAGATAATTTTCGGCTGAATATTTTTAGGAAATCATGATTTCTTTAATTGTCTCAATTATTTTAGCCTAAAAAATTAGGAAAAATGCTATTTTCTAAGGCTTCTATACAACTGGATACTTGAAATTTAAACATTTTTGCCATGGTAGGATTTAGTTGCTGTATAGGCCAATTTAGATTAAGCGTAACGGAATCACATCAAGCAGCGTAGCGGAATCACATCAGACAGCGTAACGGAATCACACAATTTTCTTCCGAACCTTGTCCCAAAGAGGGCAGCACAACTTTCCACTGCGCAATCTCAAACATAATTGATATTATAATTCTTTTAGAGCATATCCATGGGATGATCACAGTCTGTCTATCTTTTCCATAGTTTGAGTGGTTTTCTTAAATCAGACAAAGAAATCAAAAAGTAACAAAAATTCTTGTTTTTGTTCGTGATTCCGTTAAGCTGAGTTCAGCCTGCTGTAAAAAACTGCTCGGGCAGATGACAGACATCCTATGTATCATAAATGTTAGTTAATATTCATTTAAGTCAAAATAGATCACTAAGTCACAATTTCTGCGAACACAAATTTTGTGATGCGTCATGAAAGTGTAATTTTTGTGATTTTTCTGTGATTCCGTTACCATAGAATTCATGATACCCTGTAATGCAAAATTGTGCAAGCAGTGTTTTAAATTGTCATAGTGTAGGCGTAATTACATTGACACCAACCATGTCAATGGCCATTGATGGTTAATTGGACTTCGAAGTTCACACCTACACTCCATGCTGACAAATGAAAACCCAAATGTATTTATCTAATTACACACTATGAGAAATTAATGGTTCCATTTTGGCCGTTACAACAACTTGTAGCGTTTTTTGAGCCTGTTTCCCAACTGCTTCCTGTTGGAATACCCCTCTCTGATTTGTCAATAGGCAGGAAGTATGGGATTTCGCTGCGTTACTGAGGTTGGAGACGATTGTCAATACCACCAAAAATTCAGAAAAAAAATTATAAAAATCATGATACCAGTCAATACCATGACCAATTTCGGTAGCAGAAAGTACTTTTATCGTCCATTTATTTTCTTAGTGTTACACTTAAGAAATCCATTGAATCAGCAGAGCAGATCTGAAGTTAGTTCATGTTCTGTCGACCATGAGGCTATTAGGGTTTTTTTCAGATAGTGCGGCCGTCAGGCGAATAAATAAAACAACCTCATGCAATTTATTTTTCCAGCAGAAATGACGGACCTGGAACGCCTGTTTCGTGTAACAAGAGATAAAAAAAAAAGGCCTAAAAATAGAAATTCACAGTGTGTATATAATAATCCAAACATTGTTGATAATGATTTCACCAAAAAGCGTTTGAACAAATGCCCCAGCCACAGCCATTACAGACACACACATACATGTTAACAGATCATCACTCATACTTACTCATCTTCATCAACAGCAACGATAGAAACGTTTGCAACGATGTCTTCCGTCAAAATGTGAAACTGTGTCTCCGGTGTCAATGCTAGTTCTGTGTTATTTTTGTACGCTTTTGTCATCACGTTTTCCGCAAACATATCCTGGCCGATGGCAACATGTGGAAAGTTTTCAACTTCTTCGTTCCAAAATTTGATTCCCACTTCTGTCTGTGTGTTCTTGCATGTGAGTGTGAGTTCTTTTCTACGCCATTTCTTTGTCTCTCCTTCCGGAGATGAGAAGACCTCAGACACCTGCAAATAACGGCAGACAGTAATTAACTATTTATTTATTTTTAGCACATATCTGAGTGTTCTAGATGAAGTTACATGTTCTCAAGAATTACATCAATGAGGAATACTGGTTAACAATGTCATGTTCCAGACAAAATAGCCTGCAAATAACGAAATAGCAGGATAAACATGTGATATGGCCAGGGTTGGCAAGTTCACAGCAAAGTGGTTTTTACCAGGCTGTTTTTACTGTTAGAAACTGCCTTGCCGAAAAACAGTTTTAGGCCCTTTTCTGCCGTAAACTATCTTAGACCCCATATTTAGCAAAAAATCCCAATATTTGCTTGATATTGTGAAGAATTAAACAAGAAAATGGTTTTTCATAAAAAATATTGCCTACTCAAATAATTATAATGCATTTTTCATTACTTTCTTCAGATACTTCTGAAGATTTCAAGTGCTTTTCAAAATATCAAAGATGGAAGTATCAAGTCAAGTCTAATTTCATTTTGCTTAATGAAGAAAATTTTTAATGACCATTTAGGTATCTTTGGTAACCAATTAGAAACATTTTTAGTAAAATGGTCTTCCTTTGTAAAAACATGAAAACAAAATAATTATCTGAAACAGCGAAACATGGTATAAATCAGTTATACCAAAGGCATATTTGTTGTATATGGGACATATACAGCCTTGGTGGTAAATATAACCTTTGGGCTTCGCCCTCGGGTTATATTTACCACCTCGGCTGTATATATCTCCGTATACCACATATGCCCATGGTATAACTACTATATATATAGGCCTACAGGGCTATAAACTTGCTAACTACCTCAAGGTTATTATATGGGTAAGAATTTCAAGTTCCGCAATTTGACAACTTTTTAACTTGTCATCAGATGACATAACATGGTAGGAGCATTTTTTTATGACTCTTAAATTGTGAGTTCAGTGGGCTCCAAACACTAAGGAAATTGGCAAAATAAATACCATAAGGATTCCTCAACTAGTAAAAACGTTATAACTGAAAAATCACATGCTGTACGTAACATTTTTGGGTGACAATTAATATTCAAAATTTTTGAGTTAACTTCCATCTTTAGTGCAAAAATGCATTTAGTATCACCATTTAGTAGAGTTTATCTCTTTGTTCTACACAAAAATAGCTATTCTCTTTTGTATGCACTTTGGTGGATCATCATTATTTTTGCCACAACAAATGCTCGAAATTGAACAATATTTTTAATTGCAAAATGTAATGTGCAGCATGTGGAATGATGACAGCAAACAGCCAGGGCACACAATGAGATATGATGGGAATTTTGATATTATTTTGACACTTTTTTTGGTAGATTTTGCTAATTTCTACTTTTATTGTTATTGCATATATTAATAGAATTACTTCAATTTTCATAAATAGTTGTCCACGTTACATGCAACAATTCACAAGAGCGCAGAGGGGTTAAAAATGGAGGTGGAGGCATTTGTTAAGAGTAGACTATTTCTGGACCAATCAGAACCAAGTTGGTTAGCCTGTATGGTAATTAGAGAAACGCATTGGAAGGACCAACATCTCCTATTTTTTTGCACCAGGCCAATTATTCTTCACTCTTTGCAAGAACTCCTTGCGTGGGAATGACTTCAAAACAGGCAATTAACAGGTTTTGCAATCAACACGGAACTACAGGTTGCTCAATGGTATTGTGTTTAGAGGGTCCTCAATATAAGCCTTTTGTGGGCGCTTTGCCACCAATGTTTGCGATCTGGGCTGATCTAGCAATTTCTGTAATTGCGCTTGACTCTTCACCTTAATGTCTGTTCTCTGCCACAGCTTGAACACAATTCGTTTGGCAGCCTCATTTTTAGAAGATTGTCTGTTTGTCTCTTCTTGTAGCAACTGATGTTGGTCTTCACAAAGTTTAGATACATTTGTTCTACTGTTCAGGTCTTGGTCTCTGGATAATCCGTCACCCACTTACATGTTGGCATTTTTCACATGTGACTAAGTACAGACCACGTGGTGAGCGATAATAGGTGAAGACTGAAGAGTCAGGTAAAACGTTCAATAATCATGTTTTCATATAATTGTTCAGTCCATGATTAGTTTAAACGTGATCAATATAATCTTGCATTAATGATCTAAGTCATCAACATCCTCAACATAGCTTATTTTCATGTTTTTCAGTTTACAGCTGAACTTTGTTACTCACAGACTCTGTCAGACTGGTTCAGAAAGTTTTCAGTCTCCAATGTCACTCTCTATGAAATTCATTTAAGCACTTTGAGTCATTGTTACATTTGATGCTGCCTGAACAGACAAAAAAATCGAACAACTGCCTGTCGACTGCATGAAGTTCTCCTTCACTCCAGGTTTATGACGGGCAGTTACAAACTTACAATACCATATGTGCTAAGTAGAGCATTTTCGCCGCGATCATGACACTCGTCACAGGAATCAAACTGCTTATAGATATTGTGAATAGTAGGGTCTATGATAATTATCTTCATCTGCAATAGAGTTGCGCATCCCCTGTGGTTCATTTGTACTTCTAGTAGTGCCATTGTACTGATGACCCATCCAACAGGAAGTCAGCCATAGCAAAGATATGACCAGGAAAACCTTGGCTGGGTTAGTAAGGATGCTGGCGCTTGCGAAAGCGTTTTGTGGGTGCTTTGCCAATGTTTGCGATCTGGGCAGATTGAATCACTTTGCGAATTCTCTCAGGGAGTTATCCTCATCCTTTACTTTACATAATGGCTGATATTTCTTCGCTAGGGCGGGCTTCGCCACTTCTCTGCGGAACTCGTTGAGCTGTGAACTGACATGCGCCAACATGCTCAATCAACGAGTCCGTGCAAAGACTCGATACTCGATCAACGTCCCCTCCAACAAATGGGGTCCCAACTTTGCTGGCTCTCAAGGCCATGGAGGCCTGTAAGGCAGGCAATGCACTACAGGCAATGGATCCCTGGATAGTGGATACTCCTCAGCTTGGCATCCCGGGCCGTAGCATATTTAGGCATTATTCTAAGCATTTCGTCGTTCATGTCCACTCGTTGGATTGTAATGCCTTTCGGCTTGACATAAGCCTCATGGAGCTGCTTGATTACAGCTGTGTCTGCCTTTTTTGCCCACATCGTATTGGAAACGCTGTAATTTCTAATAGCTAGGCAGTTGCCGACTGCGAAGCGGGGAAAGTGTGGCTGATAAATGGTAGCCTTCATTGACGTGTTCCCTTCAGCGAGGCCTACAGTGCGATACTGCACCAGTTGACCATTGGAGGTAAAGCTCATGTTGCTGCTAACAGCAATGACCTTGCATTTTACTGGAAGACTGTAGTTTACGTTGTGTTGTAATGCCGTAGCTAGGGCTGCCATCTGCAAAGAAAAGTAATATAATGAATAATGCTATACAGTTATTAATAATGTGACAGGTGATAATGTGGGTGCATTTTTTTAGGCCTCAGACATCTTGTCCTGGAACTCCGCCTCCAATAATTTTGTTTGGTGGTGCGTTTGTTCTTGCCGCTTCTGAAAAAAATTTCAATTGAGAAAACGTCTATTAGCTGAAAACCTTTACACAGTTCAAGTTAATAAATTATAATTGTTGTGATAGCGCCCTCGTCTACTTATGAACTAAAAGAAAACAAGACTTACTTCTCATGACTTTATAGAGTTGTGTTTCGCTGAAAGCGAACTTTTTCTCTTTGCCCTTGACTGTCCTGCCTTTCAGGTTATACCTTGACCACATCTTTGCACCCTCTAATCTTTGAAGCATTCTTCTTACGTTGTCAGCAATATTATGCCCGAAACTGCTCTGTAGGTACTGCAACTGAAATGTCAGGACAATTTGACTCTCAGTAAATTAAGAAACGTTTTCTCTTTGCATGGGGCACCGCTGCCCAGGCTGCGATTCTTGTCTGCTGGAGGTTCTGGGATGAAGTTGACAGGAGCACTGGGGTCTGGGTTTTAGAGGGTTCAAGTGCAGGAAAGCTCTGGATGTCTGCAGTCTGTGGGGGTGGCCGGTGGAGGTTGATGGTCTAACAAGTGGATTGGCCATGATATCCTGATTGTTTCAGTGAAGATCTGCCAATGGAAAGGCTGCCAGTTGGCTTTGTTGTAATTTAGACAAGGATGACAAAGGATCGCTGTTGATATGGCGTAATAATGGGATGTGATGAAAGTCCATAACCTGCCAATTACAGCTGAAGCAACAGTGAGGTCAATGTGTCCCTGATTTTGATGATTAGGCTGTCCATTCTGAAGAATAACCATGTCAGTGTCCAGGAGGGCATTAGCTAGTTTCTGCCAGTTGAACATGCCATGTGTATGACAGGAGTGCCCCAAAGTTTGTGATGCGCATTGAAATCTCCAGCCAAAATCATGGAATGAGGAGGTCTTGCAGAACAATCATCTCTTATCTGCGAATTTTTTGTGTGGGATAATTCTTAGTCTTTCCAAGTGAACAACGGTGACATGCATTTTCAACAGCTCTGGTGGCACTTCGGTGTTCTATTGGCATTGGAAGAAGAAGAGTCAATGATGATGGCATTCACGCACAATATAGAATTATAAATATCCAATTGTGATTATATCATGATGGACTTGTTGACCTGGTCGTAGGGCAAGACGGTGGCTGTAAGGAGATAATTTGGCGGTGCTGTATTTAGTAAATTGTGTGGATTGAGCACAGCGCAAATTAATATAATGATTAACAAATTTGTGAGATAGGTGCTGCTTCTACTGAATGGCAAGGAGTGTGTTCAACTTAATTTGACGATTAGTATAATTGTAGAAAAGTCATGTGCATCTGGATGATATGTATTTTTCAGGAGACGTTATTGGAAATTGCAGTGTGCTTTGTTATGTAATTATTTAATGATAAGTGAGTGACTTGTGGTGTTTTTCCAGGCAAAAATTGTTGCCTAGCCTGCTGCAGGCTGGATCTTTCTTCCTCAAATCTTTGCGAGTTACAATTATACAGCTCAAAGGTACCATTATCAGCATGAAGAATCCCAGGGCAGCAGCCCAAGTCCCATAAATGAACTCATCATCATTCCAGTTGAATCCTGTTGCTTTTTTTTCTATTTGATGCAATTGTCACAGCAGTGCTGTAGAAAAATCCTTTTATAGAAGGAAACCCTTTGTGATATTCAAAATGCCACTGGTTTATTCCGTAAAGTACATGTCAATTTTTGCCATTTGCATGACACACTTGACCCAGCGGGCAAGTGTGTTCCTGCTAACCGGTTTGTAAGGTTTCCTAAAAGAAATAAACAATTTGCTACTGGTTCGCAGAGCCGATGTTCTTTGAATATACACAAGCAAATAACTAACTACACATAACTCAAGATCCTGAGAAAACAGAACACAACAAGAGGGTTCCTGTACCCTGGACGGGACTGTTTGATTAAATCTAATACTCTGAAGGTAATTGTATCTACATCTAAAAATGAAACAATTTGCAAGCGTTGTCCAGTGACTAGCAGGACTAAGAACACCACTTTGAACGTTAACAATTTTAAACTAATGTCTTTTGCAGGAGACCAATCCCGCAGCAAAAGAGAGGTTTTGCTGCACGTTTCCGTGTGACATGTACGTGTGAGTTGCCATGACAACAATGTTATAAGATTGCACTTTCACATGTATATGTCACACGTGAACGTGTAGCAAAACCCCTCTAAAGTCAACACAATTTGAGGTCCCACGTGTCCTGGTACCGTGGCTTCGGCGTGGTTATGTTGAAAACACCCCTCACGTAGAGGCGTACAAGTCTGTGTTTGCCAAAAGGTACATTGTCTGTAGGGAGTAATATGGACAACAGTGCAGATCTTGCTGTGTTTAGGGCATTGTACCCCAGTTTTTGCGAAAGTCGTAAATGTTCAAGAAATGTGAGTGCTGGTGTGATATCCGATGTGAAAGGGTCTCCCTGTCGAGCCACACAATATTTGAATCATACTTTAAGATAAAGAGTCATACTGTTTTTGAGTGGTTCATCGTTTTTCCTGGATCATGACTTCAGCGGCCTCGGGCGAAATCCCCTGAAGGATGTAACTGTACCGGAGATTTTGCTTGCCCAAAGAGAGAATTAGTGAGCCATTGGGTGAACTTTGGTTCTGTCTTGGGGATGATAGAGCTTGTCTTGGGATAGCCGGACGGTTTGTGGAACTTCGAGTAGCATGTTCAATGTAAAATTTTATTTTGCCTTAGTTTTCAGTCTCTGGTTTGCTTCTTGGAATTCAACACCAAAATTAGCAATCCTGCATGCGTGGGAGGAAATTATGTGTGGATCACAGTATTAGCTCACTATAATTTCGTGATATTTTCTAATTCTTTTATTTTTGATTTTGAGAGCATTTTATAGGAGCATAAAAAGTATACCGCCTACTAACCGACCAGTCCAAGAACAAGATTATGGAATGTAACAGCAATTTAACCTAAAATTAACAGTAACTAACTAACACAAGGCAACAGAATCGTACAATTGCTGGCAGCAGCTATGCGCCATATTTTTCTAAGGTAAATTTGCCCTCCTCCATTGTCAGTGACGGTCTGCCCTCCTTCTTATGACGGTGTGAGGTTTTTCATGTTTTCTCGTTGACCTGTAGCACTGGCACCTCACTGACACCTCCACTCCAGGTGTCACCTCGTATAGTTTCACTCCATGTCTGTAACCATTAATGTACAAGTTATACCCTCGTTTTCTAGCCCTTTGAGTCACGCTGCACTGCAAAAATCCCAGGTGAAGACATAGGGGTAATACACTGAGATCAGTCATGGCAGCCATACAGTGCACAATTAATGGTGGAATGTTCGACAAACTAGTAGAAATAATCTAATATACAAGATTTAGAATAGTGGGGTCAGAATATTACCATTTCCTTTGCTATTGGAGCCTCCTTTCCTGCCGAGTGCATTTTTTTAGGCCTCAGACATCTTGTCCTCGAACTCCGCCTCCAAAAATTTTATTTGGTGGTGCTTTCTTGCCGCTTCTGATAAAAATTTCAATAAACGGAGAAAACCATTATGAGCTGAAATGCTTTACACAGCTCAAGTTAATGAATAATTATTGTGATAGCGCACTCATTTATTTATGAACTAAAAGAAAGCAAGACTTTCTTCTCATAAATAAATTGTGTTTCGCTGAATTGTGTTTCTTTGCAGCCACTGCCAGCCAGCAATGTAGAATGGCACTTTGAGGTCATGGAGGACAGCTTTCAGCAACCTGTTGGTGTCGTCTTTCAGAAATTCCAGCATCTTTTGTTGAAGGAAGTACACTTATGAAGCATTGCAGAACAAAATGTTAAAGCGATTGCCTCTGTAGCGGACTAGAAGAACAGACTGCATACCATGCTCCCCAGACTTCTCGTCACCTCCCCTCGAAAATTACTTGCAACATGTGCGGTCTATGCGTGCTGTGCCAGATTCTGTGTCCTTTATCCTGGATAAAGGACACAGAAGGTGTTGTCTATCTTCTCTCCAGTTGATGAGAGCCTGCACAGGTGTTGTCTTATCAACTCTGTAGTTGCTTCTTGCAGTGACTCAATGCTCATCTCAACGGACGCATCACTTTCATTTTGATTGCTAGCCTCAGTTGGGGCAATTGTATAACGAGTAACATCCAGAGACTGTCTGAGTAAAGTATGGGCTATTCCTGTATGCCTCAGACCGACTTCCCATTTAGTCCAGCCTGTTGAAATGACTGTCCTCATGCGGCAGGCTGGGCTATGGCCAAGTCAGTGATGGTGCTGCCTGGACTATGTTGTACGCCCTTAATACCACAGTGGCATCAACATGATTCAACACGCAACTGTTCGCTAGTCTGGCAGATTCTGACTCTTGCATAAACGGCCGTGTTTCCGCTGTGCACTGTGTAATTGTATGGCGATGCATGCTTGAACTTTGAAATGCTGGAAGTGTGGCTGGTATACGGTGACTTTCATTGCTGTTGGCCCTTGTGCAATGCCAGCGGCTCGGTACATGATGACCTCATTTCTGTTGTTTGTACGTTTGATCCTGGCTCACAGCTACAACTTGGTCACAGATGGTTTCTCTCCAGAGCTTAGGCTAATGTTGCATCTGTAAAGAAAATGAGCATATGAGCATGTGATCAAAAGTTTTTGCAAAAATTATCATCTCTATATCTTCAAATTGTTTGTGTGGGATAATTCTTATTCCTTCCTAGTGGACAACGGTGACATGCATTTTCAACAGCTTTGGATACACAGACAAAACTTTTTCAATTTATCATATCCATCAATGTGACTGTGTATCAGGTAATTTGGTACCTCGTTTGTGCATATCCTGCGATAGATACTTTGCTTTCATCTGCTTTCGACACCATCTGGATCCAGCTGAAGTAATGTCTGGCGTACGACTTCTCTGAAATTTTTTAGAGTATAATTTCAAAAATTACGTTAAGAGTTTATTGTTAATATTATCATTATCTTAATTGTAAGCACTGTTACCTTGACACTGAGATCCCATATGATAACCCGATCCTTCTCTGCATGACCCTGTATCCCAGACAGTATCCGCTGGACTGCAATTCGTACTGTCGGCAGATAAAGATCAGATAATAATAAAATAGCTGCCTTCAACAAATTATTAACAAATTTCCTTCCTTTGTCAGCTGGCCAGACTGCCCCATAAATTTGCATGAATGTTCAGTCAGGCAGCTCTTGAATGAGTCGATGGAGTCAGCTCTTACAATTTCCTCTGGGAGGATGTTCCATGATGGTTTTGGGATAAAACGACTCCTTGATATACGAGCGTGACTTTTCATATTAGATCTGGTAACATTAGATTCATTAGTAATGGAATATAAGCATTTGAACCATTATTATTTCTACTGTTCCTGTTTCATTCACATTTCCCTTCCTCTTATTGACAATTCGGGGGTAGAGTGCTGGCTTCACGTAATGGACCTACAACAACATTGACAGAATTGAAAGTTCCTGGGTCTATTCTCTTTTCAAGGTCCTAAATCTTCTATGTGCCTGACTCTGGACATATATCAAGTAACCAAGATCTTCACCAGGTTTTGTTTTCAATTCCTTGACAGGTTGAAAGCGAGTTCTGTGAAGAATGGTATCAAAGCGATGGAACGCTTCGTCTGCAGCAGACCGGATGAATGCTTGGAAATGGTTATTTTGATGTAGAGTGCATACAAATGATACCTAAAAACATACTAAGAAATAGACTTATCTCGGCGTGCAAATTTGCCCTAAATGGCCCAAACCGGTGCTGATGGGGGCGTAAAACACAAATTCACTCACTCAGCATGCGAATATACAATTATCAACGACAACGTTTGCTTTTCCTAATCATTAGCCACATTAGCATTGGCTAATGCATCTTCCATGTGGCTAATGGAAATTTCTTATTTTGGCAGCAAATTAGCCAGTAATTTTCAAACTGATCACGTAAGCAAATCTGCGATTTCAGTCATTTTTCACTGAATTTGCGAAGTCTTGAAGTCTTCTTGGCCATCATCACCAATAGAATGTGGCATGAAAATGGTCATGTGACCTTTGACTTGATTATCAAACAGCTTGTTGCAGTAATGTTGCTGGAGTTGCCCGTTTCTCATAAATCGGCATTTAGTAGATGAATGGCCAACAGATCACTTTTGTTTGCTCAGCCTTGCGCTTAACTTCAGCAATGAAGTCCCTGATGCTTCGGTCATCACGTCTCTCGAAATCAAGGAATTCTTGCCTCTTGATTGCTTTGAATCGATTGACACCCCAATGATTGTCAAATTTGGCTATTACTGTCTCTAGATCGTCTTTGTTATCAGCATCATGTGCTGCCACTGCCACGACATTGTTGGCGGGATCGGTGTCTACACCTGCTACATCCAGAAACCACTCGAAAGTATCGAACAACTTTATACAATCAAGCCCCATACATTTGAGTAATTGGCCCACCTGACGTTTTCCTGGTGCTGCATCGAGTCCTGCCCCTTGCATCCGTACCCTAAATTCACGTTTATAGTCCTGCCATGCGGGAACCAACGTGTCATGACCATCTCCTTTGAAATTTGGCATGTCCACAGATCCAGGTCTGTTGGCCTTTGGCACAGCCATCGTTGAAAAATCTTCCTCTTAATCGATTCCCAAATAGACACACTATAATCCTGCTTTGCTCCAGCTCGTGGATGCCCAAATCCAATATATTGCAGTCACCAGAATTTCTATTTTCTAATTTTTAATGGAGGTGTGTACACATCTCCATTTATGCAGTCACAGTGACAAAGTGGACAGTTTTGGCGGGAAATTTGAAATTTGAGCATTTTCAGAATGTCTTTTGGGCCCTGTCTTGGCTATTTTGTTTGGAGATGTTTGGGTCAAGAGATGTTGATAACTTGATTATAGAGCATGCATCTGGCATAGGAATGAATACCAGGCATGTTGTTATTAGGACGTGACTTCCTTGCCATCTTGCTTCGATCCATTGGGGGCGGCTGCACACATTGTGTATTGGCCGCTGTGCCTAAACTATTGCACTTGTATATTTGATATTTGGCACAAGAATGGGTCTACACTCTACAGATATATGTGCACTTTGGTGTTCATATTTAAGCAATTGGTAAAGTTTTTGTAAAATATTGAAAATTAAAAAAATAATTTTTTTTTCGTTTCCAGAGCTGAACTCTGAAACGGTTTTAACTATGGGCTTGAAATTCTACCATCATATGCATTGAATACCTTTAATCATGTTAATGTTCCTTTTGTCCTTTTGGGGGTCTAAATGCTATTACAAAAAATATTAAAAGTAAATTCAGCAAAAATGTTATTTTTTTTCAATGCTCCATGATTCCGTCAATTTTGGAGTTACACTACGGAAATTTTGCATTTATATAATGTCTAAATTATCCTACCTCTTTAAATGACTAAACTCATTTTGAGGGTCAATCTTAGGAAATTTCATAAAAACTGTGAAAAAAGAGGATTTATGATATTTTTCTCAAATTTTTGGTTTCTCAAAAATTTATGGTACACAATAAATTGGTAAACTTCAACAAATATTTACTTAATCATATTAGGAAGTAACTTTTGTATCCATATATCTATATAGTTTAGTGTACAATTTTGCTTGAAATGGATTATTTTTAGAATTCTGAAATTTAGCACACAATATGAACAACATCTGGTTCTGGCCACTCAGGGAAAGCCTTTTTCAGGGGATATGAAGTAAGACACTACACCACCTCCATTTTGAACCCCTGGGTTCTTGTTCTTGCTATCTCTTAGTGCATTTTACTGACATGACCTTTCGAGCGAACACACAGGAAAGGTATACCCCCTGCTAACAACCAATCACCAATCAAAGAACGAGATTTTGCTTTAAAAAATATAACTAAAACAACCTGTTAGAAATGCCGATATGTGTTGCAACTGCCAAAATGAAGTCATTGTGTTCGCTCAGTGCATTTGCATTTTTAAAAGCGTGAATTGCGAGAGTTATCCAATAATTTAATTTAGACAAAACTGTCCTGTAAGGAGATCAAAGGTCTATTCTATTTAAGTGAACAGAATAGACAAAAGAGTATTTTGAATAATTTGACATTTTATTGTTTTATAATGATTAATTATGTGGAATACATGTACAACAAAATGGTGTAAAAATACACTATGCAATGTATGCATTGGACGGAATAAATAAATCACAGATTTGCAGAAAACAAAATAATGTTGATAGGAATTTGTACTTTGTAATGCATTTAAAACATTTTCATCACAGGTGATATAGAGAATAGACTAATCATAAAATAACAGGCAATAGTGGACTAGTCACAAGAAAACCTTTCAAAACTGTAAATTGGAATGGTTCACAACTTACTTAACATTCAACAATATCAAGTAAATGGACGGAACTGTGATGAAAATACAACAATAGGTCATATAACACTGTATAATGAGTGCCATCCTGATTTGTATGGATACATTTAAGGGGCATGTGTTCTTGAATTTCTTAATCAGAATATATATTCCTGAAGAGTTATTGTAGACCACGTGCCCCTTTGAACATCGTTTAAACAAGTTACTTCTTTTTTTTCCATCTCAATATCGTTAATATTAATAATGCGAGTGCTCTTGGTCAAATGTATATATATCTTTCATGTAAATGTACAAAAGTATGTAATTTGTGTGTAAAACATCAATTTTTTCATTATCACACAGCATTGATTCAAAGAAGATAGTTATTACAATGTCTGTCATTGGTCACGGAATCGTTTTTAGCTTAAAAGTTAGAATCATGACATAGCCTTGCAAGGCCGTAGAAACACAGTATTAGAAAGCATGTGGTACTTTTTAATTTGTGCTGCATAATGATTGATTACCAAAAATGATTCACTGACATTTGACAGATACTGTAGTACAATGTACATGTTTATAAAATAATAACATTTGTAAGAGATATCTCTGTCATATTTGGCGTTGCTGGTAAAAGTTGTATTCTGGACCAATAAAGTCTTTCAATCTTTTAAAAAGATTTTTGAATTAGTATTTTGTACATCGGATACCTCTACGAGAGGACTTGTCAATGCTGGCTATCCATTCCTCTTTGTTGCGTGGTCAAGTGATACAAACCCCATTAGGCCCATCTGTTCTTTGGCTATCCATATTCCATATGGGTTCATCAATGAAATTTATTTTATACAAGATCTACTTCAGGGGTAGGACAGATGGGTACAGATTACGGAGCGAAGACAAATGGATAGTCCAGCAAACTTAGCGCTTGCATCAGCATGTGCAACTTGTTATCTATTACAAATTTGTAATCTGGTGATGATCTTAGAACATGAACAAGCCTTTACTCTTGATTGGCGTTTGTTCATTCCTTTTCGACTCTATCACCCTTTGTGGCCCCTGGAGTTCATTTCAACCACATTTGAGATTGGTGTAAGCCTTGATGACTGACGTCTTCAGATCAACTGCGAGGTCAGTTCTAATGGTATGGTGTAAATCGCAAGGCCTCCAAGAACATGCTCTCTTCCTTCAAGAACTCCTTGTCCTGAAAAAGGTAAGAAAATATTTGTTTTATACTTGACAATGGGATTGTAATAATTTTAACAATAATATAAATGTATGTGTGTAATGATTATGTACATAAACACATTTTTTAAATGAATTTTTCATTAAAAATTTCATGAACAAAATCCTTGTCCAATACCTTATCAGCGGCTATTCTCCACTGCCTCACATTTCTGTCAACTTCTATGGATTTGGCGACGTCTGACATTGTGTTGACCTTTGACCTCAGATCTGGGTCAAGAGAATTGTAGAGATTGGTGGCTGCTTGGGACATGGAGTAGCCGTTGCTGTTTCCAACTGAAAAGGAAATTATTTGCTTGATAAAATACCAGTTTACTGAGAGGTTTAGAATTAAATATGCCCAGATGAGTGGTAAAGTTCCAACTTCAATGCATTAGATTGATTAGAGTGAAACTGAGAGATTGACATGCTCTAGATTCCCAATTTGCACTTTTATAAAGATAGATAAAATTCTAATAGCAGTGCATGTGCAAGCGGAATGATATGAGGGAGACAAAATGTTTTAGCAATTAAATATTCTTCCTACCTCTGGTAATGGACTAGATTTGTTTCATTTGGGATATAAATTGTATGCCTATTTCATTTTGGGACTAATAAATATATTCTGTTTACTGCAAAATGTTGTCAAGTAAACTTACGGGTGTTAGGAACGCTCCTATTGACAGGTTCACCGGGTCCTGTGTCTTTTATTGGAGTTCTGCAGCTCACACATAGAACAGTGTTCCAAGACTGCTCCAACTCCTTCTTGTCTTTGGCAAGTGAAAGACGTTCCTGAAATTTAAAGAAACCGTAGAATCCTTAAAAATTTGCATCAAGTGAGTGAATATAGCTTCACGTCTTATAGAGAAGGATAATTGAGGAGGGAATACATGCATTAATGAAGTGAAATTGCTGTACTACTTCGTTCTAGAGTAGTCTTAAATTATTTACCTGAGCTATAGATTTCTCCTTGTCTCGTAATGCCTG
The DNA here is from genome assembly GCA_026936325.1 of Platynereis dumerilii. Taxonomy (NCBI): domain Eukaryota; kingdom Metazoa; phylum Annelida; class Polychaeta; order Phyllodocida; family Nereididae; genus Platynereis; species Platynereis dumerilii. Next base: position 78,585,894 of record JAPTHN010000002.1, on the reverse strand, counting down.
GAGTTGTGCCTGTACGGATTGGAGTCTCTGCATTTGTTCTCCCTCCAACTGCTTGGCTTTTGCTAGGGCTGCCTCTCCCTCCTCTTTGGCCTTGCATGCTTCCTGAAACGCAATTTTAATGGGATAAAAGCTTGTTGGGTAAATGGAACCTGGTGTTGCAAATTAAGTCAATTGAAACAGATCAGTTGCTGGAAGTCTTAGCGTCTTTTGGCAACTTTTTATGATAGATTGATTTAATGATATTCTTCACATAAGTTATTAGAAACAGGTACCTTTTATCAGATCTCAATATTCACAAGTCCATCTATCATACTACAGCATTCACATTCATATTAAAATTAATACAATTACAAGAATCGGCGGATTCAAAGCCTGGCTCAAGTGGCAGTGATGACGACAAAATATGTAGCAATGCTGGTGAAATAGTTAAGTCTACTTTATGGTTTGGAAATGGCAGAGAAAGGTGGTTCTGAATTGCGGCAAGTGAAGTGTTGTTATTGTAGTTGTTCCATGTACAAAATAATATCCAAATAACCACAAAAAGAATGTGTACGATTTTTTCAAATCTTGAAGTCGCCCAATTTCCTCCTTTGAAAAAATTGGCGAAATTGAAAAAAAATTTGGGACAAAAAAAACTGTTTTTTTTTTAATCTAGGAAAACAATTTTTTTCTTTTTTTTAAATTTAGGAAAAAAAATTGTAAATCTTGGAACTAAAAATGTTTAAATTTGAAAAACAGAAGTTGCCCGATTTCCTCTTTTTGAAAAAAAAAAATTAGTGTAATTGAAAAAAATTTCAAAGAATTTTTTTTTTTTAATCAAATCTTGGAAGAAAAAAAAATTTGGGAAAAAAAAAATTTTGAAATTAAAAAAAAAAAAGTAATTTCCATACATCTAGCTACCCTAACAAACCAATAAAACACAAAAACAGATATATTGAACCTATAGTTATTGAACAGTAGAGTTGACAGACAATATTTTCAGACCATTACTCCTGAATTAGCCTGGTGAGCCAGGCTAAAAATCTTCACTCACATTGACCCAGTCCTCAATGTCTTTTGACTTCTGGTTGACCAGGATGTTGGCCTGTTGCAGTTTCTCCCACTCCAATTCCATCTTCCTCTTCTCATGTTCCAGCTTGGATTTCTCGGCTTGGAGTTGGTCTCTTTGTTGTTGTAGCTCAGAGGTTATCGTTGTCACTCGGTGCTTTTCTTCTCCCAGAAGTTTGATGCCAGATTCCAGCTCTGCTTCGTTCTGTTACGAGAAAAAAGGAGACAAGAGGTTCAAGGTTAGGCACATTGAAGAAAGGATGCAATTCCTTCTCGGAAAATGGGCGAAAAAACCCAGACCAAACTTTACAACTTGAGTTACAGGTATGTGTATTAAACTTAATGCTTGAGTTACAGGTAACTGAGGTAAGTGTATTCAATTTACTAAAAGGTGTTGTTAGGACAAAATTAAATACTTCAAAATTCTGTTGTGCCTTCGAGAACACAGGATATATATTAATTTTTCCAAAATGGCCAAATACCTTGACTTGGTAAAGGGTCTCCCTCTGTTCCTTGTCCTGCTTCAGCTTCTGACTGATGTGGAACTGCGCTCGTTCTTCAGACAGAATTCTCCTCTCGTCATGCAGTTGTCCGAGGATACTCCTTTGTTCTTCTAAGAGAGAGTCTCTCGCTCTTTGTAACTCTTGGCGTTCTCTCTGCTGTTGTTCTTGTATAGATGCTCGCTCTCTTTCCAAAGACGTTTGCAGACTGCTCAGTCGGTTCTTCTCTTGGGCAAGGGACCATCTTTCCTAAAAAAATTAAACACAACATAAGACTTCAGAGGATAACAGAGTTACTCCTTAAAGTCTCAGGTTGAACTGCAGATGTCAGGATCGACCAGTTCTACATCCTTTAAATTATTACTAGAAAATTTATTTTAAAATTACCAAAATTAAGTAGGAAATCTACCTTAAAACAAGAGATTTGTGGAAATCCTGACATAGAGACTAGGGCATTTTGACTGGCTAATAAGGATTACAAGATGCACAGAAATGTCTCACCTCCTCATTCCCTCTTGTCTGCTCAGTCAGCTGATGTTCCAGTTTGGTTATGAGACCTTGCAGTCTTGCACGCTCAACCTCATTCTCATGGTGCTGTCTTTCTAGTCTGTCTTGCAGAGCTGGAAATTAACAATTGAAACAAACTGATATTGTAGTTCATGAACAGTTAGTTTTAAACTTATTCATTGAATTTCTACCAGAAGGCTTCTAAGAATTTACTAAGAATCTTTTTGTAAGTTGAATGAGATATTACAAGTAAATACAGAGATCAAGAGTAACGGCTACAATGGATAGATAGAGCAATAGATAGATAGAGACATAGAGATAGAGAGATAAAGAGATACCAGAAGGCAGATATTGTAAGCACATCCCTCCAAGACCACAGCTTTCTTGTGCGAAGGATCTTTTACCCGCCCAACAATGAGACAATAAATTAACATTGATACTCACTTCTCAATTGCTGATCTCTCGTCTTGACTGAGGTTTCTCGTTCTTCAAGTGAAGAGTGATTCTGAACGTCAACAGCTTTGTGGAGGTCACTTAAATCCCTGGCATTGGCCGAGATCTGCTCCATGACTAATTGGAGGGACCTTTGAAAAAAGAAATTAGATTGCAATGTTTCAAGTAATATATTCAATTTATGTTGAAGATAATATTACAAGAAAGAATCATAACAGGAGTTTTAGGATTCTAAAACGAGGCTTTTGTTGTTAGGCTGGTAAAATGTTTACTGATTTGATGTTTTGCCCTGCGTCTTCAGATATACGTGTAGTGAATTCATGACAACAAAAACAAGTAACCAGTTGAGTGGAAAAACATACTTTGCATGAGATTGGCTGGTACTGACGGCATCAATTTCCATATCTTTAGTTTTCCTGAGACGGGTCAGTCCTTCTTCATGTTCATTCCGTAGTTTAGTGATTTCTTCTCTGAAAAGAGATGGAAATAACAAAGTCTCCAATTACAGGTCAGTCATTTTACTGAGTCAAATATAAAAGAGTGTGGTTTTACAGTTTTAGATTCTGAAATTAATTTGAGGGAGGCATGCAGACACGTGTCACACCTGTAGTCAGTGTTTATTATCAGATAGCTGGATTTTTACCTGTGGATTTCTTTTAGTTGTTTGATTTCTTCTTGTTTGGCTTTATCCAACTCATCCTGTCTGCGAAGTAATTGTTGACTTAGTTGTTCATTGTCTTCTTTCAATCTGTAATTTGTGAAAATCTCAATTTTAAAAGAGTCTCTTAAAACATAGTATTTGTCAGTGCTTCCTTTAATGATGATATCATTGAAAATTGAAATGCATCTCGAGTAATTCTCTACCTTTGTTCCCTTTTCCCGAAAGTTTCTTCAAGGAGCTGGATCTGTTTCCTGTGAGAAGAAAATATTGTCATTTATAGCATGATGGACATGAAATAGGACAACAAACTCACACTGCAATTATGTAAGTACTCTTGCACTTCTTTTACCTTTCAGACTCTTTAAATGAGGCTAAGACACAACTCGCTTCAACTCGGACATTCGTATGGACTATCAAAAATTAAACTCTTACATTTCGCATCTTGAATATCTTGTATTTATATTCTTAGGCCTACTCTCAGCTCTTCTTGCTGGATTTAAAGGTAGATTTTCACCTGGGCACTCAATTACAAATGTCCATAATTTAATGTGATTTAAACGCACTTACTGATATGATGATTCAATGAGTTTCACTTCTTGCTCGTGCTGTTTCTTCACATTTTCTGACATCAGCTCCATGTGCTGTTTCTCAAATTCCAATCTTTTCACCTGAAATAATTGAGAATCCCAAATAATATGTTACTTTATTCAACTTGCACAATGTATTTTGTTGTGTTATTCCTGGACGTAACCAGTTAGGGTGTAACCCAGAGCACTTGAGTATCACTTGATGCATCCTGCCTTTGTGCCAAGATGAGCTTTGTTGAGAATGAAGAATTTGTTTGTTGTGAAAAGGGTGCAAAAATACACCACTGTCACCAGATCTAGTATTTGGAAACATGATCGAATATCATGTTTTATCAATCAAATTTAGAAGAAAGTCTTACCTTGGATTCCAAATCGTCCATCCCTGGCATAGCAAAGCCCATTCCCATTGTTGGCATTGGCATCTGAAATTTTATTTTATTTTTTAATATACATATATATACACACGCTTGTAAGTATAAGCTTATAATACCCACCAAGCACATTGTTTCTCAAATACATTCTCGAAAGACAATTATATAATTATAAGAGAAAATTATAAACATCTTGTAAGACAACAATTTAGATTTTTAATTTGTAAAAATACGAGGGGTTTTCCAAAAGTTCTGTCCAACTTGCCATAACTTTTGCAATATTAAATACAGAAACATGACTACTAGATAGGGCACTTTAGAGCCCCTTTGACCTACTTATTTAATGTCCTAATTAACCTAATTAATTACCCATTAACCTAATTAATTAATGACCTAATTACCCATTAACCTAATTAATTAATGACCTAATTACCCCATTAATCTAATTAATTACCCATTAATACAATTAATTACCCATTAATCTAATTTATTAATGACTTATTGACCTCATTAACCTAGATATTTTTTACCTATATTAGACTCTAGGTCTATTCGATCTATATTAGAACTATTAGACCCTATACCTATTTGACCCAGATTTCTTGGCAGATGACCTATCTGACCTCCTAGAGGAGTCGGCCAATCAGAGTCATTTACACAGAATCCATAGATTTTTCTCAAATTCATAAATTTCATAAGTTCCTCAGTAACCCAGATTCTACAGAATTCGTTGCCAGAATCCACAACATTTCATCAGATTTATTAAAAGTTTCTGCTCAAAAATTTAGTTTTGCTTTCAGTTATTTTACAATATTCTGAAAATCATGTCACACAGTAAATGTCCTCTTTAGGGGGACTACACAAGATGTGGTCAGAAGTAAGTATTCCCAAAATCATGTTACTTTATTTGAGTTTTTGAGTAACCATTATAAAATTCTGAAAATTATGCTGTAGCAACATCAGCTCAACTACAGCTGTTTAGTTAATGACAGTTTACTTGGTCTCTTATATAGTGATCAGATCACATGATCAACATCCCACCTGTCACCCAAGTGATCTGTAGGGTAATAAAAATCCAAAAATAGCATCATGATGGGCACCATCAAAGCCATTTAAGTAAACCAATCACATAAATTATCAGCAAGTCACCATTCACCAGGTCTCAGAGCTCAGAGGTAAAATAGGAATGTGTAGTATCCCATCACAGCTGGAGGCCATATATCTTAAGCCATAAAAAATACCAATACAGGCAATGGAATGAGTCATCAACTGGTAGGTCTTAAAATAGGACTACAGAAATGAGTCAACACCAGCCATATCACAGCTGTTGGTCTGACATTCTAAGATGAGTCATCACTGGACTTGTCACAGATCAAGTACAGTGCAAGTCTGCAGGTAAGTATTGTACTGCCTGTAATTGTACATACTGCTTATTATTGAAAATATAGTTTCTAACCTAAAATCTAAGTGCTAAATGCAGGAAAACCATAATGGTCAGATTAGGCCAAGTTTTGCTTTATTTAAACTGAAACTTAAACTTGATCAAATGGCACTATTTAGACCTCATTTACATCATTTGTTTCACATATCAGAGCCTGAAACAGTGTTTTGCATCGAAATGCAATATTTAGTTGCCACCTGTCAAAATTTGACAACAAATGCGTCCAATCAACAAAGTGGATTTGCGCTAATTTCGAACAGCATAGCCCTTCCATACACCAAAACAAGATAGATATGTATCACGTGACAACCCTAGAATCCAAATTCAACCATAATATTGCTTAAAATCGACTATATTGTCGATTAAACATGTCAAAACAATGCATTCGCGGTCTCAAATACCCACGTGATCGCCATGTTCCCGCTGTTCGATGGTGATTTTCTCGCCGAATCGGACGTTGATTGACTTGCCACCGTTCGTGGGCACTCTTCAGATATCTCAAATCAATCCACACCATCATTACAGTCTTTTTTGCCAGTTTTCCATCGTTTATAACGTCCGAAAAGTCACTCGCCGAAGTTGAGAAAAGTTGTTGACATCCATACCGGTCTGCAGCCTCTGACCGAAATCGCTCAATAAACTCTTGGAAAGCTCTTAAGATGTATATAAAAGCCACAAAATGTCCGATTTATTATTATATATGGATTTAGTAATGTATGTATACCGTTATTACGGATTTTAAAGTTTTTTAAGCTTTGTTTTAGAGGTTACGCGCGTGACGTCATAAGGCGGGGAAGGACAGTGCGCTGCCGCAAACCTTCGACGCCCGAAAAATTCTTCTTCTTCTTCTATATGATCAACCGCAAGTGATGTATTGTGGGTTTATGTTGATATTGAAGCATCTTGGAAACTTGTGAAACCAGAATGAACATTGCGCGGCAGCAAACCCTCAACCTTTCCTATACTTTGGTGTATGTTAACTGGAGCATTTTGCCAACACAGCAATGTAGAATATGTTTAAGTACAGATTTTCCTAATGCATGTAAATGAATAATCAAGGGAACATTCTAGCCTTTCCTACACTTTTCTCCCTTTCCTAAATGGCTGAAACCTAAAGTAGGCCATAACTCAGCTCCTAGATGAGCTAGGATGATAAATAAAGCATCAAAATAGGGGTTTTCAACTAATTCAAATATTGACAATCAAAATTTTCAGATCCCAATTTATACTTTAAATTGTGCAAACCAGAAATTGACCATAACTCGGTCCCTAAATCAGCAGGAATTATGAATAAAACATCAAAATAGGGGTTTCAGGGGCAATGGTTCCAGAAACTGACAAATCGAACTAATCACTCTACTCCTGTTATGGCAAGGGTGCAAGTTGACTGCCAGGCTGGGTGCAGTGCAGTAGGGTGCTATAGAGTGCAGTGCAGAGTGCAGTGAAAAGTGCAGGGTGCAAAGTGCAGAGTGCAGTGCAGGGTGCAAGTGGGTGCAGAGTGCAAAGTGCAGAGTGCAGTGCAAAGTGCAGTGCAAAGTGCAGTGCAAAGTGCAGTGCAAAGTGCAGGGCAGGGTGCAGTAGGGTGCAGTGCAAAGTGCAGGGTGCAGTGCAAAGTGCAGTACAAAGTGCAGAGTGCAAAGTGCAAAGTGCAGTGCAAAGTGCAGTGCAAAGTGCAGTGCAAAGTGCAGTGCAAAGTGCAGTGCAAAGTGCAGTGCAAAGTGCAGTGCAAAGTGCAGGGTGCAAAGTGCAGTGCAAAGTGCAGTGCAAAGTGCAGGGCAAAATGCAGGGCAGGGTGCAGTAGGGTGCAGTGGAAAGTGCAGGGTGCAGTGCAGAGTGCAGAGTGCAGTGCAAAGTGCAGAGTGCAAAGTGCAGGGTGCAGTGCAAAGTGCAGTACAAAGTGCAAAGTGCAGAGTGCAGTGCAAAGTGCAGAGTGCAAAGTGCAGGGTGCAGGGCAGGGTGCAATAGGGTGCAGTGCAAAGTGCAGAGTGCAAAGTGCAGTACAAAGTGCAGAGTGCAAAGTGCAAAGTGCAAAGTGCAGGGTGCAGGGCAAAGTGCAGTACAAAGTGCAGAGTACAAAGTGCAGTGCAGAGTGCAGTGCAAAGTGCAGTGGAGAGTGCAGTTGGGTGCATGCACGTGTAGTTTTGGTGCAGTTTAGTACAGTTAGGGTGCCGATGAGTCCATTGTGGGTCAGGTAGGTGCTACCTTCGCAGTTTGGGTAGGTCCATTATTGTGCAGGGGGGGGGGGGGGGGGGGTCAGGTAGGTGCTGCACAGTATATAAAGGAGGCGGATATCTCCTCAAGGTTAGTTGCTGCTTTGAGTTCAATCAGTGTACATTGGTCATGGATGAGAATGTCTGTACAACTTGCGGTCTTTCTTTTACAAGAAATTCTAGTCTGAAACGTCATATGATGACCCAGCATAACAAACATCAAGATGGGTGTGCAGTTGGAGATTTTGAAAAAAACTTTGAAACAGTACATCAAGATGGGAGCGAAATTGACAGATTTGTTTTGAGACATCCCTTCACTATGCTGCTCAATGGACCAACTGCCTGTGGCAAAACAACGCTTGTGAAGAATATTTTGCAATACAACAAATTTATGGTTAGTCCATCCCCTCAAAGAATAGTGTGGTTGTATAAAAGATGGCAGCCAATGTACGATATTATTCAGGCTACAGTAAAACCAAAGGTGGAGTTTATTAAGGGAATTCCTCATGGCATAGATCATCCTAGCTTCTTTGATCCAAACATTGCAAATTTTCTAATAATCGATGATTTGATGACGTCATGCGGAGATGATCCTCGTATGACAGAGATCTTCTATGAGGGTTCACATCATCGATCTCTGAGTGTGGTATTGCTTTGTCAAAACCTGTACTACAGCAAGAGTCCAACACAAAGACGGAATTGTCACTACGTTGTATTGTTCAAGAATCCGAATGACCTACAATCTGTCATGACATTTGCCAGACAAGTAAATCCCAGAAAAGTAAAGGAATTCTTACAGCATTATGACAGTGCAACATCCAGACCATTTGGCCATTTATTGCTCGATTTCAAGCAGACAACGGATGAAAATGACCGCTTCCAGCCAAATGTCTTGGATATCAAAAAAGACAAGGCTGCAAATTCTACAGAAGGCTCTTCGGCAGACTGTTCTTTTCATTCTGACAATAAAATCAGTCATTCCAACACGATTTCATGTATTGACTGCCAAACTGCTATAGACAACATTGATGACCTGCAAGAGCATTTAAAGCCATGTGTGAGGAACCAGCAGGAAGGAGTGGGACGAGGACTTAAAAGACCAAGGGAATACTACCAGACTAGCCAATTTCATCCCAGTAAGAAGATGAAGACTGAGTTCCAATGTTTTGCTCCAATAAGACTGGAAGTGTGCAGAAATTGGGTTCAATATTTGGAAGAAGAACAGAAACAATACATCGAAGAAGGACGGAGCAAAAAGGAAGCCAGAGAAAAGACAATTGCGGATAACATGAAAGAACTGACAAGAGATCTCCGGAAAACCTATGCAAATTTCATTAAAAACTGGATGGACCTGAGTGAGAACAGTCATATCCACCAAAAAATCATGGAGAAAGTGGAAGAGCTCCATGACATTGAAAACCTTGACTGGATTGATGCGGCCAGGATGGCTATAAAACAGTACAAGCCAGTATTCAATAGAGTTGTCACAGAAAATCCAGAGGAAGATTCAGAGGATGATTCTGAGGATGACCTAGAGGAAGATCCAGAGGAGGCCAAGTCTGATGAAGAAGAGAATGCGAGTAAACTATATATTGGATAACACTGAAGATAATCCTTCATTTGGGACCAACCACCTGAACACATCATGTCTTCTTTGAATTATAAGGCAGTTCTGGAACACTTCAAAGCACAAGCTGAGGGGAAGCCTAAGACAGTTGTGAAGAGCGGAAAGAGTAATCTCATCTTAATCGATACCAAGACCAAGGGAAAGAAGGAAGATATGCCAAAGATGGAAGTTGTTATACCAGCAGAAGCTGCAGTAAGAAGAGCACAGTCCAGACTGGAACAGTCCAGACTGGAAGAAGATATGGAAACACAGGCGGAAAGCAACATAGGAAGAAAAAGGCCATCTTTTGGAAGACCCCCCGGCATTCCGGCCTCAACTGAGCTAAAAAAATGGATCAAATTTTAATATTGTAACAGTTGTTGAGACTGATTTGTATTAGTAATATGTGAAATAAAGTTTTAAATTGAATAATGAGTTTGTTTTTTGTGTGTGTTGTTTCATGTTTTACATCCTGTTGTGCAATACAGCTACTTTTACATCTGGGTATTTTCCAGTGAGTCATAGCCCTGTTGTGCAATACAGCTATTTTTAAATCTTGGGATTTTCCAGTGACTCATAGCCCTGGTGTGCAATACAGCTATTTTTACATTGGGGGATTTCCAGTCATTCACTTTAGGCCACACCCCCTTTGGCTTTAAGTTGATGTTAATTTTAGAAAAGAACAATTGATACCAGGTGTTCAGGCCATTAATCATTGTTGGACATGTGACAGATGATCATGTGTACCAGGTGTTCAGGCCATTAATCATAGTTATGGGCAGCAGGTGTTCAGGCCATTAATCATGGCTTTTGGTAACAGCTGTGTCAGGTCATTAATCTGTCAAAGTGATGCTATTTATAGAACATTTATGGCAGGTGCCCCCCTTGGGTAATTAGGTCATTAATTAATTAGGTTAATGGGTAATTAGGTCATTAATTAATTAGGTTAATGGGTAATTAATTAGGTTAATTAGGACATTAAATAAGTAGGTCAAAGGGCTCTAAAGTGCCCTATCTAGTAGTAACATGATATTTGGTCAGATAATATTGAAGTAATTTGCAAATGATCCTGAAAAAATCAGATCATAGAAACAAAAATAAATGGTTAATTTGTTGCCATGGAAACCAAAAGTCATGAAATGCGGCCCAGGGCACTACTAGGGACACATATTCATTATATCTTGTCAAAAAATATAATTTTTACCAGGGTTACAGGACAAGAAACATATTAAAAATAATCCCTAGCGTTTCATAAATTCTTGTTATAATGAATTTGACACTGAGTACATTTCCTGTAAGCTTATACCCTTGAAAAATCAATGCCTTATAGTCCTTATACTAAGATCACAGTTGGTGTTTCGCAGACTTTTTGTTCTTTACGATGGGCTTTCCATAAGTTCTGTCAAGCCTTTCACAACTTTTGCTAGATTTTAAATATAAAGATGATATTTGGATCAGTTTATATTGAGATAATTTGCAAATGATCCCCGAAAAATCAGATCATAGAAGTAAATATAAATTGTTGATTTGTTGCTATGAAAACCAAAAGTTATGAAATGCGACCGAGAGCTTGTTAACAGACACTTACTTGACATATCGTGTAATATATGTAATTATCGCCCATGCTATGCTATGCATAGGGCGATTATGCTTTAGTGCTGAAATCCACTGAAGGGGTGAAATTACCAATGCTGTGGCCTCAACCAGCCCACTCTGGAAGTTCTTATCATATGCATAACACATTGATAACATTGTAGAAATGCACAACGGTTCGTATTTCCAGTTTAATTCAATATTAGAAAATTTACTATTATCAGTTTTAGAGGCTATCAAGGTCCAGAAAGCCTGCATTGTGGTGGCCATTTTCCCTTCCACGGGGTGAGTTTTAGTACACAGAATGGCCACTGCAAGCAGCTCATTCAGGTACATTACACAAGAGGGCAGCACCTGCAAAACCTTTGCCACTTCCTCCCTTTTCACCACATTCTATTTCTGGGAAACTCAGCAATTCCTGCATCTCAGTATAGTTCATGCATCTTTCCAACTAATTATACAGGTAGCACGGGCTTATATTGTATCTATTTCATATTATTCTATTCTCTTCCCTCCAATCTACGGGCAACTTACTACATATTATATAAATCTGTTTTATATTTATGTAAATAAAATACTGGTTATAATATACACTCATGTAAACAAAAGATAGACATATAGATAGATAGATAGATAGATAGATAGATAGATAGATAGATAGATAGACGGATTGGCAGACAGATAGGATAGATGGATAGGATAGATGGATGGGATATACAGTAGGATAGGATAGATGGATAGTATAAACGGATAGGATAAACAGACAGGATAGATAGATAGATGGAGGAATGGATTGACAGATGGATTGATGGATATATGGGTTGACAGACGGACAGGATAGACGGATGGGATAAACAGATAGGATAAACGGATAGGATAAACAGATGGGATAAACAGGTAGGATAAACGGGATAAACGGATAGGATATACGGATGGGATAAACAGATAGGATAAACGGATGGGATAAACAGATGGGATAAACAGGTAGGATAAACGGATTGGATAAATAGAAAAGTAGATAGATAGATGAATGAATGGATTGACGGATGGATTGAATGATAGATAGACGGATGGATAGACAGATTGACAGACAGATAGGATAGATGGATAGGATAGATGGCTGGGATAAACAGATAGGATAGATGGATAGTATAAACGGATAGGATAAACAGACAGGATAGATAGATAGATAGATAGAGGGAGGAATGGATTGACGGATGGCTTAATGGATAGATGGGTTGACAGACGGATAGGATAGATGGATAGGATAAACAAATAGGATAAACGGATAGGATAAATGGATAGGATAAACAGGTAGGATAAACGGGATAAACGGATAGGATAAACGGATGGGATAAACGGATAGGATAAACGGCTGGGATAAACAAATGGGATAAACGGATAGGATAAATGGATAGGATACACGGATAGGATAAACGGATAGGATAAACGGGATAAATGGGATAACGGATAGGATAAACGGATAGGATAAACGGATAGGATAAACGGATAGGATAACGGGTAGGATAAACGGGTAGGATAAACGGATATGTTAAAAGGATATGTTAAATGGATAGGATAAACGGATAGGATAAACGGATAGGATAACAGATAGGATAAACGGATAGGATAAACAGATAGGATAAATGGATAGGATAAACAGATAAGATAAACAGATAGGATAAACAGGATAAATGGGATGAACCAATGCTTATGGGGTACTGGATAAACGGACAGGATAAACGGATAGGATAAATGGATAGAATAACGGATAGGATTAATGGATAGGATAAACGGGATAAACAGGATAACGGGTAGGATAAACCGATAGGATAAACGGATGAGATAAATGGATAGGATAAGAAGATAGGATAAACGGATAGGATAAACGGATAGGATAAACGGATAGGATAAACGGATAGGATAAACGGGATAAATGGTATAAATGGAATAACGGATAGGATAAATGGATATGTTAAACGGATAGGGTCAATGGATAGGGTAATGGATAGTATAAATGGATAGGACAAACGGATAGGATAAACTGATAGGATAAACGGATAGGATGAACAGATAGGATAAACACATAGGATAAATAGATAACATAAACAGGATAAATGGGATGAACCAGTGCTTATGGGGCACTGGATAAACGGATAGGATAAACGGATAGGATAAACAGATAGGATAAATAGATAGGATAAACGCATAGGATAAACGGGCTAAACAGGATAATGGGTAGGATACTCGGATAGGATAAACGGATAGGATAAACGGATAGGATAAACAGATATGATAAATGGAGAGGATAAACGGATAGATAAATGGATAGGATAAACGAACGGGATAAACTGGCTAAGGGATAGGATAAACATAGGATAAAACATGCGGGGCATGGGCGATGCTGTGCCATTATATGTGCTTGTTATTACAAAAGATATAGAGAAGAATTTTTCCAAAACATTCAAAGTCATTCCACAACTTTCCAAAATCATGACTGGGACCTTGTATATACGTTTTCTCATACTTTCTATCCATTTCTAAGTATGATACCTCAGTCCTCACGTTAAGGTCAGTTTTGGCATTTTCCTGTCTTCTTTTCTTAGGTTTTCCATTGTGTCTTCTCCTCATTCAGAAAAAGTTTGTACAATTTTTAATTGGTTCTGTCACTCATACTGTGTTCCTTGCATGTATGATAAAAGGTTCTTACACTCTCTGCTAGTTTTATCCAATTAAAATGAAAAAAATGTAACAGGTACATATGATGTCATCCATATCCAAAAACTTGCTCATCAGGAAAAAACTGAGAAACTGCAAGAGTGATGGTAAAGTGACTGAGATGTAACGATAATAAACGTTTCCATTGTTATTAATGATTTTTACCCTGGGTTCCCCCAGGGTAATTTTATCTAAAAAACCAATCTGAGAGAATTTTGGAAAAAAGTTTTCCCAGCCTTAATACAGGTGTGGATGTGGTCAAGTGGGCCATTTTGTGTTCATATAGAACTAAACTAAAATGCGTTGTGGAATTCGGGATAGTTTGTTGTGATTTTTTTAAATTTTTTTTATATAATTATTTTAAAAAAATATATTTAAAAAAATTTTTTTTTTTTTTTTAATAGTTTGTTTGTGTCATGGATCATTTGAGTCTTTAGGGGCTGTTTTTAAGCTGACCTTGCATTATAATGTCGCCCACACGACGATCTTCCATGCGTTTCAAGGAAGGCCAATAATGCATTTGGCAATTGCTTTTTGCAGTGCATCTATTCTCAGAAGCAGTCTAACAATGCAAATTGCAATTCTGCAAGTTCTAAAGCCTTTCTTCACCCTCAGTTTACCAAATTGCCATTGAGAAAGAGCACTTGAAGTCAATCTGACAGGTGTCAAAGCTGATTGCATTCCGCAGTGCAGTGCTACTTTGATCTTGTATCCATGGATCTTATGCTTAATTGCTAATTCCCAACAGAACCCAGGGTTTGAATCCTCGGATTCTTGTACAATTAACTGATCATATTTCATGAAAAAAATTAGAATATACTTCAATTCAATATGTCAAGACACAGATGATACAAGCAGGTGTTCAGTTTGTTTCAAGTGAGATCTACAAAGTCTGGGCCGCATTTCATGACTTCTGGTTTCCATGGCAACAAATTAAGCATTTATTTTTAATTTTTTTGATCTGACTTTTTGGGAGTTTGTTTGCAAATTACGTCAATATTATCTGACCCAAATATCATGTTTCTACATCACATCTAGTAAAAGTTATGACTAGTTGGACAGAACTTATGGAAAACCCCTCGTAAGTCACTAAAATTGTAGGAATTGGTTCTTGCACCATTTAAAACGAAATACAGAATACCAAGTGAGCATCGTTGGTTATGCACTATAAAAGACAACATAATTGTATTCTTTACAAAATATTATTGCTTGCAGAATTAGTAACAATGTTAACGAAACAGAAAAAAGGTAAGTTCAAAAGTAACCCCAAACAAACCTTCATCATTTGCTGTTGCATCATCTGCTGCTGTTGTTGCAACATTTTATTCTGGAAATCCTTTTTAGGAAGAAAAGTATAAGAACATGTTAGTAATTTTAGTTAATTAATATAATATAACAAGTTACTGAGTAGCATATTCAAATGCCAAGCTCAGTTATAATTTCTACTACTCGCATCAACTTGATCAAGCAACATGCTTTCTGGTTTGTTAATTGGTTTGTATAAGAGAATTTAATGTTAAATGTTATGGGAGAATTAGCAGCCGACTTTTGAAGAACGATGTATACAACAAGAAGTTAGTTGAAGCTTCCAAAACCCCAAGATGATGAAATCCACTCTACAGACATCATAAAACTTGATTCAAATATCCAATTGGTGCTTTTGCTGTAAGAAATTTCTAGATAAGCAGACATAGCAATACTATATCTCAAATATTAAATTTTTATTTTCCAATTTGTAGAATTAAACTGCTAATTTTCGGTATTATAAAAACCGACAAAGAACTAAATGTTACTAAATGTTAGTGAAAGATGGAGAATCTGCCAAATGTAGATGTTGTTTCTTACCATCATAGGATTGGTGGTCATCTGCTGCATCATCTGTTCTTGTTGGGACTGCATCATCTTCATCTGTTCCTCTTGCTGCTGCCGCATCCGGGCCATCTGTGACTCCATCTGCTGTTGTATCTGTTGCTGTAAGAGTCAAGAAAGATAAAATGTCATAAATATGAACTAGAAGATTCCTCTTGAAGCATTAAAGTGCAGTCGCAAAGATAGTGTTGCAGGTCTTGAGGCCGGCACCGTCCTCGAGGCCATATTTTGATGGTCTCGGATGCTAAATCCTCGGCCTTGGACTCGGTCCTGTGTACCTTTGCCAGTGATGGGGGCCTCGAGGCCACTTTTTGATGGCCTCTAGTCTCGGAGGCTAATGCCTCAGCCTCGGATGTCCTGGCCTCATCTGCAGTGGTCGAAATAAGGGGGGGGGGGGTCAGGGGGGGGTTTAACCCCCCAAATGCTCATGTGACCCCCTCAAATGCATTTTTCAGAAGGACCAAGAAGGGGTCCTCAAAAAACCTCCCCAAATACTGAAAGTGTGCTGAGAAGTGAGCATGAAGCAGCAATAAAGTCTAATCAGCAAACAACAACCTCTTTTAATTTATATACATTTATATATGTACATTACCAATAGGGTTTTCACAACTAAGCCCAGAGTTCATTTTTAGAGCATCTGAAAAACTTCGGCTTCAAGGCACCTCTGCTGACCCGCTGGCGGCCCGCGGGCGGCCCGCGGACTGCCAGCTACAAGGTCTTCAACACTTTGGGTCTTCCAACAGAGAGACCCCCCAAATAACATGGCCTATTTCGACTACTGCTCGTCTGCAACACTGCACAAGGATGTTGCTCTCATGGGGAGTGTGCTCCTTGCTGGGACCACTGTATTTTTTAAAATGATCTTTAGTATATTTATGCGGGTCATATTACTAGAAATTAAATGGTTCATTGCCAAAGGAAAATTAGTTACCTGCTGCATCTGCTGTTGCTGGGCAATAAGTGACTGTTGTTGTTGCAAGGCGTTTGACTGAGGTATTTGTACCTGAAAGAGAAATTTTATTCTCCATATGAGGAATTGGCATGGTGCAAATGGTAATGCTACAAAAGAGCAAAACCACTGGTTTCATCCATTCATTTGAAAGATATGTTTCTTGTCTCTTTGGTACCTCCAAATAGCCCACACATATCTTAGGTTATTGTCTGCAAAGGAGTGTTAATTACAACGCTTATGCAAAGCTCTTCTCTTAAAATTGCAGAAAATTTTATGAACAGACCTGAGGTATAGTTGGCACAGTGGGCATGGTAGGTGCAGATGTAATTGCTACCGGCGTTTTAGCTTGTCCAAAATCTGCGCTGGGGCGTCCAGTTCTTTCAGTTTTCAGAGCTTCTAAAGTTGCAGACAGGTCATCCAGGCCTTCATCACTTGGCTGTGATTTGCTGGGTTTCTCTGCAAATAGATTCACTGAATGCAGTAGAAGTCTAACAGTAATCAGAAGTAACAAGAATATCAAGGTCAATGCTGTTAGGCCAGCCACTATTTTGGGTTGCTCATGCTCCTTCAAGACATTTAAATCTACAGTTTGAAATTTAATAACGTAATGCTAAAAGAATTAATTAGCAGCCTGTGGATATCGTTAGAAAAGTCCATACGAATATATTTCACCCTGTGCCATGCATTATATGCATACAATAGTAGAAGGCTAGTAAATAGTCAATATGCTTCTCTTGAAGACTCGTCTGCGCAGCCTGTTTTGTAATCATTACTAATCAAAATAATTAATCTCGCGTACAATCAGACTTTTACTTTTACAATCATTTCATTTTAAATTTAGTACCTGGTGAAGCAATTGAAGGTGGATCACGGGCAGCTCTTGTTGGACTTCTTCCGGCTCGACGTCCTGCTCTTGGGATTGAAGTATCCAGCAGAGTATCATCACTGTAGAAAACAATGAATATATATATATCACATTGAAGAGGTATATTTTTATCCAAATATGACACATCCACGCATGCTCGCAAGCGCACATACACGCTTTTAGGACGCGTGGATGTGCAAGATGTGACACATACACGCGCGTGGACGTGTCATAACGCGCACGCGCGAAGATTTTGGATGCGTGTATATGCTTTACAGCGCATGAGTGGACATGTTATACAGCGCATGAGTGGACATGCTATACAGCGCATGATTGGACATGCTCTACAGGGCATATCCAAAGTAGTGAGAGGACACAACCCTGAGGCAGTGGCGTAGCTATAGGGTCTGATCCATTTTTTTATTTTCAATTCTTGATTGAAACATATATTCAGGCCTATGACACCTGTATTTCCATGATATTTCGCTGTCAAATAAAAGTTTACATATATATTATATTATCAGAACTTTTCTATTGTGCTTCCTAAGTCTATTGCTTTATGTGAATAATGTATGTTGTAAATGATGAACAGTTCCCTCCCAAGTACCCTCCTCCACCTCCCATGGCTACGCCACTGCTGGAGGGGCTCATGTGTTCTGACAAAAAAACTGCGCTGGATGGCATGTCCAAGCTTGCGCTGGATGGCATGTCCAAGCCTGCGCTGGATGGCATGTCCAAGCTTGCGCTGGATGGCATGTCCACGAGCGCACATACACGCGTGCGCGTCAATGCAGGTCCACGCATGCGCTGGATGACATGTCCACAGGTGAGCGTGAACGCACATTCACGCGTACCTATGCGCGCAATTACATGTACACGCTCGTGTATGTGCGCTCACTACCACGCGTGGATGTGTCATATTGGGATAAAAATATATATGCATTGAAAGGAATATTTTACTCTTGGTAAATTACAGATTGATGGATTGTTACTTGGCTTGGATAATCTCACCTGAACATGCTGTCATTTTTAGGATCGTCTTCTTTTTCGCTGCCAAGTCCAAGCCAATCATCACGGCTGTTCTGTCTCCCAAAAGATGGTCTCCTCTCTTGAGGGGCAGGTTCGGAATCTCCTGCTGGTTGCTTAACACTAGGTGTCTCTTTTGGTGCTGGCGTTCTAGAACTAGGAAGCTCTCTTGTTGGTGTGGGTTTAACTTTTGGCGTCAACCAATCATCTTCCAAGTCCGAACCTGCGGAGTCACCAAGTCCCAACCAATCATCGGCTTGTTTTTCGTTTCTGCTTGGTTTAGATTTTGATCGGTCTTCTTTGGGCGGGGGAGTTTTCAGTGATGATTTGAGAGGTTGTTTATGATCTGTTAAAGTCTCGTCATTTGTCAGATCTTCTGTTGACTTTCTTTCCGGAGAACCTAACCGAGACAACCCCAACCAATCAACAGGTTCTGACGGGGCGTTTGTCTGTTTAGGTTTCTCTGCAGTGTCTCTCGGCACACCGCCATCTGAACTTGGCCGTGTTAATTTAGCGCTTGCCCCTGCTGCCATGTCCAACCAATCGTCTTTGCTGTCCTGGGCGTCATCCAGATAAGCACCCCCTCTCCGTCGACCCCCCGGGGTGCTGTGTCTGGACGTTGGTCTCTCTTCATCGTCCTCAAACCTAAATGATAGGGAAAATTGTGTTTAAAATTGAGAATGGTATATAGCCCATAATTAACACTCCACTCTATGCATTGCCTCAGGATCTAACAAAAGATGTTCGTAGCTAACAAATGTATGGATTGTGAACTAAAAAAGAATAAGTCTCTTATAGAGTCTTTGGTTATTCAGATTCAGATCCTAGCAAAATAATTTGATTTCTTCTCCGAGTTCTCCAACTTCAAAATATGAGTCCAAGATTGAAAATCAAAGAATTCAAAATGTATTCTTTCCATGGTGAACAGCTGAGGCACAAGAAATTTGAGTATCAACGATCAAAATTCCATAGGCCAGTCTTCTTTTACTGCTGTTGCATCATAATTATGTGAACCAAGATTGACTTGTAGTGTAGAACAATAATTGTTGGCAATTTGTTGCTAACCTGACAGATCTGTGGGACGATGGCCTTGACCCTCCTCCGCCCGATGCGGCTGATGGCATGTAACTTCCAAATGCCACGTCCTCATCTTTGGTTTCCTTGGCAGCTGTAAAAAGTAATAATACTTATAACACACATAAAATTTTTGTTTTGGATAAGTTGACTTTGCATTTCTTCAAAATGACAGAGGTAAATTTGAATGCTTCTTTTTAAGAGAATCAATTTGACTTAATACAATAATCAAATAAATTTACTTAAAGTTACCATAACTACCTAATCAATTTTGACAAACGCTGCATACTTTACGCTGCTACGTAACTCCAGTTCAAACATGTCTTTAACCAAACAATATTTAATACCTTGTCTCCCTGCTCCACCTCCCCCTGTGGAGCCCTTCTTTTCCATGCGGTCGAAAAATGTCTCTGGTCGTTTTGAGCCTGACCCAGGTTTCTCTGCCGAGGAAGCCCTCCCTATCCCTAAAGACGCTAGAAATGAGGACGAATCATCGTCGTTCTTTTTCTCGGTTGTCCTCCTCTTCTGACCTGGTGGACTCTCCAATCCCATTCCGCCAAGAACATCATCGTCATCATCATCAAACATTATGTCATCTTTTTTCTTCGCTGAAATTAAAAGAAATATGTGTAAACATTTTCTATTTCAAAATTTGACATGACTGAAATCTGCTATGGCTTGTACAATGTACACGAGAATAGAAGTTCTTGAAACCAGTAGAAACCTGATGATACACAAACTGTTTTTTTAGGGTTTAATTTAGTGACTCAAAAATATTTTATGACACCAAAAAATATGTGTCTGTCTTGACACTTTCTCAATTTTTCTGAAATACAAGAAATTTTTTTCTTTACATTTGTTGTTTCATTTTTAATGGAGGTGTGTAAACACACCGCCATTTATGTAGTTGGGTGAGAAAGGGGGCTAAGAGAGTGGGTGAGAGAGGCAAACTTTAGGCGGGAAATTCGAAATTGGAGAAGAAAATCTGAAATTACTCTTCGCATGTTTTAAATTTTCTCCAAATTGCTAAATTCAGCAAAACTAGAGATGCAGGGCTGTTATTTGAGCTTATTTGTGTTGACCTGAAGTAAGTCTAAGTACTCCTTTTATTAGTTTCTTTGTTTGGTGTTTGCTTGTTTGCTGTTTACATGTTTGCCTTCCACCATTTTGAAAATAATGTGTATTGTGTTTTGGGTATGCAAATGAGCTGTCCACCATTTTGAAAATTATGTGTATTGTGTTTTGTGTATGCAAATGAGCTGACCTGGTGACATTAAGATGTGTATTGATAATATAGGTCACAAGAGATGAGATTTCAATAGTTATATATAGCTATAAATCTACAACTAGGGCTATTTCAGTCAAATATATGGATGGGTAAATTGATAGATAGATAGATAGGTAGATAGATATACAGATATATAGATAGGTAGATAGATAGATAGATAGATAGATAGATGGATATAGATAGATAGATAGATAGATAGTTAGATAGATAGATAGATAGATAGATAGATAGATAGATAGATAGATAGATAGATAGATGGATAGATGGATAGAAAGATAGATAAGGGTGGATTTCATGGATACATTTTAGGTATTGGATAGATATAATTATATAGATCAAATAGATAGAATTCACAGATTAGTTAGATAACACAGATCTATCAAAAGGGTTTAGTAAGCCACGCAATAGGTTGCAATTTGGGACTTGAAATAATTTATTCCATGATCCAAAATTTCCGGGTAGGGTCAGCTAAGTTGTAGCACACTGGGCTGCAGTCTCACTGTCTGGGAAATCACTGTCATATGAGGACAATTGTAATTTCAGCCAAGTCCTTGCCCTGACAGGAACCCGAAGGCTCCAGAGAAATTAGGGAACTGTCATCAGCTGCTGATGACTTTGCACTACTTCACAAAATTGGATAGAATAAATCCCGCTACTGTCATGCTGCTGTGTGATGAGGATAGCTGCACAGAGATCAGACTTACTTCTGATACCCAGCTGACCAACCCCGCAGGTCCGCACACTCAATCATCTTTTCCTAATTATGTAATGGATAGGTTTGCAAAATGTATAGAGTTAGTTGTTACTGTGATATGACGTTATGCCAAGTTTGGAAGTGATAGAAGCAGCAGTTATTTTTGAAGAGCCTGTCAAAGATGATTTTGAGCATTGCCAAAGTCATGGCTGGGCATGACACTTTGAGAGGGTCATGGGAGGGTGATGACAGTGCTAAGGTGAGTGTCATGTGGGGCTGAAGACATTGCTCGTCTTGGTCTGATTAACGCTCTCGCCGGGTCACCTAGGACAGCAGTTTCAATCGTCTTTTGCCTCATTGATATGTCTTCCTCCTGTCCTAATTAGCTTACAATGTAAATAAATACAGGATGTATAGCCCGAATCATCTATCCATCTTTCCAAAATATCCATGCCAATCCGACATGACATTTCACCTCATTTCAGCTCTTTTCAAAGTCTGGATTGATAGATTTTATTGATCCAGTTGGTCAATTTGACAGTCTATAAATATAAGTTAGCTGGCAGTGGTAGGAGGATTGACAGGTGTATAGAGCAGCATGATAGTGAATAAGTAAGATCTTTATTGACATGATAGTAGGGAACTAAGCAGGTCTTAAGATAAATGTAGTGAGTTTCCGTGGCAGCTGGGTGGCCAAGAGTTGTCAGTCCAAAATCCTGATAGTCTTGCATGCCTCAGTTCAAACCCGGGGCAGCCAATTTAGAATATTTTCAGTGGAATTTCAAGATCAAAATCCCAGATGGGTATCATTCAGATGAGATTTGGTACCTCTTTGATCATTTTCAAATAGGGTGGTGCAGTGGTTATGGTTCCCGCCTGCTCCGCTGAAGGTCTTTGCCTGCATGGGTTAGACTCCCGGTTGGGGAACCCGAAATTTTCAGTGTACCTTTATTAGGAAAATCCCAGCTGGATGTGGTTCGGATGAGATGTTAAATTGGGGGCCCCTTGTATCAGTGTCTGTGCTGGGCAAGTAAAAGATCCCTCACATGGGGTAAATGTGTAACATGTTGAGGACTCCTGCTCTCTCTCTCATCTCATCAATCAACCCTCGTGAGCGCCCAGAACTGGGCTGCACTTACCATATCTATATCTATCTATTATTGTGCAACATGTAGAGGACTCGTGTTCTATCTCCCATTGATCAACCACTGTAAGCAACCACTGCTCTTAAAGGGCAGCACCTGTGCATATCAGTCATATCTATCTGACAATCTATCTATATCTATCTATCTGTCTATATATCTATATCTATCCGAATAGTTTTAGCAGCACAGGACAAATCTTCTGCTGGATTCATGGTATGTGAACTTAAGACACAACACCACCTCCATTTTGAACCCCTGGGTTCTTGTTATTTAAATCATCTGAAATTGGGGGTTTTTGGTAGAGCAGCAGTTATTTCTCAATAATGCGATTTAGTTACGGGTAATATTTGCCATTTGGGCATATATTATTGAATAGCAGTCTTAATCTTTTCTTACGTTTTCTGTCTGGATTCCCGCTTCTTGTTGGAGGTCTGTCAATTTCAAGTCTTCTGCTTGCTGCAAATATGAAAATTCAAAAGTTTAGTAAGATAAAAAAATTTAAGTTCAACCATTTTCAGGCCACGCCGTATAGATTTTTTAAAGGTTTGATGACAGACCATAGCTTGAAAACCGCAATAATTAATTTCTCATACTCTGTGAAGATGAGTCGTCATCCTTGTCTGCTGCGCTGGAAGGAGTGGTCGGTTTAGGTTCCTCCTTCGCGAAAGATGACCGAGAGGCTCTTGGCTTTGGTTTTGTTTCTTCCTCGTCAGAAAGGAGTCCTGCCAGAGGGTCATCATCGTCAAAGTCAACTGCAAAAAAAAAGTAATATGAGCATTTATCAGGTACAGTTGAATGTCTTAAATTTTAAGTGCCAGTGATAAGTACTTTTCTTGCAGATGTCCTCCCTCTTTACTGTAACATAGCGTTTCCGACAGGTATGAAATATCTATCTTGAGTCTTAAGTGCAAAATCACTTGCAAGATATTATTCTCTTGAATAGCAAATTCGAATTTATTAATAAACATTGGTTTCTATAAGTATTTCTTTTCAAAGCTGTAAGCATACTTATAAACATGACTTATTAATACGTAATCTGAATATTTTATTAAATTTAAGACTTACTATCTGATGGTTTGACTGGTTTCTTTGATGGTGCACCTGTGGAAAACAATGAATGTATTTATTTAGCAATTTACAACATCAGAGAAATATCAATTTACAGGTGAAGGTAAATCAATCAATTTAAGTTAAAAATAATTCAGATGACTTGTAACATCATACTTTTTGCAGGGGTGGCTGCAGGTCTTCCAGTGTTGCCTTTATTCTCAGGCGTCTTTGGCGTTGAAGCTCTGCCACCAAATAAAGCAGAGTCCATGTCATCCAGGCCCTGAATTGAATAAAACAATAGATATAACTTCAACCATTCCAGCCAAGTTCTGGACAACTATATTGCAATATCAGGAGGACAACTCACAGCAAGAGATTGGGCAATGTCCGCAGGGTTGGCATCACTCACGTCCGAATCTGAGTTTGCCTCCGCAGCCAGGTTGGAGTAAAAAGCATCGTCAAACACACTGGGCCTAGAATATGGAAAAAAAGTTACATTTAAGATTTGAATACTTCCTTTAGGGCTTTCAGCTTCAGGCAAACGCATGAGATTACTGCTTGAAGCTAACACTTGAGTTTGCATTAAAAAGTAAATGGATCAATAATATTCTATATCCAAGCTAATTAAATGAAAATTTCCAGTGTTATCGAGGGTCTTGTAAGCATTGTGGACTGTGGAGAGCATGTATCATGTCATTTCTGAAATTTATCATGGGATCTAAAATAAAGGTCATGTATGAAAAATGTACTCACCCCTTTTTGCTACCAGATGCAGCTCCTCTTCCCTGTGAAAATACATGAACTCAGGTCAATGTTGCATTTTAAAAATTGAGAATGCTAACTACAGTTGTGATTACTTCAGACAGAATTATTTTAAGTACAAATAACTGGAGCACATTATCATGAACTCACCCTAGCTGGAGTCTTCTTTGGAGGATCATCATCTAGAACCATAAATTTTTATTGTATCAATCATAAAATAAGACAAAAAAAATTACAACAAGAATCCAAAGATTTAAAGTCTGGCTTTGCGCCATCAATATAATGTGCAAGATGCTCAGCTTTTTCATTTGTTCTGACTGAGAAATTAATGCATTTTCAGTTTTTGAAATTCCCCATAATATAGCCTAGATTTTAAGATAATAATTCAAAACATCTCCGTACCTTCATTCAAAATAATATTTGGAGAATTTTCAATCAATTAACAGTTTAGTGGCATAGGCCTAACTCTTGCACTGACTTGACATTTTGGCGACTGGAGTTACAGAAAAGTAAATTCTTGATTTTAGTATTTTATAATAGCAAAATTTAATTCTAACCATCTCCAAGCAAATCCCCCAGAACATCATCCAAATCGTCAAGATCACCTGCAACAAATTATGATTGTCAGAAATGAAGATCAATTACTAAAAGAGATCCATACTATTAATTAAAGGCTGAAGACACACATTAAACCATCTTAATAAAATAGATTATCATTATTTTTTGTTAATGGCTATACGCAGAGACGGGCTCTGCCAATAGCCTCACCTGGCTATATGCAGAGCCGCTCACTTTTCAGATTAACTTTTCTTTTCACGGAGCCAGCGGATTGTATGGATGTGTGAATTTATTATGTTTTGGATCCAAATAATTGAAATAAACATCAATTTTGTTGACACTGTATTTTAAACTAGTTATGTTATATGCCTAAAGAAAATCACGGGGCACATAACTTGAGTTTACAGAGCCCGGCTCTGCATAATTAGTCTAGTCATTATATGAAAATATTGGGTCTAACCCGGAACAAATTGCAACACAAATGGTTCCAGTGGCATTTGGTCTGTAAATATGTCAAGAAAGACATACTAAAAGTCCTGGAAAATCCATGTGGTGGAACACCCCAAATTAGCCATAAATCCAAGATGGCCGCTATAAAAATCATGTTTTTTGCAAATAACTCAGAAACTATTAGATATAGACCCCATATGTGTATGAAAGTTGAATATAAACTTGGGTATTACGGACATTTTGACACTATTCCCATGTCTCTATCTCTAATAGTTCTCAAGATATAGCATATTTGAATATCTCTGATTTTGCAAAAAAAGCTGTAAATCGCCAAAAATGTCATTTATGAGTCTTGATTCTGAATACTTGAAGTACAACTTTTACCTTACCTATTGAAGATACAAAAGGAATAACTTGTGTTTAATTTAAGACCCCAAGCATGTCTCTACCTCTCTTCAATCCCCTATTGCACCAAATTTTGCATTTGGAAGTGTTCCCTCGAAATTCCATTAATTTTGCTAAAATTGGCATTATATGTGAAAGAAAGTGCTGATTTTGAGTCTGAAATGTACCAAATATTGTGGGTATGGAATTAAGCCTATTCTGAGTTACTGCATGTGTAATGCTAGATGTTATTAAACTAAAATCACTAAAGAATTACACAGAGAATCTGAAATAGACAAAATTTTCCAAACCATACATTATCATTGATTTACGTCACGAGCGTCAATCAACGCCCAGGAACAATAGTTTACCGGCAATTTATGAAGCAACTGATTACTTCTCTGAGACTTATGACATATCATTTTAAAGCTCTCAAAGAGATCTATCTATCCATGTGAGAATCACACCTGTAACCAGTGGTGTGATTGAGGCCGGACCATTACAAACTGAGGCATCAGCCTCAAAGACCAAGACCGAGGCAAGCCAAGGATTTGGCAATGAGACTGGGCCAAGGCTAAGGCCATCTAAATATGGCCCCAAGCCGGACACGCTACCTTCAACTGAGCCTCTAACCCTAATAAAGTGTGTGAAATTGCGAAATTGGCTTAAGTTACATGACATGAGTGAATGTCTGTTCATGGGCAAGCTTTTGGAGTGTGTCCTGCTCATTCACTGAATTCTGTGTAAATTAAGTATATGTAAGTTAATATACCTTCCAAAGTCAGAAGTAATATTTATATTTATATATATATGCAGCTTTCCAAATTGATACTTCAGAAAAAATCAAGGCATACACAGAATCACACTTCACAAATTGAAATTTTGGGCGAAATGATCACCTAGTCTCCTCCTTAACAAATAAATTAAACAAACAAGTGTAGAAGGCAAGGGATTGAAGGGACCACATAACAAAATGAAAATGTTTAATATATGGCATAATTTTATATAGCACCCATTCCAAATAAATCTGCTCACCACACTGAACAATAATCATATCAATCATTATGGTGATCATAGTGATAACCTCTGGAGTCTGGACATGACCAGAGCGGGTTTTGAACCCGGATCCACTGCATACAAGGCAGAGATGCTAACCATTATACTACGGAACTACAAAATATGGTAATAGTCAGCAGTAAAGGGCTATCCATAGACTAACAGAACCACTTGGTTTCAATAAAAGTAATATTATTTAGTTGGAGCAGCTTCATCAGTAGTTTTAAGACTTTTAGATATCTATTTTTTGCCAACAATGCCATAATTAGATCCAGAGCAGAATTATCTGCTTGGTAGAAGCTGTTTGTCTCAAACTGGGCTATGAGTTTCAAGCACAGAGTGAGGCACTTCACCAGTTTCTGTGTTGAAATCACGTGCATGAATAGCAATAATACCCTATAGACAATACAAGCGTATGAAATTCGAATTTGTAGATTGCAGAAGAAGAGCCGTTTTGCAAATAACACGCAGATATGGTGCCAAAGCAATAGTTGACCTTGTACATCTCACTTATTTTGATAATATTCTGGCGAGCAAAGTATTTTCTCTTTTATATTATTTGCATATTTTGAATAAATACAAAACTAGTGGGAGCCTAATCCAAAGTCACATGACAAATTCCAATTATAATACTACCATAGCAGTGACCCCAAACTGTTATACATTGTGTGTTACTATATGTGTGTTTAGCAGTTAGACTTGAGATAAAAATATATAAGAATCTGCAAGTTATAGAACTAACAACACCCAACAATAACTGAATTTTGATGAAATGTTTTTCATAGTCATAATTATATCAAAACACACATGTCCAGGGCATTTCTTGGACTTGTCTATCAATGACACGCACTTCCGCTTGTGGTTGAAATGTTTCCGAATATAGGTCAAGAATGCAAATGGAAAGGTTATTGTAATCAGTAAAAAATAAGCTGCACAGCAGCAGACCCTCGGTTTTCAGCAGCTTTTCTCCCATGAAATCGTAATTCATTGTAGTTATAAATATTTTTGTGTAAATACATCTCACCACATGTCACTAAATTTATTAAACAATGTCAAAAAGTGACTGAAAGGTGATTGGAGACTTGCGTTATTTTTTTGGAATTTTTACCTTTATTTCTCTAAGTATCTTCTTCACTTTGAACATGGTCATATGACAAATGTGTGCAAGGCAATCATATAACACATTCTCATATATATATTTAATAATTGTTTAAGTTTATAAATTTAGTCATTGCCATTCATTTTTGAGAACCAAAAATTCCAAAAAAAATGTCCAAAATCAGTCATTTGTTCAGCTTTTGCATTTTTATCAAAATTTCATAACATTGCCTCTCCAAATGAGCTCAGTAAATCATAAAGGTGTAGTTTAGACATCTAAATGCAAAATGCATTATTATTTTTATACTTCTAATTTTGTCAGTTACATAGACTTACATATATTCTTAATTTACACAGAATTGAGTGTTAAGCCAGACACACTCCAAAAGCTAGCCAATGAACAGACCTTCACTCATGTAATGCAAATTAGGCCAATTTCACAATTTCGCACTTCCGTAAGGGTTAGAGGCTCAGTTGAATGTCTCACGCCGGCCTAGGAGTCATATTTTGATGGTCTCAGCCTTGGCTCAGTCTCGATTCCAAATCCTTGGTATTGCCTTGGCCTCGGGTGTCTTTGGGCCAGTGTTGGAGGTCCTCCAGGCCGGCCTTGAGGCTACACTTAGATGGTCTTGGTCTTGGAGGCTGATGCCTCAGTCTTTAACGGTCCGGCCTCAACTACATCACTGGTTACTGGTGTGATTCTCACATGAGAGCTTTAAAATGATATGCCATACGTCTCAGAGAAGTAAATAATTGCTTCATAAATTGCCAG
Organism: Platynereis dumerilii; assembly: GCA_026936325.1. NCBI lineage: Eukaryota > Metazoa > Annelida > Polychaeta > Phyllodocida > Nereididae > Platynereis > Platynereis dumerilii. Next base: position 78,557,157 of record JAPTHN010000002.1, on the reverse strand, counting down.
TAAACTATTGTTCCTGGGCGCTGATTGACCCTATGGTTTGGAAAAGTTTGTCTATTTCAGATTCTCTGTGTGATTCTTGAGTTATTTTAGTTTAATAATGCCTAACATCACACATGCAGTAACTCAGAATAGGCTTAATTCCATACCCACAAAATTTTGTACATTTCAGACCCAAAATGAGCACTTTCCTTCACATAAAATGCCAATTTTAGAAAAATAAATGGAATTTCGAGGGAACACTTCCAAATGAAAAATGTGGCACAATAGGGGATTGAAGAGAGATAGAGACATGATTGGGGTCTTAAATTAAACACAAGTTATTTCTTTTGTATCTTTAATAGGTAAGGTAAAAGTCGTACTTAAAGTATTCAGAATCAAGACTCATAAATGACATTTTTGGCGATTTACAGCTTTTTTCTGCAAAATCAGATATATTCAAATATGCTATATCTTGAGAACTATTAGAGATAGAGTCATGGGAATAGTGTCAAAATGTCCGTAATACCCAAGTTTATATTCAACTTTCATACACATATGGGGTCTATATCTAATAGTTTCTGAGTTATTTGCAAAAAACATGATTTTTATGGCGGCCATCTTGGATTTATGGCTAATTTGGGGTGTTCCACCACATGGATTTTCCAGGACTTTTAGTATGTCTTTCTTGACATATTTAGAGACCATATGCCACTGGAACCATTTGTGTTGCAGTTTGTTCTAGGTCATTTCACATAATGACTAGACTAAATGTGCATATAGACAGGAATGGCTCTGCCAATAAACAGGTCTGCCTATTCACAGAGCCGGGCTCTGCAAATAGACGGTCGGCTATTGGCAGAACCAGGCTCTGTGAATAGACAGAAATGGCTATATGCAAAGCCCGGCTCTGCCAATAGACAGGTCAGCCTATTCACAGACCAGCCGGCTCTACCAATAGACTGACCTCACTATGCGCAGAGCCGGGCTCTGCATATAAATGATATATCCTTGGTCTTATTTTTTACAGATTTTTTTTTGTTTTTGGATCATTTAAAATGCTTAAACCTAAACATGGCTTAACCGGGTACTTACTCTGGCTCTGCTTCTTCTGAAAAGAGAAAAAAGAAATTTTGCTTATTACTCAATCCTTGATGTTATGAAAATACGATGTGATTTATATTAAGGGTAAATTTATGATATATATATATATGGCATTGCATTAATGTTTTAAATATACATGCTCATGCTGTGACCCACAATCTGGAACAGCAGGAAGATCAGAACAGGTGTTCAGAGAGTTTGCCAGGTTTATAAGAATGGGCATACTTCAATACTTTCAGACAAAAAATTTAACAGTACTTGCATTTAATTTAGTTGGTTTCAACTGACGGGCCATCATTTATGGAATGCTAAAATTTTTAGGGATTTCATTTATTTTCGCTTTCTAATTTCCCTGACTTTAATTTTAGCCGAAAAGGCCCAAAGCTAATTTGGGCTTGAGGCCCTTGCAGCCTTCTCTGAGTCAAATGGTCCAGGATCTATATGACTTCATAGGGTGATAATACAGCTGGTTGCCAGGTTAAACAAATGATTTAATCACACAATGTGACTCATGCAGCATACATAAATATGGTATTTCATAGACAAGACCTGTACCAACACAGCATTAACAGTGGCAAATTTGCAGCAACAATTTCATTCTGTATAATTGTTTATATTTTACATGAATGACCAATAAAGAAGTCTTAGTCTTAGTCTTAGTCTTAAAAAGTATAAGGGGTAACAAAAACATAACATATGACTTATAAGACTGCATCTCAGACAAGTCACAACCTGTCAAAATATCACTGAAATATGAAGCCGCAACTTTGTGACTTTGTCTCAAGGTATTTTTCCTGTTGACACAATGATCAGAGAATATTGGCTGTATTACGTATGAAATACTTGCCTTGCTCATCTTGATAAAGGGTTTCCACAAGTATATGTCAGCTATACATGCCTCAAAACATTATTTGATCCAATTATTTGATCCTTCTTTGAAAGAAAACAACAAACACGCATGAGTTCTACCATTTTACGCCAGGGGCAGTGTGGTAGTTTTCACGAATTTTTCGCCAGGTGTCAGAGGTGTCGCCGAAACACGTGTTTTGTGAAGAAAGTTGTGTATTCGGCTAATATTTGTTGAAATTTGGTGTTTATGATGGCTGACGATCCAAAATCTGCCGAGGAGGAGCAAATGGAGGAGGAACAGACCTTCCCAATCGACAGAGGACAGGTATTGAACGTATAGGTTGTCCAAGAACTGAAGAAAACCATCACTTCTGTAGGGCGATATATCGAGTTTGTGATTTATTGATTTGATAGACCTGAGCTGTGCTTCTTCACCATGTTCACTGTGTCCCTGAACTGAGTCGCGAGGGTTCGAATCCAGCTTTTCCCAGGTCGCCTAGACCTATGTTGGACACCAGTTTTGATCATCCTCCGCCCCATTGCTGTGTCCTTTAATATTCTGTCCAAATTAGTCTGCCGACGGTGCACGGTGACCGCATATATTCTTTTTTGAAATCCAGAACAATTCTATTAATTTCTAATCTGGACCAATGTCGAAACCACAAACCCATTTTAATCATTCACAAAAATTTTGGCAACCAATTTAGGCCTAATCTTTACGCTTTTAAAACCATTTTAATTGTCTTTTCAAGCCGATTATAACAATACCAAATATGTTGGGGTTGCAAAAACCGGAAATTAATCTGAATTGTCAAAAACCAAAACCAGTTTAATCCAAAAAGGCCAAAAAACTTTCATAATGAGCTTATGCTTTACAATTGTCTCGCTCTCTGGATTAGAGCTGCACGATATTTGCAAAATGTTCGATTATGATATTAGCGCTTAAATGGTTGATAACGATACATCTTCGCTATTTGATAAATTAAAGAACTGCCTCCCTGAGTCATTGAATGCTCCCATGTGAGGCCACTTCACGCACCATTCTCATATATATGTAACAATAATTACAATAGCATGTCAAGTGCTATTGACAGTACCCATTCAGTTCATAGGAATAGGCCTAACATAGCTTTCATCTCATCCCAGCAGAAAGCTTGTTGAATGTACAATTTGCACTTATTGTACTGTTTTCTGAGCCTGACTTGTAGCGTAGACCTATCTTGGGCCATTTTGGTGTTTGCATGTTCACGTGACTAATTGTCCTATTAATAATGATGGTCATTTTATGTGCTTCAGGTGGCAAGATCGGTGAAGGCCTTGTGGCAATATGTGCAGAAATCACAGGGACTGAATTCTGCTGCTCTTCTTGATTTTGGAGAGCAGGTCAGTCTGCAACTCGGATTTACCAAAGTCCCAACTCTAACTAGCAACAAAACCGTTAAAATGTAAGTACAATGTATGTTTTATCTAGTTTCTCAAATTCTGGATTGACCCATAAGGCCAGACATATTTATTTGATTCTTAGCTTCTTGGATTGACTGACACAACTGGTTTTCTTCGTACGGGAAAAATTGGGTTTGGCCTTACCCACAATTTTTGTCAAATTGACATAATAAAATATTGAGATTTCTGTGTTATTTTTGGTCTAGCTGACCGATCCAAGAAAAAGTGTGTTGAAAAGATCCGAGAAGCCAAATTTCAATTATGTGTGGCCTACCACGCTGACTATTCCTATGTTAGTTTGTTTATTCTGTTGCTGTTGCCTTAGCCAATTTATAAATATTTTATAAAAAATTTATTTTAAACTTTCAGAAAACTCGAACATACACTTCTCCAAGAAAACCAAGATGTCTGTCTGTTTGTCAAAGATCTGGATAAGAAGAACAGGGACTACTCGGATACGGTGGAACACTTTGAAGAATTATTAGAAGATAAAGATATCACATATGTCACACAGGTATGTAATGTTTCATCATCTTTCATGTTTTTAATTACTGAAACTTATTATGGCCCACTCAGCTTTTAAATTTAACTTTTATTATGTAGATAACCTATTCAAAATAAATTTGCTCAGGGTGTAATGAATAAAATATACTCTGGTTAACTTAAACAGGTATATTATGATGTCATCTGCATTAAACAGTTGCCTTTTCAGATTTTGTGCAAGGCTATCTAACAATAATAGTTTGAAACAGTTAGTAAAAAAAATTCTCAGTCATGGTTGACATACAAATAATATCTAGTTTTTAATCTGATAGATTTTGAGCAATCTAATTGGTCCTTTTTAGCATGTTCATAGCACTGATCAACAATAATTTTATACAGTTTATTCTGAGTGTTATGAAAAGTATTTGCTTAATCTCTTTATTTTTGTCAATTTTATAGGGGGGAGGGTTGGTCTAGTGGTAGCATTCTGGACTGCAAATGGCTGGGTCCAGGGTTCGAATCCAGCTCTTGCCGGGTCACCTGGGCCTATGTTGGACGGCTGTTTCAATCATCCTTCGCCTCATTGCCGTGTCCTCCTCCTGTCCTAATTAGCCTACCAAGTGCATAAATACAGGACGTAAAGCCCCAAACATCCATCCATCCATTTGTCAATTTTATGAATATTTGAATTTTTTGATTGCAGATCATTCCAGTGAAATCACTAAAGACAGAATATAAACCTTTTGAATCAAAGAGGAATTTGTCAGACATGTACGAGTTCTTCTTGGCTGACGACAGAATAGGCGCTCTCCTTCCACAACAACTGGGCAAAAATTTCCTCAAGAAAAAACGGTATGTGATAGCTTGATTAGAATGTCATATTCACCAAAATCTCAACGCTCAATTTAGTTCGATTGTGCAGAAGTAACTGTATTACTGATTCAATTAATAATCAACCTGTTGTAAACCTTCGGCAACCAGTGGATCAATAATTGTAATTGGACAGATTTCATATGCCGGTTAATCGGGTTCAACAATATTGGTGAAATAGTAATACATATATACCAATTGGATAATTTACTGCACTTATGGTTGCTGGTCAGTGGACAGCTGTACCGAGTATAAAGCAGTCATGAGTTCTACATGTATTATAAGTTAACAAGTTAATATTACTGTATTTTCTTTGTTCAGGCATCCTGTGTCAGTTAACATGAAGGCAAAGGATTTGAAGAAAGAGTTGGACAATGCAGTTAAGACATCATTATGTATAATAACAGGACGAGGAGCTTCTTGGTATGTAAAAGTTGATTATCTTTTATATTACTTTTTTGTTCTCAGTTGAGTCTTAGTTGACATCTTTCAGTATATGATGTCTTATTGTATAAATTTTCAAATGATAAATTAATTTTCACGGTAACAACCTGCATATTTTGATTATTGGAAAAGCCTGGTGATATATATTATCATTCACTTGTTTTGTACCATACTAGAATTACCCATGTTAAACTAATTGCCAGAATACTAAGAGAACATATTGAATCAATATCTAGTACACACATGTAGATTGAATCGGCAAAAATGGCTGGAAGCTTTGGTAAAGTCATTAGGGTTAAAATTGGCCAAAACATTTCTGACGTCTATGAAAAAAATTGCTAGGATTTTAATTGACAAGATAAATGATTTACTCCCCAAAAAGTTGTAATTATAAAGTAGGCTATGTGCGAAAGTCTCAGCCTCACAGACACTTGGGTGTTTTAAAAACTTTTTACTAAAGTTTCCAGACATTAACTGTCAGAAATTGTGAAATTGAATATAAAGCAATACCCTGTTATTTCTTTTACAGTCAAGTCAAAGTGGCCCACACAGCAATGAGCGAAGAAAACGCTGCGGAGAATGTCATCAAAGCTGCAGAGACTCTTGCGGCTAAAATTCCCGGTGGTCAAGAAAATGTCAAGTCCATACACATCAGAACATTCAACTCTCCGGCCATCCCAGTGTATTTATCTACAGGTAAAAATTCACGGCTGCATTAAAAAATGTCACTGAAGAGTGTTCTCTTTCTTTATCTTCATTCTGAATTATTCACTATACTTGACAAGTTAATATTTAATGAAAGAAAATTCAAAGTCTAACATTACTCTCTTTGGAAATGGGGTTAATATTTTTAATCAAAATCTGAATTACACATAGATTGATTTTGTGTGCTTGACAAAACTGTGCCAGCAAACCTACAAACCAAGTACACATGCCTGCTGCCCAAGAACTGTGCAGTCCAGTGGCCGTCTATTGTTATCAATATTGATTTAAATAATGATTTTGTCTTTATTTTTTCTTCCAGTAAACCCCAACTCAGTGATTATTCCAGTACCAAAGCCGAAGACAGCAAAGTCAGAATTGGGAGATGTCACGACGGTCACAGGCGGAAAACTGTTGGTGCATCCCGAAGGTGCTGTGCAATTTGTTCGGGACGGACAGACAGAGCCAAAACAATCTAAGAAAAGACAGAGAAAGCAAGATGGGGCAAGAAGTCAACAGCCCATGAAGAAAGGCAAAAAGGATCCCAAAAATGCAAAGAAAAATACAGCAGCTCCAAAGAATACAAATAGAAGAAACCGAGGAAATAAGGCTGGCGACAGTAAAGACAAAGACGCTCTTGGTAACCCCTTTGGGAGAAACGCCAAGTCAAAAACAGCTAAGAAGCAACTCGCTAAAGCCGACAATGGCAACAAGAAATCTTCAGTAAAAGCTAAGCCGCCAAAAATCAGGAAAATGCAGTAATGTATAGATCTATCAAATATTGTTGGAAATTGTCAAATTAGTTGTTTTTGCCTAAATAAACAAATGTAACCAAACTTGACGGACTTGTCATAGAAGTACTTAATTATGTCGCCATTAACGCTTAGGAGACAATTGAGATGTGTAGTAGAATACTTGTATCTCCTACATATACAAAATAAGGCTATATTGAAATGTTTTGTTTTTTTTTAACCCAGAAGTCTTCTTCAACCCAATATGGTCAACATGGAGCCCATATATGATCTCAGCTAATACTACCTTAACCTTTAGGTCCACAGCTGTTTAATAAAAATTACATTTTTCTCTGCAACTTCCTGAGTGCCAACTTGAACTGTGAACTAACAAGTAGAAACAAATTAATACCACATTCAGAAATATGTACCATTTATTCCTTCATGTTAATCATTATCAATGCACATGCTGAAAATACAGATTTAATACATTTTGCTGCCTCCATAAGAATAGAGCAATTTGACTGCATAAGTCAGTTCATTAGTCGTCAATCGGATGTTAAATGGAGATTTGTAATCATGTCTTTACGGATTGTCAGTTTAACAGCAGGGCGCGCCGGGGGTGTTTTTTCTGAGGCCTCTTTCTCACTGGGAGTAATAGTAGTTGTGGAAGCGTGAGGCAGTGCAGCTGCCTGTGAAATCGCTGGTGTGGGAGCAGCGACCGGCGTAGGAACAGTAGCTGGCGTTGGAACTGCAGCTGGCGTAGGAACAGCAGCTGGCGTTGGAACAGCATCTGGCGTTGGAGCCGAAGCTGCTGTTACAGTTTGTGTTGGGGCAACGGTTGTGGCTGCTGTGCTGGCTACCACAGGCGCAACAGTGGTGCTTGTGGAGGAAGCTTCGGACGTTTCAGCACTTCCTTTTGGTGTTTCCTTACAGACCGTTGCACTAGGTTCTGAAGGTTTGGGAGGTGTTTCCGTTTGTGCAAGAGGCGTCGGTTGCACTGGTTGGGCTTCTGGTTGTTTCGGCGGTGTTGCTTGTTGCGGTTGTGCGGCTTGCGGAGCAGGCTCAGCGGCTGGTTCTGGTGCCAATGTTTCAGCAACTTCCTTTGGTTCTGTAGCTTCTGTTATTTCCATAGGTTCTTCAGTATCAGTCGGTTGAATAGACAATTTAGCAATTTGAGCAGTCTGTTCAGCGCTAGACACAGAGGGAGTGCTACCCTCCGCTTCAGTCTTTGGTGGCGTCGTGACTGTAGTCAGTGCAGTACTGACAGGAACAGAAACGGGCAGTTCAGGTTCAAGGGGCATTTCTGAATACTCTTGCACTGACTGTAAAGCGGCAGAAGCTTGCAGGACCGGCTGCGCTATTGCCTCTGGGGATGGTGGTGCTGCCATAGAAGTAACTGAAGGTGTAACAGCAGTGCTCACAGACGCTGTAGTTGACAAGGATTGAATTGTGGATTGAATCGTTGACTGTACTGATGGCTGCACTGATGACTGCACTGATGACTGAACCGATGACTGAACAGATGACTGAACAGACGACTGCACTGACGATTGGAAGGACGATTGAACTGAAGATTGAACAGAAGAAAATGGAGGCAGTTTGATTGTTGTTGACACCGCACTTGGCGAAGTTCTGACGGGAAGAACTGACGTTGAAACTGGCTGAATTGATGAATCCGTAACTTGCGCACTTGCAATTGATGCAAATGGGTCGTCAGTTAATTCACTTGCAACAGCAGGTCGAGGCAGTGACATGGGTAATTCTCGCGAGATGGGTGACTCTCGTGATGTGATCCACGGTGGTGAAGTTGTAGGAGTAGGAGCTTTGGGCGGGGTCGTTTGAAGGGACGTTGGCGAAACACCAGGTGTAGTGGGAAGGTGCTGCAAAGGGGGTGTCAGCTGCTGTTGTGTTGTAACGGGCAGAGGTTTTGCGGTAGGGGAAGGCATTGAAATGGGAGGCAACGTCTGTCCTGGTGTCGGTGATGTCGACAGACTGGGCAGTGGAAGTTTGGGGGTTGTGAGCGAACTTAAAGATGGAAGTGGTCTTTGAGGTGTCAGACTTTGTCTCTGCAATTGGAGCTTCTGCTTGGCTTGTTTATCGATACGCTTGTGTCTCATTAAGTCATTCATAATCTTGTCCATACGAGCCACTCGTTTCTGGGTGCTGCGGGGCGTCTTAGACCCAGGTGTTCGCCGAGGTGTGATTGCAGCGCCCCCAAAGGAGAAATCTTCATCGAAGTCAAATTCCGTCGGGGCAGCTGCTTCCGGTTTTTCTTCCGACTGTGCTTCCTCCTGTTCCATTTCTTCATCGCTAGCATCTTCAGTCGGTGATCTCCGGTCAGGAACCTCCCACTCTAAAGTCAATGTTTCCCCCTTAGCGAGTTTTTCGAACAGTTCTTTGATATCAGCCGGTTCAGGTTCCCACTCGTCTTTGCCATACAACTCGTCATCGCTGCATGCCACGCTCCAGTCTTCATCTTGGTCCCCTCCGGTGCCCATGGTCATTGCATTCGTCTGAAATCCAAACAAAAATGTGTTCATTTTAAAGAGCAAGACAAGTGAACTTGAGAATCATAAACAATAATTGCCAATATTACTCCTGCCGGGGCTCTGGTATTGTGGATGTTATTTTCGACAACTTTTTTATTTAATTTTAATTAATAGAGCCTACAGAGCTCTACAGCCCACAAATTACAAGTGAATACACATGCCAACACGAAAAATACTCATATTATCGCTCACACTAATTTTCTTGCAGTGGTTCACGTGTCATTTGGACAATATTCTGCTCAAAAACCGCAATCCAATTAATCTCTATTGTACCCTCCACCAATTGCACAACACTTACATCCAATACTGACCCTGACAGCACCAGTTAATTGCTCGGAAAATATCCCTTTTCAATCGCCGCCAAACCAAAGCTTATCAAGTTCTGTGATCCACCGCTAGGAACAGGACAGTCGGTCTAAAAATAGCATCAAAACAGCTGGCTGGTCACATGTTCAGTAACAAAACAACACCCCTTGGAGGAAGAACCGGTCAAGCTTGAAAGTTCTTGAAGTTGAAGAGCTGGAGGACTTGATTGTGAAAAACTCATTGTCAAAATGAAGCTATGGGCTGTTTCCTGCTTGATGCTATTGTCTTTGGGGTTAGCAGAATCACACAGCCAACCACTTGGACAAGGTAAAGTATGAAGTGCAAGCAATGTATTGAGTGTTTACAAAGTGAAACTGGCCAGTAGCAGGTATCTGTTGCTGCCAGTTCAATACAGTAAAAGTCAGGTATTTGTGTATTGGGAAGTTACTTTAATTAGATTGCATTGGCTTCAAATTGTTAATTTCTATTTTATTGAATCTATGAATCCGGCTTGTCCCAGTGGTAGAAGGACGTTTCACCGCTGGGACGTTTCACCGTCGGCAGTGTGAGACGTTTCACCGCCAGTCAATTTTACTATTTTGTTATTAAAGTATTTGGAAATGATAACTTAGTTGATTGTTTTAGTGAATTTTGTTATCCTTTGTTATTCTGGTAATCACATTGTCCATTTAGTTATGTTTCGTTGTTAGTTTGTATACTTTTAGCTACATTGTAACTTTTGAATCCAGACGCTACAAATGTTCCGTCTTTTTGCTACAAAGTAACAAACAAGAACCCAGGGGTTGCAAAACTGAATGATGCCGATATGAGGTAGCACAAGCCACCCAAGTGTACTCAGGTTTTGACATCCATTTCCACATATTCAGAAAATCATGGTCCTCTGATTTTCAAACATAGGACCAATCTATCTGTGCAAACAGGTTGTTGGAATGTGAAAAAAGGTACAAACGAGGTTATAGATCTATTATAGCCCTTTATTTGAAACTACAACTGTTTAAAAATGATGTACGCACATATTTCAGAATCCATCTTCGTTCTCTTAAGTTAAAGTTTGGTAACTACCAAAATTGATACATGCTAAAACTGAAATTAATCGTGCAGTGGTACTTTGAAGTCTTACAGAAATATTTTAGCCAAATGGGCAGGTCCCATAGATTAAGTTTGCAAAATTAAAAAAATATCTAACTGTCAAATTACCACGTCAAGTTCATGCAACTACATTCCTAGTGGCTCCATCTATAATCCAAAGTTGGTACCACCAGCTTTTTATCAGTTTATAAATAGACTTCTGGATCTGGATCTGGATAATTACTCAGCATTGTCACTTGGATATTTTGCTGAGGGTTGATCGCTGTGTGATAAATGAAATGATAAGGCTGAGAGTCAGGAACACACCCTATTAAAATTTTTAAGGCTACCCTCCATACCTTTTGTGTGTATGTATACTATACATTGTAGGCCTACAACTAATCTATCACAAAAAATAGCTTAGATTTTCTGAAGATATAACTTTTTTTTTAAAAGCCTTTATTTTTCAGCAACACTTACTGTTGACTGGGATGTCTATCATTCACGCAAATGGATAAATTATATAGTCAAACGGTAAACAAATAGATACATATGCTCGAACCCATGCAGGCACAGCACTTCCCCATAGGAGCCCGACGCTCTACCAACTGAGCTATCCCCCCTCCTCTTAGTCTAGTTCATGCAACAGTTATTGCAACTATAGTTCTAGTGGCACCATATATAATCCAAGGTTGGTACTACCAGTGACCCAATGGAATAGTAAACTACCTGGCTACTGTAATGATCCGAGACACCTAAAGACTTCATTTTACTGACTTTAAAATGTATATTATAATAAGAAAGATTTCAATTGCAATGATTTTAAGACTGTTTTTAAGCAAATTCAGGACTCTGAAATGCTGAGTCAACTATACAGACTGAACAGTTTTTAACAAGCAATGAAACTTATTTTATTTTATTTATCAGTTTATGCTGTGATTTACCTTTTACATTTTTAATTATGTATTTTTTAACATTTACAGACATACATGTACAAACCATGCTTTTTAGAAAATGCATTAATAAATAATACAATAGTATACATAACTCCACATGCGTACAACTAGATAGTATTTATTCAAATGTTATATTTTGCTTACAAAAAATATCAGATGAAGGTTTTCCTTCACTCCTAAAAACATTCTCATTTTCTCAAAATATCCATGATGAAAGAAATTGATATATATGTATAGGCCTAGACTGGAAATATATGGTAAAAGTGATGGTAATCAATACAGACTTGATGGCATTTTGTCTATTTCAAACCTCTGTCAGCTTTTACAGCTTGGCAATGAAAGATATTTGCTATTTGTTCTAAAATTATTGGCAATTCCTTCAACAGACATCAACTGGATTGCATCAAAGCATGGGCTACTTTGCATCTCTGCTTACAGGTGGCCTGGTGGCTAGTTTGCAACTCTGCCAACAGGTGGCTGATCACTGAAGCATGGGTTGCACTAGGGTTGCATTCCAGGCAAAGTCCCAATATTTACATATGGAGGGTTGCCAGTTCTTGGCTGGCTAGTGGAGAGGCAAGTCAGGGCTGGAATGCATCAGGATAATATCATCAAAAACACCATCAAATGCACTCCAATCTAATTTTTGCTTCCAAATTTTTTTGCTCATTCACTCCATACATCAAACTAGCAACTGAGAAGCCCAAACTCCTTGCCTATCTTGAGATTTTGCGTATAATTTGCCACTGGTGAGAACCAGCCAAGAGTAACCAGAATAACTGAATGAGCCTATGGCTCATTCAGTTAAAAAATAGATGATCATAGATAGAGTAGCAACAAAGACAATATTTTGTGTGTTTTTGTTGAATTTTGTCTATTTTATGGCTTATCAGGCTTATACAAGACAATTATTACTTGACTAACATTGTTATAAACCAACGGTGAAACGTCTCACTACTGCCGACGGTGAAACGTCCCAGCGGTGAAACGTCCTATAATCGTCCCAGTAAGACTTTGCTGCCAATCACTTGGTCCTGGGTTTGATTCCTGCTCTTGCCGGGTCACCTGGAATTATATGTGTTTAATACTGTTTATCAGCTGATCATCAGCCGTTTAAATAATCCTTCGCTTAATTGCTGTGTCCTCCTGTCCTATATAGTCTACCAAGTGCATAAATACAGATCTGTGTAAAGCCCGGATTATACTTTCATTAATGTGCCTGCATAAATTCATTGGTCATGCATTGACTTGGCAAGCTCGACATTGTTTTGCAGGTCATAAGAACGAAGCTTCGAAGGAGAAATGGGGATATGTGGATGTGCGTCCAGGGGCCCACATGTTCTGGTGGCTGTACTACACTAGCCACAGCAGTGGGTACAGCAACCGACCTCTCATCATTTGGCTACAGGTGTTTAATTTGCTCATCTCAGTCATAAGAAAATCATCGTGGTCATATGCTTATGATACAGCCTTAACCAGCTGTATTTGACAGCTGAGAAATCACTATAGGTCTAGGAGCTTTGTATGAATGAAAATGATTTTGAGGTCAAATCCTGAACAATGGCATACACAATTCACAATTTAGTTTATGTATATAAAATAAACGTTATCCTTAATATCATTTAATTGTTTATGGCTGAGTCAACAGTTCCCAAACATTCACAGACTCAACATTCGATAAAGTTGGCCTACTTTTTTTTATAATTATTTATAAAAAGTTGCAATGAACCTCTGGTTCATTGTTTGAAATTAAAGAACTCTGGCCTATAGTGACTCACAGAACATTTTGACATATTTTGACCTCTGTTCTAATCTAATTTTCATGGCTCTTCAAGACCTGCCTGATATCTCGTCAAATCATCAACATTGACACTGACAAAGTATAATGTGGGCAAAACTATTTTATTTGTCCTTCTTTATCATATGTTGACTAATTTGTTATTTGTCGTATTTAGGGTGGTCCAGGAGCATCATCAACAGGATTTGGAAACTTCCAGGAACTTGGTCCATTGGATGTTAACTTGAAATCCCGCAATACTACATGGGTAATTTGATATTAGAATACAATCAAGATTGATGTCATGTAGGTATATGGAGATAATAAATTTACAATTAATTAATCTTCATTTATATTTGTTAAAAACTGATGGAGGTTATGATCCGTTTCCTCAAATAATAATAATATGTTCCTATTATAAATATTATGGCATTTAAATGTGTGGAAGTCAGATGATATTGTTTCAGGAAGTTGGAAGTATAAAGAAATTATGCAAATTAGGTATAGATAATGAATTATGTCCTGAGATTAAAAAAAAAATTAATGATATTTCATAATGACATATGCAGGAAATTTATGACATGCCAGATTTGATATTGATTTAGTATTGATTTTTACACAGTTCTGTTTTATTGTTTTATATCGATCAATATACAATTTGCTGAATGACAGAAAACTTGAAAACATTCATAAAAACATAACATTTCAAATTCAATTTGATTTTTAATTGGCTTGATGTTTCTGGCTCTGAAGCTTATTCAGAGGCATATTTAATGAGATGATGAGGCTCTGAATTTGAATTTCAAGTAAAGTACACTAGAATTATTATTAAAGGCCGATGATCATGATTATGGCAGCAGAATTGTGAAAAAATTTGTAACTTTTAGGATTGTGAATTTGTGACATATTTTGCAACTTACAATTTTCAGGTTTCTACTGCCAGTGTCTTGTTTATAGACAATCCTGTGGGAACAGGCTACAGTTTCGTCGACAACAAGTCTGCATACACCACTAATGTCTCCACGATAGCAGAAGATCTGGTTGCCGTTTCCAAGGCATTCTTCTCTAAGTTTACAGAGTTTCAGGTGTGTACCACAGCAGATAGTTTATTTCTTAAAATGGTAAAGCGAAAACTTGGTTTCAATCAGGTTAACTAGGCTTACAAGTCAGCATTCCAACGTTCAAGCAATATTTTTTATATGATTGTCAATTTCGTTTAATTTATTTCAGAAACGTCCTCTATTTGTGTTCTCGGAGTCTTATGGCGGCAAAATGACTGCTGCTTTTGGACAAGCCTTGTACAAGGTATATATGTATAAGTCTTAAAAGATCTCGGTTTATTATTAGACGTTGAATTGTGATTGCTGTAAGAAAATTTAAAAAGAAACTCTTTATGTAATTATGGGTTCAAAAAGTTTAAAATACTTTGATTTCTGTTTGCAGGCTATGAAATCAGGAGATGTGCCTTGTAATTTGAAAGGAGTGGCCCTTGGAGATTCCTGGATCTCACCAATGGACTATGTGTTAACATGGGCACCTTATCTTTATAGCACTGTGAGTTTTCAATATCACTGATATGAATATCCTGTATTTTTGGGATAATTCAACTTGCAGTGCTCAATTAACATAATTAAGCAATAATTAATACATCCTAATTAGTTTTGAATCCTGATGTACTCTCCCCCCCCCCCCCCGCAGTCTCCGGTGTACTAGCAGGTCCCAAAACAGCTTCCAAACAAGAATGCTACTTTTTTTTTTTTTTTTTACTTTTCAGTCATTTTTAGGTAGTCGTTCGTGAACGGCTACCTTTTGCAATTGACAAGTGGAAAAAAGCCCGCGAAAATCGGAAATTCGAAATCTTGTAATGCAGATTTGCCTCAGAAATCGTCTGTGTGATCAGGAACCATCTGATTACAAGTTGTATTACTTACTATGACTGAAAGGTATGGTCTGCAACATAAATTACGATCGAGAAAGGTCTGTACACGCCGATCCTTCTATTGAAATGACACGTCCGCATGATGCTCAGGAAGTGAGCGCGACCAGTGGTGCTGTTTTGATCCCGTTGGGTCAACCCACTGGGGATAGCCGGGGAGCAATCAGTGATTTTAACTGAATTTACCAACGCTATTAACCCTTCAAAAACATCTTTTCCTTTAGGAATTATCCAGAATTACTGCCTAATTATTAGTTCATGCATTTCTAAACAGTTAATTATATTGAAATATAACGAATTTAAGAAATTTAAAACTATTTATTTGTACATTTCATGTAAATTAAAATTACTGATCGCTCCCTGGGAAGATGGTACACTGTACAGTGTTCACAGCATCACTTTGCTGGTGTTGGACCTAAAGCTATTAAGTCGAGTTGGCAGGTAGCTGGGTAGTGTCTAATAGCTCTGGTCAAATTTATAGTCAGCCACAGACCAGTCACAATTAATGCCATAATATTAATAATGGTCTCCAGCAGGCGCCGTTTTAAATGCATGCAGCCATTTTCCATCACTGTGTCAGTCTGTGAGCAGCTTCACAGAGCAATTTGCATTGTTTTCTTCAAAGCACTCGATCACAGAAGCTGATAGCAATTCTGGAAGTTCTTAAGCTTTGTTACATCCTCAGTTTCCTAATTGCCATTGACATTGAGGAACAGCACATGGGGTGAAGCTAACAGGTGTCAAAGCTGATTGCACTCAGCAATGTACTTTTGATCAGTGCTGAACACTGTTGACTGATCTACATGCAGATACTAGCAATTGACCATGTTGACAGTATTTGATGATTAAACTAGTTGACTGGTGCATGCCTCACAGAGTTTAGTTAACTAATTGAGAAATTCTTACAAATTTGCTAGGACTTGATTAGCCAAATCCAAGAATGACCTACTTTCTGTCCTGAAGAACATTGTACCTCTGATTAAGGAAGACAAAGCTCCTTGGGCATACGATACGATACGATACGATACAATACGATAATAATTTATTGTCACTGTTACAAGTACAGCAAAATTTGTAGCAATAAGCATGGGCTGTGCTTTTTAGCAGCATCTTGAAAAAGCCTTTTGATGTATGTTTTTGCACATATCATTTGTGTGATATCCAATGGAGCTGTCTAATTTCTTCCAAAATGCTCCATTTTGATAGTGGCTGTTGGGAAAAAATGCTGTGATTCCGTGTTTATTGTATGTTTATACTCACAGGCTTAAAGAAATAAGAGCTTTTATAAATAGAATATAGTTATATCTTTTACCAAAAGTAACTTTTCAAGTTTACAGAACTAAAGGTTCGAAAAGATAGGTCCTGATTAGATATATAGATTAATTTTCAAATTTATACTTTGAATTTTCAGGTTGCATTTTAATATGTTTTAAATAGACAAGATCTTAATATTTCTTGATTAAGAATTGTTGCATCTGCATTTCCTGAAACTTACTCTTTCACAAATCGCGAGTTTTTCTGATATTTCACAATGGTCAGTTATGCATGTGAGCATGTCAAGTAGCATTGACATTTTCTTGACAACAAAGATGTTACATCTTTACTTTTTTGAAAGTATGATTTTCACATTTCAATACACAATTTTTACAATTTGTCTTAGTTAGCCTGTTCCACTGGCCATAATCTAAGGCCTGTCGTTAGCCTCTGGTGGCCATTGTCAGCCATGACAGTCCCATGGTCAAAATACAATGGACTTAAATAATTGCTTGCACATCTTACAATATTGACAATGAAGATCGTCCAAAAATACAATATGATAGTAAATAACATCCCTCACCTTTTTGTGTCAAAATGTGCACAAAGATTTTATCTAGGCTAAAATGAAAATTTTTAAATTATTGTTTTTAAACTGATTATTAGCTTTATTTTCATGACTTCCTTAATATTTAACGGATTTTAACAACATTTTCAGGGTATGACCATTGTACTATAAGTAACATGAGACATGTTCTTACATAAATAGTTTTCTTAACATGGGAAAGTTTTTTATCTGTAAAAAAAGGATTACATGTAATTAAATTCTCAGTAAGTCCCTTAATGAGGGGTGATTAAGCTATCTGATACTAAGGCAATTAACAAATCTCTTTGAGGTAGAGGGGCTTCAACCCTTATTTGTCTGACATTTTCCAAAATATGTTCATAAAAATATGATCCTAAATAAATGCTTGCACATTTTTGAATATTATAGATTTTGATTATCCAAGTGCACTAAATGAAAGTAGACAATATTTCTGACCTGCTGTCAAAAATGTGCTAAGAATCACTGCAGGGGAAGTTGGTGATTTTGAACTTTGAAATTTAATTTTGAAAGACATCATAACTTTGTTAATATTTATCCGATCTCACTGATTTTTTCACATAGTCTTTGTAATGCAATATATCTGCAAACTTGATGAGTTTTACTTTCTCCATCTGCAAAACTCATGTTTTCATACAGGAGTAAAGTCCCAAAAACCAAACTTTTGGTGCTAATTGCTGCTAATGAAGGGTCATTAAGCTGTTATCTGGGAGTCGGATATCAAGATAACCATTAATTTCTTTGAAGTGGACAGTAACCCCTTTCCTGACCTTCACCTTGGAGAAATTACAAACCAGAGGCTAACGACAGACCCTGTGTATACTAGGGCTGTGGTATGCATCTACTCTCGAAATGTTACACAATCCATATGACAGGCTTTAAGATCTTGGTCAGGAATTACTGCCAAACTCACAACTTTCTAGCTTGCATAACATTTATTTCAATTTTAGCCTATCTTATGTAAAATTTAGTCAGGAATTAAATTTGAAGAAAAAAATGCACCCACTCTTTTATTTTTGAAGTTATACCCCTAATTTTAAAGCCCCCCTTTGTGGGGTGTGCCAGATACCCCCAAAATATTATAAATTTGTCAGTAGTTCTATGGCTTCAGTAATAAAGCTGCTCTTATATCTCTTATTAATTTATTTGAATTCTATGATGGTCCATCGAAAACTATGATGACTACATGGGTATACATTTTTTGTTGAAATGGCAAACATTTTGTGGTGGTAAGTCGCGGTTTCTTATATTTCGCTTAATTTTCATTGCACATGCATAATTTTTGCACCATCATTCTCAGCAGAAAATAAGCTTCAATTTGAGTACCAACAACCTATATTTCCGATAAGTTTAACCCGAACCAAGGAATTTTGGCTTTCAGAAATAAAATTCTAAATAACTTGCATTTTTTTATGGAGGCAGATATCGAAAAACTAACAGAAACTCGTTTAAATATAACTATCTGGGCATAACGAGTTTGACTTTCAGACCTGCATGACAAAAATTGACGAAATGCAAGTTATTTAGAAAAATGACATATTTTTTTCACACACCTAGAAGTGAAAAGCAGCGACTCCATGTTTTGTATGTGTGAACCTAATTATGCAAAGCAAGGACATTTTTATGTAGTCTATTGCCTTCGTCTAGTCCTTCTGAACATATTGATATGTAATTCATGTCCATAAATATCTCAGATGACGTTGAAAAAAAAAATCAAATAGGAAATTCACTTCATTTTTATAAATAGTTTTTACTTTTGTCACTTGACTTCGTTTCAATATCCTGTTCACAGAGCAGCATATATTGAGAGAAATTATTAAAACTGGGTGTCATTTTAAACTTTAGACAATAGGGAATGCCATGGTTCCCTCAATTATCATGAATTCTTGATTATTATCAAGGGAGAGACAGTCAAACGTTTATGTCTAAAAAATGTGTCACACAAAATTAGCATTTTTCGCATGTTTTTCCACTTAAATTGTGAGATAGCGACTTGGACACCACTATAAAGACACTTAAAAAGGTCACCATCAGAAAGAGCACAATTTTTTACACAAGATAGAATATATTTTAGAATCTGTGATACGTTTTTGTGGCATCAAGAATTTTTTCACACTCGTGGCAGTAACTCCTGACTAAGATCTTGAAGCCTGTCATATATGCAACAGTCTGATATTCACACAGAACAATTTTACTTGCTGACAAGTTGCTGTAGATAAATACCTTGAATATTGAAGTAACCAGTATGGCCAAGGTGCTTGGCCATTTACTGTTGAATTTGTCTCCAGTACAGCTTTATTACAGAGGAGTATTGCTATCATCCACTCCATGTTAATCAATAATCACTGAACCTTCAATATAATACCAAAACGACTACCTTTGAATCCCCGGATTCTTGTAAATACTTCTTTGTGATACTTTAAATAATTATAAGGGGCTTCTACCTTTGAGACATGAGTTCAATTACTTCAATTCCTGATCAGGGCAACCAAATGAACCCATGTCAGACAAATGTCTCATTTTGTGTTAAGAGTACCTAGTGTCATTTCCATGGTACCTGCCTCTGGCTGCCTGTCGAATTAAATCTTATTTTAGGTGCCAAAATACAGGATTTCAATCCAAATTTAACAATTAACGCTTGTTGAAAAGTCCGCATTGCATGAGCATTAATGATCATTATATATTTATTGGCAAATATACAAAGATTTAAACTCCTTTTCAGTCCCTTATTGACAAACAAGGCCTGGACAAGATCATGAACGTTGCCAAACAGTGCAGAGATGCTTATAATGCCGGAGACTTCAAAAAGTCAACAGAACTTTGGAGTGAGACGGAGACTGTGTGCGATACCGTAACTGGAGGAGTGAATTTTTACAACATTTTAGATTGGCATCCCAATTACCGCAATGCCAAGCAACAGAAACAACAATTCAAGAGTCATATAGGTATTCCACACTTCATATCTGATTTAGTAGAGAGAAACATTTAGAGACTTTCTTTTTATATAAATTTATGAATTGGTTCATGACCATATCTCTATTAAGTGAAAAACAAAATTCAAGTTGAAACCCAAGAATCTTTTAAGCAAGACATGGATATTGCTCTTGTTTTTTTAGAAAAACTTCATTCCATCCATGTGGCTCCATTTCACGCCATGAGTCTAGCTGATTTGATGAACGGACCAATTAAGAAGAAACTTGGAATTCCAGCTAATGTCACTTGGGGAGGTGAGAGGAGGCATTATAGTTATTAGCTCTTTGAATTTATAATTTTTGTCTTCGAAAATTAATTGCATATTGTCGGTAATTGAAACAGGACATCCTCAAGATTTATTAGATTCATTTCAGGCATATAATTTTATGATATATCCTACAATCTCATCGCTGATTATTTCCTTTGGCACATTTAGAATGGTGAAATTCATGAGACTTAAGTTTTAGCACCAACATTATCAATATGTCTTGCAGACTTGCAATGACAAGAGATTTCAGAAATTCTTTTTGATATATTTTTCATATTAACTATTTTTCATATTAACTATGCATGTTTTAAAACCTTTTGCCTTAGATTTCAGGATTTTACCAGAATTCTTATCACTCTGGTGTGGTTATTATTTCATGTCTTTTTATTGTTTTTTTTTTAAATAATTTTTCAGGGCAAAGTGCTGATGTCTTTTCATATCAGTCTGGTGACTTCATGAAGCCTGTTATTGATATTGGTGGGTACAAAAATCCTATTTTATTAATCGCATTAATTATTTGACATTTCATAACAAGAATCCGCGGATTCAAAGCTAGCCATTTGGTTTCATATTAAAGGGGCAGTGATTAACATGGAATGGGTTGATAGCAATTTTGACCTAATCTAGAGTATATCCATACTGAAGACATGTAAAAAACAATTTGAAGTATGTAAATAATATCATGAAATCCTCAAAATAAAAGGTAACTGAGAAGCTTCTTGTAAATTGGAGGGAAAAGCTTAGAATACAATAAAATAAGAAAGATAGATAAATAGCTAGTAATATAGATCATGTAGATAGGCGGATGGACTTGAAAGAGGGAGCTTCCGCCTTAATAGGAAGGAATGTGCATGATTGCCGCCATGACAGATTGGAAGAACAGACATTGACTATAAGTTGAAATGATATGAACTCTATCATTTTAATGCAAGTGAAGTACAATTAAAGGAATAAACTATGGGTCTACACCAGTTCAATAAATACCGGTCGTATCGTACAGTCTGGTCGGTTCCCGAACTGGTTTTCGAAACAGCACTTCGGTATGGCTCAATTATGCCATACTCAGCTATAAAAAGCGGTTTATTGCCGAGATTTGACAGAAAATATCCATTAAATCAATCACTGAACTCGAGAAGATCATCATCTTGACGTCCAATCTAGTGTGAGATGAACTTTCTGGGCCAAAAATTCGTTTTTTTGGGAGGCGGATTTCTAATATCGGCCGGAATTTCAGGTCCGACAGTACGAATTGTGTATCAATCAAGTGTATCGATGATACGTATCATATTGAATGTCAGCAACGATATAGAGCCCTAGAATAAACCCATTTCACTAAGTGGCCTGGACATTTGGCCCCAAACAACTTTTTATTAAAACAGTGATTCATAACTTGCTTTCCACATGAAGCAGACATAGCACTTTAATTCCTGACACACAACTTCCAAAATTTAACCTAAACATGCTAAAGGAGTGACCAAGTCGTGAAGCTTTAATGTTGCATTGAAATTCACTAAACATACTCAAGATTGTCACTTCAGCAAAGCCTTCAGTGAATAATTCAGACACACCCACCAACCTGGCCAATGAACAGGCCTTCACACAGGTTATGCAAATTAGGCCGATTTTACCGATTCAAGGACTTCCCTAAATCGTACAGACTAGCAAGTTACTGGAATAGATAGATCTCTCTGAGAGCTTCAAAATGATAGGTCATACGTCTCTGAGAAGTTAATAGATGCTTCGCAAAACACCGGTAAAGTTTTGAACTGGAGAGAATGCTACTCGCTGATTGGCTGTGACGCTCTGACGCAAATCTTATGATAATGTACGAAAATTGAAGGATTCGTCTGGGTAGATTCTCTGGGTACAGATTGTCTCTTGGCTGGACCAATCAGAGGCATGGTCTGGAAATCTATCAGGGATTGAAGAATTCAAGCACTACTTTTCCCCTGGGGTTAACCGGTAGAATTCCTGTAAAGTTAAAACTATGGGATGTTCTTTTTAAACAAATTAGTGACAAAATCAATTGTTGATGTGGTAAAATGGGAAACAAAATGCATGAAAGCCAAAAATATCATACAATCAAAACACACATTTTAGAGGGAGAAGAAGGTCACACAATTGATGTTTTTACCTGGCCAGATTTGGGAAAATTTAAATCAAGATGATTTTAATAACTTTTATGTTTTCATCAATAAAGTCATGGCACTAAATCATTATATTGTTCACTGTTACGTTCTAAAAATAAATTGCAAGCACTTCAAGAGGTGTTTGCAGATAGAATATCAAGCTATTTCACACCTGATTTTCTGTAAGGATCTATCTATCTATCTATCCATAGCCCATTGCTGGTTAATGGCATTTCAAGTTCACACCTTGACCATATTGACACAGGAAATCCAATGTATTGTAATGTATCTAATTACACTCCTGAATGGTAATTAAGCTATATTGCTGTTAGACCTGTCAGGGAATGAACTCAAGATAATTAATCCATATCCACCAGAGGGCCATTTTGCATACAACAGTGGACAGTGCTGCCATCTAGCCTGTTCTTGGTTCACATGATTATTGTTTACAGTGTTTACAGTGTTTACATGGTTTATGGTTTTCAGAATCCCATACACCCATTCCAATAGCTACGCCTTTGGCTAGCTAAAAAGTCTTTGGTTATTTTTTGAAATATTTTGTAAGAATTTTTTTTTTTTAACTACAATAAAATTTACAATAAAAAAATGATTTCCTTAAATTTCAGTTGATGATCTCTTAACCAACACCGATTTGCAAGTTGTGGTCTACAATGGTCAGCTCGATCTCATCTGTGATACTATGGGTATGTATATTTGTCATAAAATGTATATATATGTATCAACCAGTGGCGTGTGGAGGATGGTGACATTGAGCCATGGCATCTCCTCATGGGGCGTAAAACACGAACTTGCCCCCCCCCCATGCGAAAATTGAAAATAATATCAAGAAAATTAATGGTCATGATGACCAATGAAGCTACAGATTTCTTCTCATTCGCCGCATGTTTTGCCCCCTTGCCCTTCAGGAAATTTCAAAATAAGCCCATTGCATGAACTTTGTGCAGTTCTACCAGTAGATGACCAAGACAGTTGTTAAACATTTAATTGAATTTATTGTAATTTCATAATTTTTCAGGGACTGAGCTGTGGGTGGATAAGCTCAAGTGGAAAGGCCTCAAAGGCTACAAGAATGCAGCGAGAAAACAACTCAGACTGCATGGGTCCAGTGAGCCATGGGGATTTCTGAAACAATACAAGAATTTCAAGTTTTTCTGGGTCCTTGAAGCAGGTCATATGGTAAGGTTTTACATTATATTTCTTTAATTTTGCACAAGTAATTAATCACTAAAGGCTGGAATTATTATACGAAATAACAGCGAACTATGTCGTGGTAATGTTAGGTCCTACTTTGTAAGAACGACAGCTTAATGGCAAACAATAATGTCAATAATTTTTCCATAACATGTGTAACAGTGAATTTGTAGAAATTACAAATAAATAAATTATATTAAAATTTTTCCAGGTGCCTTTGGATGCAGGATCTGCAACCCTGGAGATGCTCTCTTTAATTATTGAATAAGATTTATGTGAGTGTATATTATTTTGCAAGTAAATATTAATTTGGACGTTCCTGTTTTTTTGTTCAATTCAACATTGCGTTAATTTTTATGTTCCTGTTCTCTTTTCTATTGATATTTCTATTTGAATTTCTATTTGACCCAGAAATGAATTTGGTTTGTAATTGCAATCAGACAGATAACAGAATATTTAATTGGATATTTTTGTAATGAGATAAAATATTATAAAGGTTTGCACGTTTTAAATCAACATAAAGTGATATAGTTTGATACGGTAACTTTCCTGCGTGATGAGTGGCAATTTTGATTTTGAGAGGATTTGGATTATCTCTCCTCTGTGTGGGTTCTCTCTGCTAAAAGTGTGATTCTAACAATTAACAAATAGGCTCAGACTTCTACAAAATAACTTTTAAATATGATAATCTGACCATAAAATGGTCCATAATACATGTGTTTTCAATCATGTCTCATACTATTTTATTGTGCTGTTACTTTTTGCTACATGAATGATATAATTATTAAACATTCCCTCAGAAATTATACTGTATAATGTATATTATGTGAAATTAGCTTTAATGTGACATTGTGATATAATGGACATTCAACAATCGCCTCAATCATTATTTGTAATTGTATGGCATGCCTCATGATATTGAAAAGATGCTTAAAATATATATATATATATGCAACATATAAATTTAGCACAAAACAACTTTTTTGCAAATTGATTCAGTGAGCATATATTTTATATATCACAGAAAATCTCTTGTGTCAACTGTTGAACAAATGAATAAAAATATTTTTGTACATATATCTTTGTCATGTCACTGGTAATAGGAAACAGATCACATCAGTTGATTTGTAAAATTCAATGCAATTAATGACATTTTAATGTCCTCCCAATGGACAGTAAGGCAAGAGAATAGAAGCTAGGCCTATACCAGTTAATAGTCTTAGAAAAGTTTTTGGCTGTCCAATGTCCATTTGTGAAAGTTCCTGCGATGTTTCATCTTCTTGGAAGTTTTGTCTCATTGGTTATTACTTTGTGGCTCCTATTTGCGACTTGATTTGGAGATACTGAAATGAAGAAAAACAAATTAGGAATTTTTATCAGATTTCATTTTGTGTCAACAGATCATCATCTGATGGGCAAAACTTAATTGATTCAATTTCATCCGGAGTCCATAGATTTAAGTCACAGGCCCAATGATCATGAAAAGTTAGGTAGGCCTACTAGTGCTTCCCCCAGCATCCACAAATTTCTCATAAAATAAAAACACTTTTAGAGATTGGCGCTGCAGGAAAGGCAGCACTAATCTATCTTTTCATTATCAGTGTGCCTATGATTTAGGTTTTTTTTTTTTTTTGGCTGTTTTAAAAGACAAATTGCTTACCTGTTTGCGACTATTTATAGCTTGTTGTATCCATAGTAATTCCATGGCAATATGACTTCTGGCTATCTTCAGCTCATCTTGGTTTAAGTCTGGAATAGGCAGTGAGGAGAGTATACAGTTATTTTAGTCCATATGTGTACATGTATATACAATTTTTGAGAAATGATAAGAATATCAGCCAATTAACTTGATTGAAAAAATTCTATCGTAGCCTATTCAAGCATAGGTTTTGTAAGACTATGGTGGTGACTCATTGAAATACATTTAATTTTTGAATGTTCATACTGTGTCTATAGATTAAGAGCAATTCATTTCTATAACACACACAAAATCAATTTTATAAAATATTATTTCACTCCCATGTACCTTTTAGAGTGAGATTTTCTCTCTCAGACTTCTTGGGGCTGTTACTTCTAGATGCGTCGAAAGAGTTCCATATGGAACTTGTTTCATTCCAATTAACAGAAGACTCCTTCTCCGTGGTTTGACAAGACTGGATTTGGTGGTGTTGTTTATGATGTCTTGTTTCATATTCCTGAGATTGTCTATGGTTAATGTCATCTTTCGATGACTCTGTTTGATAGACCGTATCACAATGGTGTGAAGGTGTAACGATGTTCGATTGTTCAGGGATTTCATGTGTAATTCTCGTGTCTTCAACAAGTTTTTCAGGTTTGCGAGAAGTGTCATTTCGCAAATTAATATCTGTGTCACATGCAGGTTTTTTGGAGGTGTCATTAACACAGCCACTTTGAGCACCAGACCTTTCATTGACCGACAGTCTTTCTTTTAGTTCAGTTTGATGATCTGTCGTGCCATCCTGCGAAGTTTCATTTGTCTCTCTTTTTGATGAATCTGGATCTTTAGGCAGCGGCAAAGGTAATCCATGTTGGGAGCTTTGAGGTCCCTTTGAGATGATTGGTTTCCGAGCAAATATAGGATGTCCCATTGGACAATCACTCCATGTTATGTTGGGCAAATTGATCTTCTCTATTTCAGCTGCTATCTTCAAATATTCATTTCGTAATTTCTCCATGTGGTTCCGTAGCAGTTTTCCTCTCCATATGGCCTGGAAAAGAAATATGAACTTATTTAAAATATCAACAAGTGAAGCATTTGCATCGTTACTTTTTAATATTAATTTTTATGGACAATAGCACTGTCTTCAAATTATTCTGAATTAACATGATGTGGCCTTAATTTCAATAATAATTTGCAGGAAAGCGCTTACATCACGCACACATAATTGAATTCTCTTGACATTCTGTGTGTACAATTATTATCGAGTTATCGTGTCGAGGAACGCATATGTTGTGACATACAGTGGCGTAACTGGGGGGTCTCGAGCGGGGGGGGGCACGTGATTCTCGGGGGGGGGCACCCTCTATACTAACTGCATATTTTAGCCAAAGTTGAAAAGTTATGGTCATATGGGAAGGGCACCTGGGGAGGGAAAGGTCCAATATGGGGGGGGGGGCATGTGCCCCCCCCCCCATAGGGACGCCACTGGTGACATAACTTAACTCTGTTGTCTAAAAAACACAGAAGGGGTGGTGCTGGTGCATGGGGTATTGGTGTGTGTTGACACTGTCATATGATTGATTGCCACCAATCGAAATGGTGTGTGGTCAACCAGGCGACAGACAACCAGGCGACACCATGCCACTACCAACTAGGCTACACAAAATTTTCAAAACACCTACCACTTCCATCCAGGCGACAGACACTTCCATCTTGTCACCTGGTTGGTAGTGGTATGTTGCCTGGATTGTTGTCGCCCAGTTGGTAGTGATGTCGCCTGGTTTTCTGTCGCCTGGTTGACTGGCAATCATGAGGGGATGGAAATAGACTGCCAGTCAGAACGGCGATAAACCAGAACGGCTATTCATATATTTACAGACAATACCTAAACGGCGATGATCACAGTTCAAAACGGCGATGACAATTTTTAGTAAAAAAGCAACTAAGAAAATTATCTTTCAACAAAAAAACGTCTGATATCTGTTACTTAGTAGCAAAAAAGTTCAGATCCATAATATTTGTTACTTTGTAGCAAAATAACGGAACATTTTTGTTGTCTAATTTGACATGTTATAATGTAGCTAAAACTTAGTAAATGTGTAAAACTTGATAAAACACAACAAAAAACGTAACTAAACGATCTTTTTGATAACAGAAACAATGTTTGATAACAAAATGTATTATTTTAAAGTAAAATTACTAAGTTTTCAGTTATTTCTATCAACAAGAATCCGTGGATTCAAAGCTAGCCATTTGCTATTACATTTAAGGGGCAGTGATTACCATGGAATGGATTTATAAGCCTAGCAATGTTAACCTAATATACACACTGAAGGCATGTAAATAACAATTTGAAAAAGGTGAATAATATCATGAAATCCTCAAAATATAAGACAAGTAGTAAGCTGCGCATTGATTGGAGGTAACTGGATAGAATACAAGGGTGTACACAGATAGGTAGATAAACAATAAGATAGACAGGCAGATGGACTTGAAAGAAGGCGATTCCGCCTTAGTAGGAAGGAACGTACATAACATGACAAATTGGAAGATCAGGCATTAAGTAAAAGTTGAGATGCACTTTGTCATTTTAATGCAAGTGAAGTGCATTTAAAGAATAGACCCATTTCACTGAGTGGCCTGAACATTGGCCCCAAACAACTTTTCGTTAATTCAGTGATTCTTAATTAGCTTTCACATGAATGACATACATATATACACTTTAATTCCGAAAACACTTTTTCAAAATTTAAGCTGAAGCAATGGCCAAGTTACGAAGCATTAAAGTTACATTAAAATGCACTAAACTTATTCCAGATTGGTGTCTCTTGCCTGGACCAATCAGGGCGGGAAATATATCAGCCAATGGGATTTAAGGATTCATACACCAACTACCACTTTTCCCCTGGTGTTAACTAACTGAATTTCCATGAAGTTGGTCTATTGAATGTAGAGTGATTTTGAAGCTTAATATTTGTTCTGGGTGGCCAAGTGGCATAGGTGCCTGGCCTGCTCCGTTGAAGGTCTTTGCCTGGATGGGTTTGAACCCCGGGTGGGGAACCCAAAATTTTAAGTGCACCTTCATGAGCAAAATCCCAGCTGGATGTCATTCCGATGAGACGTTAAATTGGCGGCCACTTGTATCAGTGTCTATGCTGGACAAGTAAAAGATCCCTCACATGATTGCAATTAGCTTACAAGAGGTCAATTAGGTTGACAGAATGACACACAATTGAGTTGATTATATATAGTTCACAAATGAATAGCAATGAACCTGTGTATGTAGTTTTCTCTTGGAGTTAATGCTGACTCTTTACCAGAGTTAGTAAACGGAAATGACTTGATTATTGCTGAACTTTACTTGAAAATATTGAAGATTCTAGAATTGTAAAAATGTATTTATCTAAACTGTATAATGTATATTGCAAATTTGTATAATAATTTGTCTATATTTTGTTATATTGGTAATGGAATTATAATTTGAACGGATGTAAGGATGCATACACATATTAGTGGACACATTCTGAAAGTAAAATACTACTACTACTATACTAGTGACATCCGAAAGATCTCTTGTCTGATTGACATAGACCTGCTGCTTGCAATTAATTGGCCCTTGCATCACAAAATGTTTAAGTGCACATCCAAAAGTGAAAATAATGAATATAGAATTGCTCTAGCATAATGTGAAGACAGCAGTAAAACTAACATTATCACAAATAGGAAAATGGGGCACTCCAAGTAAAGAGCAAACGCAAAATAAATTTGAAAAAGTGTCAATGAAAATATTTATCAAAGCCCACTTAGATGTACTACTGAGCAGAGAGCAAGAAAAAAAAGAGTAATAATCCTTGCTTGCCAATAACCTGATAATGATAACTGTTTTCTGATATAAAGAAAAATGTAGAAAAGAATATTTATAACTATTAGTGATGTTATCAAAGCAGAAAAAGTTTCTTATATCACAACATGAACAACTTGTGTGGCTAATTTGTAAAATTCATTATTTTCATGTTGACTACTGGGAAAAAGTTGTGACACTGTGAAATTAGTTTTTGTTGACCAGTGCAGATTCCTCATAACTCTCTAAAATTAAAGAGTCACTAGTCATAAATGTGCATCTGTTCTTTCGTTTAAATAAGCACTTTGTCATCAATTCATGACAAAGTGATATATAAAGTGATATGTGGTGACCATTCAGTCCCTGTGGGACAGCATTTACATGCATTAGGCAAATTGGCAATTCTGCTTGGACACACTATACACAAGAGGGCAGCACCTGCAAGCAAGCACTGGTACTGTTTACATGTTTACATGTTTATGTTTTGTGGTTTATGGTTTCAGCTTCAGTCCCATAACCCTTCCAGACCCACTGTATAAGCTGCCTGTGGCTAGCTAAAAATTAGCGCAATAGCCGTTCTTGTTTTCTAGTAAAATTTATCATCGCCGTTATGGTAAAGATACGAATAGCCGTTCTCGTTTATCGCCGTTTTGGCTGCACACCATGGAAATACATGTTGCCACCACACTGTCATTCAACTCATTGAGACTGTCACCAGCAGTAATGTGAGGCTGGGCTCTATTATTTTAGGGTTCCATTACCTGTATGCGTCGAAGTATCCCCTCGTCCAGCATAATCACACGATCGTGCAGTTCAACTTGCAACATTTTCAGCTTATTCCGACAAAACCACAGAAGTTTGTGTCCGCGCTTGTTTTTAAAGAGCCGGAAGTTTATGGTAGAAAATGGGACAAAATTGCACAGGCTGTTTGGGACAGTGTTGCAACGCCAATGCCACACCCACTTTTTTTGTTGGAAGTGTTGCAAACACAATCAAATGCTTAAGAGCTCTTAAGCGTCATTTGGCATACAGTGGTAGAGATCACTGCAAATGTTATCTCTTACCTTGCTTGATTTATTCAACTTTATTGATTTTATGCATTAGGCGAAAAAACAAAAAACTCTGCACAGCAGCAAACCCTCAGCCAAATTGTTCACACAAAAATAGTATGTAAGTCTATGACGAATTGATGATCAATCAATGAAAGGCATAAGACAAAGTGATAAGTACAAATAGGCTATAGTTACTATCATGATAAAAATGTCAGATACCTATGACAAAAAGGAAAAAAAGTTTTCTGACTTTTATGTGGGTATAGTATTTATTTAATTTGGGTAAAAATCGACACAGCGACACATGCTTCTTTAAATAGTTACCGTACATAGGGTGACACTGGTCCTCTTATCTTGTGATGAACACCAATGTGATTTTCTCTTAAAAAATGACACTTGATAATTCTTAAAAAATGACACTTAATAATTCTTAAAAAATGACACTTAAAAATGACACACTGGTCCTCTTATCTTGTGATGAACACCAATGTGATTTTCTCTTAAAAAATGACACTTGACATTGCAAGTGCCTGCTACTATTTCTTTAACATCATGCTTGGATAAAAAAACAATCAGACACAGTGTCTAATTTGACTGTATTTATGGATCAAACATTGGATGTCGGGGATGGGGGCACAGGGGTTTTTTTACAAAATATTTTTTTTGTTTACAAGTAGTTGTAACTATACAATTGAAAGTCACTATTTCTTGCTTACTTTACATGCCTCAGGTAGGCTGCTCCAGAAGTAACAATAGCCTATATAAGCTTGATGTAAATGATATAAATGCATGTAGAAGAATCACACAACACCCAGTCTTTCATATGTCTGAAAGTTTCAATTTTCTGCAGCAAATTATAGCTGCAGCGTCAGCTAATACAAACGTGTGTGAATTGACTTTAAATGAAGATAAGGTTGTTTGTGGTGAATTCCCTTTATAAATATTACATATTATATTTTGCACAAAAAGCAATAGGTGCCAAAAGGGGGGGGGGGTAAGTTGGACCACCTCCTCCAGCATGTCTACACAGACTGTAGGACCAATCCTAGGGGGACGGGGGTTTTTTTTTATTTGAGATTTGCACAAAAATTCTTAAATTATTGAGCAGTCTCTGTTTCTAAATCAAACTATGCAATGTTAAAAGAAATCCACTTCTGAGTACTTATATAGGCCTTTAAATCCTACTATAAATGCATGGACCCCTTCGTCTTAACCAGCCAAAGTATGGGGTGCCCATCCACAAAAACGTGCATGCAACCTTTTCTCACCCACAAGAAGGACATAGGCTGGGATTTATGTTCAAAATTAATATTTAATATTTTGCCCCTCTCCCACCCCCATTTCATGGGTATTATGCTAGTATATTTCAACACTGCCAGAATTTTTTTTTTCATTTATTCAAAATTGGGCAATATTTAAAAAAATAAATAGTAAAAATTCCAAGCCCCTTACATTAAATTTTCAGCTAATAATTTTTGCCAAGCAACCCAAGTCTTGCCAAGAACATGAATTTTTAGCTTGCTTGCTCAACAGCAAGTGTGCAACTGAGCATTGCTTGGTTATGCACATGGTTGAGCATTACTCATTAGTAACTTTCCATTTCCATGGAAACTGACTTGCATTAGATAGATGTGGAGCTGATCAATCAATAACAAGTGGCGTGCAGTGAAATGCAAAATATTGATTAACATCAAACATCAAGAAGTCACGATTTAGAGGAAAATTGATTATTAATATCCAAATAGGCCTAGCACGCTTTGTTCAGTGTGTTTTCATCAAAACTAACTTTTATTTTAAATTAACTCAAAGACAATCCAACGGCTAACGGAGGTATATGTATAGTTAGGCTAGGTAGTAGGGCTGTTCATATTCTATCAAATTTTCCACAACCTGGTGTCGCTGGTGTATAAATCCACACACAAAAGCCCGCCAAGTGGGACTTCGATGAACTAATCCCCACATGCTGTTGTTCTAAGAATAGTCAGTGAGATGCCGAAGGCAAATGTTCAATGACCATAATGTGATCGTGCACAGCTGACACAGGTTGTACAGTGGAATACTTGGAATTACCTGAGACAGGAAGACTTCTGGAGGGCTATAGTATCTTGTTTCTTCCTTGTAAGTAAGTTTCCTTCCATTTGTTGTGAGGTAATTGAGTAAATTGATTAAAAAGTTCTCCTCTTGGATCTTCATCTATCGTCTGCATCATGCAGTGCAGTGTTGCTGGATAAGACTGACAGTGATTGCCACTGATTGGTAATCATGAAAAGGAAATTTAGCTTTGGAGATTTATTTAGGATCTTTGCTTATATTTTCTACATCTAGCCTAGTGATTTAGTTGGTCTGTCCAAAAAAAGACCAATCCATTTAAGAATTTTAAGAAGTCACTATATTGGCTTTTAGGAGCTTTTAGGCAACGCAGTTTATCAGAAATTGTCTACCTGGAATTTCTATTAATCACTGATTCAGGTCCCTGCTATTTATACTCTGATACATGTACATCTATTGTAACATTCTCCAGGAAACTATAAAGTACAATGCCATGATAGAGACAGTGCTAGATCTACAGTGCTAGGGCCTAGGCCTATTCTTTATCCACTGGAAACACCTGGGCTGCTTCTGCAACATGGTCATGGAGTAACTCACTAGTGCAGCAATTGGTGCTAATCATTTGCCTGAGATTTTTTCTCAGCATATTTTTCTTGCACCCTGCTGCTATTCACACTTGATTTGCTTTGAAGCCATCCTTTGAAGTCAAGTTTAATATGATCAATAATTAATCCATCGCATGCAACCAGGTGAATATATCGACTCAAGTGGTGTCTGGCTAACTAGGTTTACCTTTTGGAGTTAGTCAAGTTGATTTAAATATTAAATGGGTCAATGATGTACAAAATTGATGTAATAATAGCATTACGGGACGTTTAAAGTAGCATTATTGGGATAAATCCCCAAAATCATGAGAGATTATAATTCAGGGCTGTGCTGTAAAATAATTCTTATTTGGGCTTCCCTGATTAAATGAAAGTGATTCTAACAGATTCAACAGAGATAATAAGTCCTGAGTGACTATCCCTTTAGTGGAAGGATCTTACCAATTTTAGTTTATGTGTAAATGCCATTCATAACAAGACTATATGCTCATATTCAGCCTCTTTATAACATAGAGCCATTACCAAGTTTAAAAAAAAGTCAAACATTTTCATAAAACCAGTTGTCAGTTGTTGTTTTTTTTGTCGTTGTTTTCTTAATATTATATCTGTATAACTGCTTGTCAAAGCTATTTTATTGAGAAAGTGTATGTTCCAACTTAAAGATGATGCATTGCTCAATATGTTCCTCCAATCATTTATTACATTATTCCCTTTAACATTTCTTGTTCACTGCAGTCCAAATATTTGACAACATCATCTAATATATATACTATGCTGTGCAAACTCTACTTTTTATAGTATTATTGAATGTAACATGTTTGGCAGTTACATGTGTTTACATATTTGCTCATTTCATGGATGTCAGCTGGTTCTTGATGATTTTCAATAAAACACATATTTCTTTATTGGATTGTTTACTTTTTGTCAAACTGGTATGTGTTCTTCTAAAACCAAGAAACATGCTATATATATCTATATTCGCAAAGCTGAATGGCAATGTCCGAAGTAAAATTATTGTAAAGTGGCAGTCTGTCTATCTATCTATCTATCTATCTATCTATCTATCTATCTATCTATCTATCTATCTATCTATCTATCTATCTATATGTTTATCTATCTATCTATCTATCTATCTATCTATCTATCTATCTATCTATCTATCTATCTATCTATCTATCTATCTATCTGTGTATCTATCTATCTATCTATCAAGATATAATTTATCTATCTCTGTCATCCTGTTAATCTGTCAATCTATCTATAGGCATTTCAATCTATCTATCTATTGGATCCGGTGCTGCAAAAGTCTGTCCTACTCTGTGTATTTGCATTCAGTCTCCCATTCTAATCCCTTTTATAAAATGTATGCATATTGTATAAATCCTATTCTATCTGTATGGTTATTTGTATGTTCACAAAATTCATAGACTTAAACATCAATATATGTATGTGTAGTTAAGCTACTCAGCCACTCTAATTATGCTAATATCATATAGTCACATTATTATAGAGATGTCAATTGGTAGAGCCCATCACATTTGATATGTAGAAATAGTATGTGATCTATTTCTGATTAATGAATTTCCAGACAGCCCCCCCCTCTCCATTGCACTAATGATACAGTGACAGCTGGTATAGTGTTGGTCAACATAACTGGGAGTTCGTGGATTACCATCAACATAACTTGTGTCCTCCACTCTTCTCACAGCAGCCACTCAGTCAAACGCCTCAGTCAGATCAAGAAATGACATTTATCCTGCCTGTTGCAGATATGTCAAGTATTTGTGATTAACTACTGCAGTTAATTATTATGCTGGTACATAGTCAATTGTACTTAATAATGTCGGCCTATGGTTAATGATAGTGCATCAAATGTGCTGCAATATATCTATAGTCCTTGTATGCATATTGCATATAAATATATCAATGGATGAACATGATGTATAAGTAGGCCCATAAGTTGGAATTTTAGCTGAATTTAAAAACACAAACACCTTAAATTGAAATAAATAATCCTGCTTGGACGAAGGCTGCTTGGCCTGATATTGCACGACCTAACAGTTCAATGGATCATCTTTATGAATTGTTAATAATTTGTTATCTTCCTGCCTGGTTGACATTTCACTCCACCAAGCTGCTCATTTCTTATTTTGAAAATAAATTTCTTTTATAGAAAGTTATTTTCAGTTGATTCCAAAGATGGTTCACATTCAGCTGCAGTCCTTCTTGAGAGTTGCATGAGTTTGAGACAGTCATGGTGCCACAAACTTTAACATGTACAAGCAACAAATAACAAGTAACTTACACATACTGGACGCAGATTCTTTTCAGGTTCCATTTGTCCAGACCAAAATTGTGGTTGTGAAATAGCCTAGGCCTATCTTGGGAGAATCAGATCTGGCTTTTCTGTGAACTGGGATTGTTTGCTTACGGATGGTAGTGAAATGACGGTCATCCGCAATGAAATTCACCATGCATGAGGAGTAGATTGGTGGCAATCATG
The DNA here is from genome assembly GCA_026936325.1 of Platynereis dumerilii. Taxonomy (NCBI): domain Eukaryota; kingdom Metazoa; phylum Annelida; class Polychaeta; order Phyllodocida; family Nereididae; genus Platynereis; species Platynereis dumerilii. The sequence continues at coordinate 78,521,768 of JAPTHN010000002.1, read as the reverse complement.
GAATGGGGTGTGAAATTTGCTGACAAATGGCTGGTAGGCTGTAGTGTTATGAGGCATATAAATCAGCACTTTTACAGTCAGCACGGTATAAATACAAAAGGACATTTCAGATTTTAAAAATCATAATTATTGGCCTATATATTTCTCTGTATATTCAATGTATCTTCAATGTGCTTTCAATACATTTCCTATCAGTTTGCAAACTCTTCGTCCTCTCTGAAAAGCAAGCTGAGCATTACTAAAGCATGGATGATAATCCTTTCATCATTTTAGTGATATCACACAGCTTGTTTAGTTTACATGCATGTTTTAGATGCCTTTTGAAGGTCTTATAAGTGCATGATGTTTTGTATGGTATTCAAAGAGTATTTCATGTGTATACATGGTTAACTGTGAGTGAAAGTGGCTTGGTTGAACGTGGTTGAATGGCCTGTAAGTCAATATTACTCAATGCTGTGATGATGGCCCATACTCCCAACATGCACAATTGCCCCATGTGATTATTGAGTGGCCCAGTGCAGTGCTATCAGACACGTGGCTGTGGCAGTAAAAGTGCCCTGTAACAGACCATCCACAATGTTATGTTAGATTGGCCATAAATAAAAACCAACCCAGTTTAGTTACACTATTAGCTACAGGGCACTTTTCAGCTTGTTGAAGTGCCACTGGACTCAGTCTGCCCAGCTGTCTGGAGCCAGGTAAACTGTCAGCTGATCAATGGTTCAATGACTGGAATACAGACACATTGTGTACAAACAGATGATAACAATTGGAAGATGACCCCATGTTGACCCAAATATGCAAGGGTGGTGTCACGGTTTTGTGATTACGTCAATTTGATAGATAGATAGATAGATAGATAGATAGATAGATAGATAGATAGATAGATAGATAGATAGATTTGTTGATTGATTGATTGATTGATTGATTCATTGATTGATTGTTCATTGATTGATTGATTGATTGATTGATTGATTGATTGAATTACAAATAGACAGCTAGACAGATAGACGGACACAGATTGGTTGATAGATAGACTGATATACAGATAGGTAAACAATTTTAAACATGGTGACTGATTGATTGATTGATTGATTGATTGATTGATTGTGGCCTGCATATATTTATATAATATGTAAGGAAGTAGAGCTGTAGAGGCTTTTGGTATTGCATGTAAAAATGATGGACTATGTTGCCTGTCGTTGAACAATGTTTGATATAAATTTTCTTATTTCTGCAAATGAAATGTTCAATCACTTTGGGTGCTCTGGCATAACTTCCAAAAGGTCCATTTCAGCAAAAAAAATCTCTGGATAAAACTTCCATCACTCATTTTACGATCAATATACGAGTTACGCTTGTCAAATTCTGCTTCTTTTTTTTTTGCTCCTGGATCAGAATCGGATTGACATGAATGGGTATTAAATATGAGTTTGTAAATTAACCTTGATTTGGGGATGGAGGCATTTAATATCCAGAGGGGGGCTTGAAGTTAATTTTTTTAAATAAGTAATTTCTTACTCAGTTTTGGTGAAATAAATGAATTCTTTCTGGGCAGTCATGAAAGAAATAATAAATATTTTTTCTTAATGTTTTGCTTGATTTGGGACGAAAAAAAGATGCGGGTACTTCGCGGACTTGATTACCGTGAAAAAAATAATTTCCCACCAAAAATTCCAAGCCCCCTGCCCCGAATATTAAACGGTCACCCCTTACCGATTATGTCAGGGTAGATCTGACTAAAAACAAATGGTTATTTGTAAATAAAACAGTATCTACCGAAACGTTAACATTAACTTTGTAGGTGTCTGGTGAGTCTGGGAGGGGCCTTCAATACCTGCCTTGATCATGTTTGTATCACTGGCACCAATGACAGAAGTTCGTGAACTCAGTGTGTCAATGCCATGTGTACCTTTGGTGACTAATGATGTATCAGTCTTTGCACTGAACATACACTGCCATACATGCACATACTGAACATTTTGTCACCTTACAGTTTTTGTGATTCGCTAAACATTTCCTCTTTGCTTTGCAGACCTTGACAATGTAGAGGAAGGGGCTATTGACATTGGAATGTACCAAACTGATGGAATGTAATCTCCACTTCCCAAAAAAGGTGAGTTGGTTTATTTTCTCAATTCTATTGTAAATTTGTAATTTCTCTTATTTACAATTCTGGAGTGTCAATTTGATTACTGGTCACTCAAAGAAAATGCCTCTTTTTGTTCAATAGCAAGAAGTGTTTTAATTCTATGTTAGATATGTGTTGTAGGGTATTGGGGGTTATCTCAGTTGGCTTCCATTAGCTGGGTCCTGGGTTTGATTCCAGCTCTGGTCAGGTCTCATGTTCTTAAATTGTTTTTAATTTGATATTTTTAGTTTGATGTTCAATTTTCTGCCCTGCAGGTTCATAAATATTGATTTGTATAATTGCATCATATGTTAAATAGAAGTAGGCCTGTCTGTGGTCAATGCTTGCTTGCATCCTTTGGGTGCATGCTAATTGCTTGACCTACTTCTGAAAAATGTAAGGCGCGAAGAGTCTGCCAGAATTCACATGCAGCAAGCGACGGAATGAGAAAGCAACTGCCCCTGTTGTGGATTACCAACCATTCTGGCTTATTCTCACTGGCAATTTAAACAAGTACTTAACCAGTCTTAGAGGTTGTTTATGTAACATCTTGGGTTTGATTTTTAGTTGTCATTGACAAAAATGCATAATTATGGATTCACTGAAGGCTGTTGAGTGTTGATATGACTTCAAGTGTTTGTTTAATTTTAAGTTGTGAGCAATATCAGTGTCAAAAACATGGGCTGATTATACATATACACAGCATAGAACTGGATTTACTAGTGCATGGAATTGTGTCCATGAAATCCATCAGTCCATCCAGCTGAAGCTGTTTGGCAAAGAGGGACTGTGTCAATCTGCCCAGAAATTGTTCCCAGACTAGGAATCGATCTTGGACCTTCTGTGCCTTCTGTGGCGCAGGCCTACCATGATTGTCTGGTGGCACCGCAATAATTTTTTTCAACAAAAACTTTAACCCTGTTGCTTATGCAGGAAGAAAAATAATAAAATTATTACTGTTTCAAAAATTAAAACGTGTGACTTTTCCTACATTTCCTGTTTAACATTTGTCTGACATGAGCTGTGCAATGATTGCCTATTTTTCAGACAGTCATTACATTATGGCATTCAAACAATTGTTTTATGAAAATTAACAACCTCAATCTGTTTATGCTGACACTAGAAGTCTTCTCAAAATAGTTACTCAATTAACCTGTCATTGTACATCAGGAAGGACTTGAGAACATTTTAGATGGAAAGACATGACTAATTTCTGGTATTGGTTTGATATCAAAATAGAAAAGTGTCCCAGAGTATTCTTATGGTATTTTCATTTTCATGTATTACAAAATGAGGAAATATTTACTTGTAGTCAGGTGAGAGATATTTGATATTTCCCACAAGAAAAAGAGCAATCCTGATTTTTGTCACTTGACAGCTAGTAACTGTTGATTCAGTTAGTTTCACTGATAAATTCATGAGTCATGTAACTCATGGTGATTGATAGTTAACCATGGATCCACTTGATTGAACTGGGCCCAAGTGGACCTGGAGGCTGGCAATAGCAAGGTCATGGCTCAGTGGTCTAATTGAAGGGAGTCATGGACACTGAGACTCAGAGAGAGCATTTGACAAATGGCAAGTGCAAATTACTGCACTAATTTGCAAAGGTTTGCACTTGATTTGGTGCATTACATTTAACTTGGATCTATATATACATTTTATGTAGTTAAAACCAACAAGTCACCATGCACTGCATTGTACACAGCCTCCATCTCAACTTTTTGGACCAGTTCGCCGGTGCCATAGAGGGAGGAAAACGGTGTTGGAATTGTGATAAACTCAAGAAAGATTTCACTATTTTGTTGGTCATATATGCAGACTGCTGTGAATGCCAGTTATCCAGCATAGTTATTACTATACACAATGTTTCTCCACTTACAGTCACAGATCCCTAGAGCTGAAAGTGATGCATGGTCTTCTCTCTTTTCTACACCAAGCATAATTCTTGCAGGACATGCCTGAGATTGCATGTCTTCCTGTATTATATCCTATAGACCTACTCCTTGTCAGATCTGAGTGTCTAATAGTAGCAGCCTATATAAAATTACGATTACAGAATAACTCAGAAGACTGACTGGTCATCTTGATTGACAGGATGCAACATCTGGGCAGCAGAAGTGGACACTGGCTACAATGGTCATTTTGGGCCAAGGTGACACAACCTGTCAGTCGCCTGGTCTGTAGATCTATGGAATCAGAATGTCATGCTAATTGTTATACTCGCCATATTTCATCTGATGGAATATCATTAGCCCTGGGTCCTGAGCTATATGGCTTGTATTGTCTGCAGACATGTCATTGTCAGAACAAACCAGTACATTTTAAATTGTTTCCTGCAACAGCAGAATACTGCAACAGAATTGGTGGTCCCCTGTCTCTGCAGCATTTATGAAAAGTTTCTGCTGCAAACTTTGTATTTCTGTAGGAATTATGCAGCTTTGGAGGTTTTATGCACAAGCGGAAGTACCAGTCATTGATAGATATGGTATATCAGGGCTTGCAGATCGATTTAATCCATCCATATACAAGCATATGACAGGTCCAAGAAATGCCTTGGACATTTGTGTTTTGATATATTTGTCACAGATTTGACAGTTGACTATGAAAAACATTTTCTCAACAGTTATTGTTGGGTGTTGTTAGTTCTATAAGTTGCAGATTCTTATATATTTTTATTTCATGTCTAACTGCTAAAAGCACACATAGCAACAAACAATGTATGGGCCATTCTCAAATTTCGGGACAACGGGTATAGGAAAATTGTCCTGTAACGGAGGGGACAATGTGGTAACGGAGGGGAATTTTGATGTAAAAAACCAACTGTAGGAACAGCAACAAAAGGAAAAATGATAAAAGATTGATGTAACTATTATTTTCAGAAGTACTTCATCTCGTATCAGTAGATTTTTTTGTCCAAATGTCGATTTCTTGCTTATGATCTGGTAACGGAGTGGACGGTAACGGAGGGGAACAATTTTTTGCTTTTCGCTCATTACTGCTTTTTGTTTTGGAGATTAGACAAAATAATTGCAGAATATTAAAACCTGCCACCCTCAGCAACATATACATGAAATCGCTCTGTAAAATTATCATTGGTAAAGTTGGAAATGAAGGAAACGGAGGGGACATTTTAGTGGGACCAAAAACATTTTTTATGAACATTATGTCATAATTTATTGAATACACGTTTTATGAAGTCTGCAAGGCAGTGGTACTATGGCGCACATACGTCTGATGATATTCAGTGAAAATAGCTCATAAAAAACAATAACGAACAGAGCTATGGCAAGTAACGGAGGGGACAAAAAATTGACTTAAATTAGTGACACGACTATTGTATCAATTTGATCAATGAAATTATACCCAAAAAAAATTGAATATGAACTAAATATAAATTCAAGTATATATTCCCATGAATCGTGCAAAGAAACTTTGAAAATAATGGTATATTAGGAGGAAAATGAACACTTGATTTTGTCATGTCAGGTCCAGTGACAGGGAAAAACCATTGATTTTGCACGGATTTCTGGACATAATGCATTAAAAAAAGTCTAATGAATGACTTTTTGCTCCAAATGCAGTGGTTGTAAGTAGAAATATGAATAACAAATGCAAAGTGACGCTTCCGATATTTATTGCATTCATATTAATGTCAGGGAGCTAGAGTGACGCAAATTGTCCCGAAATTTGAGAATGACCCGTATAACAGTTTGTGATCACCCCGGGGGGGGGGGGTACTCCGCGGACTTTTGCATATGGATGAGCCATGGCAATTTTGAAAACCAGAACCATTTTAGTCCGGAAAATACGTCAAAACGACAAACCATTTTAATCCTTCAATAAAATTTTTGGCAACCAATTTAATCTTCATGGTTTTTAAACCATTTTAATCCTCTTTTCAAGCCCATTCTAACGATACCAAACATGTTGAGGTTGCAAAAACCAGAACCAAATTAATCAGAATTGTCAAAAAACCAAAACCATTTTAATCCAAAAAGGCCAAAAAACCAATACCATCCAGCGGCGCCTCTATATACACGCTCTCTTAGTGAGTTAACCCCCCGGGGTGATCACTGCTATGGGTGTATTCTAATTGGAATTTGTCATGTGACTTTGACATGGGCTCCCACTAGTTTTGTATTTCTTCAAAATATGCAAATACTATAAAAGAGAAAATATTTTGCATGACAGAACATTATCAAGATAAGTGAGATGTACAAGGTCTACTATTGCATTTGCACCATATCTGTCTGTTATTTGCAAAATGACCTGCTTCTGCAATCTCCAAATTCGAATTGCATACGCTTTTATTGTCTTATAGGGTATTATTGGTATACATGCGCATGGTTTTATGCCGTTATGCAAGAAGCTGCAGTTTCCTACAGAATTGGTGGTCCCCTGTCTCTGTAGCATTTATGAAAAGTTTCTGCTGCAAACTCTGTATTTCTGTAGGAACTATGCAGCTTTGGAGGTTTTATGCCCTTCTGCGAGAAGCTACAGTTTCATACAGAATTGGTGGTCCCCTGTCTCTGCAGCATTTATGAAAAGTTTGTGCTGCAAAATCTGTATTTCTGTAGGTATTATACGGCTTTGGAGGTTTTATGCCCTTCTCCAAGAAGCTACCGTTTCTACAGATTTGGTGGTCCCCTGTCTCTGTAGCATTTATGTTAAGAAATGTTAAGAAATTAACTGAACGCAGGTCAATGGACCTCTATGTTCAGATCGAAGCATGTAAATAGTTAATAGTACGTGCGCAAATGGACGGAAAGTTAATAGTAGGTGCGCAAATGGACGGAAAATGTTAATATAACTATATACATTAGGCCTATATACAATATGTACAGTGGACAATTTATGAAAAGTTTGTGCTGCGAAATCTGCATTTCTGTAGGAATTATGCAGCTTTGGAGGTTTTATGCCCTTCTGCGAGAAGCTACAGTTTCATACAGAATTGGTGGTCCCCTGTCACTGCAGCATTTGTAGCACTTCTGCAATGCTTCTGGAGCAAAATGTGTACTTCTGTTGGAATTTTGCAACCCGGGTTTTATGCAGTTCTGCCGAAGGCTGCAGAATTCTGCAGTTCTGCAGGAAGCTGTCAAATTCCGCTGTTCTTCAGGACCTCTAAAGCTTTGACCAAGGTCTTGTCGCCAGCTAGGAAACATTGGTTTTTGGGGGTGCGGCTGTTTGGGAGTTTGGGGTTTTGGTGGTCCTCTCACTGCAGCATATTTGAAAAGTTTCTGCAGAAAATTCGTAATTCTGTAGAAATTATGCAGCTTTGGAGGTATTATGAACTTCTGCAAGAAACTGCAGAATTTGGTATGTAAGCTTTTACATTCTGCTGTTCAACACCGGGAGCGGGATTCAAACCTCGGTCAGAGATATAGGCCTAGATCTATATATGTAATTGTAGGCCTATACCAAAGAGGCTCTTGTTGGTGCGAAGGAAGCACCCAGTTCTTTCTATTCGCGTTGACCCAGAGAGACATGTAGGTAAATGCTACTGATGTTAGGCTATTGGGTAAATGTCAGTGCAATATAGAACATATATTCTGAGATGTCATGTAACCATGACAGCACACGACCAAAACCACATGCCTCTGTCACAGGTCACAGTGGTCACCTGACAGGTGGCAAAGGAGATCTGTCAGTGCACATCAAAAGGTCGATCAGTAAGAAATCCTATCCAATCCATGAATATTATCTTTCACAGAAGAGATCCATTGACAAGGTCTATAACTGTTAGCATTTCTCATTTTGCATGCTGTTGCTCTTGAAAACCTAAATGTGTATAGGATACATGTACTTTATCACCTGAGGGCTTTATCCCGAGGTTGGATAAACACATGTATGTGCTTATCACACCTCGGGATAAATTCCAGATCCATGATGAATACATCATGTAAACAACTTTAGAAGAGGCTGAGTTCAAAAGAATAGTAATTATAGTAAATCACCTTCTGGAATCTAAATTTATAGTGCTTCTAAGTTCTGGGCATAAATAGAGGGGGGCACCAGAGGGTCAGAGGGCCTTGTGGACCGTTTGTGTCACAAAATTTGGTGGACCATAGGAGGTTTAAACTGTCAAACATGAGACGATGGGTAGGTCCTCTGCTCCTCTTCCCCTCCCTTTGTCTAGTTCTTTTGGCCAGTTCCATTCCCCAATTCCATCTTCCCAATTCCTTTTCCAAATTCCCCACAATCACATATATTTCCTTCTTTCATTTCCTTGCGTTATTCTTGTCCTGGACCATTGTCCTGCCTGCCATGGAGTTGTCCAGAGTCCCTCCACCATCAGCCAGCTTCTTGCCTCAATTCCTTCCCCAGTTATAACATCTGTTCATCCTAGATCATCTCAACAAATGATAAATACCATCTCCCTTAACAGAGTGAAATGTAATTCAACCTGATGCAATCCTGTGGAATTCTGTAAAAAAAGGCCCCAAATATGTATTTCCTGAGTGTGTGGACCACTTGATCTCCTCATGAATGCAACATAATAACTGTGAACCACCATGGAAGTGAGTAACAACTCAATTGTTCAATAAATTCAATGTATACCAAACTGAGAATTGGTTTCCTGATGTCTTCAAAAACTGTCAGCAACAAAATGCAGCTGTGAAAGTGAGAGACTTCTGAAAACAATTGATTTGGAGAGCTTTTTAGAATGCCTGTTCATTGCACGAAAATCTGGAAATTACCAATTCCACCAAGATGTCGGTTGAATGGATCTTCCATAGGCATGGATGCAAGTATGTGTAGTTCCACTTTTCATGATTAGGCCTTCATTTTGATAATACAATAGCTACCATTCATTGAAGATGTTCTCTTTGGTATATTAACTGTATTCCCTGGTAGTTATATTGCAGCCGGTCAATTTGATATGCAAAAAAGGTGGCCTTGATGCACTGTGAGGATTGCACCGATAATTTGTGAAAACATTCAAATTGTCATGATATATTCATTTCATATTTTTGTAACTGTGTTTTTGTAAATTATAGTCGTAATTTTTGAGTCAGGAGTCACCAATTTAATTTTCAACTCTGACTCCACCTGACAACCAAAGATTGACTCCGACTCCACCTATAAAAACCTTAGACTCCACAACTTCGACTCCGACTCCCGACTCCGACTCCAAAGCCCTGATTTTAATATATAGTAATATCTTTCCTAACTTCTTTATTTCTTTTTCAGAAGGGCCTGGGGAGGAGGAGGTAGGATGGCCCGGCAGAGAGGGGACGGGGAGGAGGAGGAGGATGAACTGGGGGAGAGTGGGGTCGAGGACATGATCCTCCTCAGGTTAGTACCTTTTAATTTATCAAACTTCTTCTATTAAGGCCAGACATAATTAATTGTTTTGGCTTCTCGCGTAAATCGACACAACAAATTTTTCGTTTTCCAAAAGAAAAGACTTACCCTTTATTTTATTTAGCTGATTAACATCATAAAAGATTAGATAACAGATTTCTTTACCAGCCCACCTTATAAAAAGCACTTGGAGACGATCTAAGAAGCTAAAAGATTTTAATTTTAAATCAAATTTATTTAGGCCTAAATAAAATAAGCCATGATTTTAATAGTGAGTTTAAGATATTTTAAATGTTATTTGGTCATATATAGATACAGTGTGGATAGATCTAAAGATTTTACAGTTTTAAAAGCATATCTGCTGTTGTGCCCATTCTTTGAAATTCTTCAAAGGTCCTTCTAAAATATTATTGACCCCTGAGGTCAAATATGATATTTGTAAAGCAAAAACGCAATATAGCTGTGAGTATAGAATTCTTGGCACTACACGTTTGACCTTTATAGTAACTTCAAGGTCATGGGGCCTCAGGCAAGCAAAGGAAATTTTAAGAAAGTGCCTCCGGGAAACATTACTTATTGAAAATTATGAGAAAATGAGTCAACTTGTCATTGTGTGTTAACAATTTGCAAAACCAACTTTGATTGTCAAAAGTAAGTTTTTTTTGTTTGCTTTGTTTGCAACTGATAAATTGTAATAATATAAGTAACATTCAAAGGAACAAGATCTGTCTTTCTTGCAGAGTATCTCTTGGTATTACCAACTGACCAAGTCACTTCTCTGGGTGGATTGTAAAGTGTTAGTATGTACATCAAAGTTAAGATGTTGAAATAATTGTCAATGATAAAATGTGAATTTGTAACCTGCTAACCAAGGTAAGGTAAGGTAGGCTTGAGAATAATGCCAGATTCGCCACAATTTAAAAATAAAACAACATTTTGCTCAAATGGTGTGACCCCATAATTCCCTTTTTGGTTAAGTTAGTGGTGGGCAATGAAAAGAGCTGTTTCTGTTGTGATGTTGTTTGTCACACGCCCCTTGGTTAGTTTCAATACCCTGGCAGTGTGCATTTCACATTAATGCTGCAAACCCCTATTAACCCTTGATGTGGGTTCTTGTGGTCTAGATCAATTAAGATCCTACTAAATAGGAAGACCTAATCAGACAAGCTTGATTGATTTTGTGTAGATCGATAATCACCCAACCCAAATAATGCTTTGATCTTGTATTGATTGGTTATGTCTCCATGGCTCTGATTGGCTAAGCCATACCTGATCACCATGACAACTGTCTTGTTTACATGTAATGAAATCTACCTGGAGAGGTTGATGATTAACTGCATGTGAAGAAGCACGTGCATTTTGAGTTTGATTAACTTATGCATGCCTGAGATGTTTTGATATTCAGGTCTCAATATTGTTGAAAATTCCCTGGGGCAATTCTAGATGTGCAAGTTGCATTTGGTGTTATAATTACTGGCTCGAGGGACTGGACCTTGTCAATATAGTGTGATTTTTTTTTCATGGGAGCTGACTATAAAGAATTTGTAGATTCATCCTCACACAGCTCTAAAAAATACTGATATATATATAGTTTACTTCATATATCTGTGTAGAATTTATGATATGAATATAAAATTATTGATGAATATTATATTTTGCTTGTCTGCGAGTGTTCATAATATTTTGCTTGTCTGTGCGTGTTCATAATATTTTGCTTGTCTGTAAATGTTCAGGATATTTTGCTTGTCTGCAAAGTTGTTTTGCTTTTTTGCAAATATTCAGGATATTTTGCTTGTTTGCAAATATTTAGGATATTTTGCTTGTCTGCAAATGTTCGGGATAGTTTGCTTGTCTTCAAATATTCAGGATATTTTTCTTGTTTTCATATGTTCAGGATATTTTTCTAGTCTGCAAATGTTCAGGATATTTGGTTTGTCTGCAAATATTGCGGATATTTTGCTTGTCTGCAAATGTTTAGGATATTTTTCTTGTCTTCAAATAATGTTCAGGATATTTTGCTTGTCTGCAAATATTTAGGATATTTTTTTGGTCTTCAAATGTTCAGGATATTTTGCTTGTCTGCAAATGTTCAGGATGTTTGGCTTGTCTGCAAATGTTCGGGATAGTTTGCTTGTCTTCAAATATTCAGGATATTTTTCTTGTTTTCATATGTTCAGGATATTTTTCTAGTCTGCAAATGTTCAGGATATTTGGTTTGTCTGCAAATATTGTGGATATTTTGCTTGTCTGCAAATGTTTAGGATATTTTTCTTGTCTTCAAATAATGTTCAGGATATTTGGCTTGTCTGCAAATATTTAGGATATTTTCTTGTCTTCAAATGTTCAGGATATTTTGCTTGTCTGCAAATGTTCAGGATGTTTGGCTTGTCTGCAAATGTTTAGGATATTTGTCTTGTCTTCAAAATAATGTTCAGGATATTTTGCTTGTCTGCAAATGTTCAGGATATTTTGCTTGTCTGCAAATATTCAGGATATTTGGCTTGTCTGCAAATGTTCAGGATATTTTGCTTGTCTGCAAATGTTCAGGATATTTTGCTTGTCTGCAAATATTCAGGATATTTTTCTCGTCTTCAAATGTTAATGATATTTTGCTTGTCTGCAAATATTGCGGATATTTGGCTTGTCTGCAAATATTCAGGATATTTTTCTTGTCTTCAAATATTCAGGATATTTTGCTTGTCTGCAAATATTCAGGATATTTGGCTTGTCTGCAAATATTCAGGATTTTTTTCTTGTCTTCAAATGTTCTGGATATTGGGCTTTTCTGTAAAAATTCAGGATATTTGGGTTTTCTGAAAATATTCAGGATATTTTGCTTGTCCTCATATGTTCAGGATATCTTGCTTGTCTTCAAATGTTCAGGATATTTTGCTTGTCTGCAAATATTCAGGATAGTCTGCTTGTCTGCAAATATTCAGGATATTTTGCTTGTCTGCAAATATTCAGGATATTTTTCTTGTCTTCAAATATTCAGGATATTTTGCTGTCTGCAAATGTTCAGGATATTTTGCTTGTCTGCAAATATTCAGGATATTTTTCTCGTCTTCAAATGTTCAGGATATTTTGCTTGTCTGCAAATATTCAGGATATTTGGCTTGTCTGCAAATATTCAGGATATTTTGCTTGTCTTCAAATGTTCAGGATATTTTGCTTGTCTGCAAATATTCAGGATATTTTTCTTGTCTTCAAATGTTAATGATATTTTGCTTGTCTGCAAATATTGCGGATATTTGGCTTGTCTGCAAATATTCAGGATATTTTTCTTGTCTTCAAATGTTCAGGATATTTGGCTTGTCTGCAAATGTTCAGGATGTTTGGCTTGTCTGCAAATGTTTAGGATATTTGTCTTGTCTTCAAAATAATGTTCAGGATATTTTGCTTGTCTGCAAATGTTCAGGATATTTTGCTTGTCTGCAAATATTCAGGATATTTTGCTTGCCTGCAAATATTCAGGATATTTTTCTCGTCTTCAAATGTTCAGGATATTTTGCTTGTCTGCAAATGTTCAGGATATTTTGCTTGTCTGCAAATATTCAGGATATTTTTCTCATCTTCAAATGTTCAGGATATTTTGCTTGTCTGCAAATATTCAGGATATTTTGCTTGTCTGCAAATACTCAGGGTATTTTGCTTGTCTTCAAATGTTCGGGATGTTTTGTTTTTCGGCAATATTCAGGATATTTTGCTTGTCTGCAAATATTCAGGATAGTCTGCTTGTCTGCAAACATTCAGGATATTGTATTTTCTGCCACTACTGGCATTTGATCAGCGGTCTATAAGTCTTCCTAAATGAAGTCACTTTGAAGTCAATATTGTAAGGTAACCAAACCAAATCTGTGTACATGGTCACCTGGCAATCTCTATGTTTCCAATTGGGTAATTTGGTCATAATTTCACGAGCTGGCAGACACAGAATAGTCCGCACTGATTTTTAACTTTCCAAAATCAATTTGACATTAAATATTCAGAGTATTTTCAAACCAACTTTTTACTTCATTGATAGACTTTCAATTTATAATGGTTGCCAAAATGTTGGATATTGTGTGGCAGAAAAAGAAAAAGAAAATACCTGATTTACAATTGTATAACCATAGTATTGGCTCATTCAATTGGAAAGTTATTGAGTTGGTGCAGATCTATATTTCAACCCTTTAATTAAATTGTAGATGAAAGACTTATAAAATATCATACAACATTTCATGGTAGAAATCCTAGCAGAGGAAGATTTCAGAATGCATGTAACTATTTTTGACCGCAAGTCCCTACCATTTTAACTAATCTTGTTTCCTGTATTTCTGAAATATTTTTGTTTCATAAATTTCTTATTATGATAGATTAAAACATTTAAATCTAGTTGCAGCAATGCAAAATTTGCAAATGGTCCTACTGGTCTAAGTGCTGGATCAGTGGATCATACCCCATTTTCACCTATGTTTCACTCAACTTGACTCTAGCGTCATAAGTTGATTTATAGGTTCTAAGGTGAAGTCACTCTAGCCCTGGACCCCTGGGACAGGGGTCATGAATCCTCCCATTTGAAAATCATGAGATCTGAAAAAGAGGGTTCAGGAGAATCAAAATATCTTTTTAAGTATTTGAAGCCTGTTTATTCCAATCATACCATCTGAAAGAGTGGAAAATTTGCTACTGACGGCACCTATTTCTTATTTCTTCACATGCTGGAATGAATGAATAATCATCCTGTGAACCTGAAGAAGTGATTTTTTTCTTTATACATTGAAAAAAATGGCGTCATTTGATTGGTCGATTCCTGGTAGTGCTGATGATGTCACAACAAACTGCTAGTGACGTCATAGGATAGACTGATGACGTCACCATTGTGCTGTAAATGGATCAGAGAGATTTTGCTCATTTTTTCTTAGAGTTTTTGTTCTTTGAAGTGATTTTTCGTCATTTAAACCTGCAGGAATTGCTTTCAAAAGTAGTGCCGTCAGCAGTAAAATATGTGGGCTACCCAAATCCAAAATTTCATGAAATTTGGATAAGAATTGTTTAATATAGACCAATTTTCCTGATGCCATGTCGAAATCTCAAGATTTTCAATGGGACGACCCATGACCCATGCTACGCATGGGTCCCAGGGCTAATGTCACTCATGATATCAGGAAATTTAGCTTCAGTCCAATAGAGCAGTGAAATTACAAATGTCAACATATGTGTGTGTGTTGACCTACTTACCTGAATATAAAGTTATTATTATAAACAAATAAAATCAGTCAACATTTTAAGGCACACCCCGATAGCAAGCATGGTTGATGTCTGATCGCATGGATTATCCATTAATCTCCCCCTCCCTTAGGGTTAATCTCACACGAGCTGGCTAATGCGTGCTGTCGGATGCCCAATTGTGCTTTCATCCGGATGCCAATATATTGCTTTGCCATAGGCTGTCAGACCTGCTCTCCACATAAGTAGATTTGACATGTAAAGGGATCATGTCAATACTTGGCTTTTTCACAGTTTTGGCACGTGGTTGGAACTCATACATTTTTATTTAAAATAATGTTCCGTTACAAGTGTGTGTAATAATGATCTAGTCAGAGAAAAATTTATGGGTGAATCTTCATTTATAAGCAACATCTCAGCAAGAGTTTGAATGGTGGATAGGGCTTTACCAATGAGCTAGACACCAGCCACTTTACCATTATCAGGCCCTAAATCTATCTATAAGCAAGATGTCATGGTTAGGCCTAGTTGCAAGTTATTGTCTTTGTGAAGAACATTTTGAATTTAAGATTAAGTGTGTGACGTGACAATTCATTCCATACCTCAAAATTTAATTAGAGAAAAATTGACAAATTGTCCAAATGTCCTTTTCATCCCAAATTAGGTGGACATATTTCTTAAGGTACCATCTAGGCTGTAAAGCGGTAAGAGCTGAAAGGTCTTGATAGTCCTCTTAAAAGAGTTTTCTGAGAAATATATTACCAAGAGGTGCTGGAGAGGTTTTATTCGAGAGGAAACCTAATAACCTTGAAGACATCTAGACAGTCTCTCATATAAGACCAATGTGAGACGTGTTTATAGTATCTGATACTTCTTGTGTGTTCCATTGCAAACCTTCATTATTTTAGTTACATGCCCTGGAGTTGCTAATTATCGCCCATGCTATGCTATGCATAGGGCGATTATGCTTTAGTGCTGAAATCTACTGAAGGGGTGAAACAACCAATGCTGTGGCCTCAACCAGCCCACTCTGGAAGTTCTTATCATATGCATAACACATTGATACCATTGTAGATGTGCACAACGGTGGTATTTTCAGTTTAATTCAATATTAGAAAATTTACTATTATCAGTTTTAGAGGCTATCAAGGTCCAGAAAGCCTGCATTGTGGTGGCCATTTTCCCTTCCACAGGGTGAGTTTTAGTACACATAATGGCCACTGCAAGCAGCAACTCATTCACATACATTACACAAGAGGGCAGCACCTGCAAGTCCTTTGCCAGTTCCTCCCTTTGCACCACATTCTATTTCTGGGAAACTCAGCAATTCCTGCATCTCTGTATAGTTCATGCATCTTTCCAACTAATTATACAGGTAGCACGGGCTTATATTGTATCTATTTCATATTATTCTATTCTTTTCCCTCCAATCTACGAGCAACTTACTATATATTATATAAATCTGTTTTATATTTATGTAAATAAAATACTGGTTATAATATACACTCATGTAAACAAAAGATAGACATATGGATAGATAGATAGATAGATAAATAGATAGATAGATGCATGGATAGACGGATTGGCAGACAGATAGGATAGATGGATGGGATATACAGTAGGATAGGATAGATGGATAGTATAAACGGATAGGATAAACAGACAGGATAGATAGATAGATAGATGGAGGAATGGATTGACAGATGGATTGATGGATATATGGGTTGACAGACGGACAGGATAGACGGATGGGATAAACAGATAGGATAAACGGATAGGATAAACAGATGGGATAAACAGGTAGGATAAACGGGATAAACGGATAGGATATACGGATGGGATAAACGGATGGGATAAACGAACGGGATAAACAGATAGGATAAACGGATAGGATAAATAGAAACTTAGATAGATAGATGAATGAATGGATTGACGGATGGATTGAATGATAGATAGACGGATGGATAGACAGATTGACAGACAGATAGGATAGATGGATAGGATAGATGGCTGGGATAAACAGATAGGATAGATGGATAGTATAAACGGATAGGATAAACAGACAGGATAGATAGATAGATAGATGGAGGAATGGATTGACGGATGGCTTAATGGATAGATGGGTTGACAGACGGATAGGATAGACGGATAGGATGAACGGATAGGATAAACAGATAGGATAAACAGATAGGATACACAGGTAGGATAAACAGGTAGGATAAACGGGATAAACGGATAGGATAAACGGATAGGATAAACGGATTGGATAAACGGCTGGGATAAACAAATGGGATAAACGGATAGGATAAATGGATAGGATACACGGATAGGATAAACGGATAGGATAAACGGGATAAATGGGATAAACGGATAGGATAAATGGATAGGATAAATGGATAGGATAAACGGATAGGATAAATGGGATAAATGGGATAAACGGATAGGATAAACGGATAGGATAATCGAATAGGATAAATGGATAGGATAAACGGATATGTTAAACGGATAGGATAAACGGATAGGATAAACGGATAGGATAAACGGATAGGATAAACAGATAGGATAAACAGGATAAATGGGATGAACCAATGCTTATGGGGTACTGGATAAACGGATAGGATAAACGGATAGAATAACGGATAGGATTAATGGATAGGATAAACAGGATAACGGATAGGATAAACCGATAGGATAAACTGATAGGATAAACGGATGGGATAAATGGATAGGATAAATGGATGGGATAAACGGATAGGATAAACGGATAGGATGAATGGATAGGATAAACAGATAGGATAAACGGATAGGATATACGGTTAGGATAAATGGATAGGATAAACGGGATAAACGGGATAAACGGGATAACGGATAGGATAAATGGATATTTTAAACGGATAGGGTCAACGGATAGGGTAATGGATAGGATAAATGGATAGGATAAACGGATAGGATAAACTGATAGGATAAACTGATAGGATAAACAGATAGGATAAACAAATAGGATAAATAGATAAGATAAACAGGATAAATGGGATGAACCAGTGCTTATGGGGTACTGGATAAACGGATAGGATAAACGGATAGGATAAACAGATAGGATAAATGGATAGGATAAACGGGATAAACAGGATAACGGGTAGGATACACGGATAGGATAAACGGATAGGATAAACAGATATGATAAACGGAGAGGATAAATGGATAGGATAAATGGATAGGATAAACGAATGGGATAAACTGGCTAACGGATAGGATAAACATAGGATAAAACATGCGGGGCATGGGCGATGCTGTGCCATTATATGTGCTTGTTTTATCTTGCCCTCTGTGTTTAGTTCCATGTCTGTGATTTATTGATTTACTTGCTTTGGTTTGTTTGCAGTACCTTAATGACCTCTGAGCAAACAATTAACCCTCTTCTTACCTGCATGTTGTTCTTCCAAATTTGGTGTCCAGTTTACCATTGACAGAAAGTACACATCTTGTTATTTTGTCTACCTTAAAGGAGAACAAAATCAGATGTAATAAAAGTACTTTCTTGTTTTTCACTAAATGTTTAAATTAAGTTTGAGGCAAGAAGAAAGTTTTTGCAGCATGCACTCCCATGAAAATATTTTTAAAATGGATAACTTCCAGAGAACCTTCTTAAACTGCAACATTTTGGTGCTAGATTTTTTTCTGAATCTGCAAGACAGATCTTAACACAACTTTCTGTGAACTTGGAGAAGTGTTACCAATTTCCAAATTAGCTCCTTTAACTTAAACAAAGGGAAAATTAAACATTCTATATAGAATTAGGAAGCTAAAAGTAAAGGTTTATATCCAGTATTGGCTGTGATGAGTGTTCAGTATCTTTCACAGTGATTTGTGTAGTATTGCCAGAGTTTCCTTGGACAAATTGGGCTTCCAAGTGATTTCTATCAAATGGGTCATTAACATCAACTGAATGTATCTGGGGATCTGAATGCCTTGAGCCAGAATTGGCTGCATGTGTAAAGAACTCTCCATTACAGTAATTGGTGCCTTGGGCCAAGCAGGGAAGACATGCATGAGGCAAGTGTCAGATTGGCTAATTTTAGACATACAAAGTGAATATAGGATTATATTGCAGTTGGTTCATTTACAGTGTATATAAAAATTAAAATGGATGCCAAATTAATTTTTTTATGTTTATGTGGTAGGTCCTCTAAAGAGACAGAAAGTGAGAAAGTGAGAGAGAGAAGAAAAAGTACGAAATATAAAATAAACTGTTGGTGATGGTATTACCTTCTGGCAAACTATTTAACCATCAGCAACATTTCTTTTTGACTTTCAAAACTTCAAGTCACAAAAATCTGTTGATGATTGGTCATAACAAATTGATTTGTCCTGATTCCTGCTGACTTTTAACATGTTTAAACATTGTTTGGGCAAGATATATTGTTGGTTTTGTTGACTAGGTATGTATATTATTTTGCCATATGGTGTTGACCTAGACCCATGACTTCACTACCTCTGGAGAGTGACATTTGTTGATCTTAGTGGCACAGGTTGATTGCAAATATAGACGAGTATTTCTCTAAATTAGACGCTGACCACAATATTGTGATTAATGTTTATCCTTCAGCATTCATGTTTTAGGTAATTTCAAGTATTCTTTTGAAAAATGTAAAGATCATTTAGGTTTTCTTTAGTACTCCTCATCTGTAAAAAAAATATCAAATTATTTATCTCATTCAACTTGGCCTTCATCTAAAGGGCTGTATTGGACTTTTGAATGGACACTTGAATGAACACTTAAATGAAGTTTTTCAAATTAAATATCAATAATTTATTGATCCAAAAAATTATAAGCCAAATCCGAAAAAAAGAGCTGAACTGGTTGAGCTAATTAATTTATATGGCATGCCTATTACTTACAGCACACTTGCTTGAAAAGGTTCAGGTGTACTCGCTTGAATTAATTTGCAGATCTCTATCAAACTGTAGTGATTCGACAATGTCTTTTATTTTTAGGGACCTCACTGAAGAATCCATGCTTCGGAACATCGGCCTTCGATACCAGAAAGACCATATCTATGTGAGTTTCAGAAAAATAAGAACTGCTTATTTCATCAAATTGTTTAAACTGTTTAATACTTCTTCCTTGCTTCTTTAAGCTGTTGTCTGGTACTGGTGAAATTTAACACAAAACTGGAAAAATAATGCATGATGTGTTAATAGAAGGGATATCATCTTGATGTTTAAGGGCTATTATCACATTATTTCATATGCCTCAATGGTTGGCCATGTTGACATAATTTCTGACTAATTGAAAAGGGCCAGTTATCTTTCATGACATACATGTATGTATGGCACTATGCCTTTGATGGTTCACTTATGACGTTGCAAAGTTGAAAATTTGATTGTCTTGAAAATTTCACAATTATTCCTGTCATATAATCCGCGATTTTATGATTTTGTTTGCAGACCTACACTGGCAGTATTCTTGTGGCTGTAAACCCTTACAAGATGTTTAGCATATATGGCCTGGACGTGGTTAAGATGTACGAAAGCAACACCATGGGATCCTTACCTCCGTAAGTTTAAGGCAAAATGTTTGTGATTCTGTTGAAGGTCAGGCCAATGACTATGACAATAGATTGAAGGAATGGAAAATTGTATTTTCAGTATCAGTAATTTGTGACTAATTCACATTCTCAGCCACCTATAATAAATTTTTGTCAGTAACAACACTTAGCTGGAGTAATATCATCCTGTTGTGGAAAATGGACGCTAGATATTAGAATTTCAAACATACAACACACAGTGTCTCAAACAAAAGTGTCTGATTTTATTACATTAATTATATTGTGAGCTACAGCAGGTGGACAATACGTTATCTAATAATGATGAAAAGGTGATGGGTAGAGCAATTATTATCCAATCAGGAACAAATCTATGACCAATTGATGTGCAATTATGCTTATCTCAACACGGACCAATTATATTATATGTCTGCTATCTGTTGGTTTGCTTCAGGCATCTATTTGCCATTGGCAGCGCGGCTTATGACAAGATGGTCAGAGATCGGGAGAACCAAGTCATCATCATCAGGTAGGTGCAAAAAGGTCACTTAGGGGTCATCTTCTTTCAAGGTCATTGACCTGTCAACATGGTCAATTGCTGTCAATGGCTTCCACATTGATATCCTATTGATTCCATGATCATTTCACAATTGACCGCTAAGCCAACGCTGTAAACTGTTAATGCAGGGTACTGGACTCATGGGACTCATGAAGCAGCATTTGAGGTGTAGTTTCCAGTTTGAATCGTTCAGGGACGACTTTTAAATTGACAGTTTGGGTACAAAAGACCGTTCTTATAACCATTTACGGCTGATTTAATCTAAATTGATGGTTTTGACAAAGGGGTGATAAAACCTTGATTCCAAGTGTGGAGTTCCATCCATATTGAATTTTCACTATCTGTTAAACTTGAAACACTGTAAATACAAAATCTATACTACATGGCATGTGTCAATGAACTTTGTTTCAGTTGATTGATAGGGAAAGCTTTTATTAACACTCGAAATTCCAGCCTTAGCTTAATATGTAAGGAAAGTAGCCTGCAGGGGAGCAATTTGTCCAAGAAAGGGGCACAATATAGAAATTTCAAATTTTCCCATGTTTCTGGGGCGCGTATGCTTCCGGACAAGTCATTGCCCTCCCCCAAAAGGATTTTGAGCCTATACCTATGTATTTGTCACAATGGAAACATATCCACTGAGGATTACATTAATTTAATCTCCTGATTGCGCAAATTCCACTTTTTGAAAGATGTTTTTTTGAATGTCAAATGATACATTTCTTATTTCATAAGCTCATGCCATTGATCTTTTCAGTGGCGAAAGTGGAGCAGGAAAGACCGAAAGCTTCAAATTGGTGATGCAGTATTTAGCGGCTGTGAACCGTTCTTCTACAAACATGATCACGGAACAGATCTTGGAAGCCAGTCCTTTATTGGAGTCGTTTGGGAATGCCAAGACTATCAGGAATGATAACTCAAGTCGATTTGGCAAATATGTTGAAGTTTATTTCAAGGGGTGAGTTGAGTTATGCTAAAAAAAAGATTACACACTTGAAATTACAGTTTCCTTGATGATCATGACAATTTCAATTGTATAGCTTAGGCCTGCTTTAGAATTGGCTATACTTTAGGAGCTATTTTGTTTGAAAGTAAATTGCGTCGTAGATCCATAGTAACTAAGCTAAACTGTTGAAAAGATTACTTCCCATGTTGATTTTGGCTGCAGAACATGTAGTTTAGAAATAATTAAGTAACATGATCTTTCTACCAGTGGCTCAGTCAAGTTAATGACTCAGATAATGATGCCATGGACCATGTAGTTATCGCTTTTGGGAAATATGCGAATGCTTAGATTTTGGTACATGTGTTCTAAATTTTGGAAAGTTTATGTGGGAGAATTTTCTGATGTTTACTTCGCCAAGGAGAAGCGATTTTTAAATAGACCCGATGATTACAGCTTCTAAAAACAAAGCTCAGAGCTGTATATCCTTCAACTTTGGAAGTTTGATATCATCAATCATAAGTTTATGGATAGAGGCCCATTGGGCTATGGTAATAAGTCTTTGCTAAGCTGTTTGCAAACAATTTGAGAAAATGGCAATCATAAACAAATGATAATTTGCCAAATTGCCCCCAGTCCTGTATTGATTCTGTAATTTAACTTATTGATGGAGATTGTCTCACCTTGAATTGATATACAACAACAACAAGATTGGTGAATGGCTGCTTATTCCTAGGAATAGTAAATTGGTGTCTTTTTATTATTTATTGGAACTATGATAAAGGTTGATTTCCCTGGAATAATACTTTTAAAATAGTCAAATGATGAAGTTCATTGTGATTATGTATTGATTTCAGGGGGAGTATCGTTGGTGCCAGAACTTCAGAATACCTTCTGGAAAAGTCCCGCATTGTTACGCAAGTAAGTCTGGGTATTCAACCTGTTCTGGCTCCTGTTGCCGGATTGGTCAAGCTTTCAATGAGTTTATACATAAATTTACCTTCTGTCAACAACTAAATCACGCCAATGATTAGTGGAACTATCATTGTCAGAAAGGTATCAGTGTGGGCATAGATAGACCATTTGAATCAAATACACAATATTACACACCCTGGGGGCCTGAGGTGTGTCTGAACTATTGGAAGTACAAGAGTAAAGTGGACATTTCTCTAAATTAAGTTGCCTCAATCGTTTCAGTCTGTTATAACGTTGCATTAGCTGATTAAAATCTGATTGAAACGTGGAAATGGTTTCATTGCATGTGTTTTGTGTATAGGATCCATGGATAGTGTTAAATACATCAACGGAAAGTGATTGAATTTTTGCGACGTCATTTTGTACAAGGTCACCATTGCACTTCAAAATTGATTGATTTTTCTGCAAGTTTTTCGGTTGAGCATGTCAGTCCAACATTATCATGATCTCAATCAACTCAATTCCCTGAACAAGTTTTGAAACATCCTCGTAATGGCAGCATGAATTATTTAGTCTCAATATTTTAGAGTCCATTTCTGAAGTGCCTATGTGTAAAAAAATCAACCAGAGTGGCCAATAGAGTCTATGTGGTCAGAGCAACTTAATCATTGATTCTATTGATTTTTCAGTGAAGTATAAAAATTGAAGATAATTCGATTTGGGTTGAGCTTTATATCATCAGATTGCCCTCAATTTAACATTGAGTGGTTTTCCTGAAAATGCCAGTCATGTTCAATACTGTTGTATAAAGTTGACTACGTCAGGTTGCGGTGTGAAACCCAAGTTTACAAACTTTTTTTTTTAATAGTCTGGGATTTTAAAGGTTCTTTTGTGTGTGTGTTTTATTTTTTAAACTAAAACTGATTGTGAATATGAGTCAAAAATAGATCCAGGCATTACAAATTACTATTGCAACTAGAAAGGCTTCATGGCATGATTGTTAGCACAGCTGCTTGTAATTGGGGTGGTGTGGGTTCAAACCCTAGGCCGGCTTCTTACCATGCTGGCAGTTGATGGCCTTACTTGACTCGAAGCCTGACATAGGGCCCGGGTGAAACAGCTACTCATGTTAAATGCATAGCCTTCATCCTATAAGAAGGGAGCAATTTTTGTACTTTACTCGCTTAAAAGGAGCTTTAGAATTTGGCTGTATTTGTTGCAGAATGTTCTTGAGTCTATTACTATCTACATTTTAGTAAGAGACATTTAAAACATTTTGAGAACCATCAGAAAACTGAAATCTTTATATTATTATTTATCATGTATGAAAAGATACATAATTTCAACACTTTCATATTTTTCAAATATTTGCAGACAGCTGATGAAAGAAATTACCACGTCTTTTATGAGCTTTTGGCTGGGTTGACGGAAGAACAGAGATCTAAGTACGGCTTATTTCCTGCATCTTTGTACTTCTACTTGAACCAGGGGGGCAGCTCCTCTATTGCTGGTCGAGATGATCACAAAAGATACAAGGTAGGTGAAGATGATTATAAAAAAGTTATTTAATGTGACATTCCACTTTCGAGATTCATGATAGGTTTTGTTGAATGATGTTCCGGGAAATTGCATGAAAATTATACAGATGTGGACTGTGGAGAGTTCATGTACCAGGTAGCCTATTACACATTGTTTGGGTTAATAAAAACTAAAAATTGGCCAATGCTACTAGTCTAATCACATTACAGTAACACCGCTTGGTTTTTACTTTGGTTCACATAAGATGTACAGTACCGGCCAAAGGACAAATGGCTTTCCTGAATCTGATAGTTTGCCAAGCCTTTTTTGAACTATTATTTTGCACAAATATCAGTCCCATTAAATTGTTTCTGTGGGCCGTATTTTAATATGATGTGCAAAAAGATACACCTTACATAATAATATAAGTCCAAAAAACATAAATAATGTGTGTCCTCCAGCTTACTTGCTTGTGCAGTAAATGAAATGTGGAAAAGTTGCAGGCCTCCGCCAAACAATAATTTAAGTTAAAATTTAAGCATAGCTCCTTCTTTTCAGGATCTCCAAGCAGCAATGGAGGTACTGGAGTTCAGTGGCTCCGAACAGGAAACTATAATCAAAATTTTATCTGCAGTATTACACTTGGGGAATGTATACTTCCAAAAGAACCAGGTATGTGTATTCAGAAGATTTGTCTTACAAAATTTTTGTTAGTATGTAAATTTAACCAATGTCTCAAGCAGTCCTGCAACTCATACACTGTTCTGATTTCGGAAGATACTGCGGACTGTAAATATGTACAAATGTATATAGGACTGCAACACCTCGTCATGCACAAAATTACATTACATTAAATTGCAGATGGTGAAGTGCTTTATTGCCTGGTATAGAGAGACTAAGGCCACACATAATGTATCTTTAGCTTCTCGGATCTTCTCGAGGCACTTTTTCTAGGGTAGGTCGGTAGGACAAAAAAAAAAGTGAAAAAAAAATTTTTTATAATGTCAAAAAAAAAACATTAATATTAAAAAAAAAAAAATTTTTTTTTTCCATCGGCAGGAAATCTATTGTGTCGGCGGGTCCGCGAAGCTACGAATCAATTGTGTGTGGCCTAGCTTCTTGCTAAATTGTTTTTGAACTAAAGGCATTGAAAAACTGTGCATCTAATTTGATAGGCAGTTGATATTACTACTTCTTTTTGTGTTTCAGAGTGATGACAGCGTTCAGATAGGTCTAGACGCAGAGTTGGGATGGGTGTCCAACTTGCTGGGTCTTGACAAACAGTGGCTGAGGGAGGCTCTAACTATGAAAGTGACTGTGAGTGAAACAACTTTCTAAAGACAATTTCTGGATATGACATAGTTGGAATACATATCTGATCTACATGTAATGTATGTTCTTGCAGGAAGCAAGAAGAGAAAGAGTTCTGTCACCACTTGTCATTGACCAAGCATTGGATTCAAGGTAAATCAAGTTTAACAATCTCATTTGAAAATACTCACTGGCAGTGATGCAGCAGAGTGCCCTCCTGTGTCATCATCATGGCCTCATGGGGGAACCATTGAGCCTCGTCTACCCAATACAACATGGTTAACTGTTTAGCTCACCAAAGATTTCTGCAATTTCCCAAATAGCCTTCTTCAATTAAATGTTGTAATAAAGCTAAAGTGACCCATATGGTTGTGCTGTGACTTCTCTATGCTTATGGTTAGTTGTACAACAAAAGTTTGTATAAATATTTTATCTGGAGGTTTTTTTTATAACATGCTATTATTCTAACTACATTAATACATTTCAGAGATGCCATTGCTAAAGCTCTGTATGAAAGACTGTTTTCTTGGTTGGTTGAACGGATCAACAAAATTGTTTGGGGAGGAGAAAAAGATGAGAGGACCACATCCATTGCCATTCTTGATATTTTTGGTTTTGAAGTAAGTCAAAGAATACGATTTTTTCTATACCTTGTAATATATTGTCAGAAACTTGTGTGTGTTTGATGCATTTGCAGTCCTCACAAATAATTTAATATTTACAAAATCACCGCTACCCCTCGATCACCAGGCTGTGTTTCCTGTTTGTAAAATTAAGGAAAAATCTACAGCTCAGAATGCTGTTTAGAAGGTTTGAAAGATTGGAATTTAGGTTGATGCATATTTCTTATGTGCAATGTACACCTAAGCTGAGAGGTCACCTTCTGAAAATGTTCCTTCACAGTGTCTATTTACGATGTTAAAAAGATCCTGTAAAGATTTCAACCGTACGTTTTTTCTTCCAAGTAAGTCAGCCTGCAAGCTATAGCAGAGGATATTACATATGCTGATTTTCTGACACTTGTTCTACTTGCAGGACTTCGCTGTAAATAGCTTTGAACAATTATGCATAAACTACGCCAATGAGACTCTTCAGTTCTACTTCAACAAACACGTTTTCAAACTTGAACAAGTGGAATACGCGAAGGAGAACATTGACTGGACGGTCATCAAATACCATGACAACCAACCCACCATTGACCTCATTGCGAAGAAACCCCAGGGACTTGTACATATACTTGATGATGAGAGTAACTTCCCAAAGGTAATGATATGAAGTAGTAATACGTGTGATAGCTTATTGACAAACAACCAATTGAAATTTTGGGGTTTAGTTAAAGTCTAAGATCCTTAATAATTTTGCACCCGTATCTACCGGGATCGTACCCACTTTCCACCTCTCCAGTTGTCTAATTTTCCGTCCTGTGTTTTCTGTCAAAATCTTTCTCAGAAATGTAATACATTGCTTATGAAATTTTGCTTATTACTCTTTCAGACGACGGACACTTCATTTCTTGAGAAATGCCACATGGTGTTTGAGGGCAACCCTTTGTATGTTAAGCCTCGTCTCTCTGCTCCTGAGTTCAGCATTATCCACTATGCTGGCAAAGTAACTTACAATGTGAGTAGGAAATCCAGCAAGAGCTTTATGTTAATTTTCTGCTTGTGATTTTGGACAAAAGTAAATGAAAATTTAAATTCAGAAAAGGCATTGATTGAATGATTTATTGTCTGCAGGTAAAGCATTTCTTGGACAAAAACCGGGACTTGTTGCGTAACGATGTGATGGAACTGATGATCCAGAGCAAAAATGAGGTGAGATATGATTGAATAAAAATTAAATATTTCATAATTAATCAGCATGCATATGAAAAATATTCATTATATTTGCATATATATGATGAATGGTATGTTATAGAGCATTGCAAGCTTGAAGAAAATCTCACTTTTTTCTGGGGAGATATATATCTTATGTGTTTATTACAGGTGATATCTCAAATGTTTCTGGAGCTCCGGGAGGCCACATTGAGTCGGACAATCAGCAAAGTCACGGGGATGTTTGTGACAACAAAACACAAGGTTGGAACTGTGGCCAGCGGATTCCACACTTCACTTGATCATCTACTCAACACTATGTCCAAGTAAGAGATTTATCAAATTTGACTTGTTTAGAACAAATGATGATTGATGCTGGACTTTTCTTGGGAAAGTGAAATAGGTTTTTTAACAGCCACACACTTCTCTGATTATGCCTCAAAATTGCTTTACTACTATTTCATTAGCTTGTTCGGAGCAGTGAATGATTTATAAGTTGGCTGACTTTCTGGGATGAATGACATTGAGGTGGATAAATAAAATTAGTCTGTTATGCGACACTCATAGAGTACCAGTGCCACACAATGGTCTAGACGTGATATTTGGCAGCACAATGCTAAGTTCACCATTTTGCAAGAAGTCCCAGCTGAATTATACCAATTATGCCTTATGTCATCCTCTGGGAATTGCAGCTGCTGCCACTAGTTTGTGCATTACACGGGGATTGACTTATTTCATGCCGCAGAGCCCTCTTGTGTTGACTAGAGTATGAAACTTTCATGCATGTCAGCTTTATGAAATATTAGTACAGACTACAGAATGACACAATGAAACAACAAAAGATGAAGAAATAATTAAAATTCAAGATATATATTATTTTATTTTGAGTGTTTTTTCGTTTGCCTCATTATCATGACTCAGACATGTCAATCATACTGGCACACACATCAAGAGATTTACAAATCACCAAGCAAATCAATGATCAGAAATAAACCATGTACAGCTTATTGTTCCCAGCTAGCTTCTCTCCTCTTCTCGTACAGAACCTTGAACTGGTTGGGGAGCATGGAGAATCCAAAGTTGCCAGTCATGTCTGGAGGATTCTCGCTGACATTTACAATTCGGCAATTCTGCATGACCGTGACAAAGAACATCATGAACTCCATCCTGGCCATTGATTCTCCAATGCACCTGCGTTTGCCTGCTGAGAAGGGGTAGAAGTTGTCGAATGAAGACTTGTTGAGTCGTCCTTCGTCGTCCATCCATCTCTCTGGGCGGAAGGCATTGGGATCTGGCCACACTTCATCATCTCTTGAAACTGACCACATGTTGCAGAAGACCACAGTGCCCTCTGGGATGGTGTAGCCCATGTACTTAACATCCCTGGTGGCAGCGTGAGGAATCAGGAAGGGCGTCAACACGCAGTACCTCATGACTTCATTTAAGAATGCCTCCGTGTAGGGCAAGTGAGGTCTGTCTTCCACAGAAGGCATGCGGTCTCCTCCGATAACCTCATCGATCTCAGCAATAATCTTCTCCTGGACTTCCGGATAATTAGCAGCGTATAGAGAAGCCCAGTACAACATACCAGCCAGAGTGTCAGAACCAGCGTTCAAGAGGGTGAAAGCAGTGCTCATAATGTGGTCAGAGGTCAAGCCTGCCTTCTTTTGGTCAGCGTTCATGTTGTCAGAAGCCTTGATCAAGTGGTCCATCAAATCCCGAAGAGCATTTTCGTCGTACGTCTCCCTGTGCTCCTTCTCCAGTTGTCTGATCATTGCCATTCTGGTGTTACATTCTTCCAACATTCCTGCAAAAAAGTTCCATTACAATATAGGTTAATTTGGTATTCAATTGATGAAGAACTTTGCTTTGAAATTTAAAGAAAACTGCTATGAATGTGAGGAATGAGTTTATTCATCAGATGTTTTTGAAATTTGATAGACTTTATATTTGGAAGATAGATTTTGCAAGAATTAATCCCAACTAGAAATTACATTGAATAGGCCTATAACTTAACATTATAATTTTGATTATTACTTGGTTCTTTGAACAGTTGCATTGTGCTGGATGTGACCACTCTCATACTCAGCTTACAAAATTAATGCAATTTGTGATAATATGTAATAATAGACAAATTTACATACCTTTGAGTGTTCCCATCAACAGTGGCCTGATAAAAGGAAAGAAGTCGACCACGTTGCTCCCTGCTCCCTCTGCATCTCTCGTCTCATCAACATTTCCAATGGCGTTGACCTTGGCCCTGTCCTTGCAGAGGTCAGACTCATATCCGAAGATCAATCCACAGATCACGAAAAGGCAGGAGTTGAGCAGAGGAGTGTATGGTTCTATGGGTTCACCGTTGTTCTGCAGATGTTTGACCATGAGCTTGGCTTCGTCCAACACAGCTTGGTCAATGGGAGGGTCATTGCTCTGCAAGAAGGTCTTCAAACCTTCGACCAGAATCTTCTTGTGTTGCTTGAATCGGTCGCTGTACGTGTTGAAGGCAAGAGTCTTCCCATCACAGATGATGTTCCTGAAGGTGTAGAAGTTGGGTCGACCTGCGAAGGAGTCAGCTTGGTAGATGAGAGCTTGTCTGTATGCCTTCCATCCGTTGATCACAATGACGTCATGGACTCCCAACTTGATTGAGAAGACCTTTCCGTACTTCTTGGACCACTCCATGAACTTCAGATGAGGATTCTTACCAAGTTGAAACAAGTTTCCTACAATTGGCAACCCTGTGGGACCTGATGGATAGGGCCCAGGTCTTCTCCTTTTTGGTCCGATCAGCTTGAATCCGAGATAAGTCATGAATATGGCTCCAGTTGCCATGAGGAGGCGGGGATCTGCCCCACCCAAGTTGGCTGAGTCCATTGAAAGTCCAAGCATCTTTAGTTCTCAATGTTTGAACTGATACTGACCAACACCCACTGCTTGCTTATATATTAAGGCACAAGCCACCAGCGTTTAGTGTTAAATTGGTCAGCTGATGTTTTTCTTTAATGAGGGTCAAGTGACCATGTGCTCTGTATGACTTATGGACAATGTTTTTGATAGGGGCTCATTGTAAATAATACTATGGATCAGAATGACGTGCTAGAATTAGAAAACTCTTGACTGATTTTGAAAATGTAATATGGTAAATGATTTGAGTGATTTGAAAATGAAAATGTAAAAATCCTTATTTCTTGTATATTTGTGGCTAATATGTTATCTAGAGAATGTGCTGGGTAGATGATGCTTTAATAAAAACTAAAATCAAACTAAACTAAAACATTTTTAATAACAATCGCTTTGGAATTTTCATTCTTCAAATGGAAAGTAAAGGTTATTTATATCTCAATTATTTTCGAAGGGAATGAAAGGGTTTGATATGACAACTGATCCTTTGGTTGGTTTCATCCATTCTGTTTTGATATTTTCAATTCAAAATTTATTGTCCCAAGAATCACTGACAGAGACCTTAACTGCAATGGAAACCCTGATTTAATACCCTATTGTTTGCATTAGATGCCCGGTGGGCAGATGCAATGATGAGATGGGGGGATTAATAGTTCTTTGCTAAAAAAAAACTTTGATAAGGTCATATTTTGATGGAATTTTGATTAAAATTTGTTCTTTATGGAGGGGGTAGACTTTTATTAAGGGGTGTGCTTTTAATGCAGAAAAAACAGTATGTCTGGGACTTTCCTCAAATTTTTATGCCTATTAATAATTTATTTGGAATAAGAATCTAGTTTAACTAAACCCATTTGAACCATATCCTAATTATCCTATTCTCCTTCTTGATTGTTTTTCATGAACAATTAGTGTGGAGCCCACCCTGCGTGTACTGTACATTGTATAATGTATTTAGTCATGTGTATGTATGTCTCGTTACTCAGTATTACAAAGACCATTCATTCTTTCAGATGTCACCCCTGGTTTGTCCGCTGCATCAAACCCAACAACTTCAAGATGCCGATGACCTTTGAGACGTCCGTTGTCCTAACTCAGCTTCGGTACACTGGCATGCTAGAAACTATTCGCATCAGGAAGATGGGCTACCCTATAAGACTTAACTTTGCCACCTTTTCACAAAGGTAGGGCTAATAAATATTGAAAATTTGTGATTATTTCACTTGATTGCAGACATAATGTCATAAATTGAAGCGATTAAATTTTTCAAGAACTGTATTTTAACAAAATATGACACTAGTAATTTTAAAAAACGCCTGAAAATGATTTTGGACATTTTGGGGTAAAACAGATTTCAAAGGTGTATCTGAGAGACTGACGTTTCATGTTCTCATGGTACAATATACTGCTTATTGCGTCATCAATTTCATTTGTTAATTTAGCATTAATCTTAAAGTTGTGTAGTTATAATCACATCTGATTTGCAGGTACCATGTGCTGCTTCATTTGAAGAAGGACAGACTCCAGAGACGTACTCCTAATGGAGGCCTACAGCATCAGAGGAACACCCCCTTCCATTCCGATGTTATCCAGGATGACAAACAGCATTGCAAAGCCATCTTGGCAAACCTTAACCCAGGCTGGGGCCTCTCATGGCAAATTGGCTTGACTAAGGTATTTATTAATGTTTTGATATTTCAATGTTTCAGTGGTACTTGCTCTTTAGAAAATTCAGGTTATATGAGAGGCTCTACGTAATGATGAGATGTTAAGGTTGTATGTCCACAGCATGGTACTTGATAGCCCTGCACTCTCCAGGGTCTTCACAAATTACATGGATCCCAGAGCTAGGTACTCCCTGTGCAGAGAACCTTTTCTGAATTAGAAGACAAAAAAATATTCGGAACCTTTACATGGTTATACTTTTTCCATGGCTTATACATTACTACAAGTCAATATAATGAAACTTCCCACAATTTAAAGCTCTATCTGTAAATAAAGAAAAGTAAAAACAAATGTTCATTGTTGTAAAAAAATGTATATATCAAATTTCAGAATTTTCCATGAAGGTTAAAATCGCTGTTACAGGTAGCCTACTTGGATACAAAAATAAATACATTCTTTTTGAGAGACCTAATGGTGTTGATATGTTGGTTATACTTTCCAGGTGTTTCTGCGAGAAAACTTGGCAGCCTACTTGGACAAGACAAAAGTTGAAATCACGGAGCAGTCAGTGATCAATATCCAGCGATTCATAAGATGTTTTCTGCAGCGGAATCGCTTTGTTCGGATCAGAGAGGCTAACTTGGTGCTGCAAGCTGCAATGAAGGGCTACTTGGCAAGGTGAGGCAAAAAATTAGATAAAATGGACTGATCGATTTTTCAAAAGAAATTTTATATAGGCTTCAAAGATTGTATGTTACAAACTGATAAATCAGTAGTATTTGCTGAGATAAGTAGCTGACTTACCCAAACCACCTAGCTATATTACTTTGATAATTCAAATTTTTTGCTTGATTCTGCTTGAAAGGATTAGGCAGATAATCTCACATGGTTCCTTCCAGGTTTATTTTGTTGAATGTGTAAAATTGTATTTGTTTGCAGACAAAAGTTCCTGAAAATGCGAGCTGGGTTTGTCAAGACCCAGGCCCAAGTGAGGATGCTACAGCAAAAGAAGGCTTATGATGAGGTATGGGTTTATTTTTCATTTCTTTTAGTTTGTGAAATGTTCAATTAATTCAGTTAATTAGTTTGTCAAAGGATATTGATGTTGACAAGCCTACTGTGACTTGTGTGCCAATGTATGGGCCTTGAAGATCTTAAGAATTATACCGTAATATGGGGTGAATCGGGACAGTTTTGGCCGTTTTTCTGTTATAGAATGGCCAAAAATCAACCCAGAAATCAAAATATAGTGTCAAATTGTGTCCAAGCAAAAGGTCTAACTATCCCTTGGAGCTACAAGTGATATCTTAAATTTCCAATGGTCAGGGCCCAGAAAACCACTGTCCCAATTCACCCCTCACTTTGGGGTGAATCGGGACACTCAATTATTTCCACAATCAAAATTCCCTACCTTCTTTGAGTGATTTCTACTTGTGAATAAACATTAGAAAACACGTTAAATATGCAAAAAAAAATTTGAAGGAAACTTGAAATCAATTTCATTGATAATATGCAGATTTATAAAAACATGATAATGACAGAAAACTATTGAAAACTGTAATTTTTTCGAATTTTGCTAGTGATTGATAATTCTGGACTTAATTCACTATAAATGATGCCAAGTTCAATAATATTCATCAAAAAGCCACGCCAGCAAACTCAAATGAAAATAAGTAGGGTTATTTTGTTCAATCCCGAAACTTTGCCGTAGACCTGGATCTGAACCCAGAACCAAACAATCAGAATCTCATATCCAGTCTATTATCATGGTCCTCTATGACTATTTTAAACTGATTTTAAAGTTGCCTGCAAGTTTGGTGGCTGTAATATTTATACTTTATGTGGTACACGCAAAGTTTTGACCACCTGTAAAAATGTCATTTCTGAAGGGCCAAGTTTAAGGTGCTGCAGCTCCTCACTGCCTGCAGTTAGAAATACGAAATTCTATCACATTATGCGCTTTTATGTTTACTAAAAGTGTGCCAAAAATTAAATTCCTGAGGCAAGTAGAAATTGATGCCTTTGAGCAAATAAAATGTTTCCCTGTTCTGTCCCGATTCACCCCATATTACGGTACTCCACTTTCTATCAATCACTGATTTGGAATTAGAAATGAAATTTCTGCAGTATAATTTTGAGACATATCTGAAATAGTGGATGTTTTGCATTGATTGTGCATGTCATATGAAATGGTTATCACTTATATAATTGCATTGCATTGGTTCCCCCAGGTTGACCCCGCCCAGGAGGTATGTCATGCTGGTGTCATTGTATTGGATATTGTAACCCCCAGTTTCCCAGCGTAATAATTCTAACCCTCAAACTATTTGGATCATGGCTTGATTAACATGTGGTTTTGGAGTTGTCACCTTTAAGTTTTACCCTAACTCACAATGTACAGTACATGTATTGTACATTTGATGTTGTAACCAAAAACTAATAACTAACCAAAAATCCTGAAACCAAAGTTACCTGATGTCACTGACTAAATTCCCTTCCATACAAAAAGACTAGAGAAACAGAAAGTCACCATTTTGAAGTCATTGTCGAAAATTGTCAGAGCAGTAATAGCAAAAGATTGTCCATATTCCGATGAAGTTTGTGGTAACTTTGCATATTATCTCAAAAATATACTTGCTGAATTTGACAACCCTGTGTCACTCTTGAGAGCAGCAGCACCTCGCCATAGAGGTCTGCACTATTAAATCCCACGCAGGGAAATAAGACTTGGGCAGAAATGAACGAAGTAAACCGTTGGCTAAGCGAAAACAATTCCAAGAGCCAGAGTCCGCGAAAAGTGCCGGTTTGCCGGTCAAAACCGGCAAAAATAGCGTGTGTCCGGCAAAAATAAAGTGGTTACCTGCCCAAATGTCCGATGGTTGTGTTGGGAGAGTGAATGAGCAGTGGTGAGTTCATGTAGCAATCAATGAAATTACTACAGGCCTTTGAAATCTCAGGTGCAATTGAGAAACATCTATGACACAAATTCATGTCAGAAGTGTCAATTGGATTGCAATTAATACTACAATGGTCAATACCTTCAGCTCAGTAAGTTTTTACATGCACATATTAATTTGATGTTGCAATGATCCAGCTGGCCATTATACCAAGCGGATTATATGCATGTGTAGCCCACCATAAATACAGTCTGGATCAATTTTAATGATGAACCTAAATGTCATTATTTACCTAACCTGGTCAATGCTAGGATTTTGAAATCTTATAATTCCAGACTTAATTTCCCCCAGATATTAGTTTACTAGCAAGCTCTATTAACATGGGAGCAGAAATATAGATCTATAGTAGGCCTACATGATGTCTCAATTCAATTGCTTCATAACTTATTAATTTATTAGCATTATGTTAATTTAAAATTCTCTATACTGGGGTATTCTGAAGCAGACGGCACGCTGTGACTTAATTCCAGTTGAACTTATTTAATTTCGGGCAGACAAAATCTTAATCGGGCAGGAAAAATTTAGGTTCTACCTGCCCGAATGTCCTGTACACCAAAAGCACTTTTCGTGGACTCTGCCAAGAGCAGTCAAAGACTCTCAAAGACCAGCCTCTTCTGTTTTCTAATTACCATGGCGGCCAACCAACTTGGCTCTGATTGGCCAAGA
This sequence comes from Platynereis dumerilii, assembly GCA_026936325.1. Lineage (NCBI taxonomy): Eukaryota > Metazoa > Annelida > Polychaeta > Phyllodocida > Nereididae > Platynereis > Platynereis dumerilii. The sequence continues at coordinate 78,486,329 of JAPTHN010000002.1, read as the reverse complement.
AATTGGTTATTCTCAACAAATGTCATAATGTCTTTTTTTTTAATCCATCCCTACCTACTGAAAAATTCCTTAAACTTGTATATATATATATATCACCTTTGGATTGCTGACCTTACTCCCTGGATGTGGTGCCTGCTATTCCCCCAACACTTCGTCGTAAACAATGGAATAAACCTATGTCTTGTAAATTCCATGTTTTTTATAATGTGCACACAATTTCAGATGAGGTCTCAAGTAAAACAGGACAGAGAATTTGAACAGCGGCAATCAAAAGCTCCTACTGTAAACTATGCGGACAATGAGCCAATTGCAAGATTACAAGTTCCTGACTACAGGCCACAAAGCAACATGGACTATGACTATACTGACAGTGACTTGCGAGTAAAAGTAGGTGCAGTATTTGTAATTATCGAACCTTTTCAGGTACAATAGTTTAGCTACCATGTATGTGTATTTCCCTTTTTTCCAAACTGGATATTGATGAACAGTGACTTTTGTCTCTCATCTTAATTTCTCCTTATGTTGTTTCTTACATATTTTATTTATTTATACTCATCTATTTATTCATACTTACTTATTCTGTTGCATAATACTCATTATTAATCTGGTGAAAGACTGAAAAACATACGCAATACAAGCAGTACATTTGCAAATATACATTACATCAACATCATGTCTTATCCGCAGTCAAAGCTTCTTTATTTTTCATTTCAACTCTGTCTCTTCATTTTCGTATATTTCTGTTACATTAAGTTACAAAAACGTGTAATTTTCAGAGCATGGTGAGAATATACATTAAAACAAGTTTGAATTTAACATTACAAATCCCCTTCCCAGCTCCCCTGCCTGCCCTGTTAGTTTCACGCTATTCCTGTTCTCCCTTTACCTGTTCCTTAATGTTGAGCGGTTACTTAAGTGCTGATGTCCAAGTTTTGAATGTTCGTAAGTGTGGCAGTTGTCATCAAGTGGGGGAGATTGAGGTGAGTTGATACCTGGGGTAATTTGGTCCGTTGACAGTATGTTGACAGGCTGATACAGGGCAATTTCTAAGTCTTTGGCGGTTAAGATATATTTGATTAGGAACACTTTGGCAATTCTTGAAAAAGTCACAAAATTAAACAAGACTTTGTCAACTTTGAAACTTACACAGGGATTGAGATACCCCAGTCTCCCCAAGTACCTACTGCAAGATAGTAAACCTAGAATTTGAGTTTTGGGAAAGTGAATGAATCAGCTGAAGGGATTTGAATGTTTGCAAAGGTCTGAATGAAGAGCAATTAGTGATTGAAGTAGAGGAGATATTTATATATGACCGTGTTGACTGAGTCATTGGTGGTAATTTGAATGGTTGATTGCAGATGCTTGTGGTGTGAAAACGCAAATGTGATGTGTCTGTTTCAGTTGTGGTTGTCCAGTCATGTCTTTGCCCCTCCCTTCCGCTTTGACCTTGACCTAGATCTTTCATTGACCTTGACCCAAAAATCTGTTTCCAAGGTAACCCATTGTCTGGAAATCTGTATCGTTTGCATGTAGATGTTGCAATTGCATGCCTTTGATGCCAGTGCATGGTTGTCATGGTTGTCTACAAACATTGTGTCTAGAGAGCATTTGTCATGAATGATTTGTGGTTGTTCAGTTTTAGAATTAGTTTGACCTTATTGCATCATGGAAAGTTGGTTAAAATTTGACATTATTTGTTATTGTTGCATTGACAACTTATTTATATATTTTAATGTCTTCAATATAATCCTACTATTCTGCCAATACCAAACTTTTTGATTTCGTTCAAGTAATTGTTTGTTCAATTTTATTGAAGTCAGTTTGCTCACTACATTTTGAAAACCTTTTTTCCACTTTTTGACTTATGGAACTTTCTATCCTTGTCTTGATTTAACAACCAATATTTAAGCTTTATATTTACCATAAAATGTTTTGTATATTTTTTTTTTGAGAATTGATCATCAGATAGGAACTACTGATAACATTCTTGATAAGCTACTTATCACATCTTGGCACAAGTTACCAGGGATCGTGACCCATTTTTGCACCTAAACTTTGATCGTAACTTTGATAACTTATCGTTGGGTCCCTTATCTGGTCTGTTTCTGATTCACTTGGGAGGAATCTAATATGGGAGGGTCACCATTTTGGTAAATCTTGAGAGACACCTCGAGAGATATTTAAATGTCTTCCTGAGTTGATGGACGATCGTTGTCAGCGATAAGTTATCTCCAGGGTTCTGAATATCTGCAAGATTTCTCTCATAAACTTTACATCTACATCTCTGTGATTTATTTGGTGGTGATTTGGCGTATGCTACTCTGCAAAACTAACATCCTAATCTCTTCAACTTCTTATTATGGACTAATCTCATTCTCTCTTTGCTAACCTCTACTAAAGCCTTCGCCACTGACTCGGGCTAGAATTGCACGTTTCGAGAAACAACGGACTGTCAAGAGAGCCTCTACGAGACAAGAAATGGCGGAGGAGGAGGTAGGTATCTCTTATGTCTAACAATTCCACTTTACTGAACTTTAATTCTGCACTATACTAGCTTATTTTATTTAACTTTGCACTTTTATATATCTACTTTATTATATTGTGTTATATTGGTTTCTCACTTTGTTTCATTGACTTTTGTGTGAACATCTTGTCTCGGCGATGTTACGAAGTTAATATCCGCCACACCTTAGTTTATTCTCAAGTCTCCCATATAGTCATAATGCTCTACTCCTTGACTCTGATAGTCTATGGTAATTTATGATACACTGTTTACCATAACAATGGCATGTTATAAAATAGTCATTCCACAGAGGCTATGGTACAACAGCCGTGTGGTACATGGCAATTCTATAAATCTTCTCAATTAAGCCATACTAAGAGGAAGTTACATGTATATAATAACCAATTTAAGATATGTGTACAATGTAATTGATAATATTGATTCTTGTGATGATAATTATCAATTTATGTGATGTGATTTGATATGATAGTGACAGAGACACTACCAATAGATTGATTTGTCCTGGAAAACTAATCACATTCACTCATTTTTAAGACTGTTAGACTGACATAAAAATATTCGTCTGGGGCATGTGTGTTTTCAAAAAAGGTTAGGTTATCTGCCGGTACAGATTATTAATTTTTTAATAATGTATAGTTGTATATCTTAAGGTTTAATTGCATTTTAAATGTCCATTTAAGTACTTCCTTAGAACCATATATATAATACCAGGAACTGCATCTTGTACCTCCATCTGCAACTTGTACCTGCATCAGCCAAGCTGTTCCAAACTGATCAGTCTGAAGGCAAAACATCTTTTATTTTTAATGTGCTTTAATTATGTTTATAAATAGCCATGCAGTGGCAAAGGCAATACTTGAAAATTCTATTCGATTCCTTCTTCTTCTTGAATAAATGTTTCCTTTAGATTGGCTTTAAGCCAGTGGCCATTTAGGTCTAATATTGGGGTCTCCTACCAGATAATAATTTTCATTTAAACGTGAATCACATTTGTGTCTAATTTGGTAAATAATTCATTAATCTGAAATTGAAAATGCTTTTCCAATTTTTTTCCCATAAAATGCACTTATGCTGTAAGTAGGTAGGCCTATATATGTAATGGATCTTAGGCAGCACTCTAAAGTCAGATCTGACAAATAGATTGACTGAGAGAGAGAGAGGGCAGAAGTCCTAAACAATCAGTGGCATCACAAGGGATGCTAGGGGGAGCTGAGCTCCCCCAAATGGAGCATTCAACCCCCCTTCCCCAAAAAATCTTGGGCAAAGAAAAAGAAAAAAGTTGCTTGTATGATAGTGATTGAATAACCAGAGCCCATGAAAAGACACTGCACATAGTATGTTGTGTACCATGTGTCGTTGTTTTTGCAGTTTATCCTTTTATTATGTGTGCATAGTTCCGCAGACATCGAAATTCTCCGGCGATTCGAGTTTTGACACCTCAGCCTTGGACAACGCTTCTACACCCCCCCCCCAAACTTTCATTTCTAGTGACGCCACTCTAAACAATAGTTGTCATGTCACACATTTGTGTGTAGGCCTATTCGTTTGTTCAATTTATGCCACTGTTTGATGACTATTTTTTGCCAGAAAATTAACATTGATACTTGGTAGTACTCCACTTATCTATGTTCCTGCCAGGGTAGCTTATGTAACTTCAGGGTGTGTTTTAGATGACTGATTTAAAGGCACTTAACTGAAAATGACTCAGTCAATATTTTGTTTGGTTAGCAACCCTTCTTATTCATTATCATGGTTATATTCATTTTCAACTTTAAATGTGAGGCGTTGCCTGGATATGACTGTGCTGACAAGAGGTCCTTCAAAATCAATACAAAGTTAGAGACAAGAGTTGACATTTATGAAAACAAAGGATAAGTATCGTAAGACACAGAATAATACACCCACATCAAGGTGATAAAAGAAAGTATCTTCGATCTTTTATGCTTCAAAATGATAAGACTGAGTATGATGTTGCACCAGTCCTTCAAATCTCAAACTATGAATAATTATCTTGTCGTCTTGAATGCAATATTTTCAAGATTGAATCCTGGCCATATCATACAAAAAATACAAACCTGTTTATGATGATGGAGGAAACTATATAATTGACAAGATTAATATTATGTAAAAGAGAAAAGAGAGCTCTTACCATCAATGTATACAGTGCTGCCTGTAAATAAGTGAAACGCAGGATATTGCGCCATTGCGTCTGTGCTAAACATCCTCAACCAAACTGCTTGTGGAGGCATGAAATGCCATGAATTCTCATTCGATGAGAGGAAAACATATTGGGTCATAAAGGCTTACATGTGAGGCATGTGGGATAACAATGGCAGCCAATTTTCATATTTAGAAACTTGCACATTATCAATTGAAGATAAGTGGTTGCTAGAAGCTGGAAATTTATTGGAATTTCCTACAGTTTCATAACTAGTACATCAATGTAAACTTAGTGTGGACCAAAAAGAAGCAAAAGAGAAAAATCAAAATCATAAGATTACATGTCATGTAGGTGTTGAATGTTGATAAGTAGCTGTCTTTTTATCGACCCAAGTTTTAAGTGTGTGAACAAATTGGAATTATTGCTGTTAGATACAGTGACTCCTAAGCTCCCAGACATCTTTTTTTCTGTCTCCTCTATGAAACACATACATTTTATCTCCTGTGCAACATACAGTTCTAATTAGATATTTTAAGTTAGGACAAATACATATGATGCAATAATCCTGACTGAGTGTTAAGTCATGTAACAGCTCTAGAGACAAATTCAATTTTTTTTCTGTTTGGTAGAACATGTACTGCATGAACCAGATATCTTTCCTGGGTTACAGCGTTGTGATGTAGGATCTGCTTAGTTCACTTTGGTCAACCCAGAACTTTTTTTTGGTGGAGTAGATATTAGAATATTAATCTTAATTTTGGAAGAGCGTGTTTAAATTGGTTATATGTTTCTGAAAAACTACTTTGCAATTGAATATCCTCCTCTTCTCAAAACTAAATAGAAGACTAATAAATTATTAATGCTCAAATATCGCATTGGATTAAATCTGGGACATTGATTTAGGCCCAACTTATATGAGTTGATATATATTCCTTGCTGCATTGTATCTGAGCTTCGAGTATATTGATTGATTTAATATCTTATCATATATTCCCATTATTGCTCTGTAACAAGTGACATCACATGATAAGCGGGTGATCTTGATCTTGTATGATGTAGTCATTCAGTCTGTGATATTTAAAAGTAACATTGTACTTTGGAATCCAAAATGTTGAGTTAGTCATTAAAGGGTCTCTTCTGTCTGTTGTTGGTGTGGTCAGAGTTGTCAAGTTAAGAAAATTAAGGCTTTTAAAAGCACCGGTCTGAATGAAATTTGTTTTGTAATCTCTGAATAATCTCTGAAATTCTTGTCTAATCTGAGCATCCCAGCAGAGGTTGTGGTCTCTTGAGGCCCATAAATCCAATAAATGACACTGCCTGGCGGTGCCTGCTATTGATACAGTATGGTACTGGTAGGTAGATACACCTGGCAGCAAAATTATTCAACCCCTTTGACATTTTCTCATGGACTCCAATAGTAAACATGTTTTGCAAATGAGTTCGGTGATATCAGAATGTATCAAATCATAAAAAGTATGATAGCATCACATATTGGACAACATACACTAGATCTGCTCTGAGGTATAAATAAATATGATCAGCAGGCTCCATTTCACATATGGGTCACAATTTTTGAAAAATTATTCAACCCCCGCTCCAATGCTATTCCAATGGAAGCAAGGGGGTTGAATAATTTCGCAAATGTTTGACCCCTTTCGGAAATGCAAACTGCCTATCAAATCCACGTCTCCTTCACAGCAGTTTGGCATTATTTTTTCTAATATGTGATGCTATCCTTTTTTTTTTCATGATTTGATATGTGTTCGTGTATCTGCCCTCATTTTTGCAGGACTTGTCAACTATTGAATTCAATAGGAAAGCACAAAGGGGTTGGATAATTTTGCTGCCAATTGTATATTCATATTATTAGTGAAGCATATATATATTACAGTTGTGTGCTAAAGGAAGGTGGTTCCATGTTTCAGGTTTGACCTACAATGAGAGATTTTACATCTAAGTAAAGAGCCAATCTCTAATGATGATTTCTGACAGTGGTGTCAGTGCAGGTGGGGCTGGTGCGGCATTTGCCCGACCACTTTTTGACCAGAGCATGGGTGTTATGTGGGGGAAAATTGTGCCTGAGGATTCCCAGGATCCCCATTCCGGGAAGGCTTGGCCCAGTTTGCCCGATCACTTTAAAATTTAACTGACACCCCTGATTTCTGAATATAATACTAAAGTATATATCAATAAATAAGTTACTTTATTTGGTATTTAAGGCTAAGCCAATCTCAAAAGTGTACTGGGATTGATCTGTGTATTTAAGAAAAAATATTTTAACTAAATAGACATCAATATTTAAAAAGCCAAATCTGAAACGTCATGTACATGTATTAATTTCTGTTAAAACGCTACGAGATGTTCTTAAAGTCTGATCCGTAAATATGTGGCCAAACTCTTCCACAATGAATATTTTGATACAGTGCTCATTGCCCAACGATATATACTATATATATATTTATGGATATATATTTTGATCGCTTTTTGATGTATTTGATATTGCGTAGCTGGCTTGCAATAAGCAGGTGTTCTCTATTGCCAAACAGGTGCACATACTTGATAACTGTATGTTCGCCAATGTTGCTGTAAAGCTATGTAGCATGCAATTTCAAGTGATTTTTGTTTACATTTTGTTATGGTTTTATTTATAACCTTGTGCAAATTACACAATGGAGGCCTTATGTTGAGTTGATCACAGTGGTCAGTGGTCATGACTGCAGTAGTCACAACCACTAATTGTTACAACATATTTTAATAAGATTTTATTGATATCTTTTGTATGCTTAGTGATATGATTTGATACATGTTATATGTGTGTCATGTATGACTTGTATGTTTTATGGGATATAAAAGTTACTGTGTTGTTTTGTAGTTCAAGTTATGGATCATAATTTTTATTTGCAAACCAAATTGAATTGTCGTGACTTTTATATAAAGTCAGACTACACACATTAGCAATGCGGTTACTCAATGGTGGCCAAATAAAGATAATTCCTCATTCCATCACAACATTGTTGAACTCTTCCTTGAGGCTTGGTCCTACCAAGTGCATAAATACAGGACTTAAAGCATAAAGTCCTTGAGCCTTGGTTGCATTTTACCTTCTTCAAACTTACCAAAAGATTAATATAATGACCCTAATCTTTGGAATTATCATCCGGAATTCCTGGAGTACATAAATTTCATATAATTATATTATAATTATGCCAAAACATGAGATCTGGATTGCCCTTTTTCCACCCTCTCGCTAATGTTGGAAGCCATCAAATGTTACTGACAGAAATATCATTTTGCCCAGATAATTTAACAGAGCTACTGATTGTAGAAGTCCACCAGATAGTATGCGCTGATATAGAAACAAGGCAAAAATGCTGCAAAATATTGATTGCGTGTAATCAAACATAACTTACATACTACACAGACTAGATGACTGCGATAACATGTATTGGAGTATAGATTCATAGATGTGGCATGTACCTGCGGCATGGATGTCTTTACATTTAAGATATTTTGCTTTATATTTTCTGTGAATAGACTTGAAGTGTGCACATAACATTACTTTGGATATCATGATAAATGAAATATTTCCCTTTCATATAACTTATCATAGTATCTCTAGTATTTATATTGACATACAGGGACATACAGGCTTGGATCATAGATTCCTATACAATTTATTTACAAATTTCCTTTTCATCGACCAAATATATTTGTAGTAGTAACTTACATTTTGAAATATGTTATTGTATATGATTGTATAAGATAAGTGCACTTGAATAGTTGAAATGTTCACAACTGCATTGTATATTGAGCAATCAATGACATGTGCTGAATAAGTGGCCACATGGCTATTGGATTTCTAAACAAGTCAAAAGAAAGGAGCTCTAGGTGTTTAGTCCAAGTGTTAACTTATAAGATGCTGCATCTATTTTATATTTTCACTGCCCATCATGTGGATTTACACTCATGGGAGGTTGCAATTACTTAGAAGTAGTAAGAAATACTCAGCCAGACATGAAGAATATTGCATCCAAGGGAATTATTGATTTTTCTGGACTGATTAGAAATTAAGAAACATTTACCTGGTACCTGAACCAAATTATGCTGACTGGGCCAAAGATGATATGAAAGAATTAGGCAGGATTATGTGATTGAATGATGGTTGTGATGGTCACCATTGTTGGACTTAATTTTATTGCTTAAAACCCACTAAACCTACCTTTGGGTTTCCAGTGAGCAAGCTTGAACGTGTGACAAATTTTTACTTTTGAACATTTGCTATTTTGGCCAAATTACTCATAGTCCGGTGAAGGGATTAATGTATGGATGTCCACTTTTTACGACCATGTTTTTCATGAGAATACCTCAATATATTTTATGACCTATATTTATGGTAATATCTGTGGAGTTAAACAATCTACATCATTTATTCATAACTTATTTTGGGATGTGACCATCCAACAAATCATTGCTTACACTTTGAATTTTTGGTACTGATGATTGTGATAAAAATATAAACTTTTCAGAAGATATTATTTATTTCCCTATTATCATCAGTATTTACATAGTCACCTATAGCGATGCACTTCATGTAAAACTACTTGGATTGAATCTGTGATGCATTTGCTTTCAACTGTATAACTGAAGCTGTGATAAACACGAGAGGATGTGATAAACCTCATCAGTGTGACTTGAAATTGTTTAAAACATTTTTGGACTACTAATTAACAATAGGCCTAAATCAATAAATAATATGTGACTTTAACGGCACAACTGTTTGACTTCCTGACGAAATAAATAGCGTCACTTCAGAATGGATCTCTTTACGAACTTAATGCTGCGTATTTAGAATTGGATGTGTTGGAAAAAATTGAAAATGAGTATCAACAGAGGTATTGTTTATGTGGAAGAGGAAATTGATGAACAGGTAAATTCCTTATCAGCTGAATAACAATTTGGTGTATTCTGTCAATGTCAGCACAATTTCAGCCCTGACTCATTGTTCTCAGAGCCACCGTCTCCCCGGTGTTCTTGCTGCCTCGAAGCTGATTTGCTCTGGTTGTAGGCAGTGGTGTCAGTGTAGGTGGGGCTGGAGGGCCATTTGAATTCAATAGGACTCCATTCCGTATAGGTTTCAGCTAATTTGCGCCACCACTTTAAAATTAAAGTGACGCCCCTGGACTTGTAGGGTACAGATAATGGATGTGTAATTAATTTTACCTCCCCTTTAGAGGTCCGGGGTTTTGAGCCATTCAGCCATATCTGTATATACCTATATGATATGAATGTTGTTTAAAAATAAACTTTAAATGAACTACTTGTAGTAATTTCAGAACTGGAAGGAGTGCAGATAGTGTTGGGGCTAAAAGTCATATTAAACTCTAGTGTGTCTAAGTAAAGTGTCAGGAAGTCTTCTGGTTGCCCTTTTCTTCTCATTCTACAGTCCAATATGCCAATGTTAAGATGTATTCAATTTTTGGCGGTTTGTAGGCTACCTCAGGTGAACTTCTTAGCTGAAAATGTCCCAACTGAGCCTGTCTCTCATTTTGTTACATGTTAATCTGTATCTAAAATACTTAGCGCAAAGGGGACCTCCTAGAAGCTAAATATTGTCTTGTGTAGCGAAATGTCTAGACTTGTGTCTTGAAACTAGTGCATGTATATATGTCTTTGGAAAAGTGTAGCCCTGCTTCATCAGTGTATGATGTTAAAATTTATATGATTGAAAAACTTTGCCAACTACATGAATCTCATCCATTGTCTCATCATCTTCATGTCATCTTGACAACTCTGTATCATTTCTATAGATTCCAATTAAGAGATCCAGAGCCCTTGAGCTATACATAGTGAGTGATTGCTCACAAGGAGCTGATTTATTGTCTGATAAGATATCCTGTGCGTCGTTGAGATTTTTGATAGGAGAATTTTTATCTTGAGGTTTTCCTCTTGACCTGTGTCTTGGAGTGGTACATCAAAGGGTCAGTGCTGGCCTCTGCAAATGATGTAGGATATTCATATATATTGATATGGACTATTGAAGAAAACAGATTCACTTAAATGCTGTATAAGTGAGGTTCAGGGTTTCCAATCTGTTTTTGCGATGGATTTAGTATATTGATTTTTTGTGATTTTGTTGAAGTGTTTATCTCCAAACAAAAAGTTTTTGACGGATAAGGAATACAAAACTAAATACAGTTTTTGTTTTATTTGGAATTGACACATTTCAAATTACTGATGAACTGTTGGGAGTTCAATGCAAGTGAATTGTTGTGGAAAATGGATACCATAATCTGTCGCCACTGAAATGGATTCTTGAATTGTACTACTAATTCCAAAAACAATTGCCAGTAAAGTCATGGACATGGTAGGCTATATTTTAAAGTTTTCTGCAAGATTTTTTTAGAAAATTAGATAGGTTACCCCCACAAAAACTTTTATGAGTGTGAGCCTTCTGAGGCAGCCAAACTCAGTAAGACTGATTTCAGATTTCTCATATTTTTTAACAGTTGCTAAATGAAATTCTGAAGTACAGCTTAAGTACTGTAATGCCTATCTTCATCATCAACTATATAGCTTGTTATTCCATAGGCTCGTTAGCAAAGGAAATAAAATATGTTTAAACCAAATATATAGCTTATTAATGGTACAAGACTTCATGTTAAAAATAGTAATGTCTGCGAGGTATTGAGTTATTTTTTCTGTCTTTAAGTAATTCTGTTAGTGACTAACTATCGAGAGCTATTTTGGTGCAAGTTTTCCTCTTTGGGGAATTAATTGTGCAGAAGTCATCACATTAATGAAATGAGATTAAGCAATAAGCCCTGCCGATGCTGTAACCACAAGCTCTATAGCTTTGTTGCATGCAATCTTAGCCTTAATTTTTGGCATTTTGCCATTGGGAACGCAGGTGGAGCGAGTTAGGAATAAACTTGTTTTGCTCGATAAGGTTTATTAACAAAGAAATACTACTGGAGATGAAAGCTAGATATAAGCAAAGCACGATTCAGTGATAGTGTTTATTTGTATGGATACAACACTTTTCAAGGTATGAATTGTTATTCTTTAGATCTTACTTACCAAGAAATTAACTAGGTTGTGAAAGTACTGTTGTTTTTTTATGGATTGTCATAAACAAATCTTTTCTTGTCAACCGTGCAGTCCGTAATGGTGACAACTTATCATCTAAAGTGTTATCAATGCTGTTCTATCACTTACAAATGGCAAATTGACAGTTTTTTTAGAAAAAATTAATCCGATTTACTGCTAATTACTTCTCATTAGGTTGATGAATATTTTAAGAGTATTCATAAACAAAAAAGTGGGTTATTTTTAATCAAATTAATAAACTTTTTATAGTTGTGTAATATCTGAATTTTTAAATTTTGATTGTGGGCTTTATTGCGGCTGAACAGTTATGCAGTTTCAATAACATTTTATGCGAGTGTGCGACACTTCATTATTGTTTGACTGGCATCAGACTTGTTTATCAGCCAATCTATGATGAGGTAGTTGGACATCAGGAAGTGTAATTTTGTCAATTGTTTTGTTGATATTGATATATTGTTCTTGGTGTCTCTTGGAGTCTGTCTTGAGATTTTGTTTTCTGGTCAAAATTTAGAATAATCCCATAAAAAATGAAGAAATTGGTTGTTCTTGAAATCATTAAGATTTGGTCTCTTGTGTTTCTTTTCCAATCATGTATTTGTTTTTCCATGTTTGTTTTTTCTATGAAAGCAATTTATGTTTTTGTGCATGCAATTTTGCCAAGTTCGTCACAATTTATATCCCCAGTTGCTATTTCGTTCATATTTTTAGAGTTTGGCTGAAGTTGTTGAAATTAAGCTTTGTTGTCCTGTCAGAGATTCATAGACCTTTTAATTTTCTTTGATATTTATTGACTGCATACTAAATTTGCTAATTGTTTTTCAGGAGCGACAGGCCAGAACAGTCACACGGGTCACAAATCTTGAAATCCCAGCAGACTTAGCTTACATCCTCAGTTCAACAGATTGTGAGTAATAAGATTTTCAGATTCAAGTTGTTTGTTTTCTTTGTGAAACTTATAATTAGGAGCTGCAGCTCCTATTGTATTTGTCGAAGTTGTCAAAATGGAGGAGAGTATAATTTCTTTCTGCAGTTCTGCAGTTCTGCAGCAATTCTGCAGGTAGCTGCAGAATTCTGCAGTTCTGCAGCAAATTCTGCAGTTCTGTAAGAAGCTGCAGAATTCTGCAGTTCTGCAGCAAATTCTGCAGTTCTGTAAGAAGCTGCAGAATTCTGCAGTTCTGCAGCAAATTCTGCAGTTCTGTAGGAAGCTGCAGAATTCTGCAGTTCTGTGGCAAATTCTGCAGTTCTGTAAGAAGCTGCAGAATTCTGCAGTTCTGCAGCTCCCAGCAGGATTTTTGAAGCTTTGTTACTTGATTCAGCTTATTGCAATGCATCTGCAAGGTTCAGACCTCTTTCACAAGGTGTTGCCGCTACCCAGGAAACGTTGGTTTGGGGGCGTAGCGGTTTAGGGGTCGGTGGGGGGGGGGGGGGGTTAGGGGATTTGGTGCTCGTCAGGTTCAGCAGCGTTTCTGAAAAAATTCTGCAGCAGAATATGGAATTCTGTAGGAGTTATGCAGCTTGGGAGGTTTTATGCATTTATGCAGCCAGCTGCAGAATTCTGCAGGAAGCTACAGAATTCTGTAGGAAGCTGCAGAATTTCACAAATTCTGCAGCCACCTGCAGAATTTCACCAATTCTGCAGCTACCTGCAGAATTCTGCAGTTCTGCAGCAAATTCTGCAGTTCTGTAGGAAGCTGCAGAATTCTGCAGTTCTGCAGCTCCCTGCAGGATTTCTGAACCTCTGTTACTTCCTCCAGCTTATTGCAAGGCATCTGCAAAGTTCAGGCCTCTTTGACAAGCATGTTGCCGCTACCCAGGAAACGTTGGTGGGGGGGTTGGGGGTTTGGGTGGTCATCTGTCTCAGCAGCGTTTTTGAGAAAATTCTGCAGCAAAATCTGTAATTCTGTAGGAGCTATGCAGCTTGGGAGGTTTTATGCACTGCTGCAGAATTCTGTAAGAAGCTGCAGAATTCTGCAGGAAGCTGCAGAATTCTGTAGGAACCTGCAGAATTTCACAAATTCTGCAGCCACCTGCAGAATTTCAACAATTCTGCAGCTGCCTGCAGAATTCTGCAGTTTCTCAAAAAATTCTGCAGGAAGCTGCAGAATTCTGCAGTTCTGCAGCTCCCTGCAGGGTTTTTGAAGCTCTGTTACTTCATTCAGCCCATTGTAATGCATAGATCTGCAAAGTTCTGGCCTCTTTGACAAGGTCTTACCGCTACCCAGGAAACGTTGGTTTGGGGGCGTAGCCGTTTGGGGGTCGGATGGGGGGGTTGGGGGTTTTTTGTGTGCTTGTCTGGCCTAGCAGCGTTTCTGAAATAATTCTGCAGCAGAATATTAAATTCTGTAGGAGTTATGCAGCTTGGGAGGTTTTATGCACTGCTGCAGAATTCTGTAGGAAGCTGCAGAATTCTGCAGGAAGCTGCAGAATTCTGTTAGAAGCTGCAAAATTCTGTAGGAAGCTGCAGAATTTCACAAATTCTGCAGCCACCTGCAGAATTTTACCAATTCTGCAGCTGCCTGCAGAATTCTGCAGTTTCTTAAAAAATTCTGCAGGAAGCTGCAGAATTCTGCAGTTCTGCAGCTCCCTGCAGGATTTCTGAACCTCTGTTACTTGCTCCAGCTTATTGCAATGCATCTGCATAGTTCAGACCTCTTTGACAAGGGTCTTAACACTACCCAGGAAATGTTGGTTTGGGGGGTCGGGGTTTGGGGGTCGGGTCACGGGGTCGGGGGTTTTGGTGCTCATCCGTCCCTGCAGCATTTCTGAAAAGTTTCTGCAGCAAAATCTGTAATTCTGTAGGAGTTATGCAGCTTGGGAGGTTTTATGCACTTATGCAGCTAGCTGCAGAATTCTGCAGGAAGCTGCAGAATTCTGTTAGAAGCTGCAGAATTCTGTAGGAAGCTGCAGAATTTCACAAATTCTGCAGCAACCTGCAGAATTTTACCAATTCTGCAGCTGCCTGCAGAATTCTGCAGTTTCTTAAAAAATTCTGCAGGAAGCTGCAGAATTCTGCAGTTCTGCAGCTCCCTGCAGGATTTCTGAACCTCTGTTACTTGCTCCAGCTTATTGCAATGCATCTGCATAGTTCAGACCTCTTTGACAAGGGTCTTAACACTACCCAGGAAATGTTGGTTTGGGGGGTCGTGGTTTGGGGGTCGGGTCACGGGGTCAGGGGTTTTGGTGCTCATCCGTCCCTGCAGCATTTCTGAAAAGTTTCTGCAGCAAAATCTGTAATTCTGTAGGAGTTATGCAGCTTGGGAGGTTTTATGCACTTATGCAGCTAGCTGCAGAATTCTGCAGGAAGCTGCAGAATTCTGTTAGAAGCTGCAAAATTCTGTAGGAAGCTGCAGAATTTCACAAATTCTGCAGCAACCTGCAGAATTTTACCAATTCTGCAGCTGCCTGCAGAATTCTGCAGTTTCTTAAAAAATTCTGCAGGAAGCTGCAGAATTCTGCAGTTCTGCAGCTCCCTGCAGGATTTCTGAACCTCTGTTACTTGCTCCAGCTTATTGCAATGCATCTGCATAGTTCAGACCTCTTTGACAAGGGTCTTAACACTACCCAGGAAATGTTGGTTTGGGGGGTCGGGGTTTGGGGGTCGGGTCACGGGGTCGGGGGTTTTGGTGCTCATCCGTCCCTGCAGCATTTCTGAAAAGTTTCTGCAGCAAAATCTGTAATTCTGTAGGAGTTATGCAGCTTGGGAGGTTTTATGCACTTATGCAGCTAGCTGCAGAAATCTGCAGGAGCAGCAGAATTCTGCAGGAAACTGCAGAATTTCAAAAATTCTGCAGCCACCTGCAGAATTTCACCAATTCTGCAGCTGCCTGCAGAATTCTGCAGTTTCCTGCAGAATTCTGCATTTTCTTAAAAAATTCTGCAGGAAGCTGCAGAATTCTGCAGTTCTGCGGCTCCCTGCAGGATTTTTGAAGCTCTGTTACTTCATTCAGCTTATTGCAATGCATATGCAAAGTTCAGACCCCTTTGACAAGGTCTTGCCGCTACCCAGGAAACGTAGGTTGGGGGCATAGCGGTTTTGGGGTCGGGTGGGGGGGTCGGGGCCTTTGGTGCTCGTCAGGTAGCAGTTTGTGGAATGACCTCTATCAAAATTAACTTTCATAGACGTTCTGCCTCTCTGCTCGGCCAATTCTTAACCAAATTTCATTCAGTAAAAAGTTTCAGGTACCCTACAACCAGGTCTATAGACTGCAGTAGTCAGTCTTTGTCTGTCGTTGTTTCTTTTCGCCGTACGATACATTTTTCGGCGATCGGTCAGCAGGAAAAAATGTCATTTTATAAACTGTTGACAGTGCTCTGTCAAAATAAACTTCCATGAACGTTTTGCCTCTCTGTTCGGTCAATTATTAACCAAATTTCATTCAGAAAAAAGTTTCAGGTACCCCACAACCAGGTCTATATACTGCAGTAGTCAGTTTCTGTCCGTCTTTGTTTCTTTTCGCCGTACGACACATTTTTCGGCGATGGGTCACCTTGCAAAAATGTCATTTTATAAACTGCTGACAGTGCTCTGTCAAAATAAACTTCCATGAACGTTTTGCCTCTCTGTTCGGTCAATTCTTAACCAAATTTCATTCAGAAAAAAGTTTCAGGTACCCTACAACCAGGTCTATATACTGCAGTAGTCAGTTTCTGTCCGTCTTTGTTACTTTTTACCATACGACACATTTTTCGGCGATGGGTCAGCTCGCAAAAATGTCATTTTACAGTGCTCTGTCAAAATAAACTTCCATGGACGTTTTGCCTGTCTGTTCGGTCAATTCTTAACCAAATTTCATTCAGAAAAAAGTTTGAGGTACGCTACAACCAGGTCTATAGACTGCAGTAGTCAGTCTTTGTCCGTCTTTGTTTCTTTTTGCCGTACGACACATTTTTCGGCGATGGGTCAGCTCGCAAAAATGTCATTTTACAGTGCTCTGTCAAAATAAACTTCCATGGACGTTTTGCCTCTCTGTTCGGTCAATTCTCAACCAAATTTCATTCAGAAAAAAGTTTCAGGTACCCTACAACCAGGTCTATAGACTGCAGTAGTCATTCTTTGTCCATCGTCGTTTCTTTTCGCCGTACGACATATTTTTCGGCGAACGGTCAGCTCGCAAAAATGTCATTTTACAAGCTGCAGAATTCATTGCAGACGAGCACCAAAACACCTGCAGGTGCAGGAAGAAATTTAAGTGTACTGGAATTCTGCAAGAAGCTACAGGAAGCTGCAGAATTTCAAAAAATTTTTTTGAAAAGGGTCTTGCCATTACCCAGGAAACGTTGGTTTGGGGGGTCGGTAGGGGGGTTGGGGGTTTTGTGCTCCTCTGTCTCTGCAGCATTTCTGTAAGAAGCTGTAGAATTTCACAAATTCTGCAGCTTCCTGCCCTGACCCCCCATCCGACCCCCAAACCGCTACGCCCCCAAACCAACGCTTCCTGGGTAGCGGCAAGACCTTGTCAAAGAGGTCTGAACTTTGCAGATGCATTGCAATAAGCTGAATGAAGTAACAGAGCTAAAAAAACCAGAACCGCAAGCAGTTTCAACGCTCGTCTGTTAATATGAAATCTATCAATGTGTGCCAGATTATCGCCCACAGGCCAATACCTAATTTCATAACCCTAAGCGGTATTTTGGGGTTACAATGGGCGGTTCAAGAATGAAGAAAGATGGCTGCCAAAATGACCACAATCTTAAATTTATCTACAATTTACGGATCCATGCCCACAGGCTAATACCTGTACGTAATTTCATAACTCTAAGCGAAAAAGTAAGGTCAAAATGGGCAGTTCAAGGATGTCAGACATTTTGAAGTGACCATTTTGGTGGCCATCTTGGATTTCACAACATGTTCCTGATGCATGCCCACAGGCCAATACCTGTACCAAATTTCATTACTCTGAGAGGAATATTGAGAGTACAATGGGCGGCTCAAGATATTATGGAAGATGGCTGCCAAAATGGCTGCCATCTTGGATTTCTCAATATGATCCTGATCAATACCCACAGGCCAATACCTGTACCAAATTTCATAACTCTTCACGAAATATTGAGATCACAATGGGCAGGTCTAGAATGAGAAAGATGGTTGCCCAAATGGCCATGACAAAATGGCCGCCATCTTGGATTTCTCAACATGTGCCCGATCGATACCCACAGACCAATACCTGTACCAAATTTCAATTCTCTAAGCAAAATATTGAGGTCACAAAGGGCAGTTCAAGAAATGAAGAAAGATGGCTGCCGAAATTGCTGCCATCTTGGATTTCTCAACATGTTCCTGATCCATACCCACAGGCCAATACCTGTACCAAATTTCATAACTATAGTGAAGTATTAAGGTGACAATGGACAGTTCAAGAATGAAGAAAGATGGCTGCCAAAATGGCCACCACAAAATGGCCGCCATCCTGGATTTCTCGACATGTTCCCGATCCATACCCAGAGGTCCAGACCTGTACCAAATTTCATAACTCTAAGTGAAATATTAAGGTCACAATGGGCAGTTCAAGAATGAAGAAAGATGGCTGCCAATATGGCCGCCACAGAATGGCAGCCATCTCGGATTTCTCAACATTTTCCCGATCCATACCCATTGCCCCATACCTGTACCAAATTTCATAACTCTTAAGTGGAAAACTAAGGTCACAAATGGACACTCACACAAACCTTAACCGGGACAACGACGACGCCGACGACGATCGAGTGACGACAATAGCTCTTCGTTTTCAAAGAAAACAGACCAGCTTAAAAAATCCTGCAGGGTGCTGCCAGAATTCTGCAGCTTCCTGCAGAATTTCATAAGAAACTCCAGAATTCTGCAGGCAGCTGCAGAATTGGAGAAATTCTGCAGGTGGCTGCAGAATTGGAGAAATTCTGCAGTTTCCTGCAGAATTCTGCAGCTTACTGCAGAATTCTGCAGCTAGCTGCATAAGTGCATAAAACCTCCCACAGAATTAGATATTCTGCTGCAGAATTTTTCAGAAACAATGCTGGACTGGACGACCCCCCCACCCGACCCCCAAACCGCTACGCCCCCAAACCAACGTTTCCCTGGTAGCGGCAAGACCTTGTCAAAGAGGTCTGAACTTTGCAGATGCATTGCAATGAGCTGGAGCAAGTAACAGAGGTTCAGAAATCCTACAGGGAGCTGCAGAACTACAGAATTCTGCAGCTTCTTGCAGAATTTTTTAAGAAACTGCAGAATTCTGAAGGCAGCTGCAGAATTGGTGAAATTATGCGGGTGGCTGCAGAATTTGTGAAATTCTGCAGCTTCCTGCAGAATTCTGCAGCTTCCTACAGAATTCTGCAGCTAGCTGCAGAATTGCATAAAACCTCCCAAGGTGCATAACTCCTACAGAATTACAGATTTTGCTGCAGAGACATTTCAGAAATGCTGCAGTGACAGAGGACCAAAATTGCAGAACTGCAGAATTCTGCAGCTTCCTGCAGAACTGCAGAATTTTGTGCAGAATTCTGCAGGTGCAGGAAGAAATTTAACTGTACTGTCAAAATGCTGCTTTTAAGGATAACAACTTTTGTTGAGTTTTTGGGTTTCCTGAGGCATATTTAACCATTAAAAACCGTCGGCATTGGCCCTTCATCTTATTAAACATCACATGTGGGTACTCACGAGGTCGTCCTTGCTTGCTTACTTGACAAATTCTTGCTTGCAATTTTGCTTGTTTTTCAACATTTCCAAACGGGAGATTCCTTGAGCAACTTGAATTTCGCGCATCTCTGAGAGAGCAGTGCATGTAAAGGGGATTCTGATTGGTCAAGATCCTAGGTTCATGCTACCTGGGCCATGATTGGCTCTGGGAAGATGAGTCCATGTGCTCTTTGAGGGGTGTCAGTTCATGGAAATGTGGCTCTCTCATGGGGTGTCAATCCAGAGTGTCATCCAATCAAAGGTGTATTTATTGATTGCATTTAACCAATCATACAAAAAAAAAAGTTTTAATAAAAACCTAGGAAATTCTAAGGAAGATGATAAGATATTATAAGCCTGTCTTTTTTCTATACTTGATGTAAAAACGTAGCTTTTTCCCAGCTTTTTGATATAAAACCCTGACATTAATGTCATCAATTAAACTAAAATATTGATTGATAATGCTAAATGTTTCTCAACATTTCAGAGTTTCGTTAATGAAATTAAAGGCTTTAATGCAATTAATGATGTGGAGAGACATGTCAACCAAAGTAATATTATCGCAAGTAAAACATATATATAGGGCCATAAACTCATCAGCACAAATGCACTAAAATGTTAATAACAATTGCTTGATAAATTTATTCAGGTCTCCTTGATTTTAAAAATCGATTTCCTTTAAAAGTTTAACTAGCCTTCAGTTTCATACCATCATATTAGATAAGTTATTATTTCCTTTAACACTGGAAAACAGTTTTAAACTAAGGACTTGTACAAAGTCACTTTGATATGGATTATACAATGTTCCTTTTCTTTTGTTAATTGCTAAACATATACGTTTACCTGTACAATTAATTTCAATTACCCGAATTGTTTTCTGTTATGAATTGCTCAATTAAAACAACAGTGTCATCCAATTCCAATTTCAACTTCACACCTTTTCTGAACAAAAGACCAGCACCAATACTGTTTTATACTTTTGTCTTTCAAAAATAAAAGATAGACATTACAAAAATAACTTAGACTTTAGAATATATATAAACATATTATATACCCAGCAAGCACTGAGGGAGAGTTGGCAGGACTGCAAATTCTGAAGAAAGTAATGCATTGTAAGTGTGGACTGTAATCTAGAATGCCATCTAATTGAAGGTGTCTTTATTAATTGCATTTAACCCATTATCAATCAATGACACTCATTGCAGTTGTAATCTAGAAATGTCATCCAATTGAAGGTGTCCTTATTGATTGCATTTAACCCATTATCAATCAATGCCACTCACTGTAGTCTAGCTATTCATTACAACACCCTACCACACATGATTACCAGATTTGAAATTAATTGAACTTCAAATGTTGTCTTTTCAATAACTGCCCTTTGGTTTTTGACACTTGACGTGCAATTTAGCCAATTAGGCTGAATTAGCACCTTCATTACACAAGTTATAGGGCCTTTGTAGTTGGACTCTAATTCTTAGAGAATTATAAGATTGCGGCCATAAAATGTATTGTCCATTGTGATCTTATTGTATTTTACTAAAATTTATCAAAGCTGGTCCAGTTATTTGCCTGAGAAATCCAAGATGGCTTGGTCAGGATTGTGTTGTGCAGAGGTTGTTGTCTGATGGATCAAGCCTTTTTTTTTCCACATAACTCAAATGCTTTATTAACCAACCCCAATAAACTAACAAATTTTAATTCTCAAGCAGCAGGCCCAGCAGCTCCTCACATTCTGCTCGCAGGGTGAAATCTAGTTTAAGTTGGAGATGCCCAGTTTTTGTTAAAGTACTAAATATTGACATACTAGACAATTACAATCGGCATACTAGACAACTACAAATTGGCATGAAAATTTACCAACTATTCAAATTAAGTCAATACAAACATCCTTCCCTTATTGGCTCAAGAAAGTTTGGCGCAATTTGGAAAAATTACCAACATTTTTTTTTTTCAATGTAAATGTTTGATATACTCATAAATCAACTTTTAAAGTTTACAAGTTAATCATAACAATGTTGCATTAGACTAAAATGTCTCATATATAAAATACAATAGTATCGATACAAGAAAATAAATCACATGTGTTGTACAAAAGAAAGTAAAGTTTGTCGACATGAACAAAAATGATGTTAGATTAAATTCACATTACTCAAGTAAAAATTCAAATAACATTTTCAAATAAAATTGTCCATTGAAATTTAAAAAAAAAATTCACATTCACAAATTATTGTTCACAAATTATTGATATTTCTTTGGTTTGATGATAGGACGCCCTGATCGCGTGGATGTACGACTTTGATCTACGACTGGTGCACTCTGATTGTTCTTTGCTTTCGCTGGAGACTTGCGACCTTGAGACTTGCGACCAGGAGACTTGTGAACTTGGGGGGAAACCACTGGGGGAGCACCAGGGTCATGGTTTGGGGGGGCAGTGAGTTGAGGGGGGCATTCAACTACTGATGGGGTAAGTTGTGTCGGCTCAAGCGTCTCACGAACTTGAGTGCGATTTCTCACAAGGGGGCCTTTTCCATTGACAACAACTTCCCACGAGCGGTGACCAACCTTGCGATTAACACTAGCTGGAACCCATGGGTCCCGTCTCTGCTGGGGGTAGGCTTTCACACGCACTGGTTGTCCTACCAGAAGCTCTGGAAGGTCTTTCACACAAATTCCTTGATCTCGATACTTCTTGTTCTTGCGTTTGCGAGTTTCCAACTTGGTAATAACGTCCTCAGGAACCACTGGACGGTACGACTTTCGCAGTGCTGGTAGTAATGTTCGTGTTCGTCTTGACATAAGTCTCTGCACAGGACTAGAATCCATGCCTTTTGAAGGCGTGTTCCGTTGAGCTAGGAGTAGCAACCATAAGGGTTTATCTTCACTTTCAGCACGTTTTAGTAAAGACTTTGCTACTTTAACAGCGGCTTCTGCTCTCCCATTGGACTGATGGTGATGGGGTGATGACGTAATATGATGAACTCCAAGTTCATTCATGAATTGAGCAAATTCAGCAGAAGTATAATTCGAACCATTGTCCGATATCAACAGAAGGGGAATGCCCTGACTAGCAAACACATCGCTGAAAAACTTGATTGTTGCTTTCGTAGTCACCGACTTGATAGGCTTGACATCAATATAATCACTATAATGGCAAACGGCAACTATATGGGGGTCATTCTCAAATTTCGGGACAATTTGCGTCACTCTAGCTCCCTGACATTCATTTGAATGCGATTAATATCTGAAGCATCACTCTGCATCTGTTATTCATATTTCTATTTAGGACCACTGCATTTGGAACAAAAATTCATTCATTATACCTTTTTTTTGTGCATTATGTACAGGAATTTGTGCAAAATCAATGGTTTTTCCCTGTCACTGGACCTGACATGACAAAATCAAGTGTTTATTTTCCTCCTAATGTACCATTATATTCAAAGTTTCTTTGCACAATTCATGAGAATATAACTTTGAATTTATATTTAGTTCACATTCAAATTTTTTTTGGTCTTATTTCATTGATTAAATTGATACAATAAATGTGTCACTAATTTATGTCAATTTTTTTGTCCACTCCGTTACTTGCCATAGCTCGGTTCGTTTTTTTTTTTATGAGCTATTTTCAATGAATATCATCAGACGCATGTGCGCAATAGTACCACTGCCTTGCAGACTTCATAAAACATGTATAAAGACAAAATATTCATAGAAAATGTTTTTGGTCTCACCAAAATGTCCCCTCCGTTTCCTTCATTTCCAAGCTTACCAAATGATAGTTTTAAAGAGTGATTTCATGTATGTATTGCTGAGTGTGACAGCTTTTAATTGTCTGCAACTATTTTATCTTATCTCCAAAATAAAAAGCAGTAATGAGCGAAAAGCAAAAAATTGTTCCCCTCCGTTACTGTCCACTCCGTTACCAGATCAAAATAAGAAATCTACATTTGGACCAAAAAATCTACTGATATGAGATGAAGTACTTCTGAAAATAATAGTAACACCAATATTTTATTGTTTTTCCTTTTGCTGGTGTTCCTGCAGTCAATTTTTTACATCAAAATTCCCCTCCGTTACCACATTGTCCCCTCCGTTATAGGACATTTTTGCTATACCCTTTGTCCCGAAATTTGAGAATGGCCCATAGAACTTTCCTTCCAGTTCAAAGACATCACTTGAAACAATCTGGTATGGATGTTCAGGAATTGGATAAGACATCATTGGCTCAGCTGTCTGACGGCTGGCAAACTCATTGCAGGTAGAGCATTTCCGACAAGCTTCTTCTAGTTGGCTGTTCATCTGCGGCCAATAAATGACATCTCTCGCAATTTTGCGATCATTTCTGGTTGTAAGACCTTGGGAATTATCACACTAGTTCCTCGAAATAACAGGCCGTCAAACGCAGTCAGTTCATCACGGTAGGGCCAATACTCACGAATTGCGATGGGAACTTGTGACTTGTTGTCTGGCCATCCTGACTTGATGGTTTGAGCTAGCTGTGTCATGACAGAGTCCTCTTGACAGCAAAGTTTTATCTTCTCCAACCGATCGTCACGAATCGATACTCCTTCGGCAGGATTGATAGCTTCGATTTGCCTTGCTACTGGCTCGACTGATCCAAGAGTGTAAATCCAGGTTTGCTGTTTTGACATGAGATCTTTGTCATTCTGTAGAGCAGCTCGAGAAAGTGTATCCGATATGTACATCTCTTTGCCTGGTTTGTGCTTAACTGTGACATCGTAGCGTTGCAATCGTAGACGCATTCTTTGTAATCTCTTGGGTGCCTTGAGGATACTCTTGTTGAGAATTGTTTCGAGGGGTTTGTGATCTGAGAATAATGTGATGGCTTTTCCGAGAATGTAAGAGTCAAAATGTTCACACGCGAACACTGCTGCAAGTGCTTCACATTCTATCGGAGCATAATTACGTTCCGCTGAGGAAAGTGCTCTGGAGGCAAACGCGACTGGTTGCTCATCTTGTAAAAGCACGGCACCAAGCCCAACTGATGAAGCGTCACATTCAATTGATGTAGGCTTACTTGGGTCGAAGTATTTCAATGTTGGAGCCGAAGCAATCAAAGATTTGACTTTCTCAAAGGCGGTATCATGCTGTGGTAACCAATCAAAAGGCACATCTTTTGTCGTCAAACGTCGAAGTGGTTCACAAACACTGCTCAGATGTGGGGAGAATTTTGCAAGATAATTTGCCAGTCCCAGCAATCTTTGGACTCCAGCAACATCCACTGGTTTGTCCATCTTTGTGATGGCTTCAATTTTCTGGGGATCTGCTGTCAACCCTTGAGCACTTAACACATGTCCCATATAGGCAACTGAAGTCATTTTGTATTTGAGTTTCTTGCGATTCAGCTTGAGATTTCTCTCGCGAGCTCGTTGCATAAGGGCTAGAAAAGCTTGATCATGTGTTTTCTCGGCTTCATCTTGTGAACTTCCACTTCCGTAAACCAAAATGTCGTCAGCGATGACTTCCACATTCTCTAAACCTTCAAGACATTCCTGGAGTATACGCGAGAACTCCTCAGGAGCAGAATTAATTCCGAATGGTAGACGTAACCAACGGTAATGGCCAAAAGGCGTCCAGAATGTAGTCAGAAAACTTGACTCATTGTCCAACAGCACTTGGTTGAAACCGTCTTTCGCATCAACAACAGTGAAAATTTTAGCCTGGCTCAATTTGGTCGAAAGTTCCTCCAACGTCTGTGTTGGGAAATGGTTGCGATAGATGGCCTTGTTTAGCTCTTGCGGATCAAGACACACTCGAAGTTTTGAGGGGGTCTTTACTGCCACCATATTATTTATCCATGGCGTTGGTGTTTCCACTCTCTGGATGATCTGATGTGACTCCATTTCTTTTAATTTGTTCTTTAACTCTTGCTGAAGGGGAACAGGTACCCGGCGCGAATGATTCTGCACAGGCTTCACACTAGGATCAGTTCTAATTGTCAAAGAACCAATTTGACCAAGACCTGTGAACACATCATTGAATTCTTGAAGAACACTGTCTTTCGAAACAGGCTTGTGAACGACTTGACACTGGTGGACTAACGCTTCATTGATTGTGATTAAATTCAGACTTTCACCAGTTGAACCTGAAATTAGTGTGACGGGCGCATTTTCCACAACTTCAACATGTACTTTGATCAACTTGTTGTTACTCTGAATGTTAATACGATCATATCCAACAGGTCGAATAACGTCGCCATTGTACGTCTTGAGCTTGACGGACGACGGACGCAACTTGCCCTTGCCTCCGGTAACCTTGTCGTAAATCTCAAGAGGCATGGTATTTCTCGATGCACCGGTATCCAGTTGGCATTCCACTGGCGTAACTGTAGAATTGTGAACAAAGTTAATATTTGTCATATACTTGCGACTTGTGTGATTAATTTCGTAACAGCAATCGTCATCTGAGAAATCCGTGAAATCACTGTCACTGCCCGAACTGTCTCTCAAGGCATGTACATTTGAGCGATTCGATTTTTTCTTGCGATATGAAGAAGTCTTCGGACGTGCTCCATGGTGCGAACGACTGGAAGAACTTGAAGATGAACGACAGCATGACTCGAAATGGTTGCTCTTCTGACACTTACTGCAGACGTGACCAAACGCTGGGCAAGACTCTCTACTGTACTCATGAGATTTGGCACAATATTTACAATGTTTGAGTTTCTTGACAAACTCCGTTGTAGATTTCCGTTTGTCTTGGTAACGACGTGATCGATCTTTTGACTTGGACTTGCGACTCATTTTGCATAGCTTTAGCATGAGAATCAGCTCTCTCGCTGGCTTTACAAACTTCAACAGCCGTTTTCAATGTCAACTTGTTATCACGCAACAATCTGGATCGCACTGACGAGTCATTAATTCCGTAGACTACATTGTCCCTTATCATTTCATCAGTCAATGTTCCGTACGCACAGCTGCTTGATAATTTCCGTAATTTTGCAAGATACGCTTCAAACTTCTCACCTTTCTCTTGAGTGGCACATCGAAAAACGTAACGTTCGTAAATTGTGTTAACTTGTGGCACATAATAATTTTCTAAAGCTTCCAAAGTGTCTTTGAGTTTCTTACGTGCGTCAGCTGTCATATCTAAATGTTGCAAGTCTTCTCTGGCTGATTTGCCAAGGCATGATCGAAGTGTGGCGAGTCGCACAGCTTCAGATTCGTCATTCAATTTTGAAGCAACAACAAAGTCATCAAAACACTCCTTGAAATATTTCCAGTTCGCTGAAACATCTCCGGTAGTGACCATTTGCTCTGGATGAGGGATTGAGGGCACTGCAGTGGCCATGCTTGGGCGATTGGTGAAACAAACACGTGTTTCACTGTCCCAACAGTACACAAAATCAAAACCGTCAAAACTGATTAATCCACTTGCTAATCGGCTCCATTGCACTGCTAACGGGTGCTCGGTTGTTCCTGTGTATCTCCGGGAATCCTCGTTTATCCTGACACCATGTATTATCCAGTGATTTAAGCAAATAAAGAAGACAAGAAGACAGACTGAACTTTGAAGTGCCATGTGTATTCTGAAACTAAGGCGATGCGCTACGCACGCATAAATTACATACAGCGTAAAACGCGGATGACAGTAAAACGTTGAGTAACCACTGTACTACACACTGTCTTGTGATATCAATAAGAACTCAGATGTTATGCAATAATTTATGAAGTGACATTTTTAATGTAATGTCAACTTATCAATAATACATGATATGACCATCTTCAGCTTGTAGAATGTATCAAAGTGTTAGTGTGGTAAATACCTCCCTGAAACAGAAATCAGAAGTTCTTGCTAACTTGTTTCCTTAACTATAGTTGGGTCTCAGCCTCTCAGGACTATACTGAATGTCATTCGACAATACCAAAAATATCACATCTGCAGAATTTATTGTATAGTGCCTCGCTCATGGTATGCACCTTGAGAAAAATTAAATTTAAATTAAATTTAATTGTTTTCTTTAATTTCAGCATGGCCCCCTCCCCACCATGATCGTCAAATTGTCCCGTCTGTGCAGGGGGACAATGTTGTTGCACAGGATTTGAAGTTTTCCCTTCCTGCAGATATCAACGCCTATGCATTCTCCAAATATGTCAATATTTATTTCATGGTAAGCACTTTTGTTTGTTTCTTTTTATTAAATCTTTTTTTTTTTTCTTGAATTTTGGTGCCATATTGACTGCAGTCAGGTGATAAATAGATCAGAGTGTGTACTTATCAGTATAAATAGAGAAGCAAGCATAATGTATTGATATTGACTTAATTTATCATCTTAAGACTTTTAGTAAACTAACTTAGGTGTATTCCTACTTGCTTCTTAATGTCTTCTAATGCTCCTTTTACTCTTACTTGGTGTAAAACTTTTAAAACGAACTTCATATCCACTTGATAGACTTTAGCTATAAGACACATTTCACAACAGAATAGTACTTGTTTCTTTAATTTCCCAGGAAGCCCTGCAATACCTGTTTAGTAAATGGACTTAAGTTTTTCACAACACCAAATATGGATTCAACACCTTTCCAGAAAAAACTTGCTCTTTTCTGGATTTTGTATAACCTCGTAAAATGTTGAAAATTAGTTTGAGAAGGCTCTTCGGCTCACATGAAACCAAGTTGCTTATATTAGGATTTTAGTTGACCGAAGCTGCAGATAATGGGCCTTTTAAGATGAGTCTATAAATGACCCTGTTCACTGAACCAACTGAACTTGTTTGTATCTTTTGTTTAACTAAGTAACCCAGTTTAAAAGCTGACAAATTTAGTGTGATAGAGACATGGTTCTCCGACATTACGTATGAATGGGTAAATGTCAGGAAAAAATATGGCTTTAAAGATATAGCAGCTTATTAGCTCATCGTAAACTGGTGATAAGAACGACAGTTTTATCTCTGTGAGGCAAAGTACTATCTTGTCTCAAATGAACTGCGCCCACAATCAATGGCTGAAGTTGTATGCAAGAAATGTTTGGAATCTGAAGAATTCAGAATAATGGGTTCGGAATGTCAAGAATTTGAAAAGCATGTTCAACCTTGTTTGTTTTGGCCAAAATATAGTCCCAGATCATAGATGTTGATGTGAACTTGACACTTATTATTTGAAGAAACAGGTTGCAACCATTTTGCGCCAGATAGTCACCACCATTGTGATTATGAGTGTTTACAGTAGGCTACCTCATGAATATAGAATGAAAGTAGACTTTAAACGCAAGTACATAACAGTTTTTCCTGCTGTAAGCATACAGCCTCCCAATAAGCAATCTCCCTCTGATATGCAACCTCTTCTTGCTGGACCAAATTACATTTTACTCAACAAAATTACCCCCAACAAGCACTCACAACCCATGAGCAATCTCTCTTTGTCCGCAACACAAATTTGGCTCAAGCTGCCTTTCAGGCATCATTCCTTTGCTGAAGTTTTAATTTAGAAAACATGCCAAATAAAAATTTATCATTAGACTTTATAAAAATGTCTCCAATGATATAGAATATTTTCTTCCATTTTCAGCAAAAATGGCAAATGCGAAAGAACCCCGTCACAAAGCCATTTCTTGCCAAGAACAGCGAACTGGAGACCCAAGAATCTCTGGCCTTGT
This sequence comes from Platynereis dumerilii, assembly GCA_026936325.1. Lineage (NCBI taxonomy): Eukaryota > Metazoa > Annelida > Polychaeta > Phyllodocida > Nereididae > Platynereis > Platynereis dumerilii. The sequence continues at coordinate 78,457,280 of JAPTHN010000002.1, read as the reverse complement.
TCAAGCTGGTGAGTTATAAACAATGATATTTTACACAGAATAAGACAAACCTATGACAAAATTGCTGCTCACAGTAATAATGGAAATCATGAATACACAGCTGCACACTACACCACATTAAATTCTTTATCACATTATCCAGGCATTTCCTTTTCCTCTGCGTTTGTTAATCTGTGTTTTTCCTATAATCTTCAGATTTTGAGATTCATGAATGACCCCACTCTGTTGGGCAAGAGAGAGAAGATCATCGCAGACTACATAGTTCAACGAGGAATCAGCTATCCTAGGCTGAGAGATGAAATCTACGTTCAGATTTGCAACCAGACATTGCTGAACAGGAATGACGCCAACAACGAAAGAGGCTGGCAGCTCATGACCCACTGTCTGAGCTGCTTCCCACCTAGTTCAACTCTTGCTAAATACTTGCTCAAGTCAGTACCTCTCTCTGTAATCCTCTTTATATCTTAAATCAGGCTTAAAGTATGTAAAACCTTGGCAGGTGTTGTGGTGTGATTACAGTACCAGTAATTCATGAAGACAACGTCACTAACTACAGACAATATGGACGTAGAAAGGTCAAAAGAAAAAGTCATAGAAATAGTTATCATTTTGACTTCACTGTGCAGTTGCTGTAAATGTTTGTAATCATGATTGTTACACCTGAGCAATTCGAAAGAGAAGCATTTGATGACAACCTGGACTATGCAGAAGAAAACTATAAATTAGTTATTTTCTATCTTCAGATATGTGTCAGACCATGCCTACAATGGCTACAAGTGGTTCTGCCAGCAGAAGTTGCTTCAGTGCTATGAACTGGACCCTGAGTTGGGTCGATGGTACCCTCCCTCTTTGCTGGAATGGAAGGCGGCAAGGAAACGGGCTGGCATGGCTGTGGAAGTGCGATTACCTGATGGTAGGTCATGCAATGTTATAAATAGGGCATTACACTCATCTACTAGTTCTAACTATTGAATTTGCTTGAATATTACATCTTGATCATCTTAAGATTCATTTATATAAGCAATCTGACCTTGTTATCGGCCTCACCAATAAATGTGATTTCTATTCACGTTCATTACAGGTAGTGCTTCTGTTGGCCATGTGGAATCGTGGACTTCTGCTGAAGAATTTGTGGCGTACCTCTTGCAAAGAAAGTAAGGATATCATCATTTTTGCACAGAAAGTTGTATTGCCACATTGTAATTTCAGGAATGTTGGTACAAACACACTTCTGTTCAGTGGGACAAAATTATCATGATTGTTATTGCTTTTCTCGAACTTAAGGCTGTGAATATCAGGTCTTATTGTATTATAAATGTCAAATGTCACCGTCCTTGGCTGAGTAGTGGAGAATTCTGGCGTGTAATGAGAATATTTCTGAGAGCTCTTCCTTTCTCAGCAATTTGATGTGTAATTGACTTCCTTTAACAGGGAACTATCATCTGGATAAGTGTAAAATTAAGATTGGAGAAGATTAGTTGCAATTCAATATTCCCTTTGATCATAGCATCTTTAAAGAAATATTTCCTGACTGACTTCTAAATTTGCCTTCACTTTCAGAAACGTCAACGAAGGCCAGTACGGCTGGACAGTGACCTTGGTGGATGAAGGAGACCGGTATGAAGCGAACGGTTCTGACTACCTCCTTGACTTGATCAGTGAAATGGAGATTCCTCCTGCCTTCCCCTACATCCAAGCCCCATTCTTAGTGTCCTCTGACATGCCCAGGGAGGCCAATCCACAAACTGACACGTAAGTTTGAATTGGTTTTTGTTGTAGGGATGCTACTGTATTGTGTTAGCAATCACTGAGCATTGGTTTAGATAATTTGTCATGGATAAGAGAATGAGTTGATTTTTCAGAGGATATAATAATATTTTCTAATGTCACTGCAATGTGCATTTCAAACAGTTTTGATGCTAAATTTCAATAGAAATACCATGCTTTTCAATTTTAAAATCAGTGCTTGACATTAACATACAATCATACATCAAGTAGTTTATTGATCAATGACAGCAAGTAACAGTGAAAAAATGTTCATGTCTTCTCTGGAGCTCAAGCTTGTACTCACTCGTATAACAATTGTTTGAGGTGTAAAGGTTTGATTTAGGCCTGATTCAATAATGATTGAATTTTTCAGACCTCACACAGCAGACCAGCCTCGGTATGTAGACATGCAAGTGAACGAGTTGCGGACTCCCGTTCCTGCTGCTCCTCGTCCCATGCCTGCTCCAACGGACATGTACGCCAACGAAGACCCTCGTGAGATGATGAACGGGGAGGAGGATGATGGCAATGTCTCTCCCAAAGTGAAATATTCAAGCTACAGACCGACTAAGTCACCTGATGCTGACCGCCCGTCCCCAGTTGGAGGTGATATGAAACTAGCCCCATCTCCTATGAATGATCGCTACTGGGATAACGCACCTCAGTTGTCTGTATCGCCATTGAATGATCGCTACCAGCAGAATGGCCAGGTTCCAGGACAGACTACCATCCCTAATGGTATACCAAATGGAAATGTGTCGCCAACAGCAAGGACTCCCCCTTACAATGGAAATACCCAGAATGGCAATTACCCAAACGGGCCAAAAGGATACCCAAATAACTACCCCAATAACTATCCTAACTCCCGACCAAACAATAACAACTACCCAAACAAACAAAACGACAATGGGCCAAGGGAGACAATGTTCATCCGCAACCCACAACCTCAAATGAACGGCCATATTCCTGGCAGAAACGCCCGCGGACAGATCATGGGCCGGCACTTGGGTGATTATCCGGATGACAACCGGTCCGTCATTTCCATCAACAGCCACACGGACCCTCGCCAAGTGGACCGCTGGCTCAACAAAGTTTTTGACTTTGTTCTTGATGATGTTGATGACCTCAGTGATGCTGGGGCCTTGAGGAGCCGCATGAAAGGAGGTGGAAAGGGCATCCCAGGAATGCCGGACGTAAGTACTTTTTTGAGTAAAATCTCTTTTGTGTTTGGCCATCTTTATGCATACATATACTCGCAGAATCAAAAATCTTGCTGTTACTCAATTTCTCAAACTTTCAAGCTATATTAACCTAAATGTGTGCTGCTGCTTAAGTCATATCTTTTCGGAACAGTTTTCCCAAAACTATGATGAACTGACAATGAAATTAAATGCTTAAGAATGTTTATGAGCTTCCAAGCTATATGCTGCTATTGACATCTGCATCTGTTTGATACTTCAGCTACGGCCTACATATGATGACATGATAGTAACTGCTTTTGCTATGATTGCCTGGTAGCCTATGCAAATTTTCAGAGCTCTGCAAATGAAGCTATCAATGAAAGTCTCAATTCTGACCAAATTGATGCAATAATTTGAACTGGCTGTACTAAGTGTACTTGCATAGTAACTTTATAAGTTTGTGAAGCCTCTGCTTGTTAGTTTGTATTAAGTGTTGCATATTGTTGCCAGGGTGCTGCTAATCAGGGAGGAACGACACCAGTGAATTCCGCAGAGGTGGGTCTTTATTTCAGGGACTGAGTATGAGAAACAAACCGAATCTACTGTGATTGTGTCTGTTAGTTCAGACATACGTAACTGCTAGGATTTGAAAGCTTGTCAAAATTGCTGTCACTCTCTCATACATTGAAGCATGGCTGCCTGCTTTTTGCAAGCTTTAATTATTTGTTAATGATATAAATCTCAATTTGTTTTCAATGTATGATTGTTGTTCTTCTAACCACAAGTTGTTTTTTTGATGATCATTTGATTTCTAAACTTGGCATGTAATATCATTCTATGTATTTAAATATTTCTGCACATTTAACAGTAACCATCTTGACTTCTGTATCAATACTCAAATTTTCATTTTTTGTGTAAAGTTTCATCTCAATAGTTTTGAGTTGCATGAAAATAACTCTCTGTACCTTTTTGAATGTTACTTGATTAATATTCATGTCTCACATCTTCTATGATCTGATTTTACGTTGTCTCTTTCTGTACTTTAATGGGTTCTATCGCATGTCTTTACCTGTAGTATATGGGAGGCGGAATGCCGGGTATGCCCATGGCACCAAATTTGATGGGACCAGCGATGCAAGTAAGTTATAGCAAACTTATAGGCCCCTACATTAAATATGCGTATTGGATTTAATATATTTCAAACATGTAATGTCTATATAATATGTTGATCAGAAGATAGTCATTCGCATATAGTTATCAAATGACCCTTGCACTCCTTGACAAGTCCTTACATTGGTAATAAAACATTGTAAATTTTGATAACGCTCCAGAAAAGTTCACTTTATATAATCAAACTACCAGAGATATAAATATAGATTTATCCGAAATCTATGTTAATTGCAGCAGCAAAACAGGAGTCTCTCAATTTTGGCAGCGAATATATTATTACAAACAAGTAGCACTTTAGTTTATAAAAAAATTAATTCATTTTGTGTTAGGCATTTTGGCATTTTGCACTCTATAAATGAGAGTTGCACATCTCTTTTACTTTTCACAAGTGTAGTTTAGCTTAGTTATTCTCCTGAAGGTATAAAAGAAATAGTGAATCAGAGGTATACAATCTCTTTATGAATGTTTAATTGATACAAGAATCCGAGGATTCAAACCCTGGGTTCTGTTGGGAATTAGCAATTAAGCATAAGATCCGTGGATACAAGATCAAAGTAGCACTGCACTGCGAAGTGCAATCAGCTTTGACACCTGTCAGATTGACTTCAAGTGCTGTTTCTCAATGGCAATTTGGTAAACTGAGGATGAAAAAACGCTTTAGAACTTGCAGAATTTAATTAGCATTGTTAGACTGCTTCTGAGAATATATGCACTGCAAAAAGCAATTGCCAAATGCATTATAGGCGTTCCCTGAATCGCATGGGCGATCGTCCCGTGGGCGACATTATAATGCAAAGTCAGCTTGAAAACAGTCCCTCAAGACTCAAACGATCTATTACACAACAAAAATCAAAAAATTAAAAAATTTTTTTTTTTCTAATTAAAAAAAAAAAAAAAAAACCACAACAAACCATCCCCAATTCCACAACGCATTTTAGTTCACCTCTATATGAACACAAAATGGCCCACTTGACCACATCCACACCTGTATTAAGGCTGGGAAAACTTTTTTCCAAAAATCTCTCAGACTGGTTTTTAGATAAAATTACCCTGGGGGAACACAGGGTAATAATCAGTGAAAAATGAATTGTAGCACTTCTTTGTCACTGAAATTTGCAACTTTACTCATGAACCAATTTTGATGTTTTGTTTATTTCCTTCAGCAACCCTTTGGCCTCGGAGCTGGTATGAATCCTGGAGGAGCTTTTGGGATGGGTGAGTAACTCTTTGTATTTATACACTGTATCCAAATCAGTTTGTGATCTGTGCAATAATTCTATAAATTCACACCTTTAGAATCACCACATTTTAGGAAAATAGCACTTAATTGGGTCATTTTAAGTGGCTGCAAATATCTATCAGAAATCAAATGAAGTAGTTCCGTGAAGTTCTGATGAGTGAAGTCATTATAGTGGCCTCCTGTAATAGTGTTTGACACAAGGTCATCTTTGTATTTTGCAGCAGGCCAAATGCCAATGATGGACCCCATGGCAAATGTTATGGCCCAGCAAATGGCCCAGCAGCAAGCCCAGCAACAGGCTATGATTGTAAGTACAAGTAATGTAACATTTTAGATCTACCGATTTATTTTAGATTTCGAATTTGCTAACTTTTTGTGACATTAATAACATGTAGGCACAATAGATAGAATATAAGTTTGAGACTAACAGGCTGATATGGTGGTTTTCAGATTGTGAACTGAAATTTTGAGGTTGCACTCTTTTAAGTTTAATTGTTTTCAGTTTAATTCATGAATTTTTTAATCCTCATTTCAGCAAAGCCAGCAAGCCCAGAGTGCCTTACAAGCTCAACAGCTTCAACTTCAGCTGCAGAAGACAACTTTGGAAAACCAGATTCTGCAGCAGAGTCTGCAGGGAGAGTACCTGAAGCAGCAGCTACGCCAAGTGCAGGACATTGAGAAACAGCAGGGAAACATAGAAAGGCAGTTGAACGGACAACCCCCTCGTGGCGCAGCTGCTGCTCAACCTCCTGTTGTGAACAGATACACCAACCCAGCTCCAAACTCCTACGTTCCCCAGACCCCCTCGACCCCTGCAATACACCTCGCTCCACCCCCTCCAGGTCACGGAGGAGTGGTGGACACCTCAAGCCAACCTGGAGTGGGCAATTTGAGGAGATCTTGGGAGGTGAAGAGCCCAGGAGCCGGACCAAATTCGCCTAACAGGGTGTCTTTCGCTGGCAGAGCCAATGCACCCCCTCCTCCAACACCTATACCCGTTACTCCCACGACACCCGCTGTTCCTCCTACTCCTGTTACTCCAGCTCCCCCTACCCCAGTGACTCCAGCAACTCCAGTGACACCAGCTACTCCAGCGCCCCCTACTCCATCTACTCCTGGTGCTCCTCCCCCTCCCCCTCCAGGGCCCCCTCCTCCTCCCAATGCTCCTGGCAGTCCTGCCGTCGTGGTAGCTTCTGCAGAACCCTCTAAGTCCGCTACTGCTACTCCCTCTGGCTCGCTGAGAGGCCCTGATGGGAAAATCCAAGTTCGAAAAATTGGCAAAATCCAATGGCCGCCACCCAAAGAAGACAAGAAGAAGGGCACGGTCAAAGTTGGGAAATTAGACATTGATGAGAAGAGGAAAACAAAGGGCAGATCCCACATTGATGAGCTCAACGAAATGTTCGGAATCAAGTCCAAGGAAGAGGCTCCTAAGGTAATTAAGATTCGATTTGTGAAGTAGAAGTGTTCTTTCATCATCATCACATGCTAATAAGAGATGGGACATTCAAAAAGGAAGTTAAATCAAACACTAATTTACAACCGCTGTACCTCTTTTTAATTGATTAAAAATGCAGAAACCAGGCTAAGATTTCATTGCTCTAATTTCCTACAATTTAAATAGGTACCTGCAGCAAAACAGTCGGATGGACATGTCCCCATAAACATGGCCGATAGAAGGAAGATACTCGAACAAAATCTCTCCAAAGCAGGAGTCATTAAGACTGATGAAGATGAAAATGGTGAGTTGTATTACTGTTAAATTTGGTAGAAAGATTGCTATCTTGAGAATTTGATTTAATTTTAAATTATGCCATCTTGGAAGAGGATACAATGCTATACATGTAACATTTGCAATGTCATAATGATTACTCTGCACTTATAAAATCTTTGAAGTTCACAGAAGCCTCAATAAGAGTTTAAAAGAATTACAATCATATGCTTCCTAGGGAGTATTGCAATAGGCTGACAGCAGAGCTTCACCAAAAGAGTCGCATAACATTCTGAAATAGTTATGTTATTTTTTTAAACGTAGCTATGGAAAACCTCAAGATCTGTTAAATTTTTTCAGGCGCCCCTCCTCCACCTCCTCCTCCTTTCAAACATGGCCCAGTTCCTGCCATGCCCCCGCCCCCCATGAAAGAGGACGATGAAATACCCACGCACGAGTTACAAGCGCTGGAAAGAGTGCGCACAGTTCTCCATGACCAAGAATTCAACCCGTTCTTCACCTACAACAGAGTGCCTTGGATTCTGGAAGTGCGCAAAGAGGTAAGGATGCATGAATATGCATAAATTAATATTGGAAGTTTGGCGGATCTTTCTCTGTTCAAAATGGTTGCAGACTTGATATTTATATATTGAACTAATGCTTATCCTTACTTCTAAAAAAATGTCATAGATGTAGTAAAAGAGCTTTCCATATATTTCACTTATGATTTTCAAATTGATTATGAAGAAGAGGAATAGACCCTTATGTTTAGGGAAAAGGTTAAATGTAGAATTTTGCATGTTCTCGAATAAGTTAAATGCCTTGAAAATTATTCTTCTTTCTTGGTTTTTCTCAGGTCTTTGGCCCAACCGAGAAACTTGACAATGCATCATTAGTCAACTTGATCTTCTGTCAAATTGTCCAAGATATTTATGCTCCAAGTTGCATCAGGATATCGAAAGAGGACACCCAGCGCATGCGCAACTTGCTCAGTAAGTAGCATGACAGCTCAGCTCTAATGTTCTTTTTGCGTTTACTTCCTTGCTGTAAAAAAAAATTTAAAACAGTGGTCTCTGTGATGAACAGCCTCCCAATTAGCAAACTCCCTGTGATAGGTGTGATATATGTAACTTCTTCCTTCCAAACTCAGTTATACTTTTAGAGCGTCCTTGCTCCCACAAGCAACCTCTCAGTTTCTGCAGAAGGGAAGTGTTTCTCATTATAGAGACCACTGTAGTTTTGCTAAATATCACAGTTATTCACAATGAAACTAAACCTAGAGAGACTTGTTTTTGTATTGATGGCCTTGTTTAACCATTATTCCACTCAGACTCTCATGGCGTGACACCAAGAAATGCTCTGGACAATCACAAAGCACAAACCAAGAAATTGGTCATAGACACTGCAAGGGACTGGCCTTATTACTTTGCAAGACTCTACCCTGTCAATGTAAGTTGGCTTTGAATATACCTGTATAGTCCTATGGGAATAAGAGAGTCTCTTAAAGTTGTAGAAGACAATGAGTGTAAATTTGGTTTGACACAATATAAAAGACATTTCGCCCCACTTTTATCAATTTTTGGCGCATTTTGTAGGGAGGAAGTCGCATGAGACACATTCACACTCTTGCCGTCAGCCATTCTGGAGTAAGACTTCTCTCACGAGACAAGGACTTGATAGAGGACCAGTTTAAGGTGCATCATCACTACAGGTAATGAGCATTTTCTTCATTCAATGAGTTATCACATTTCAACTATTAAAGATAATAGTGATGCACCTTTTCCATTATTATATCATTATATGCGGTATGTTTTGTAAAAATTGATGGTCTTGTTATGTTGATTCAGGTTTGAGGACATTATTGATGTCAGCGTACCCCAAGAGAAGACTTTGCAACTTCACATCAAGGACAGCTACATTATGGTTTACTCTCCAAAGGTAAGATTTCTGATAATTTAAAAATAACACAAATTATATCGTAATCTTGTTTATATTTGGTAAATGAAGGATCAATTTATCATTTTGAGATATACGTACTATAACTTACTTCTAGAAGTCGTCACTGATGAAAATTTGCTTTATCTCCTTTCAGGCTTCACAAATCAAGAGATTCATTGACTCCTACTGCATTGAAGCTGAGAAGGTAAAGTATATATGATTGTGATCCATTATCAAAAAGACCACGAGTGGTTTACACTTTTGATCTAGGTTGGCCTGTATACTATTATATAATGTTCTAATTTCTCATTGCAGAGTTCCATATATGTACGCGCAATTAAGAACTACGTAACCAGAGAAAAGACCCTGCTCAGCTTCCAAGAAGGGGACATCATCAAGCTCACCAAGCATGATATGCCACTGGACAAAGGTAAGTGTATATACTATGTCGATTGCACAAAACAATCTATTGGTCCTTGACTGGCTGGTTCTGAGAGATGTGGCTTGAGATCTATTGAAATCTCATCAACCAACCGTCATGAGTAGCAAGAACTTGCCTGAGAGAACTGCACTATCAAACCCCGGTTGGGGAACCCAAAATTTTCAGTGGACTTTCATGAGCAAAATCCCAGCTGGATGTTGTTTGGATGAGACGTTAAATTGGCGGCCCCTTGTATCAGTGTCTATGCTGGGCAAGTAAGATCCCGCTCTCTCTCTCTCCCGTCTCATCAATCAACCTTCGTGAGCACCCAGAACTGGACTTAAGGGGCTGCACTTATAATATCTATATCTATCTGTCTGTATCTGTCTATATCTATCCAGTATCCATACCCACATACCTCCCAGATTGGGAGAAGTTATTGTACATAGTTATACCAAGACACCATCTGGTGTATGGTCCGGAACTACCGCGCAGTGAACAGTTCCAACGTAAAGCCAGCTGACAGCACTTCAGCAAAGCCTTCCGTGAATAAATCAGACATGCCCCCAAAGATGGCCAATGTACAGGCCTTCACACATGTTATGCAAATGAGGCCGATTTCGCTGTGTCACACTTTTCCGTAAGGATTACAGGTTTGTGTCTTACTGGGGTAGATAGATCTCTCTGAGACCTTTAAAATGATAGATGGTACGTCTCTCTGAGAAGTTAATAGTTGCCTCGCAATTAACCGGTAAACTTTGAAGTGGAGGGGAATCCTGGGCGCTGATTGGCCTTGACGCTCGTTACGTAAATCTATGGTAATATGCGGCGATGGAAGGATTCGTCTAGGGTAGATTCTCTGGGTGGCTGACAGGGGTCTTCAGTTTGTTTCTTGGTATACAATGTACTTGCTTTGGTCTCATTTCCAGACTTGGGAAATTCACTAGTGCAAAGGCAAATTGAATAAAAGCTATTGAGCGTTATAAGTTAGTAGCCACATTGTACACCATCTATGTCATCTAAAGTACAGTTTGAAATTGATTGATTGTGCAATGTGTATTGATTTAAAGATGCCCTCTCTGGCAACTCGGTTGGAATGCAATCTTTCATGGAAATTATTGATTTATTGTTCATGCTTTTAGTTGATGTGTCAATTTCACATCCAAGTCATGCATCAACTTTAATGGGTTTGCTAAATTGGAAAATTGGTCCCGAAATAGCAATTTAAAATTTGAAAAGCTATCTATCGGAGTAGCTGGCAATTCTAGTGTTAGAACAGCTTGGAATGTACTGACGGGGTGATGTTGAATGAGTGATGGTCAGAACCTCGAAAGTTTATGCTCACTCATTTCATCCTACTTTGTGGGATTTTGCTTCTAAACTTGCTTAACATTTTTGTCATCAACTTAAAGTAAATTTTAATTTCTGGAAAGGGCTTATTGTGAGGAGGGATAGTGTATTGATTGATGTTATAAACTGGCTGTAAACAGAGCTGATCCGTTGGGCCCTTGTGTTCAGAACAAACAGCTATAAAAAGTGCTTGTCAGTAGCTGGAAAATCCTTGAACAACGGTGCTAATGCTTTTGAGTGAAGTGAGGCACTTCCTGTCAACTTCCTGTGTTTAGAAGCTTCGTCATGGCAACGGCTATTGTGATCTACCACCAGGGTAGGTGGTAAGTGAAACGCGAGCTGATTGGTTGGATTGTTTTCGGCTAAATGTGGCAACTAGAGCCCTCTATGGGAACCAAATTGAGCGCCTCAAGACTCTTAATGACATTTTTGGTCCACTTCACCTGGCAAATCCAGGGCTGTTCCTATAACGGACATTGATTTATGGTAATTGCCTGCTACGCTCCAACGACCCGGCTAATCAATGAAATTGCCCATTGCTGTGATTTTTGCAATGTTTCCATAACAGCAGCCTGCTTCTCTTGTGGTCCTCCAGCTCTGTCCTCTAGCGCCATGTTAACTCAATTGTGAGCACTTCACTTTGTAAATATTGGAGAAAGAGACAGTCGATGTGTTGTGCTGCTCTAACATTGGATGTTCATGTCTCTCGTTGTGGATCATGTTTATCAGAATGGTAACTTCATCTCCAACTCTCCGAGTGTGCTGTCTTATATCTTATTTGTTGCCTTCGAGATCTCTTTGCAAACTCTTAGCAAACTCTGATGTGTGTTATTAACTTTTAACTTGGATTTTTCATGTGGAATCACTCTTTCCTTTAGGAGACTGCACTTTGACTCTTGCTAACCGTCATGGTTATAGAATGCTACTTTCGATTTCACTCGCTCTAGACTAAGACTTTTTGTGCTCTGCTCTGCTACTAATATCCGTAACCATCACTTAAGTGTTGGGTAATGGCTATTGAACGCTTCTCTGCCTCTGATTAGTCTCACAGACTCTGTAGACTATTGATTGATTGCAATTAGTTGAAGACTTCCATCAAAGATGTTTGCTGCGTTGAGGAGACGTCCTCGCGTGGCTAAAAAATATGAGAAGAGACAAAAGAAGCACCGTCGAGCGGTAAGAAGACAACCGACGTATGAGCACATCAAGACGATAGTCACAGGATCTCAGCCTCATTCCACTAATCCCTCTAACAATGGGGACTTCTTTGATCCGTCAACTTTGACTACAGACGTCCAAGACAGCCAAGACAGACAGCAAGAAATCAAATTCCTCTTGTCATCTCCAGTGCCTGGGAAAAACGTACCCACTTGGAGGGCGTCAATCAATTCTCCGAGACCTGGGACTAGTTATCCGAATTTCTCAAAACAAAGCACAAATTATAGTAATTACGTTCCTAAAGCATTGAGAAAAGATGTGACAGGACCTCGTAAAATCAAACGGAGCACTCTGCAAGAGTACTCTCAAACTGTGGAGGAACGCCAAAAGACATCTGTCACCGAAAAAAGTGATGACAGTAAAATATCTAATATATTGCAAAAGGATATTAGCAATGATGAGACTATTTCAAAGGATGACTTGAAGCCTTCAACTTCTTATGCAAATGATAACGATCTAAATTATCAAAATCAGAAGACGACAGTTAATGAGGATGACAGTGACTCCAGTATTTATGATGTTCCACTAAGTGACGAAGAATTGGTTGGATCTTTTAAGCCAAAGAAATATCTATTCTTGCGACCAAAATTGGAGCGTATTGTTGGCAATTCACGACCTAGATACGGATATTTTGAACATCTGGTTGGAGAACACATTGACAACAGACATGAGAAATTAGAGCACTATGTTTCTCAAATCAGACTTGAGCAGAAAAATCATACCACAAGATCATACATGCCGGAAATACCTCGTAATGTTGTCAAGTTCAACATTGACATGTATGAGGATGGTTTTGACCATGACTTTGATAATGTTTCTTATCGTAAGTCTCCTTCACAAATCTACTTCACTCATGCAAACTTTCTCTCATGATAAACTATTTTGCATTGCACTTTCTTTGCTCTTGTGTCCTTTGTCTCAACTCTTTTGGATTTTTGATACAAATTCTTCTGAATGGATGCCATATATAGATCCTCAATGTGGGGATCTTTATAAATTATCTGTAGTTTCACAGAGCTCGAGATAACAAAATAAACCTTCATGAGAGTTTCTCTATTGAAAGATTATAATATATGAATTATTAAAGAAATAATTGAATATTGAAAATGCTGTATCACTACTGTAGTATGAAACAGTGACGTTTTACGCCAAGTTTTGTGGAATTTTTAAAAATCTTCGATTATATGAGCATTGTGCACAGTTTAACCCTTACTGGACTGAAAGGAATTTTATGGCAACCCTAGCTAGCTGCCTGAGGGACCATTTATGTCCCTCAGGAACATGCCGATGACGTCACAATCGTCCTGGGAGATTGTTTAGTTGGAACAGCTCAGTCCAGTAAGGGTTAATATGCAGAAACCTGACAACAACTTCGACACAAGTTTTGCGGTAACTTTCACCCCATAAGCTGATAAAGTATCATTTATCAGTTATGTCAATGTACAAATTTAATTGCAGGATGGATGTATGGTGCTCTCCATGGCCAAACAGGAATGTTCCCCTCGGAGTATGTGACTCAGTTGGCCAGACATGAAATTGAACACCTCCAAGGTGGTGGAGTAAAGGTGAGCCATCATTTTTACCTTCAGCGAACGAAGTTCGAAGAAGGTATTGTAATCACTTGGGTAAAAATGCTGTCCGTCCGCCGGGCGGGCGGGCGGGCGGTCGGGCGGCGGGCGGATAGATCGTTTCCGGCCCGGTACTCGGCCTCTATTGAATGTATGGGGATGAAATTTGGTACACATCTAGCCTGTATGGTCTAGTTGTGCCTTTTGATGGTCTGATGAATAGATCTTAAATACTTTTTGAAATAATTAACAAAATATATAATTTTTTTTTTTTCGTTTCCGGGCCAAGGCTCGGTCACTATTGCATGTGCATGGATGAAATTACTTTCTGAAAAAATGAGAAAAGATATAAAAACATATATTTTTGGTTTTTTGGGCTAAGACTCGCTCACTATTGCATGTACATCGATAAACTTTGGTACACATATGGTCAATATGGTCTAGTTGTGCCTTTTGAAAGGTCTGATGGAAAATATTATACACTTTTTCAAATATTGAAAAAAACATAAAAATTATTATTTTTGTTTCTGGCCCAACATCCGGTCACTATTCCATATACATGGATGAAGTTTGATACACATATGACTTGTATGGTCTAGTTGTGCCTTTTCATGGTCTGACAGATGGCTATTCTATAGTTTTTGTAATATTGAGAAAAAATATTTAAAAGAATTTTTTTTATATCGGAGCCAAAACTTCCCCACTATTGCATATACAGTATTGCATTTTTCTAAACAAATCACCTATGCAATTAATTTAGCAGTGCTTTTTGATGCGTATAACACTTTATGAATCATTGGAAAAATAGAGATAATGGAAGGCCACTACTCGACCGCTATTGCATACCTATAAGCAATTTCGTAAACGCACCAATTTTATGATATTACTGTAATCATCTAAAGGTGTTATTCGCTGAAGGTTTGCTGCTGCGCAGCCTATGTTTTACATTTCTAACTCAGATTATTTTATTCAGATAATACATTGTATCATAAATAGAAATATAGTCATAATTTGATGGTGCATTGCTATTCATTTACCGATCTTTTATTTATTGTAGAAAAATATATTATTTACTTTGTATAAATATTCAAAAGTATGCATTTCAAATTTTGGTATTGTCTCTCCATATTCTGTTTCTTCTTGATCTTAAATACCTCTGACTTATCAATAGTATTCGCTGACTCAACTCGGAACTGCATTTAATCAATTTATTCGCCCTTTTGACTCTGAACTTTGATTTTGCATTATTAAAATCAATATATTTCTCTCATTATCATGATCATTATCTCAGTACGTGCCCAAGAGCCGATTGAACACCCCTGTGCCAAAGCCGAAACCCCACGCAGGGCGATTAAGCAGGCAGTCAATGACCCCCCAGCCCTCCACTTCGGCTTTTGCTCACAAGCAAAATAATGGCACTGCCGAGTTTGACAATGATCCTGAATATGACAGGTGCCCTTCTGACAGTGTAAGTTATGTATGACAAAATAAGCATGCTGGATGTTTGGTGACCTATTCTTAAAGAAATGCATGCCCATCATAACTTTACATTTGATTCTAATTTATTGTTGAATAAATATGAGTATCATGAATATTATCACAGTCACAATTGATTATCTGTGGTACATATTCAGTGCAAAACCATGTATGCTTCACCCCATAGTATAGCAATAACCCTTGTATATTGGTCTTGCCCATGTTGCATGATGTTAACCAGGTGTCGGAAAAATGAATAAACTCCCCAATAAATGGGCCCTAGATATATGAGTCTAATTGAGTCTTGCAAGAGTTCTGAATATCACTAAAATATCTGTATTCTAATATTGTGATTGTAACATTTTCTAAAATAATTTTCCCTTCATGAATGATTAAAAGTTTTCATTTGTATGACCTGCATGGAATTTTGTTTTAAGTAATGAAGATCTCAGATGGCATGCATACCATGGAGATCTTTTGAGTGTATTTTACATTTGATATAGTATAGTGTGTATAAATTATGTTGTTATACATTGATCGATGATCATGTTGATGTGCATATCACGTTCTCTGCAATGTGCATGTTTTGGGTATTTTTAGTGCTGTTTGATATATCCTAAAATTATCTGTTGTCTGAAAGACAGTGGACATCACAGATTCACATTCTACACTTTCAATTTATTAGAATGGGAACTTGACTTCTCAGTGAAATTTTGTGCCATTTTGACCTCCCTCTCAGCAAGAGTGGCAAATTTTATATTTTGTTGGGTTTTTAGGGATCGGAGAATTCTGACGCTCTGTACAACATGCCTCCGGACACGGGCAAACTCTCCATGCTAGAATTTGCCATGATGTATTTCCGAGAGTCACCATTCAGGTAGATATTTTCATACAACTATGATAGATATTGTTGATATATTATTATTATACTAATATGTTCAAATAATTATGACATTTCCTCTACTGATTTAAGATTTCTTTGTTTAATAATATTAATAAATGGCTATTAGAAGCCTAGCATTTTTGACTGTGTACAATTAACCTTAATATATTAAGTGATTCTTTAATTCTTCGATATCAGTCTTGGAAGGCCAATGGTGCCAAGAAGAGGTATCAACAACATTAATCTATTAATAATTCATTTTTGACCTTAACTTGCACTTATGGGAGCTGGTTATCCATTTGGTTTAAACATATTTATTAACCATTTCACATTTAAGCAAATCCGTCCAAGTGTCATTGTACTTATTTGATAAAAGCATGCTTATTGTAAACAAAAATATAGGTTGCGACGAATGTGGCTTCAAAGATTACTAAAAGAGTGACAGCAAAAAATACCAAATGGATAATCAGCCTCAACTAACAGTTGTTATGTTATAGTGAATTCGATTTTGGTCTATTAGTTTGTGCCTTTGCATGACATAACATTGCTAATCAGCCACTATGACATTGCTGCTTCTGGTGCATGTAGAAAGGATGGAGCTCCCAAAAATGACATTCGGTTCTACATCAAAAGTGTATTTTTTGGACTCCATACCTGTACATTGTGATGTTACATGCACATGTCTTTATGTTCTAACCTTTAGCTGTTTGCTAACTTTGATTTAATTTGCATTGCACATTATGCTAATTTAAAGGTATGAGTTGAAGCGAAATGACAAAACGGGAAGCATTCACGGAACATTCAAGCTGATTTCTAGTCTCAAAGCAAAGAGCATGCAGAGGGAGCACAACAAGAAGAGAGGTCTTTAGTTGTTTGCTTTTTTAGACAATTTTAATTCATAATTTTACTTAATTTTCATTACTCAATTCTACTGACACCTAGCTGCACTCACACATTCTAATTTTATTCGTGTTGTTGTTTAATATCTTAGGTATTATTCTGTTTGCACCTCATAAATTTACCTTATCTTTTAAAAATTTATAATGTTTACTTTGCATATATTGTTAAAAATGTTTAATGTATCAAGTTAACCACATATTGAAATAACTTAATATGATATCCCCTACATAAATCTATCCACATATCTGTATCTTTACATCTATGGTGTCTGAATCACAAAATCGGTTGTCCATGCATGTTCATCTATTTTAACAAAATCTACTTTGGCAACTCAGGAATTCAAGACTGGACTTGGAAAGAGCAAGCTGACATGGTGAAATGGACTAAGGTTGGTAAAGTTTGAATGTTTCATCAATAAAATGCTAATATTTTCATCAGATTAAAAAAAGGTATTAATTGCTAGATTTTGGAATCTACGTGACATCGTCTAAAAAGGTAAAAGTTACTTGAATGTTAGTCCAACAAAACCTGACAAACAAAAATGTAGTGTTTATTGTCTTACTTGAAAGAGATCTGCTTGAATGTGTGACGTAACTGAGTAACTGACATTGTACATATTTCTTTTCCAGTCTCCAATTCAAGCATCATTGCTGAAATTTGAGTCTCCCTCTATGAACAGACTGTCAGTTGAATGTTTCTTCTGTAAGTACCCTGTGTTTCATCAAATATACTTTTCAATTTAATATTTTGTGCCTTTGGGAGATGCCCAGATTGGTGATTCGTCTGTAAAATCAGTGATAACAGAATGAGATATTTAAGTCATAATCCTTTTTATTCATAACTTTGTAGGGGTATTTGTACTAATGCGGTTGTTAGTCTTTTGTCAGATTCTTGTGTATTTTGTGACTAACAATTTGTCTTTACTTTTCCCACAGGCTTAATGAGGTACATGGGAGACTATCCGCTTGAGAACAACCAACAGCCCATGGATTGCGTCTACACTATACTAAAGGTAATGAACACATATCTGTATGTTTTAAATGGTTTTCCAAATTGCACAATCGACAGAGAAACTATTCTAGAATGAAAATATGTCATTGCCTCAGCTACTTATTATATGCTTATTGTCATATTTGATATGTCTTTTTCCAGGCCTGCTACAGCTACAATGAAATCAGAGACGAGGTCTACTGTCAAGTTGTCAAGCAGTTGACTAACAATCGTTCTGTGAAACAGTAAGTGTGATTAACTAGAGTTTTTGATTGTTTGTAGCCATAAAACTGATTGAGGCCTTCGCAAAATTTATGGTGTCTATGTTTATTTTAGCAATGTTTGGCTATTTGTCCAATTGCAATGATTGACTAATCCAAATTTAATTTGCAATGAATTGCAGAGACAGCGCACAACAGGGATGGCGTCTCTTTACTCTCATCACCTCCTACTTTGACTGTTCTGATATTTTGAAGCCATATTTGTTCAACTATTTGGAACAGAATGCATACGACCAACAGAGACAACACCAAGGTAAGAAGAATTAGCCACATGATGGAGATTCTCATATTTATTGAATATTGAGACTATATATCATTTGCTCCGTTTGTTTATTGATTCAGTTGAGTGTTTGGGTCAATTCTCAGTTTCAGTTATAATACATCACTGATGTCAATAATAATTCTTCACCCTGTTTTAAAAAGACAAGTGGTTAAATTTATTTATTTGTTACTTGGCATAAATATTCAGGAGGTTGACACTGGACAGCCTGAGGTACCCTTCACTGGAAATCTAAATGTATTTGTAACATTTTTTTTTCATAGGCTTAGCTGCTCAATGTTTGAGCAACCTTCGCACAACATTCCGATATGGAGGTCGTAAAAATGTTCCAAGCAAAGTGGAAGTGGAGGCTGTCACTGTAAGTATTCTGTTCAAAGTTTAAAAAATTAAGTTATTTGAATTCATATTATATGCTTTTACTTTTGTTTTGGAAAGATCTCAGAAATATTTGATTTCCTGAAGTAAATGGAGGTATTATTTTGAACATTTTTATCATATGAATGTTTTGTTGAACATTGTTTTCACCATAATTGTGTACTGAATATATTGGTCTATGTTTAAAATGTTGTGTCTTTATGAATGTGAATTCGTGGAGCACCCAACTGCCTCCCCATTATTGATTCCCTGATTCCCTATCTGGTAGTTTTTCTCATGCATACACATTTCATTACACACAACATAAAACCTGAAACTGATACAATACATTTAATGTATTACAGACCATGTAGACCTAAAATTAAATTAAGAAGGCATGTTGATAAAAATATTACAATTGACTTTGATATGATCAGTTGTCATTGAGTTCACATTTTTGTAATTTCTCCGACAGAGAGGACGAAACACCAAACGTCAAATGTGTGTGTTGCCTGGTGGTGCCAATGTGGTCCTGAACATTCGATCCAACAGTGTAAGTGCCAATTTGAAAACTTTAATTATAATATATTCAATTTTGGTTAAATTATGAAGCATCTACAGATGTATAACATCGAAGTGAGGAAAAAGTAGTCACAAATAATTTGTACTTTATGTGAATTTTGAAGAATGAATTAATATTCTTTCCTGCTTATTCAGGTTGTACAAGATGCAATTGATCAAATCTGCAGCCGACTTGACATCAACGATGCCATAGAAAGAGAGGAGTTCTCCATCTTCTATGTCATTGAATCTGGTAAGCGACTATTTGTTAGAAGAATGAAAACTGAAGACACTCAATTTTGATAGGCTAATACAAATACATAACCAATCATTATGCTCAATTTTACAGCCAGTCAAGTAATTTATTACAAGTCACTGAAGTAATAGATTGTCAATCCCCACAATTAGTAACTAAGATCGGTCAATTGGAAGTTCATTGGAATGTTTAACGTCTAAAGACTAATCTTTTATAAGATGATGTCATTCACTAAGACACTATACATGTAATACATGCCATGTATGACATCATGACGTCAGTTCATGCAAGTTTGTGGCGTTGATCTTTCTTCAAAATCTGAGTTCAAATTTTCTTCTCCCCATTTCAGAGGACAGGTACTGCCCCCTGCAGCCAGAAGACTACATCTTTGACATCACGTCAGAACTGACCAATCAGAAGAAGCAGTTCTACCTTCTGTTCCAACGGTCGTCTTGGGTGTTTAATGTCCACCAAGATGGCAACGCCCTCTACATTGATGTCATGTACTACGCAGTGAGTAAAACACATTAGTATTCAATGTATTTATGAATTAAATATAAGTTGCAATGGACTAAAGTTTTGTTAATGGTACTTAATTAAAATGCAATATTGGTTTGATTAAAAGACGAGAAGACTGTGCTGTAGCTGTCAAGCCTCAGCTAGTGACCAAAGGGAACAGTTTCAGTTCTTTCAGTTTCAAATCAATTCATGTGATTTAATTGATATCGGATATATTATAATTTAAATATAAAACCCAAGGAAAATCATGTATGTAAAACCTAGAAGTTTTCAAGAGAATTTGGCATCAGAAGTATATATCAGAGTTCAATTTAGTCACTGGAATAACTGGCTCTAGTGTAGTATTTCAATATGCCTCACTGCATAATTTGTTTTTCTAGGTTATCATGGACTACCATGATGGGTTCTTCCTGCCGATGCCAAGGCCCAACTATGTGCCGGATTATATCAGAGTAAGTTAAGTCATAAATCCATAGAATTTGCAATTTAGACAGAAATAAAAAAAATTTAGACAGAAATAAAAAATATTTAAATTACCCGCAATTATTGCATGATCTGCATTCTTTTTTCAGGAACAATTAGTCAAATTAGCTGCCTTCCAAGTCAAGGCCAAGGATGAACAGACAATGCCTACACTGTAAGTTGAGAAAATACAGGATTTTGATTTTGCCCGAAATAGCCTTTAAGGGCACATGCTGGTCGAAAAATGGTGAAAATTTTTTAGAAATTCTGATTTTGACAGTTTCAATAAATACAGATGTTCAGACAACAAATGCAACTGAAATGTTTGCAAAAATTCCTATTCTAACCATGTAAACAACCTTACCAATCTTACCTTTACAGTTAAAATTGTTAAGAGTTTGTTTTCTTTTTTTACCATTTTCCGAAAACTGCCAATTTTAGTGACTTTGAGTGCTTACAAAAAATTCATCTCAAAAACTGCTGAAGGCATCATAATGAATTTTGGCATACTGCTTACTGACAAGTTCGCTTCCGCAATAAGGCTATTTTCAGAACTGTATTTGGATTAAAGGCCGTGGGACAGCGATTCAAACCTGAAAGATTGTGAATTACCTCCATAGTCCCATGTTCGTGAACCCAGAAAAACCCTATAAAAACATACTTTTAGTCTGAAATAGTCTTATTGCAGATCCGAATGACTCAAATTATGAAAATAAATGAGTTCTGGTTATTCTGATAGCTCAGTCTTGAGATGAATTTTTGGTAAGCCCGAATACTTAAAAATATGTAAAATTCTTCGTTGCCATGGCAACCGTATCCTTGGCAACTTAAAATGTCACGAAGGGTCATAATCTGAGTTTTAAATTGCCAAAGGCTCAAAGCTAAGGTTTATTTGCGAAATGAAATGCGGCGGCACAGCTGTTAACATTTGATAATTCACTGCTTTCAGGAAGGAGATAATGGCTAAAGTTCCTCGCAATGCCCACCAGCTTTCCGACATGAGTCAACAGAAATGGTCCAACGAGGTGCAAGCCCAACTAACCAAAATGGGAACACTCAGTCCTCATCAAGCCAAGTGTGCCTTTTTAGGTAAGTATCTTTCGATTTGGCATTAAATTTTGAAAGCTTTATCTTTGTAGCAGTCAATTATGAATGTCTTTGCTTTTTAGCAGTCAATTATTTGCAAGACAATATCATAAGAGAGATCTTTAGCATTATTCAGAGATCAGACCTTTTTCTATTAATCGTTGTTTTGACTTGTTAATCTTTGTTCTTTCAGATACTTTATCAAGATGGCCTTTATTTGGCTCCACATTCTTCAGCATTAAGGTAAATCATAAAATTAGTAAATGAATACAATTAATACTGCCTGTACCTATTTCTTTCATTAGTTCCACTATTTGAGCTGACCACTGATATCTGTACTTGTATTTTGCAGAGTGTTGCAGACCCCCGAGTGAAGGGCAATTCGCTTCTTGCCATAAACAAAGCTGGAGTTCACTTCCTCCATCCCAAGTCACATGTGAGTGAAATAGTCGTTCAAAATGTTTTAAGTTTTCCCAAATAACATCTGCATCTCATTTGCATGTTTTCTTGAGTGGATACTATTTGCAAATTTACAACCATATCTGCAAGTTTTCTGATAAACAGTAAACACAGAAAAATAAATCTGTATGAACATACTTAAAGTGGTCTCCTAAATTAAAGCAGGAAAGATGACAGGTACAACCTTTTAAAAGGATGTCTAATGTGCCCCTTTAATTATAAATGTTACAGCAGCTGTTCTGGCTATATAAATTTGAAAATTCGGATCAGAACTTTTCAATAAACCTCTCGAAGGCAATTTTATCTTGTCTGATTTGGTATATTTTGCATCCTAAGTTAATCGTTGAACATTTCAGGAAACCCTCATCACGTTCCCCATGAGTGACATCATTTCAACGCGAAGATTCCAAGCGGAGAACAATGCCACGTTCCTGGATATCAAGTGTGGAAATCTTATGACTCACTCTGTCACCAGGATTGAGACCAACCAGGTAAAGATGTCACTGATTAAATTTCATGAGCAGTTAGGCCACACATAATTGATTCTTAGCTTCGCGGACCCGCCGACACAATAGATTTCCTGCCGATGGAAAAAAAAAATTTTTTTGACATTATAAAAAATTTTTTTTTTCGTCTTACCGACCGACCTTAGAAAAAGTGCCTTGAGAGGATCCGAGAAGCTAAAGATCAATTATGTGTGGCCTTATGATATATATATTGTAAACACTTTCAGTGAATGGTTACAACGAAGATTCATATTAACATATGCTATATCTCCCCTAGGGAGAAAACCTAAGCTGTAATCTTAGCACAACAGTTTTTCTGTTCAGTGGACTATAGCAAACGACATGTTCAATATTTTAATTTCAATCTTATGTTTTCTTAATGAATAGCCATTCAACCAGCTGCCAATGTAATTCTGATATTGGATTTGCTTTTTTAGGGAACGGAGATTTCTGGACTGATAGGACAGTACATTAAGATCAACAACCACATAAAGAATCCTGTGACCCCTTCTTCACAACGGTTCGACTAAGTAGAGGACACTAGTGGATCATGCTAGTCCTATGTGAAATTATCATTATGAAGTGCAAAGGACACTATTGAACAATTTGCTTTAATGGCCACAATTAACATTTCAATGATTCAGCGGCCGGGAAACTGCAAAAACCCAGAAATGGACAAGTACTTACATATGATTATTAAATTGTGATTTGTATCGCTATCAGTGGACTGATGTAAATTTGATATACCACAGTTCAGTATGGACAGTATCATTGGATACAATGCCATGTTTAATTGCATGCCTTGGTGTTACAAAGGTAGTAATTAATCATTATACAATGGTAAATACTTAAATAAGCTGCTAACTTGACTTGCAAATTGTCAGAAGCAACAATTACGCATCTTGTTGAGTTATTTGTGGTATTTAGTCTACAAATCATACAGTTGAAGATATACTCGGTGGCAACCGAAAGTTATATGTATCATACCAAAAACAATTATGAAATGCCATATGACTTTTTTGTCACCGAGTTATGTAATCTGTAAGTTTACTTTTATGTATAGCCTCATTAGCCAGACATATATTTGTACTGCTAGTATATATATATTTTGTATAAATCAAACATGTATCTATTCGTGATGATGAGCTAATAACTTCCATCACCAAATAATCAGTGTACTTATATTACGAATGTTTCATAATTATTTATATACGCCTTCTTATAGTGGTGCTACTATCATTATAGTAATGTTTGATTTTGTAATAGATCATGTGTGGTTTAATTAACACCAATTTCATTGCAATTTTTAATACCGAGTTTGAATGTATATGGTGTAAATTGTAATTACATACAAAATAATGCTACAATTTGAGCTCAAAATCTATTTTAGAATTGGTGTTATGTCATAATGTGAAAAGCATTATGCATCAAATTTTTCCAAAAACTGCTTTTATAAATGCGCATCCATCTATAGATTGAAATGGAAATTTCCTACTTCAGTTACGTAAGGTTTTGAGTTAAGTCATATAATCATATGTATATATTCAGTCATTTAACTTCACATCGACTTTTTAATATGCACTTAATAATATTTGAATAATTCAAGTTTTCAAGCGTACTTAGTTTGGAAATAAATTAATCTGTTTTATATTGTCAATTTATTGCAAAAATGAAAGTACAAAAGCATTAAATTTCAAACTTTTTATTGATAATTAAGTATGAAGATGGTACATTTGTGTAACTTTTATCTGCAGAAACAAAGTGAAATAAATTCCCTTGCATTAGCTCTGAAGAATAACATCGATAAAATTGTCTTGATACAGCTATTTTAAGAGGACACTTCAGCTTTGTCACAATCTAAAATTAAGTTTCATTTGTCTAATGAAGAAGTAAATTTGACATTTACAAGTTACAAGAGGTTAAAGTCTTGTATCTCCCTTTTAGATGTCTATTCGTACAGAAGCAATTGCACTCAAAATACTTGTTTAAGATTAGCGAAGTTGCTTGATCAATTTCATAATCATTAAAAATATATTTCCTCGCAATATTACCAAAGTGCCCCAAAAATAGCTGTATTTTTGTTCTGATTAACATTTAAGCAAGAGCAAAACAAACATTACCATGAACAGATTTAAAGAATGTACAAGAAGCAAGTTGTACAATAAGCTCAACAAAAACATTAACACCATAACAAAACCTAATCGAACTTAGCTAATCAATTCATACTAAATGTGCAATACATTTCTTACACATTCCATACATTTGAATTTTCATATACTATTAAAAAAACAAATCTGTATGTTTTCCAACGTATCACATGTTAAGTTGACATTAATAAACTGCATATAAACTTTGACACAATGTTGTTGGTTATGTGTTACAGAATTTTACATGTATAAGTAATGAAGTTGTAGTACATTTACAACTGGTAATGCTGGAATCGAGTAACATATAAATCATTCTTGGATACATTGTTCCATAGACTTTTATCAGTTGGAGAATCTCGCCTCCAGAACAAAATTTCTCCTCCCTCCTTCCCGACTCGAAACAACCTTCAGTCACTTTTTCGTGACGTCATAAGCTTGTTTCTTTTTGTCTCTAAGAAGGATTGGGAAATATTTTGCTCTATGCAGCTGGAATAAGCTTTAAATACAAAATTTGTAAATGCTCGACCTGTAATATTCATTGGGCTCAGAGCAAACTACATAACAACGCCAGGAATTGGACATCGATGCAGCATAGCATATACATGTATATGTATGTAAATCATATACTTTAATTCAGAAGAGTTTATCCTGTTATATTAAAAAGGAGAATGCAATAACAGTTGTCCGCTAATACCATAATCCAAAATTAGTGAAAGCAATTTTGTTGTAAGATGGTTTTTGTAAGGTGAGGTCGATTTCAAAAAGTTATAATATATTTTCTCATCAAATAAAGTGTTGGAAGTAATTAATCCAACATATTTTAAATGTAAAAGAGGCCAGGCCAAAAAACCAATTACATGCAACCTCCACATCTCGCTGTTTGGGGACTTTTATAGTTCTACCGCGATGCAAGATGTATTTCCTACTATGGGGTTGACCATACCAAGAAAATATATGAATTTTTTTAAGGGGGGGGGCTGGGGGAAACAAACATTAAGTGTTATAACTCATTGCTATATTCCACTTGACTTTCCAGAATATCAAGCCACTTGAACAATAATTGCCATGTGCCACACAAGAATGCACGGACATATTCAGATCTCATTTCTAATAGCTTGCATAATTAAATAAATTCTGGCATTTGCTTTGGGATACATGTATGTAACTCATCACACGCACGTAACAGACCCATGCACCCAGAACACCACAGTGAAGTAAGGCACAGTATACAATTACACAGATTACATGGATAGCTGCAGTCACTTCAGTGAATAATACAAAATACTGTTGGTGTAATGAAAGTCACATAATATAATCAAAGCCAGACATAATACAGAATAGGCCTTTCATAATTAATAGCGGTAGATATTCATTGCAAAGAAAGAAGAAGCAATTAACACTTTGCAAAAGTAATAACTTCAAGGATAGTTCTATTACAAATTTCATAAACTCAACAGTATTGAAACTTCCCAGATTTCGTGAAAACCACCCCTTACAATGCTTACATGCTTTTAATGAAAATTTTCATCTGAAGTCAAGTCTCTAAGTTCTGAAATTTCCATTAAGCATGAATTTTGTCTTTAATCAGTAGTTTACCCGGAAGAGAGACTCTTGCTGCACAATAATTTCTCAAAAATTTGCAGTAAACACAAAAACATCGCGAAATAAAAATTGATCAATACATGTGTAATGGACGAGCTCAATTTTGACAAGAAAAGATTCAAATTTATTATTTTTCTGTTCAACCTGCGTGCAACTCTCCCACTAAATATCACTTATGGAGCATCAACTATATGTTCAGCAGAACAAAACTGCATATCTCCGTACATATCAACATCATGCAACCTTATGAACAGTCACCAGTCAAAGCAACAGATTAGATATTATCAATATTATAAGAATTGAAGTACCATCTGACTTCATAAGCGCATGCAAAACACCCCAACCAACTTCTTAGTGTCATATTTGTACTATCTTTCTTCCACAACTCCAGCTTCAATAATTGTCAAGGCATCAAGTTGAACTTCTCTCTTAAGACCAAAGCAAAACTAGTTAATTTGACTTAGTGTATTACGCAATCAAACATGGGATACCCATATGAATCACAGCAACCAAGTTGGATTATAGGTCCATTGGACTCACACAGTTTAAAGATAACACCTTACTCCTTTACACAAGTATCTACTCGCTAAGAAAACTGAATTTGTTGCCTCTTTTGAAGAGTTACCCACCACAATATAGGCTGATAGCAAAATATATATTTTAGAGATAATGTTGTCATTTTCCCAATCATATTTTAAAGACAGGATTCCCACAAGAATGAAAATTATTCCATGATTGCACATTCAAATTTGGGATTTTTCATGACCACTTCTTTGCTCATTGAGGTTGAGATGCACCTCAAACTAACTCGCGAGGCTGCCTCACTTTTCTTCTTGTCATCTTATCCACCAATCATGTGCCACAACTACTGTACAAGAAACCATTTAACTTTGGGGACAAATTATGGATAAATCTGATGATTTTTATAATTTTTTTCTCCTTCAGAATTTTTTTCATTATTTTTTCTGACTCTAGATAATAGGCTAGTAGGAACCCGGCTTAAAAACTTTAGTTTGCAGCTGCAATTTTTTGAAAAATGCAGTCGTAAAAACTAGTGAAGGGTTAAAGATTTCTCCAAATTTTTGTGTGATGTGGCATTCTCTGACAGACGAAAGAGTCAGTCTGTAACATCTGGTGTGATGGTTTCATTTTCCTGGAATTGTACCGTCTAATCCAACGTGGTTGTTGTGCCTCACATGGCTAAATAAACCAGTACCCATCAGAAAAGCTGAACATCATCTCTCAAAAACATTACAAGTAGAGGCGTTAACTGCTTTCATACAGTGTCGCATGGCACGGTACAATATAACAACATAACATAAGCATTCAACAATGCAATCCACACCGAAACGATAAGAAACACGGCTTGATATGTGTAAAAAGAAGGCATGCAATTAGCCTCTCACAACTTAAACCCAAGAAACAGCTAAAACAGTCAGTTAACGGGTGAAGGATCACCGAGCTGAGAAGATGGGTGCAACGTTCTGGCTCCAGGCGTCATTCCACCGCACTTCTTGGAATGAGGACAGGTTTTGACGAAATCGAATGAGATCAGCAGTTTTGTCAGGAAATCCTTGCAACAAATCCTGAAATAGAAGATAAAGGCAATCAGTGAAGGTTTCTCAATAGCAAGAAAATTTCTTTTTGCACTAATTTTTCACCTATTTTAATATCAACATACTTACAAGTAGTCAGAGATTATTTAACAAAATAGACTAAGTGTTAAAAGTTAAAGCCATTTAGAATGTTACCAGAAACAGATGTAAATAAAATTTAATTTCTTTATGTAGTAGCTGACTATGATCTTCAATGAAAGATCAGAGCAATATTGGCCTATACAGTGTATATATGTTTGCAGAAATGATAAAATTGAAATAGAATGAGCATACCTGAATTGCATTGGATAAATCCTCTGCATCCTCAAAGATAAGGCCATTTTCATCATGTTTAACGAGTTCACTGAGACTGAAATGAAACATGATAAAAATATATATATACTGACAAAATTGTTGTCTCTGCTGGGAGACTGGGGGTGATATCTTTATAAAGGTTTCACAGAGGGAAGGTTGTCAGCAAGGTCATTCACTGAGAAGTGGCCCTTCACTTTATTGGCTTTTTATTATCTTATTTTCTCAAAATGAAGTGATTAGAAATGCTTACCAGTTGAAATTAATGGCACAAACAGGTAAGCCACAGCCGAACATGTCCACCACTTTCATGGGGAGGTCAAGGCCACTGGACGACATGTGCAGACAAACGCCAAGATCTGCCGAACCTAGAAAGAGAATAAATATTGCTAGGTTTTTAATAGATGTGCAGGTTGTGCCATCATTGCATCAACCGATTTTGGGTTTTGCAGAAATCCACCTCTTAACTGCAAAAATGTACCATTTCGAGTTTACTGCTTGACAAACAGAAACTCCAATCGATGTGATTTAATTTTGATGTATGTGTGACACTCCGAATCGTCAAGTATTGATTAAGGCTTATAGATACAGATGTTATATATAAAGGTATCGACCCTCGTCATCAATTTAGGTGATTGAATGTATTCACACAATTTTATGAGTTGAGAGCAATAAAAAAACTACAGGACTATATTAATAAATAAATCAATTCATACGCCAGAAAACTCACAAAAATAGTGCAAACTTACCTAACAATTTAGGATAGTCTTCAGCCTCCAGCCAAGGAGTGCAAAAACGAATGGAAGACCAGTTCATTTTGGTAACAAGATCACAGTAATAGCTCTTGAGAGGGCCTTTCCCTGAAATTGCCAATATATACAGTTGTACACTCAATATTAATTCACATTCAACACAGGTGCTCTAAAGCCAATTGCTTCCAGATACAGACATAAGAAAAAGACAAGTCATGAACACCGAACAGTTATATTACAAAAATGTTATGTTTTCTTGTGATCATACATTCTCAAAAGAGAGAGCCTCACAATATTTTCGTTTTAGAAGGCCCAGGTTAAAGTTTTGTCAATGCCTATTTCACAAAATTATGACACATGTGAAAACAAGTTCATAACTGTATGGGTGAAAAGAAACAATCAAGAAAATGCCAAATCTACTAACCTGTTATCACACAAACTAATTTAGGCAACTGAGAATCCTTGCTGCTCTGACTTTCATACTCTGAAAGATAGAATGTCAATATAAGGTCAATTTAGAGCGAACAGTAACAACTACTGAAAGAGAGTATGGCATATAATACATTGAATATCAAGTATTTCATTTGTCAAAATCTGCTTACAACAAAATTAGTCACTTACTTTGCAGAGCATCCAGTAAGATAGAAAAATCTTCATCCTCTGAAAATCAAAATAAATTTCATACATGATCTTACAAATCGAGGTCAACTTGTCTTTGTACTTTGAAACTTTTTTTATTGTGACATGCGAGTTAGATCACAGGCTTCTCAATGGTTCTGACAATGAGAAACCCACAAACCTAAGACCTCTCACGGGGTACAAAGGCGTAAGCTTAGCTTGGGTATGGCTTTGCACATTGAATTATCAGAAGGATTGAGAAGCCTGTGAGTCAGATATTGACAAATAGAGTGCTACAAATCGTCACCAACTTGGCAGTTGACATAATATTATACCGGTTACCAGCCAGATCTTTAAACGGAAATAAATCTATATACATATAACTGTATTGCAATAGCCAATCACAAAATTCTTAGGATATAACAATTTGAACTTACCAGTCCAGCTGGTACCGCTAATCAGCAAGGCAGGGCGGCGACTGTGCTTGATAACATCTTTGCTGATAAGGCGGTGAGTGAAGACTGTATCATCAGGGCCACTATTAAATGCAAAATAAACTTCATAATAGTAATTTATATCATTTGTAAAACAGTTCAACAGGACGTGACTGCTTCAGTAAATGTACTGTAGCGCAGATTTTTTTAAACATATACACTGCACAATGTATATTTATCTAAATATAATTGAAACATACCTCATAGTATGAATTTTAAATGCAAATCAGAAGTTAGCAACAACTAGAGTAGATTGACAAATTGAGGTGATTTAGAGGCTCTTACCTTCCCTTGAAGATGTCATATTGTTTAGATAACTTCTGAAACAATTGGTGTTGATCTTCAATATCCGTCTCTTGAAAAATGGGCGCTGGACGGTCATACATTGTGACAGCGCTGCAAATAAAGGTATGATTAAGCAGTGATAACTGATAAAAGGTATATAGATGGAAGGATAATCAGGGCTTTACGCCTGTCTTTACATACTATGGAAAAGCTAGTGAGGAGAGCAGGCGGACAATGCAGTGAGGCGAAGAATAATTGAAACTGCCGTCCAACATAGGTCCAAGTGACCAACCAGCGGTTGGAATCGACTAAGAACCCAGCAACTTTACTCCATAATTTGGCAAACTTAAATAGAAGAATAAATGCTTACCTGATGTTCCATTTTTCAGCTAAGTCTTCCTTCATAGCGTGAGTGACACAGATGTTAGATTGAGCCAGCCGACCGAAAAACCCTTCATACCTGACAATAGAAATGAAAGTTTATATGCTTCAGTAAAACAATTATCATCCATTCTTGAATGACTTGACACAACAGAGGAGACTTCACCTTCTTCATAAAAGTGTATTATATGGCTGACAGTACACTCTGTAAAACTCCCAAGTATTCAAACAACATTCGGAAAGAAGGGTCTAAACTGACATCCTTTTTATAACCACAAAAATTAACAAGTTTTCATGAATAGCACAAGATTCTGCTTACCATTGTGAAAATCTAACCAATGGATGAGCACTGCCCAAAGTAAGGCCCAGAATGGTGTATCCATAATTGTGCCAGTCTATCACGAAATGGCTGTTCCGAAGTTTGCTAACTAACCAACAAATGAAAATGCTGGGCATTGCAGGAGGATTCTGGAAAGGGAATAAAGCATGTTGTTAAATTCAGGGCCAGAAAATATGTGAATTTCCAGGCAATTTCATAACGTTCGACAAAATTGCCCACGAATGGTCACAAATCAAGCGACTACATCCAAGTAAAAAAATTCTTCAAAAGTTTCCAGTGAGATTTAGAATTTTCCAGGCAATGACATACCTAATTTCCCTATTTTTTCCAGCATTGGTTAAATTTAATGTGTACATTACACCACAACTGACAAGACAGTGTCAGCCTCAGAACACACAAAATCACAGAAAAGATGTTAAGTAATATTTAACAAAACTTCTAGAACAGGGAAAACAGTAATTGTTCAGTAACAAATCTAAGTTGAGCATATCAGAAGGAGATATTTACCTGGAGCAAGATATGGGAAGGCGCAGGTGAAACAGAGAGTGCCCACAACATGGTTAAGCACTGCCAAAGCACTTTGATGACATAATTGCAGATTCTAGGCAGTTCTGAAAAGAAAGAAAACAGAGCAAGTCCTATCAAATGATATCCCCAACCAATAAACATTTTGTCACAGATCAATCATATCAGTGTTATTGAATGGAAGTCAATGATAAGAGAGACAGCCAAATAAATCTAAAATAAAACATGACACGGGCATTAAACGGAATAAAAGAGAGTTTGTCAAGTAACAATGGTTGAAAGACAATGAATACTTACTCAGTAAAATACCAGGTGGTTCAATCATGTGACACAACTTAATGGCTGAATTGGACAGGATATCGTTGTGAGGCTTTGATCCTGCAACGACAGATACAACATCGATTAAGTTATCATGAATCAGTCAATCACCATAGCTAAACTGCAGTCTGTTAAATCAACTGTACAAGTAACATAGGTTTGAATAGGTTCCTTACATCATTTGGAAAATCATTTTGCGTCATTTTCTTGATAAAGAGATTAAAATCTCAACAACACAGGCAATCTGATATATCAATTCATTTATATGGTTTTACCTTGAAAGGTTTTACATTATACAACAACAGTCTCAGCTCATCATATAAAAGGTTGAGCCCCAAATGGACTTCATTAGTGTTTATCATTGTTTATAGGCTATATTATTGTAGCATACAATCAGATAATTTCTCATGAATTTTGATTCTCTATAATTAGCCTGCATTAGAGCCGGCATAAGTGAAAGTTCAGTTAAGTCATGGATTGTCCATACACCAGGTTATGTCTACAATAACAAGATTAAGAAAACAAGTCACAATTTTTAATAATACCCCTGTCCCTGATGAGGACATCAAGGCCTGTGATTCCTTGCTTCACTAATTGGTTTTTCGGTTGTTTAAACAGTAATGCACATATCAACAGGGTAATTGCAATTCAAAGGGTGAATCATTGTCTGACACTGATAAGTCTGATTGTGCAATTTGGCGACACAATAGGCTGAATAGCCTAATTGAATGGGACAATTGACAGTTGGTTCAAGCCAATCTAGGAAGCCAATTAACTTGTCTATACATTGTTCCAACGTTTAAACTCACCTGGGTATCCTATGAAGTTGACAGAGAATCCACAATCGGCCAGCGACAGGCTGTGATACTGCATTCGCGGACTCCTCCCAATATCGCCCAGCACAACAACATGAACACACTTGCTTTCTCCGTCATGTCGCCAAAAGTACCAGACGACGACAAGGAAAATGAAGAGGCCATATGCCGCCGTTGTCAGAGTGTCCATGCTGCTCGTAGATCGTGTTTGGGAGCAATTTCATCAGGTTTTTGTGGCAACATATGACTGGAACCTGCGCTGACGTCGTGTTGACATTTGCCACTGACAGCCCCTCGCAACACCAACAATAAAACCCAAGCAGACGAATTTTTTTGTCTGTCAAATAATCGTCCTTATTCAGGGGTCTATATTGTATGGGGTGTCTTCAGAATCTAATCATAAGCCTGCCTTTTATTTATTTTTAGTGAATATCTCTGCGTGCATCATTTTAGCATCTGCAGTATGTTGATTGGTTGATGGTGCAAGCAATGGTTTTGACAGCCAAACAAGATAGCTGCTGCAGTGCAGGGGTGGGGAGATAAAAAGGATTGGGGCAGGTTGTTGTTCTTGAAGACAGGCCAGTTCAGCTACTCTGACATAATATTATGAGTGGCAGGACTAGGACCAGTTCTTCGTCTTCATCTGATAGTGAATCTTTGTCTGAGGGAGAATACATGGTGAGAATGAAATGCATTAATTATTTCATTTTCCTGCTTTTTTTTTGTCTGCATGTTTATGCTGTGTTGTTGCAGATTGCAAAGCTATGACAATGTTCCCTAACACACAATTAAATGTCAAAAAGCCCATTCAACAAATTGGGTCACAGGCTAGTCATGGTCACAAAAATAGACAAATACAAATTGAATGCAACCACCTGTGAACATGAACCCAACAATAACATTTGATTGGAAATTGAGGCAAACGTTTATAAGTCAGACTGTTTGGACTGCATGGGTCTAAGATAGTTCCTTAATTAAACTGAATGATTATATTAATTTTCCTTGTCATAATTCTAAAATGTTAAATGCACATTGCAGTTGCAAGATGATGGAGAGATGGCGGCAGCAGCGCCAACAGCCGCAGCATCGTCAGGGGTACAGGCGGCATCAACGAGCGGCGCCACGGATGCTCCGCAGTTCAACATCAGCCATTGGAATCCTGAGGCCCCTGCAGGACTGCAATTCTTGAGCCTGCTGCCGTTCAACCAGGGATATGAAGTCCCCTATCCACAACAGAACCATTCAAACAAAATCAAAGTATCTACCAGCAACCGAAGAGCCCGCTGCCATGATTTCAACATTGGAAAAGTGATAGGAAAACACAGAAAAGGTATAGAAAGCTATTAGAAATACATGTAGATTATCAATTTTAAATTTTATCTCGGCCTTTATTTGGGCACAGTATCCACAACTGTGTGTATTGACTCTATAATCTATCAAATAAAAAGTATCAATGATAATGAGGAGTTTAAATTTAAATCAGCTAAACAACCAATGCAGTGAGGGTTAATGTTTTTGGTCATGCAATACACAATTATGCATGCAGCATATTGTTGCATAATTTCATAAACTACCGGTAATTATTAAGTAATTCTATTTAATGTTCCCTTCTATCTTTTGCAGAGGAAAGGAAACTGAGAAAAGCAATAGAGGCTGAAGATGTAGATTCAGGTATTGAGGCTGTAAATTGCCGTTTCATTATAATATAATTAATTATTACATCATATTCTCCACGGTTATAGTTTAATCTAGCTGAGGAACAAATCTCTTACTGTAATACAATTGAAAGCCTTGTTTGATGCTGACAGGGACCTAACCAAATAGCATCACAGGCAGTCCCCATTGGTTGCAAATTGTTGGTGATTGCAGAGTAATGACAGTATACCGAATTTGACACACAGTTTTAAATATCCTAAACTGAAAATGTAATAATAAAAATTCTCTGTGAATGAGCAAGGTTGCAATGGCATAATGAATCGAATGAAATCATCAGGAGTTGACTTTTGAGAAGGTTCTTAAATTAGTAAGTAACTTTGCCTATGCCTATGGCTTTTCAATACATTGACCTTCCCTTTCAGTATCAGAACTGTTGGAGAATGGAGCTGATGCGAACAGTACAGATGACAAGAGAAGAACTCCTCTGCATTTTGCTGCTACCAAGGGAAATGAGAAATTAGGTGAGGTGGCATTATCTCAATCAATTCAATCCATTAAATTTTCTGACATCCAGCATGTTAACAGTTCATGGGATCACTGTCAGAAGTCAATTATTTTCAAACTACTATCTTCAATTTCAACTTCATTTGATTGATTCAAAATTTACTTATAATTAATACAATGTACATGTATCTCCATTTCAGTGAGCCTGCTTGTCAGTTTCGGAGCTGACCCAAATGCGAAGGATGCTATTGGAAATACTCCTCTCCATTTAGGTAAACCCTTTGAGCATCAATATTGAATTTATAAATGGCATGACTTTTACTTAAAGTTTGGACAATGCTGCAATGGTGTAAACCGTGTACACACAACAAAATTATTGTTTTGCAGGACAAACCATCATTGTTACCTTTAATATTTTCATTTCAGCTGCTTGCACAAGCCACATCCATGTTGTGACTTTGTTATTGAAAGCAGGTAAGTCTAACAAAGTATTACAAAGTTATGATATGCATGTGATCGTATATCAAAATAACATTAAAACCACTGAAATTTCTTTTTCAGGGACTGATGTCAAGGCATTGGACAATATGGGCTTCACACCACTCCATGTTGCCAGGTCACGACTCAAAATGTTACAAGGATCAAAATGTACTTCTCCTAATCTACATAATGAAGTTTCCCAGGTGAGTAATAAATTTATACCTTATGACATTGTATGGCAAAGATTTTGTACTCTGAAATGGTATTTATAAGGGAGAATCCTCCACGTGACTAGTCTTACTTTTGTTTAGGTTGTGGAGATGATTAAAGAGTATCTCAACCGAAGTGGGCAGGCCCAAACCGTTGACCATCTGGATGACCTGTGTTCGAGGCTGCAACAGGCGTCCACCAATGAACCAACGGACGTCATAAACGACCTGCTGGAAAGTCTGACTAATCTCCAACTACAGAAGACTTCCACAGGAACGCCAGATCCCAGATGACGCCAAAGTGGGGTCTGCAAGGGCAACGCAGACCAAATACAGAGAGATTTGAAAAAACTACAGAAACTGACCATCAGTAGGGACTGTGGGTCATTCGATGACATTCCAAACCCTGGCAGTCAGTTTGATCCTAACGAGGGCAGACAAGTAGCTCCCCTGAGAAGACTTTCATATCAAGCTGCATTGAATGCAGAACCCCTGATGTCCACTGATCACGGACCGACCTCGCCCCTCCCTCAGTCCCCCACCGTGCGTTTCCCCAGGCTATCCATCTCTGGACCTTTGCACTCCCCCGGGCCATTCTCAGTGCCCAATTCTCCCCTTCCCCTGTCTGCTGAAGCCCTGACTGCTAAAACCAACTCCCTGCACATCGGAGAAGTGTGCAATCTAATCCAGGACTTGTGTGGTCAATTCAAGGTCCTCGTCCTCTCCGAAGAAGAGGAGTTATTATGTTCACGACTCAAGGGCATGTCCTTGAATGTTCGCATTGAAGCAATCACGGACAATCTCCACCGACTGTGTTACATGATCCAGTGTCTGTCTGTGGAAAACTTTCCCGAACTGGTTGAACAGCTGGCACTGAGATTCCAATCCCAAGCAATGACAGTATCGCTGACTGAAAACAAACTGAATGCTGTTGACCAGCTGTTTAACAGCATGTCTTTGAACACATTTCATCAAAAGCTTGAAGAAATGACTGAATCCATGACCAAGCTAGAAATGAGACCCAAGGCTTCGCAGGTTGATCTGGACACTGTTTGTGGTCTGCTGAGGTACATCCTCACCACCGATGAACTGGACACTGTCACTATCATGTCGTACTTCCAGCGCTTGTACATCTTGTGATCAGTAACCACAACTAACCAGTCACAACCATACTGGCTATTTTGCAGATCTTTGTGAATTCATGGTTCACGCAAACTTTTGTTCAGTGCTGTTGTCATATCTGATTTTGCTGTTCAGTATTGTGATGTTATTTATACCGTAAATTATACGGTGATAATTGCCCAAGGCAGTATGTATCGACCTTGTCACATACCCATCTTACATATATTATATATATGACGATTGACGAGTAATATATATGTGGAGTAATGAGTCATTGATGCTGTGAATCATTTGATTTCTGCTTAATTGCTTATCTTAATGTAAAGTTCATTTGAGTTAAGGATTTATTTAGTCAACTGATTGTTGGCCAGTTCATCAAGTGGACTAAACAATATATTGTAATCACTTCATTTGGTTCAAAGTATTCGGAGTACTTGAACAAACCAAAAATTGTGATTAAGTTTCAAAGTAAACCTAAGATTTTCGTTGTTGGTGAGACCCCCAATGTTTTGTGAATGGTGCAAATAAATTTGAATTCATTTGAAATTCAAATAGTGATTGTTTTTGAATAATAGCTGATTGTTTTCTGATATGAAAATTTGTTAGGGGCTTTTTATAAATACTTTTCAAAGACAGGCAGTCTTCAATCTTTATAATTAAACTTGAACTGCCCATTATCTAAAAGAAAACCTTCTGGAAGGAAAACCTTGCAGATATAAGAATATGACAAGTAGTGCCCAAGAAGCCCTTGCATGAGGGTAGGCCCTAAAGCAAAGGATGTCAAAATTTTTGGGACTATGTCTCAGTTTTGACCTCCCTGAGGCTGAGGGTTATTCTTTTCTATAAAATAAAAGTGTTAGCCATACTCTTGAGTCTTACAGAACTAAAGTGAGTGATGATTCAGGATATCAAAATTCTCTATTTCAGAAAGGAGAAAGTTGCCTAGTGGCTAAGGCAAATTGTCAAGTCCAGCTGCCAAGTACGGCGTATAAGGAGAACATTTTTGAGGCGTCACAGTTCTTGTAACAGGTTAAAGTTATCAGGTCTAATGATTCTATGTAGTTTAGACTGATACATTTTGAGGATATTGTACACTTCCTTGTATCAACAAATTTTCTTTTCTCATAATTAATTTGAACTGGATCATTTGCCAGATTGGGTGAAAATAAATTACTGGCCCTCCGCCATGGTTTTTGCACTCCAGTGACCCCATCAGCATAATCTTACTATAAATTCGTGGTCTTTCCCAGCCTGAGTGTAGGGTGCCCATGCACAAAAACTTGCATGCAACCATTTCTCACCCACTGGAAGGACATAGGCCGGGTTTTATGTTCAAAATTTATATTTAATATTTTGCCCCTCCTCTAACCCAATTTCACGGGTATTGCCAGTACACGTATTTCCCCCAAAACAGAGAAAAATACATTCCTGCAGAGGAGGTGGGCAGGGGCAGGCAATTGTCTGTACACTTATAACTGCCTGCAATCACTTTCAAAAGTTTTTTATAACAACAAGAGTCAATCTTTGAACCTGAAGAAGTGAATTTTTCCTTAATTAATTAAATACATTGCGAAAATGGCCTCCTTTGATATTTGATTGGTCAACATGGTGACTAGTGATGATGTCACCAACTTGACTGTGATATCCCAACAAGTGGTTGTGACATCACATTCATAATGAGGCTAATAGCTGTTCTTGATTTCATGGCCAAACACTTCAGTGATTTTTTCATCCCAGCTTAGAGGTTTTGCGGTGTGATGTGAACTGGTGTCATCAGTACCTATCACAAACAAAATATGTAAGCACAACTGTACGCATTATCAAAATGATTGATTAGGAAATTGTTTAATATGTGTCCAATCTCCTGAAACCAATTGAACCAAGTCAAAATCTCAAGAATTTGCAAGCATTTTTTCGTCTTACTTTTTTCCACAACAGTACAGTGTAGATAGCCTTGGTTTGGCAGAAAGGGAATGCAAATGCCACGAAGTCAGCCTGTGAATTGACTTTTCATATTCAAAGAAGTCACAGATTGAGGGCCAAAAAGTTGACAAGTGGACCTATACTTGCTCCAGTTTCTTATTATAGGTCTACTCACTCTACTGGCCCTGCTGGATTTGTTCTATATCAAGTGATCAGACCTTGTCGTCATGGAAGATTTTTTCAAATAAATAATTTTTCGTAAATCTCCAGGTACAAAACTATACATTAGTAGGTTAACTTTATATTTGAATCTCAAAATGATCCTGTATCACAGAGAGAAGAAAACAGTGAACGTCAAACTCGTCACATGTGACCCTTCTCCTTACAACTGACACAGATTTATGAATTGACCACCATGAACGACCAATTATGGCAGCCGCAACTACAACACAATGAAGCAGTGCTTTGTCTATTTTTAGTGTTCACACTTTACACCAGATGTCCAGATAGATGTGATGGGCTTGCTAATTTTTCTTTAGAAACAGCTACTGGCATCTTACAGCTGATATTGTATGGCCCAACATAGGCCTAATTGAAGTCACTAAAAATATACCTGGTTTTAACTCACCTAGAGTCCTAGATTTTTTCCCCAATGTATAATTGTATATATTATAATTCCTCTCCTGTTTTCCATCATGATGACATTGGTGATAAAATTGTATTGTCTTGTGAATCTGTATGTAATTTGCAGAATAATCATAATCCCAATCATGACACCTTAGGCCCTAATACTAAATTGTCTCAATGAATCATGTGGCTCATGCCCCTTGAGACCCTGGGCAGTCTTTCCAAAGAACTTTTTGTTTTTGCTTGTCGGACCCTTTTTTGGCAAACTGACAACTGTTTTACTACCGGACAATACAGCTCCTTCTGACCGAAAACTCTCAAGATTGGAATGACCTGTTATTCAAAGATTAGGTGAGACATAATCGATTTTTAGCTTGGCAGATCTGCAAACATAACAGGTTTTCTGCAAACGATAGATAAAAAGCTTACGATTTATTTGATTGCGCCATAATAACAAATTGAGATAACAGCTTTTTGTTTTAGGCCCTAACAAACAACCTCAGAAAAGTACCTTGAGAAGATCTGATAAGCTAAAATCAATTATGTCTGTATTGTCTGGCCTTATTACCATCAAACGTTTTCTTGGTTCGTTCCAACTCCAACATTTATTTAAACAATCAAATGATAATTTTCATACTTTAACAACGTACAAATATATTCCTCATAATTATTTCCACAATCTATCAACAATCTATGAATATGTAAGAACGTACTCACAAATTGCGTCCAACACTGTACAAATCAGCAATGTCCAACAACTCTAAACAGTGTCCATTCATTGGAACCTCCATCAAACCGATTCATGATGACTACTAAAGTCAGATTCAGATAATAGTCTGTTCCAAAAGTTTAGAAGCACTTCCTGTTGATTACACTTCGCCCTTCCTCATTGTATGCGTCTCGCGAAACCCACATTCCTTGGAAAGTTGACAACGAGGCCAAAATTGAGCCTCCGATCCACACTGAATATTTTCTCTCGTCAGGCGCAATGACTTTGATGGAAGGCCTGATTTTGAGAGGGGCAAGTTCTCGAATTTCCGCCAGTATTCGCTGGTCGATGTTTTGGAACATTGTGTTCCCACCAGACAAGACGATATTGCCATAAAGATCTTTTCGAATGTCAATGTCACATTTCAATATGCTGTTAAATGCGGCTTCATGGATCCCATAAGATTCTATACCTACCATTGCTGGTCTAAACAAAGCCTCAGGACAGCGGAATCTCTCTGAGCTAATCGTGACCGTGTTGCCATCGGGAAGGTCATAAGTGGCGAATGTATCGCAGTCATCAACTTTCATTGTCTCGGCTGCAACGTCCTTTTCTTGATGTTGGGCTCTGGTCAATTCTGCTTCAAAGTTATTAGCGACATAGCACTTCTTTTCTTTTAAATCACGAACAATTTCGTACTCGGCCGATGTAGTCAGACTGTAGCCTCGCTCCATGCATAGCTTGGTGAGGAACGTTGTGAGGTCACGTCCTGCGAGATCAAGTCGAATAATAGCATGCGGAAGAGCGTACCCTTCGTAGATTGGAACAGCATGTGTCACACCATCGCCTGAATCTAAAACAATGCCTGTCGTTCTGCCTGATGCGTAGAGAGACAGTACGGCCTGAATGGCTACATACATGTTGGGAATGTCAAAAGTTTCGAAGCAAATTTCGGCCATTTTTTCTCGGTTAGCTTTTGGATTTAGAGGTGCTTCGGTCAGGAGAACGTTATGCTCAGGAACTTCAATACGTAGTTCATTTGTGAAAGTGTGGCGCCAGATCTGTTCCATAGCATCCCAGTTCTCTACAATTCCATGACGTATGGGATATCTAAGAGCGAGGATTCCTCTCTTCGACTGCGCCTCGTCTCCAACGTACACCTCTCTTTTGCCCATTCCAACCATGACCCCCTGTGAACAAACAAATGAAAAATTTCTACAATGCTAAGACAAGGAGAGTTATGAGACCATGGATGAGTTAAATCCAAAGTAATTTGTTTTAATTTGATTATTAATCTATGTCATTCTACTGTATGATGGCCAATGAATTTAATTAAACAAAATTTTTAATCATTGAAGGTGTGACACTTAATCAGATACTACATAATCAGGACAATGAAGCACATTGTTTCGGTGGGAGGCCAAACAATAAAATTCTGTAAAGTTAACGTCTTGGCATGACATTTTATAATATTAATGCATTGACAATTGGATTTCATTGAACTGAACCTGCAGTTCTGTGGACATTTCATGTTATTTTTGAGTCTGCAAATTAATGATTTATATACCATACATTTGCAGAATATTTTTACGAGTCTTTAGTGACTTAAAATGCTGTTACAAAAGTGGTCACTCGATTTCTATAAATTTTAGATTCTCATTCCTTTGTGATGTAAAAATACTGTACCGTGTGTTTGGGTTTGCCAACAATGGAAGGGAAAACAGCTCGGGGAGCATCATCGCCAGCAAAACCAGCTTTACACATCCCCGACCCATTGTCAATGACAACAGGCGGATGATGTTCCTCATCTGCCATTGGTCGCTCTTCTACACCTCTGCTTCTGAAATAAAATAAGAACAAAGTCATTAATCTGAAAACCAATGAAAATCACTGAAATTCATGAGAAGAGTCACACTGATCCCAGAAACACACAACACCGATAATAATTTTGAATGGTAATTTAAAACTGTAAACAGCTACATTGTGGACATGCAAAAAGTGAAAAAGTGACACCGCGGAATTTTTAACAGAGGTGCCGGAAGGAAAAGAGGGCGGCAGGGACGGTCGGTCGAGCAAGGACAAATCTAATTCGCACAACAAAAATTTAATGTAGCGGCAATATTAATTTTGAATTTATACTACAAATTTTTGCCTAAATTCACCGTAAATTAAGGCCTTATATTAAATGTTTTTTCTTGAGATCAAAAGGGCAACCTTGCCCCTCTGCCCCTCCTGGCCAAGGGCAGGAGGGGCAGTTGCCCCCCCCCTGCCCCCCCTGTTCCGGCACCCTTGCGCGGAAATTAATAATTTTGCGATTCCACTGATAACTACGGTGGCCAGGATGGGACATGGAGAATAAAAAATTGAAAATGTTACTTCGTTATCTCAATCTAACAGTCACTGTAATATCGTGATAATAATCTTCAACATTACATAATGCCACATACATTAAAAAAATTGGGCACAATGGCCCCAGTGGGGCACATGGGTGGCACAATGGCCTTAGGGGCACATGTGGGTACACGGGGGTTAAAGTGGAATAAACGGCACAGGGGCACAATGGGCACAATGAGCACATGTTGCATAGAGGGTTACATGGGTGTACAAGGGGGGCAGAGGCACATGGGGCACACATATATACAAGGGGCACAGGGGGGCACATTGAGCATATGGGGCACAATGGGCATTTCGTTATCTCAATTATTAGCTTATTCGTTATTTCTATATGAAGTCGACTGTTATGTTGACATAACGAATAAGTGACGAAGGTTATATTCAGATAACAAAATAACTACAATGTATTTCATTATCTCAATATAACAGTTGACTGTGCAAGGGAGCATAGGGGAGCACAGCGGGCACATGGGGCACATTGGGAACATGAGCAAAAGGAGCACAATAGGGGAAAGTTTGCGGTACATAGGGACACAAGGGGACGCAATGGGCATATCGAGGGACATGGCTCTACAAGGGATACAGGTGGCACATTGAGCATATGGGGCAC
This sequence comes from Platynereis dumerilii, assembly GCA_026936325.1. Classification (NCBI taxonomy): domain Eukaryota; kingdom Metazoa; phylum Annelida; class Polychaeta; order Phyllodocida; family Nereididae; genus Platynereis; species Platynereis dumerilii. The sequence goes on along the minus strand of JAPTHN010000002.1, from coordinate 78,414,285 downwards.
AATGGGCATGGGGCACCTATTACACGGGGAGCACATAGGTGTACAAGGGGCACATTTCGTTATCTCAATATAATAGTCAACTGTTATATTGAGATAACGAATTGGTAATGACAGATATTGAGATATAACAAAACACTGTTATAATGAGATAACAAAATAACATTTCAATATCTCAATATTACAGTTGACTGGGCAAGGGAGTATAGGGGAGCAGAGCAGGCACATGGGGCACTTTTGGAACATGAGCAAAAGGGGCACAATGGACATACGGGAACATTGAGCATATGGGGCACATTGGGCATGGGGAGCACCTATTACAAGGGGTCACATTTAGGGGCACAGGGGTACATGGATGGGAGCAATTTGAGGATATAAAGGCACATTGGGCATAGGGGCCACAGAGGGGCATATGCAGTGGCGTAACTGGGGGGTCTCGAGTGGGGGGGGCACCTGGGAGGGCATGCGATTCCCTGGGGGGGCCCCCACTATACTAACTGTATATTTTAGCCAGAGTTGAAAGTTCATATGGGGGGCACCTGGGGGGGGCACCTGGGGGGGGCACCTGGGGGTCCAATATGGGGGGCAGGTGCCCCCTGTGCCCCCCCCCCATGGGGATGCCACTGGGCATATGAGGGTGCAGGGGGGAAAATGTTTGGTCAAGGTGTCAGGAACAGGAGGAGACATGTATTTTTGTCAAGAGTAAGGTATGTTTTTAATTATCAGCCAAAAACTTACTGCCAAAATAAAATGTCTTGACTTTAACTTTTGTTTACGGAATTCGAGTGCTCAAAATAAGTAATCACAATAGTACTGTCGACAGTCCCCACAGATCTCTGTGACTGTCATAGGCGTATTTCGCGGGGGGTCAGGGTGCTGCAGCCCCCCTGGCATCAGGCAAATGGCATACATTAGGGCAAATCCTGACCAATCAGGGCCGATCAACTCACCAGTATATTATCCTACCAGTACCTTCAAGCGCATGGGATCTTCGTGGATCAACTGCCATGCCATGGTGACGGTCACATACATGCCATGTTAAAATTTTAGGGCAAAATTGCGAAAGCCCCCCAGCGAAACGTCTGTCCTGTACGCCTATGGTGACTGTCGCCTTCAAAGTTCACTGTTCACGATGAAATAAATAATTTCCTGCCGAGGAAAACTCCAAGCCCCCCCCCCGTTTTATTAAATAGTTGCCGCCTAAAATTTTAAGGGATGCCTATATTTGTCACATTTGTCATGATTTGTGTGTACAGAAGACAGGAACAATGCACTGGATATGCTGGAGAAACGTGAAACTGAAACTGTGAAAGTACCATTTTCAATGATTTTGCCCCTGGGGACATTTTTGACCTGCTGGTCTCCCCAACAGGTTTTTCGTCTGTATCAATTCACACCATACACAGAGAAGTTCCACATATTTCACTCATCCGTTTCCGTAGCCAGAACCTATCAAAATTTGTAATTCTTACCAGAAATTCAGTCGTCCTCAAGTTTGATAATTTTACTTCCGAGTTAACGACAACATGGCATTCGTCATTGTGACGTCACTATATTGCGTCACTATTACATTTCCTCCAGCTGGCGCTCTCGTATATTACAACTGAACAGTGATGCCCCTCTAGTCTATCTCAGACACGTTCAAATTTCCAGCTGTCCTGACTTATTAGGCTTTTCACAAGCTTGTTCAACTGTAGCATTTTTTCTCATTACATTGTATTACAGAAATTTATTTACTTATTTATTTGTAAGGGCCATTCTCAAATTTAGGCACATTTTTGTACATGTTGGCCTAGGTCTGCTGATCTAATGTTGGCCTACCAATTGAAATTCACATAAAAAAAAAAAAAATCAAATTTGTACTAAATGCAATCCCCTGTTAAATGGGAAAATTTGAAAAATAATGAATATATTCAAAGATTTTTGGCTGTCATTTCCCCTCATCTTTTTATCCAATTACCCCCCTCCCCCAATTTTTTTCAACAAATGTATTTTACTTTTCTTCTTCCTAAATTTCTTTTTTCAAATCTTTTCTTTTCACCTTTTAAGATTTATCAGTTTTTTTTTTTCAAATATATGTACATGTAGCCTATACATTTTTCCCAACATGTTGTTCCGATACGATACGATACGATATTTTTTATTGACACGTTCACAAACAAACTGAACACTTTGTCAAAATGAAAATGAAATACAATAAATCATAAATCAGTACAGTACAGACATAACATGAACACACACATAACTAAATTGAACAAAACCTGAAACTGAATCTGGCAAACCTCCATGCATTGAAACTGTTGACTTAATTAGATTCAAATTGGCCCATTAGATAAACAACATGTTAGTCCCACCCTTCCCTCAATCGTGAAATTTGAGCGATAAACTCATCACATGGCAGTGAAATGTCATATTCATCACATTTCAACATAATTTCAAATTTTTTGTCATTGTCAAAATCATTAAAATCGCATATAAAGCCATTCAGAGAATCAAAACAGCCTTGCCTTTCTTTGTTAAATTTTGCACAAGTCATTACAAAATGGAATTTTGTTCCATATTCCCAGGTTTTGTTTTCTACTTTTCTTTTTAAATGTTCACTCCATGTTTTGCTGCTAATTAACTAATTATATCATTAGAGCATATATCAAATTGGGTAATTGGGAGACCTTGGGAGTATTGAAATCACAGTTGCTTAAGTTCTATAACCAGAATCACGGTGCATGGTCACGGTGCAACAAATTGGCAGCACTGACTTAAGGTTAACATGACTTCCTGTTTGATCGAAGTATTGGCTTGGAGAAAGCACATCTTTCAGAAAAAGTCAATTCATATAAAATCAAATTGCCTTCAGCTATAGAATACCTTTAAGAATTGTCTATACATGTAGTCACTGTGGACCAACCTATGCAAAGTAGTATGACCTTGAAACATCTTTGATATTTGATTAACTGCCTCCACAGTTTCAGTGTGAGCTGCCAAAAAATTCTGTGTTGACATGGCCATATATGAGAATTTAGTATCCTCGATTTGTCATGTTAGTCATTCCATTTAATATCCTATGCAATATGCAAGGGATTTCCATAAGTTCTGTTCAACCAGTCATAATTTTTGCCATATTTGATGTAGAAACATGATATTTGGGTTAGACAATACTGATGTAATTTGCAAACAACACCTAAAAATTCAGATCACACAGATGCAAATAAATGCTTAATCAGTTGCCACAGAAGTCATGAAATGCGGCCCAGACTTTGTGGTGCTTACTTAAAACGAATGTAACACCTGCTTGCATTATACATGTCTTTTCTTATTGAATTAAAGTATATATTCATAATTTTTTTTCGTGATATACAATCAGTTAATTATAAAATCATTAATAACAATGGAAATTGGTATTATTGTCACATCTCAGTTACTTTACCATCACTCATGTAGTTTTCCAGTTTTTTATGAGATAAGCAATTTTTTGGATATGGATGGCATCATTTATACAATGTACCTGTTGAATTTCTTCAATTTAATTAGATAAAAAACTATCAGAGAGAGTAAGAACCTTTTATCATACACACAAGGAAGACATTATGAGTGACAGAACTTAATGAAGATTGTACAAACTTTTTCTGAATGAAGGGAACATGCATTGGGAGACCCGAAAAAAGAATACTGCACAATGCCAAAATTGACCTTAACATGAATACTGAGGCATCTTTATTTAGACATGGCTAGAAAGTATGAGTGAGTGAGTGAGTGATTTTGTGTTTTACGCCCCATCAGCACCGATGTGGGCTATTTAGAGGCTACATTGGTTTAGTAGATTATCTTTAATCTAATTTCTCATAATTTGTAAAAGTAGTCAGTGTCCTGAGAAACTGTATTAGACTTGATGCTGAATTTTCTAAGAACAAATGTTTAAGGTTATCTGATTGAAATGGTCGATGGTGTAGAATGTTATTACATTCTAACAGAATATGTTTAATTGTTAATGGATTCTGACACTGTTCGCATAGTGGTGCAGGATTACCGTTTAATAGGTGTGAATGCGTAAGTCTGCTGTTCCCTATAAGACATCTAGGAATTACGATTTGCTCTCTGCGTGAGTGCACATCAATTTTTATATCTTTCATGACTTGTAGTAGTATTGTGCGTAGTTTGTTTCGTTGGCAACCATTCCATCGTACTTGCCAACTATACTTGGTAAAGTCATTGATATGCTTTCTAAAATCCATGTAAGGGACGACATAGTCAGTGAAGTTTTTACTTAAGGCTTTCTTCGCATGAAGATCAGCCATCTCATTTCCTTTGATATCAACATGACTTGGGATCCAACAAAATATAATCTCCTTGTTTTCTTCCATCGCTGCTAAGGTAAAAAGAATGTCTAATACAAGAGGTGTTTCCACCTGCTTGTTAGCTATTGCCTGTAATGCAGACTTTGAGTCAGAGCAAATTACAAAATTGTTAGTTTCTGAGTTGACTGCCATTTCTACCGCCTTGTAGATGGCTGTCAGTTCTGCTGTGAATATTGAGCAGACATCAGGTATACGTTCATTACAGTAATTTGTTTTTGCGGAGGTGACTGCATACCCAGTGAGGAGTCCATCCTTGGACCCGTCTGTGTAAAGAAACTTGTATGACGGATCTTATCGTAAAGAATTTACTCTGGTATTCCAGGGGACTTGTAGAAGATTTTCTTAGACTTGTCAAAGTCTAGAATACAAATTGGTGAAGGAAGGGTCCACGGAGCAATTGATGGAACCTGCACTTCAGCAATTATGCAGTTGTCTTTGTTTATTATGTCAAAATAGGGTTTCATGCGAAGCCCTAGAGGTTGTATTGTCCTTGGCTGGAAAACTGGGTAAAAAGCCGGATTTGTTGGACATGCTGCCAGTTTTACCAAGTGTTGCAGTGAAAGTTTAATACGCCGTAGAGACAATGGAGGCTCTTTCGCAAGGACATATAGACTCTCTATTGGGGATGTTCTAAATGCCCCAAGACACAGGCGAATGCCCAGATGGTGTACTGTATTTAGACATCTGAGGTAAGACGGTCTTGCTGATCCATATACGATACACCCGTAGTCAAGACGTGATCGTGTAATTTCCCTATATAGTCGTAGCAACACAGTGGTCTCCACCCCAACTGAGCTTGCTAACTACTTTGAGAAGATTGAGAGACTTCAGACATTTAGCTTTGAGTTCTGTGATATGAGGAATAAAAGAGAATTTGGAATCCAGTAAGACTCCTAAGAATTTGTAGTGGTTTACTACTTTGATTTTCGAATTTTCTAACATAATGGTTGGATCCGGTTGAAGACTTCTGGGAGGATAGAAGTGCATACACACCGTTTTATTTTTGGAGAATTTAAAACCATTCTCATGTGACCATTTTTGTAACCTGTTTAGGTTTAGTTGTAGTTGTCGTTCGATACTTGGCATTTTGGTTGACTTAAATGCAATGAGGAAGTCATCAACATACAAAGAGCATTTGATATTCTCCTTTATATGTCGAACTATGTTGTTAATCTTGATGTTAAAACATGTGGGGGAGAGAATACTTCCCTGTGGAACTCCCATTTCTTGGTTAAAGTTGTTGGATAGTGTGCTTCCTATTCTGACTTTGAAGTGGCGATCTTGAAGGAACACTTTTATAAATTGAGGAAGCCTCCCTCGGAGACCCATTTCATATCATGAATGTCCTTCATAATTCCAAATTTTCAAGATGTTCTTTCTTGATGAAGGCATCTCTTATGTAAGTTTCCAATGATACTAAGTGGTCCAAGGTACTTCTTTTGGACCTGAAACAACACTGATATTCTGTTATAGCTTCAGTTGATTCCAAATACCAGACTAGTCTATTGTTGACCATCCTTTCCATGGTTTTAAGTAAGTGCAATCGGACGATAGTTAAGTGGGTCACTGTGGTCTTTGTTAGGTTTTGGGACTGGTATTACTATCGCTTTCTTCCACAGTGCTGGGAATGTACCGAAGTCCCATATTCTATTATAAATCTGGAGCATAATTTTAAGACTGGCTTCAGGTAAATGCTTTAACAGTTGATAATGAACTTCGTCTGCTCCCGTGGCAGAGTCTTTGGCCTTGTTTAAGGCTACTTTGAGTTCTTCCATAGAGAAGGGTATGTTGTATTCTTCAGTGTTATCTGACTGAAAATTTAAATGTTCTTGTTCTGCCCTCTTCTTAAACTGTTTAAATTCTGTGGTGTAATTATTTGTTGAGGAGTTAAATGCAAATTGATCTCCTATCCTGTTTGCAATTTCTTCTGTTGTTGTGATCTCTTCATCTCAATTACTAGATGTTGGATATGGGAAGATATATCTCTACTTTGTATTTTCTTTATCATTTTCCATACTTTGGAACTGGGTGTACGAGTATCTAGAAAGTATGAGAAAATGTATTTACAGGGTGCTGTCATTAGTTTAGGAAGTTGTGAAATGGCTATGAATGTTTTGAATATATTCTGTTCTATATATATCTAGTACTAATTACATATTTTGACAAGATAGGCCTACATCAAGTACATGTATACACATGTGTTTCTTAAGAAGATCCCGGCCGCATTTCATGACTCTGGGTTTCCATTTCAACAAATCAACAATTTATTTTTTTACTTCTATGATCTGATGTTTTGGAATCACTTGCAAAGTACCTCAATATCAACTGACCCAAATATCATTTTTCTGCATAAAATCTAGCAAAAGTTATGGCAAGTAGAACAGAACTTATGGAAAACCAATCATAAAGTTCAAAAGGTCTGCACAACACCAACAGTGATCTAAATACGAGGACTTTGACTCTTTGAGGCATTGATTTTTACAGCTGCTTGCAGCCTGAATTACAGAAGGCATTTTCAGTAAGCTTCTGACCATATAGGAGGCCGCACTATTTTACCTATCACTTTGAAACTTAGTATACAGTCTAAACATAATTTAATCTTGCTTCCATCAACTTTTGGTAAACTTCTGTGACATCAAACTTTTTATTTTCGAAATTAAAATGTTCGTTTTTGGCGCGAATTTCAAATGACAAGCTGCAGTGAAACCAGCAGCAACAGCAGCAGTCAGATCCAGTGTTTGCAGATTCAATAAAAGAATGAAGGAAGGGGTGAGTGAGTGAGAGAGTGAGTTGGTTTTTTACGTCTCATCAGCACCTGAGTGGGCTATTTAGAGACATACTTGGTTTGTGTCAAGGTTCTTGATATGTTAAGTCTGTGAGATGTGACGGGTGCTTTTTTGTTGCTTGTCAATTTTCTCTTGTCTGTGCAAGGAAATCGTTGGTCTGTTGAGCTGTCTTGATTTGTTGTTTTGGATGGTTTCCTGCACTCAGAAGCCAAAGTTTGTTTCTTCTTCGGTTGTTGGAGTGACATTTTTTTCTGTAGAGCATAGGATGGTTGACTTTGTTGAATCTTTTTACTGGTTGGTGTACGTAAATCAGACTCAGGATATTTCACAGTTTCTCCCATCTTTAGTCAGTCTAGTGAAGGCGTTGTCCGAAAGACGTCCTTGAAATGGTTCTCCAAAACTTGAATCCTCCTCCGTGGTGATGAATGTAGAACTGGTCTTGGGTAATATGTGCTTGGCTTCAGGAAACAAACATCCTGTGTCAATCTGAAATTGTACAATTTCCTTTTCTCTCTTGCAGACATTACAGTTGTGGCTAAACGCAGGGTGGTCCCCTCTGCAATTGACACAATGCGAGGGCCTGAAACATGGTTTGGCTCTCGAGTGAGTGTGATCTCGATCACCACAATTGGCACAAATTGTGAACCGTCTACATGTTGTGCTGATATGGCCATACAATTGGCAATTGAAACAGCGCTTTGGTCGAGGAAAGAGTGGGCAAACTCTGCACTTTTCAAAAGCCACAGGTACTTTCTCGGGTACATTGTTGTTTTTGAATGTCAGTTTTATGGATTCATAACCATTTCGTTGGGACAAACGTTTGAATTGGGTAATAAAATGTTTTTGGAACCACTTTGTGAGTTGTGAGTCAGAGCATGTCTTGCTCTCTTTCGAGAAGATAATGCCTCTGCCTGGTTTTTGGAAAGGTTCAATGGGGACTTGTGTATTCGCTATTTCTTTGACAAATGTCAATTTCTCTTTTTGTGTGTCATTCTTTGGTTGAATGAGAAACTTTCCATTGACTTTATTGTATCTGCTACTGTGTTGTCACAAATGTCCGCAACAATTTCGTACACATCGATTGCTGATAGGTTCTCCAGTGATTTTTCAATACCAGTTATCACGAGGCAATTTTCATCTTTTGAATTTCCATCTTCTGAAATGTGTGAGGGGTGGTCAGGGTCAATCAAGTCATCCGAGGATGTTCTAGTCCTTTGGAATCTTCGTAGTCAAGGCGCAAATTTTTCGATCTCAGCCTGGTTTCCCACTGAGGGATGCGCACCTTGGTAACCCGGTTGACGTACGATCCGGTTTGGAATCATGGTAAATGACATATTCATTGATATTCCCCTGTAAGGTAGGGGACACACCGTGCATGCGCACTGTCTCATGTTGGTCACTAAGGATAGAGGTCTTCACCTTAGTGTTACCACCCACCGCCACGAGGAGGCCCAAGACCTGCGGGGGAAGGAAGGGATGAAGGAAGGAAGGTAGAAGGGAAGGAAGGGATGAAGAAAGGACTGAAGGAATGAAGGAATGACTGAAGGAAAAAAGGAAGAAGAAAAGAAGGAAAAAAAGGGAGGGGGAGGGAGGGAGGGAGGATATACAAAGATAGATAGATAGATAGATAGATAGATAGACAGATAGATAGATACTATCTATAAGCAGCTGTTAAAGTGCTTGCACGTTATTTTTTAAGGGATATAAGGTTAGAGGAAATGTAATAATAATAATAATAACAACAGGCATTTGTATAGTGCTAATTCCAGTAAACTGCTCACTAGCATTTGTGCATGATGGATCTATTTGTAGAAACTCTTAAACAGGTGAGTTTTAAGATTTCTTTTGAAACCATCAAGTGTCTTGGAGGCCTTGACATTCTCAGGGAGTTGGTTCCACAGTTTTGGAGCGGCATGTGAAAAGGCTCTGTCTTCGTATTTGTTTTTGTTGTAGGAAGTTGGTACATTTAGGAGTATTTTGTTATTGCTCCTCAGATTACAATTTCTTTCAGATTTTTGCTGAATCATATTTTGAACATACAAGGAGCTACAAGGGAGCTTGTCCATTTAATGCTTTCCAAGTTGTTGACATGAGTTTGAATTGTATTCTGGCCAGGATTGGCAGCCAATGTAGTTGCTTCCTATTCTGGCTTACACTGAAAAAAAGGTTTGTGTGAAACAGACAAAACGAACGTTAGCTGGTGTCCGTCCAAAATTTTTTGTAAATTCAGACAAAAGGTATGTGTATTTTTGATATTTCATTGATCAAATCACACAAAAATTTGATCAAGATTGACAATGAAATGTCAAAAATACACATACATTTTGTCTGAATTTACACAAAATTTTGGACGGACACCAGCTAACGTTCGTTTTGTCTGTTTCACACAAACCTTTTTTTCAGTGTACACTGTCATAATTTTTCAATAAGTCGAACTGCCGAGTTTTGGGCTATTTGAAGTTTATTTATTAGGCGACTCGATGTTCCATGCAGAAGACCATTTCCATAGTCTAGGTGAGGAGTGACAAGCGCATTGACTACTGTTTTGCAAGTTTCCTTGTCCAGAGACTTCCTAATTTTTGAAATATTTCTTAAATTGAAATAGGCATTCCTGCACATTTTGTTGACTTGTTTTTCCATAAAAAGATTATGCCTAGATTTCTAACATGATCAGCTGCATTGATTTTGACATTGTCAACATGGATTGATGATACTTGGAGTTTATTAAGCTGGTGTGGACTGCCTATGAGCAGTAATTCAGTTTTTTCTCCATTGTTGCAAAGCTTGTTTTCATGGAGAAATTTCCTGATTTCAGCGATGCACTTTTCCATCTTTACAACCGCATTTCTCTGATCTAAGAATGTTGGCTTGAAAGAGAGAATAAGTTGCTCATCATCGGCATATTTTTGGTCTTTAACTTGATTTTCAGCCACTTCGCTTAATGGAGCGATATATGGATTAAATAGGATTGGTCCTAATTTTGAACCTTGAGGAACCCCAAATTTGAGTGGAAGTTTGGCTGATGTTTTGTCATTAATTATCACTGACTGTGACTTATCAGAAATGTATGACTTAATCCAGCATAGTGCAGAATCATGAATACCATATCTGCTTTCCAGACGGTTCAGTAGAATCTTGTGATCAATTGTATCAAAGGCGGCTGAAAGGTCCAGTAGTACGAGCATTGTTACCTCACCCTTTGCTGATATTCAACATGATATCGTCATGGATCTTCGTTAGGAGGGTTTCAGTGCTGTGGAATTTTCTGTAAGCTAATTGTTTCTCATCATCCAGGTTGTTTGTAGTGAGGTGGTCTGTATATTGTTTAATAATAGCACTTACAATAAGTTTGCCCAGGAAAGGCAGATTTGATACTGGTCTATAATTCTTATAGATAAGAAGTACTCCATATACGGAGTATCATTGGAAGCTTAATATTGAGCATAGTTTTTGATTAAAAAAATTAACTGTGCAATGTTCATCATTTTATCAAATATGTTATTCCCGGTAAATTTGTGATAGTAATTTATCTTATATAGTTCACCATATATATTTAGCTTAAATTGGCTTTTCTATTTTTGCCATATCTTGATCATATCTAGAGTTATAATAATTATGGGCTCATGGCAAGCTAGCAGTGATGACGTCACGGGGGGAGAGGTGGCCCCAGTTTGTAGCATCCCTGCATGGCTCACTCTGTGCCAGTCATGAGGAGTGCTGTGACAGGAGCGCTCTTCACGCTCAATGTGGTGGTCCTAGGCTTACGTCACAGCGACAATGACAACGTCATCAAAGCGACAAGACGTTCAGGTGAGCGTTACATTTATTTATTTAATTTATATTATATGCCTTCCGATTCTGAAACAATCAAATTGTCATTATCAAAAGAAAGATATCAATGATTTATTTTATAAGTATCTACAGAAGAAGTCACCACCTGTAAACTTTTATGGACTTAATTTCAATGACAATGATTACAGTGGCGGATACAGGGGGGGCCTAGGGGGCCCGGGCCCCCCCTAGACCACCAAGATTTATAGTAGCTTTTTGAAGAAAAATTGCGATAATACGGGCCCGCGAATGGTGAAACACGTCCGGGCCCCCCCCTAGACCGTCGTGTCTGGATCCGCCACTGGATTAAGTGGGTAGGTTTAGGCCTATAGGCCTATATATTGATGACTTCGACCCCTTTTATAGCCAATTTATGCTATTATTAATTTCACTCTATCATCTTGTGAAACTGATTTTTTTTAGTTCAAGGAATCAGTTAAATATTATTAGCTGACATCCAACACTAGTCTGTAGCATATTTCAGATTTATGTACAGTTTAGGTATTTTAGCAAATTGCCACTTTGATATTCATGAAATATATAGTGTAGAGCCTTTTTAGCAGCTTTTAGTAAAATCAATAGAACCAAATTGAAGAAATAAACATTTGTTTCCTTTCACGAATGATTGCCTTTGGAACAGCATACATGATACATTTAAGCAATCGATTGCATAACCGTGGATCCATTAAAGAGCTATTTATAGACCAGAGGAAGGTGCATGTGAACCTTTGCAGTGTGTAACTGGAGAAGTGTGTTATTTCAAATGACGAATTGCCAGGAGTGTGAGACAGTGAAATGTCATTTAGAGCCAAAATGGAAATGCTCATAGGGTTCATTTGCAACACAATAGCTGATCTACTAAAAATCAATGCATAGCATTTGGAATTAGCCTCAAGGTTGAATAGGAACAAGGTGTATCCAAGGGAGTAGCTTTGGCTCCCATGAATGCATTCATTGAACATTCCTTATAACACCTTTGTTGAACCAACAATCTTGTCTAAACATATAGCACAATCAACCGGAAATTTGTAAAAACTAATTAACCTTGAATGGAATTTAGTCCTGTGCAAATTAAAAGTACACCTAAGCAACGAAAAAGGTTTATGCACAATTAGGCCTATACTGCATACAGTTATCTGAGCATTTAAATTTATAGTGTAAGATTATAGGCCTATACTATGAGGTTATACCATGGGTGGAGGCAGTATATCCCTGGTATAGTCACCCAAGATCCAGTATATCCCGAGACCCGAAGGGTCAAGGGATATACGGGGTCGAGGGTGACTATACCAGGGATATACTGCCGCAACCCATGGTATAACCTTTTTATCCCATGTCTTTTTTTTTTAAATACATTTATTTTATATCAATTTAAAACAGTTTGAAGCACTCAATGTGAATGCAGCTGTGCTACCAAAAAAATCAATACTCTTAATTGGCAGCACTTAATTGCCTTAAATCACAACAATCAGCAAATATGCTGGTATCTACATGCTAATAAGCATGATATATAGGGGCACTGTTGTCTTTTGATTGGTCAGTTCCAGTATATCCCTGTTGATCTCATTATCTTTCAGTATAGCCCTGCTGGCTAATTAGCCAAAGGCATTTGATTGGTTGAACTAAATATATCCCTGTTTCTTTGTGTTGTATTTCCCTCTCTCAATCTGTATTGACCAGGGAAAAGCTCAGTATGAGGGACAAAAGTTGGCTAGACATGGGATAAAATGTATTCCTTTTTAATTCAGCTATATATTTATATTGTGTGTTAGACAGTTAGACAGAGAGAGAACAGCACCACTTGAAAGTAAGCGAAATTAGTGATGTTTTGTCAATGGGTCAATGCTAAATATCCTCAACCAAACTTCTTACGGGAGCATGGATTCTCATCCGATGAGATGAAAATGTATTGCAACACGGATGAGGATATTTACAGTCCTCATCATACTTACGTGGAATCTCAAGTTCTTTTCTATGCTGTTGAACTGTATTGTCAGAGATGACTCTATTCTAGCATTGCAATATATGTAAATTAACTACAAGCTGTGATGTCATTTCAAACTGGGTCAGATTCCCAAACTTCTAGCCAATGTTGATCCTCCTGAACTTAGTGACACAGTTTCAACACAGTATCAAAGAATTTTATATGGGATAGCCCCTACAACCACGTCATCACAGCTTGAAAGCCAATGGGCTGGCAGTAAACTACGCATCACAGTTCAAACATTGATATATTATATTGAAGGAAGCATTACATAAATGATCCCAATGATTTATCACAGGCAATCAACAGTCTAATCCTACCAAATGGCAGCTTTGTGAGCATTCACAGTTGACAACTGTTATAATCCCCACCAGAGTTGTTTGATTCAAACTTGCTAACTTACAACTTTATAGGTAGGTAAATTTTATTTATTGTCGTTTTAAATCAAATCACATATATCACAGTAATACAATACATGGATTTAAGCACAATGCTTCTGTACGACAGACTAAAAACAGCAAAATAACTACTCTATTCTAAAAGCTACAACTATTAACAAGAAAGAGAAATCTTCCATAGGTTACATCAAAAGCTCATTGTAGCATTAAAAACATTTACATTTTCAGCACCAATATGTATCGCACACGAGGTAGAGGGGACAAGCAGGACCAATACAGTAAAATATAATAATTTAGCAGAACTATTGAAAATCTATATTTGTTACGTTATCGACATTTGATAACCAGGTTGTCAGAGCATCCTTGAAGCCAACAAGTGAATTCCTATCTTTAATCTCTTTCGGTATGTTAGCCCATAGTTTTGCCCCATAGTATCTGAAACTTCTCTTTCCATAACTTACAGTTTTAAAGCGGGGTATATTGTACAAATCATTATCTCGCATTTCATAGTTTGATTCTCTTCGTAAGAACAGTTCTCCTATATACCTGGGTGCAGTTTGGTTTTTTACCTTGTACATTTGTACGGCTACCGTTTTTATACACTGTCTATGAATATTTAGGAGTTTTTCGTCTCGGCACATATCGTCATAGTTAGCATCATTGTCATTAACTACGTACCATAAAGCTCTTTTGTTAGTTTTCTCTAACCTGTCCATATTCATTTTTCCAGTGAACATCCACACTGTAGGACAGTAATTGAAATTACTACTTACATAGCTATTATACACTACCCTTTTACAGTCTCTGTCAAGGAAGTGTTTCATTCTCTTTAAAGCATTTATTTGTTTACTTGTTTGATTGCATATCTCATATCTCTTATACTTTGATGGAAGTTGGTACATGTATAAAAAGAAGGCCTTGACAATTTGTTTGTAAACACATGTTTCATGTTATGCATATTTGTTCTGCCAGCCCATTGGCTGAGAGGCTGTGATGTCAAACTTGCATGGGTTTTCCTAGACCCAATTTTCACTCTGACGCTGAGTTGAAACTGTGATGCTCAGTTTGGTGGATTCGCATTGGCTAGAAGCTGGGGAATCTGACCTAGTTTAAAATGACATCACAGCTTGAAGTTAATTTAAATATATTGCAATGCTAGAATAGTGTCATCTCCGACATCACAGTTCAACAGCATAGAAAAGAACTTGGGATTCCACGTAAGTATGATGAGGAATGTAAGGTTTGTCTGAGAAAAATCTTTTCCTCTTTTCTTGATAATAATTTATTATGGATTCACATCTTATATATAGTGAGGGGAGGTGGGGCTGCAAAGGAGTCCATTTACTTACATTTTACTGGTAGTGTTAAGGAAAATAACAGCCTTATGAATATCCCCTATGGATTACAATGCTTCCATCTGATCAGATGATCATGATAGATAGATAGATAGATAGATAGATAGATAGATAGAAGTGCAGCCGTTTAAGCCAGTTCTGGGTGCTCACGAGGGTTGATTTGATGAGATGGGAGAGAGAGCGGGAGTCCTCAACATGTTACACTTTTACCCCATGTCAGGGATCTTTTACTTACCCAGCACAGATAGTGATACAATAGGCCGTCAATTTAAAGTCTCATCCGAACCACATCCAGATGGGAATTTGCTCATGAAGGTTCAAAGGAAAATTTTAAGTACTTCGAACCCACGCAGGCAAAGACCTTCAGCAGAGCAGGCGAGCACCTTTTAAAAGCACTCATGAGCCACTCAGCTGCCAATAGATAGATAGATAGATAGATAGATAGATAGATAGATAGATAGATAGATAGATAGATAGATAGATAGATAGATAGATAGATAGATAGATAGATATACCTTCGAGGCTTCAACCTTGACCTGAAGGCACTACCGCAGCCAGACAGACAATCAACTATCTTCAACAATAGTGGTAGAGTCTTCGCAGTTCCATTTATACCATTTATCCATCATCATTTATTTGTCTGTCTGACCTTTTCATCTTATATTATTGGCCTATTATTCCTGCGGGCTACAAGCAGATCCTTCACAGTGTCTAAAGAAGGCTTTTATGAGTGTCATTAAGCCAAGCCAACTCCAAAGAAAACCATTATTTTCAGAAACTTGACACTGAGTACGACCCAACGGGATGATATATCCCAACAGGAACAATGGATAAAAGACCGTGAACCACAGCCTATTATTCTCTGGGACTCACAAAGCTGCCACCTCATTATAACTGAAGAAGTCTACTGATAGAGAAGATGCTCTGTACTTTACTATACTGACACAAGAAGTATGGCATTTAGATATACTTTATGTACACGTGTTCCACACACATGTCGTCAGTGTTAAAACATATGCATCCTCAAGGAACATAAAAAAAACATCTTTCAAGACCACATTTCATTTTATATGAGCGCAGCTCACTTAGCACAAGGACAGCTCATTCTGTGTGGTGCTCCTGTCTACAGTGACTGCCTGAACAGGAAGTGCCTGTAGTTGCCATAAAAGTGGAGATAGTAGTTTAGTCAGAGTTTAGTTTGGTAAATAATTAAAATACCTCAAATATCTTCCAAAATAGCTTTAAAATTTCAGTCTTGTCGTATAACAACCTCCAATGACATATTTCAGGGATTTAAATCAACATGTGTATCAACATTGGAAATAAATATTTCCATACCCCTGATTGTAAGAAGTGACTGAAAATTAAAAGTCAACACAAAATTTAATGACTTAAATGGCTCACCAAGTAAGAAATCATAACAACACTTAAGGTTACATAATCTTCATTAACTATCAACAATTATGTAACAGTATAATTGTAAATAGTCATCTCTGAATAGCTGTGGTTTTATTGATGTCAGTCTATCTAATCTGATCTATAGATCTGATCTGATCTATCTATTCTATCTGCCCATTTGCCCAGTCCTTTAAAAAGATAAATTGGCCTTCTGGATGGAAAGTTGAGGATAATGCAGTAGTTCTATGACAATGCTGCGCGAATTTCATGGCAGTGCCATTTACATATTAGCAAGACAATTTTACGACTTCCAAATCTCTCGACTCTTCACTGTAAAATCGGACTCGCTGATTCAGCTCAATTGATTGAGTGAGATGGTTGCACAAGTTGATTGAGCTAACATAGATTAATGTTTTAAGCTGAGATAACTCAAAATACTGAGCTGAGATAGCTCAAAATACTAAGCTATGTTGACTAAGGTATTCAAGCTGAGAAAACTCAAAACAATGAGCTGTGTTGACTTACAGCTCAAAATATTGAGTTTTGTTGACTTATTGATCCAAGCTGACACAACTCAAAATGTTGAGCTGTGTTGACTTATTTTTAGTTGTTTTTCATTTATATTTGTGTGACCTGTCTTATAGAGTTATTTATGAATATGGGCTGTAATCCCGAAATATTGTTTGATCTCTCAAGGGGATCCACCTGATCCAGTATGCTTCATTTCAGCACATCATGGACAGGCCCAAGATGCATTCAACAAAGACCATTGCATCACAAGGAGATTTAAAAATTAATTTCTTGTGAATAAATCCCAATGGCCTGTGGCTCATCTCAGTTGGTATACAGTGCTAGAAGCCTATATTTGAACACACTCTGACTTGGAAATGTTGGTTGACGTATGAAAGCATGCATCTAATTACTCCAACAAATTAATTAAAGAGAGATAAAAATTAAAAAGTAAGCGGCTAATGTGGTGTGCTACTCATTTTTTCTCAGGGATAGCGTAATATAAATGTTATTTTTTCTTGTAAGTAAATAATTATTTAAAACTAAATGCAGTCTTATGAGAAGTGCTTGTTATAGATGGCGCTATATGTGGCATGACTGAGATGTCAAGCTATCTGCAACAACTGAAGCTTTCATGTTTTCACAGCTTAATGTTATGATTCGTTTGGACAACTTACAGCATTGAGCTATCATACCTTGACAACTTATAGGATTGAGCTATCATAGCTTGAAAATTATTAACATTCTCAGACAGCTCAAATTATTGCATCAACTCAGTTTTCAAATTTTACAGTGTTGGTATAGCGGAATTCACGCATACGATTTCCTGACCATATATATATCCATGCATACATAAAAATTACATACATATCTAGAGTCATTTTTCCTGATAGAGCACTTTTGCCTGGCTAACATACAGGGAAAATCAAATCTTCAATTAGAACCACAAATCTTTTTGAGCCATAAACCTTGTTCCAGACTCTTGAAGGCCGACAGTGTAAGTCTAAGGCATCCACCACCTTTTTTGCATTATTCAGCATGCACAAGACACTACACTGAGTTGTCTGCACTAACCATTAGCTAATTAAAAAGGCTCCTCTCAGAATTACAGCTCTTTGTTGAAGGTTTAGCAACAAGCAGAACCAGTGCATGCTCTGTCTCTACCACAAAATGTGAAGCAGGGAGGAAATTAAAAGGACCATTATATACACCTGTATGGAGTTGTATGCACACTTTTTTCATGTCATACATGAAAGGTTGATAAAGGAGCTCTGCAAAAGTTATAGGTTCTTTCTGTGTTACATGCTGTGCATGTATATGTATGATAACGTTTTTCATAAGAGATGACCTTTTAGATGCAGTGCCATAGGCCTGTAGTACCTCTGTATATTATGGATGTTGGTAGAGGCCTGTATATTGGCCTACATGTCTTTCATCAAAATGTTACGGAAATTGGAAAAAAGGAAAAGATAGCCTATATTTAAGAAACCAAGAAGAACAAGTAAAGATGAAAAACCAGGCCTTCGCTATTACATCTGCCTTGTATTAATTTTTTAAAGACAAAAATCCAGACTTATAACAGTATATGCCTATTTGGCAGTATCTGCCACCTAAATAATAGTACTTAAAAGATGTCTCTCACTCCATGGTGTCTTGGAATTTAGAACGTCGGACTCCTAGAACTGAAACCTCAGTTTGAACAGGTCTAAATTCCATGCATTCAAGGTTATTGGTTTTCACAAATTTTCTTTTTTCACCATCAAATGTTCTCTAAAGGACCTACAGGCTGCAGTAGTAGCATACTGGACTTGTAACCTCTGGAACCAAGGTTGATTCCTGGCCTGGACAACCAATGCTGGACGGATGCTTCATCCTGTGTCATGTGTGCACAAGTTTCACCTCATTAAAAATCAAAACAACAAAAAACAGGACACAAAGACCTATATAATCTTCAACATCCATCCACCGTCATCCTCGGTAAATGGCCAGAAACCCCAATTGATACCCACAAAGAGACAAAACAGGCTGGAGAGCTTTAGCTGTCCGGTGAATGCAGAGTCAGGCGCTGGCAATTTGTGCCATGTACTTACCTTGATTGGAAATTCATTTGTATGCATTTCATATGGGCAGGGTTGCTCTGGTGGGTCATTTGAATTGCATGAAGTAAAACTTGCAAAGTGAAGACACTTGCCCATCAAGTAAAGTGTTTAAATTCATCCTTTCCTCATTCACTTAAACCAAGACTTCATTTTAGTGCACATTCAATTTTACAAGTACATGATATTGATTGCAGCATTTCGGATGACTACATTCTTTTTGTCTTTCTTGGCTGAAATACAGCTATTCAGCGAACCCAATGCATGAGTAAACTGGTGAAATCTAATAGTCAGTAATTCGTTAATTCAATCATACATTCAATCAATCAATCAGTCATGCAGCCATTCAATCAATTATTTAGCAGGATTATATTCATCTATTGCACACTACAATTATGAAATTTTATAAATTTTCAAACTCGTCAAGAATGTCATAGTTATCAACAAGTACAACAGTGGTGTTGTTACCAAACTGCAATAGCATATTTCCATACCCGCAACTGGACAAAACACAGGATCACTGACATCTGTGAATATGGTTAGTCTCGAAATACAGAAAGTACTATGAAAACATTGAAAAGAATACATTGACAAAAGAAAGTTGATAAATTGCATGCCAATGAAAATGTTTAATTTAAAACAGGGTCAAAGAAAGGTCTGTCTGCAGCAGCTCTTGTACATTTACGATTTTGCTGACGACAGATCCCTGTAATAGAACTGCATTGCCAAATAATACATAAATCAAATTTTTTTTTTTCCTTTTTGAAAAATATGTTGGCCTATGCTTTTGATTGCAGATGACGTTTTTGTTTATGATGGCGACATATACGTAACACGCACTGACCTGGCATTTTTGCGTCACCGTCATTTAGGAAAAGGCGGCAAAACAGGTTCCAGCAGACGACATGGAACTCATTTCTTCCAAAAGGCATTCGGGAATAGCACAACAAGGCCAAAACGGCGAAAGGTAGGCCGATATTCTATTACTCGTTTTCAAACAAGCCAAACCTCATTGAAAGAGCTAATACTAATAGTCCTATAAATAATTATCGAGCCCATGCAAAGAATACTTTATACTCGGTAGGGCATACATTTTGATTTTTTTCCCCGACTTTGCCAATTTCTGACCTGGAACGAGTTTGGATTTTAAAAGTAGGTTTCTGATATGAATGCAGGGTGCACCTAAAACCGTAAAACCTTACTGGTAGCCTTGTCACTAATTATTAAGGCTACTCAAATTGACAAACAATCGGGAGAACTTACATAGTATATTTCAATAGTTTGAGTATTGAATCTAAAATTCAACCAGCAGATGCCATGGTAAATCAAGTCTTTTCAGGCTTTCACAGAACCAAGTTATTTAAATCAAGCAGCGTGTGCTTTACTGGAGCCTTTGGCTGTCCCCAGGGGTGAAACACCATCCATTGCTCGTTTGCAGTGACACTTCATTGTCATCAAAAGGCATTGAGCTTTACTGGGATCCTTTAAGCAATCACTATTCAGCTCGTAAACATGATTTTATCTGATGTTGTCAGAATTTGGCCAAGGACTTTCCTGACCCAAGGCCAGTTGCGAATAGATTTGGAGATGCACTGTTGCGTGCTAGGACAGATAGGAAGATCATATTGAGTGGCAATGAAAATGAATATGGCTGCACTCTTACATAGAGTGGTTTTTTCCAGAAGTTTTCCTGAAACATCTCTCATGAAATAAGTCATTGTAGATTTATACAGCCTGCTTATTTTGGGTGTAGGAATTAACATATGAATGGCAACATTTATTTAATAGCTATATATATAGACCTGCAGCATGAACGACACAATGGGCTACTAAACAGCATTGGTTATAACACCATGGGGACCAATTTACAAGTTTCATCTAGCCAGTATTTCAAAGGATCTCTTGATAATCCCACATTTGCATTCTAATAAAATATGGATCATGCATTAGTTATAAAATTACTGGGTTTTCCAACACAATTTTCTACAAAGTATTCCCACCACATTGGTTGTGACACATGTCAATTAAGACTGGCAAGGGAATTGGCATTTTGAGATGATTGAAATGGCTTCACACCAACAGGTTGGTTAACAGGCAACCCATCAAGATTGCATCTGTAAATTTATATGGATTGGTTTTAAGGGAGAACATTGGTTAAAGAGAACTGGTTATGACAACCATGATTAAATAACCAATATCATTTTGAAATGATAACATATTTATTATTTCCAAAATACAATAGACATACAAATTATAATCATAATTGTTCTAAGTATGCATGGTCCGTGCAGAGTTCGCTTGGCCTAATAACGGTTACTAGTGCTTGTTTGTGCCACCACTGGCTCCGAGGTTGTGTGTTCACATACCACTTCTGGAAGTCAATTTGGTCCGAGCCCATGTGACTTTAAATGGAAGCGTGTTTTACCTATCCAGTGTACAACCAAAAGACTCTGGACATCTCTGAATGAATAGGGCATGCATGTGCCACAATCCCAGTCTTCTCATCTCATCATCATAAAGGTACTGAGCCGACAGCAGCATAAATATAATATCTAATGGCAAATTGCGATTTTAATTGGAGGTTAATCCATGATCCATACTAACATTATTTTATGTGAGGATACAATGCAGACCTGACCCTTAAGCCCTTTCTAATAAATCAGGCATGTCATTGCAGAGTGGACCGACTGAGCAAGTTTTGTTGTTGGAAGTCACACCGTCTATGACCTGGAAGGACTCCTGGATCAAGACTCATAGAACAGACTGGAACACACTTTTATGTGATTCATAATCCCACACTCGTCAATGAGCACTCTGCTCTGCAAACTTAACTGGCTTTCATGGAGTGGCACCCTGTTTTGCCTGCATAGCACACAGTGCCACAGACATGATTTCACCTAACGAAGCCAATAAGATACAAGTCAGAGATGCATATGGTTGTTGAACTTGAACCATTGATCTTTTCTGGTGCTTAACCTTGTTACAGAAACGATGCTATACCATGATGGCATGAGGCAAAGCATCCTCCCATTGCAGGACTCGTTTACACTCGCCCTGCCAACAGACTCCACAAAATGCTGAAGTTTTCTGATGCTTTAACGGCTTTTTTTCTGGCCAATTTAATTCATTTTTTTGTGGCTTCCTACAAAGGAACTCTTTGAAACAACTGACAGATAACATGGTCACACAACCCTTTGAATGAGAATCCAGTTTTAATCACATTTAAATGAGTGTCAAGCTCAGAGTCTATTGACCTGAGGCTCAAGACAGGGGATTATAGCCAGCAATCAGTTCAAAACAATACAACAAGATTAAAATCTTGTCACCTGTTTCTTGAAAGAGCCTCATGAACACTGTCAAAGCAGAAGATATCAGAGCTGAGCCATGGACTCTTTGCCAAAGATATCTCAATTGAGACATTTTCAAGTCTGTTTATCAACATGGAATTATCTATTTACTAAACCTTCATTGCAAGGGATATACCTGGAGAGGGCAAAATAAACGTATTGCTCTGTAGACGACAATATGCAAGGTAAGAGATAAAAATTCTCCTAAAACCATGTCAACACAGAAAACTTTTGCCAACTTACCTGGCAACTTTGAAGCCATTTAATTCAGTATCAAAGAAGTCTGAAGGTGTACTTTAGCATAGATATAACCAACAATGATTACATAGACAGTTCTGCATGGTGTTATGTTGCTGACAACAATTAGATTCATGGTAATTTGACTTTTTTTCAAACATGTGCTTTTCACAAGACATTGTTATGATCAAACAGGAAGTGGAACAACAGTGCCACCTTACCTACACATGAGATAACAATGTAACACTCAGTCAGTCATTCGATTGCTTTCAGAAATCTCTAACTGCTAATTATGTTTGTCACACCGGAGGAGGGTTGATCTTCTTGTTACAACTTCACAAACAGTGGCAGATGTGATCAGGGTAAGCTTTCACAAGCTTACACTGAGAAGTGAGGAAGAGGCAGAGAGTCGTGGCAACAACACCCAGCTTTGACGCTGGATGTGAATAAAAGTTTTCAATCAATTGTTCCTTACCAGAGAATAGAACCTGGGACCACATACCTATAGCTGTTATTACAGATCTCGTATTAGTGTGCCATGTTCTTTGCAACTTCCACAGTGCTCTAGTGATGTCAGTATCAGCAAAATGATTTCACAGTTGGTATATTTGCAGTTTCAGCTGTGTCACTTGCAACCCATACTGATCACACCATTACAAATCCACAATAAGCTGTTAGATTGTTGCTCAACATTGATTATTCAGTTTGATGTTTTGAATAAATCCCAAAGTTACAATATCCAGCTATATATATAATGCATGGATTTTGTGTTTTACTGCTATCAGTTTTAGCACTTTTACAACCAAACAAATTCATTCACTCTCACATTCATTTTTTGGTCTGAGAGGTTATGATGTGCTGCTCTGTCTTGGCAAAAATAATATACTCAGGAACCATTCAGAATTTAAGCCCTGGGGGGGGGGGAGTTTTGCTTGGGGGTATCCTTATCACTGATTTCCAATAATGTTTATTTGATGATCGAATTCCTTGCCTCCTTGTCTGGCCTTTTCCCAAATTTTTGGGGAGCAACTACCACCACCCCCCCCCCCCATTTCTCGTCCTCTGGTATGCCCATGCAACACTGCCACGTTCACTTCCAAAAAAATCTCCCCATCATCCTCATTCCAGTCATCAATTCTGAACAGTTTCTTTGGCGCAGATCTCACCTAAAAGGCCGAAAAGCCACAAGGTACTGCCCTCAAGGAGAAATTTCATAACTGGACACCATGAATGTCCATGATGGATTAAGCAAGTAGCTCAAACAGATCAGTTTCACTTGCTCCAACTGAATCAAACAACCATACCAATGAATGCAGATTAATCAATTGTTATTCACACTTAGACAGCCCATAAGCCTGACTTGTTGGTAGCAGTTGGAATCAACACTCAAGCTTGGAGTGCCAATAGTGATGTCAGTATTGCAATACTGACATCATCTGTGCATATATTTACATGGAACATGGCACACTTATACGAGATCTGTAATAACACATCAAAAGTAGTCTTATAATAGAGATATTAGATCTTCTAAACATAGTTTACAACCTAGGACTCATTAGGCCTATCCCAAAACTAAAAGCAGCGAGCAATGACTGAGCACGCTAAGGAAGTAATTAAAAAGGTTAAATTTTACAAGCAGTTTTTCTTTCAAGACAAACATGGCCCATCTACACTGTTCAGAACTTCAGGTTCCTTCATCCCAAATTGAAGACCATTTCCACAGCACAGCTGCGACCGAGTTTGCTTTGCAGGAGTGTTCTACGCAAAAAGAGATAAGGCCCAACCCAGGCACAGCGAGCATGACCATTTCTAAGGCCAGCTGAAAATACGGGTTTCTAGGAAATCCACTCAGTAGAGTTTTCTCACCAAAAATTATAGGTTCGATCTTTGAGTCTTTGGGAAAAACCCAAACTTCATCCAAAATCGGTCTTACTCATGATATAACCAGGGAGATGTTAGGAAGGAGGGATCGCTTTGGTACTTCAAAGGTACAATGTGTGTAGCTCTGGTACCCTAATTACCCCGAAATTTCTTAATCTTAATTGCCCCATTCTTGAACTTTTCTTAAAAATTTGTGATAATTTCTTTGCATTCGACATGATGAAACTATTGCATGGCTATATACTGGTTAGTTTTGTTTTTTATCAAGATATACAACTGAAGAGCACTTAGCAGATATCAAATATTTCATTCTGTATGGCTTATTTGTGAAAAAGTAAAATATTTTAAAATGTGAATAGCAATAGTGGCCGCTCCTGGCCGCTCATAAGTTTGATATCATTGGAAAGAGACAATTCAGGGCTTTAAGATGGTTATTGTGCCATTTTTAGGAAACAAACGGTTTTGCCTGTACATTGAATTAAAGATAAAAAAAAAAGGTCAATAACTCCTCAATCAGGCGTCAGAAAGCATTGAGAAGCATTGCATTACATTCGGATTATAATATCATCCAACTCTCATGTGAAATATGATTATTTTCAAACAGCACAATGAAGCAATATTATGATATAAACTTTAAATTCACCTGAAAGATTGTAAAGAGATATTAGGGTTTTTTGGCCTCCAGCGCTACACACATTGTACATCAAAGGTACAGTAATCGGAGGGAGGTAATTAAGGATTTTGCGTCAAGTTTGCATAGAATTCTTTGATTCAATTAATATATATTACGACTTATTGCCCTTCTCAAATTACAGTTATTCCTCCTTCCTAACATCTCCCTGATATAAAGTAGAATTTTGTGGGACATATATGATATACCCGGTATGAAAAAAGTGCTATATTAAAAGATGTATGTGCATGAGATAAATGGTCCCTTATTATTCTATTGACAAACAAATTCTGAATATTTCTTGTGGTTGAATTAAATCAAACAAATATCCAATGTAATAAAATCCAGCGGAACAAAGAGCGAGTAATCATAAATGCAGTCACATTTAAAGTCAGTTAAGGGTTAAGGCAGGTTCTTAATTGTCTATAATGTTCTTAATTGGTTCATTACAGCAGTTGTAATTGTTGTTGTTGAGTTTAAGACCTTTTATGGGGGCTTGTAAAATCGTCTGCCCGAGACGTTCGATGATTTCTCACCCAGAGAATCTTTGCTGAAGTGTGATTTCTCCGAACAAAAGAAAGAAAAGTACAATGTTGTAACACTTGTATAGCTGGACTGTCTATAGCATTTTCAATCTTTTTCGCCTCTTTGACAGGTCTTCCTGAAGATAGTCCCAAGTAGCCCACCACGTGAATAAATAAAACCCAACTAAGGGGCCGACCAGACGATAGTTGGGGGGGGGGCTATGGATTTTACCCTAAGCACGAACCTTTTTTTTCATTCGCGAAGAGTCGACGAACAATTTTTTTGGCATGCGGACTCGCGACAAACTTTTTTATCGGAATTTTAACATTACGGTACCCTAGCTACAGGTGGCAACAAACTTTTTTTTAATTTCCATGTGCTGAACAAACTTTTTTTTTCAGTGTCAAGTGAGAAACAAACTTTTTTTTCACCAAATATCCATAGCCCCCCTCCAAGATCATCTGGTCAGCCCCTAACAATCCATCCATCATCCAACCATTAATGAGTGAATATTTTTCACTTGCAGCATTCTCGCCACAGAAGAGCAGTGACTGCCTTGCCCGAGAGAAGATGGCCAAATGCTACAATTCCTTACATCTTCGGACCTGAAGTATCAGGTATGAGGTCCTGACACTCCTGAAATTTAGTAAAAATCTGCATATTCTTCTTTATTTTAACCTCCATACGCCAATTAAAATGCAAACACAACGCTGTACACAGGCTTTAAAAGCCTCCGATAGTGATTGTAGAATGAATGAGTTTGTGTTTTACATCAGCTGTATGATGGCAGATAATGAGTTTAAAAAGCCTCTCTCTATATATATCTATATATATAAAGACCAGTCGATAAACGTTGTTGTGTCTCTTTTATAGATTACATCTTTGTAAAGTAGAATATTTTTGCAATTGTATTTTTAAGAAATGGTAAAGCACAACATTTACCTGGCCATGAGCCATTGGGAGAGACACACGTGCATTGAGTTTGTGAACAGAACAACGGAGGAGGATTACATAGAGTTTGAGCCTGGTAGCTGTGGGTGAGTATTTTCAAATTTTCTTATTCGTAAACAAATTATCATCATTTTTAAAAAGCGTATTACGAAAAATTACGCTTTCCCTGTAGACATTGTGGTACAGAGGCTGAAAATTTGACCAATATATCTATAGGCCTTAGTCAGGAATTTCCCATGGATAAGCTGTCTAAAAAGTATACCCGTCGCAGTCTTCACAGACATGAAAACTGTCAAAATTAAAAGTGTAGGCCTATATTATATTCGCGCAGCGAAACGGCCGAAGGCCGTTTCGCGAAGCGAAACTTAGCACAAGAAAGGTTTCAAAAATCTGTGCAGTGATGGTCTCAACATCAATGGTCGACAGCAAGAAATTAGGTCAAGTGAGACCAGCTTCTTATCAATGATTTAGTTTTGAATTTAACAAAACATGACATATTCATATTCAAAAGTGTCTTAAAAATTCAATATTCTCCATTAATATTCCCTGTATCTATAATTTTTTATGGAATAGTTAATTGTAAGCCTTAACAAGCTAAATTAAATTATTAACATGTAATTCATTTCTTTTCAAAACAGACAACAAGAAAACATTTAACAAAATTAAAGTTACATAATCTTTGTCAACTGATGATTATGTAACAGTGAGCAATTAATCTACATGCAGATCATGTTATTGTTTTTGTTATCACTATTATGTAATATCAACAATCTAGCATAGACTTAAATTTGGCAGCTTTCAGTGTTGCCTTCCTTTTTACTATTTAGCTGATTATCTATCAATTCTATTAATCCTTAATCCTATTTATTTGCTATCCTATCTATCTATCTATCTATCTATCTATCTATCTATCTATCTATCTATCTATCTATCTATCTATCTGTCTATTTTTGATCTATTTTATCTTTCTAATAGTTTCTAGTATAAATTTCTCCCTTTTTTCTGTATTTGCGTCTTTCAATTTCTTTGAAACAGTAACATAACTGCCTTTCATACATTGAATATTAAATAAATGTAATGAAAGTTATGGTAAAACCATAAATCCTAAAAAAACTTTTTAAGTGCTGCGCGAATTTCATAGCTGTGCCATTTACATATTATTAGCTAGGCCATTCTACTAGGCCTACTCCATGTTTGAAAGGAAGCATTCCTAAAATTGATAGTCCCTGTAGCCTAGTATATAAACAGTGTGTAAAGTGGGTCTTTCAATGCAATTTATATATTTATGCATTATGTGACCTCCAATTTCAGATGCTGCTCCTATGTGGGCAGAAAAGGAGGAGGACAGAGTGTGACCCTGAGTGACCACTGCGCCGTCTATGGGGTGGTCGTGCATGAACTGGGTCATGTGGTGGGCTTCTGGCATGAGCACAGCAGGTGAGAAATTAATTCACTCAGACTATTTGTGAAGCAAAAAGGACAAGAAATAAGGTGAACTTGTATTGCAAGTAGGTGTATGTCATCCAGATGAATTTATCGTTAAAATGACTTTGGGAAAGTAACTGTTGCACCTCTTTGAACTGTTATGTGATCAACCATTGCATTTTCAGCCTTTCTGTTAATCATAAACTTATAAGCCATTCCCTTTTTCAGAAATGACAGAGACAAGTACATCAGAATTGTGAGAGACAACATCATGGATGACAAGTTTGAAAACTTTGACAAGAAATCTCAATATGAAATTGACTCTCTTGGTCAACCTTATGACTACTACTCCATAATGCATTACAGGCGGGTGAGTAAATCCATCAATACATTTTATCAACAATACAAAGTCAAACATAAAGAAGGCATTCTTTCGCTAAATGTACAAGTAATTTGGCCCAGTTGCGGTTATCAAAATATAGCAAAAACGTGGTCTCTGCGAGCAATTTGTCATGGCTGCAGTTTGCAGAGCCATACAGTACGTTTTTGAAGCCAATCAAGTTTATCACATAGAGTGTCAGCCTGTGACATTGTATAGATCTATTTCAACTGTGTATTCATGCATATGAACAATTTAAACTCTATTAGAAGATTCTGTCACTAATCCGATGTTTTATCATAAGTCTATCATTTTCACAATTCTGTGAAAAATTAGGCTAATCGCGAACTTCATTAAAATTAACTTTTCCCCACAATTGCAAGATAAAGCGCTTGTATGAGCACTATTAATGTGCAGCTAGACTCAGGGAAATTTAAAACGGAATTGATGAGAGAATTCAATCCAGTTCAAATGTCTGAGAAATGCAATTCCACCTTTTCACCCACCTCTTCATTTTGCATGATATTTGGTTGACATTCGGTTATTAATAACACAACAATGCTGTCACGTGCCTTTGATTGGCTTCTCCAAATGTTAAATTAATGCATTCCAATGTCTTCCTCGTGATTTCCTGCAGAAAACCTTCAGCAAGAATGGGAAAAACACAGTGGAGCCTCGTTTGGCAGGAGCCAGAATCGGCCAGAGAGATTCGTTGAGTCCTGGGGACATTGTGCAAGCCAGACTCCTCTATAATTGCCCAAGTGAGTGTTTGTTCAGGTGCTGTCAATGTCTGCTATTGCAGCAAAATTCGAAGAACTTTGAAAGTAAGAATGATTATACGTCTTGGAACTTAATTTAATCAACAGATAACTTCCAAATTTTTTGTGCAAATCAATCAATCAATAACATGGTAGGTTAAGATATTTGGGCAGATAGTCCTCTAAGGACTGCCTTATCTTTTTGGTCTTTCTTTGCCTGTCCTTACTCAGTTGTCCTCAGTTCTTGTCCTCATCCTTCCAAGACCTTCCAAGTCCTTTTGTGTCCTTCCAAGTCCTGTTGTGTCCTCAGTTGTCCTTCCAGGTCCCTTTGTGTCCTTAGATGTACTTACTCTTCCTTTATTGTTCCTCCCTGTCCTCTCTTTTCCATGCATCCTTGGTCTTCTTGCCCGAGTTGCCCTGTCCTTTCTTGTACTTTGTTTACCTTTCTCCACCTTCTATTCCTTGTAATTTCTTTCCTCCTTCTTCCTTTCCCCGTCCTTGTTCTTCTTGTCATGAACTACAAATATTTTAAAAGTATACCTGAGTCATTCACACTTCAGTCGGCATAGTACACGCCATACCACTAGCCAGCCATTTCCTGTCTTTAATATAGTTTTATTGCCAGTTCTGCTGGACGTGTACATTTTCATGAATAATAAAAATGAATCGAAATTAACTTGCTTTTGCCACAAAGAACCGAAATGTTACGAGGAGTACACGAGTTGGACAGGTAACTTCAGCAGTCCCAATTACCCCGTGAATTACTTCAAGAGCCACGACTGCACTTGGATCATTCATCTGATGCCAGGTGAGCCACTTTTATGTCATTCAAATGAACCTATAAATGTTTCAGCAAATCAATAACTGTGTAAAGCTGACTCATGATACTCTAAAAAATGTCGGGACAAAATTGGTTTTTTAGATTCAAAATGGTTTTTTGAAAAACCAAATTTCAATGCAAAAAACCAACATGGATTTTTTTAAAATTTTGCATTGAAATTTGGTTTTTCAAAAAACCATTTTGAATCTAAAAAACCAATTTTGTCTGAAATTTTTTAGGGTGTAGTTTTAAAAAGCACCCATTAAAAGTGAGCATGATCCTGTCTTGTTGCAGCTGGTCAGTCCAAATAAAACAGACTTACTTTTTTAGTATCTTTGTTTCATGAAAGGGCCTCTTTGGGGGTTATTAGGGGCTCAGTGGCGTAGTGGTTAGCATTCTGGACTGCTGCGCCGGCGGCCCGGGTTCAACTCCCGACCGCTGCTGAGTTCCCAACTGACAGTTCAGTGCTGGGTGATTGCTTAATTGGGTACTGTTGCCAGCAGTACTAGCCTAGTCTGGATGTCGGGCAGTAAATGGCACATGCCGTGGGCTCAACTGGAAATAAATGGCACATGCCGTGGGCTCAACTGGAAATAAATGGCACATGCCGTGGGCTCAACTGGAAATAAATGGCACATGCCGTGGGCTCAACTGGAAATAAATGGCACATGCCGTGGGCTCAACTGGAAATAAATGGCACATGCCGTGGGCTCAACTGGAAATAAATGGCACATGCCGTGGGCTCAACTGGAAATAAATGGCACATGCCGTGGGCTCAACTGGAAATAAATGGCACATGCCGTGGGCTCAACTGGAAATAAATGGCACATGCCGTGGGCTCAACTGGAAATAAATGGCACATGCCGTGGGCTCAACTGGAAATAAGTTGTTTCATCCTCTCCAGGTGGGGACATCCACTGGCTACCCACGTTAAATAAGAACACCTTTACCTTTACCTTTGACATATAGTCAGCTGTCTTATCGTCCCGCCTCATTCTTCCGAAACACTTAAGAACACTTAAGTTTCAATTCAACGTCAAGCAGAAATTATTTCCGTTGAAAAATACTCAATTGATCAAAAATACTTACACATTATGTTTCAGGTGAACTTGTGACCATAGAGTTCCTGGACTTTGCAGTGGAGTCCTCAGCCAATTGCAGCTTTGATTACGTGGAGATTAGAGAGGGTATTGATGAGACGGGCCACCTGATTGGTCGGTTGTGTGGAGAGGGGGATACAGGCCAAATTGAATCCCCAACCAGCATCTGGATCCGTTTCCATAGCGATGCATCAATTGCAGAAAGAGGCTTTTTGGCGCATTTCTACAAAACAAGTAAGACATTTTAGATATTTTCCTGGGAGCAACTTGTGGTTCAAGCAAATAATGCATTAATGAGGTAATGAAATTATGACCTCTCTAGACTGCCAGCTTTTTGACCAGCCGATCCATGGACCCACCATTGTATAAATTTTTATAAGTG
Source organism: Platynereis dumerilii (assembly GCA_026936325.1). NCBI lineage: Eukaryota > Metazoa > Annelida > Polychaeta > Phyllodocida > Nereididae > Platynereis > Platynereis dumerilii. The sequence continues at coordinate 78,383,103 of JAPTHN010000002.1, read as the reverse complement.
AGAACATTGCTCAAATGAACTTGTTTAAAGCTAATATGTCATGACATGTCATACATATTGTTAATACTGAATATAGCTGTGCCTAAATAGGTAGTACAACCCAGTCCCATAATATATTTTCTTTTCTTTCTAGTGATGGAAGGGTCAGGTTCTGGCAGTGACGCCCCTGACGATGGATACAGTGGTAACAACATCCCGTGGGTTGTGCAGAGGGCCAAATACAAAACAAGTGAGTAAATTATTTACAATTTTTTAATGCATATATATATATTCACATAATTACACAATCAAGTTAGGCCTACTGTCATTTTGCTCTGTACAATTATTTTTCCTAATTTTTGGGGGTTGAATAAAATAAATAAATATTATTCATTTCTGAATAGCACTTAGAATAGAATAGAATAGAATAGAAATTTATTTTCAACATCCACATAAATCAATAGCAGGACAACATATAGTGAAATGTTATATAATGTGATGTTGAGGGGTGCCCATAGAAACTCTGCAGTTTGTGGGTTGGACACCCCTTAGTGAGATGAAATGAGATGAGATGAGATGGATGATTAATGGAATCTGTTATTCTGGGTGACAATAAAATATTCAGAAAATATGCAATAGCTTAAGAAAAAAATAAAATAAAATAAAATACAAATAAAAAATAAAAAAAAGAAGAAGACAATTAAGTAATGGTATAATTCAAATGAATGTTATGATCCTCAAAACAATCAATAGGTGGCATATTCAAATATAAAGAATATAATATATAATAAAATAGATAGGCAACAATTACATTTGTGGTTATCCTATGGCAACATATGAAGATATACAGAATATTAATTATTTTACGTGATTTGTAAAAAGAGATAACACAATTTTTACTCTGCCCATAGTAACTGACTTGAAAAATATCTTAAAATATTTGAGCATAAAATTCAAATTATTACACACATACTTTGAATATAGGTGGGGGGGGATTCTTATGTTATAGGGGAGGGAAGGTTGGAAAAAAAAATAATTTTGATAAATTATTTTAAAACTAAAGTTTTCGGGAAGTTAATCTACTTCTATGTATATATATAAGGAGGCTAATGAAGGCAAACATTGCAATTTGGAATAGAACAATTTTCCTGATAATTGGACACAAAGTATTTTTTAAGTTTCTTGGAAAATGATTGTGGGGATAGGCATGCTTTTGAAGTAATTGAGGAAGGAACATTATTCCATGTTGTAGATATTTTACAATTTAGTGACTGTTTTTCTATGGAAGTTCTAATATTGAGACAATGAATATTGCTTTGTTGTCTTGTTTCATATATAGTGATGTACTTGATTGTTGGCTTGAAACTGGCTGAGAAAATATGGCCGTAGTATGTTTTTAAAGGATTTTTGATAAAATTTGCAGCAGCTCAAAGTAAATAAGTCGTTCAAGTTTAGCAAATGTAGTTTTTTAAAGATAGGAGAAGTGTGGCTATTATAACGCTTATTGTCTATCAGGCGGACAGCTTTCTTTTGAAGTGTGATAAGACGTTTCATTTCTTTGTTTTGTATGTTTCCCCATGCTATTATTCCATAATTTAAATGTGGGGATATTAATGATGTATAAATAGTTTTTAGTATGTATGAAGGGAGAGTATGCTTTAATCTGGCAAGAATTGCTATGACTTTTATGATTTGATTTGTTGTTAAGATGTACTTTCCAATTAAGCTTATTGTCAAAGTATACTCCTAGGAATTTTACATTGTCAACCTGATCTATTTGCATGTCATTTATAACAATAGGATTTATGTTACTAGGGATGTTTTTATTATGGCTGTGGAATATGATATAATTTGTTTTTTTTATGTTGAGTGATAACTTGTTAAGACAGAATCATTTATATAATATTCTAATTTCTTTGTTAGTTTCCTGTATGAGAATGTTGAGATCACTATTTGTTAACTTATTGTACTTCTGTAGCCCTGGAATTCAGATGGATGATTGGGGCTCTACGTTCTGTATTTTATAAGGACAGTAGGCTATAAGACACAGCAACGAAGAGTGAAATTGATGTCCAACCCACACACATGTCCAGGAGACCATCCACATCTTCTCTCCTGCGTCTGGAATTCTCTCACTACTACATATCGTAAAACAATGACATTAAATTTAATTCCAGAATGCAACAACTACCTTACAGCCAGGCATGGTACTGTTTCGTCTCCCCTCATTCCTGCTTTTCTCGCCAGGCCAATCGATTGTTCTTGGACAATAGACGGAGGTAGGGCACAAAGGAAGACTTCACAAGAAACTCATAGGGCAGGCTTAGCTTTCAAAGAGATTGCCCACGAAGTACCTGCTTTGTGTCTAGTTGGTATTTCTTAATAGATTTTCAGAGAGATGCCCTGTGCTTTGAGATTATATGAATATTATGTATGACATAAAGGAGCTGATGTATTAGGAATATATGTATGGTGATAAGGTGGGCTTGTGTATATCAAAAGGATCATGCTTTTGATGGTAATGTTTGTTCCACAGTAGAGATACATTAGCAGCGCGTGTTGTATAATATTACAACCTATAAAGGGCTCTTACACACAATGTGAATACATGGTAATTTGTAAATGCACAAACTTTCAAAAGCTCAAGGCACATTTTGGAAAAGTTACTGGAAGATATTCACACTTAGTTTGGCACACTGTTTTTATAATAATTATTATCCCATTCATATGAAGTAATCCTGTCCTGAACACTGAACAGTGTAGAGTTGTTTTCTGGGTCAGATAACAAATTTCTCCAACTGTCACAAACCCAGGGAAGGATGTCAAATTGTCAGGCAATGATACAAGGTCTAGCCAATCCTCAAGATGGATTATGATATCCTTCCCTGTCTTTGCCCCAACTGGCATTGAGTTGCGATATCCTTCCCTACCTGCTTGACATTATTAAAATCAGTCATGCATGTGCGGGAGTTAACAGTTTGTCTAGTCATGTTGCTTGCACATTGTCACATGATACTTAAAAAGCTATAAAAAGTGAAAAAATAAAAAGTAAGGGATAATAAAATAGCTCTACACATTGGTATCCTTCCTATCATCTTCTCCCCCATGCAAACTGTATCCCAATCGGGGTCTTTGGGAGGATACAGATCTCAGGGAAGGATACCAATTTATCCATGATATAACCTCTAAATATATTCCATGGTAAATAATTCTAAAAAGCTAATTCTTCACATCATCCTTGTAGGAGTGAATGCCAGCAGGATACAAATAAAGCTAGTCAGTTCACAGGGGATTCCCAAGGAAGTGAAATGCCTTGGAGAGGTCTACCAAAGAGTTTCTGAACTGGTCAAACATCACAAGAAGAGGAGGAAGGGGAAGCAGAATGCCCAGGACGACGAAATGCCAGACTACTACTACGTGGACAGGTTTGTGACCCCTTTCTTTCTATACAGCACTGTTTTCATTGATAAATTTACACACAAAAAATAAATGTAAAAGAAAAACATTAAGAACTATAGACAATATAACTCTATGAAAATTAAGATGGCATCTTCTGTAAGGAAATTCACGCAGAATTTCACTGACAATCATTCTGCATACTGGCAAAAGGCATGTTAGTGTGAACTCACATGGAATGACATGACATTGTATTGAACTTTTGAAACAAACAAGAGTATATATATATATGCATTTTAAACTATGGATTTAAACGTATTATCACACGTATATATATATATATATAGTAAAGTTTGCAAAACAATGTATTGTACTAATTTACGAATAATCGATGACTTGGGCTTTATATAAATGTTCTGTATCTATGCATTTGGTAGGCTAAAACTAGTTGTACCAAAGTCAACAATGAGGCCAAGGACCTCAGAATCCCCATTCCTCTCTGACTCTCTTGTTTTCACAAATAAGGTACACCCCACTTTGGTATAACTGCCGAAAAGACAGCATCTTCCTGATGGAGGCCCCAACCATCATGTTCCAGTGGACCTCCAGATACCATCAGCCCTTCAAGATGAACTACATCATAGGTGGATATTTCGAGAATATAAAATCCTCTGCACACGTTCTTTTTCCATGCACACTTAACATTTAACTAACCAATCAATTAAAATGGGCAAGAGACATTGCCACTCTTTTACCTATAGTGATATTTACCTGTTATTAGTTTATATTGTTCATTCCCTTTGATTTTCATCAATCCCCTTACATTATATAATGATATATTTAAAAATTCTGTCATTTTTCTTTAAAATTACTCTTAAAAAGCGACTGACTGATGCAAGCGCTTTTCTAGTGCGGTGTTCGATCTAATTATGCAACCATCCTTATTTGCTAGCACACTAATTATTCATAAAATGCCCTTGAACAAGACTTTGCACGAGCCGTTGACCTTGAATGACATGAGTTGTTCTGTGCAGACAGATTACGATGAGTGCAGATTGTCCCAAGTGTCCTGCCAACACAACTGCCACAACACGGTCCATGGCTTCCTCTGCACTTGTAGGACTGGCTACCAGCTGCAGGAGGATGGCCATTCTTGTATGCCCAAGGCTGTCCAGTTTGCAGGTACGTTTTCTAATTGTCTACTATTATGACAAATCAATCAATTAAACCTCCATAGAAGAAGCAATAAATTGTATTAAACATATCATTGAAGTCAACCAATCACTATCTATCTATCTATCTATCTATCTATCTATCTACCTACCTATCTATCTATCTATCTATCTATCTATCTATCTATCTATCTATCTATCTATCTATCTATCTATATCTATCTATCTATCTATCTATCTATCTACCTATCTATCTACATTCTTCTTCATTACATGCAGTCTGAATGTGTCAATGTTAAATTTTTTTAGCTTCCAACAGTGGGAGGAGTCCAATGTTGCAAACTGAAATCAAATCTGTTAAAAGCATAACAATATTTCTATTTAGACAAGTGTGGAACAAACATGTCCAGCACCAGAGGGAAGATCAGATCAGGAACGGAACCTATGACCGACTGTTTCTTCTACATCCGGACTCCACACAGCTACCGCCTCTTTCTCACCTTCACAAAATGGCACCTCGGCAATGACGTCACTAATGACACATCATGTGACACTAATTATGTGGAGCTTTTGATTGGCGAAAATTTGGTGAGTCTGAGTAACAAAAGGAAATAATGACCAGAACTGAAGCTACACAAGGATATTATTTCAAGTTAACACAATGAAGATTAAAATCTTTGACAGATTCTTTTAAAAAAAATGTTAAAGCATCCAATGGACAAACATTGCAAGGCTTCTTCCAGATTCACCGACATCATTCAAAAGTCGATTTTGTGACCACTTCCCATACCACTGTTATATTTATAAACTTTCACGACATTCTGTCGACATAGCCTTTTTGCCTGCCGCACCAGATCATACAGTCTGCAAAAATACTTGAAATTTATTGTCACCAGTTTTTAAAAATAACGTACAAGCACTTTAACAGCTGCTTGTAGTCGTAGATTATGGTTTTAAGGTGGCTCGATACTCGTGAACTTTCCAAGATATTAAGGTGACTCGAGCATGGTAGTTTGATCATATAGATTTTACTAAAATTTTGCACAGGTACTCTATGGGACCCATAGATTCCAAAAACGAAAAACAAAAAAAATTCACAGACTCGTTTTGTTGCCATGGTAACAGCATGTTTGGCCTGATGACTGCTTAAAAGTCATAAATTGAGTTTTTGGTTATGTACCACAGAATAAAGCATTACATGCATTTGTCACACAAAAATGTCAGAAATGTCTTCCCATGGATGTAAACCAATATATTTGCCACAAATTTGAAGAAAAGGGTTAAAACACTTTATTCTATAGGAGCTCAAAGGGCACCAACACACTAATTAATTGCAGATTTTGCATGCATCAATTTTGGCAGTAATCAAATTTTAGGAAAACGATCATACAGATTTTTTTTTAAATTTGCATATATCATAAACAAGTTATTGTCAAACAAATGGCCAAAAATAAAAAAAATTCACCGAGTCGTTTTTTAACTGCAGTACCATGATTATGCCAATGTCAATTTAAAGAAATAAAGACAATTTTAGACACAATTGACTGAAATTAGTTGAGAAAATTCTTTGGATACAGATGAGAAGCTGAAACTTTGAACTAGCATAGAGTAGATGTTACTGCATTCAATAAAAAAAGAATTATGCTTCTAGCTGCATTAGATCTCATTTAAATAGCAAATTACTGGCTGCCATGCTGTTAAAAAAAAGAAAGCATAAAATGGTAACGTCACAACTTTTTCAGGGCCTGCAGCAGTTGTGACGCTATGTTGCTAGGCAACCAGGTTGCTCAGAAGTATGTGCAGCGTACCACGGTTGAGTCACCTTAAGAATAGTTTAGAATGATCCAAAATATAGTTTGTAGCAAGGATATGTAAAAAAAAGTGGTCGCAACCAGCCTTTCTTTCAAAATATTTGAGGTTATGTACAAGAAAGTCAGTCCGCGCAAACCCGAAAAACTCAATTTTTTTCTTAGCTTTTTTACTGTGAAGTTTGCCCTGCTATTCAGTGGTCATGCATCCCATATTATGCAATAAAGCATGAAATTAAAGAGGACACTTTAATGAAAAAACTGATTACAATTTCAAAGATATATATTTAGTTCAAAGGGCTTTCCAAGGGGCTCGGAATCAAAATATTGATTTTGACAATTTTAACTTTTTTAATAAACCATGGCGCTAAAAAAAAATTGGCTAGATAGGATTTCTCATTTCTTTGTCATTTATTTCCAAATATTGTGAGGAACAATAAAATACATAAGAGAAGGTTTGCTACCGCGATGGATTTTGATATAAAAATTTATTTAAGTCTCCAAGTCATTTTTGAGAAATTAGACCTGCTTGCCGAAAATCAGTTTTTAAAATATTCTATTTAAACTAAAAAGCTGAAACTCTCAGTGATTGCAGTCCTCTTCACAGCGCATCTAATGCTTTAAACCAGAAGTCTCTAACCCCAATAGAAGTGGCGTAAATGGCAAACGAAGAGGTCGTGGCACAGAATTATAAAAAACCAAAAAAGCTGCCCAGAGAGCTCAGTATGCTGCTGTTGCTATGGTGACGTCGCCATTGCTGGACCATGAGTAGCGAGCCACCTTAAGCTTTGTAATGAACTTGCAAACAATCCCCCTGCATGGCTGGCACTTGGCTGGTGCTGCCACTACAGCAGACCATTCAAAATTCGCGGGAAAATGGTAAATTTTAGTTTAGAAAATAAAAAATTATTGTCACAGAAGTTTACCAAAAGTTGATGGAAACAAGATAAAATTGTCTTGAGACTGTATGCTAAATTTTGAAGTTATAGGTGAAATAGAGTGACCTCTTATATGGTCAGAGGCTCACCAAAAATCCCTCCTGCAATACAGGCTGCAAGCAGCTGTAAAAACGATTTCACACACAAATATATTTAACAACATCCAAGAGGCAGTTTTTCTTTTCAAAAGAACTGGTTACTAATTAAAAGGGGCATAAAAAGGCCTTTTCAGTTTCCTTCTTCAACAACAGTTATTCAAAAGCCCATCATGTGCCCTCTTTTCCAGCAACTGTAGCAATTATGCTGTCAAGATCATGTACCTTTTTAGCCTGCCGCAGCTGATTTCCTACTGCCATAAAAAAAGTTTGCCATGTTCTCGATAGTTTAAATTCTGCTGGAACAGTTGTTGGAAGAGTGGTCAAAGAATTGGCTTTGTGCTAACTGGTGTTACACTGGAAAAGGTCTGCTATGCCCTCATTATCAGTATTTCGACTTCAGGAAGCACAGTGAATATACTTGAAATAGATCTTTTATGCCATTATGTTCATTTTCCTTACTGTGAACTGCATGACCTGGTACTCCCAGCAATTGGAATCCGAACAGAATTAACCAGAAATATCTTTTGACTTTTATTCACAGCACCCGAGGGGCAGGTTTTGTGGCGAGGATCCCCCAGGGCCAATCACCTCTCCAGCAGGACTTGTTGCTCTCAAGGTCCACACTGACCTCTCCAACTCATCTACTCTTCCTTATTTCTCTGCCAAATACATTGCCTATCAGGACCGTTCTAGCAAAGGTAAGTCATGCAATTACACCACTTTATATGATGAGACAAGCGCAGTCAAATTTTATACGGAGGGCCTGCCAAAGGCTCGTCAACGCCATGATAATAATCCGGATCAAATAAAGATAATCCTGAAGCTGTTCTCAAATAACTGGTTTGCTGAAAATGCCAAAGTCCAAAAATGTATTGCTTCATTACCATTATTACAGCTGAAGTCATTTGTATGACATTTATACAATACACCTAACACTAATTTTATTATAAACCTTTCTCAACATGAAGTAGTTTCTCCATTTAAGTTTGACGGACTCTAAAAGAAATGCCTCATTGTAGAAAAACCACCGAAAAGAAGTAAAGAGCAAACAATATAGGCTAGGGTGATGCAAAAAAGTGAAGTTTTGAAATGTTAATGGGGCACCCCCTGAAGTTGTTCCAATATATGAAAAAAAAATTCAGTAAAAATTTGAGCTCAATCGGACAAAAATTAGAGGGTGCTACCGCATCATGAAAATTAACATTAGTATTCAATACAAAAATATCCAATATTTTGGCATGTAGCGAGTTCAACTATACCTGGTGCACCAAACCAATGCGGCATGGTCATAATTTTTGGGTCTGGTTGTCAGAACAGCGGATCAAGACAAATTTGGATTATTTTTGACTTTTCCATGCTGCTACCACCAGACTAACGAAGGTAAAATAGTCAAAATATACCAAATTCGCGGTATTTAATAACATTGCGGGTTTCAGTGTCACAGAAATGAAAGTTACTGCAATAGATGGAGCATGAAAAGAGCTTTAATTTGAATACCAACACTGTTATATTCTGAGCATCTGACCCCATTGAATTAAGTTATTTGTCATGAACAATTATTTGCGAAAATTCTCAATATTCAAGGCATGCTGTAATACTGTAGAATATGGCAACATAGTAATGTTGGTATTCAAATTAAAGCTCTTTTCCTGCTTAATAAGATAGTGTAACTTAAATTTGGGTACCTTTATCCCTGGTAATGTTATTCAATACCGCGTATAACCTTAATACTGTAAAGATCAGGCAAAATTTGTTGCTTTAAGAGTGCCCCCTAGCCTGAAATGACCGGATATTGACAAAATATGAATGGATTTGTGATGAGAATAGTGGAAGGCTTAAATAAAAAAAAAATTACAAACACTCTAGTGGTAGGATAACTACCTTCACCCATCACCCATAAAACTGGGATTTCGCCCATAGCAATACAATGTTATATTTCAAATTGCGGTAGCACCCTCTAAAATTTGTCCGATTTGGCCCAAATTTTTACTGAATTTTTTTTTCATATATTGGAACAAAATTGGGGGGTGCCCCATTGAAAATTCAAAAATTTATTTTTTTGTGTGCAATCTGCATCACCCTAATATAGGCCCTACTATATATATATTAACTCATTCAGAGGCTTTACATACTTAACACCCCAAATCCCAAAGTCATAAAACCATAACATAGCTTTTAGCCTTGAAGGCATATTTCCCAGTCATTGGCTAGTTTTTGCCTGCAATGAAAATGAAATAAATTATCCTGTTCTCATTTTATTTCTTACGGAAGAGCGCTGTTTTCACCGAGTAAAGGCTGCAGGAAATATCACCAGCCCAGGGTTCCCGGATAATTACGAGGAAAACGAGATTTGCACGTGGAGGATCTCAGCACGTGATGGCCACGTGGTGCACATGAAGTTTGATGTTTTGGACATTGAACACACCCGGATGTGCAACTTTGATTATTTGGAAGTTCGAAATGGAAAACACAGAACCTCTCAGTTGATAGGAAGGTTTTGTGGAAGCAGGTTGCCCAAGGACATTGTTTCAACAGGTGAATATATATACCCTTTTTGTGTCCGAGAGCAGGGCCTCGGGCCCTTTGTCGTCATCAATGGGATTGTCATATCAAAGTTGGTGTGGATCGAAAAGCATTTCACAGATGCAAGAACAACCCAAAGTTATGATGCCATTATGATGCCCAGTGTTTACACTGTTGCACTAGATGCCCTGGCTTTAATCTTATGTCCCACTGCTCTAAATAGTTAACTTTAATCCCCCAAATTCCTCCTTTCTCAGCAGACGATTTCTGAGAAGCATCTTCTTCTTCTTCCCTTTGGCCCTTCCGCCCTGAGACAAAGTGGGGTGCACCACAACCTGAGATTTATGCTTCAGCCAATTACTAAAGATAGACAGATAGACACATAGATAGACAGATATAGAATGCAACTTTTAACAATTTATAGAGATGTGTTAATGTAATGATCATATCCCATTGAGTTATAAGGGTTATTAAATTGCTCGAGGACACGGTGCATGCATTGCATGCTATTTTTTATTTTGGATTCAGAATAGGGCAATAAGACATCCACACAATGTCATTCACATTCAGTAAGACTTGTCTTGCGATAAAAGATAGAAAGTTTCATGCTTTGAAATATAAGATAAAGTTCCAGTTATACTTTTTCATGTGGGAGCCAAATTTCCTAAGAAACGTCTAATAATTATCACTGCAATTATAATCGGTTGCTTTTTCCAAATTCCTGTAAACTGGAATTTGCCTCTGAACAACACTGTAAAATTTGAATCAGCTCAAATGATTGAGTGAGATGGTTGCACAATTCCTTTGAGCCAACAAAGCTTGTGGTTCTAAGTTATGACAACAAACAGATTATCACAACTTTAAACAACAAGCTATAATAGCTCAAACAAATTGTGCAACCATCTCACTCAATCATTTAAGCTGACTCAAATTTCAAATTTTACAGTGAAGTATCAAGTCTATGCCAGTGTAGGGGAGAGCGGGGCACAGTGAGACGGCGGGCACAGTGAGACAAAGCCCGTAGCATCTAGCTGGTACTGTTTACAGATCAACCCTCTTTTGTATAGTACAAAAAGTAAGAAAGTGAGAGACTGTCCTATATCCTGCGTGCCTACACAGCATATCGAGAGGGGAATTTCAATATTTTAGTTTTTAGCCAGTAAAAGTAAATAATTTTGCTAAACGACTTTTTGTTATAATTCACATGAAAAATGGTAAAATGAAAATCAATTGTCAGGGATTCGAACCTTGATTATTTGTCTAAGTTTAGTGAGATGATGAACTACAATACACGCATCCGGTCCGCAGGATTCAAATATTTTATAAAGAGAGCTGCGTGGGGCACAGTGAGACAGTTTGAGGCGGGGCACAGTGAGACATCACAAAATACACTCCAAACAACCTGAATGTAATGCATAGCTCACAATTCACTGTTAAAAACAAAATACCTGCTATAAACTACTGATTTTAGTGATTCATATCCAAAGAGAAGCATCAGAAAGAATTTTGATTAGTATGTAACCGGTGCGGCAGGTTAAATAAGTCGTGCATGTGTCCTGTGCGATGAAGTTTCGAAACATGCTCAAAAAAGGACCAAAAAGATCACCTAGCCAGCTGCTTTTATGTGAGTACAATAGTTTCTGTGGCAACAATTGATCCTGAGGATCGGCGGTTATGGCAGCAGATGCCCTGTCTCACTCTGCCCCGCCTGCTGTCTCACTGTGCCCCGCCCACGGGGCACAGTGAGACACTAAACCAGCATGGATGTAACTCAAAATTTCTCCAAACCTGTAAAAGTTAGGAAACTGAAACTACTGGACAATATACCCAACGTCATTGTCTATAATGTGGACCTGATCTAATTTAAATCGTTACTGCCAACATTTTGGAACACTTGAAAATAAAAAAAGTGTCTCACTGTGCCCCGCTCTCCCCTATACTCCTCTCCCACTTTGGATTGTGGTCACATTTGAAAATGTCTTTCTAAAATTGTTAGAATCTTTGACTTTAGACCAAGGCAGACTGGCAGAGCTGTGGTTTAACTGACAAGTTTCAAATTTGCTCTTTTCCAGGACGCCACGTTTGGTTGATGTTCATCAGTGACGGCAGTGGGGAAGGCCGGGGCTTCAGGGCTTATTTGGAGAGCCAGCCAGATCACAGAAGACAGAATATCAATCCATCTGGTGTTAAACTCAGAAACCAGATGGTGGACGGCCAAGGAAGCAGAAGAAGAAGAAAGAACATGAAAATTGTTTACAGGAGGCGATATAAACGATTTTGAGGAATATCTGAGAATATCATTATTATCCTTGTAGTAAGATGACAAGGCCTCATCACCAAGAAGATCTCAATGACATTTCAGAAGGAATTAATTATACACACTTCATTTTTGTGTGGCATTGATTATGGAAATTTGCTTTGAGAAGGTCAACTCGGCCGCAGTGTTTGCCAGAAGTTGCTGACGTAAGGTTTCGCAAACTGTGTTTCCGGCTATTTTCACAATGGGGGGGGGGGGGGGGGGGGTTATAGGGAAGAGTATGCTGGAAAACATGATAAACTGGTGGCTGTTGAGATCACACTCCTATGAAGCAACACTGCCCACACAGCCAGCCTCAGTCACTATTCCAGGCTTTGACCTAGTTGGCCTTCTCAGCCAATCAGCTAATGCAATGAAAAACCCTTAAGGACATAATTTATGTGACCTTCCAAGTGAAGACAAGGAATTTTTATATAGAGGTCATTTTGAATCTTCCAAACCACCAAAATAGCAACCTCTAAATGGACAACACATGGTTTCTTTTGATGGTCTCTTTTGAGTATTAGAGGGCAGAAATTAGTTCACCAATTTTAAAAACACAGGCATGGCGGGAATGACATAGGCAGACCAGTAGCTCACGAATATGCATTTTTCACCCCAGAATATTGATGTTATCAGCCTGTGTGGGCAGGGGTTGTCCTGGCAGGGTGTATGAGGGAGGCTCTCTTGTTCCAGTTCCGAGTTACCCTCAGGCAGGTTTAGAAACCAGCGGTGTTACCCGTGTGACACATGCAAAACTTTTCAAGAACAAAAAAACTTTCATGCGACACAGATACTTTTTAGTGATCCAGGAACACAAAACCATACCTTACATTACCAAGGGCACCCCATGATCTGTTATACCAAATAATTATCTATTATGCAGTTCCCGGCTGGCTGGCAGACTGTCAGCCAGAATTTCCAGTACACTTAAATTTCTTCCTGCACCTGCATATTCTGCAATAGAAACTGCAGAATTCTGCAGAAAACTGCAGAATTCTGCAGTTCTGAAAAAAATTCTGCAGTTCTGTAGGAAACTGCAGAATTCTGCAGAAAATTGCAGAATTCTGCAGTTCTGAAAAAAATTCTGCAGTTCTGTAGGAAACTGCAGAATTCTGCAGAAAACTGCAGAATTCTGCAGTTCTGCAGCTTCATGCAGTATTTGTGAACCTCTGGTACTATTAATGCATCTCATAAATTGCAATGCATCTGCTAAGTTCAGACCTCTTTGACAAGGGTCTTGCCACTACCCAGGAAAACGTTGGTTGCGGTTTGGGGTTGAGTGGGGGGGGGGGTCTGGGGTTTTGATGCTCATCTGCAATGCATTCTGCAGCTTGCAAAATGGTCTGCTTCATCTGCATGGTTACCGCATTTTACACTGACCCTGCAAAATGGCATTTTTGCGAGCTGACCGTTCGCCGAAAAATGTGTCGTACGGCAAAAAGAAACAACGACGGACAAAGACTGCCTACTGCAGTCTATAGACCTGGTTGTAGGGTACCTGAAACTTTTTTCTGAATGAAATTTGGTTAAGAATTGACCGAACAGAGAGGCAAAACGTCCATGGAAGTTTATTTTGATAGAGCACTGTCAGTAGTTTATAAAATGACATTTTTGCGAGCTGACAGATCGCCGAAAAATGTATCGTACGGCGAAAAGAAACAACGACGGACAAAGACTGACTACTGCACTCTGTAGACCTGGTTGTGGGGTACCTGAAACTTTTTTCTGAATGAAATTTGGTTGAGAATTGACCGAACAGAGAGGCAAAACGTCTATGGAAGTTTATTTTGGTAGAGCACTGTCAGCAGTTTATAAAATGACATTTTTGCGAGCTGACAGATCGCCGAAAAATGTATCGTACGGCGAAAATAAACAACGACGGACAAAGACTGACTACTGCAGTCTGTAGACCTGGTTGTGGGGTACCTGAAACTTTTTTCTGAACGAAATTTGGTTGAGAATTGACCGAACAGAGAGGCAAAACGTCCATGGAAGTTTATTTTGGTAGAGCACTGTCAGCAGTTTATAAAATGACATTTTTGCGAGCTTACCGATCGCCGAAAAATGTATCGTACGGCGAAAAGATCAACGACGGACAAAGACTGACTACTGCAGTCTATAGACCTGGTTGTAGGGTACCTGAAACTTTTTTCGGAATGAAATTTGGTTGAGAATTGGCCGAGCAGAGAGGCAAAATGTCCATGGAAGTTTATTTTGATAGAGGTCATTCCACAAACTGCTACCTGGTAGAACTGACGAATTCTGCAGTTTCCTACAGAACTGCAGAATCTTTTCAGAACTGCAGAATTCTGCAATTTCCTGCAGAATTCTGCAGTTTTTTGCAGAATTCTGCAGTTTTTTGCAGAATTCTGCAGTTTTTTGTAGAACTGCAGAATTCTGCAGTTTTCTGCAGAATTCTGCAGTTTTCTGCAGAATTCTGCAGTTTTTTGCAGAGCTGCATAAAACCCCCCAGGCTGCATATCTCCTACAGAAATACAGATTTTGCTGCAGAAACTTTTCAGAAACACTGCAATGACTGTGGACTACCAAAACCCCGACCCCCCAAACCACAACCCCCCAAACCACGTTTCCTTGGTAGTGGCAAGCCTCATGTCAGAGAGGTCTGAACTTTGAAGATGCATTGCAATAAACTACAGGAAGTAACTGAGGTTCAGAAATCATGCAGGGAGCTGCAGAACTGCAGAATTCTGCAATTTTCTGCAGAATTCTGCAGTTTTCTGCAGAATTCTGCAGTTTCCTACAGAACTGCAGAATTTTTTTTCAGAACTGCAGAATTCTGCAATTTTCTACAGAATTCTGCAGTTTTTTGCAGAACTGCAGTTTTCTGCAGAATTCTGCAGTTTTTAGCAGAATTCTGCAGTTTTTTGCAGCTAGCTGCAAAAGTGCATAAAACCTCCCAGGCTGCATATCTCCTACAGAAATACAGATTTTGCTGCAGAAACTTTTCAGAAACACTGCAATGACTGAGGACTACCAAATCCCCGACCCCCCAAACCACAACCCCCAAAACCAACCCCCCAAATCAATGTTTCCTTGGTAGCGGCAAGCCCAATGTCAAAGAGGTCTGAACTGTACAGATGCAATACACTGGAGAAAGTAACAGAGGTTCAGAAATCATGCAGTTAGCTGCAGAACTGCAGAATTCTGCAGCTTCCTGCAGATTTTTTTTGAAACTGCAGAATTCTGCAGTTTTTTGCAGAATTCTGCAGTTTTTTGTAGAACTGCAGAATTCTGCAGTTTACTGCAGAATTCTGCAGTTTTCTGCAGAATTCTGCTGTTTTCTGCAGAATTCTGCAGTTTTTTGCAGAGCTGCATAAAACCTCCCAGGCTGCATATCTCCTGCAGAATTACAGATTTTGCTGCAGAAACTTTTCAGAAACGCTGTAGTGACTGAGGACTACCAAAAACCCCGATCCTTCATACAACAATCCCCCAAACCACGTTTCCTTGGTAGCGGCAAGCCCCATGTCAAAGAGGTCTGAACTTTGAAGATGCATTGCAATAAACTGCAGGAAGTAACAGAGGTTCAGAAATCATGCAAGGAGCTGCAGGACTGCAGAATTCTGCAGCTTCCTGCAGAGTTTTTTTTGAAACTGCAGATTTTTTTTGGAACTGCAGAATTCTGCAGTTTTTTTGCAGAACTGCAGAATTCTGCAGTTTCCTGCAGAATTCTGCAGTTTCCTGCAGAATTCTGCAGTTTTTTGCAGAATTCTGCAGTTTTTTGCAGAACTGCAGAATTCTGCAGTTTTTTGCAGAACTGCAGAATTCTGCAGTTTTTTGCAGAACTGCAGGAAGAAATTATATACTCCTCAGAATTTCCCATCTGGCTAAGTTGTCAGATGGGAGTCAATTTTTTGCGTTCAACGGATGAAACTAGAGTTTCGATCGGGACCGATGCGAAGGGAGAGCTCTCGCATGTCGAGTGGGCGTGGTGTAGTTAGGTTGATGTCACCCTTTCGTCACTGGGAATGAGTATTAAAAGAAATAGTGTGTATCTTTCATTAGATATATTTCAATGTAGCGAACTGTGACTCTGTTGCATATATGCAGCATCAGTAACAAAGCACCCGGGACTAGTTTTTGCACTGTATTCGGCATTTTTCCGAAAGTATATATATAGAATGGTCTGCATTTGGTCAGCATTTGGTCAGCATTTGGCCTGCATGATGAGAATTTTGGTCTGCATTCTCCTAATCTCCTAGAAAAATTCTTGGTTATTTATGCTCATTACCTTTTTTTTAAACTACCACTTAAAAGACTGGATTTTATTATTTTAAGACAGGGTCTTGTAATCAACTGTGGATTACAGAGAGTGGAAATCATTGATGATGGCTTAAATGCAATTAATAGAAACAACCTCGATTGGATGAAATTCTAGATTATACAGCCTGCAAAACAAAATTTGTATAGCCTTCTTGAAATAAACTTTGTTGATAGGGGTATACATGGGTCTCAAAAACAGATGGGGTGTCAAATGTTGGAATTTAAAGGAAAAATGAATGTCTCATGTCCCATTTTATCGAAGCATAAATGATAAAGAAATGTATCAAATGTTTGTCACTTTTTATTAGTCAATCTGTCAGTGTCCCTCGATTTTTAAGAGGGCCAGTGTCCCTGTGTCACTTTTTAAGAAGGGCAGTGTCCCCATGTCGATTGTTAATTGCCATTGATTATTGAACTTCCTCAACAGCAATAGGTCAGGTGTCATCTTCAAGTGAACTAATCCACTCAATTACAATTAGACAGTTATGTTTTTCCACTTTTCTGAGTTGAATAAAACAAGTTTCCATATTTTTTATTTCGATTTCTTGTAGGCCTGTATAGGCCTATAATAAAAAATTCTAATAAATTGTTGTTTTTTTGCAATCTATCATTTTGAAGAAAAATAAAGTCCTGATATTCAGTCATAACTGTCCCCATGTCCCCGGGTGTTACGTCCCCATGTCCCCGGGGTTAAGTCCCCATGTCCCCGGGGTTACGTCCCCATGTCCCCGGGGGTTACGTCCCCATGTCCCCGGGGTTACGTCCCCATGACCCCGGGGGTTACGACCCCATGACCCCGGGGGTTACGTCCCCATGTCCCCAGGGGTTACGTCCCCATGTCCCCGGGGTTACGTCCCCATGACCCCGGGGGTTACGTCCCCATGACCCCGGGGGTTACGTCCCCATGTCCCCGGGGGTTACGTCCCCATGTCCCCGGGGGTTAAGTCCCCATGTCCCCGGGGGTTACATCCCCATTTCCCCGGGGGTTACGTCCCCATGTCCCCGGGGGTTACGTCCCCATGTCCCCGGGGGTTACGTCCCCATGTCCCCGGGGTTACGTCCCCATGTCCCCGGGGGTTACGTCCCCATGTCCCCGGGGGTTACGTCCCCATGTCCCCGAGGCCCCATGTCCCGAGGGTTACGTCCCATGTCCCCGGGTTACGTCCCATGTCCCCGGGGGTTAAGTCCCCATTTCCCCGGGGGTTACATCTCCATTTCCCCGGGGGTTACGTCCCCATGTCCCCGGGGGTTACGTCCCCATGTCCCCGGGGGTTACGTCCCCATGTCCCCGGGGGTTACGTCCCCATGTCCCCGGGGGTTACGTCCCCATGTCCCCGGGGGTTACGTCCCCATGTCCCCAGGGGTTACGTCCCCTTGTCCCCGGGGGTTACGTCCCCATGTCCCCGGGGGTTACGTCCCCATGACCCCGAGGGTTACGTCCCCATGTCCCCGGGGGTTACGTCCCCATGACCCCGGGGTTACGTCCCCATGTCCCCGGGGTTACGGCCCCATGTCCCCGGGGGTTACGTCCCCATGTCCCTGAGGGTTACGGCCCCATGTCCCGAGGGTTACGTCCCATGTCCCCGGGGTTATGTCCCATGTCCCCGGGGGTTAAGTCCCCATGTCCCCGGGGGTTACGTCCCCATGTCCTCGAGGGTTACGTCCCCATGTCCCTTGGGTTACGTCCCCATGTCCCCAGGGGTTACGTCCCTGGGGGTTACGTCCCCATGTCCCCGGGGGTTACGTCCCCATGTCCCCGGGGGTTACGTCCCCATGTCCCCGGGGGTTACGTCCCCATGTCCCCGGAGATTACGTCCCCATGTCCCCGGGGTTACGTCCCCATGTCCCCGGGGGTTACGTCCCCATGTCCCCGGGGGTGTGTCCCCGGGGGTATGTCCCCGGGGGTGTGTCCCCGGGGGTATGTCCCCGGGGGTATGTCCCCGGGGGTATGTCCCCGGGGGTATGTCCCCGGGGGTATGTCCCCGGGGGTATGTCCCCGGGGGTATGTCCCCGGGGGTATGTCCCCGGGGGTATGTCCCCGGGGGTATGTCCCCGGGGGTATGTCCCCGGGGGTATGTCCCCGGGGTATGTCCCCGGGGGTATGTCCCCGGGGGTATGTCCCCGGGGGTATGTCCCCGGGGGTATGTCCCCGGGGGTATGTCCCCGGGGGTATGTCCCCGGGGGTATGTCCCGGGGGTATGTCCCCGGGGGTATGTCCCCGGGGGTTTGTCCCCGGGGGTTTGTCCCCGGGGGTTTGTGGTCGCCCCCTCCTTAGTTTATATTAAATGGTCGCCCCCTTATCCTATCTATCTATCTATGTATCTATCTATGAATCTATCTATGTATCTATGTATCTATGTATCTATCTATCTTGTTATCTTAGCACCTTAGTAGATATTAAATGGTTGTCCCCTTATTCTTAGGAGATATTAAATGGTCGCCCCATTAAATTGTCGCCCCCTTATCTATCTATCTGGCAAAACAACATACACATAGAACTCGCATGTGTTCCGCTTGCGACACAAATTCTAGTTTTGTTTTCAATGTGCAGTCCCCCCCCCCTGTCCTAAGCCCACTCTGCCCATTATTTGCAATGTCGGAGAAACTTTTCTTGGACAAGAGGAGTGACCATTGGTCAGGCTGTCATTGCACATGCCACATTAACAACAACCACTTACAAATGCAACCATTGGTTAGGCAAGATCCTTGTGCCTAAATTGACAGCAGTTCAATAATCCAAATAGGCATGTAGTGCGTGTTTACTTGACTAGAAAACAACCTGTCAATTTCGGCTGCAATCATTAGGGGAAAGCTATCGCTCTCCCAATTATCAGTCAGGTATTAAGAAAGCGGTTGAGGTGGTTGGCTGGAAAAAAATGATTCATATCAGCTGCCTGGGATGTGCTGAATGACACTTGGGCTGGCAACCCAGCTGGCAGCACAACAGATTTCTCCCAGTTGCATAAAAAAAATTTATCTAAGTGTCACAAAAGATGTGCAACCAAGACCTTACAATGATATGGCCATTATAATAACACACTGTCATGAGCTGCCCCAGCATTACCAACTACCTACAACGTAGGTCTATAATTGCGACATGACATTGGAAGAGATTCCGTACTTGATATTCTCCACCTCAATGAGATGATTGTGGGTTTCAAATTAGGATTACAGAGACGCTTATTGTCATTTCAATGAAATGTTGATTCTGGACTAATATCAGCTGTTGCAGTTGAAATTAGCATACACATTTAAATATCACATTTTGACAATTTAAGTAGTGGTCCAGTTTTGCATTGTTACTGGTTCAGAACAAAAGGACCAATTGGCACATTGCTGTTCCGAAAGTGATCAGTTTAAGAACTAATCTACGGGAAATCAGTTCTTGTTGGAAGATAATCTTTTTTTTTTTTTACAGTTTCCGGTATGATATTTGAATAGCTGGATATGAATGTTTTTCATTGAATAGGAGAGTTTATAATAATTATTATAGTAGGAAACGTGATTATTGGTGTACCTGTTATACTAGATGTTGTGATGTGAGAAATACCAGAAAATTTAATTTAAAGGTTTTATGATTGACTGATATATATAGGGCCTATATAATGATTTAGATATCCAACTATTATGCATAGTTAGTTATTGGTTACCCCCCACAATTAGCAATCATCCACTGTAAAATTTGTATTTTGAGTCAACTTAAATGATTGAGTGAGATGGTTGCACAATTCCTTTGAGCTGACACAGCTTGTTGTTTTAAGTCTGTCCGTTGTCATTACTTACTGCAATTTCTATAAGTATGAGTTGCTTTTATCACTCGCTACGTTGTTTCTAAGCTTCCTACTGGCTGATGATCAGTTATGAACCAATCAGAGGAGGTTAAAATGCTATGTAGCAAGTGGCCTTGCAACTCATACTAATTGAAATTGCAGTAAAACAAAAAGCAATGTAATTTGTTCAAAGGAATTGTGCAACCATCTCATTCACTAATTTAAGTTGACTCAAAATTCAAATTTTACAGTGTTCCATTGGGAAGATCAAAATCTGCATATCCCAAAATCTGTCATATTATAAATGAAACAATTTGCTTATAAGCAGTTTGTCTGGCATTCGTTATTTGAACTATATATACTTATTCATGAATAGTTGTTACATGGTCGTTCTTCTTTGGTCCAAACAATTTTCAGTTGTCACATATCAATCTGTCTGTTTTTCAAATAAACTTTTGTTCGGACACTATCCGACAAATTTTTATGTGAAACAATCCAAAGCAAATGCTTGTGTATTTGATGTCATATATTTATACATTGGTACATTATTTGACTCAGCAAGTGAGATTGTTACAGTTATTGTTGAATTGTGAATATTGTGTGTATCTGTGCATTCTTGTTGATCGAGTGAATAAATATTGTTACCTCATTAATTGTTACATTTATCTCAATTTGTATAATTCTTCACATAAAATACCATCATCTAGCTTGCTTTAGTGTGCTTGACTATGGTAATAATCACCTCCCATTTTAGTTTGAGTTAACATCGAGTGATAACACTCAAATTTTCAGTTGATTTTTTTTTCTCTGAAAAACACGGATCCTCTGTGAATGCAAATTTAAATAAGACACTAGAAGTACTTGCCCTCTGATTATATTATACTAAGGTCTAGTGTCTTTCTCATTGTGATTTGATTTCTTCCCTTTGATTTTGATGAAATAAACTCACCATACCATTTTTTGCAAGTTACCATAGTGTGTACACTTCTGTGCATACAACAGTACTGAATGAGCCTGGTCTCATAAATACCTGCCTCATTCCAATGTCACTTAATTACTTTCAAAATCCACCAAAAACGTATTGCAAGCTTTTCAAATAGACCGGCAACAAATAATATAAGTGGATGATTTTGACTTGCAACACACTTTGGGGTGTAGTGATTTTGAACACATACCATATTGCGACTGAGAGTGCATAGACCATCACATTTTCAGGTACACTATATTCACTGTTGTATCTATGAAACATAGAAGATTAAAGTTATTCTTCGCATATCCTGCAATCATATCCTGCAATTGGCAAATGACCATGACAAGAGTCACTCCCAAATATCTAAAAATAGTACCAGCCCAAATCTCTTGAATATACACACCAAACTTTAACCAAAGAAAAGAAAGCTCTCATTAATTTCTGAATGAATAACAACGCAGACATTGGTGAGCAAAATTTAATTGCAATTGATGCTATAGAAGATGAATTCATAATAATATTTTCACAGGTTATTCCAAAATTCATGCTTAAAATTCTGAGAGTACAAGTTGAATCATTATGGCTACATGCAAGCATTATAAATGAATGCACCAATCCACACACTTAAATCTAACCAATTGATAGAATTATAATGACTTAGTTCTACTTTGGAGTATACAATAATTCGACAACTGAATCATGGTTTATGTTTCAATGAAGACTCAAAAGTACTGATAACATAACTATTGAAGGGGCAGTGAGAAATCACATGTCATCATCTTTGGACCTGAAGGCTCAATCATAATTGAGGGAGGGGTGAGCTCATTTAAGCTCCATGTAAATGTTAGTTTTTCCATGGCAACTTCATTTTCCCACTTTGACACTGCATTCATCTCTGCGGAGGACTTCTTTGTTGGACCTGAAAAGATCAAATAATTACTATTGAAAACTGAATGAACACAGTAGCTCAGCATTATGGATAATTGCCTGTCTACAAGTGGACCGCTGTTACATTGCCACTTCTTTTTCCTGCCTTGGCAGATCAGAACATATATGCTGTCATGTGCTGCCACCTAGTGACTAGTGTGCTATTCTACAAGCTCGTGCTAGCGGTCCACATCATTTCAGTCTGAGGAATTCACACAATTTTGTCTGGAAGAAACCGGGCTGTTTCTGAGTGTGCTGATGGCCTTGTCTACTTCCTTAGAAAATGTGATTGCCGAGTCTGACTCTGGTATACATCTACTAAAAATCTAAAAA
This sequence comes from Platynereis dumerilii, assembly GCA_026936325.1. Classification (NCBI taxonomy): domain Eukaryota; kingdom Metazoa; phylum Annelida; class Polychaeta; order Phyllodocida; family Nereididae; genus Platynereis; species Platynereis dumerilii. The sequence continues at coordinate 78,360,606 of JAPTHN010000002.1, read as the reverse complement.
TCCGCATGAAACTCAGGTATAAATCAATGTTGAATAGAAATTTTGTGAATGTGCAATGAAATTGGAACTATTTCTTGGGACAGCAATGCTGCGCATACAAAATCAACTTTTGTGCCAGTTGGCAGCAGCATGCAGTTCTCATTTTCACCAGACAACTGAAGAAGCCAAACAGTAAAGATTTTATGACTAAAATAACTTACACGAAGGTAACTATGCATTTGTAGTCAAGTCCTGTTCCAATCACGTCATTGCGTTTATTTCCGATGTCTTGCCTGGAAATTAAAATGCATAATTATTATACAATTACATGTACATGTATTAATATCACCTTTAATTTCGTATACTTGACAATTACATAGGCCTACACAATATTATGTGGCAGGAAGCAGGTAAAAATAGTTAATGAACCAAAGTGTCCTCGTTCATTTTACACATAAATCATAAGTAATCAATTGCATTTCATTGGAGTTCAGAACACATTCAGTCAAACAGTCTACAGCGTCCATCAATTCAATTATTGTTTTTGCCTTCACCCAAAGTTGAAAAAAAAAGTCAATGAATACAATACATGATGAGACTTTAATTCAAACTTCTTGTATGACTTACTTTACAGAGTCCCAGGATGAAGCACTTCCAACCTGGATGGTGCGCTGCTTTTGCTGTGCTTCTTGTCTGAAATGCAAAATGTTACAAATTATAAAAGAACAGAGACAATATTAACATGGAGAAATATTTTACAGTTTCATATACTTGGTGCATGATAGAAGCCAAAAAAATTACTGATCTTTTCTATCAAATTTATAGGAATATGTAAAAAAAAAGTTTGCAAATCAGCAGAAAGAAAGAAAAAATATTTGAAAAATTAAAGGCATTCTTACTAGTATGATGGATACCAACAAACCTCTAGGTCTTTCGAAAAAAATACAATATAGCCTAGTACAGGGTGTCTACAGAAGAAAAGGACAGTCAACACGATTTGACTTGTTGACAGTTTATTTTGTGCCAAGTATCATCATTCAACAAAACATGATTTGTATATGAACAGTATTATCAGAACAGTCAAATTACCCATTATTCGCACCCCTTGATGTGGTAACTTCTGCAGATGAGACCGAAATGATGCGAAAGCATGTTTGATGCACTCTACAAACATTTTGCACCATGCAGACATGATGGAGGCCTTTACCTTTACTGCGAGGGTCGGAATAACTTGCTGGATTCTGCCTTCAAAGTTGCACATACTTAGTAATTCACTGGGTCCAGCCCAGGAGACAAGGGTTGGCACTTTATCATGCTCAGGAGGTTTGTTCTGAGGTACTCCTGAGTCTTCTATGCACTATGAACAGATGCTCCACCTTGGTGGAAGATGATTTTTCCAACAAAAGAGTTTCTTGTCTGACACGATGGCATCACAAATTCTTTCAGAATGTTATTATGAAAATTTGTATTGTTTCAGTATGGAGCAACACAAGCACTTTCACATATCATGCTTCCATTTTTCCTTTAGTAGTGATCTAATTCATAAATAAATATATTTGCAATAGATAAACTATGGCTGACTATCAAATCCACTCTTATGTCAGACTTATCACCAAATTCTGAACTTATAGGAGTGCAAAAAGGAAGACAAGTGACTGTCCTCTTTTTCTGTAGACACCCTGTACTTTAGTGACACGTCAGTAAATGTCAATTTTTTTTCTGTTTTAGATTTGCAGCAATTTTATTTTGAAGATAAAATTGCAGTTTCTGAAATAGATCAACTAACTTTTTGACAACTGAAGTAGTTCCTCCTTCAAGCAGCTTATTGCCTTGGTACCACTCTATCACAGGTTCAATGTGCCCAGCATACTCCAACTGGCAAGACAACTGAGTGTGGCTTCCATCTTTCGATGTCTCATCCTTCTGGCCAGCGCACTGCACCATAGCTGTAAGGTAAAATGGAATATTGATGCAATGAATTATTTTCCCAGAAAGGCTCATCATTTTCGTCCCAAATAACTTTCCCGAGATAATCATTCCCAGATAGCTTCCAACACATGTCATATCAAATTCATAACTCAATATATGTAAGTGTTTTTGCATGCAGAAATCGAAGAGATGTAAAACTTTAAAATTAAATTTATATTAAAACGAACTATAATACTTCAGCTCTGCACACAGATGCTTGGACATAACAGAGGAAAGGATGGGAAGCCTATCCCCAATAGGAATATTTCTGCTTCCTTGTGGAATTTTTAGGAAGCCTAATTGAAAATGCACTTTTTGTGTCAGACGACGTTGACGTGCCTGAGTTCGCATACTTATATATATAGGCCTATATTTGCACCAAAATAACAATTTTAAACGTAATCGATTACCCTTTTTCTCCTGGCCATGTACTATATCCAGTCAGAAACCATCCTTTCCTTATTTAAATTTCATTTGAAGCAGTACTTACTGGTGACAACAACCTCAGCCTTCCATGAGTCAGTCTCTGAATTGCTCAACTCCATGCAGAAGTAAGTTCCAGCCAGATTGAAAATGGCATACCTCATGAAGAGGTCATGTTGGTTTCCACCATCAATGAAGTCCTCTCCCCAGTCACTCAACACCCCACCTGAACAAAACAACAGCAAATAAAAGTCTCGATTTGCAATTTTCTTACAGATCATTTCATATTTCTATAGACACTGAGACCAGTAACTGTGATTTTTTTTCTTCTACCCATATGCTATTCTATTGGAAAAAGTGATGTCATAAGCTTTTTATGTCACTTTTCCCCGTTGAATACATGTCCGAGAAAAAAATCACATTCAGTCTCTGTGTCTACAATTATGAAATCATCTGAAAGAACTTAGTGCCTCAAGAAAGATAGTTCTCTCCTGAGCAAGCAGAAATGTGAAAAACAAAAAACAAGAACAAAAATAGTAATCACATCAATTGAGGAAAACGTTTGTCCCTGAGATGAAACTCACACAATGAAGTTAGAGAATACATTTTAAGTACCAAGGAGAAAGTGAAAATCTCAACATACTTCCATTCCTGTTGGAGTAGTACAAGATACTAGACGTTTCCGGTTCATAATCAAATTCAGCAGCCCACTGGACTCTCCAATCATTTGTGTCATTTCCAAAATCGAGAGCTGTACACTGAAGTCTGGCACTCCAACCATAAGGAACCACTATGTCTTGCGGGATTTCACGAATTCCACTGGCATGGGCTGTAAAGAAAAATGATAAGAAGGCCTACTAGGAGTCCCAGTCGGAGAAGAAACATCACATACATGTTTATTACATGACCACTATGCTAGAGCGATGCTGATTGGCCAAAATCAGTCACATGACGACATCATAAAAACTCATGTTGCATGGTTCTAGTGCAATATGAGATTTTTTCCAAAAATATTTTTTACAATTTTTTTTTTTCAGATATTTTTTCATATTGCATGGTTAGAGTGCAATATGAGTTTTAGTAAAAAAAATAATAATTCACAATTTTTTTTTTCAGAATGGAACATATTATATTATTGGAAGCATAGTGGTCATGTAATAAAACAAATACGGCACTTATTATCATGCAATATGAAAATTAATTTTCATATTGCACTCATATCATGCCGCATTTGTATAATATTCCCTCTCATGCAGGTGTGCACTATCTAATAAACGCAAACTTCTGTGCCATCCAAATTCCGCTTGCCCCTGGTTTTCAGCGAAACAAAATGTCCAAAAACTTGTCTTTAACATAGCAAAATGTACATGGTTGTCATAATTATGAATAATGTGAAATTTGCGGAAAAAAAGTCAGGTTTTAGACCAGGTAGCTGCGAAATTGAAGTGAAGTAAAGTAAAGTAAAATTTTATTTAGAGTCGGTGATGAAAAATAAAAGAAGCAAGACAAGCTACAAAGCTTTTGACCGACAAGGTAAAATCAATAAACGACAAAGGGCAAAATGATGGGATGAATTATGTACAGAAAAGTTTTCAGAAAGTATTAATCATTAATAAGAATATTAAAGTCAACAGTGAATAGCCAAGCAACTTTGGTTTTAGTGAAAACATTAAGATAAAACATAAGAAAAGGCAAATGAAGATTCGAAGAAATTATTATAAAAGATGTAACTCTATAAAGGCTGTTATTTCTTGAAGCTCATCAGTTAAAACAAACAATTTACACAGTATGACAGCATTTTTGTTCCAAAGGCCATCATCAAAAACAGAGCATTTCAGAAAAAATTAGCCACAAATTCTCAAAACATTCTGTGTACTGTATAGAGTGGTGTTGACTGTGCAGTCTATGTGCACCCAAGACACTTATATTATTATAAATCTTTTGAAATCATAAATTTGTACTTGTACATACACAAAATAGACATGCACATTTACTTAGGCCTACTAACCACACATTTGGAAAACATGCATTTATATCATATGAAGGTTAAGTAACCAAAGTGAGGTCTAATTGCCCTGATCGAAAATTGTTTTCAAGCAATGTATCTTAAATGAAATTCCTTATTTAAATAATGTTCAATGAAACACAACAGACAGTGATACTGCAGTCTACCGTGCATTACTTATCATTATATGATCACTAAGCAGACCAGTTGCACTGACTTTTGTTCATTTCCAACTGCACATTTTTGTTGATCTGTTGTGTTTTGTTAGTTGTGTCTGATAAATGTGTTAAATTCAGCTTGTGTGTGAAATTGCTTAACAACAGCACTGTGGTTGCAATACAAATGGAACAGAGTTTAGGCCTGTTTGTTTATAGGCCTACACATAAACAAGCTATTGTTGTGATGTGGTACAACAAGAAATCAAAATATTGGAAACCAAAAATTCCAAACAGTTCCAATCCAACAGGAAAGTAAGGTTGTAAAATTAAGACCACACGGCCAAATTGGTAAAAGTATAATTATTTACAGTTATGTCTTGATAAATCAAAATGTAGCACTAATTGCATAAATTGTGCTCTATTGGGCTGTAATTTATTTGATAGAAGACAAAATAAATCAAAGAAGATGTGTAACTTGTGACGTAAGTGCAATTGAAATGATATTTCTTCTATAATCTGCTCAATTGGATATCAAATTAATGAACACTTTTTTAAAAATTATTTACTCTCATTCACACTGTGGTTTAATTTACAATATATAACACAAAATAATTACAATTAACTAAAAGCATTGTGTTATACTTTCAAGAAATTTTGATATTCTGCAATTGCATTTAACTTGATTTTTTGTTTGACACAGATCACTGAATAATTGCAATCATTAGACACTACCTGCCAACTCAAGTCAATTGCCATTAATTGATATTACCTTTAACAGTGACTGAGCTCCATGACTAATTGCAATCATCTGACACTACCTGCCAACTCAACCCAATTGAGTTGATATTTTCTTTGACACTGCTCAATGAGTAATTGCAATCATTAGACACTAGCTGTCAACTCTGAATGTGTCACTGCTTAGTAAATAGTATATAAAGACCAGCCTTGGTGCATCAGTTCAGTGTACAACAAGACATGCCAAAGAGGATGAGAAAAAAAAAGAGGATAATGGCTTTTCAGTACATCTTAAGACTCAAGGTAAATGTAGCTTATGTTATGATTTCTACTTGTTTTGCCTGGTCATCTTGTGCTAGTTGTTGTTTCAAGCAATGTCCATTATAGCAACTTCCCATAGAAGGCTAGACTGCATATAATGCTCAGGGTCAGAGACAATTTAAAGTTAGGCTTACCTCATGTAGTTTTTGCAGTAATATCACATAGAGCCTTGAGCCAAGTCAGTCATGCATTTGTGACTAACATACCTGACTAACTTACCTGACTAACAAACAAAACTTAGCCAAGTTTTATGACTTCAACTTAGCTGACCATTTTCGACTAACTTAGTTGATCATCAGGCAGTTAGAGCTGAGACTGTAAGTTATGTAAACTAATAGGCCTATCACTGTTTTTTTTAGTTGCCCCACAGTGCCACTATAATGTAGGCCCATAGCACGGACTATAAATACAACAGCACTGTACTGTATAATGATGTTCTGTGCTGATAGTTGATACATCTTCATTCTTTATGAAGGCTTTCTTTTGAAACACTTCTGATCAATGCTGTATGATAGGCCTAAATTGCAGTACACTAGGCCTAATCATGATGAAAGATTGACCATTCATTTCTGGATTTTTTTGTTTGTGGCATGGATTTCCCATGCTGGATCCATATGCACCAAAAGTTGCATGCTTCATGTGTAGGCCCATAAGTGGCATTAGGATTGAATAGGAAAGACAGATCACTGAGCATATAGCCGGCTAGCGGGATCCCGGCAGTACCATTGGGTCCACCGATTGCCTCGAGCGTCATACGCCCGGCTAGCCGGATACCATTAGTACCATTGGGTCCACCGCTTGCTCGAGCGTTGCGCCGCATCGCCATGCAGTGCATGCACGGAGATAAGCGCACATGATTGTTTTGAGCTGTATCGATCATAAATTTGATCGAGGACGATTCATTTCAGTGATACCTCGGCCGCATGATGATTCTAAGGTAGTTCTTGGCCCACAGACGAATCCTGAGGCAAATTTGTCTTACGGTATTTTGAATTTCCGATTTTCGCGGGCTTTTTTGTAAGAAGGGGAGCAGGGGGTCATTGCCCCTCCTCTGCTGAGGATAGAGACCCCTGTCAATGGGGCAGCGACCTGTACCGAGGCAGCAGTCTGCAAGTTACTCCTATACTAGGGGCAATGATCACATACTAAGGGGGCCAGCATGATCCCCTACTTAGGGGGCCAGCAAGATATATTGGAAACATTTTGATAGATGGATAAATAGCTGACACATTCCGCTTTATATTAAAGGTTCAGTGGTATTCCTATGGGGGGCAGGGGGGCATGTGCCCCCAATATTGGACCTGTACCCCCCAGGTGCTCCCCATTTGAAGTTTCCAACTCTGGCTAAAATATACAATAAGTATAGTGGGTGCCCCCCCAGAGAATCGCATTCCCCCCCCCCTGCCAAGACCCCCAGATATGCCACTGGGAAGACCCCCAGATATGCCACTGGGAAGGTTGCATTGTTTGGCCGATGGGGCTCTGTACCTACCCTAATTTTTCAGACCTTTGCAGGAATTTTAATGTCAACTTAGGCATACAATGCTAATGCTACTAGATTTTGTTTGGTGGAGGAAGTAAGCTTTTCCCCTGGTTTCTACACCTGTGTTAGCATTTTTCATTTCCTCGGTGAGCAATTACAAGAGGGTGGACTGAATAAAAAACTTTTTTTGGAATTTCCAAAACTCAGTGGTGCGAATTGATGCAAAGAAAGCTTGATGGGATGCATTTCCTCTTCGGCTACGCCAGCTTTTGCGAAAATGCTATTTTCTGCTATTCCGCAGGCAATTTTAAGTCAATTTATTGGTACGTAAAAGTTTTCCGCTTTATTGCACAAGTGACATTTAGACAGCTTGCAAGTAATGTTCAGGTATATAAATACATCAAGAGTTTTATTACTGGTTTTATATATTTGTTCTGTATGACTGCAAATTGAGTATGAATTAAGTGAGACAAGTCAAGAAATATATATCATCTATTTTAGCTGTTTAGAAAATGGGTGCCATGGCAACAAGAAATGTATCAAAGTCTTATGTGGTGCAAATAATCCTTACACTGAAAGGACATAATGATGTTGATATTATTTTTCATTTAAATATATATATATAAACAGTTAAATATAAACAGGTTTTATGGTGTTACAATTCTATTTTTACCATTCAAAACAATTTTTTGGTTGTCATGGTTACTTAACCCATTCGGCAACCTCAAGCTGATATATATGATGATTGATGAATATCAAAAGACAAACAGTTTATTTCAATGAAATATTTGGTATAACACCTTTTGAATTCCTATGATACAGTATTATGGCCAGGAGGTAATCTGACTCTTGGGTTGCCATGGCAACATTACGTAAAAAGTGCTCATAACTTAAAATAACCATAATTTCACCTTTTCTACATGCCTGCTTTCACTCATTAATAGTTAAACTCAAAGAAATCCTAGAATTTGGAGGGGGTAAACAAGGCCATGTTTACCACAAATACTATATATATGTTGTCATGGTAACCAATCAAATGTATTGCTAAGATGGTTATTGGTTAAATAGGTTGCTGATGAAGCTTAAAAATTATGTATTGCATGACAACATACTCCTGTTTACCCACAAATTTAATTTTAACTTAGTATGTCTAATATTTGAATTATGATACCCTAATTATAGTAAATCATCTGGTTCCCATGGCAACCATATATTATTCTTGCGGTTATTGATTTTCCTTGGCAAACAGTGTCACTCAAAATGTGTTTTCAGGTAAATTTGAAGCTTTATTACATGCCACAAACAGCTGAAACTGCTACTTTCTGCCATCTTTTTGGAACTGTAATGTTTGGAGGCATTTGTTACCATAGAAACCAAATAACCATTAATAATTATTAAGTCATGTAACATAATACACCCATATGCAGCTAACAAGACTAGAGAGGACATACGATGAAATTTCGAAATATTTTTGGCTATCCACTAGACAAAACATCCATTGGAGGTCCATTGCTCTTTGAGCGGCATCAACCGTGTTTCCATGGCAACAGAATACTTTAAAATCACCATTTGCTTGCTAATACTAATAGTTCTGTAAACAGAAAGTATGCTGATATATAAACTGAATTTGAATAAAACATGTCAAACGTCAAGTATAATTAAAAGCCATTTTGTTTCTTTTGGTTCATAATGGTTATTTTATAATGAAGGCCTTCTGTGCAACATTAATCTCCATAGCAACTAAACAATTAAAGACGCTACCATTTTTTTGGGGGCAACTGTCCATACAGAGATGCTCCATTGACAAGATGATCAATTTGTTGTTTTCAGATTATTTTTGTGTGTCAATAGGATACATCTGATTATTTTTTCTTTAAAAATTGATGATTTATTATGATTCTGTTACCATGGCAACACAGAAATACTACGTAAACCACTAATTGTGTACGTATCTGGAAGAGTTATTGATTCAAGTACAGTGTCCAGCATTTGAAAGCTTTTCTTTGGGTGTGAGGGAAGCTATTTAATAAAAAGCTGTAATTTTTGAATCCTTATTTTTTGAAAGTGTTGCCATGGATGCAGAAATAACAAAATTCCCCCTTTGTCGAATTCTGTAAATTTCCTTTTTATGAAACTAGATATTTCAAGGATTCATTTGACACAAATTTTTGCTATTATAAAACGTTCCGAAGTGTGGCAGGTGTTGATTCACAAACTCAAGCAAGTCAAAATATGGTATAACTCCATAATAATAGTTGTAACATAATTAAAGATCTCCCATTATGACCAAATTTGGATTTCAGTCTAGATATTACTATCGATATTTTGGTTATTCCCTAATTTGAACAAATATTTATCTATTTCGGGAGTTTCAGCTAATTTGGAGCATTATTCACCTTGCCAGATGCATTGATGTGATAAAATTGACTTATAATTCATAATTTTATCGTTTCCATGGTAACTCAAATAACAAGATTCTGCACCAGTTTTCACACTTTTGGATATTAGTTCAGAAAACTACAGGTCCTGACGATTAAAACGATGTATCATTTGCCCATCTGGCTCTCGGTGTCACGAAACTCTTAAAATAAGCCACTTTTTGGCCTTTGGCCGCTCATCTATTGTCTTTAACATAGCAAAATGTACATGCCCAGTGATTCTGCCTCTTTGACGATATGCGCCTAATGGGGACCATATTATTAATCATCATCCCTATACATTTTAACTTCATGAACTTTTACATTAGTGTGAGAAGTGTCAGAAAATACAAACATCTTTTTGAAAAATAGGCTTTAATTGAAACTCAAGCATATAGAGCTACGTACTTGCCAAGAATTCAACAGTAGTATTCTCCATGAAGGTCTCTCCATCACTCAAGGTGTTTCGGGCAAAGCATTCGCATTCAACAATGTCGACCTCTGTCATGGGCTTGGTTATCTGTGTTTACAACAAAATTATATAGTCAGTATACGTGAAAACAACACACAGTTAATATACTGCAGTAAAGGGAAGTTCATTTGCAGCAGGCAGTGGCGGATCCAGACACGATAGTCTAGGGGGGGGGGCTCGGACGTGTTTCGGCATTCGTGGGCCCGTGTTATCGCAATTTTTCTTCAAAATGCTATTACTAATCTTGGTTGTCGGGGGGGGGGGGGGCTCGGGCCCCCTAGGCCCCCCCCCCCTGTATCCACCACTGGCAGGTCCATAATATTTTTAACATTCAAATCATTAATGCATTACAGACGGACATTGATATTTTTTATCACTGAAGAAAGTAGCAGAAAGTGGGATGGTATAATTAATTGGTCACTCTGCAGTCTGCACATATGACAGGTATATTCTGTTAAATGCTTGTATAGAAAAATTGAATTCACTAATTTAGGAAGTTTTTAATGATTTGTTTTGTCACTTACTGTTCAATATTAGTTTTGTCAGGTTACAAAAATAATTTTTCTGCAATGCTATTGTGAATTTAAAATAGGTTCTGAGAATTGTTTGGCCATGTAATTGTAAAGTAATTGGTTGTAATTGAAATTACTTTTCCAAAGTAATTGTAATTGTAATTAATTACTTTCGATTTTTAGTGTAACTGCAATTTAATTGTAATTGGGTACTTTGCAATGTAATTGTAATTAATTACTTTTAAAGTAATTGACCCCATGTCTGCTCTGCACATATGACAGGTATATTCTGTGAATTGCTTGTGAAGAAAGATAGGAAAATGGAATTCGGGCCCTTCAGGCAACTTTGTTCTACACACAGTACTCCAGCATGAAAACGGTATTTCACTCATGTAAAAAGATGTGGTAGTTCAAAATTATACAGAGAACTTGCAATCACATTTGACGATTAAGTACATGACCTGCTCTTTGCACTGGTTTATCTGTCTTTTCATTGGGGTGCACATTTACTCACAGTATAGATAGGGCCGTCCATGTCTGGAAATCCGAGGCAATTCCACTTGTAAGTCACTTCAGGGTATCCCAGGGCTGAACAAGTCAAGTTCTGACCAACTCTGATCGGGAATATCTCAGTTTCTGAATTGGGTGTAATGGTGGTTTCACGAACAGAGACTGGAATGAAGAAAATAAGCAAAAAAGACCAAAGTAGTCATAGGCTTACAATATGAAGTTATAGGTAACGAAGAAGCAAAACAATTTCAACAAATTGTCCAAACAACATCATGAGTACAGGGAATGGACATAGTTCTGCTTTACGACTTATCCCATTTTGCATATTCCCCAAGCTTAATAGTCAGGAGCCATTTTCAGGAATTCAAAGTGGTTGAGGCATTTTAGAGTAGAAATGGGCATCCACTTGGAATAAGTCAATTTGAGTATGCTGATTTCGAATTTTGAGGATGCCCGCTCGTATCTCCATTATTAAGCCCTCAAAATGGCCGAAAACAATATGGCCGCCAAAATCACTTCATTCAAGCATAATTTGGTCCCTAATTGCACTAGAGAGGTGATCTTTGAGTCTGTTTCTATGTTTTGGCACTTGAGGAATCTAATAAGAATATTTCCAAATGCCCCAGAGCAATATTTCATTTATAATAAGACCTTATAATGACGAAAAACAATATGGCCGCCAAAATTGCTTCATTCAAACATAACTTGGCTCCTAATTGCATTAGAGAGGTGATCTTTGAGTCTTTTTCTATGTTTTGGCACATGAGGAATCTGATAAGAATGTTTCAAAATGCCCCAGAGCATTATTTCATTATAATCAGACCTCGAGATGACCAAATACAAGACGGTCGCCAAAAATTGCATGTACTATTTACTTTAGAGTTGTAACCTTGATAAAGTAACCAGCAAATCCAAACTCTGTTGAAGTGTACACAAATTACCACCACCATCAGGGTGGCACAGTGGTTATTCATTTTCCAATTGTGGTAGTGAATGTTTTTGATTCCATTAGTGGGTAAAAGATTTGGTAGACCTTCAGAAGCATGAGAAGAAAAATATCTCTGGGGGTGTTCTCAGACTTACATTGGGTCATCTTTTGTATCAGAAGCAAGGACCAGATGCTACTCTTAACTTAAAGGGGTATGTTTAGTGGACCTGCTGGAGCCTTTATCTTTGATTCCTGAAACAAATCATTCATGAAGTTAATTGTTCAAGCATTGCCTATGACATTTGCAACTGTCAAGGCATGGCAACTTTGATTTACAGTCGCCACATCGAACTGTAGAGCACTCTTTCTGGCAGCTGCAGCTTACAAGCTGTAGACATCTGTCTGGAACAGGTTCAAGTGTGGAAAGTACAGGCTTCAGTATATTCTGATCTTTTATCCAACCACTTTCAGTAGGAGGTACAATTTCAAGACATAGCTCTAATACTTTCAGCCACACCATGCTCCGATGATGAGCCCTCATGATAATTTACGGAACTTAGGGGCATCGATATTGGGGGCAAGTGTTCAGCCTTGTGTCCTCTCCTAAACAACACTGACCTTGCTTCATCTGTGGTGGTGGAATCAGTTTTGTACACTTTACAAATGAACTCACAATCTTCCAGCAAATTTGTGGTCAATGAACCTCTCCAAAGATCAAAATGTAGCTTAGTATTTTCAAGTAAAATGCCAAAGACAGTTCTCTTGCTATGTCCAGCCAGAAATGATTTGGAGTCAGAGCCAGTGAGGGCAAGGAAAGACAACCGAGAAAGAGCCGTGTCTGGTTGCAAATTCCATCCTTGGACAATGGCATTTACAGAGATAAAATTTGGCTCCTCCAGACTACAAGTGAGCAGGAATCTGTGTGGTTGCAATGGACCAACAAACATGTGTCAGCTTCCTCATGCGTAGCCTTAAGATCATGTAGATCCACATCTGATCTGTTGCAAAAAAAATTTGTTGCCTCATCTAAACCACCACTTCGCTCATTGATGGACAGGCATTAGTCGTATCAATTGGAAAACCACAGAATCAAGCATTTAGCCCTTTTGGTGACTATGACAACTTGTTTCTGAATGTAGTGTTTGGATATGGATGTCGCTTCCAACGCATAATGATTGATGTGATGTTTGACCGCATAAAGACTTTTCAGTAAAAAAGAGATGAGAAGAAGATGGCAAAAAAAGGAAAAGGTAATTCGCAGGCTAATAGAGTATCCTAGTTTACTTAACCACAGAACTGGCAAGGTTTCCTCTTCAATTCTGCCAACAAGGCTGACCTTTTCACATTTCTGTCCTTGCCTTGGAGGAAAAGGTTCCGAGCCCACGGGACAATAAATGGAGGCGGGTTAATTGTGTCCAGTATTCTATGCTGGGCAACTGAAAGACCTTGGACATCCCTGAATTAATAGGGCATGTGCCACACTCACAATCTTCTCATCTCATCATCATCCGGCGGTCAACAAAAATAAAAAGTGCAGCTCCCTCCACAAAAAAGATGGAGGTTGTGCTGCCCCGGCTGATCCATGGTCCACCAGCAACCAAAGTCAAGTCAAGATGTAGTCACAACATCTGCTGGTTTAGATGAGGCAACAAATTTTCTTTGCAACAGATCAGATGTGGATCTACATGATCTTAAGGCTACGCATGAGGAAGCTGACACATGTTTGTTGGTCCATTGCAACCACACAGATTCCTGCTCACTTGTAGTCTGGAGGAGCCAAATTTCATCTCTGTAAATGACATTGTCCAAGGATGGAATTTGCAACCAGACACGGCTCTTTCTCTGTTGTTTTTCCATGCCCTCACTGGATCTGACTCCAAATCATTTCTGGCTGGACATAGCAAGAGAACTGTCTTTGGCATTTTACTTGAAAATACTAAGCTAAATTTTGATCTTGGGAGAGGTTCATTGACCACAAATTTGCTGGAAGATAATGAGTTTCATTTGTAAAGTGTACAAAACTGATTCCACCACCACAGATGAAGCAAGGTCAGTGTTGTTTAGGAGAGGACACAAGGCTGAACACTTGCCCCTAACATCAGATGCCCTTAAGCTCCATATCATGAGGGCTCATCATCGGAGCATGGTGTGGCTGAAAGTATTAGAGCCATGTCTTGAAATTGTACCTCCAACTGAAAGTGGTTGGATAAAAGATCAGAATATACTGAAGCCTGTACTTTCCACACTTGAACCTGTTCCAGACAGATGCCTACAGCTTGTAAGCTGCCAGAAAGAGTGCTCTTCAGTTCGATGTGGCGGCTGTAAATCATAGTTGCCATGCCTTGACAGTTGCTAATTAATGTCATTGGCAATGCTTGAACAATTAACTACATGTGAATGATTTATTTCAGGAATCAAAGATAAAGGCTCCAGCAGGTCAACTAAACATACCCCATTAAGTTAAGAGTAGGATCTGGTCCTTGCTTTGGACACAAAAGATGATCAAATGTAAGTCTGAGAACACCCCGGGAGATATTTCTCTTCTCATGCTTCTGGAGGTCTACCAAATCTTTTACCCACTTAATGGAATCAAAAACATTCACTACCACAATTGGAAAATGAATTAACCACTGTGCCACCCTGCTGGTGGTGGTAATTTGTGTACACTTCAACAGAGTTCAGATTTGACGGTTACTTTATCAACGTTACAAAGTTCTATGAGGTAAAAAGTACATGCCATTTTTGGCGACCGTCTTGTTTTTGGTCATAATAAGGTCTGATTATTAATGAAATATTGCTCTTGGGCATTTGGAAACATTCTTATTAGATTCCTCATGTGCCAAAACATAGAAAAAGACTCAAAGATCACCTCTCTAGTGCAATTAGGGGCCAAGTTATGTTTGAATGAAGCAATTTTGGCGGCCATATTGTTTTTTGTCATTATAAGGTCTGATTATTAATGAAATATTGCTCTGGGGCATTTGGAAATATTCTTATTAGATTCCTCATGTGCCAAAACATAGAAAAAGACTCAAAGATCGCCTCTCTAGTGCAATTAGGGGCCAAGTTATGCTTGAATGAAGTGATTTTGGCGGCCATATTGTTTTCGGCCATTTTGAGGGCTTAATAATGGAGGTACGAGCGGGCATCCTCAAAATTCGAAATCGGCATACTCAAATTGACTTATTCCAGGTGGATGCCCATTTCTACTCTAAAATGCCTCAACCACTTTAACTAAGGCCTTTTTCTGAATTTGGCTCCTGACTATAATACCACTAACGGCATTAGAATGTTGTTTTTGTTTTCATCAGCTCAATCAGATTAATGTTATGTGAAACACAGATTAAACTTACAGTCCACATACGGATAGACAATGTCACAGGTCTCTGTATAATCTGGATCTGAATCAGCCTGCAAAGTTGGACCTTCAGCACTGAGGGCATCAAGGCTGTAACTTAACGAATCAAAAGTAAAGGAAGATGATTTCAATATTGAGTATATGTAATACTACTGTAGGTAGATAATTATAGAATGGTACTCAAATCAATGCTTGCAATGGTAAAGATTCTGAAATGATTTTTTTCAAGAGATGGGAAGATAAAAAAAAAAAGTCTGGTGACCAATAAATAAATTTTAATTTCCAGTTACATAGAAAATTAACATGAGGTAAATGAAGATTTAATTTGATAACTGGTATAATGACAAATTTATATATATATTTCACAAGTTTTTATATATCAAATTACAGTAAGTTGTTGTTTACTCACCGGAATGTGAGGGTGCATGTGAATGTGGCATTGGCATCATCCAGGCCCGGTACAAAATTCAAAGAATACACCCAACGCCTGCCATAACCAGAGTAATTTGGATCAAGCCTGCAAAGTGAAAACTTAGTATCAATTGATAGGCCTTACATACATGAATCTTCGGCTGCAACTGGCATCACAACATACAGACCCATTCTCAATCCATCAACGTGAGGCATTAGGCCTATTCTAGTATACAATGTAGCTGATTGAAATAAAATTTACAACTAAAAATGGTAGGAGGACGATTTTTTAACAATTAAAATTCATGATATTGTTTATGACATCCAGCAACTCAGGTGTCAATAAAGAAACTATTTAAAACCACTTTAAGGTATTTCTAGACAAGAGGATTACTAAATATAACATGCAACTGTCAATGATGTGGCAAAGCCAGTTTGCCAGTTGAAAGTCACCTTCAAGGGACCGCCGATCAACAGACTGGCCCCAGTCTCTTTTTACTGGACACAGCGAGCTTGAACAAACTTTGGGGTTAAAAAAATTGACCAAGAAAACGATTAGCGCAGTGATGTAGAGGAAGGTCCGACGAATATTTTGATGTATCAAACAAAAAAATCTGTTGGGAATTTTTTGAGATATTTGAGTTTTAAATTTTTTATTTATCACACCCTATTCTAAGCATGGAATCTCCATCTAAAAATGATCAAAACTGCCAATTTTTCCTTTTAGGTCATATCTAAGATAAAAGTCATTATTCCGAAGTAAAAATATGCAGTCATTGCCACAAGAGCAAGTACATACAACTTCATTCAGACTGATAGAGTGTGATAAACCTATAACAGTAAACATTTATCAGACAATTTATAAAATATGTTTAATTGCCAGCTTGTCCTCAGTTTCATCATTCTGGTGAATAATTGTAGTAGAATCTACCTCACTTTTGAATTCTATGGTGTATTATTGAGGTTTTTATGTGATTTTAAGAAATTTCACCACTGTGAAACAAGTTCTTTTGCAACCATGTAAAGGGTAGCCAATGTTGAGTGAATCATCAGAAAATCCATAGATAGAATGTTTGGAAGAATTTAGTTAAGTATGGAGAAATATACTTTGATACTGCAGTCCTGATGTGCAATAGTTGTACATGTTTGTATTAACTAAAATTTTCACATAATTTGCAGAATTTAAGCTATTTTTGTTGTTCGATACAATTGAAGATTGGTTGATTTCAGATGCCAGATAACCTACATCTACATTAAACACCCAACATCCATTTTAAGTACTCAAAATACATTAAGCATGAATATTACTGTTTATTTATAGCTTTTAATCTTATTTTTGTCTTTTTGTCCAATAGCAAAGACTTTTCATGTAATATCAGGGAATTCAACTTCATAGTGAAGCAGATACTTACAAACAGTCTATGCATGCATTGTCTGATAATTAACTCAACTTTGTCTATCCTTTTACATTGTTATGAAATGCTTGTTTCACGGTGGCAAAATTTGTGGTAAAATGCACAAAAAACTCAACAAAGCCTGTTACAATGAGATGAGGAAAGCAAATTTGCTAAAATTATTTACCAGAATTAAGTAACCAACACAACCTGGTATTGCAAACATTTTCTCAGGCCTTTAGCCAGAAATGTTAGTTGTTATAGGTTTATCACACCCTGTCAGTCTGGATGAAGTGGTACATACTTTCTGCAGAGACAATGACTGCATATTTTTACTTCTGAATAATGACTTTTATCTTAGATATTACCTAACAGGAAAAATGGACAGTTTTGATCACTTTTTCATGGAGATTACATGTTAAGAATAGGGTGTGATAAATAAAAAATCTAAAACTCAAATATCTCAAAAAATTCCCAACAGATTTTTTCGTTTGATACATCAAAATGTTCGTCTGACCTTCCTCTACATCAATGCACTAATCGTTTTCTTGGTCAATTTTTTTAACCCCAAAGTTTGTTCAAGCTCGCTGTGTGGAACGCGATGGCTGTGAGACTGGCAAAATTCGGGGTCATATACGAGTAAATTCCATTCTTTACAGCTTCTACACAATCGAGTGTCATGTACAATTTGGCGCATACATATCATAGATTATTGTACCCTAAAATATTTTGCACAAACTGTTTTTTATTCCTTTTTCAAATGATATCATTCATAGCATAAATTATGAATTTTTCAGGATCGGGCGAATTTCAGTGGTATTCATCTGTCCAGAATGTATTATAGTCCATTGAATAGGGAGAATCAGCTCTCCAGATATATTAGAGAGGTTTTGCTACACGTTTCCGTGTGACGTGTACGTGGGGGTTGCCATGACAACAATGTAATTAGATAGCACTTGTACACGTATACGTCACACGTGAACGTGTAGCAAAATATTATTAAGATTTCTGTAACTAGAACTGGAGATATGGTCATTTGAAAAAATTATAGTAGTGTGAATTTTTTACATGATGTTGTCCATCAAATTTAGGGAGTAATCTTCTTACAGTTTGACCTTCACTGAGTGGTTAAGGTAAGTCAGGGGATCTTTATATTAGTAAATTCACTCTAGGGTATTGGGGCAAGTTATTTCTTAGATTTGTGAAAATAGCCCAGTTCCTTTTATGGCAAATTGATGCTGAAAAAGCTTAAATTGGGCAGTAAAAAGACGAAATTTTCAAAAATTAAAACAATCCTTAAAAAAAGTGGAGGTCAGACGAAGTCATATATATTTTTAGGCCAATTTGAATAATTACTGCAAACACTGCATTCCTAACTTAAAGCAATCAAAAATTATATCACAGACAATGTTTTTTGGTGTTAGCCCTTGAAAGTGGGTCAAGGTCATTGGGTAAAAAAAATCTTGCAGGTCAATTAGTTGAATAATCTATAAGCACAAGGCAAAAAACTCTATGGGCAGTATGGGCATGGGGGTATGGACACTATTAAAAAATCTCTCCAAAAAAATTCTGAGATTCTCTTCAAAATTTCTGAGATTCTTTAAAAAATTTCTGAGATTCTTTTAAAAATGTCAGAGATTCTCCCAAAAATGAGTTGTATTCTCTCCGAAATGTGTGATATTCTCTCAGAAATGTATGTTATTCTCTTAGAAATTTCTGAGAGTGTGATTTTTCATTTTGGCCTAGAGGAGCTTCACAGTGAACACAGTGCAGAGTGGTCAATCTAGAAACAACATCATAAACTTACTGCAGCATGCCGGGTTCAGGATTGCCATTTTTGGTCCATGCAAACATTGGCACAATGTCTCCAAAACCAACCACTGCTGAACAACTGTGAGAGTGCAACCTGTTCTCAAAGATATGGTCAATGGGTTGGCACTCAAGCCCCTCTGAAAACAAATGAGATTTTAGATATATGCAGTTAGAAATATTGGAAAATCAGAAAAGGAAATTCCACACATAAATACTCAATCAAGTACTTGGCATTGATCTGATTGATCAGCCTGGTGTTGTTTTCTTCACGAACCAAATTAAAAATCTTGATTCCATTTTGAACCTTTTTTGGTCTTCATTTCTCGTTTTTATTTTTGCCCTGTTTCGCTTATACAAACCTTTCTATATATTAGAGATATTTCCAAAACTAAATCGCACAGTCACAAAGAATGCATTGAACTGGTACTGGCGCACTCATCATGCAAGGCAAAAGCAATTTTGGTTTCCAAGACAGAGAAGCTGTTTAAGCTACTTTTCCATTATTTACCTGTGCCAGCAACCCAGAATTCTTTCTCCACAACACTGGGGGGATCCATGAAGAAATATTTGTATTTTCCAACAGAATACTGATCCACGGAATTAATGAAAACTCCATGGCCAACACCAGCTGGTTCAAAACCTCCATTTGTGAAAGACAAAACTCCGCCTGAAAATAAATTGTGTTTAGTACAGATCTTACAGATACAACACCAAAGCAGCGCTCTCAAGGGTCTTGCCACTGGGAACACTCTAAAAAATGTCGGGACAAAATTGGTTTTTTAGATTCAAAATGGTTTTTTGAAAAAACAAATCTCAATGCAAAACCAACATGGATTTAAAAAAAAATCCATGTTGGTTTTTTGCATTGAAATTTGGTTTTTCAAAAAACCATTTTGAATCTAAAAAACCAATTTAGTCTGAAATTTTTTAGAGTGAAGGCAGGCAGCAACGGTGTGTATACTTCTAAAATACTTTATTCTACCAGAAAACATTTTCAATTAAACTATTTGTTATGCTAGAGGCACTAGCCTGAAATTGTGGAAGACTAATTTAAGATCATATCTCAAAAAGCCAAGTCATGGAAAAAAAAAAAAAACGTGCAAGCACTTTAACAGCTGCTTGTAGATAGACTTAGTATCTATCTATCTATCTATCTATCTATCTATCTATCTATCTATCTATCTATCTGTCTATCTGTCTATCTGTCTATCTCCTGCCTCCGCCCTCCCTCAATCCCTCCCCCCTCCCTCAATCCCTCCCTCCCTGCCCCGCCCTTTTTTCCTTCCTACTTTCTTCCTTTTTTCCCCCTTCATTCCTTCCTTCATTCCTTCCTTCATTCCTTCCTTCATTCCTTCCTTCATTCCTTCCTTCATTCCTTCCTTCATTCTTTCTATTGAGTCTGCAAACACTGGATCTGACTGCTGCTGTTGGTGCTGGTTTCACTGCAGTCATTTGAAATTCGCGCCAAAAACGAACATTTTGGTTTCGTAAATAAAATGTTTAATGTCACAGAAGTTTACCAAAAGTTGATGGAAGCAAGATAATATTCTATATATTGAGACTGTATACTAAGTTTCAAAGGGACAGGTGAAATAGTGTGACCTCCTATATGGTCAGAAGCTTTCCGAAAATGCCTCCTGTAATACAGGCTGCAAGCAGCTGTAATAAAAGTTGGGTGGATTTCTTCACACTGCGTTGTCTAATTGAGCAAAAAACTTTAAAATGTGCCTTTCCCTGGAACGAAATTTTATCTGTGTTTTGTGAAATAAGTATATTCATGTTGATAAAAACTGTAAGCACCACTCTTCTGTATACATCCAGTGGTTGCCACTAATATTTAATGAAGTGTCAGAGAGATTGTCGGTAGCAGCCAACAAATGTTTTCAATGGTTAACTAACAATTCTCTTTCTATGTCCATGGGCAAGACTGAGGTTATCGTATTCAGCTCCAAGCGTATACAAAGTCAAGCGAGAAATTGTGTTGTGAAGCTAGAAAATCATGTAATAGAACCAAAGCAGGAAGTTAAATATCTTGGTTTAAAACTTAACAGCACACTTTCTGGAGAACCTGTCGTCAAAGACATTCAGTCAAAATGTACAAATTGTTTAAAATTCTTGTATCGACATAAAGATTCTTTTTACTCAAAATTGAGGAAGACACTTGCTTTGGCTCTGATACCTGATACAGAATTACTTTGATTATGTGGTATCAGCTTGGTGCATGTGCTTGTCAAGTATTAACAAAAAGAAGGTACAAGTCTCTCAAAACAAGATCGTTAGCTTGGTACTACACTTAAAACCAAGTTCATTAATAGGTCAGAGTGAAGTAGACCAGGTTGGCACTCAAGATCGAGCAAAACAGATGATTCTTGCCCAAATGTTTTGATTGACCATTGCTACTCTACTTGAGGAGCTCTGTGTAATTTTATATAAGGGTCAAAATTTGATAAGTCTGAAATTCTTGTCTCCGATGTTTAACAATAATTCCTGATGGCAGGAAGACCAATAGAGGACCTCTTGTTGTCATTTGTCATAGACAAGGATATTAGCAAAACTTTTAACACAAAAAATATGCGGCAGAATATTTTTATCCCATCCAAAAATAGCATTGAAGTGGCCTACCCCCATGAAAATGGCCTGTCTCCAACAATATTTTCTTTGAAAGATCATATCACAATAACTAGTACAGGATCCTAATTCAATTAAACTCTTCTATACATGGAGACTTGACTGTCAGTCTTCTGAAATCTGGTCACCAATTGCTGAAATAATATTCTGTATAAGAGCAGGAGGTTGTTGTGTCGATGTCTCTAATATTGCGTCATTAGTATCGCACCGGATTTGTTTCTTAATAAAAATTAAAGGGACACACATTCTGTGAGAAAACTTTGTGTCTGATGTTGTCTGAGAACCCAAGAAAATAACTGAACTATCTGTAGCTCTGTATCATTTATGTAAACCAACATATTAGAGTATTTCTGTTGGCATGTCAGTTGTCCTATCTCAATTTGTCATTAGCAAACGCCTTGCTACTCTATTTTGACTACATATTTCTGGACCAAAATCACTGTGAACATGTGTCTAGTGTTCATAAGGTCATTGCAAGCACATATTGCCAGACTGCCAGTTTTCCACTGGTCCCTGCAAAGATTTTACTGTAATTATCATTAGCATCACGCTGTCATTAGCATCATGTCAAAAATGGCTTATTGCCTTTACCTCACTAAAATTTTGTTGTAGGTGACTGGAGTTGAAATCAGTTTAATATATATTATCAATAAATGTTTCAACAGACTATTACATAACATTTTTGCATTTTCCTTGCATCTGACATGCTTAGTATGAAGTTTGATGCTTCTCTGAAACTACTAACCAAATATGGGGTGCCAGTAACATTTTACCATTGTCTAGCATCTGAAATATGGTTTAGTAAAGACACTGGGCACTGGAGAAAGTAGTGGAGATCATCTTTATTATTCAGAATCCAAACTATTGATGAAAAGAGAATTTTTGTTTGTTTTTGTAAATTTCTGGTTCAAGGACATGTTCTATCTCAATGACTATTAGTCATAGAAACCTGAAATATAGCCCAATGTGTGCAGAAAAGCCACTTTCCTATTTGTTGGTAATTCATTATTCAGCCCTAAGTGGTACGGATTTCAAGTTATAGGCACGATGCTAATGACACACATATTTGGTATTTTAATTGATCAAATGCAGTTCCTCAAAAATAATTGGCACTAGAGACCTGGAACTTGGCCCAAAATGTGTAAGCAACTTGCTTTATCATTGGCAATAGATTGTTTAGCCCTAAGTGGTTAGGATTTTTTAGTTAGAAGTGTGATTTTAATGACAATCAAAAAACATTACAGCTATGTTTATCACCTTAGTACAGATCAGCCGGGCATTTCGACCCTTGGACATGAAAGTGCAGTGATAGCTGATTGTTTGACCCACCCAACGCAAACTTTAAAAGGCATTTCTGGAACCAAAATTTTTCAAAATTTTTTCAGCTGAAATTTCAAGGTTTCCAAATTTTGACCCATAACCAAAACCAATGGTGTCACAGTTGCACATTTTTGTTACAATGGCACAAAACTGGAATGAATTGTCCTCTTGGGTTAAATGTACAGATGATAAAAATTGTTTTAAACGAAGAGTAAAAAAAATCTTTAAAATACAAGCTCGAATATACATATAATTAATAATTAGACTTAATAATTTCTTTAAATTCTACTGCACATCAGGTACTTTGCACTTCGTCGCCCTCTTGTGTTTTCCAAATGGATGACACTGGAAATAAGTTTGTGTAACTTCTGTGTGCTATCCGTGTTCTTTTACTTATTAGTTACTTTAGACGTCGATTCTTTATTATTGCAACTCCAAATAACAGACCAAAATAAAATAAATCAATCAATCAATCAACGACGATTATGCAGTTTGGACCGAAGGTCATGGACCTATAGGTTGATGTCTTTTGCATTGACTGGTTGCCCCTTATAACTTAGGTCTATCTAAGTACCTCCTGTTGCACTGGCATAGTAAACGTGATTGATGGTCTTATTTTCATCCCAATCGATGTTCATATAAGTCCACTGGACATTCTCTGTTCCGGAAAGAGTCGTGTTGTACGTCAGTTCCAGGGCAGAGGAATACCTAACCACCATGTTTCGTAATTCAGCAATTCCATCTGAAAATTAAGCTGTATCTATAAGTGGACCAAAAATGTCCTCTAATTCAAGTAGATCTACATTCTAGAGTGTAGATTCTCGATTTTGTTTGTTTGTGTTTTACGCCTCAGCAGCACCTTAGTGGGCTATGTAGATTATCGATCTTTGAATCCATATAGTAGATGAATTTACCTTCAGAAGATTTTGTAGCCAGAATTTTCGGCGACGTCTCGTCATCTTCATCAGTGGCGTTGTTGTCATGTGACACCTCAGCCCTACAACAACGCCACTGATGAAGACGACGAGACATCGTCGAAAATTCTGGCTACAAAATCTACCAGATCTTCTGAAGGTAAATTCATCTACTATAGATCTACATTGTTGATGGTCAAATTTTGTAATGTGAATCTTTAAGCATTATCTACCATCGATGACAAAGACTGCAACAATTTCTTTTAAATTAAATCTTTGATTCATAGCTTTAAATAACTAATAATTTTTCGAAAATATGTGAAAAAAAGAAAAGTTATACATACTGAGAGAAAGTGCAACCAATTCCTCATAAAATGTAGGGGCTGTTTGGTTGCAGCTGTACTGGCCCACATCCTTTGAATTGACCCGTTTAATGGTCAAATTGAACCATGCACCATCAGTTGTCACTTCGTACAAATTCGGGTTTCTCACATTAGCCGTCTCATTCTGGAATAAATGGCAAAATTCAGAATGTCACAAATGAAAAACCATCACGGATAAAAAAAATAAAAAAAACCTAGGGAAATGCATTTAAATTGGTTTCCATGCCAACAGGCACCTATTTCGAAAATCCTTCCCGAAATATGATTACAGAGCCAAACATACATACATGTACAAAACAGGCCAAAAAGCCAATTCCGTAAAAAAAAAGAAGAAAGCAGTTGCAATTAGTAGGGGACCAGGGTAAGTCGTGCCATTTTTTCTTCAGGGGGATTTTCCAAAAACCAAAGCCTATATCTAGATAATAGCAGATATAACTCCATCCTACCAGAGGGATATCATCTTAATACAAATACCAAATGACCAAGAAAAAGAATGTCAGAACTCGGTACTTCAAAGTTTTCAACACCAAAATTGAATTTATGAGTGTAGCTTTTCATAGCATTATATTTGCAGTTTTTTTCTTGGTGCATAATGATGTTGACCAAGTGTGTATACATGGGTGGCATTGCCTTCTTTACCCAGTTCTTCATTTCACCCAACAGTGGACAAGTTATTCTGTGACACAACTTACCCCGGTCTCCCCTATCCCATAACTACCCACCATTGAATTCAGATACTACTTACAACATAACTGAAAATAACTTCTTCCCGGTCAAGAAACAACCATCTCAATTCGGAGGCGTCGCGGCCTGGGTGACATGTCAAAGTGACTGTTTCACCAATTTTTGCTGACACACTAGTTGTTTGAGCCAGAATCTGTACCTCTGAAAAGTAAACACATTTCATCAGCCCCTGTAGTTATTTTTATTCTTTTCTTAGTTTTGCAAGCAATGCAATCAGTATTTTTACAGTTGCTGCCTTCATGGATTTCACAGTTAGCCACACCTGTGAATCACAACAGCTTTGTACAGTGTCAGAACAGTTTCAAATGTGACACTGGTCATTAATGTCAAATATTTCAACAAGTCACATTCAGGAATATTTCCTTGTAAGTACCATTTTACTCTTGTCTATTTTATGTATAATGGCTTTTATCTTAGATATTACCTAACAAGAAAAATGGGCAGTTTTGATCATTTTTAGATGGGAGATTCCATGCTAACAACAGGGTGTGACAAATAAAAAGTTCAAAACTCAGATATCTCAAAAATTTCCAAACAGATTTTTTCGTTTGATACATCAAAATGTTCGCCTGATCTTCCTCTACATCACGCGCTAATCGTTTTCTTGGTCAATTTTTTAAGTTTGTTCAAGCTTGCTGTGAGGGAAATAACGTCTTTTGAGGGAAATAACTTGTATTTCCCTGAAATGACATTGTTATTTCCCTGTGCAAGTTTAAGTGTTATTGGGGACAATACATGGTTGGTCCTGGAATAAAAGGTTTTATTGCTTATATATGTATGTGTCATGGCAACCAGGTGGTCGGTGAAGTGAGTGAGTTTGTGTTTTACGTCTCACCAGCACCCTTTTGGGCTAAGGAGGTCGGTGAAAAAATAAAATAAGTAAAACAAGGGACATAATTTCTCATATTTTGACAAAATGTACATAATATCTTAAAAGCTAACATTCAAGATTTTCCGAAAGTGCCTTGCTTTTTTCTGTAGGCCTATGTATTATAAGTTTTTCACAAAGTGTTGCAAAGTGCTCAACTAAAGTAAACAAATTTGCTTCATTTGGCCTGTGTCAGTAACTAGGTAGGCCTACCTTCTATATTAGCCATTTTAGCAAAAAACACAGAAACACTTATGGTGAATCAACAGCATGTTTGATTGCTTACGGGCCTGAGCGTTACCTAAAATGATATCCGGAAAAGTTCATTTACAAGTAAAAGTGCCCCTAATTTGTATATTGAAAATAGTCGCCATCCAAAAAAGAAAACGGTTAATATCTTGCAAACTTATCGAGATATAGCCACAAATGTTGCATTAACGCAATGGTGACTTAAATTTGAGATTTCTTAAACAATAAATTCTATGATTATTTACACATGCATCTAAATTGATGGATTTCGTCTAAAAAGTTAAGCTGTTATTGGCTCACACACTTTTTATTTCCATGGTGACAGAAAGATGATTTAAACACTTCCAACAGGTGTGATATCTTGGAAATAGCTGGTGAATTTAATTACTTTCAAATTGGTTCTGGGAAAATTTAATTCAGCTACTATAAATAGAAAGGTCTGCCAAAAAATTGGTCAGAACTTTCTGAACGCCTCATCATATTCGAGTCCTGCATTTCATAATGTCAAAGCAAAGAAAAATAAATTATAATTCAAACAGTATATTACCTGAAAGAAGTAGAATAAAAACGCACAGTTTCAAGAAAATCATTTTTTTGCTCTTCATCCAAAGGTGTTCACATTCCAAATGAGGTGTTGCAAACTAATGAAGTGGAATTAATCATTGGTACCAGATAAATTCTAGAACAAAGTTTATTAACCGAAGACAGGGTCGGAAAGGTGAATAAAACAATTGTCAATAATGATTTTGTTTCTGAACAGGTCTGCAATCTGAAGGAGACACTTATGATTCTCTTAATGATTAGAATTAGCAGTTTGATCTTCTGCTTCACCTCTTCTAACTTAAAAATAGAAAAAACACAGAAAAAAAAAATACACAGACGCGCATACAGGCCTATCCCCAAATAAACTATTTTTAACTACTTCCCCAAAAGGCCTATCAATATCAAAAACTTCTAATGATATTTAAAATGTCTAATGATATACGTACCAGTATTTCTGAGAACAGACTTATAAGTACGCATCCAATTATGTTTATCTAATCAGCTTATGAATGGGAAACGAGTGTTTGGAAGATAACCTTGCCGACGTCTCCACCTTATCTGCCACATCAAGGAAGTAAAAGACTGAATAATAATTTTTTAATGATAATCAAGCGGTTGCCAAAACACTTCGCCAATGACATCAGTTGTTTGGGATGTGAAACGTAAAAAAAACAACAAAATACCTGAAGAACACGCGTGTGACACTGTTGTGTGTCTGCCTTTTACGTCTCATCAGCACCTGAGTGGGCTATTTAGAGCATGCACATGAATACCAATAATACCCTATAAGACAAAACAAGCTTATGCAATTCGAATTTGGAGATTGCAGAAGCAGGGTCATTTTGCAAATAACATACATATATGGTGCAAATGCAATAGTTGACTTGTACATCTCACTTATTTTGATAATGTTGTGGCATGCAAATCATATTTTCCTTTATAGTACTTGCATCTTTTAAAGAAATGCATAACTAGTGGGAACTTTTCTGAGTGCTTTTTGTGTAGTTAAGGCAACTGATCTCAAGTATAAGCCTAGTTACTGTGTTTCATGATATGTACTAGTGCGGAGCCAATGACCAATGAAAAGAATATGTAAGCATGACTAATTGGTTATTGTTGACGTCTAGATCATATAACAACCCACAAGTAAGTTTGAAGAATTTTTCTATTTAAATTATTTCAAATTGAAGTGATAACTTATTTTTGTCCTTCAGTTTACAACTTATAGAACCAGCAGCACCCAACAATAGCTGTGAATTTTGAGAAAATGTTTTTCATAATCAACTGTCAAATTGGATGGAACTTGTGATAAATATATCAAAACACACATGTCTTGGGCATTTCTTTAAAAAATAATGCACAGGCAACCAGAGCATCATAAGTCAAAGTTGAATTGTTTTGATGACTTGTAAGCCCATATAGGGCTGGGTGTATATTTTTTACACAGGTCAATAAAGAATTTGCCTGTCTGTCTGTCTGTCTGTCTAATAAACTTGGTGTCCCAAAAGGTGCGATACACAGACCTGTACCAACAGAGCTTCAGGGCAATACAATTGTCACATTCATCATCAGATCAGGGCAACATAGAAGACACCCACCGCCATTCCCCAAAACGCTTTTCTCCTTGGTAAGATTGATCAGATTTGATAAATGATGTTATCTACAACCATTGACAGACGATTCTCCAAAGTGAATATTACATTCAATGAACCAGGAAGTATTAATTCAGAGTTCAGTGATGGCAACACTCCTCAACATGATGGACAAGAACTAGGCCAACATCAAGTACCATGCGACTCAACATTCTGGGACGCAGAAGTACAGTTCTTTAAAGTTAATCTCCCTAAAGTATACAAATACTACAATACTAGAAAATGCCCATAAGTGGACAAAGTTTGACAATGTATTATTGTGAAGTGACGCTGCATGGCTACGTGGTCATGTTAAAATAAGGGATTATTTTAGGAAGACATGGTGTTTAGAGTGATGTCACAGTGCAGGCGTGTAGAAAGTGGCTAATTGTTGACATGTTTGTGTAAATGTGAAGCAGATATTAGCTGGAGGCCTGCCTGTTGCGTAAGGTTCGGGCTGGCTGCAGGCAAAAACAGATGAACATAAGTGCTGCCATCTGTGGGAAAATGGTTATGAGAAGTGGCTCCCTCTGGGGAGGAGTAAAATATGAGAATAAGCTGTTTCATGCACTCCTGGTGGGAGATTGGTGGTGGAGTTGGGAAAGGGAAATAAGAGAGGAGTTAGATAGTTGTGGGCTCCCATCTGAAATATGAGTGTAAAAAAGTAGGATAGGTGGATAGCTTGGGTGAGTGACATGCGTGTGACAGGCGTTTATAGCTTGCAACTGCGGTGGTCATGTGACCTGAGTTTTAACTCAAATGTTAGTGGGGATATTTCTGAAATTTTAGAATGTTTTTATACTGAAAAGGGTCCACTCAATGACGATTGGAGGTGGTTATTCCCAATGGAATATCAACCTGAAATTTGATGTGCATGCTCAGGAAATCAGACTTCTAGTCTCCATGAGACTGCTTTACTTTCAGGCAGTGCAAGCATTGTAATGCAATCTCCAGGAACTGGCCATGCAAATGACCCAGCAACAAAATTATTTTCTTAAATGTCTTTAAAGTGTGGGAACTTTTAATTTTATGATTCCTAGCAATGAGATTGAATAACAAAGTAATGTTTATAATCTGTAATCATCAGTGATGGATGATGAATGATTGGGGCTTTACGACCTGTATTTTTGCACTTGGTAAACTAATTCGGACAGGGGGAGGACACGGCAATGAGGTGAAGGATGATTTGAACAGCCGTCCAACATAGGTGTAATCATCAGTGCCCCACTTGATTGTAATGATTCATGTCAACATGAGCTAACATGATTGAATTAAATTGAATTGATTAATTTGATACGGCACAATTATAGTGTAAAGATTTTTCTTTAATAATTGAATGACAAATAACAAATGTTTGTAATTTCAAATCATCAGTGCCAGTTGAAAGTTATCAAGTAGCAATGGAAGAAACAGTATAACACATTTAAGAAATTAATCACTTCCAAAATGATTTTGCAACGAAGATGAAATTGCATAGACAAATATCTTACCGTACATTTGGCCATGTTTAAAGAAAAAAGACTTAACAGGATTGAGAATTTCAGATGGGAGAATTTCTATTATTCAACGCCATCTCCCTGTAGAATATACCTGATAGAGAGAGAGAGAGAGAAATTCTTTATTTACGTGAAATGGGCTCACATTCTAGCCCCCAGCCCTCTTGGGCTTACAATTCACTTCAAAAACAATAATACATCAAAATAACAGAATTTTCGTTGAATAATACAAATTTGAATTAAATTTGAAATGATTTGTTGATATACATATATACATTAGTCCAATATGTAATAGCAATCCCAAAAAATATAAACTTTGTTCGAGTTATACTAGCAGATATATAATTCAAACTCTTGAAATGTTAATTTTCATTAGGCCTATTTACATATTTACAAATATCATATTGCTAATTTGATGTCGACATATATAATTACAAGTATCGTATTGTTATTGGCAAGTATCGACAATTACGTAAATTAAACTATGTATACAAAGCACTTTGTCTTTTTTCAAAAGCGTTATATATACAATTAGCTGTTTCTTTAATACAATCATCTTTCATCAGGAATTCAATTTTTCTGTCATCATTTAATAAGTCAAAAAAGAAATTAATTTGTCTTATCCTGTTGAAGAACTCAAATCTAATATCATTATAAAAGGGACAATGAAAGATAAAGTGCATTTCAGATTCAATGTAGTTGAAGTTACAAAAAAGACAATATCTGTATTCAATTGGAGTGTCTTGAAAACGTCCAGTTTCTATTCTTAATGGTAGAATACCGTATCTAAATTGTGATAAAAGGGCACGCTTTAACAACGGTAATTTTTGATGACTATTACCATGATATAGAAGAGAGAATCAGGTGTAAGGGGAGCCATATTCCAGAACTTTGAGGATTATCTTGCATTTTGTTTTTCATCCAGGACAAGGTGCTAGATGAAGATAAGATGGAAGTGAGTGAGTTTTACATCTCATCAGCATCAGAGTGGGCTATTCAGAGACATGCTTGGTTTTTTATCAAGGGTCTTGATATGATCTGTTTATGACATGTGGAAGATACTTTTTTGTTTGGAGTGCTTTTCATTTCATTTTTTGGCTGTGGGATAGGGTGCATCAGTTGCCCCTAACCTTCTCAGATTTTGATGTCTATGTGATATGTTTGGAGGCTGGACAATAAAAACATGGACAACAAATTTCAGCTCAAAATTCTGATGGGAACAGCCACCTCCAGGCTTATCTTTGTTCAAAATCAGAGAATCCTAAAACATCTCAATATCTCAGGAACCAATTGGCCTAGAGACTTGGTATTGGGCTCAAAATGTGCGGCATGTCCATATTTATATTCACTCCAATTGAAACTTTCCCCATCTCTAACCGTTTTTCTATTATGTGACAAAAACACTATTTACCTGGAAATTCAATAGAAATGCCCATTTATGAAACTTTGTGCCCTACCCAGTCTACAATGATTCTGCCAGCATTATTTCTACCACAGATCCTCCACAGAGGATACATGTATCAATAGTGCCCATTGTGGTGATGTATCTATTTCAGTCCGACTTCTGCATAATCCCAAAAGTAGATTTATTCAATAAAAAGACAGTTTTAATGAATATAAACCCATTTATTCGCACATTTTGAGCCTAATATGAAGTCTATCTGACCAGCGGTTTTTGAGTTATGACATTTTTGCTAAATATTGCAGTTAACCCATAGGAATATGAACCTGAAATTTGGTGTGCATGCTCAGGACACCCAACTTCCTAACATATCACATAGACATCAAAATTGGAAAAGGTTGAACATTTCATGTTTTTTGTCAAATTTTCACAATTTATCACCATTTTAATGTCCTGTATTTATGCACGTGGTAGGACACGGCAATGAGATGAAGAATGATTGAAACAGCCTTTTAACATAGGCCCAGGTGACCTGCCCCTACACCAGTGAAAATGTTCATTAGTGGCCAGCCCTGAATCTGAAGTATCCGTACTCAGAGAGGACCATGAGATATTTATCAACGTGCAAGCACTCCGCAAAGAAGGGTAATGCCATACTTCTCGTAACAACACATGATTTTTTACTCCTCATTATCCAAAATATATTAACTTCCTTGTTTTCTCACTTTTATTTCTCTGCCAATAATAGGTGGAGTTTTGTCACCGCATTGCGGTTACCCGATATATAGTTATTGTATCACTTTTCTCATTTTTCATTTAATTTTATTGGAAAATTTTTTTTTTACTTTTTTGATCATGAGTTCTGAGTTCTAATGAAGCAGTTTTTTCCAGTGAGTGAGTGAGTGAGTTTGTGTTTTACACCCCATCAGCAAGTTTTTCCCAGTGAACTGAATAAGTTCAGCAACAGCGTCCCTCATTCCAGCAAGTCTTCATCTGTGCTCGGAAATAACTAGGTTCTATCATTCACAATCCTAACCGGAGCTACAACAGCAAGGTCATGCAGAAGCCTATGATGTGGTTATGTTCACCTAAAGATAACAGGTTCATCATTTCAATATGACCTTTTATTGTTTCAGGTGACTCGACTGGGTATAAAAGTGATGCTCAAGACATCAACCTGTTGGAACGCACAGCGGCGTGCTGGCCTGTCACCAATGATCAAGTAGACAAGGACACAACTCTGAACATAAAATTTTCACAGCTTTTGGAATTCAAAGCATCAACGAAGGGTCCATTGAAAAAGGTCATGCAATCTACCTAATGTACTGCATTCAAGGGAAACATTAGCATACTACACCATGCAGCATATCGTAGAAAGTTTCGTGAAGCTCAGTTAATTTCAGCCCTAGACTATGAACTTCTGAGCTAGAGTAGGAGGAAAAATGTTGATTTAGTGCTCTTATCTGTGGATGTCAATTGCAACGTTTTTGGATTTACACATGACAGCTGGTCAACTCAGCAACTGAATTTAGATATCGAAAGGATACTATCTCACTGCTTGACACGCTACTTGGACCATCCTGGGACTTACAGTGGGATACAATTCATTCTAAGTATCCGTGAGCGAGTGACGACACAACAGATGGTGACAGGGAACATTCATATCGTTGATCATGACTCCACTGACCTGGATACGACTCGATTGCAGGCAACTCTTCAAAACTCCTATGACTCTTTCAATTTGACTGTAAGAGATGTGCTCAGAAACAGTGATATTTCATGTGATGAAAATAATGTGCTCTGATGAAAATTCAAATAGTGCTCCGAATCATGCAAGACACGTTGGAGTCTAACTGGTACACCACTTCCTCCAGTGGGGGTTTAACTGGAACAATAGATCCCCCAGTGGGGTAACAGTAACACACCAAAAAGGAGCGAAACACAATCTGGAATTAAAAGGCTGTGATGCAAAGACTTTCTGCCGGCACCTCACAAATTGACATAATTTCCGAAGGATAATATAACAAGTCTCCTTGTAAAGCATTTCAAAACATACTTTTTTTACCAACAGCCGCCAAAGCTCCAAGAACAACCACATAAACCAGCTGTAAACGAATGGTCAAATTTGTGTCTGAGAAAATATTTAACATGGTACCTGTTAACAGTAGGATAAAGGTCCATAGTTTTGACTCAAAAGCTGACACACAACTTTGGGATCACCTTCAACTTAAAACGGTGGTCCAAAATTCATTTGAGGGAGACCAGGTTAAGGATTCCCTCAGAGTGCCTTAGTTGGACAGTAAGCGAATCTGGAAGATCTGGGATGTCCAGAAGAGGCATGCCCATTATCTGCAAGATGTGATAGGCCTAGTATTGTACCCACAGGTTGATACCATCCTGATAATTAAGTGTTGTGAGTACAGCTGTCTACAGGAGTGAAAGGGGCTCAAGTTTCCTAGAGTTGTTTCTCTTGCATCTCAAATAAATATTTGTGTTGTAGTATTGTTAACCCACGATGCAAATTGGGCCTCAGAAGGGCATGTCACATGATTTTTATTAAAAAACAAACAGTGTTTTGGAGAATATAAATAGAGTGTTAAAAGATCAAGTTACTGAGAGTGAGTGAGTTTGTGTTTTACGCCCCATCAGCACCGGTGTGGGCTATTTAGAGACAACTCAAGTTACTGAGAGGAAGCGAAAACCAGCAGATTTTCTTTGGGCTTTGTGGTGCAACAGAAGAGAAAGATAGTGCAAAGGAAATGGTGGCAAAGGAGGAATATGGAGCAAAGGAAGTGGTAGCAGAAGAGAAAGATTAAGCCAACAAAAAAACTGATGTGAAAGTCCCTATATAAACTGAGCCAAATAAAAAACGCAAAACTATTCCCAGGGCTTTATTTTTCTGTATTTTCTTCTGATGGGCTATTTAATGTAAGCGTGTGTGTAATCAGGTATCAAAGGACTCAGTTACAAAAAATCATTCAAGTGTGATTGTTATTTGCAAGTCTATGGCCAAGTTTATCACATTGGGGTATGGCCAGTGGACTGGGGCATTAGGCATCCCACAGAGCAAATCTGATGATTTCATGTGAAAGCTTGAAGAAAATGATGGAAAAGGCCATACAATTCACTTCAGTTGTAATCACTTTTGCTAAAATTTTGTTTTTTGAGAAGTCATGTCAAAGTTTGTCACACACAACGATATTCCAGTGAAACAATGCAATTGTGGAAACAGGTCCTCAAATAGCCTGGGGGTGGTAAAAGGCTTAGGGTCCATCAAAACGACCTTACACACCCTTTATAACAGCCATAGGACAAGCAGCAATTCCAAGTGTATCCTCCTCATGACTTTTCTTGCGGCGGCAGATGTCAGGTTGTCAGAATAGCACAAGGAGGACACACCGGCACACATAGTGCCAATTTTTACCATGTAAGCTGTTAGAGAGGTTGTGTTAGGTCTTTCTGATAGACCATACGACTTGTGATGCCACAGCTATTGTACAGGCTGTTTGAGGACTTGTTTCCATGGCTGCATTGCTGCATTGGAATATCATTGTGTGTGACAAACTCTGGTCTGACTTTCCAAAAATCAAATTTTTTAACGAGTTAGATGGCACTTATTGAAGTGAATTGTGTGGCCTTTTCATCATTTTCTTCAAGCTTTCACAAGAAATCATTAGATTTGCCCTATGGGGTGCCTAATACCCCCATCCAGTGGCTATACCCCAATGTGACAAACCTGGCAACAGACACACAAGAAATGGTCACAATTGAGTGATTTTAAGCAACTGGGTTCTTTGACACCTGATTATACATACACATCAACTCAAAAGCCCATCTGAAACTTATACACAAAAAAGCAACCCTAGAAATAGTTTTGCGTTTTTTATTTGGTTCAGTTTAGTATAGCAGAACGTAAAAGTGCACTGAAGCAAAAGCCAACAGAAAGCCAAAAAATCTGATTTAGATAGAAATATTTTGAAAAATTATCGCCCAGTGTCAAACTGCTCTTTCATGGACAAATTTCTTGAAAAATGTGCCTATCTACAAATTAATGACTATCTCAATCGTAATAATCTCTATGGAAAATTTCAATCTGCATACCGTGAAGGTCATAGTACTGAAACTGCATTACTGAGAGTTCACAATGACATAATGCTAGCTCTTGATGTACAAAAAGATGTCATTCTTGTTATGCTTGATTTGTCTGCATGAAGAAAACCCGTTCTTCATTTCAACATGACCTTTTAATGTTTCAGGTGACTGAACTGGGCATAAAAGTGATGCTCAAGACATCAACCTGTTGGAAGGCTATTGCACCTTACAGGTGTCAGCCTGCCGTTCGTTCTTTTTGGTCCAATAAACTTGGAACGTACAGCGGTGTGCTGACCTGTCACTGATTATCAAATCAAGAAGACAAGGACACAACTCGGAATATAAAAATGTTCACGGCATTAGGAATTCAAAGCATCAATGAAGGGTCCATTGAAAAGTGAGTGAAAAGTTTGTGTTTTACGCCCCATCAGCACCGGTGTGGGCTATTTAGAGGCAAATCCATTGAAAAAGGTCATGCAAGCTCAGAAACAGTGATATATTTCATGTGATGAAAATAATGTGCTCTTATGAAAATTCAAATAGTGCTCCGATTATGCAAGACATGGTGGAGTTTAACAGGTACACTAGTTCCTCCAGTGGGGGTTTAACTGGAACAATAGATCCCCCAGTGGAGTAACAGTAACACACCAAAAAGGAGCGAAACACAATCTGGAATTAAAAGGCTTTGATGCAATGACTTTCTGCCGGCACCTCACAAATTGACAAAATTTCCGAAGGATTTTTGGATAACAACTAACCTTGTGAAGCATTTCTATAATCTTTTTCATCAACAGCTACCAAAGCTCCAAGATTAAATACATAAACCAGCTGTAAACGAATGGTCAAATTTGTGTCTGAGGAAAACATTTAATGTGGTACCTGATAATAGTATGAGAAAACTATAGTTTTGACTCAAAAGCTGACACGCAACTTCGGGATCACCTTAAAACTTAAAACGGGGGTTGAAAATTCACTTATGGGAGACCAAGTTAAGTATTCCTACGGAGTGCCTCAGTAGGACAGTGAGTGAATCTGGAAAATCTGGAATGTCCAGAAGAGGCATGCCCACTATCTGCAAGATGTGATACAGTGCCGCCTGTAAGTAAGTGAAACGCATGAAATGGTGCCATTGAATCAATGCTAAACATTCTCAGCAAAACTGCTTGTGAGAGCATGAATTTTCATCCGATGAAAGGAAAACATATTGGGTCATAAAGGCCGATATGTGAGGCACGTGGGATAAAAATCGCAGCCAATTTCCTTTGCTGTAGTTGGAGTTAGGTATGGGTCAAAGTCTTTGATAAGTAAGTGAAACACCGGCCCAATGTTATTTAATAGGGAAGGGTGGTTCACTTACTTATCAAAGACTTTGACCCATACCTAACTCCAACTACAGCAGAGAAAATATGCTGCCATTGTTTTCCCACATGTCTCACATATCGGCCTTTATGACCCAATATGTTTTTTGCTCATCGGATGAGAATTCATGCCTCCACAAGCAGTTTGGTTGAGGATGTTTAGCATTGATGCAATGGCACCATTTCAAGCGTTTCACTTACTTACAGGCGGCACTGTAGGCCTATTATTGTACACACAGGTTGATACCATCCTGATAAGTGTTGCGAGTGCAGCAGCCTTCAGGAGTGAAAGGGGCTCAAATTCCCTTGAGTTGTTTCACCTGCATCTCAAATTCATAAATATTTGTGTTGCAGTACATGTATTGTCAACCCATTGAAAAACAGGAGGATGCGCCGTGAAGACCGAAAAGCCTACAGAAAAATTGAAAAACAGAAGAAAGAAATTCAGTGCCTGCAAAACAACTTGAAAGCCCTGAAAAGAAAGTTAAGAAAAGAAGACAAGAATATTACTGAAGCTGCTGTTAATGTCACAGACTCACCAGCCACCAAAGCAACTACCCTGGTCAAGTCTGGTGATATGGGTAAAATTAGAAAGCAGCTGACCTATGGATATGCTTTGGGAAAGCAGCTGACCTATGGATATGCTTTGGGAAAGCAACTGCAAGCAAAGCTGACTAAAAGCTGCAAGAGCCACAAAGAAAAGGCAGCATTCAACAAATTAGTAATAGGGCCCGTTATCAAAAAGTACCGACTTGCTGCGAAACTAAAACAAGGAACTTCTCTGTAGAATCATAGCCTACGAAAGATCCAGGAAAGCACTTTATTGGATCTGGTCAGAAAGAAGGAAAATCCGTTGGGCACAATTCCGAATATTGTGCAGGAATTTTTTCTTCAAGACAACAACAGTGCACCTTCCGCCGGGAAAAATGAAACAATTACACAAAACAAAGACAAAAAGCAGCGACAGTACTTTTAAACCGACACTATGCAGAACCTCTTTTCCAAGTTTAAAACAGTTTCCCCTGTGCAGTGTTTCTTACACATCCTTCACCAGGCTGCGGCCGTTCTATGTTATTCCGCCAAATATCATGGCCGAGGTAGCATGTTCAGGTACTATGGAAGAATGCATGTACAGAAGGTGCCGCGACTGTAAAGAAAATTTAAAGTAAATCTACAATGACAAAGAAAAGATTAACAACAATGAAGTTGTTTACCTTGAGTGGAATAAAACGGTCCAAAGACACAAAACAAACAGCGGTGAGATTGATGTGGCGCTCATAAAAAAAATGGAAAAGACAAACAATTTCAAAACTATACGATATCTTTGAAAATGATCTGGAGAATCTTATCGCCCACCAGTATAGAATCCACCACCCGTACAGAGCAATTCCAAACTTGAAGAATACTTTGTCGGCCAAGTAATGTGTATTACAAGTAGACTTTTCAGAAAACTACTATGCCGTATGCACGCAAAGCTGCTGGAGAAATCCAGTCATTCCACTTTGGCGGGTCCAGGGAACAGGTGACCCTACACACCTAGCCATGCCACCCTTTGTTCTATAGGAAAATTGGAAACAAAGTGTTACTGCACTGTCAGTGAGGACAACCGCCATAGCGCTGCTTCAGCTTGGGCTCATCTTCATCCCGTCCTCGAAGACCTAAGATCTCTTGGAATAGAGATAATACACTTTGTTCAGACGGTCCGACAACACAATACAGAAATAAGACAAATTTTAATCTGTTAGCTACACTGCCCTTTCAAAAGGGATTCAAATCTGTAACATGGAACCTATTAGAATCGTCACACGGCAAAGGCCCCGCAGACGGAATCGGTGCTTCGATCAAATCAAAGGCTGATAGAATAGTAGCAAATGGAAAGGATATTCTGAATTGCAAGCAGCTGTTGGGAGTCAGTTGAAAAGGCAAAACTACAATCAAGTGTGAAGTTATTTCATGTATCATCTACTGAGATTGATAAAATGGTTGATATTACCAGCAAGATCAAAGTGGACCCACTCAAAGGCACATTGAAGGTTCAACAGCTGCTTGCTCCCAAAGAAGGGCGACATATCACATGGTCATGCTACTGCAGCAAATCAACCCCCTGTAATTGCCATAATCACCAATGCGTAACTTACAATTCAGCAGAATCGAGCAGTGCGACTGTTCCCACAGTAAGGTCTGATCCTGTGGTCACCGGCATTGAAAGTAACCTAACTGAACATCAGATGCAACTTTTTGCAAGAAGATTGGCTGAAGGTTTTGATGTAGAGTTAATGCAGGCTACAGTAGCCTGCTAAATCAGTTGCGAGCGTCAGCGAGCAGGCTACAACATTTCAGAATTGGTGCTGCCTTTCTGGTCCTCGCTCACATGCATTTTTGAAGCAGTCTAGCACAGTTCTGCTGAGTTCTGCTGGGCGCGGACCTGACAGGCAGCAGCGCGGACTTTAGGGGCAGCACTCCCAGTGACCTAGATCCCAATTCGATACCCAATTCGATCTGAATTTCATCAGTCTGCAGCCTCGCTCGCTCGCCTGCTTTAAAGCAGACTGACTTGTCAGTCAGGAGTTAATGAATTTGTCAGATGTAGCACCAGAAGAGAAACAGGAATATCTGTACTGGAAGGCATGGAAAGCTGCAAAACTTCGGCAACGAGACAACACTGAGCACAAGGAAACGGGTGACTCATACGATGAAAAATTTGAAATTTTGAGTCGGCTCAATCGAGTGAGATGGTTGCACAATTTGTTTGAGCTAACATAGCTTGTTGTTTTGAGTTATGATAATCTTTCTGTTGTTATAACTTA
Organism: Platynereis dumerilii; assembly: GCA_026936325.1. Classification (NCBI taxonomy): domain Eukaryota; kingdom Metazoa; phylum Annelida; class Polychaeta; order Phyllodocida; family Nereididae; genus Platynereis; species Platynereis dumerilii. The sequence continues at coordinate 78,321,285 of JAPTHN010000002.1, read as the reverse complement.
CACACAAGCTATGTTGGCTCAAAGCTTTGAGTTGTGCAATCATCTCACTCAATCAATTAAGCAACTCAAAATTCAAATTTTACAGTGTATGAAAGTGAAGAAAGTGAAGATTCCAATGATGATTCCAGTGAAGATGAGAGTTCAGGTTCAGATTATGAAGAAACGTCAAGATAGAGAGCACCAAGATGAAAATTACAAGCAACTGCTTCTATGTGTGTCGATGTAAATTTTGTTTTTGTAATTCTAGAGACGACTGTATAATATACAGTAAAGCAATGTATAAACTATTTTCAGAAAACCACAGACATTGATAGAACTATACCCAAATAAGAATCTCCGATCTAGCCTTCATGACAACCTTCATAGTGTAAAGTGCGGAATCTACACTGACTGACAAGTCAGTCTGCTTTAAAGCAGGCGAGCGAGCGAGGCTGCAGACTGATGAAAGTCGAATTGGGTATCGAATTGGGATCTAGGTCACTGGGAGTGCTGCCCCTAAAGTCCGCGCTGCTGCCTGTCAGGTCCGCGCCCAGCAGAACTCAGCAGAACTGTGCTAGACTGCTTCAAAAATGCATGTGAGCGAGGACCAGAAAGGCAGCACCAATTCTGAAATGTTGTAGCCTGCTCGCTGACGCTCGCAACTGATTTAGCAGGCTACTGTAGCCTGGAATCTACAGACTTTAAGTCACAGCTGACAATTCAACAATGGCAGCCATTTTGGGGTAGCTATTTGCATTTCCCTAAATGTTCCGGATCCATACCCACAGTTCCACACGCCAACACATGTACCAAATTTCTTACCTCTTTTAAGGGAAATGAATTTCACACAAATGGAAAGTTGCACAAACTAACAGAGACAACAGACAAGCTAAAAATAAAACAATTTCACAGATAAGACCACAGGATAGCTAGAGAACCATTAAAAAAAAGCTGTCCAAAAATCTAGATATAGACCTTTTGATGACAATCACAGGCAACCGTCGCCTTTTAACAAACCGAAGCACCATGGAGAGTCAACCAGTTGTCAGAATTGGGAAAACTAAAGCGGACCAAAACAATTGATTCAACTACAACTTCCAAAACACCGTAGTCTTCACAACACCCATTTTCAAGAATCAGACCACCAGAAAACCTTCACATCCTTTTCAAACACAGCATCTACCTTTTGATGACATTCACAGGCAACCATTCGACCAATTGCCGTTTAACAAAACACAACCTATTTTCAGAATTAGGAAGACAACAGCACATACTCATTTGGTCAAATCACAAGCTCCACTACCTTTTCCACCATTTTGCAAGGAATTCAATCATCAGGGGATCAACTTTCCATATTGAAAAAATTATCAGTATTTTGCTTATTTTTCCATGTCTTGCATCTTAGCAGTCTGGGATTTTTCCTAGCCTTGGTAATGCATGTCCATTACCTATCCTTGGTGACCATACCCTTAATCAACAGAGGTCGCCACCAGGCAGTGAACAACATCAAAAGAAAGGCCCTCAGCTCCTGCAGCCCAGCCTGTCAATCATCTGTGCAGGTCACTGCAGGGGTTAAATTGGGGAGTCAGGGTTGCTCTCTAAAAGGGACTGTCCAGCTCACCCCCATCCAGCCACATGTCAACTGCACCCCCTCCAAATATGAGCTTACAACTTTATTTCATATTTTATGCAGACATATAATTATTAACTCCAAAGCTCAAGAAGGTCTAGGCCTATAACCTGTTCCAATCAGGGAATACACATTTGTTTTATTTCTTTGTTTCTCCTTTCAATCCTTCCTTCTTTCCTTCAATACTCCTTTCCTTTTTTCTGTCCTTAATTCTTTCTTTCTTTCCTTCTTTCTTTCTATCTTCATTCCATATTTCTTTTCATCTTCCTTATTTCTTCCATCTTCCTTCCTTCTTTCTTTCCATTTTTCTGTCCTTCTCTCTTTCCATCTTCAATCTATCTTTTTATCTTCTTTCTTTTATTCTCTCATCATTCTTTCCTTCTTTCTTGCTATCCTTTCTTCTTTCTTCCCTTCTTTTTTTTCTTCCCATCTTCATTCTATCTGTCTTTTCATCTTCCACCTTTCTTTCCATCTTTCTTTCCTTCTTTTGTCTTTCCATCTTCATTCTATCTTTCTCCCCCCCCTTGATCTATCTTTCTCCCCCCCCCCTTGATCTATCTCTCTTCCCCCCTTTGATCTATCATTCTTTCTTTCCATTTTCAGTCTATCTTTCTGTCCATCTTTCTTCTATCTATTTTTTCTTCCTTTTTTCCATTTTTCTATCTTTCCATCTACCATATATCTGTCTTTCTATCTTTCTTCCAGTGTCTTCTATCTTTCTTTCCATGTTTGATAATATGACAGTGATGGAGATGATAGAGAAACAGAAATGAAAAAATGTGTATTCCCTAATGGATACTTTCTTTTTTTTTTCCTGTCTATGTTACTTACTTATTTCTTGTTTCTGTCCGTACACTATTTATGTTCACCTATGCTGGTGATAGGCCTAATAGCATACCAGGCAGATCACAATCTATTAAGAGACCACCTTCTGTGTGTGTCATCACATGCTTATCACTGATTCATTTATACATCAGAGTTTATACTTCAATCTCTCTTTAATTGATGGCTCATTGTCCCTTCAAGCTATAAAATAACAAATTAAAAATCAGTCTATCTCTATCTGACTATCACTGTTTTTCCATCTCTGTTTCTCTATCATCTCCATCACTGTCATATTATCATTTAACAATTAGAAATTTGCTTATCTCAATGACACTTGCTCCTAAGTTATTTAAGGTTTATGAGCAGCTGCCAGAGAGACATAAAAGTTATAAGTAGATTTTGGGGGGCCTTTGGTGGTGGGGGGGGGGGGGGGGAGGTAGCAGTGGGAGCTCTTTAATATCAGAACAGACTTATCAGCATATCAGGAGCATACATGTGGCAATTTTAACAAGGAGATAACCCAAGACCTATAGACAACAATCAGGGATTGAAAGTATCATTGAAAGGGGTTGGGGTGTCAGTTTAACAGAATGTAAAGCCCAGGTGCAACTGACTTAGTCCCCTCTCCTTCATCATGTTCATAGAACTAATTCACCCCTGTATTCTGATGAGGCATGGCTATAGAGATATGGACCTTCATATAGCTACATTTCACTCCCCATAGCTTGGAAGGCCATATGGGTAAATTCTACATGAAAGGCATGGTTGATTTCAGGGCCATGGTCAAAGGTTCTTCTTGATTTTGCCAGAATAGGCCCTTCTGTTAATTTTGCTTCTTTTCCATCTTTCCATTTCTGACTCTCTTGACAGGCTTAATGGGTTAATTTAAATAGATAAATATTTATAGAATAGATAGATAGATAGATAGATAGATAGATAGATAGATAGATAGATCTATAGATAGATCTATAGATAGATCTATAGATAGATCTATAGATAGACTAGAAATGCCCATTATGGCAAATTGGAGAAATTGTAGTTTAGCACAAATGTTGGTGAATTCGGAGGTCTTGGGAAAACATTTTAGTGATGCAGACCGGACCACCTTTCAGAGGGTGGTCCGGTATTTACAAAAGTGGTCCGGTCCTGGTCTGGTCCAGGATGAGGTGGTCCGATTTTGTTCCTGGACCGGTCCAGAAGCGGTCCATCGGCATTTCAAAAATTATTATAAAATGAGGGTGAAAACAAGCTATATGACATAAATTTCATTTTTAGAGATGACAAAATTCATGCGATACTCTTCATGACATAAAAAATCACTGGACAGGTCCGGACCGGCACTTGACCGGTCCGGTCCAACACTGAACCGGTTTTTTGTAGGTGGTCCGGTATTTTGGCGGTCCAGGGCTGGACCGCGGACCGGACCGGTCCAAGGCGGTCCGGTCTGCATCACTAAAACATTTTGAAATATAAATCTGCAAAAAAAAAACTTGGGGAAAAAAACTTTAGGAAAAAAGAATTTCTGCAATTGGATATTACAGCAGTATGAAAGTGACAGGATATTTGTGTAAATGATATCGGAAGATACTGTTATTTCCTTTTTAGATATTGTGAAAAGGCATAGGTACATGATAATGGCGAATGCAGTGTATAGGCCCCATTTAAGCATGTAACTCCCGGAACTCCTTGACGTCCTGCAACTCCCGCTATGTCCCACTAACTCCCGCTAACTCCTGCTAACTCCCGTAACTCCCGCTAACTCCCGTAACTCCCACTAACTCCCACTTACTCCTGCTAACTCCTACTAACTCCCGTAACTCCCACTAACTCCCGTAACTCCCACTAACTCCCACTAACTCTCGTAACTCCCGCTGACTCCCGCTAACTCCTGTGACTCCCACTAACTCCTGCTAACTCCTGCTAACTCCCACTAACTCCCACTAACTCCTGTAACTCCCACTAACTCCCGCTAACTTCCGCTAACTCCCACTAACTCCCGTAACTCCCACTAACTCCCGTAACTCCCACTAACTCCCGTAACTCCCACTAACTCCCGTAACTCCCGCCAACTCCTGCTAACTCCCACAACTCCCTGAAGTCCCAAAAGGAGGCTCTGTTCCGGAGTTACATGCTTAAATAGGGCCTGTGTATATATAGTAAGATTTCGGGAAGAAATTTGAAAAAAAAATTGGAATAAAATGTTTGAAAAAGAAGGATAGAAAAAGTTAAATAATTTTTTTTAAACTTTCATTGCTTTAGTTGATTTTCAGGACAACAATATAAGTACACTGTGCGAATTTGGCCGCTTGAGTCACCCAGACACCCGTAAGAGCGACTGAAGCATCCAGAATACTGCCTTGTTTGTGTTGTAAAGATGTTCTATTTCATTCTGCTGCTGATGGAGATATAAAACCACAGCTGGGTCATTGCTTTAGTTGATGTGATTTTTTAAAAAAACAGCATACAGGTATTCCGACACCAAAAGTTAATTTGACTATACACATTGACTGAAAAGTTAATTTGCCAATACATCATTGACTGACATCAGCCACTTTGCCAAATTTGGAATGCGTGGGTTCGACCATGACTTTCCAGTCGTAGGGTACATTCTGAGAAATTCCCTAAACGAGAAGAGGCCACCATTTGCCCTGAACTGTAATTAAACCAGAGGTAAATGTAACCTTGACTTCCATGGCAGTTCATTGTGCTCGAAGATCAAGCTCCAATGCAATGAATCATGCACTACAACGACATCTAGTACCACAGCAAGAGCTATCATTGAACTTTTAAATTGTAGATTTGGACTGATTGAATCATTGGAATGTGAACTTTCAAATGTTGAGATTGACTCTTTCATCCCTGTACTGCACAGGCTAAGTCTTCAATTCAATTACAAAAATAATTTTTTCCTACAAATTGTACTCGCTGTAAGAATAAACACAATAGTAACATGTGTATGTCTATTTTTATGAAAAAAGATCAATCATTTCAATTCATTCAATTAAAAAAAAACATATATATCTAAAGCTGTATCACCAGCATGGAAAATATCATTTTAGAATATCTCAACAGTCTCATGTGCAAATTCCCAAGAATAAAACTTGCTGACTATATATATTTTTGTTGCTCCAGAAAGGAGCCTGGCTATCATATATCATTAATTTATCATCTCACTAATTAGGAACACACTTTTAAATCAAAGCAACAGAGGTGTATCTTTATCAGGTTATCATTATCAAGCAGACCCAAGGTGATTAGATAGATAGATAGATAGATAGATAGATAGAAAGATAGATGGATAGATAGATAGATGAATTTACATCAAATTAAGATCATAAAATCCATTTACTCATGTCAATTGGGTAATGAAATAACAAGAAAAGTAATCTCATCACTGCACACAATGCTGCTTGGGTGAAGTTACTGAACTTATATGAATCATTAGCAGTTTACTCAGTAAGATTACTTATACTTACTTTTCAAAAGCTCTTCATTACAAAAGGCAAGTTTGCAGAAGCTTACCCTGTGATGCCTAATGATCGGTTCTAAAAAAGTAAAACTTTAAGTGCTACTGCACTACTCGGCCGCTCAATATTTGAGTGCAGGACAAGCACTGCAAATTATTTATTTTGAAGTGGTAATCAAAGCATGAACACAGATAACAGCTAACCATTGTGAGAATTTGTGTCATTCTTAATTTCTGTTGCAGACTTGTGTTCGAAAGATTTTAACATTTTTTATGCAGGCTTTAGGTCAAGATTCGTTATAGCATGTTATCTCTACAGCCAGCATATTAATTGGTGAAAAAGTACACCTGCCAAATGTTAAATGCTTATTGGTGAAGATGCTATTGTTGCAGGGTTTGAAACAATTGGGGGCATACAGTATTGCGAGCTGTAAGTTTTATTTATAGATAGAATAATGATGGAATGATATTTCTTTTCCTAATTCTTGCTCAGTTTTAGTAGAATGTAGCTGTTAATGACTAACTGACAGTTAGCGACCAACTCATTTGCTGTCTCATTAAAAAACAGTTAGTGACTGACTGAGTGACTGTAAATGTCTAAATTTCATTGACTGACTAACTATTACTAACAGACTTATTGTTAGTGACTAACAGACTTAACTGTAGTCATGTACTCTCAGTAAGTGAAAACATACCAACAGTTAGTGACTACCTAATGGTAAATGACTAACTAACAGTACCTTACAGTGACTAAGAGAAAGTGACAATTTGTGACTGACTAACAGTTACTCAGTTAGCGATTAACATACTAAGACTAAGTGACTAACTGACTAACTACAAGTTAGTGACAAATTAACTCACAGTTAGTGACTAACCTACTCACAGTTAGTGACTAACCTACTGACAGTTAGTAACTAACTAATATAACCAACTGTTAGTGACAAACAAACAATTAGTGATTCACTTACCAACAGTTGGTGACTAAAACTTAGTGAGTAACTAACAGTTAGTGACTAACTAAGAGTTAGTGATAACTGACTTACTTACAGTAACTAACAGTTAGTGAACAACGGATAAATGGGATATAAAAGTTGGATCATGAAATTCGGACAAATGTCGCCCCCAGATATTATTCTCAAGATGTGTATCATCTTTTAAGGAACTGGGAAGGAAAGCGTTACTGTGAGCAGAAACCTTGTGGTAAAGTGGGACGAGATGATGAACATTTTTTTAGAAAACACACCAACTCTTAGGGATGTCATCGAAAACAACTTTTTTCCGATTCGATAATCGACAAAATCTTTTCCGATGCATCGAATGTATCGATTCTTTTTCGCACATCCGAGAAACGGCGAAATTCAAGCTTTATTGTTGAGTTATCCACAAAAAATCACAAGATTGCCAAATTTTCGTCACCCACGTCCTCCATATTGAATCTCGTGGTCTCGTTTGCGAGATTTCAAGCGAGAGCAGAGCAGTGATGGCGCGATTTTCATGTAAACAACGTGGATTCTACTGGATTTCTCGCAATATTTCTCAATAAATACGTCAAATGTGGTGGATATTATGTATCAATACTTGTGGTATTGTATCGATACAGTATCGATACGGACAAATTTTCCGATGCATCGATTCTGGCCGTATCGATGACAGTCCTACCAACTCTAGCAAAAATTCCCCAACTGCAAATATGCCAACAGCTTCTAATATAAGTATAGGGCATCCTAAAACAGTTATTGTTTTCTTGAATGAGTTTTAATATGCATCTTGCATATAAATATTTGTTCCATGACATCAGTGTAACAAACCTCCTGACTGGCCAACAAGCCACCTGCATATTGTGATGTTCCCTTGTGTGTGACCAGACAGGTCAATATGGGAAACGTTATTTACTGATCAGTGAATATCACATGTGCATGTTATAATAGACTTCCCTAAAAAAAAAAGTTCCAATAAAATTTTACAATTTCTGAAAGAAAAAAAAAAATTTCAAAATATTAAATTTTTAAAAAATTCCGAAAAAAAATTAATATTTAATTCCAAAAAAAAAATGCAAACAAAAATAGAATATCTAAAAAAATTATTCCAAAAAAAAAAAAAATTGTCATGGAACTTCGGCCGAGTGGATATCACTAGATCAGGTCTGTAAAACCTGTTGTTCCATCACCCCAGTGTGACAAGCCTCCTGCATATCACATGTTATTGACACCGGGGAAAATTTCCAGCAAAAAAAAAAAATTCCGAAAAAAAGAAAAAATTCTGAAAAAAAAATTCTCAAAAAAAAACAATTTTCCGAAAAAGAAAAAGAAAAAATTCCCCAAAAACAAAAAAGTGTCCAAAAACAAAATTCCTAAACAGAAAAAAATTCCAAAAAGAAGCCAAAAAAAAAGAAGAAGAAATTCAAACGAAAATCATAAAAGAAAAATTTCTAAAAAAATATCATTCCACAAAAAAAAAATTGTCATGGAACAAAATAATTGTGGACAAAATATAAAATTCCGAAAAAAAAAAATTCCCCCAAAAAAAAATTCAAAAAAATTTTCCAAAACAATATTCTAAAAATAAAAAAAAAATTTAAAAATCATTCCACAAAAAAAAAAATATTATTATTTTTTGGAAATTTTTTCTGCTTAGGAATATCACCGGTCAGGTCCGTAAAACCTGCATGATATAGACCTCAACTGAAGTCCATAATCTTATAATATAACTTCATAATAATAAGTGATGGATTTATTTATCATCATTCACTCACACTTATGCAATATACTTTGGAGTATTTAGCCATGATATCTACTTATACTGTAGCAATGTGCACATTTGTCTTGCTACCCACATTGATAACATGACCATTAGCTGTTAAGGGTTCCAGTTATACATTATTCAACCCTTTGCTTATCTAAACCACTTCGCCTTCATACAATTTTGTCAGAGCTCTAGACGATTTCATCATATATATTCCATCACATCATGATCATTCCATCACACCACTTCATGGGCTCGCCAGTGCTCTGACTGTGTCAGAAATGCTATCTAATTACAGATTTTCGCTTTGAAGTTGACTTGGCACTGTTGGCAGACTTGTGGATCAAGTAATTTTGTTGTATGTGATGTATGGGAGAAAGCTACTGCATGATGTGTGACTGAAACCAAGTCTATTCCACTCAAATTTATGAAGAAAAAGGTAACTGTGGACTTTGAAAAATATAAGTGAACCACTGATTGCTGAGGAGTTTGAGACTTGGGTAATTGGTAACTTTTACTCTTTGACTTGTTCTAATCACTGTCAAACAAATAAGAACAACAATTTGTCACTGAGAGTGATTAACTTGAGTGTTATAAAGCAAAATAACCCAACAAAAGGTGACAAAAAATTCAAATTTTGCTTCCCAAAAGTCCCCCCCCCCTCAAATATATACATGTATATTTTTTTCCTAATTGATCTTTTTTTGGGTCCGGGTCCAGATGGTGCCATCTGTACCACTAGACCGACCCTCCCCCCACCCAACATGGGAATATAATTCCTTTTAAAATGTAAAAATAAATTGTTTATCATTTTGTGAAACACCCTTGTTTCGTTTACAAATCATGCATTGCAGTGCTCTCCCCAAGTAATTTAAAGTTAATATGTAAACACGGAAGTACATACTTCCGTTTATAAATGTAAATACCAACACATGACATGCTGGGCTGCCAATCGTTTGGTCCATGGTTCGAATCCAGCTCTTGCCTGGTCATCTGGGCTTATGTTGCACAACTGTTTCAATAGAAAATAAGTGGACAGTTGCACTGTGAAAATGGTACTTTGTGTGTCATCATGCTGATGATCATGATTTGTCATGATCATACCCAATACTTACAATGTTAATTTGATTTAAGGAGACTTATCATGCTTGTTGGTGACAGTCAAACGAAAGGATTATACTTCTGATTTTCACTCTAAAATCTGTTATGACCAGTCTAGTGGCCTTCTTTTGATCATGACTATCAAACGGCCTTTATATTTCCCATGTTGAAGATGACACTTCATCGGCTATCATGAGTCACGAAGTGCATTTTTCACAGAGAACTGGTCCTCATTTTTTCTGCATCAAAGTGACAGGCTATAACAGAAACTCTCACTTGAAACAGCTAGAGTCAGAGTCAGTCCATTGAGGAGATCGATGGATTAGAATGCCATGGTCACCCATGTAAAATGCTTTATCACCTGGTTGGCTGTGAATATCACTGTTTACAGTCAAAATATCAGGGCCTATGATATTGTAAAAAATACCACCCTTCAAGGGCGATGTTTTTCAACAACGGTTATGACACCACCAGCATTTCAGCTGCCAGATGACGTCACAAACCAAACAGTGGCCAAAACAACGGGATTGTGACGTCATATCCATTGTTGCTCAATGGAGACGTCACATTTTTGTTATGGCAGAAAATAGTCTCTCTTTATAACTAACCTTTTGAGTTAAAACCAGGTGATAAAACAAAACAACCACGCGTCAGGGTCACTTCGTACAATATCACGAGCTGTCGTGTGAATTAATTCACACCACAGCTCGTGATATTGTTACTCAGTGACCCTGACTTGGGTTGTTTTGTTATAATGTAACTTTTCAGGAGAGAGTGGGTATATCATATCTTCTCTCAACCAATGAAATATGCAGGAAAAATTGTGTATTTTCAACCACTAATGTCTATAAATATGAAATTATCTGTAATATCTGTTTTTCTGCCATTCTAAAGAGTAGGTAAAGTTCTGATCTGTTTTACATGCATGTCTTCTAAGAGCAGAGAGCCTCTGATATTCCATTGAAATTGTTAATAGCAATTAAAGGCTAGACACTCCTTTCTCACTAATCTGCTTTAATCAGGTACAATCAATCCAAATAGCTAATCCACGTTTGACCAATCCAGTTGCAATTCACTTTCAACATCAGGAAATTGGTAGCGTTACAAGGTCTTCCAGGTACAATATAGTGAATATACAAATAAGAAATAACAGATTAATCGATTTTGCAAACTGGAATTGATTTTTAACTAAAATCGAATCGGTGGCGATTAATCAGTTAATCGTGAGAGCCCTACGATCCATATAATATTGGTAGACAGATTGATTGATGGATAGATTGATGCTTGGTGGACAGATTAACAATTGATTTGTGGAGCACTGACATATATATAGCAAAGGTTGGTGACTAGTCATCAACCTTTGCATATACAGGGTGGTCAAACAAAAACTTTCAATTTATTAGTTTTTCTCCATTTTCAAATTTTGTTCCCCCACAACTTCCCCAGTCCAGGGTTTGAATCCAGCTCTTTCCGGGCCATTTGGGCCTATTTTAGAAGCCTGTTTCAATCGTCTTTTGCCTGATAGCTGTGTCCTCCTCCTATCCCAATTAGCCTACGAAGAGTGTAAATACAGCCTATTACAGGATGTAAAGCCCCAAGCATCCATCAATTCATCTTCTTATGTTGGGCTTATAATGGCAATACATGATTTATTTAGTTAGGAATACATGGGACTCGATCTTTCTTTCAAGCAACTTTTAAAATGGAACACAATGTATAGCTTTAAATTGCTTTATAACTTCATTTTTCAACATCTCCGAAACTGTAAAAGTGTGGCAGTTGCATGAAGAAGAGGGGCACTTGTCATAAAATTTAGACAGATAAATGAATAATTTGTTTGATAGATATACAAATAATTAGAAACATGATTGAATGGTTTAATGTTATGAAGGTAAGATTATATGATGACACAGAGATTGAAATTTTATTTCATTTAAATTTTATTTTATTTAAAATATAAAAGTAACAAACACTATGGTCAATAAGCCATTCAATAGATACTTTTAAATAGTTTGATTTAAAACATTACGCAGTGGGCATGTGACGTCACCTTATAAGGGCTTATGTTTAAGCTACCAACATGAGTAACTATATAACCTGCATGTAGAATTTGTTTCTATTGACATAACGTTTTTAAGAAGTTTCTATCTATCTATCTATCTATCTATCTATCTATCTATCTATCTATCTATCTATCTATCTAACTATCTATCTCTCTAGCTATCTCTCTAGCTATCTATCCAGCTATCTATCTATCTATCTATCTATATCTATATCTATATCTATCTGTCTATCTATCTAATAGATAGATAGATAGATAGTATCTATCCAGCCATCTATCATATAATATTGGTTTCCATCTGTACATGTAGTCTGTACCCCCTGAGTAATTATCTATTCCCTGTTAATTTGATCTGAAGATACAGAACCATGATTCCCACAATAACTACAGATCGACAATAAGTGATTTGTTAACATGGAGAGGGTAAAATTTTATACTTTCCTGAAATAAAAGGGAGCTTTCTGAAACTGGGTGTTTAGTTAGAATACTTCTGAAATTTGCTCTGCCCTGGTTCCTTTTGTCTATCTGTTAACTTAAATATCAAAGGTTGCTATCAATCTAGGGCCTTATCATTTTGCTGGTATCTTCATACAAGAATCTTGTGATCAGCTTTACCTTTAAATTGGTCAAAGTGAGGTCCTGCCAGGGGGTCACTGGACTTAATTAACTTGACATTGGAATGTTTCTCATGTTAGCAGTGGTTAAGTGGTTGATTTGTGTTCACATTCAATGAATATTCAATAGCTGGTGGAAATTTCCATTCTTGATAGAAATACAGACTGACAGATAGATCTATGGACACATGGATAGAAAAAAGCAGCCAGATAGAATAGATAGATAGATAGATAGATAGATAGATAGTAAGATAGTAAGATAGTAAGATAGTAAGATAGTAAGATAGTAAGATAGATAGACAGGTGGATATATAGAAATACAGAATGACAGATATATCTATGGACACATTGATAGACAAATTTATTCTGCTAGATAGAATAGATAGATCGATAGTAAGACAGATAGACAGGTGGAGATAAATAGATAATTAGATATATAGATAGCTGGATAGATACTATCTAGCTATCTATCTATCTATCTATTAGATAGATAGACAGATAGATAGATATAGATAGATAGATAGCTGGATAGATAGCTAGAGAGATAGCTAGCTAGATAGATAGATAGATAGATAGATAGATAGATAGATAGATAGATAGATAGATAGATAGATAGATAGATAGATAGATAGATAGATAGATAGATTAATAGATAGATAGCATCAGTTACCCATCGAATAGAATTGAATAGAATTGACAGATAGCTAGCCCTGGATAAGTTGGGCTTATTGTCAATAGTCATAATTCTATTTAATAAAAGGTTACAAAATTCTTCTAGAAATATATTTTGACTCTTTATTTTTAAAGAGAGCACATATGTAAGAAATTGGGCAATTTCATTCTTGAGCTGAAAAATGAATTAATACTTTTTAGGAGGTAGTCATCTTAGAGTGTTTCATTCACACAATTTATTTTTCACAGGAGAATTTACTTATTCAAACTTCAAGCTATCAAATACATACATAATGGATATTGGGAGCTATCAGGGGAGTTGACCTGAGCCATCTTGACCAATCAGGGCAGACAATATATGTGGGGTAGTGGCTGGGGAGAAAGGGAGGGGGGGGGTGTTGGAATTAGGAAACTGGGCACAAAGGTACAGGTAGGCCTATGTCTACCAGGGCCAGAACAAGTTGTCAGTCAGGATGAATACATTAAATCGTGTACTAGACACATGGATTTCTGCATGGATTTACAGGCTACAAACCCAAGTTTTATTTGTTTCAACAATGGAGTAGTTTAATGCAAATTAATGGAGATTCCATGAAACTCTTAAATTACAGGATACAATGTACACATATTATTATATTGATTAGTGTCAATTGTACATTTTATGAAACAGTGAGCACTTTAAAATTTACCAGTGATGTTACCCAATTATTAAAATCTTGGCAGTTCTGCTTTGGATTTAAATAGTGAAGTGCCAAACAGATTCATTGAAAAGGAGCCAACATACCAAATGATATTATGAAAAATATGAGCTATAAGTAACTGAGGTGAGTGAATATTTACTCTAAGCATGGTTCCAAGATGCTTGCATAGATCTATATCTGTTGTTCATTTCTGAAGGGTAAAACTTTTACCCCTTTTGGCCATTTGTCCATCCTCCACCATGCAGGAGGGTGCCATTTATCTTGATTTGGTGGTAGCTTCTGCTGCTGTCATTCCAGGGTCAAAAGCCACATATGGTGCCATTAGTTACCCTATTTGACAGCTTCTCTGAGCTGTCCTCTGTTGAGAAATTCTCAAACTGACTGAAATGTGAGGGGTAAAATTGGGGTAAAATGCTCTTGTCATTCCCTATGATTGGTAACTGATAAGAATTTTACCCTGACTTTAAAAACGGACCCTCGGGGCCAATTGATTAATTAGGGGTAATTGACCATGAAAAAAAATCCATAGATACTAGACAATCTGAACCTCCCAAAAATGGTTTTAGATCAACTGTGACCCTCTTAGTTATTTTTTGAGAGACTGTCAAAGTCCAAAATTGCCTCTGAAAATAAATCCACTGTGACCTACTGGGGGTAACCATAGAAGAAGCATTACTGAGTAGTGGGAATGCTACTTCATTACCAGCGCTAGAGAAAATCCCAGACTGCTTAGACAAATTCACAGGCCACAATGTATAACTATGCACCCTTTTCATATGGATATGAAATGCTTATAAATTTATAAATAATTGTTGTAATTATCTCAACAAAATATGTTAACTGCATTGCCCTATTACAAGGTTGAACATCACAAGTGAATATCACTCTCAGATCAAACAAGAGTTACTTATCACTCAGGCCTACAAAACTTCTGATCATCTATCATGCTCATGAAATGTTTCGCACACACCCAATAAAACCTTTTTAAAGTTTACACCAGGAAGTAGAATTTTTGATTTATAAATTTAATCTTCAAAAAGCATTTGAACAAGGTCCTTTTTCGCACACTGTTCCTCTCCTAATCTTTGACTCTGAAAAAGACAATTGTTCAAAGATAAGACAAGATCAAACAGGTAACACAAGGGCATTATCAGAAGACAATGAATCAACACACTGACGGAATATTAATTGTACGTATTATGGAAGTTCCAGAAAACCATCTTCTTTACTCTTCTTGATGCAAATAACATATTTCAAACTCCTCACCCGAATGTACAGAATATGGTTTTTCATGGCATCAAAAAATTGTTTTTTGCCAGTTCTCCAGCACCAATGTATATTGTTTTATTGGATTTTGCACTCGGAAAACAATTCAGCTACACATTATGACCAATTGCTGGGTATGGTACTCAAAGAGTCTCCACTCCTACTCAGTAATACAATTAATTAAGTGAAAATCTCACAAAGCACGGTGAAAGTATGTGACCTTTTGGCCTTAAAATTGAAATCGTATCACTTACAGTTCCCCACTTCATCAATGTTGGCACAGAGGTCAGCTTCAACTTCTCATTTGTTCTGAATATGTTGCCTTTGTCTTTCCAACTGCAAAATGTCAATAATTTCATATGATATGATTCGGAAACAGTAATGTCACAAGGTAATGTCAATTGCTGTGGAATAATTTACAGACAGAAAAATAATCCATGGCAACAAAATACTGAAAGAAAACTAAAGACTCACAAGTCTCTGGCGCCAACTCCACAATGAATAAACAGTCTGGGATTTTTCCTAGCCTTGGTAATGCATGTCCATTACCTACCCTTGGTGACCATACCCTTAATCAACAGAGGTCGCCACCAGGCAGTGAGCAACATCAAAAGAAAGGCCCTCAGCTCCTGCAGCCCAGCCTGTCAATCATCTGTGCAGGTCACTGCAGGGGTTAAATTGGGGAGTCAGGGTTGCTCTCTAAAAGGGACTGTCCAGCTCACCCCCATCCAGCCACATGTCAACTGCACCCCCTCCAAATATGAGCTTACAACTTTATCTCATATTTTATGCAGACATATAATTATTAACTCCAAAGCTCAAGAAGGTCTAGGCCTATAACCTGTTCCAATCAGGGAATACACATTTGTTTTATTTCTTTGTTTCTCCTTTCAATCCTTCCTTCTTTCCTTCAATACTCCTTTCCTTTTTTCTGTCCTTAATTCTTTCTTTCTTTCCTTCTTTCTTTCTATCTTCATTCCATATTTCTTTTCATCTTCCTTATTTCTTCCATCTTCCTTCCTTCTTTCTTTCCATTTTTCTGTCCTTCTCTCTTTCCATCTTCAATCTATCTTTTTATCTTCTTTCTTTTATTCTCTCATCATTCTTTCCTTCTTTCTTGCTATCCTTTCTTCTTTCTTCCCTTCTTTTTTTTCTTCCCATCTTCATTCTATCTGTCTTTTCATCTTCCACCTTTCTTTCCATCTTTCTTTCCTTATTTTGTCTTTCCATCTTCATTCTATCTTTCTCCCCCCCCTTGATCTATCTTTCTCCCCCCCCCCCCCTTGATCTATCTCTCTTCCCCCCTTTGATCTATCATTCTTTCTTTCCATTTTCAGTCTATCTTTCTGTCCATCTTTCTTCTATCTATTTTTTCTTCCTTTTTTCCATTTTTCTATCTTTCCATCTACCATATATCTGTCTTTCTATCTTTCTTCCAGTGTCTTCTATCTTTCTTTCCATGTTTGATAATATGACAGTGATGGAGATGATAGAGAAACAGAGATGAAAAAATGTGTATTCCCTAATGGATACTTTCTTTTTTTTTTCCTGTCTATGTTACTTACTTATTTCTTGTTTCTGTCCGTACACTATTTATGTTCACCTATGCTGGTGATAGGCCTAATAGCATACCAGGCAGATCACAATCTATTAAGAGACCACCTTCTGTGTGTGTCATCACATGCTTATCACTGATTCATTTATACATCAGAGTTTATACTTCAATCTCTCTTTAATTGATGGCTCATTGTCCCTTCAAGCTATAAAATAACAAATTAAAAATCAGTCTATCTCTATCTGACTATCACTGTTTTTCCATCTCTGTTTCTCTATCATCTCCATCACTGTCATATTATCATTTAACAATTAGAAATTTGCTTATCTCAATGACACTTGCTCCTAAGTTATTTAAGGTTTATGAGCAGCTGCCAGAGAGACATAAAAGTTATAAGTAGATTTTGGGGGGCCTTTGGTGGTGGGGGGGGGGGGGGAGGTAGCAGTGGGAGCTCTTTAATATCAGAACAGACTTATCAGCATATCAGGAGCATACATGTGGCAATTTTAACAAGGAGATAACCCAAGACCTATAGACAACAATCAGGGATTGAAAGTATCATTGAAAGGGGTTGGGGTGTCAGTTTAACAGAATGTAAAGCCCAGGTGCAACTGACTTAGTCCCCTCTCCTTCATCATGTTCATAGAACTAATTCACCCCTGTATTCTGATGAGGCATGGCTATAGAGATATGGACCTTCATATAGCTACATTTCACTCCCATAGCTTGGAAGGCCATATGGGTAAATTTTAAATGAAAGGCATGGTTGATTTCAGGGCCATGGTCAAAGGTTCTTCTTGATTTTGCCAGAATAGGCCCTTCTGTTAATTTTGCTTCTTTTCCATCTTTCCATTTCTGACTCTCTTGACAGGCTTAATGGGTTAATTTAAATAGATAAATATTTATAGAATAGATAGATAGATAGATAGATAGATAGATAGATAGATAGATAGATCTATAGATAGATCTATAGATAGATCTATAGATAGATCTATAGATAGACTAGAAATGCCCATTATGGCAAATTGGAGAAATTGTAGTTTAGCACAAATGTTGGTGAATTCGGAGGTCTTGGGAAAACATTTTAGTGATGCAGACCGGACCACCTTTCAGAGGGTGGTCCGGTATTTACAAAAGTGGTCCGGTCCTGGTCTGGTCCAGGATGAGGTGGTCCGATTTTGTTCCTGGACCGGTCCAGAAGCGGTCCATCGGCATTTCAAAAATTATTATAAAATGAGGGTGAAAACAAGCTATATGACATAAATTTCATTTTTAGAGATGACAAAATTCATGCGATACTCTTCATGACATAAAAAATCACTGGACAGGTCCGGACCGGCACTTGACCGGTCCGGTCCAACACTGAACCGGTTTTTTGTAGGTGGTCCGGTATTTTGGCGGTCCAGGGCTGGACCGCGGACCGGACCGGTCCAAGGCGGTCCGGTCTGCATCACTAAAACATTTTGAAATATAAATCTGCAAAAAAAAGACTTGGGGAAAAAAACTTTAGAAAAAAAGAATTTCTGCAATTGGATATTACAGCAGTATGAAAGTGACAGGATATTTGTGTAAATGATATCGGAAAATACTGTTATTTCCTTTTTAGATATTGTGAAAAGGCATAGTTACATGATAATGGCGAATGCAGTGTATAGGCCCCATTTAAGCATGTAACTCCCGGAACTCCTTGACGTCCTGCAACTCCCGCTATGTCCCACTAACTCCCGCTAACTCCTGCTAACTCCCGTAACTCCCGCTAACTCCCGTAACTCCCACTAACTCCCACTTACTCCTGCTAACTCCTACTAACTCCCGTAACTCCCACTAACTCCCGTAACTCCCACTAACTCCCACTAACTCTCGTAACTCCCGCTGACTCCCGCTAACTCCTGTGACTCCCACTAACTCCTGCTAACTCCTGCTAACTCCCACTAACTCCCACTAACTCCTGTAACTCCCACTAACTCCCGCTAACTTCCGCTAACTCCCACTTACTCCCGTAACTCCCACTAACTCCCGTAACTCCCACTAACTCCCGTAACTCCCACTAACTCCCGTAACTCCCGCCAACTCCTGCTAACTCCCACAACTCCCTGAAGTCCCAAAAGGAGGCTCTGTTCCGGAGTTACATGCTTAAATGGGGCCTGTGTATATATAGTAAGATTTCGGGAAGAAATTTGAAAAAAAAATTGGAATAAAATGTTTGAAAAAGAAGGATAGAAAAAGTTAAATAATTTTTTTTAAACTTTCATTGCTTTAGTTGATTTTCAGGACAACAATATAAGTACACTGTGCGAATTTGGCCGCTTGAGTCACCCAGACCCCCGTAAGAGCGACTGAAGCATCCAGAATACTGCCTTGTTTGTGTTGTAAAGATGTTCTATTTCATTCTGCTGCTGATGGAGATATAAAACCACAGCTGGGTCATTGCTTTAGTTGATGTGATTTTTTAAAAAAACAGCATACAGGTATTCCGACACCAAAAGTTAATTTGACTATACACATTGACTGAAAAGTTAATTTGCCAATACATCATTGACTGACATCAGCCACTTTGCCAAATTTGGAATGCGTGGGTTCGACCATGACTTTCCAGTCGTAGGGTACATTCTGAGAAATTCCCTAAACGAGAAGAGGCCACCATTTGCCCTGAACTGTAATTAAACCAGAGGTAAATGTAACCTTGACTTCCATGGCAGTTCATTGTGCTCGAAGATCAAGCTCCAATGCAATGAATCATGCACTACAACGACATCTAGTACCACAGCAAGAGCTATCATTGAACTTTTAAATTGTAGATTTGGACTGATTGAATCATTGGAATGTGAACTTTCAAATGTTGAGATTGACTCTTTCATCCCTGTACTGCACAGGCTAAGTCTTCAATTCAATTACAAAAATAATTTTTTCCTACAAATTGTACTCGCTGTAAGAATAAACACAATAGTAACATGTGTATGTCTATTTTTATGAAAAAAGATCAATCATTTCAATTCATTCAATTAAAAAAAAACATATATATCTAAAGCTGTATCACCAGCATGGAAAATATCATTTTAGAATATCTCAACAGTCTCATGTGCAAATTCCCAAGAATAAAACTTGCTGACTATATATATTTTTGTTGCTCCAGAAAGGAGCCTGGCAATCATATATCATTAATTTATCATCTCACTAATTAGGAACACACTTTTAAATCAAAGCAACAGAGGTGTATCTTTATCAGGTTATCATTATCAAGCAGACCCAAGGTGATTAGATAGATAGATAGATAGATAGATAGATAGAAAGATAGATGGATAGATAGATAGATGAATTTACATCAAATTAAGATCATAAAATCCATTTACTCATGTCAATTGGGTAATGAAATAACAAGAAAAGTAATCTCATCACTGCACACAATGCTGCTTGGGTGAAGTTACTGAACTTATATGAATCATTAGCAGTTTACTCAGTAAGATTACTTATACTTACTTTTCAAAAGCTCTTCATTACAAAAGGCAAGTTTGCAGAAGCTTACCCTGTGATGCCTAATGATCGGTTCTAAAAAAGTAAAACTTTAAGTGCTACTGCACTACTCGGCCGCTCAATATTTGAGTGCAGGACAAGCACTGCAAATTATTTATTTTGAAGTGGTAATCAAAGCATGAACACAGATAACAGCTAACCATTGTGAGAATTTGTGTCATTCTTAATTTCTGTTGCAGACTTGTGTTCGAAAGATTTTAACATTTTTTATGCAGGCTTTAGGTCAAGATTCGTTATAGCATGTTATCTCTACAGCCAGCATATTAATTGGTGAAAAAGTACACCTGCCAAATGTTAAATGCTTATTGGTGAAGATGCTATTGTTGCAGGGTTTGAAACAATTGGGGGCATACAGTATTGCGAGCTGTAAGTTTTATTTATAGATAGAATAATGATGGAATGATATTTCTTTTCCTAATTCTTGCTCAGTTTTAGTAGAATGTAGCTGTTAATGACTAACTGACAGTTAGCGACCAACTCATTTGCTGTCTCATTAAAAAACAGTTAGTGACTGACTGAGTGACTGTAAATGTCTAAATTTCATTGACTGACTAACTATTACTAACAGACTTATTGTTAGTGACTAACAGACTTAACTGTAGTCATGTACTCTCAGTAAGTGAAAACATACCAACAGTTAGTGACTACCTAATGGTAAATGACTAACTAACAGTACCTTACAGTGACTAAGAGAAAGTGACAATTTGTGACTGACTAACAGTTACTCAGTTAGCGATTAACATACTAAGACTAAGTGACTAACTGACTAACTACAAGTTAGTGACAAATTAACTCACAGTTAGTGACTAACCTACTCACAGTTAGTGACTAACCTACTGACAGTTAGTAACTAACTAATATAACCAACTGTTAGTGACAAACAAACAATTAGTGATTCACTTACCAACAGTTGGTGACTAAAACTTAGTGAGTAACTAACAGTTAGTGACTAACTAAGAGTTAGTGATAACTGACTTACTTACAGTAACTAACAGTTAGTGAACAACGGATAAATGGGATATAAAAGTTGGATCATGAAATTCGGACAAATGTCGCCCCCAGATATTATTCTCAAGATGTGTATCATCTTTTAAGGAACTGGGAAGGAAAGCGTTACTGTGAGCAGAAACCTTGTGGTAAAGTGGGACGAGATGATGAACATTTTTTTAGAAAACACACCAACTCTTAGGGATGTCATCGAAAACAACTTTTTTCCGATTCGATAATCGACAAAATCTTTTCCGATGCATCGAATGTATCGATTCTTTTTCGCACATCCGAGAAACGGCGAAATTCAAGCTTTATTGTTGAGTTATCCACAAAAAATCACAAGATTGCCAAATTTTCGTCACCCACGTCCTCCATATTGAATCTCGTGGTCTCGTTTGCGAGATTTCAAGCGAGAGCAGAGCAGTGATGGCGCGATTTTCATGTAAACAACGTGGATTCTACTGGATTTCTTGCAATATTTCTCAATAAATACGTCAAATGTGGTGGATATTATGTATCAATACTTGTGGTATTGTATCGATACAGTATCGATACGGACAAATTTTCCGATGCATCGATTCTGGCCGTATCGATGACAGTCCTACCAACTCTAGCAAAAATACCCCAACTGCAAATATGCCAACAGCTTCTAATATAAGTATAGGGCATCCTAAAACAGTTATTGTTTTCTTGAATGAGTTTTAATATGCATCTTGCATATAAATATTTGTTCCATGACATCAGTGTAACAAACCTCCTGACTGGCCAACAAGCCACCTGCATATTGTGATGTTCCCTTGTGTGTGACCAGACAGGTCAATATGGGAAACGTTATTTACTGATCAGTGAATATCACATGTGCATGTTATAATAGACTTCCCTAAAAAAAAAAGTTCCAATAAAATTTTACAATTTCTGAAAGAAAAAAAAAAATTTCAAAATATTAAATTTTTAAAAAATTCCGAAAAAAAATTAATATTTAATTCCAAAAAAAAAATGCAAACAAAAATAGAATATCTAAAAAAACTATTCCAAAAAAAAAAAAAATTGTCATGGAACTTCGGCCAAGTGGATATCACTAGATCAGGTATGTAAAACCTGTTGTTCCATCACCCCAGTGTGACAAGCCTCCTGCATATCACATGTTATTGACACCGGGGGAAAATTTCCAGCAAAAAAAAAAAATTCCGAAAAAAAGAAAAAATTCTGAAAAAAAAATTCTCAAAAAAAAACAATTTTCCGAAAAAGAAAAAGAAAAAATTCCCCAAAAACAAAAAAGTGTCCAAAAACAAAATTCCTAAACAGAAAAAAATTCCAAAAAGAAGCCAAAAAAAAAGAAGAAGAAATTCAAACGAAAATCATAAAAGAAAAATTTCTAAAAAAATATCATTCCACAAAAAAAAAATTGTCATGGAACAAAATAATTGTGGACAAAATATAAAATTCCGAAAAAAAAAAAATTCCCCCAAAAAAAAATTCAAAAAAATTTTCCAAAACAATATTCTAAAAATAAAAAAAAAATTTAAAAATCATTCCACAAAAAAAAAAATATTATTATTTTTTGGAAATTTTTTCTGCTTAGGAATATCACCGGTCAGGTCCGTAAAACCTGCATGATATAGACCTCAACTGAAGTCCATAATCTTATAATATAACTTCATAATAATAAGTGATGGATTTATTTATCATCATTCACTCACACTTATGCAATATACTTTGGAGTATTTAGCCATGATATCTACTTATACTGTAGCAATGTGCACATTTGTCTTGCTACCCACATTGATAACATGACCATTAGCTGTTAAGGGTTCCAGTTATACATTATTCAACCCTTTGCTTATCTAAACCACTTCGCCTTCATACAATTTTGTCAGAGCTCTAGACGATTTCATCATATATATTCCATCACATCATGATCATTCCATCACACCACTTCATGGGCTCGCCAGTGCTCTGACTGTGTCAGAAATGCTATCTAATTACAGATTTTCGCTTTGAAGTTGACTTGGCACTGTTGGCAGACTTGTGGATCAAGTAATTTTGTTGTATGTGATGTATGGGAGAAAGCTACTGCATGATGTGTGACTGAAACCAAGTCTATTCCACTCAAATTTGTGAAGAAAAAGGTAACTGTGGACTTTGAAAAATATAAGTGAACCACTGATTGCTGAGGAGTTTGAGACTTGGGTAATTGGTAACTTTTACTCTTTGACTTGTTCTAATCACTGTCAAACAAATAAGAACAACAATTTGTCACTGAGAGTGATTAACTTGAGTGTTATAAAGCAAAATAACCCAACAAAAGGTGACAAAAAATTCAAATTTTGCTTCCCAAAAGTCCCCCCCCCCTCAAATATATACATGTATATTTTTTTCCTAATTGATCTTTTTTTGGGTCCGGGTCCAGATGGTGCCATCTGTACCACTAGACCGACCCTCCCCCCACCCAACATGGGAATATAATTCCTTTTAAAATGTAAAAATAAATTGTTTATCATTTTGTGAAACACCCTTGTTTCGTTTACAAATCATGCATTGCAGTGCTCTCCCCAAGTAATTTAAAGTTAATATGTAAACACGGAAGTACATACTTCCGTTTATAAATGTAAATACCAACACATGACATGCTGGGCTGCCAATCGTTTGGTCCAGGGTTCGAATCCAGCTCTTGCCTGGTCATCTGGGCTTATGTTGCACAACTGTTTCAATAGAAAATAAGTGGACAGTTGCACTGTGAAAATGGTACTTTGTGTGTCATCATGCTGATGATCATGATTTGTCATGATCATACCCAATACTTACAATGTTAATTTGATTTAAGGAGACTTATCATGCTTGTTGGTGACAGTCAAACGAAAGGATTATACTTCTGATTTTCACTCTAAAATCTGTTATGACCAGTCTAGTGGCCTTCTTTTGATCATGACTATCAAACGGCCTTTATATTTCCCATGTTGAAGATGACACTTCATCGGCTATCATGAGTCACGAAGTGCATTTTTCACAGAGAACTGGTCCTCATTTTTTCTGCATCAAAGTGACAGGCTATAACAGAAACTCTCACTTGAAACAGCTAGAGTCAGAGTCAGTCCATTGAGGAGATCGATGGATTAGAATGCCATGGTCACCCATGTAAAATGCTTTATCACCTGGTTGGCTGTGAATATCACTGTTTACAGTCAAAATATCAGGGCCTATGATATTGTAAAAAATACCACCCTTCAAGGGCGATGTTTTTCAACAACGGTTATGACACCACCAGCATTTCAGCTGCCAGATGACGTCACAAACCAAACAGTGGCCAAAACAACGGGATTGTGACGTCATATCCATTGTTGCTCAATGGAGACGTCACATTTTTGTTATGGCAGAAAATAGTCTCTCTTTATAACTAACCTTTTGAGTTAAAACCAGGTGATAAAAACAAAACAACCACGCGTCAGGGTCACTTCGTACAATATCACGAGCTGTCGTGTGAATTAATTCACACCACAGCTCGTGATATTGTTACTCAGTGACCCTGACTTGGGTTGTTTTGTTATAATGTAACTTTTCAGGAGAGAGTGGGTATATCATATCTTCTCTCAACCAATGAAATATGCAGGAAAAATTGTGTATTTTCAACCACTAATGTCTATAAATATGAAATTATCTGTAATATCTGTTTTTCTGCCATTCTAAAGAGTAGGTAAAGTTCTGATCTGTTTTACATGCATGTCTTCTAAGAGCAGAGAGCCTCTGATATTCCATTGAAATTGTTAATAGCAATTAAAGGCTAGACACTCCTTTCTCACTAATCTGCTTTAATCAGGTACAATCAATCCAAATAGCTAATCCACGTTTGACCAATCCAGTTGCAATTCACTTTCAACATCAGGAAATTGGTAGCGTTACAAGGTCTTCCAGGTACAATATAGTGAATATACAAATAAGAAATAACAGATTAATCGATTTTGCAAACTGGAATTGATTTTTAACTAAAATCGAATCGGTGGCGATTAATCAGTTAATCGTGAGAGCCCTACGATCCATATAATATTGGTAGACAGATTGATTGATGGATAGATTGATGCTTGGTGGACAGATTAACAATTGATTTGTGGAGCACTGACATATATATAGCAAAGGTTGGTGACTAGTCATCAACCTTTGCATATACAGGGTGGTCAAACAAAAACTTTCAATTTATTAGTTTTTCTCCATTTTCAAATTTTGTTCCCCCACAACTTCCCCCAGTCCAGGGTTTGAATCCAGCTCTTTCCGGGCCATTTGGGCCTATTTTAGAAGCCTGTTTCAATCGTCTTTTGCCTGATAGCTGTGTCCTCCTCCTATCCCAATTAGCCTACGAAGAGTGTAAATACAGCCTATTACAGGATGTAAAGCCCCAAGCATCCATCAATTCATCTTCTTATGTTGGGCTTATAATGGCAATACATGATTTATTTAGTTAGGAATACATGGGACTCGATCTTTCTTTCAAGCAACTTTTAAAATGGAACACAATGTATAGCTTTAAATTGCTTTATAACTTCATTTTTCAACATCTCCGAAACTGTAAAAGTGTGGCAGTTGCATGAAGAAGAGGGGCACTTGTCATAAAATTTAGACAGATAAATGAATATTTTGTTTGATAGATATACAAATAATTAGAAACATGATTGAATGGTTTAATGTTATGAAGGTAAGATTATATGATGACACAGAGATTGAAATTTTATTTCATTTAAATTTTATTTTATTTAAAATATAAAAGTAACAAACACTATGGTCAATAAGCCATTCAATAGATACTTTTAAATAGTTTGATTTAAAACATTACGCAGTGGGCATGTGACGTCACCTTATAAGGGCTTATGTTTAAGCTACCAACATGAGTAACTATATAACCTGCATGTAGAATTTGTTTCTATTGACATAACGTTTTTAAGAAGTTTCTATCTATCTATCTATCTATCTATCTATCTATCTATCTATCTATCTATCTATCTAACTATCTATCTCTCTAGCTATCTCTCTAGCTATCTATCCAGCTATCTATCTATCTATCTATCTATATCTATATCTATATCTATCTGTCTATCTATCTAATAGATAGATAGATAGATAGTATCTATCCAGCCATCTATCATATAATATTGGTTTCCATCTGTACATGTAGTCTGTACCCCCCTGAGTAATTATCTATTCCCTGTTAATTTGATCTGAAGATACAGAACCATGATTCCCACAATAACTACAGATCGACAATAAGTGATTTGTTAACATGGAGAGGGTAAAATTTTATACTTTCCTGAAATAAAAGGGAGCTTTCTGAAACTGGGTGTTTAGTTAGAATACTTCTGAAATTTGCTCTGCCCTGGTTCCTTTTGTCTATCTGTTAACTTAAATATCAAAGGTTGCTATCAATCTAGGGCCTTATCATTTTGCTGGTATCTTCATACAAGAATCTTGTGATCAGCTTTACCTTTAAATTGGTCAAAGTGAGGTCCTGCCAGGGGGTCACTGGACTTAATTAACTTGACATTGGAATGTTTCTCATGTTAGCAGTGGTTAAGTGGTTGATTTGTGTTCACATTCAATGAATATTCAATAGCTGGTGGAAATTTCCATTCTTGATAGAAATACAGACTGACAGATAGATCTATGGACACATGGATAGAAAAAAGCAGCCAGATAGAATAGATAGATAGATAGATAGATAGATAGATAGTAAGATAGTAAGATAGTAAGATAGTAAGATAGTAAGATAGTAAGATAGTAAGATAGATAGACAGATGGAAATACAGAATGACAGATATATCTATGGACACATTGATAGACAAATTTATTCTGCTAGATAGAATAGATAGATCGATAGTATAGACAGATAGACAGGTGGAGATAAATAGATAATTAGATATATAGATAGCTGGATAGATACTATCTAGCTATCTATCTATCTATCTATTAGATAGATAGACAGATAGATAGATATAGATAGATAGATAGCTGGATAGATAGCTAGAGAGATAGCTAGCTAGATAGATAGATAGATAGATAGATAGATAGATAGATAGATAGATAGATAGATAGATAGATAGATAGATAGATAGATAGATAGATAGATAGATTAATAGATAGATAGCATCAGTTACCCATCGAATAGAATTGAATAGAATTGACAGATAGCTAGCCCTGGATAAGTTGGGCTTATTGTCAATAGTCATAATTCTATTTAATAAAAGGTTACAAAATTCTTCTAGAAATATATTTTGACTCTTTATTTTTAAAGAGAGCACAAATGTAAGAAATTGGGCAATTTCATTCTTGAGCTGAAAAATGAATTAATACTTTTTAGGAGGTAGTCATCTTAGAGTGTTTCATTCACACAATTTATTTTTCACAGGAGAATTTACTTATTCAAACTTCAAGCTATCAAATACATACATAATGGATATTGGGAGCTATCAGGGGAGTTGACCTGAGCCATCTTGACCAATCAGGGCAGACAATATATGTGGGGTAGTGGCTGGGGAGAAAGGGAGGGGGGGGGTGTTGGAATTAGGAAACTGGGCACAAAGGTACAGGTAGACCTATGTCTACCAGGGCCAGAACAAGTTGTCAGTCAGGATGAATACATTAAATCGTGTACTAGACACATGGATTTCTGCATGGATTTACAGGCTACAAACCCAAGTTTTATTTGTTTCAACAATGGAGTAGTTTAATGCAAATTAATGGAGATTCCATGAAACTCTTAAATTACAGGATACAATGTACACATATTATTATATTGATTAGTGTCAATTGTACATTTTATGAAACAGTGAGCACTTTAAAATTTACCAGTGATGTTACCCAATTATTAAAATCTTGGCAGTTCTGCTTTGGATTTAAATAGTGAAGTGCCAAACAGATTCATTGAAAAGGAGCCAACATACCAAATGATATTATGAAAAATATGAGCTATAAGTAACTGAGGTGAGTGAATATTTACTCTAAGCATGGTTCCAAGATGCTTGCATAGATCTATATCTGTTGTTCATTTCTGAAGGGTAAAACTTTTACCCCTTTTGGCCATTTGTCCATCCTCCACCATGCAGGAGGGTGCCATTTATCTTGATTTGGTGGTAGCTTCTGCTGCTGTCATTCCAGGGTCAAAAGCCACATATGGTGCCATTAGTTACCCTATTTGACAGCTTCTCTGAGCTGTCCTCTGTTGAGAAATTCTCAAACTGACTGAAATGTGAGGGGTAAAATTGGGGTAAAATGCTCTTGTCATTCCCTATGATTGGTAACTGATAAGAATTTTACCCTGACTTTAAAAACGGACCCTCGGGGCCAATTGATTAATTAGGGGTAATTGACCATGAAAAAAAATCCATAGATACTAGACAATCTGAACCTCCCAAAAATGGTTTTAGATCAACTGTGACCCTCTTAGTTATTTTTTGAGAGACTGTCAAAGTCCAAAATTGCCTCTGAAAATAAATCCACTGTGACCTGCTGGGGGTAACCATAGAAGAAGCATTACTGAGTAGTGGGAATGCTACTTCATTACCAGCGCTAGAGAAAATCCCAGACTGATAAAGACAGCGTCATCGGGCAACTCCTTGGCACAGCCGTGGACGACAGGTTCAGCTGAAGGAAAAACAGTGTTAAATGCAGTCCTTAGCCCCGTTACTCAGGATATATAGTAAGTCTGAAACCTACCTAACTTCAAACAAAGCAGCAACAAAGCTAGCTTTTTAGGTTAAACTCTAACCACCAAACTGTCGTTAAACCACTTAAACCTTCATGAAATTTATAAATCGACAATGACAAATTATTATGAAAATTAATAGCTATATGAATGCTCAAAACCCTGTGTGACATAACAGTCATGTAATAAGGACCTGTCATACTCAAACACTCAGTCGGTGAATAAACTTTCAGTTTTTGAGTTTAGCTAACAGAGGTAAGGGCATGGCCGCATATTTAGTTTTCTTCAGGGGTGTAGGGGGCATACTGGCAGTCGCACAGGCTCACGGAGTTGAGACAAATAAAACACTTTTAAAAGAAAAATAATAGGCCTGACCTGGACAGAAACTTATCCAACTACTACATATGCAAAAATATAACAATCCAGGAGCGGATTCAGAAAATGTCAGAAGGGCGGGGGCTTTGCAAAGAAAATGTACTGAAATTATGGGAATTTTATACAATAAATCTTTTTACATTAAAAACTACAGGCCAAGGGGGGGGGGTTGAAACACCTCTAAACACCCCCCCCCCCCCTGGATCCGCTACTGCAATCCACAATGCTCTTGTGTTGTTCTGAGTGGCAGGTGGGTGGGTGGTTCACCATGTTTACCTACCAACTACACAGTCAGGACACCAACTGTTGCCCTCCTTGTCTTTAGACCCACAGAACAAGACATAAACGTCGCCAGAACACTTGTCCACTGTTTCCATGAAGGCATCGAAGCCTTCCACGTTAATTTCTTTCACCATTTCTGTGTTTCTGACAAGGCAAGTGAACTTTGCAACTCACACCGGCCCCTATTATCACTCTCCAATACAAGTGCGCCACCAAGTGGATAAGGGCAGAACTAACCAATGAGAGGCAGGGATCCAACAAGGATCCAGCTAAGACCTATCAATTAAGCCCAGCTTCCTGGGTTCCATTCAGCATTGAAGAATGAGCAAGTTGCCATCAAACACAAAATATATATACACAGCAAATACCCGGAGCAAATAACAGTCACTTTCAATCTCATCTAAAATTTAATTAAATGATTATTATTAAATTCTGATTCCTGAACAAGATAGAACACAGAATACACCCATAAATGGCCATATATAGGCCTATATAAATGGCCATATATAATCAACTAATGACATTGTGTATATAATTGTAATAATTTATTTGAGAAAAGCCTTAGCCTTTTAAACTTTTAATAATAGCTCATGTCAATAAACAAGTAATCATGACACTTCTTTTCACGCGGATACAAAATGTGCAACCCACTCAACAACATGCTCAAGCTGTTGCTTTCACTCATAATGAAACATAATATTACAAAAATAAAATTTGTTCACACAGATATAACAATATTGAATTAACGACTATCATCAATTACTCTCAGAAAAATCATTACTCACACATGCATGCCTATTTTACTGTAATTCTCATCGGCAAAATGGGTACAATTTATTGTAAATTACCAATCAACTTGCAGGAAAAATATAGCTAAAAATAGAAGTACATATTTTATGTGAAAATGCAGAAATTTGAAGATACACATAGCCTATATTACGATGATATAATACATTTTTGCAATTTAAAATTAAAATAATAAGTACTCTCTCATTAAATTAATAATGCCATTATATAAAAAAATTAAGTTGAAATACTAGGCCTATTAAATCTGTACGTATAATATTGAAAATATTGCAATAATCATACGAGTGCAAATTCACAAGACAAAATCAAATTCATGAACCAGTTAATTGTCCCATCCAAAAGTCAAAGCATCTTCACAGCGAACACAGGGTTCAGTCTTCTGATCAGCGGTGTATCGTCTACACCTATCACAAAGGTACTTCTCAGCAGGTAAGTGAATGAGCAGACACTTGTTGTGTTTCTCGTTGCCTTCATCGTCAATGAAAGTGTGGTGACATCGGGTCAGCTCAGCGTCATCAGGGATCACAAGGGGGAGCTTAGACAATAAAGAAACTCGAGAACACTGGAGGACTTCACACAAAGCTGAAGTGGAGGACGTAAGTTCATTATCTTGCAGCACTTTCAATTTCGCAAAAGCGTTCACCTTCGCAGCGATGACGAGATCAAATTCAACAGGATTTTCGGCAGCTATGACTTGGTTAAAGCTGTCTCGCACACTAAAGGCCAAATCGAACACTTGGCTCAGTCCCTGGTTGTGCCATTGTTCATCCGGCACTGGCCACTCCGTGTGGAAGATACTTTCTTGCTCTTGAGACGGCAAGTTCTGGTGAATCTCCTCGGCCAAATAAGGAACAATGGGAGCGACACATGCAGCGAGGTTTTTCAACACGAGCCACTGGGTCGTCTGAGCTGATCTCCTCAGCACCGATTCAGCGTTGCTGCAATATAGTCTGTCTTTCGTGATGTGGCTGTGAAAACCAGACACATGTGCATTCACAAATTTCTCTGTCAATTGAAGGACTCTTGTGTAATTAAAACTATCATACGCCTCAGTGACTTGCGTGATAAATCCATGTAACAGATGCAACATGTACTTGTCTTGGGGCAAGAGATTTTGGTAATCCACCTGATTCTCCTCAGGCTCGAAATCGTAAAGGTTGCCAAGAAGAAATCTGACACACTTGCGAATGCGAAACATTTGTTCATTGCAGTCTTTGATCACAGAAGGTCCAATAGTAACACTGACATCAAGGCCAGAACGTGCGGCCCACCATCGCAAAACGTCAACTCCATAGGCGGGATCTTTTTCGTGATCCTTGCCTCCGCTGATTATGGTCTTTGGATCAACCACATTGCCGAGTGACTTTGACATCTTTTTGTTGTTTTCATCGAGAGCGAATCCATGCACAACCAGCGTCTTATATGGCGATGTTCCTTTGAGTGCCGCGGACGTGAGCAATGAAGTCTGGAACCACCCTCCGAATTGATCCAGGCCTTCAAGATACACATCCGCTTGTCTACCTTGCAACACTGCTGCCCAGGATATCCCACTGTCAAACCAAATGTCCAGGACATCCTTTCCAACTACATATTCTGCTGCATCATCTACGCCACTTTGTTGAAGCACTTGCCTCGGTAGCAGTTTCTCTAACGGCAAGGTCCACCAACAATCTGATCCGTGCTCTTCCACAAGATTAGTGACGTGGTCTATGGAAGCCTGGCTGATAAGAGGTTCCTCCGTATTTTTGTTGTAAAACACAGGAATAGGAACTCCCCAAACCCTCTGTCTTGAGATGCACCAATATGTCCTAGCATTTAATTGGGACCTCATTCCTTGACCAGAGTTGGGAGGATAGACATCAACATCTTTCAAACAATTGAGGGCCGTGTTGCGCAGTTTGTTTGTATCGATGAACCACTGTTTGCTTGCACGAAGAATTGTGGGCTGTTTAGTCCTCCAATCGTATGGGTAGCTGTGGACGTACTCGCTCTGGTGTAGTACATAATCCTTCAACATGCTCAGAGCCAGGGGGTTACCCTCTTCTAAGACAGCTTTTCCAGCTAAATCAGCCCCAGCTTCAGCAGTGTACTTTCCCTCTTCATTTACCAAACAATTCACAGATAATCCATTGTTCATTGCAATCTGGAAATCCTCTTGACCGTGAGCAGGGGCAGTGTGTACTAAGCCAGTTCCTTTTGCTGTGGTAACATGGTTCCCTGGAAGAATAGGCAGGTCTTCTCCGTTTAGCAAAGGGTGTCGGTACGTGCTCCCTGCTAACTTGTTGCCATCAAGTGTCAGTATCGGCTTTAACTTTCCTCTCGTTAAAGTGACAAATTTCTCTATGAAATTATTGCTGATCAAGTAGATCCTACCAGACTTCTTGTCCTTCAGAAAGCTGTACTGGATCCCAGGACCATAACAGATGGCTCTATTCAGCGGCAAAGTCCAAGGGGTAGTGGTCCAAACAACAGCGAAGACTTGAGCATCAGTGCCTCCGAGGGAATGAGAAATATTGTCAGGCAGTCTTGTGACAGGGAACATCACATACACGGAAGTACTTCGATGATTGTCATTATACTCCAATTCACTTTCTGCTAGAGCGCTCTTTGATGACGGAGACCAGAAAACGGGCATGTACTGCTGATAGACAAATCCCTCTTTGTACATATCATAGAACGCTTCAAGCTGGGCGACTTCATACTTCTTGTTGAAAGTGTAATACACAGACTTTTCCCAGTCTGCCATGACCCCCCAGCTCTTAAACGCCTTCATTTGTTTCTTAATTGTCTTCTTCGCGAAGGACTGCGCTTTGCGTCGAATGTCAATCGGTGATAGCTCAGACAGATCAGCTTTAATTTCAGCCAATGCCTTCTGTTCAATGGGAGTCCCATGGCAATCCCAACCTGGGACATAGTGCACCTTGTAACCTTGCAGTAACTTGTATCTATTTGTAATGTCTTTGAGAATTTTGTTCAATGCATGACCAACATGGGGGTCACCATTTGCATAGGGGGGTCCATCATGAAGCACAAACTCCTTGTTTCTGTTTTGCTGTCTTTGCCAGTTGTACAATTCTGTGAAGGCTGCAGACTCACTGATCTTGGATTCACGTTTTGCAGTGACCCCATCTTTCATGGAGAGCTGGAATGTGGACTTGGGAAGATTGAGTGTTCGGCTGTACTTCTTGCTCGATTTGCGTTTGCTGACATGCATCCACAACTTGTCGATCACTCGACAGACATTTCGGTTCAGTCTATACATTTCTCAGACCTGTCAGAGCCTTGCAAGGTCAGAAAATACCAAGACATCCATCCACAAAATCTGACATGTGTTTTGAGTCGTTCACATTATTTCCGACAGGGGCGCTGTTGTTGTAAATCGAAAAATGAAAACTGAAGATAGAAACAGCTATCTTATAATGTTTTTCTGCAAAAAATGGAAATTGCTCAATACTTGGAGGGATTTTTATCACAACAGCTTTCCATTACTGCTTTCATATAAAAATGTCAAAACATTTGGGTGTCGAATATTCACCGCGCGCGACACAATGTAAACAAACGTTTTGACAGGTGCGTGGGTGTGGCACCTGTCATTGTTTTAAATGGCTTTATCACGATGAGTACATCTGTCAAATATGAACCAGTGCCTTCAGGGGAAGATGGAGTTACCGAGGCACCCAAAAAACAGTTTTCTGTGGCATGGCGAGCTATCAACGCTGTCATGGCAGTGTTCTTTCTGCTGGCTGGACTGGTGCAGGTGAACTGTCAAATAGCTGTCAGCTGTCAAATTTACAGATACACACACACCATTGGCCTTCACTGTCATTCGGTCATAATGCCTTGTGCTCATCGCTTCAAAAATATACTCCCTACTCTATGATTTTGCAGTTAATCTGTTACGAAGAAGTGATAGTAACTAATTAATACAAAGTTACGGCAGTTACGAGGGATCACACAACTGTCACTTGTAAGGCAGATATATACGGGATTCGCGACATCTGTTTTGCCTTTAGATTTTGATATGTTGCGGATAACGGGAGAGTTACTGGTATTCTGCCCTGATTTTTATCTTCGGTATCTGCCCTGATCTATTTGAAAATATAATTAATATAATTTTCCCCGTAGATTGGAGGAAACAGGTAAGGATAAAATGTAATAGATAGAGAGATAGATAGTGAGAAATTAGAAGATCAGGGAAATGAGAAGATGAGACATTAAGTATAAGTTGCATATGCTCTATCATTTGAATTCATATAGCAATAAGCCCATGGTAGCTGCTGAGTTAGATGGAATAGCCATGGCAGTAAATACAAGTGCAAATTGTGCTGAAAGGAAGGGAGCAAGTGAAGCAAGTGGGTGAGACCTTGCAGCTGTTGCCCTCTTGTGTTGAATGCAGGAATCAGCATATAAGTAATTATCTTTAATTAGGACATGTAAAAGAGTGCAATGGCCTTGAAAAGGGGAGAGTTCTGCCGTGAAGGGCAAAGGAAGCCACAGGTAAAATTAGAAGATCAGGCATTGAGCATAACTTGAGATAAATCCCGTACGTTATCATTTTAATATAAGAGATAAGAGATAATTTTCCCTTATCCCGTTCCATGGGGGGGGGGGGGGTTCATCAGCTGAAACCCAATGAAATACAGCCATGAAGCCCAGGGATGAGCCCTGAGTATCATTGTTGCAGTGAATGCCAATGCTGTATTGTCTGCATGTGATCAAAAGATTGTAAAATCTGGGGCTGCCCAAATAGAAGATGTCAAATATTTCAGCACACATGCATATTCCTACTCATTTTAAAAACTATAATATATTTGATTTTGTATTTATTTTTCATTGATGACAAATTTGATGTCATATTTAAGATTTCTTGATTTCAGTTAAATGACCCTGATCCCTTCATCTGGGTGGTAAGTACTTTGATTATCTTTTCATTTCTTGATTATTCGGATTCCCATTGACCACGTTATTGAACCCCCCCCACCCCCCAATGCTTACTACACCACTGTATGATCATTTCTGACTAATGCAAGCCTTTCCTTTGCATATTTCAGCCAATATATGTGATACCTGCTGGGATTTGTATGGCAATATCAGCCAACCCTAATATTACAGGTAATTATATGACATGATCAATTTATTTGATTATTTGATTATTTATAAAAGATGGTACACAAATATGTTACTGTCGTTTTAAGCTGTGTCAAAACGTCCTTTTAATGTTGAGTTTTTTCTTTGTGTTGTTAATTTCCATTCAGCTAATGTGATCTGGCAGTGGGTGGCAGTCATCCACTTGTCCCTGAGCTTGGCTGGTGTTACTTACACCCTGTCACTTCTGGTTTATGTGATGGACAAGAAAATCTACAATCCACTTCAGGAGGAGGAAGGACGGTAAGTCCATGCAGTTACAGTAGATGAAGAACGAGTGCTTACAGAAAAGCTGTTGGTGGCCATCAATGACCTCACAACAGGTCCTATCAAACACATTGAAATAAGCTGTCAACTTGTCATTGATCAACTTGTGACCTCATTGATACTCAGTTGGTCACTCATTTTGATAGCATGGCAAGTATAGGCCATGACCTCATAAATTGCTTATGACTCATAGAGAATAACATGGCATGGATAGGGCTATGACCTCACAAGGAATATTTCAGTCCAATTCTGTGAGCACGCGTTTTTCGTCTACTGTAACTCTTATTCATGTTTTGCTTAATATCAACCAATTTCAGGTGAGTGCATAACCAAATAAATTGTGATTTCAGTCACCTTGGTTTAGTTGGCAACCATATGGTTACTTTATTGGTTACACCTATAATGTATGATTTCTTTGAAATTCTTCAATGGATTAATATTGGAATTCTGTAACTTACTTTGCAGGGAACTCGGGGGACTTCTCATAGTTGTATTCTGGTTGTATCTTTGTCGATTCACCTCTTGTGGAAGGTAAGCCCGATTCATGTTCCTCACTAATTTTTTTTTTTTGCTTTTGCGCTTTCATTTATGTTTGATTAGTAAGGATGTTATCTAAGGAGCCTAATTTATTCCTTCGGTGGATTATTCGTTTCTAAATTGTTTATTTTAAGATGTCATGAATGCAGCTGAGGGAAGATCAGTTACTATTCTTTCTAGATCCATTTACCCTAATATTGCACTTTTTACACAGTGTGTTTTATAAAATTTAACACATTGTGAAATGTGAAAACAAAGTGAAAGAAATCTTTTCTAATTTGATGATGTTTCAATTTCAGTGCAATTCCCCACAAAGGAACAGGGTCTTCGTTGCTGGTCATTTCTGTCATCGTGGGACTCTTCCCTCTTCTGTTCTGGGGTCTCTGCTTCATCGATACATTTGAGAAAAAACTTGGTCATTGCAAAGACATGTTCCCTGGAATAATGTCTGTTGGGTCACACTGAGAATTTGAATTGAGAATTTGAATTGAGAATTTGAATTGGGAATTTGAATTGGGAATTTGAATTGAGAATTTGAATTGAGAATTTGAATTGAGAATTTGAATTGAGAATTTGAATTGGGAATTTATGAGATTTAAAAATTTGAGTTACATTTGAATTACACTTCTTGCAATTGATATACAACTGTATTATGTGTATGCAGAATGAGAAAGTGCATTGTTTTCTCTGGAGAAAGACAATGATGACATCATGAGGTCTTAGGGGGCGACCATTTAATAATCAGGAGGGGCTTGGAGATTTGCTTTGCAGGAAATTATTTATTCACAGTCAAAGCGACGGTATTAGTAACTATTTGTTTCAAGTGTGCGACGTTCCCAAATATTTGTTCCAAAATCAAACACCAACAACACGTTAAGAAATAGCTCCACCAGAAAAAATTCATTTCAAGACTGCCTAAAAAGAATTTATTTTATGTATCAGCGAAAAAACTCCAACCCCGGTTTGGAGATTTCTTTAACAGGAAATTATTCATTGCACGGTAATGCCGTACATTATTTTTTTACTGCGAGCACACGACATCCTCAAAATCAAACAACACCATGTTAAGAAAAGACCCCACCATAATCATTGGAATGACAGAAATTGTTTATCTCAAAACTGCCTGGCAAGAATAATTTTTCACCAAAACTGGCCAAATGTCAGATTAATTATTTTAGAAAATCCCAAAGCCCCTCCCCTATCCTGGATGTGTAAGATGTGGTGGACTTAAAGCGATTGCTTGTTGGGGTTTGGGACTCTTTTTCGTTGGTAGAGATATGTCGCAGAGATGTTACTTTTGTGGGGAGGGTGCTTTAGCACAAGGTCCATAACTTTCATCTTGACCAAATAATTTACATTCCTTATGTTACATTCACTTTTATTATTGTGCCAAATTGTGATTATTCAGTTTTGTGATACTTTGTGAATCTTTAATGATATTCCATTATCATATATATATATTATATATGACTGTTGTTACTTGTGAGATACTCAGATTAATAAGAATGTTATTTAAAAAGAAAGAAATTATTTTAAAAAAACCAACTTATCAGTGTCGTGCCATGTGATTATACATATCTTTACAATTTATGCTATCAAAGATACAGAGACTTTAAGATATATTTCCTTGCAGTATTTACTCAATGATCAAATTTTATATTTTTGATGTCGTTTGTTATATTATGGATGTATTTCAGCAAATAAATCAAATGAAGAAAATCTTGTCTATCCTTGATATTCTTTATTGTTATCTTCAGAATTGCTGTCAATAAAATGACATTGATGTTCTGTAAAGCTTGTCTCAATTATAGGAGAATACTCTCTGTTTTAATGCTCCCATATTATGTCCCAGTCTCAGCCGGTTTGGTGTGCTGTTAAAATTTAAGTTGTGAAGCAAAAAGTAGAAACTAACCTGATACTCTGAATCGTTTCATTAAAGGTTGTTGACCATCAGACAGCTTACATGAGAACTATTTCAGATTTGATATTTGGCACAATCAAGGAATCATGCAACAACACATTAGAATTTTAACAACACACCAAACCGTCAAAGACTGGCTGCACACTGCTGTCATTTTATTGACAGCATGTTGGAGAAAGTTTTATTGAGAAAATATCTTCTACTGGTACTGCCCCATTCCTGATAGTTTGCAACCTGACATGCTCATGATGCTCTTCTTGGATTTTAGTTTAAAATGCCAGCTTAATTGGTGGCATGTGAATCTCATCAAAATGTGCCTGGAGTCTTTTTTTTTTTTGTGACGAATGAATCAGAATGATTGTCATCTATCTATACATCTATCTATACAAAGGCGCTATTTTGGATGCTTTGGTCTTTTAGAACTTTTTTTAATTTTCACTATTTTTCTTTCTTTTTTTATTTTTTAAAACAACTGGGAAATAAAAAAAGAGGAAATCGGTCTACTTTTTTTGTCAGAAATTCTTTTTTCCCACATTTTTTTTTTCAACATTTTTTCTGCACACTTTTTTCCAAAATCTTTTCCCCGATTGCATTGCATCACCATAGAGAATTTGGTAGCTATAACTACACACCGGTTTTTACACTGGGTTCCCCCAGTGTAATAGAGAGAGAATGGGACAAAGTTCTTTTCTTTGAAGTTTTGTGAAGATAAATTGGGAGGTTTTAGAGGCTTAAAAACCAACTGGGGACCTTAGTATACTTGGTTTCTAAAATGCATTTTGTAATTTGGTGCTGTATGTGCTGGTGTTATTGAGAATTTAGGAAAATTCCAAAACATGTCTTTTACCTCATTCGCACTCTTTTGGCAGCAAATTGCCACATTTTAAAGTGTCTGTTGTGAGCTTAGTATTTCACTCAGAGTTATGAAATTTAGTGTAGGGATTCGTTTTAGGGTTTGAATCTGGAACATTTTCAGAAATTCAAGATGGCTGCCAAAATGGCTGCCACAAATGGCTGCTATTCTTGTTTTGCCACTGAGAGTTAAGTTTTTCACTTAAGAGTATTGAAATTTGGTGTAGAAATTTGTTTGATGTTGTGAATCAATAGTTTGGGAAATACAAGATGGCTGCCAAAAAATGGCCATCATTCTTGAGTTGCCCACTGTGAGCTTAGTATATCAACTAGAGGTTTGAAATTCGGTACATTTGTAGAGATTTGTTTGAGGGTATGGATCAAAGACCCCTGAGGAATCTAAGATGACTTCTACAAAATGACTGCATTTCTTGATTTGTTCACTGTGACTCAGCCCCACCCCCTTGTTACGCCACTGAATGTAAGTGGTATCTCTGTTCACAAAATTTAGTGGTATATCTGCAACCTGACAAGGCTTTCCTGTTTCAATCAGTACAGTACGAGCAAAATGGGAAGTTCATTGAGTACTTTGCAAATATTTGCTTATGATTTGTGTGTACAAAGTTACATTTAAAAAAAAGGTTCATGTAAAATTGAGTTTAATAAGCAGGTCATTGAGCAATAAACATATCCCATCTTTAAAAATCTTACTAATAATAATAATCATGCAAAGCTTGCTAAACCCAGTGTTTGAATCCTCGGATTCTTGTTAAATACTCTATTTTACCACTATTGGCATTTCTAGTAATTTACATGGTGCAACAATCAAAACATTGGCTGAGAGAAAGCACGTTTCAGAGAAAATAGATTCATGTACAAATCAAACTGCTGTCAGCTATAGAAAACCACTGTATAAGAACTGTGTATGTTGTCACTGTTGATCAAAGCCATACAAAGTATAACCTTGGAAGTTGGAACATCTGTGATATATTTGATCAACTGCCTTCACAGCTTCAATGTGAGTTCAACTCCGTTAGCAAAAAAATTCTGTGTCGATATGGGCATAGGAGAATTTGTCTCACCCTGTCTAGTAAATTGGTGTCCTCCGAGTTGTCCTGTTAGTCATTCTATTAAAGAGAAATCCTATGCAGTATAGTTATAGTCAACGGACAATTCCACATGGATAAATAGATGCTCAAATGTTCCAATTTTTAATTCTCAGGCAATCACCAGTCTTTGGCTCTGCCACATATTCTTATGTTCTGACAGTGTTTTAAGGGCCCTGGCACAAAATAGCAAACTTGATTGTCTTGTTTAGCTTTGACTGTTGTAATTAGGTCTCCCAGCTCTGCTGAGCAGGCCTATTGTGATGCATCAGATTATCCTGTGTGTGACTCTGTACAACTCCTGTTAAAAATATGCACTGTATGGATCTGTTTCTTTGCAGTATGCCTTCTCGTGTGACACTAAAAGCCCCTTTCAATTATGACAGACCTCCGTAACTTCTACATTGAGTATTTGGTGTTTTACTACATTTATATAGACCTCCACCACGCTGTACAGTGTCAACACATAGGTATATATATTATGGCAGACCTAGGTATGCACTCTCTGAGTGTTCGTTCTTGTTATCTTGAGAAATAGGTCGAATGGTATTCTTTTGTGGAGGGTGCCATCAGTTTCACGACCATGTTTAGCATTAACCCAAAGGCAAAGAATCTACTCTTTCATTTTTCTGACTGGTCATACAACAAATGGCCTGTGTACCATATAATTTTCTTAAAGAATGTTATGTTAATCGATTTTATTGACGCCCTTGCAACTTTTTTTTGCATGTGTTCCCTATACTCAAACATATACCAAAATCAGCAATATCTCATTGATTTAAAAAATTGCTTTCAGCATATTTTTTGCGAAAACTCTGAGCGCTCCTCCTAAACAGAGTAATTTAAAATTAAGGATCCCATGTTTTGTAAATAAGGAATTAAGCCCAACTTCAGTCTTTGTCCTAAATTTTCTTGGATGTACTCCGAGCTGCAACAATAATGTTTCAATTATGTTTGCTTGAAAGGGAAAAAAACAACAAATCAATACATTAATTACTCAATTTACCGGCCAGCAATCTCTATGGGTAACAGCACCAATTTATACTAAATGGCTTCAATTTTCTTGTCTTACTCAAAAATGATCACCAAAAAAGAAAAAAAAGAGAAAAAAAGGAAAAAAAGAGAGAAGAAGAGGAAATGGAAAAATCAAAGCCAGCTGCAAACTCATGATGAATGCTTAATTTCTGCACACACAGAGCATTTAAGAGGCAATTGGTGAAATTGGCAGCCACATCTAATGTGGCTTAAAGGAAACAGACCTTGTTAAAAAAAATGCACAGGACCTACAGTAAAACGAGGATGAAAGAAACTGTAGTCAGATATACCAGGGGTTTTCCAATTGTTCCGTCCATCTTGTCATCAGGGGATGACCATTTAGTATCCAGGGGGAGGGGGCTTGGAGTTTTTTTAAAATAAATAATTTCTTGTTCATTTCTGGGGCAATAAATAATTTGTTGCTCAGTTTGCATGGTGAAATAAACAAATTTATAATTTATTCTTTTTCTTTTATATTTATACTAATAGTGAGGGTAGAATTTTAACTTCATTGTTGCAAGTGTTGTAGTATATGCATGGAACTCATGTAGTAAGAAACACAGTGGCAGATCCAGACATGATAGTTTAGTGGGGGCCCGGACGTGTTTCGGCATTTGCGGGCCGTCATTAAATATTGCATTTTTTTCTCAAAATGACACTGTCTATCTTGGTGGTCTAGGGGGGGGTGACACACAACGATTATATAACGATTACATAATTAATTAAAAGCATATCACTGCAGAATAAAATGTTAAATCGGCGGGATAAGATTGTAAATCGGCGGGATAAGATCGTAAATAGGCGGGGATAATATCATATCCCTGTGGGCAAGATGTGAATCCCTGTGGGGCTAGATCTAACTGTCGGCGGGTTGTCAAAAACTGTTGGCGGAATGTCAAAAACCATCGGCAGGATGTCAAAAACCACAGGCGGGATGTCAAAAATTGCCAACGAGACTAAAGATGTCCCACAGGGGCAGTACAAATATCCCACAGGGGGAGGGGATGTCCTTATATCCCGCTGGAGATGTTTTTGACTCGTTCTCACTAAAACAATGCCCACTGAACATGCATCCAAAAATGGAGAAAAATTTGGGCTCTATCCCGGCGACTTGGAAAAAAAGTTTCAGCGTGTTGAATCTTTCTTGGAGTCCATGGTGGAGTTCTCTCCATTTCTAGGAACCCCGTGGGATACAAAAATACCTCAGCGTGTTGAATCTTTTTTGACATCCATGGTGGAGTTCTCTCCATTTCTAGGAACCCCTGTGGGATACAAAAATACCTCTGTGGGATATGAAAAATCGTCGGCGGGATGTCACAAAATCGCCCAAATTTCCAGGAAATACCATCCCGCAGACACCAAAAGTGCTCCGTAATGTGCCGTGAGATCTAGGCATCAGTATTAGTCTTATATATATATTGGCTACACTGTATCTGACCAGTGTGATATTCGTCAATTGACATATGATAATTAGCCCTTCTTGAAAGAGTCAGTTCAATCAGGGTAGCGTATATAAATAAGTTATCAGTCCTCATATCTTAAAGACCACGTATCAGCCCTCAGCATCTTGTAATGGTTTTCCCTGATTGGGCCTATACGTATGTCCCTTGGGGTTGATACATGGCTCTCGTGGCACAATATGAGGCACAATACGAGCACAATACAAGTACAATACCAGCACAATACAAGCACAATACAAGCACAACACAAGCACAACATGAGCACAATATGAGCACAATACGTGCACAATACGAGGCACAACACGAGCACAATACGAGCACAATACGAGCACAATACGAGGGCCGATACCTAAAATGCTATTCGATAAGGTATTGCGATGCGGAAATGGACCAGGATTTGGCCATAACTAATGCAAAAAAAGCTTGTCACACATATTATGACTTATGCATCGAGTCAACCTCAAATGATATTTTAATCCTATAATTACCTAGGCCATAAATGATAATGTAAAGAGAAGTGTCAAAATGTAATAATAATATTTGAACGTAGGTGCAACTCCACTGTCTTCGGTTGTCAGTTAGATAATTGTCATTGTATTGACCTTACGGAGAATAATCATTACCATTCATAATGCACAAGCAGGGATAAGAATTACAGAAAATTACTGGGCAACACCAATTTTGTCAAGTGTAACTATGCAATAACCACTTGAGTAAACAAGCTACTTTAGTACTTAACACAAGTAAACTAGTTAGGAGAACACAGGAACTTGAACATGACTTTGTTAAAATGACTTATCTTGGAAAGATGAAATTCCTCTTTTTCATACTCGTGATTATTCAGATATACCTTTTGGAAGAAGTGCAATCAGCAGGTATAATATATTTTTGTATTTTCAAGTATTATCGCAGCATAAATTTACCATTGTTCATGGTATGGAAGTTAGTCAGATTGAAGACATTTCCATTCGGAGCAACAATGTTTATTGTTTGGCCTCCAAGATGAGTTTATGGAGATACTTTTAAAAACAATTATAAGGATACTATAGAAAATATGTAGAGACTCATTTCAAGATTTTTTTTCACAAAACTGATTTCATGCAGTATTTTCATACTTATTTTGAAAGTATGCTGGCAGTTGGAAGTGTTTGTTTGTTTGTGTTTTACGCCTCTGCAGCACCTTAGTGGGCTATATCGAGGCAGGCGATCGCCGTATGATGATGAGATGAGAAGACTGAGTCTGGTACATATCCTATTAATTCAGGGATGCCCAGGGCAAAATAAACAAGTGCATTGAATTTGGAGGAGTTTATTTGATATATCCAGGTTTTTAAATTTTGAAAATCGGTTGTTTATTAAGGTTTTAGGCCAAGTTTTGTATTGAAAATGATGTACACAATCTTTGATGACGTTTCACACGCAAAAAATTTCGCCTGCGAAATTCCTTATCTTGTTGAAACGATTCACTGTGAAGAATACTTACATATAAGTTTTTTTTATAGGTTAAGACATCGATACAAAAAAAAGAAGTTGTTCATGCTGTGAAACACTCTTTCGATTTGGTTTACCACGCAACCATTGTGGGGCTCCATGTGGTAATTAAGCCTAATAAATCGTTCTTATTGAGTGGCTCTCACAAAGCTAGCTATGTTTCCAAATTATGACAATTTCTGTCATAAATATACACTGCATGGAGAGCTATGGAGTGCCAGGGTTAGTTGAAACACTTGGGTCTTGTTGTACTTTCAGGCTCATGGTGAGAACTTGTCAGTATTTTTCCAAAATTGTGTACCTACTCAGTGAAGTTTTTCAGGATAAGGGAACTTAGCTGGCTACTAAGAACTTAGGATCCTTAGGCTTGGTGGAGGTTCCTTAGGGGGATTACAGAACTGTTTTACTCAGTGTTATATAATTTTATTGCAAAGTTTCTGATTGTCATAATATTGAGATTAATTTTTAATATCCTAATGTGTGAAATAAACAAAGACCAGATTGTGTGCAAACATAGACTGTGCTTGAGCAAACCCGCAATGCAATATGACAAGACTGACATGCATTACAGCATATATCTTCTGCAAAACATTTAAATTACATATAAAATTACAATT
Organism: Platynereis dumerilii; assembly: GCA_026936325.1. Classification (NCBI taxonomy): domain Eukaryota; kingdom Metazoa; phylum Annelida; class Polychaeta; order Phyllodocida; family Nereididae; genus Platynereis; species Platynereis dumerilii. The sequence goes on along the minus strand of JAPTHN010000002.1, from coordinate 78,276,572 downwards.
AATCAATCCACACAAGGCCATAAAATATGCATTGTTAAACCAAGGCCTTCTTTTAACACCATAAATTTGGTGTCTGCATCCTCTTTTTCAAACATGTAAATTGACATAAATATTGTAGAATGAACATTTCTGACATTTGTCAATGAAGCCTCGTACATGTGCAGTTGTGTTTTGTTTCCATTGTACTTTGAAAAAAGTAGGGGAGACTCGGGTAAGTTGTGTCATTTTTTGCCTTGGGGGCTGATTTGCTAAAACGCCATACTTGTGTGAAGCAATTAAACTATGTTACACAACAATTAGGGAGATCATGGCAGACATTCACAAAGAGTTCCAGGTGGCACATCTGATCACTGTGTTGGTGTAGGATTTATCACTGGATTAGTCAAATTGGTTAATCCATTTTTTTTAGAAAACGTAGTATTGTACCTTTTTTTTCTTACATTTTAATTATTCATATAATATTTGCAGCATATAGCTGGTTTTTCACAGTATCTATTATTGACACAATCTATTGCCTATCCACATGCATTATATCATGCCACTACTCATTCCAAAATTGGTTCTGGGAGAATGTCGCCAAAATTACAACTTGTGTGCTACTCACATTTGTGGATTAATTCTGATAACATATCAGTCACATACGTAGAATTATGGGTTACATGGGGCAGTGAAACATTCATGTGCAACACTGGTCAGTTGTATGCAAGTTTTGTCAAAAAATGTTAGTATAGAATTTTCACAATTAAAAATGACATTTTTGTCAGGTGCACTTGAGACTGAGCCAAGGGCCAGCCCTGCACTGGCCTGCAGGCCATCAGAATATATATATGGCCATCAATGGAGGCAGTTCTCGAGACCTCCAACACTAGCTTCATGTATCAAATTAGGGAATCATCTGTCTGACTAAATTACAAATCAGCAATGGTTAATAAAAATTACATTTAGCCCCAGTCTCCCCCAGTAAAAATTTGAATAAATTCTGGAATGCATGCAGCATTTACAGAACCCTTTTATTTTTCCTCATTTGATAATTTTATAGAATTCTAAACAAGATTAATTGATTTAGAGACACTAAAAATCAAGTAAAATCTGTTTTAAGCCTGGAACCCCCAGGGGGCCCCCCTCCTCAGCCAACATCCTTCCAATGAACAGTTAGGTTGTACATATCTGAAACTGTGGCATGCATATCTAGGTACTGTCTTTCAAAAAAATTGATGGCACATCCTCCATTACATTATTCACGCAACAAAACAGTGCAGTCATGGGTTTGCAGCTGTGCTTCTTGATTTGTCAGTTATTTCAAGATCATGTATGTGTTGGTAAAGCAATGTAAGTCAGTTGACTGGTGTGTTTTCCTCAGTATGGGCGTGATGAACCGATGTGAGAGAAAATCTGCAAAGTTTGTCAAACAAAGGATTTTCACTTTAGGCATTCTCACTTCTGTAATCCTTCTAAGGGGACATTCTGAGGAGACTTATGCTCTGTGAGTGGAAGGAACTAGCATAAGTACCTATGTTTGGCTCTTAGGGGATTCTTAGGTGCCTTACAGTTGTCATTAGTAGCCAAATCTGAAATAGCTGAAAATACACTTTATTGAAAAACAAGTTTTTGAAGGGGGGTTACTGATGTTTTTTGAGAGTTACGTGGTGTACAATATGATAAAATTGTGAAAAACAGTCCAACAAAAATAAGTCCCTCTTAAATAAACTTGAATATCTCAAAGATTCCTTCTCCGATTTTTATGAAAGTTTAATTGAATTATAGGCCTGTATATCGACCCAAAATTTGTATATTTATAGTTTAGTGCCATTATTCCTGGCTGAGCCAGCAGCCTTCGAGTGAGCCTACCCCTGTTTTCAAAAATCTGTGGCTTTTCCAATGCATATGAACAGTTTGACCAAGCGGGGGAGCCACCAGCTGGGGTATTTTTGTTGAACAGTTCAGTTACATGGAGTACAATAGGTGGAGTAGCTGTACTCTGTGGGATTCAACTTTAAGGACCCATCTAAGGGGCCATGTCTACTAATATTAGTACCTAAGTAACTCATAAGTGGATGTTTCATGTCTTAGTAGCCACCTTAGTTCCCTTATCCTGAAAAACTTCACTAGGCCTACCATAAGCCCAGTAGAACGTGACAATAAATTGGTGCTTCAAATAGCCCCAGTCTCCCCTACTGTTAGGTTCAGTAATTTCCCCAGTATTAGACCTATATACACAGTTAGAACAAGATGGGACTTTGAAATGAATATTTTATTAAATATATTAACTAAACACCTTCAAGCTTAGCTTAAATTTGCCAATAAGAAATAGGACACAATGCTGTACATGGATGAATTGAGTCAGCTGAAATAATTGAGGGAGATGGTTTCACAATTCCTTTGAGGTAACAAGCTATGTTTGTGTAGTTCAAACGAATTGTTCAACCGTCTAGCTCAATCCATCATCCCAAGTCATACCATGACAAAATGGCCCATAACCTTTGCTAATTCATGAATACTTAATTAACTGACCCAGTTTTGGCTCACAGTTTGAAATTGTTGCTTCTGTTTCACACTGTTACAAATGGAGAAATTGTGTATTGTTGAAAGGTGGTCAATTCCACAGAAGTGTACCACTTTTAGTATTTTTTTAAATCTTAGTGATCATCAAATCATTCACAGTAGCAAACCAGTATGGTCTCTACTGCCCAAAACAAGTTAAATTTTTCTCTTATTGTGTTCTGTTTTGAAATAATCAACATTTTCCTCCAATCTGTTCAGAATTTTAGGCAAAAATCAAAATTGAAAGAAGCAGTTGCTTATTATCTTCATACTGATCACACATACATCGCAGAAAAGCAAAGTCATGTTTTTCATGCCTGCAAAGGTACTCAGAAGTTGTTTTGAAAACATGTTTACTAACCCTAATGTTGAAGAAGATTCACACTTCATCTACGTTAGACATTGCTGGTACATTGTCCCATCAGTCACGCCAAAACACGATAAATTGACCTCACTCAGTGAATTATGTGTTTTTGGCAGACTTTTTTTCATTGTTATCTAGTACATAGTGACAGATAACTGGGCATGAATTGAATTGAAGATTATTCTCACTCATTTGTATGAAGAACGGTGTGTAAACATTGTCCCTTCAGTCACATTCGAACATGATAAATTGACCAAATGCAGCGAATTACTTGTTTTTTGTTGATTTTAATCATTATTATTTTGTATAAAGTGACACATGGATTGACCTTTCTAATTTCCAACTATTTTTTATGGCGAAAAAGTATTGAAATCCTGACCCTGAGTCAAAAAATCTTACTTGGGGCATGGTGAAAAGTTTGGTGATGGATAACTTGTTGCTGAACTGCATAGCAGGGTCTATTTATGCTAATAGGAAATATAAGGACAAGCTGTTTGGTAAGTTCATGTGGAATACAAGTTAAATATTCAGCCAACCTGAGTCTAGAAACATGGCCTCTCATCAATATGATATCCATGAAATAATTCAAAAATAAGATGCATGGAGTGTCTATGCACCATACTGCATTCACAGGAACCAAAAATACTGGATTATTTTCAAGGATGGCTTGGATTAAAGAGGATTGCAATTACTCAGTAAATCTGGTGCCAGAAGCATGGAAGCTGTCTCCCCACAGACGTGACAAACAAATTGGTTTCCCATTTAGGCCTTTAATAGATATGTTACTGAAAATGTTTCTGACAAGTTTTTCTAGCCTAGAAAATAAATTCTAGATGATTTGAAGCTAATAGCATACAGCATAATATGCATACTGCACATGTTTAAACTGAGCTGAGCATAAAAAAACAACCATTTCAACAATAATTTTTTTTTTCGTATGAAGGGATTGAGACACATCGACAAATTTTGGAACATAGTTAGATATTTACCATAACTAATACCAAAAAAAAAAGTTATTGTGAACATTTGCCCACTTGGTCATTTTGCTAATATAAAACTCCAATTTTCCGCTGTTTTTTATCCCGGACTCACATTTGGACTACTGCTTCACCTTGAACAATGGAGATACACTGTATATCTGTGAATATTTTTTTTGTACACTCTTGGCCTACACTAAAATAATTTTGTGGTAAATGTATTAAATTGACAATGTATTCTTTTCTTATGGATCATTGTGTCACTTTAACCTTATATTTCGCCAATAATTTGAATCTAAAGACCTTTATTTAAAATACTTTTGAGATACTGTCCCATCAGTCACAAAGAGGTGTCCCATCAGTCACAGAATGAATGAGGCACTGCTGGAGAACCATTGATCCACCAGTCTAAATGTGGGCCTGATTTGAAAGCTTATCTCAATACAATTACAATGCACTATGACAATAAGTTGTGACATGTGAACTGAGATAGTAATTACATTTTCAGCAAACTCACAAAAAACGGTTGTCAAAAAAGTCCCTTCAGTCACAAGAGCATATTTGACCTCATATCAAAACTAAAAATCAAATTCCGGGGATGTTTTTATAATATTTTGCAACTTCATGGGCACAACAACAAAATGTCATAACATCAAAACCTTCCTCTCATTCCTTCTACTACATTTTGACTCCTATTAAGGTGGAAAATACATTGATTGTCCCAAAGTCACGGTGGAATTGACCAGGTGCTATCACAGTTCCGAAAATTCCATTGAATTTTGTATTTTCACAGTGAAAGTTTGCTTGTTTTACACTGTTTTTCTCAGTTGCCAGTAATCCTCTAAGTGTCCATAATCTGACTAAATCTGCCTGCAAAATGCTTATGACCTAAATAAGCCACCAATCACAGAAGAGGTTGGAAATAGCAGAAAACCCTGTCCATTTTAGCAGGGCTTGCGTGGGGAGGATGGCTCAATCATTCAAGCTGACTTAGTTCATCGAATTTTACAGTGCATTTTAGAGTCAAGTTGGTGTAGGTCGAAGAGTGCAGATTTTGGAAAAAGACCATGCATTTGCACTAGCCACGGCCTAGGTCTGTCAATGAGGTGTGTTCATGGTAACTAGTTAAATTGCAAAGGAAGTTGAAAATGTTAATTTGAATTCATAATTATTAGGCCTGCCTGCAGCAGGGCTTATGTGACGAGTCAAGCTCTCTCTATCTGTATGACGCTGTGCACAAGATCCTGTTAAAACTATGTAGGCCTACTGTATGAATCTGATTCTTTGTAGTATTCTTACTTGTGGGTCATTGAAGGCTCTTTTCGAATTTGGCTGGTCTCCGTCACTTATTTGGTTATTTAATTGAAAATATACCTGTACCATTCTGCACAGTGTCCATTTTTCGCGCCATTATTTACAGCAAGTGTTCACAGATTTATTAATAAAGGAGAGAAAGAAGGACAGAAAAAAGGAAAGAAAGTAGGAAAGAAAGAAGGAAAGAAAGAAAGAAGGGAAGAAAGAAGGAAAAATGCATTTACCAAACACCAGCTTGATTAACAATTTATTAGAGTAGAAGTAAGGGGACATATTGATAAAAAGTCAGATAGATACCTGAGTAAGTTTATAGATTCTCACTTATACAATACATAGGTATCGAATGATTAGATAGATAGATATATAGATAGATAGACAGACACATAGATAGATAGACAGATAGATAGATAGATAGATAGATAGATAGATAGATAGATAGATAGATAGATAGATAGATAGATAGATAGATAGATAGATAGGCCTAGGCCTCGGCAGGCTGGCAGGCCTACGTATACACTCTCTGAGTGCTCGTTCTTGTTCATCATGTGTTGCTATTTCTCAAGGATTATGACCACATTCGCAACAGTGTTTTCACAATTCCACAGATATAATCGTCCGTGGTCAGATCACTTGCGATCCCTGTCAGCTCCTGTCCTGGTCCTTTAGTTTCAGTTTTGTTGTCAGGATCATCTGGGAGTTTCATAATTATCCTATATGCCATTCCATTACACTAAATTGAAATTGACCTACACAGTAACAAAATCCTACCGTGGCAATTTTTTTAAATTAGTAAATTTCAAGTATACATGCACACTGAGCAAAAAAGAAACGTCCCATTGTCAACATAGAGTAGGTCGGGGCAAGAAGCCCGGGTTAGGTGAGAGGCCCCCCCAGGTTTATATCCAAACTAATATTTTTGGTGCATTTGTCTATTGATAGGATTGAAGCTAGAGACATCTTAGGTGACGTCACAAATTTTCAGGACAAACAGCACCAAACCATAGTAGAAATTAAAGAAACAAAAAAGTGTGCATGGTTTTTGTAACTTTGACTAATTCTTTGAAAGGGGTTGTCAGAAATAACTTTGGAAATATTTAAAAGTATAATGGATATCTGCATTGCTTCACTTCATGACCATCACATAAATATGATTTGGATCATGTTGTTTGCATTTTAGTTCAAAATATAGAGGTCAAATTAAAATATGTGGGTTTGGGGCGAGAGGCCCCACATGATATGGGGCATGAGGCCCCCTTCACTGGGGGATCGAAGCTGCTTCAGGAACCATTTAATAATGTGTACTTTACCTTAAATCTTGATAGAATAGCTAATTAAGGTGACTCAAGCGTGGTAGTTTGATCACACAGATTTTTCTAAAATTTTGCACAGGTAGTCTATGGGACCCATACATTCCAAAAATGAAAAATAAAAAAATTTCACCGACTCGTTTGGTTGCCATGGTAACAGCATGTTTGGCCAGATGACTGCTTAAAAGTTATAAATTGAGTTTTTGGTTATGTACCACAGAATAAAGCATTACATGAATTTATCACACAAAAATGTCAGAAATGTCTTCCCATTAGATGAGCGGCCAGAGGCCTATTTTTGAAAATTTCGTGACACCGAGAGCCAGATGGGCTTATGATAGCTCGTTTGAAAGGTAAGAACCTGTACTTTCTGGCTATGGTACCCTTTTTTATGAAAGCTGGTGCACAATTTAGATATATGGTTACCAAGGTAACCGTTCAATGAAAAAAACCAACAATTCATAAAATTGCACTTTCATTCACTGTGCCTCTGCATTTCGATGGATCTTATTCATATCTTGCACAAATGTGTACTCATGTAAGCGCCATACGTTTTGGCCATTTTTGGAAATCCCACCATTTTTTATATTTCTATGGCAACCAATTAATATCTCAAAAAAGTTTTAAAAAGCTGTAAAGGCTTTATATCAATGGCAGTTTGACATTTATTATAACAGAAAATTCGTGACTTTTACATATGAATACAAGGTTCTATGTCCAAACTGTATGATATGTAAATTTTGTGAAGTTATTGTGAGCGATGTGGTTTCTAAGGCTGTTTTTTCAAATGATGCCAAAAACTTAGAAAGTGGTTAAAATGGACACATTTGTTCACTGTGTCTCTAGATATTGACACATTTTGTTCAAATTTTGTACAGATGTGTATTTATGAAGGAGTCATACAGATTTGCTATTTTGAAAATAAAAACATATATTTGGCGTCCATGGCTACCAAATAATTCTCGAAATTATTTAAAAAAAAACACTCTGATTAGACCTTGTATCTATCTGTCATCTTGACAGCTGTAGTTCATGATTATTTTTTTTACTAACAGTCTACATGTATATATGTCTCATGGGTAGGCCAATAAACCTTCTTTGAGACAAGAGAATTGGATAGTTGATAAAACAGTTTATGGTAACCATGGCAATGACAAAGGATCTTCAAATGGCATTTTGCTACATGTATCATGCATTCTGTGTCCAACAGCGAACGGAATTGCATGTGACAGCACCACAATAACATAGATGGTTACAAAGATATTGCAATTAACATTTCTTCTGTTCAGAGGGGAAAAGGGCTAAATATAGCTCATAATATTATAGTTTGTGTTGGAGGTTGGAATGAGACCAATGTCAAAAAATTGATCGCCAAAGGTCCTTTTCTGAGAAGTTTATGACACCCAGAGCCAGCCGGGCTTATGATGGCTCGTTGTAACCAGGACATTCTGAAGTTTTTAGAAGTAGTTATCTCTTTCATGAAAACTGGTGCACAACTTTACAGTTTAGTTGCCATGGTAACTATTTGATAATAAATTGAAATACTCAGAAAATACACATTTACTGCCTAGTGCATAGACAGTTTTCGTGATTTTTCTTCTAATTTGGTACATAAAGTCTCTGGTGAGGAATTTATAGTTATGTTATCAAAAAATATTTTGTCAGAAACTAAAATTCAATTTTTGTAACCACAGCAACCACTTGTAAATAAATATACAGTCAGTAACACTATGATGGTCTGAATGTCATTAGACTGAACAAATTGAGCAATTCTGACCATGGAAAAGCTATTCTGACAACTCTGCAAGACAAGTTTGATTGTATGATCAAGTTTCATTGTTGTCATGGTAACCATTGACTCAAAATTTTACTCTTCAATCTACTCAAAAAGTTAATTTGTTCTAAATAAGGGCCAAAAACTTATTGCAAGATGCAATGATACATCAGCTATTCATTACATCAATTTCACAAGTTTATTTTGGACTGATAAGAGCGATTGTAAATTTTGACTAAAATATCGTAATATTGTTGCCATGGAAGAGTTTAAAATGTGCATTTTTGCTATTTTTCCTTACAGAATTTTCTAATAACTTTGCAGATCATCCTATTCACTGATCTCTTTCAAACTTAGCATTTGGTCTCAACTACAATTTAACTTGAGTTTAATAATTTTGGGCATCTAGCATGTCTAAAAAATTAAAATTACAAACGTAATGTAACCTTTTTCTTCTGCTTGATATGTTCCACCTTTTCTGAGTGGAAGGTTGGTAGTTCCAATCTATATATTGCGGACAGCAATCTCCCATAACAAATAAGAAGGGGAGCAGGGGGTCATTGTCCCTCCTCTGCTGGGGATAGAGACCCCTGTCAAGGGGGCAGCGACCTGTACCGAGGCAGCAGTCTGCCAGTCACCCCTATACTAGGGGCAATGGTCCCATACCAACGGGGCCAGCATGATCCCCTACTTAGGAGGCCAGCAAGATATATTGGAAAAACTTTGATAGATAGATAAATAGCTGACACATTCCGCTTTATATTAAAGGTTCAGTGGCATCCCTATGGGGGGCAGGGGGGCATGTGCCCACCATATTGGACCTGTACCCCCCAGGTGCCCCCCATTTGAACTTTCCAACTCTGGCTAAAATATACAATAAGTATAGTGGGTGCCCCCCCCCCCAGAGAATTGCGTGCCCCCCCCAGGTGCCACCCCACTCAAGACCCCTAGTTATGCCACTGGGAAGGTTGCATTGTTTGGCCAATGGGGCTCTGTACCTACCCAATACATTTGCCACAAATTTGAAGAAAAAGGTTAAAATACATTTTTCTGTAGGAGCTCAAAGGGCACAAACACACTAATTAATTGCAGATTTTGCATGCATCAATTTTGGCAGTAATCAAATTTTAGGAAAACGATCATACAGATTTTTTTTAAAATTTGCATATATCATAAACAGGTTATTGTCAAACAAATATCCAAAAATAAAAAAATTTCACTGAGTCGTTTTTTAACTGCAGTACCATGACTATGCCAGTGTCAATTTAAAGAAATAAAGACAATTTTAGACACAGTTGACTGAAATTAGTTGAGAAAATTCTTTTGATAAAGACGAGAAGCTGAAACTTTGAATTAGCATAGAGTAGGTGTTACTGCATTCAATAAAAAAATAATTATGCTTCTAGCTGCATTAAATAGCAAATTACTGGCTGCCACGCTGTTAAAAAAAGAGAACAGAAAATGGCAACGTCACAACTTTTGCAGGGCCTGCAGCAGTTGTGACGCTATGTTGCTAGGCAACCAGGCTGCTCAGAAGTATGTGCAGTGTACCACGCTTGAGTCACCTTAAGATAGAAAAAAAAAAATTGGCCCGAAATTGAAAAAGGGCACAAAATATTAAAAAATAAAAGTATGAACAGAAAAATTCTGAATTCAGAAAAAATGAATAGAATGCCTTAAAATGATAGAAGAACCCTAAGAAATAACTTTTAGGCTGAATGTGCTCGCAAAAAAAATTGCTCTAGGATTATAATAGGGGGGCTTCTTGCCCGATGGGTGGGGTAAGAAGGCCATTTTAATTTTTTTACAAAAATGGCCGTAACTCCTTTATTAAAATTGGTGGACATTTGTTTCACTAGTTATTATTAGAGTCAAGTGATCCCTTCCTGACAGCATAAGCATTCAAATAATCGCTCATAAAAAGTAGGTCAAATCGCACCTCGAAGTTAAGGGGGGCCGCATGCCCTGACCTACTCTACTGTTTAGGCCTACTTCTGAAATATAAGGATTACCCCTGTAAAACTGACATAAGAATTTGTATATTTGTCAGGAGAGTCAATAAAAATTTTGTTTAGATATAAGATCATTCAAGCAGAACATGAGTAGCAGTCAAAATGTCTCAAGCACTAATTTGGTCTATGGAGACCAAACAACTTGTTTGAAAAATCTGAAAACTTGAGGCCCGTCTCTTTTACAGATGATTTCATATTTGTAGACATTTGTGGTAGAAAATACATCATTTTTCCTGCAATTTTCATTGGTTGAGAGAAGGTATGACAACAATCTCTCCTGAAGAGTGACATAGCGTTTTACCTGGATGACCATGGCATTCTAATCCATTGATCTCCTCAATGGAACTGACATTTACTGTTTCAAGTGAGAGTTTCTGTTAGTATTTCACACATGTCTAGTATGCACATTCTCAAAGTGTAATACCATGCATTGAGATGATTGGGATCAGATGATCCACATAATGACTATTTTTGCAGAAAACAAACACATGCATGTGACATTTCCTCAGAGGAGGGCTCAGCTGACAACGGGTTACTAAGCGCTGGGACCCTGATTTGATCCTCACTATGATTTTCTCATTAATTTTGGCCACATCACATCACCCCCTCCCCTTTGGTTTCACAAATATTTGTAGTACCTGGCTTTCTTTTTGTTAGAATTTCATCCAACAAGCATGTTGTGAAAAATAATTACTCCACTTGAAACCTGCGTGAAAAATTGGTACCCTGTCGGGAAAAATTCCCATTGCCCCAAATCATACGGAGCATGTGTAAAAAGGTGGTTCCCACTCAAGTAAAACCTTAGAAACTACCACTCCCCTCTCGACCAAGTCGTAAAATTTAATTCTGAATAGTCTTTTACTTTTATCACAGACAATGCTTTTGGTCAAGGCATGATAATTTAGCATTCAGAGATTTGAAGCCATTCAGAGTCGCTTGAGACTGATTTAATATCAGCTTCAGCAATCATGTGTAACACAGGAGTGTGAAATACAACAGTTCATGAGGAAAGAGTTCATGTGGATTGCGGTTTGACATGTGTGAACAACTGCCACAATACCAAGGTGGCCTTTGCAGCAGTTTATTGGTTGAAATTTTGACAAAATTTTTCCAGCCAACATCACTTGCTTGAAAAAGTGACATGTTATGTGCAGCTTGACCAATCACTTGGCCGGATTTTCTGATGTCAGATCAAAAATTTTGCAAAATTTTTTGTTATTTGATTTATGTCTACAAATATGAAATCATCTGTAATATTCCGAAGGAAGAAAAACAAGTTTAAATGATCAGAGCATCTCCATTTTTTTAAGAAACACCATGCGGAGACTACATCTGAGCATCAAGAATGAGCCATAGATGTCCTGAAATATGCATGACCAGTGAGTAAGTTGCAGGGTTCACTCTTGATTTAATTGCAAGGCAGATTGCTTAGGAACAGTATCACTACCCCTTCAGCATCTGACCTCTTCAAGTTCCAAAAAACCGGTCCATAGGTTGCCTGTATCGGTACAGACAGGGTCACTAAAAAGTGGTAAAAATGCAAAAAAGAAGAAGAAAAGAGAAAGTTTTTCATTTCTCACACCTTTTCTGATGATGTTTGGTGAAAATTGTGTGTGAATAGGAAACCAATAGGTAACAGTATACCGGACCGCTATCCCCCTGGACTGGTCCAACTTACCCCTGGTTCTGGACTGGAGGTGGGCAGTTGGGTCCAGTCTGCAACACTAGCTCACTCAGGGCTTTCTTCAGACCAATGGGGTGGATATTATGCCATTGCCAGCCATAAGTCCAAACATAAACCCCGCACATGTCCCGCATGCCCTTGACAGAAAAGCCGGGGATAGAGATCCCCCCTCCCAGAAATGTCCAAGAAATGACGGATGCTCTGGTGAAATAATGAACCAACATGCTCCATGGAAGTTCTGATGCAGCTGGTGAAGTTCACATGCAGCCACTGTCAAGCTGGAGTGCATGCAAAGGGTGGCCACACTCAGCACTGACATGTTATGATTTTTCAAATGCACCCCTTGTTGACTATTGTTGCTACTGTGAAATTACTGTGAAGTCCACATTAATGAAAGTCATTCACGTTTTAAAATGCATTGATATTCCTCTATACTTTCAATGAGTTTTCAAAAATTCAAAAGCATAATTTGGACCTTTGTAATCCTTGTTGATTTAGGAGGATGTTTCTTTCTTTGCTCAGTATATTAGCACAAGTGAGGTGATTTCAACATCAAACATCAATACCCAGCATATTTATTTGTATTGAAGCCTTCGAAAATAGCATTTTTCTTAATTTTTTTAGCCAAAATAATTGAACTAATTAAAAAATCATGATTTCCTGGAAATACATAGGAGAAAATAATCTAACCGACACCAATTTCTCCAGATTCATGAAAACACCAGATGAGCAAACGTATCTGGATTAAAAATCTTTTTGTTTGGTGTAAAAATATTGAAAATTGTCTTTTCTAGGTCACCTAATGTAAAAAAAGGAAATGTTCCTTACTCCTGAGCCATTCCCTATTATCATGGAATTCATGTTAATTTCTAGTATTCAGCAGTTCAGAGCGCATTTCTTTTATACCACGTCTGATTATTTGCCAAATATTGAGATGGCCATAACTCAAAATCTAGACTTCTGGAGAAATTCTGATTTAGGTATTTTTCCTCAGGTAGCAGACCGATTTTTTTTTTGTTGACTTGTTTTTCAATAAAATCGCCAAAAAGTTACAGAGATCAGCCAAAATCGAAAAGAGCTTTCAATTAGCCACAAGTAAAGATACTACAAAAAATCAGATTGATACAATTCATAGTTTTAACATTAGCTTGTGCACAAAGTCAGAACAATAGAATCTGGCTCGTCATATAAGGCCTGCTGGCAGTCATAATAAATGGCGAAACAACTAAAATGTATTATCATAACTATTATGTGAAAATGTCATTTTGTTACACCTACATGGGTACTACATTGGGTAGACAAGGTGGAGCTGCTGTTGTGTTTCCTGTTTGACCACAACAAGTGAGAAGCACATGTTTCAGAAAATACCAAATTGCCAGAAATCTACTTGTTGTCAGCTATATAATATAGGTGACTTCATTTTGATCACACTGCAGGGTCATTCTGTGTCAAATCATCAGATTTTCGAGAAATTTTCCACCACCCCATCTGCGAATTGAACTTCCTGAAAATTTCAGCTCAATCAGTCAATTTTTCATGATTTGGCTGAGGTTTGAAAATTGCTCAATTTACCAGTTTTTCAGGCATCGTTTTGACCACAACTACATTCTTTGCTTAGTAAATCACTAAATAACCAACCTTGAGTTTTGGAATTCAGAATCTACACAAACTGGAAAATGGAAAAGGATCTTTGATAGACATCTATTGTTTTACTATAACGATAAAGAAGCTATGGCCTTGTTAAATGCCCCCCTTCAAAAATCAATGTTCACCACAAAAAAAATTCAAATCTCCTATAGGTATTATGGGTATAGATATAAAATTTCTAGGATATATTCTTCATATTTATAGTCAAATAATAGTGGAAAATTGGAGATGTGTTCAGCTTCGTATTTTTAATATAAATTTTCGAAAAATATTGTATATTTTTCAGTATGTAAAAACAAAACTAGCTAGAACTCAAGACGGTGACACATCCCTGAAAGTTTCCTACTATCTATCAAATATATAGGGTATAACACAGAAAAGAATTCAGGAATACATTCAGCTTACTTTAGGTTCCTCGGAATCTTGAATATTAATCTGTCTGTAACAGCAGTGCAACTGTCGATAGAACTTCTGCAAAAGGTATCATAGACACAGCTTTTAATCTTTAATCGCGCAATGCATGTATCTGCAGTAATGGTCTCCAGATGCAGATTACCCATATAGAAGTAGAAGAATTTCACATTTTGGAACTGAGTTTTTGTAAATTATGTAAATTATTTTTAAGAGTCAGGAGTCACCACTTTAATTTTCGACTCCAACTACGACTCCACCAAAAAATCAAAGTTTGACTCCACTCAAAAACCTCCGATTCCACGACTCCAACTCCCGACTCCGACTCCAAAGCCCTACGTGACTGAAGACCAACTTGCTGCAGCTTTTACAATAGCTTACACTATATATGGCAACATCAGGGAGAATGACTTTCACTGAACAACAGCAGGACATTAACATTTTTTTCATCTACTTTCATGTTACAGGCTGTCAAAAATGCAATGGTGATGGACAGTACTGCATTTCCGCCTTGTGTGTCTGTGGGCCTGGCTTTAAAAATACTTCTGAGCCAAACACATGTGAAGAAAGTAAGTTTTATCGCACAATTTTTTCGAACTTTTGAATTTAAAACTAGCATGTGTGACAGCTTGCATACTTTTAAAAACGTGTTTGGGAGTTTCTAGGCTACACTCTCTGTGATTATATTAGGGCCCCTTATAGCTCCTTGGATATTGGCGGTCCCAATACATGTACTTTCAAAATTGACTTTCAACTTGGTCTCGTAATGTCACTGGCTTAACAATGTTTTGTGAATGTCAGTTATGGTTAATCAGTTGATTCAGTGCATATTATGTCTATCAGTAAAGGTGTCCATAAACAAACATATTTAATGACTTTCGGAAATAATCAAATAGAAGATTGGGATACTAACAGAAAACTGTCAATGATGTGGCAAAGCAAGTTTGCAATTAATTTTTCAAGTGGACCGCCAATCTGCAAAGAGCTCACATGTGGCCAACTTGTCCTCTTGATTTTTCATTTCTCTTGACAGTGCATGAATTTAGACAAGTTTCCATTTATTTCACAAATGTGAGGCTCCCATGAGGTGTGAGGCCCAAGACTAGAGCCTACTCAGCCTAATGGATAATCAGGCCCTGCTGAGTATGCTGAGTGATTAAATATAATATCCTTTGCTTATGTAACATTTAAAATATACTTTGTAGTCTATGGATCCAGCTGCAACTTTGACCAGCAATGTCAAGGAGCCTTCCCTGATCCTAACAGTGTCTGTGTCAGTGGAATGTGTGGATGCAGAAGTGGGAGTCAACTGAACCACTGCAGAGGAACGTGCGAAACTCCAGGTAGGTGAAATTGTGAATAGAAAAAAAGTGCAACAGAGGTACATGTATTTCCTTTACAACTTAAAACAATGAAAAAAGTTTAGACATCACCAAGATACTTATACCATTGGAAAAGTTGGTATCTAACTGACAGTTTTGCATGTTAGCGCCCAGCTAAGGATTAACACTATTAATAACAGCAAACAAACAGATTATTGTTTATTTTGCAAAAATTATAAGTTAAAAGGTATAATAGAAGAAGCATATGATGTCTAAATCAGTTAGACACCTCGAGTGTCGGGTTCTCCCTCCAGTCGGGATCTAACTGACAAAAATGCATGTTAGAACCCTCCAAATCAGTGTCTAACTAATACTTAAAACCAATTGAGATCCATCATTTATTACTTCATAGTGGGAGGCGCTCCCTTCCTCCAATGATTCGAGCGAGTAGGCTATCAATTCCGGCTATCAGTTTTTGCAGATGATCAAATAAACATTATTGAAGAATAATGATTTCCAAGCGATTTCATGTTTAATGATATAAAATCGAGACCTTGAAATTTGGGCAATTGTTAAACGTTGGCGTGTCAGAAACTATGCATGGTCAAAATTAAATCAATCACCAGCATCATAGCTTATCAAGGGATGAATACTTTAGTGACGTCCAATTTCATTGATTGATTCTTCATTTTCTCTGTCCAGCATTTTATGATGAATAGTAGTGTTCAGTAGTGTGTCACATGTTACCAAGAACGTGCAGAAGTACTATGGAATTGACCAGGCAATCATTTGTGGATGGTTTTTTTTGTTCTATTGGGCCAACTTGTTCTTTTGTTTTTGATCAAGTTTTCATTAGCTTTATCCTTGGTTTAAGTGAACTCTGTCAGTCAACTTCTATTCTAATGTGGATAATGATTAATTATGATCAATTATGGGGAGGGAATCTTTTCTGGCTACATGAATGTTTGAAATAAAAAGAGCATAATATATTATAATTATTGTCCACAAAGAAGGTTGAAATTGATTGATTTATGGATGTTTGTATAACGTGCACATGAATTGCCTAAAACATGCCAATAATTGGGCAAATTACAGTTTACTTGTTTGGTAACAGTGGCGTCCCTATGGGGGGGGCACGGGGGGCACGGGGGGCACGTGGCCCCCATATTTAACCTGTGCTCCCAAGTGCACCCATATGACTTTCAACCTTGGCTAAAATATTCAATTAGTATTGTGGGCGCCCCCCAGGTGCCCCCTCAATTGAGACCCCCTAGTTACGCCACTGTTTGGTAAATTCACAAATCGTTAAATTCCGTAATCATTTTGAAAGAATACTCCAAAGGCAGGTAAACAAATTTAAGATAATTACTCTGCACATACTGACAGGTTGCTGGTATATACTAAACGTCATGGTCAGGTGAATAAATTATAGATGAACCCAATGGGCACCCGACGTAAACCCCGACGTTGCTAATCGGTGGAGAGCTGGTGTGTTGGTCACTTCGATATAAATAGTAGAGATTATGTTGCCACAATAATAACACAATGTTGGGTTTTTTTTACAACATTGCCACAACGTCGCAAGCTAACGCTGAACCATTGACGTTGCCTCGCAATGTTGTGAAAACGTCGCCACAACGGCACATGCTGAGTTGCTAACGTCATATCTTGATGTTGCTTCACAACATTGTGACAACATAATTTCTACCATACTATGCTATGTCATTTGAAGAGTTATCACTTCGATAGGTGAACAGAGTGTTGTGATATCTTTATTATTATTATTAGGCCTGCCAAAGGATGGGCCTAATCTTTCTTTCACCAATGCCTTACCATCCTTCATTCTGTCCGTCTGTTTGTCTGTTTGCCCAGTTGTCTGTCAACAAGATTTAGGAACAACCGCTGTGTACTTTCTTAGGGACCGTTCAGAAATTTATTACTTTGGGGGGGGGGGTGGGAGTTTTGCTGGAACTTCCCGTCAAAAATTGAGTTTCACGCGGATTTTTAGTACCCCACCCTTAGGTTTCACGCGTATTTTTAGTACCCCTCCCCCTCGACATACAAAGCAATACACACATTTATCCCATGTCTAGGCACATTTTCTCCCCGATACTGTGTTTTTTCCTGGGCAATACAGCAGGGAAAAAGTCAGTATAGGGGAGAAAATCAGTATATGGTCAGCTGACCTTGTATACAACGTTTTTTCCCTGTAATTACAGGGAATATACTGAATACAACCAATCAGAGAGCTGCATTTAGACACACCCACAGAAAGTCTGTATATAGCGTCACATTCTCTGCTGCAGTTCATGATCTTTTTTTGTAATTTTGAGAGTACAAAAAATGACCACTCTTTTGCAATTTGCCACTGTTCTGTTAGGACTAGAGAGAAGCGGTTTGAAGCATTAGATCCAGAAGAAAAAAAAAACTTTCTATTTGGTAAAGAAAATTTTCCAAAGCGATTTTCGGTAAATTTGTTTACTTTTTTCAAAGTGACTTGGTTGTACAAATACTGATTTATATGAATTTCCATCGGGATGGTAGTATTGTTTCAGCCCTATGGATCTTTTTTTTCAGAAACGTTTTTCTGCCTCGCACTGCCGTTTTATTTTAATTCTCTGGATCTAATCAATGCTGATAAATCAGATTCACACAATGGGTTGAAGATATAGTATAGATAACAAATCCAAAATTTCAAGGCGATATCCCAAAAACTAATGCCACAAAAAAATCATAACTGAAACAAGAATTTTCGCTTCAAGCGTAAAATCACTGATTTGAGTCAACGGTTTTTTCTAGTTGCATGGCCATTTTATTTTATATCTCAGGACCTGAAAACACCAGACCTACTAAATTTTCCAGCACTGTTGAATATATGGTATAAATTACAAATCCAAAATTTCAAGGCGATATCTCAAAAACTCTTGCCACAAAAAAATCATAACTGAAACAAGAATTTTCACTTCAAGCGTAAAATCACTGATTTGAGTCAACGTTTTTTTCAGTTCCATGGCCGTTTTATTTTATATCTCAGGACCTGAAAACACCAGACCTACTAAATTCTCCAGTATTTTTTAATAAATAGTATAGATTACAAATCCAATATTTCAAGGCGACATCTCAAAAACTAATGCCACAAAAATATCATAGCTGAAACAAGAATTTTCAGTTCAATCGTGAAATCATAGATTTGAATCGACGTTTATTTGTTTAGTTCCATGACCGTTTAACATTATATCTCAAAAATGTGCCTAGACATGGGTCTCGGGAATATACTGGGGTCTCGGGGAGTATACCGGGGATGTACTGCACCTACCCATGGTATAACCTCATAATATATATTGTTATACATGGCCACGCGTACAGATTCGCGTCATTTCGCGGACTTTTGTGTGTAGAAAAGTCCAAATAAAATGAGTTTATGCGTGTTTTTTAACATTTTTTCTTTGTTAAAATTTCTTACCCCCCCTTGGAAGTGTTGTCAAAAATTAATACCCCCCTTGAAACACTTGTGAAAAGTTAGTACCCCCTCGGCCAAAACTCCCACCCCCCCCAGTCATAAATTCTGAACGGTCCCTTATGAAACTGTGCAGGATTATTCCAAAAACCCCAAAATAGTTACGACCCAGACAAAAGTGTGAAATTTCATCTTGTGTAGCCTACTCTGGGACTTGCCGGACAAGAATTGCCTAAGCTCCAAAAAAAAAAAAAAACCTTTGGAAATGCATTTAAATTGGTTTCCATAGCAACAAGTACTACTTATTTCGAAAGTCCTTCCCAAAATATGATTAGAGTGATTCTATTGATAATGATGCTATTGTGATATTTTTTGGCAAAGTGAAGGACAATCAAATGTTGCAACAGACGTATTAATGTGAAATAGGCCTATCTTTATTCACCCAGGTATGTTACCTTGGCAACCACAGTTCATATGAAAATGCTCTAAATATCTGCTTCATCAGTTTAACAATTTTATATTTCAATCAAAATGGGTATAGAAAAATAATTTTATTTAAAACGATTTTCGAAATAGGTACTTGTTGCCATGGAAACCAATTTAAATGCATTTCCCAAGGTTTTTTTCTTCTTTTGTAGCTTAGTGCAGATTTCACAAAAATGTGCTCAAAGAGCACCTCAAACTTTCCCACCTTTTTGTATCTCTCTGTTGCTCCTGAAGCAAGTAAACCCATTACCAAGTCAATCTGTGAGCTAAAGAATAAATGTCAATAAAATAATCCACAAATATGCAGCTTTTTGCTCTTAAGAATTTTTTTTTAATCCAATATAAAGAGAATAATGGATGGCCAAACTTACTGGTCACCAGACAAGCTGACTTTGGCACTTTGTGGAATCTATAGAAAAACATTCAACAAGATATAATGATATGTGAATGATAGAAAACATTTTGAAAATTAGTTTGGAACCATTTGTTATTGCGTTTATAATTACAAACTTGAAAAAAAAGGAAAAATAAAAATTTTCAGTGTCCTAGCTACCTATGCCGATTTCAAATGTAAAATTTTAAAAGTTAATAAAAAATTTGTCTCATTTACATACTTACATCACCAACAGCACAAAACTACTCGGTGTGGTAGCTGTTTTTTTTATTGGTAATGTAACTGCAATTTTGCATCCGTCCTTTTCTTTGTGTTACAAAAGCAAAATTTGTCAAATTATGTTAACGAACACGTGACTAGCTATAAAATTTCTTCTGGGGTGCATTGCAGTTAATATCAGCATAAAAAATTATGTCCTTGATCATGCATTGCTGTACCATTATCACCAGACCAGACATAATTGAATTTAAGCTACTCTGATCTACCAACCCAAAGGAAAAAAAAAAGTTTCACCATTGATTTTTATCTAATAGATTGACACAATAAAAACTGAGATAACAGCTTTTTTGTCCTGCCCTCCATCCTCAGAAAGAGTGCTAATGTAACTTATGTCCAAATGTTACATTAGCACCGATAAGTCATTTTGCAGCGTTTTGTAAAATCTGCCTCAGGCAATTCTTTTCTGGCAAGTCCCAAAACACAATTTCATGCGTTTGTCCGGCTCGTGACCATCTTGGCCATTGTTTTGCTCGAAGCTGCCCTACTATTTCGACAGTTGCTCAATAGGCCTAATATGACAAAAGTGCTGGCCACAAGGGGTGTCCAAACTGTTGCCCAAAACTACAGAAAGTAAAAAGATGTTTTTTTAAAGTTTGCTTGCCTATTTTATGAATTGAGCCATGTAACATAATTTTTACCTTTGCAGGGACTGCGGGTAGTTGCCTGCCAGGATGGGTGGAGGTGGACAAAAAATGTTTCAAGCTTGTTGGACCCACAGTTCACGAGGACGACACACAGTGCAATTTTACCCTGCCTGGCTCTTTTCCCGCAGTAGCCTTTTCCAGCTTCCTGAAACTCAAGCCACACTTTAACCCTGCAGGTCTGTGTAACAAAATTATCAAAGACTGTAGTAAAAGAAAGCCCATGTGAATTATTATTTTAAAATGAGAAATTGAAAATCTTTCTCAGTTTGCAAAAATGATATCATAATTAGGATGCAGAATTTTTTAAAAATAATTTTTGAAATTGTCTTTATTAGTTTATTAGTTTTGATACCTTCTAAATGTTACACATGTTTTCACCGCACATGACTGAAATTTAGGAAGTCTTATCGATCTATAATTCCCTTTGGTAAACCGAGGAAAATACTATTTCATGCATGCCTTCTCAGATGCGGCAAAAAATGTAAGCAACAGAAGGGCAGCAATTGCCTTCTGTTTCTGCTGTGGTGCGGCAAGGCATTGGCAACTCTTTTGAAAGTACACACAAGAGGGGCAATTAGCTTTGTGAACAGCCCTAGAGATCAGTCAATATCTGTAAACTGTAAGATCTACAATCGTATGATACATCATTTTATAGCTTGAGTAGAGATTTATCTTTTGCAATGAAATTACTTGTAACCATGGCAATAGAGAGGGTGTATCAGGCAAATCAGTCCTGTTTTTTTTTGTGCGTTATGTTCCCGAGTTTCTCATTTTTTGTGTAATATGTACAAAAATTAGCATGAATATTAGTCCAAAACCATACAATGGTATAAATTATCTATTTAGGATACTTATTATATTGCCATGGCAACTAGAAATTAATTAACAGCACAAAATGTGAGCTTAATTTTAAAAACCAATTTGGATAGACTGTGAGGTTTTACAGCCAAGCAATCTAACTTTAGTGATTCAATTCAAAATCTCAAGATTTTTCTCGACAGCAAGATATTGGACCTAAAAGCAATAAGCCTAAAATATACACCAGGCATATCATCATAATCAGTGGTGTACCATTTGACACTACTATGAGCGAATCACATGCCAGTATTTCAGGGCGACAATTCTGATATTCTTTGATGTCCACTTATCATTTCTCGTTTGACTGCTTGAGTGTTTGCCTCATGTTATAACCCGGTTATTCACCACGAGATCAGGAATATGTGTTTATCACACCTCGGCTAATGCCCTCAGTTGATAAATCACATATTCCCTCTCCCGTGGTGAATAACCTATTATTATCACTGATTTTCAAGTTAATTCCTCAATGTTTGTTGGTTTGGAATTGTAGGGTAAGTTTCCTTGAGTTGGACACTTAGAGATTTAGGTAACCTTGAGTCTGACACTATTAGTGGGGCTGACCTGGCTAATTAAGATCTTCTATACCACCTTATTTCGTACCAACCTGTAGCCAAAGACGTCCTTATGCCTTTCCAAAAGTATGAGCATGATATGAACACATTTAGTGGTTTCTTCATGGCTATAAAGAAGGGGTAAAAACCCTGTTTTTCTCATGATTCTTCCATGAATTTGTGCAATTTAGTGAATTTTGGTCACATTTGAAGGATCCTTTGCTGGCCTATGGTATTGATTTTAACTTCAATTTTGTTAAAAATAGTTAGGAAACATAGTTAGGAAGGATGTCGCGCCATTTTCTACTCAAATTTGGCTTTTCAAGGGACTGGATGGATGGATGATTTGGGCTTCACATCCAGTATTTATGCACTTGGTATTCTAATTAGGACAGGGAGAGGACATTGCTATGAGGCAAAGGATAATTTAAACAGCAGTCCCACATACACCCCGGTGACCTGGCAAAAGCTGGATTTGAACCCCGAGCCCAGCAATTGGCAGCCCAGCAAGCTTTTCCACTTGACCAACCCTCCTCCCTTTTCAAGGGACTGAAAAGTTATTTTGCAGCTTTATATTTAAATGTCATGTTTTTGGGACACAACTGTCTGACTCAAGGATACCTCCTTCCTTTTTCTGTTTCAGGGAATTCACCCGATATTCAGTGTTCTTGCCATGCCAACTTACATATATATATACTATTAGTGTTAATGAAAACATTTAATTTGAGGCTCTGGTTGATGAAATACAACCCATAGGCCAAGCAGTATTTCTGAAATACTGCTTGGCCTATGGGTTGTATGGGTTGTATCATACTATTTCACATTTTTTAAATGTCAAGAATCCAGGTGTCCGGCTCAACGAACGTCACCCTAAACATCAGAGATTTGTATAGAATCAGAATTTGTATTTTTCTGGCTAATCTGTCTGCATTATTATTAGCACAGTTTTTTTTCAAAGAAATAATGAAGGAACACAGACAGGCATCTTTAAAAGAAACTTAATTTTCAGTGTACATTGGCGTCTCAATAATAGATATAGTTATGAGAGAGTTGCTAAATGCATAATCATAATTGGGTTATGATATAGTTAATACAGCCACAAAAATCAAGCAATGCAAGATACTAATCTCAGTGTTTCAGGTGAAACCCATCTTTCATGTTCTTTGTTGTGTCAGATAATTTCATGAAAGTCATCTTGATTTGGGACTTTTCTGACTATTATTCAAATTAGTCTTGCCAAAAAAAATCTGCAGTAAAATGCATATAATTTTACCATTTCTTTTAAAAGTTTATGATATCATGACATTTTTGGTAAAGTGCTGTCCTAGAGGTGTCAAAATACATAGCTTAGTCATAGCATACCCAAAGCTTTGTACTGCTGGTACAGTGTGCATCAAAAAATAAGTTTACACTACTGCTGTACTTTGAAAATTGTCACAAAATCATGGTTCCAGTTAGGAGTGACACACAGTCAAAATCTAACTAATCCTAGTGATCCAAGCAATTACTACAAGTAACATGTTGATTTATTTGCAGACTTTGTATGTGCCTACAAGCAGTGTAGTACAAAAGAAATGTTTAGGACCATTGCTTTTCATATTCATATTGAAAATCCTTTTCATCCTCCCATGAAAGTATTTGAAGGGAGGGCTAAAAATTGGAATTGCTCGCTTATAAAATCATGAAAATCTTTTCCGATCATAAATCACATTGCAATTGTTCAGGAAAATCAAGCAAACATTACGTCCTTCAGCAAGTTTTCAAATAAACCTTAAGATTTACATGTAAGACGGCCACCTCTGAAAATGGAGCAACTAGTATTTGATTTTCCCCAGTGTCTTTTCTCTGTAATAATAACTGGCATTGCGTATTCATTATTTTTCGGAAGCCCTGGCAACCATGTCATTAACTACTAAGTATCAAATATAATTACATTATGTATGGTTTTGAACTGATCTTCATGATAATTTTTGCACTTCGCACATAAAAAAATTAGAATCTCAGACCCTAAAAATACCGTGCAAGCACGTAAACCCCGCTGGCTATTACATAGCCAGCGGGGTAAAAATGACTGATTAGCCTGATATACCATTTCTGTTGCCATGGTTACCAGAAATTTTCATCGCAAAAGATAGATCTTTACTCAAGCTTTAAAATGATGTATCATACAATAAAATATCTCCGTTCAAACCTTAGAAACTCCATTTTTGCTCATAATGTCTCAAAGAAAATCTCCTTGACGTCTATATTATGAATCATCATATGGCCAAATTTCTTGCCATCATAAACTTTATTCCAATCAAATTTATACAAAAATATCTCAGAATTTATAATATGATTAGAAATAAATGAATTATATCCTATTTGTCATGGATATTAATGATTTAATATGGCAAATACTTATTTTATGAAGTTTTTCAAAATTGGTTGAAACTGAACATAACTGATAACTGGTTGTCATGGCAACAATAATTTAAAATTTTAAAAATAGAAGCCATTACCAGCTATCTTTTGATGCATGATACATGAAAATCGGTCAACTACATTTTGTACAATCACATAATTTATGAATTTGTTTCAATCATTAATTTAATTATCATTGACAGTTTATGGTATATTATTGTGGTTTCCATGGCAACCCTTTGTCACTTTCTAAGTTAAGGGTGTTCTGTTACAAAATACTGAGGTTCAAATGCCTTTTCAGAACCACAATTACATTGGAAACTTTATTACATGACTGCAAAGTGTAGAAACTGCCTATTTCTTGCCCTATCTTAGAAATTGATGATGTTTGGAGGCATTTGTTTCCATAGAAACAAAACAAACAACTTGTTTTAAGTTATAAAAGTAATTTACTGATATAGCTAATAGGTTTGGGTAGATGTATGATTCAACAGTAAAAACCATTGGCTATGCATTTCATCAGAAAGATGCATTTGAGGTATGTTGCTATGGAACTGGCTACAGCAGTGTTTCCATGGCAACGGTAAACTTTTAAATTGTTAATTGCATTCAGAGATGAATATTATATCAACATTAAGTCCATTCATCAAATGAATTTGAAGAAAACAAGGGAACATGCCCCTCCTTAGCTTCAGGTTTATAAAAGTAATTTTAAACAGAGATTAAATCAGTCTCTATAGCGACTATATTATATGAGATATTTCCAATATTTTTGTTTACGATTGTCCACAAAGAGATGCTCTATTAATATCATAACCATATTTTTGCTTGTATATTTATTTTTTCTCTCCACATGAAACATTTTAAGACCGTCTTTTAAAAAATTGATGATTTTTTATATTTCTGTTACCATAGCAACACACAAGCACAATGTAAAACACAATTTTTGCATGCATCTGAGAGAGTTGGTCATGAAGGTACTGTGTGCCTAAATTGAAATTGTTCCTCAAAGCAGAAAGAAAGTTACTCAATAAAATGTTGTTCATTTGTGGGTTATAATTTTTTCAAGAGTGTTGCCATGGAAACTTGAATAAAAAAAATCCTCCGAATGGGAATTCTGGGGAATTTTTTTTGGTGAAACTAGAAATTTCAAGGATTCATTCGGTACCAAATTTGTACTGTTATGAAGAGGTCCAGGGTATGGCTGATATTGGGCCTTTTTCGACTGGCCTACAATCATTATGATGAAGGATCAGTTATTTTGCAATTTTTCTACAAAATGCATTCAGTAGGCCTATTTCTAATTCGACTTGCAGAGGGTAGTGTAAATACCCAATAAGATTGTATCAGGTAACCCGATAAAAATTAATTTTATTTTTCTTTTTCTCAAAATTTCTCTATCAAGGCAAGGTGTGGACAGGTTTGAGACGCCGGTACAGGGGGGAGCCTCTATTGGTCAGTACCAGCACGGAACTTCTAACCTTCATGCAAGTCAATGGCGGCGAATTGCCATGGGTTCCGGACTTCGACTTAGAACAAGACTTGGACTGTGTGGGCCTGGATTTCTCGGGCAGCGACGTCAAATTTGCCTCACAGAACTGTTCCTGGTCCCTGGATGTGCTCTGCCAGTATAATATCAATTGTAAGTTGGTGAAAAACATGTTCTTATCTTCTCATCAGTTTCCTATCAGTTTGTGGTAAGACATCTTTCTTATCTTCTCATCAGTTATCAGCTTGTGCTAAAACATGTGTCTTGTTTTCTCATCAGTTATCAGCTTGTGCTAAAGCATGTGTCTTGTTTTCTGATCAATTGCCAAATTATTAAGAGTCCTATAATTTCCTCGCAATGTTTTTCATTCTTTCAATGATTTCTTTCAGCTTTTATGTGTCATATGAGCATTGACCGCCCTTAATCATAAAATTATTATTTGATTTTTTATTCCATAGGGGACGACAGATATATCACACTACCAGAAGTCGCTCTGTCAGGTGCAACTCTTGACAATATCACCTTTGATTCCCTGGATGAATGTGCTCTGTATGCAATGAGTAAGAAAAAGGAAAAATTTTCATATAATGTCGAGGATTGTGCTGTGAGAGGCAAATACATCTATCAGACTGGAGCTGTCACCTACGTGAAAGAATGTAAGTCATTTAACATATTCTTTCACTTTTGTTTGTACTGTCAGCTGAAATAAACACATATTATAGTAACGAACCCTACTCATAATGGTATTATTATGAAAAACAAAAGGTCTTCATCAATTTTAAATTGACAATGCATGTTAAAAATTAAAGTTAAAAAGCCATACACAGGTCGTTATATCTTTTGTAATATTTATTAATAGATAAGGGTAAAAGTGGGTATTGTATTATTGGAATTCTGGCTATTACTACCCTGGTTGCTGATGGTGAGCCATATATTTCATTATACATAAAGGAGCTGATAAAATATTTAGTCAACCTGGATGAATAATGCATTAAGTCACAGCTAGAGGTGCACATACTATTTTCAGAACATAAATATACATTAGGGCCAGTTCAAACCAATCTAGGCCTACATGATCTCAAAAGTGGTCAGTCGAAATTTTGGTAAATTTCTATCAGAAGGAATCTGTTCCCTCCAAGGCTTGACTACCCGCGATATAACTAAATCACAACGGCAAGTATAGATGGCATAACCTTTGAGACAGTTAATCTATCAGCTCACTTTAAAAATTTTTTTCATACAAGTAACAGACAAAAACTTCAAAGAACTTCAATTTCAAGGATATGTATATATATAGGTTTTATTTAGGGTCACTGTGAGGTGAATTTTGCAACTAACATGATGACATTAGCAGTGTTTTGTCAATATGTAGGCACGATCCCTGTGTGTAATTTCCTGAAGATGTGTACTTTTCAGTTGCAGTGTAAGTTACTTTTCAGTTGTAGTGTACATTGCTAAAGTTCATTTACACGAGTGCAAGTAAACTTTTTTTGGGTCACCTCGTAATTGCAACTGCATCCTCACCTGACTTTACAATTTACACAGTATACATTCAGTTGACAGGCTGCACCTGGGTGAAGTGAAGCAGTGATTTGACGAGGATCTGAGCAGCTCATCATGTTTACTGAAGCCAAGCATCATTGTTTAGGACCCATACATTGTTCCAGTTTACCATACTTTGTACTAAAAGCTCAAGTCTTTTCCAGGCTGTTCTGTGGCGGAGAAAGTAGGATCGGTCATAGAGAGTGACTCCGATTTCGTTTCAAAGAGAATTGGAAAACAAACTCCATTTTCCTGTCCATCGGGGTTCCATGCTCCTAACTATCAAAGAAATGATGAAATTCAATGTCTCAAAACTAAGAAGTGGACCCATTTACCCAACTGTGTTCCTGGTAAGAAATGTTTTAAAGTTGCTGTTTGAGCTAAAAAAAAGCTTGTTGTTTTGAGTTATTACACTCTAAACATTTGGTTGTCACTGTGACTAGTTTATGGCTACTTCAGGGTATAGTAATGGTTGCAAAATTTGGGTAGTGACTTCCTGGAAAATCATTTTGACTATTCTATGATAATCAAAATAACCATGTCGACTATGTAAGTGTCAATTGATCACCATCAGGTAGCTTTGATTATGAGAGTGGTACAGCTTACTAATCCAATATTTGTCACAGTAACAACCCTTTAGCAATTTTGACCAAAGGAGTTGTCGGTTTAGGCAACAGGAATTACCACTCTAGAGTTGTCATCTTGACCACCCTGTGTTTAGAGTGTATCACCTTTCCATTGTCATATTTTCAAACAACAAGCTATGTTAGCTCAAAGAAATTGTGCAACCACCTCACTCAATCATTTAAGCTGACTCAAAATTCAAATTTTACAGTGTGACAACCACACTATCAAATTGACCACGTCATCGACCACTTGAAAGTTCAAAAAAGGTTTAGGTCAGGAAGTTCTGACCAATTTTTGTAGCAGGCCTTTCTCTTTGACATACTTGAATGAAATTTTCACAGTACAAAATTCAGGTGTATAGCCATTGATTCTGAAAATATTACATCCGTGGCCAATGTTTAACTTACTTTTCTGTTGCCATGGAAACCACACCTTGGGGTAGGCAGCGCAGCTTAATTTTTTATACAAAACTCAACAATTTAGCTGTGTAAATTGCCATAAAATTTATTGCATAAACACAATTAATTGTGAACAAAGATGTTCACCAGCAGCTTCACAATTTTTCAAATTACTCTCTGCAGCATGGAACACATTTTTGCATCCTTTCAATCCACTCAGTGAAGCAATTTTCAAAGTCTTAACTTAGAAAAGCCCTGGAAATGGCATGTCACAAGTCCTGATTTGTAGCACATCTTTCACCTCTCAGCTCATCTTTTAGATTAGGGACTAAACAACAGTCACATGGTGCTAAATCATCATCGAGGTATCTAGAAATACTGTCCTTATGAGATCCTGGGTTTGTGTACCATTCTTTCCTGTGAGAACACACAATTTGATTGAAGCTGTCTGATCGCGTTTCGGGTCCATGTAAAATGCTCATCAAAAATCACTCTTTACAGTGCAAAAATCAGGTTTAAATGACTAAACAATGGATTGGCACAACATTGTGACATCATAAAATTACAATCACAATTTCCAGTAGGCCCTGCACAGGTTTGCATTCCTTTTTAACATAATTTGACCTTACATTTCAGGGAAAACACAATGCTAAGTTCACTAGAAAAATGAGCTGCACTGGGTTCCCCATCTTGCCATTTCCATGGCAACAAAATAACAACTTAAATATATTGTGTCTCAAAAGTGCTCGGCCATTTGTTTCCTTGATACCTCAAGATGTATTCCTGAAAATTTGAAGACTCTAGCTCAAATATAAGCATCTCTCAGAAAAATTGGTTAGAACTTTCTGAACGCCCCTCGTATGTTTGTGAATTATTAATTTACTTGTTGATACACATTTTTAATGTTTACTTTAGATGTACCATGCCCAAGTGGGTGGATCCTCAACAGTACTCTTTGCTACAAACTAATTGACACAGCGATGACCTGGAAGGGAGCTGTTGATTATTGTTGGAACACTTATAGTGCAGGTCAGTAGCAGAACAGGGTATTTAATTGTAATACATTAGACAACATATCTAGCATCCAAAGGGAAAACCTAGTAAGTCACATTGAGAAAATTGACTTTTAAGTTCCAGTCCTTGCAGTAAGAGATGGACTTATTGGGATTTGCCAGTGTCATTCTGGGGTAACGGGCCACTTCATGAAAATCCAAACTTAATAAATATATAGAAACATGTCTCAGAAGTCCTATTTTGACCTTAACTCAATTTGGGCCAAAATGTGACTTACTAGGTTTTCCCTTTGGACGCTAGCAATATCTGCACTGAAACAAAGTCAAGATAATACATTTTCCCTGTTTCACCAAAACTAAGGAATAAAATGGTGAAAGCGTGACAGTCACACAAGACCCTGGATCAAAAGTTTCTGCAAACAAACAATTCTCACACCAGCATTTTTTGGCAGATACTGGAAGAGGCCTGCATTAGGTATCATAACACCTCACTGATGTAAGCTCTTCTCTGATTGGCTGAAGTGAGGTCACATCACATGAGTCAGAAATGACTGATGACCCAGCAAAGGTACTGTTGACCAGTCAACAGTACCCTTCGGAACTGTTGCCCAGTCAACAGTTCATAGAACTGTTGCCCAGTCAACAGTTCATTGAACTGTTGACTGGTCAACAGTTCATACCCTACTGTTGCCCAGTCAACATAACAGTACTTCGTAAATTATATAAAAAATAATCATTTATTTATTATTTGAGAACTTGTAATTATTATTGCTATAGTGTACATTAATCAATTACAATGTTTTGATTAGGAGGAAAACAGAAACCCAACTGATTACTAACTGCCCTGTGCTCGATGTTTCCTGTCTTATTCTATACAGTCTTTATATTTTCACCACCCAGACCTGCTGACCTTCCACGAGTCTGGATCTGACCTGATGTTTGACCAAGGGTTTATTCAGGACAATGTCATCCCCCCTGGAGACAACCGGACATTTTGGACAGCGCTCTCAAATCAACGGTTCATCCGATTTAATGGAGATGTACGTTTTTGTCTGTAGCCCTATGTGTTTTGAAAGTTAGATATGGTAAATCCAGGCCTCTAAGCCCAGTTCTTGGTTGATTGATCGGATGGATGAGAAAATAGTGCTTTTTACTATGTTTGATATATATGTGTGACGTTCTGTTGTTTTTGAACCAATCAAATAAATCAAAAATGCTACGTACCTATTTGGTGGTCAAGAACTTTAGAATCGCATGCTAATTAAATAACCTTAGACATCACCAGGATACTTATTGGTTTCTTACCCTGCAAGATTGGTTAATACAATATGGCTACTCGCGTCTGTCTTCCACAGCCAATTCCTGCAGATTTGACGTTGCGTCCAGCACCCCAGTCCAATTAAATCATGGATCGGGGTGTTCCAAAAGCGATCGACCAACCCGGCCAGCATAGATAGGCCTGAGTCAACTTCGCGGGTCACTTGGCCACTTCGTTTCATTACTCGCTGTCCCATCATTTATTTTTTCATTTTATAAAAAATAACGTGCAAGCACTTTAAGCGGCGTCAAAGGTTCATGACTAGTGAGGCTCTGGATGGGGTTTTTTGTCCCCCTATCCCTTGGCCATATTACTTTGTAATTCCCTGTCCCTCTGCTCTGGATGGGATTTGATATCCCCATGTCCCTGGGCCATTACAGTTTTGAATTGTGTCACTAAGATAAAGATACTTATTAGGCTTGGGCCTGTGATCTATATCTATACCTAATCTATTTATAATTGTCCGTCTATCTGTGTGCAGGCCACGAAGTGAACTTCTTTAATCACTTGCCCTCAGGGCAAGTTATGCTAAAAATTCACTTGCCCGGATACTCTTCACACTTGCCCGTCCAGCATCATACTGAGCCTTATACTTTCCGAAATTAAAAAAAAAGTTACAATTTGTAAATATTTTTTTAATTAAAATTGGATGGAGCAAAGATATTGAAAACAATGTCTGGTGAGTTACAGCTGCTCATAGCCTAGCTGTGGACAAGCCTCTGATTGAACCTGCTAGCTTTTTCAGGACAGAAAATAGGTCACTTTTGAAAGAAAACTTTCTTACAAATGTGACCTTTGAAAGAACTCCTAGAACTGATGTTGGCTGATTCCAAAAATGACCTATTTTCTGTCAAGATGAAGTTTGCAGGTCCAGCAAGAGGATGGTACCTTTGAATATATATATGACAAGCACACTCTGAATTAGGCTTGGCCTGTGATTGGTTTTCCATTAAAACCTAGTCAGGACCTTGTTCCCTTGTTTGATCTGGTGTATTCAGATTTTGAAAAATGGGGAACTATGCTGTATGCAGTAAGCATGCTGATCTTTGAGGCCTGTGAAGTCCATGAATGGTAATCCCATAGAGCTATAATGGGTAACTTATAGATCCATGGTAATCCAGAATAGCAATCAAGCATAGCAATCAAGCATAGCAATCAAGCATAGCAATCAAGAATAGCAATCGTGAATAGCAATCGTGAATAGCAATCGTGAATAGCAATCGTGAATAGCAATCGTGAATAGCAATCGTGAATAGCAATCGTGAATAGCAATCGTGAATAGCAATCGCAATTACAAGGATTTGATTGCAATAAAGGAGACACAGCAATAGCTGTTTGTCTATGTACATTTGAATTATGTTTTACCTCCATGCTGTCAATTGACTCAATTGATACAGCCACAATGACAATATCATGTATCAACAGGCCCAGGCTATATAGTATAGGCCCACTCAATATCATTGCTAACATGCCACGCCCCCCTCACGGAAATGCATGAAGCGAAGAGACTCGGCTGACCCTTGACCTTCAGTCCATTTACAATGTAGATTCTTTATTAATTTTTGTTCCTTACAGTGGAACCCCATAATCGACTGGGCTCAAGCAAAAATTCCATTGAGACTGTATTTTAAGTTTGAATTAGATTGGTCAGGGAGGACGGTCACTAGAGTGCTAATAAGACTTGACCAAAATGCTTGGGGTAAGAGCTGGCTGACGCCGCAAAAAACCAAAGGACTTCAGTAAAATTAAAAAATCTGTTTAACTTCAAAATTCATTTTCAAAAATTTTGCTCAAAATTCATTCCTCAAGATCAGTTTATTCATTTTCTCTGTCAAATTTTTGTTTGTGCCATCCTGTCTCGTCCATCTTCACATGATATGAAGAAAAGAGAGAAAAAAATTGTTAAAGCTGGACTGTCAAGACTTAAATAAATTACAGGGTGTCTACGGAAAAAGAGGACAGTCAACACAATTTGATTTGTTTACAGTTCATTTTGTGCCAAGCATCATTATTCAACGAAACATGATTTGTATATGAACAGTATAATCAGAAGAGTCGAATTACCCAATATTCGCACCCCTTGCAGTGGTAACTTCCTGCAGATGAGACCAAAACGATGTGATAACATGTTTGATGCACTCCGCCAACATTTTGCCCCATACAGACATGTCGGAGGCCTTTAACTTTACTGCGAGGGTTGGGATAACTTGCTGGATGCTGTCTCCCAATTTGCCGATACTGAGTAATCCACTGGGTCCAGCTCAGGAGACAAGGGGTGGCACTCTACCTTGCTCAGCAGGTTTATTTGAGGCACTCCTGAGTCTTCTATGCAGTATGAACAGGTGCTCCACCTTGTTGGAAGATGATTTTGCCACAAAATTAGTTTTTTGTCTGACGGTATGACATCACAAATTCTTTCACAATGTTGTTATAAGCATTTTTGCATTGATTCCGGTGATCTAATCAATTACTATTTGAGACATTTTTGTGATTTTATTGTCATCAGATGACTCCACATTGAAGACCAAGTGTTAGGCCCCTAATTTGAATTGCTGGCAGCTGGAGCATCAGAAATGTCCCACTACTCACAAATGATTAATTCCTTTCTCTGACAAGCGCCATAAATGGTGACACATTTCTCATCAACAATGAGGAAGACAGGACAACCGCAGTCAGCTTGAAGCAATGCAAGCACTTTCGAATATCATGCTTCCGTTTTGCCTTTAGTAGTGATCTAATTCACAAATAAACATATTTGCAATAGATCTAATATGGCTGATTATCAAATCCACTCTTATTTCAAGACTTATCACCAAATTCTGAACTTATATGAGTACAAAAAAGAAGACAAGTGACTGTCCTCTTTGTCTGTAGACACCCTGTAGGCCTTCAATTTTTGAATATGCATGTGAATTGATAAGTGAAAAAATTGATTATGATAAAAAATACCCTAAGTAAATTGTATTCTCATTCTTCGTCTTAGAAATGGGTGACATTTACGGTCGGTGTATCAGGCTTTTATTGGACGGCGGAAGAGAAAACATTCGGACTTAATCAAAACTATACAGATTGGGGAGAACCCGCAGGGGAAGAGGACACTTGCGTTGCTCTGCAGTATTTTGAACAGCCTGTCTGGAAACCAAATCCTGTCAACCGCCACAAATGGGTGGCTACCAGTTGCTCCACATTGTCACCGTTCATATGTCAAACAAGACGTAAGTGATGTTTTGGACTTAAAATGCTTATCTTTGTGCATCATATTTTTTTCTTTTGAATACAACAGAAAGTCAGAACAAATGTTTGTCTACTTGATATTGTAGGTGTAGGCTTAAGATGAAAAAAATTGCAACATAAAATTTTGCAACTTGCAACTGGCATATACATGACCCAAATTTTAAGATTTACAGAATAGTTGAAATATGTTTAACAAATTTATTAATCATAAATTAATGATATGCATGGGAAGGTAGATTTTTTGATACATATTTTATTCTTGTAGTAATATTCCAGTAAAACAATGAACTATGAAAATGAGAATTGTCATTGACCAGGCAAATACGTAGTTCACAGCCAGATTTCTCAAACAAATGATTTTTGACATGTCTGTGAAGATGATTGCTGCAGGAAAGAGCCTTTTTGTCTAATTATCAGGAGGGAGTATTGATTGTGAAAGGATGCTTTTTTGACTGATTTACATATTTTTTTTAAACAGCATTGATACAGTGGTCGCAAATATTCTGTTCCAAGACATATGTATATATACATCTATGGGCTACTCAACATTTTACGAAGTTGCATTCATAAACACATTGACAGCTGAATGTTCCTTTTTTCGTTGTTGAAGCATAAATGATGAATGTTGTCCAACGTTTTGCTCATTGATTCGCGAAAATTACATGTGCTTAAAGTAATCCAATTTCATACCAAATTACTGAAATGGTCTGAAAAGAGGTTAAAGTTGTCTTGAACAGAAAAACAGAATATTTAAAAGATAATGACCCGAAGAATGAGAGAGCGTAATTTTGAAACTCAATACAAACTTTGTAAATTGTGTATTGTTAGGTTTAGGTCTAAACATGTGAATGTTGCTCAGATGGTTTGTCTGGTTTTTCCTATTATCGCTTGTTTTTAAACAATCAATTTTGCCAATGCCATTCAAAGAATCATTCCAACACGGTTTACTGTAAAACAGAGGAAAGCATTTCCCAGTTTATTTATTTAGCCTCAGCCCCATGGGGTGTTTTATGTTGGGATAGCTGAGGGCAGTTGAGGGAAGGTGAGTTTAGTTGAGGGAAGACGAGTTTGGTTGAGAGGAGGCAAGTTTAGTTGAGGGAAGGTGAGTTTAGTTGAGGGAAGGTGAGTTTAGTTGAGGGAAGGCGAGTTTAGTTGAGGGAAGGTGAGTTTAGTTGAGGGAAGGTGAGTTTAGTTGAGGGAAGGTGAGTTTAGTTGAGGGAAGACGAGTTTGGTTGAGAGGAGGCGAGTTTAGTTGAGGGAAGGCGAGTTTAGTTCAGGGAAGGTGAGTTCAGTTGAGGGAAGGCAAGTTTAGTTGAGGGAAGGCGAGTTTAGTTGAGGGAAGGTGAGTTTAGTTGAGGGAAGGTGAGTTTAGTTGAGGGAAGGTGAGTTTGGTTCAGGGAAGGTGAGTTTAGTTGAGGGAAGGCAAGTTAGTTCAGGGAAGGCGAGTTTAGTTGAGGAAAGGCGAGTTTAGTTGAGGGAAGGCGAGTTTAGTTGAGGGAAGGTGAGTTTAGTTGAGGGAAGGTGAGTTTAGTTGAGGGAAGGTGAGTTTAGTTGAGGGAAGGCGAGTTTAGTTGAGGGAAGGCGAGTTTAGTTGAGGGAAGGTGAGTTTAGTTGAGGGAAGGTGAGTTTAGTTGAGGGAAGGCAAGTTTAGTTGAGGGAAGGCGAGTTTAGTTGAGGGAAGGTGAGCTTAGTTGAGGGAAGGTGAGTTTATTTGAGGGAAGGCCAGTTTAGTTGAGGGAAGTTTAGTTTAGTTGAGGGAAGGCGAGTTAGGTTCAGGGAAGGCGAGTTTAGTTGAGGAAAGGCGAGTTTAGTTGAGGGAAGGCGAGTTTAGTTGAGGGAAGGTGAGTTTAGTTGAGGGAAGGTGAGTTTAGTTGAGGGAAGACGAGTTTGGTTGAGAGGAGGCGAGTTTAGTTTAGGGAAGACGAGTTTGGTTGAGGGAAGGCGAGTTTAGTTGAGAGGAGGCAATTAAGTTTAGTTGAGGGAAGGCAAGTTTGGTTCAGGGTAGGCCAGTTTAGTTGAGGGGAGACAAGTTTAGTTGAGGGAAGACGAGTTTGGTTTTGAGAGGAGGTGAGTTTAGTTGAGGGAAGACGAGTTTGGTTGAGGGAAGACGAGTTTAGTTGGTGAAAGACAAGTTTAGTTGAGGGAAGACGAGTTTGGTTGAGAGGAGGTGAGTTTAGTTGAGGGAAGACAAGTTTGGTTGAGGGAATACGAGTTTGGTTGAGGGAAGACGAGTTTGATTGAGAGGAGGCGAGTTTAGTTGAGTGAAGACGAGTTTAGTTGAGGGAAGATGAGTTTGGTTGAGAAGAGGTGAGTTTGAAGGGAGGCGAGTTTGGTTGTGGGGGAGGTGAATTTAGTTGAATAGATGGAAGACAAGACTGTCAAGAGTGTTTGGGGGTAGTTGAGGGTATTAGTTGGCAGGT
This sequence comes from Platynereis dumerilii, assembly GCA_026936325.1. NCBI lineage: Eukaryota > Metazoa > Annelida > Polychaeta > Phyllodocida > Nereididae > Platynereis > Platynereis dumerilii. The sequence continues at coordinate 78,240,106 of JAPTHN010000002.1, read as the reverse complement.
GAGGGCAGATGAGGTTTTATGAGGATGGCACAGGTTATGAGGGGTTCAGTTGAGGGTACCGAGCTTATGAGAGGCTGTGGGGGGGGGGGGTTGTATCCGGCCTCTAAATGGGAAAACATCACCTGTTTCACTTACTTCCTACAGCAGCATTGTACAAGCATTATCTAAGCAAGGAGTTTATCCAAAATCCAAGTACTAAACAGATGGTGTTACGGTGTCAGATGGCCATGTATAAAACAAGTAACTTTCTTTTTGTCAATTCCAGCCATCTACGTTGGAGGCAATGATTGTGCTCACGATACAAATATGTGCCGGTCGAGTGCAAAATGTGTTGTACGCACTTGCAAATGTGACCCAATAAGAAGCATTCAGCATGGAGTGGACAATATGCCTACAACAAAATGCTTGAGAAGTAACTTTTTGATAATCTTTGTCGTGTAATATCACATTATACACTTTATTATCATTAGCACGGAATCCCTAATCAGTCAAAATTAAAGCTTACTGGGGCTATCGGTCTAGGCTATATTAAGAGATAAATAATTCGAAACAACTTGTTGTGCCTTGTTCATGCACTTTCCCTATAGTTTATGATAAAGTCAATTAGGACAGCGGCAATATTGCCGTACATAGAGGAGTTCCTGTAGCTTATATATTTATGTTTGATGTAATATACTATGGAATTGTAATTACAGTTTATAAAATTGAGTATGTATGAGCTACAAATAAATCATCTGAATCTGACACTTCCCACATGTACTGAGTATGTTATGTCAACCAAAGCAACAACTTAGCTAAAACCTTTTTGACTTCAGAGAAAGGCCCAAGAAGCCACTGTTTACCTCAACCCAGATTTTTAAATGTTGATGTCTACAATCTTTTCCATCATAATAATGATTTTTTTAGTTGGATTGAGTTCAGTTGATCAAGCATCTTTGTTGATTTGTTTTACGATAGTTCGCAGCCTCCATGAAAAGGGCTGCCTACTGAGCAAGCCTGAAACGTCTTGTCGACACCTGAGTATCTGCAACTACCACCCTAGTGTCGACAAAACAGTATGTGAATGCCCCGATCCACTGAAACAACAGGGACCTAACTACAACATGGCATCCACTTGTGTACCAAGTAAGTGACATTCTTCTGCTTAGAGCTCTTTGCATATTGGCGGTCCTTTGGAAAAATTCATTTTCTTATTTTCAATTTGCAAACTAGTTTTCCACGTCATTGACAGTTTTCTGTTGGTCTCCCAATCTTCTTATTTGATGAAGTACCTTAAGTCGTTTTTAGTTTGTTTTTGTCACCTATGCTACAAGATATGGTAAGCGCACAATCAACTGATTAACCGTAACTGACACAAACAAATTTATTTTAAGCCAGTGACATTACACGACCAAGGTGAAAATTAATTTTGATACTGTTTGGACCGCCAATTTCCAAATAACTATAAATGTCTTGGCTAAATCAACCAATATGGTCCAATATGCTTTTAACTACCGCATGAGAAATAACATTTACCCTGTATAAAAATATGTATGTACAAGGAGCGTTCAGATAAATTTTCTGTGTTTTAAATTTTATTTGAAGTGGCTGATAAGCTGAATGAGATTACTAAAAGACAAATTCAGATATATTATATTTCATTATCTTTTCTTAAAATATCATACTAATTGGAAGCGTTTAAATAACTTTTCTCCTGCCATGGAAACAAAAAGTCAGTGCACCCAGCACAGCTCAATTTTTCAGACCAAATCCAACAATTTGCCTAAGTAGATAATTATGGAATTTATATGTTTGCAATTAATGACGAAACAGATATTTCATGACAGTCTGTGTGTATTTCAAGATATCTTCCATTCCATTCCCAGTAACTTTGCATATATATATGTTCAACATGAATGGCCAGTCTCATTTCTTCTGAAGACCATCATATTTTTGCTCCCTGATCTGATATTTTTACTTCAGTGTTACCAAAAGGCATGCAGGCCAATTGGGCAAACATTGAGGGTGATATGGTTTGGACTTTGGATGCTTATCGGTATTATCTATGTTGGCAGAAAAATTATTTCTGTCATATATCTGAATATCAGAAATTGAGACAGTCAAGTTTTCCTCAATGGTAAATTACTTTCGTAGAACCGCCGGATGTAATTATTAATTAAGCGCATGTCCTAAATATTGGTTTTTACATCGATAAATACCTACAGTGTTAAGAAATTCACCCATAGAAATTATTCACTTGAAAATTGCTTGCAAAGAATTTACTTGTTTCACCAAAACTGGGCTAGAAATTATTTAAAAACACTATAAATGCAATCTTATCTATATTTCAACGGTCGTGGTCTATCTTGATATACACTTTCAAAAATTTCAGACAAAATTGGTTTTTTAGATTCAAAATGGTTTTTTGAAAAATTCCATGTTGGTTTTGCATTGAAATTTGGTTTTTCAAAAAAACCATTTTGAATCTAAAAAACCAATTTTGTCCCGACATTTTTTAGAGTGTATAAACAGTGCGATCCACCTCAAGTGCAGTTGAATTTCCACCGACTAAATACACAATTTTTATAACAAAACAGAACTGAAAAAATCACAACGCCTGTTGTACTACGCAGCCAAAAAGTTGGCTCTCACTGACATGTCATTGTATTCAGTAAATGCACTGATTTGAAAAGACTTTGATTGCTTCTGTATACACTGATTTAGCTTTGTGATGGCCTCCCTGATAATTATTTTACCAAACATGTAATTTATAGTAACAACAAATATTCTGATTAGGCAGTTGTTTGGTCTGATAGCATATTGACTGAGATTTTAAACTGACATGCACTTGTCTACCTTCAACCAAGCCAATCATTATTTGATGTGACTAATTATCAACCAGTCAGTACAATATGACAGGTGTCAAGGGCTTAGAGGTCAGTGGACTGTGGGTACTTATTAGTGGTAGAAGTTAGAAGAAAACAAACAAGACTCTTCCCAGTCTTTTGCCAGTCTGGTGAAAATGAGAACTGCATGCTGCTGCCACCTGGCACAAAGTTAGTTGTGTATGCTTCAGCATTGCAGCTTCAAAGAAATAGTTCCAATTTCATGGCAAACTCAAAAAGTTTTTATTCAACAATGAGGTAAACCAGAGTCGGCTATTGCATTCTCCAAGGAAGTAGACAAGGCCATCAGCATACTCAGAAACAGCCCTGGTTTCTTCCAGATATAAGTTTGTGAGTTCCCCACACTCAGTTTATGTGGACCACTCACTGGAGCTTGTGGAATTTCACACTTGCCACTTTGTGGCAACACATGACAGCATAGGTTCTGCCAAGTCTGAAAAAAGGGCAGTGGCAATGAAACAGTGGCCGACTTGTAGACAGGTCGTTTGCACAGCTAGAGAGAGAGAGAGACGGTTACTTACTCCCAACACTCTTGGGTTTATACCTCATGTTTTTTTTTGGAAGTAATAACTATGATTTAAGTCCGTTGGGGTTTCCAGCGTAGATCATTGTAGTTACTGAGACTGTCAGGTCCATCTCCATTTGTGGTTCTGAATTTATGTATAGGTGGCATATCCAAGCAATAAGAAGTGATGTTGAATTCTCATTTGCCTTTCAGCAAGGTGATTAGTGTTGTAGACCAAGCCAAGGAGTTGGACTTGATTTTATTGCAGAGGCGGACTGGCCCCACCGCGGGCCCCTGGGCAAGATCATTGGCGGGCCCCTATTATCGCAATAGCGGCATTTTCAGAACGTAGATTGCTCTTACATGTTATGATATGATAGTATGAATAGTATATATACGTGTGGTATGAAATTAAGCAAAAACTTCTGTATGATAACGGAGTGGACCCTTGCTTGTGAGATATCACTGACTCGAAAATTATTATTATGCAAAAAATTAAAAAGTCAAAAGTCATCCCGATATGGCGACAGACCTACTGTGACTTTTTAAAGCTTAACACAAGATTATCATTTAATTGATTGATTGAAGGCCACTAATAGGCAAATCTTCTTCTTCTTCTGTTACGCTCTTCCACCTTTCGACATAGCGCGGAGCACCACAACCTGCCAAATACTTCTATTTTTAGCTATTCATGATCAAAACATTATGTGTTATTATTTCTACCATTACCATTTACAACTGTAACTTTTATAGTAAGCTTATCAAGATCTTTGTCCACTAATTTCAGCCAGGTCTGTTTCTGCCCTCCCCTTGTTTTTTTAACATATTTTCTCGCTCCCCTTAGCGCTCCCTTTGCTGGTGTCTCTTCTGGTAGTCTCAATAAATGTCCATACCACTGTAATCTTCTTACTTTAACACTCTTACTCCATGGATTTAACTTGGTTCTTCTGTATAATACTTTGCTTGATATCCTATCTTGCCATGTTATTTCTAAGATCTTTCGCTGCATTTTTCTTTGAAGTACGTCAATGTCATTCTATATTTGTTTATTCACTGTCCATAACTCGCAGTTGTATAAAAATATACTTCAAGGTTACTATGGAAATGTCTGATTTTAACATTTTTTCGGCACTTTCTTGCTTTCCAAGATTTTCTTCAATTGGTTATAAGCAGCTATGGCTAAATTTTTCTTCTGTTGAAGTCATTTCTAGTGTCTAAGAGGCGACTGGAGCTTGCAATTTTTTTAAGGGGGGGAGCGACATTTGCCCGAACTTCAATGTCTAAATTTTATACCATTTCTAATGAAATTTCCGGGAAGTCATTAATTTTCAATAGCTTTTATTTAATCATCTGCCCGAATTTTTTAGCCTTTTTGCCTGAATCTCACCGCCCTCCCTCCCATACGCCTATGAGGCCACTTTGTGCTTTCTTCTTCTTTTTTCAGACCCAACAATCTGCCCGAAAGACAGTGTCGGCATTGGAGCAGGTTGTCTGGCGGTCATGGACAAGGCAGAACCAGACAAATTTGTCTATGCGGAAGGGTTGTGTCATTCAGTAAATGGTCATCTCCCTTCAATTCACTCAGAGGAAGAAAACGATGTTGCTGCTTTGGCCACGTGAGTGTAAAAACAACTTTCATTTAGGCATATGCATCAAAATACTTTTTGGGAGATTCTTAGGTGAATTGACCACATATCATGCATTGAGCAACAGGAGGATGTTTTTGGCAGCTGCATTTGCCTGACTGATAGGTATCTATTCTATACACTCTAAAAAATGTCGGGACAAAATTGGTTTTTTAGATTCAAAATGGTTTTTTGAAAAACCAAATTTCAATGCAAAACCAACATGGATTTTGAAAAAAATCCATGTTGGTTTTTTGCATTGAAATTTGGTTTTTCAAAACACCATTTTGAATCTAAAAAACCAATTTTGTCTGACATTTTTTAGAGTGTACTCTCTGTTTTTTTCTTTTTCAAAAGCATTTTTTATTAAATGGTTTAATGGTTTATTGATTCAAACACTCCATTATAGAAATACTCAGCAATGTTTATAATTAAATATGGACATAAAGTCATGTATATAAGAATGCAATTATTATAAAAGCACATGAAATAAAGTATGATGTATAAATTTTAAAAAGTCATTTAAATGCAAGCTTAAAATAATGTGTCTTTAGCGTCCTTTTAAAATTATCAAGATTATCACAGTTCCTGATATGGCGAGGTAGGTCATTCCATTCTTTTGGGGCTGCATATCGGAACGATCTTTTTCCAAAGGTTTCGGTCTTTACTTTCGGAATTGACAGGAGTAAGGAATCTGATGATGATCTCAGAGTTCTTGTTCTTGATGGTTTTTCCAGGAGATCACAAAGGTATTTTGGACCGGATCCATTAAGGCATATATAAACAAGTTACAGGAATTCGTTTTGAAGTTGACTTCTGAAACACCAGGATCAAGCAATTTGGCTGTACGTGACGTATGGTAGAAAACTACTCAAGTGTTGGCAATATCCATTCAGTTTTATGCACACAGAGAACTGTGAAGTGAAATCTTTTTTAACAGTTTGTCCAATTTATTTCATAAATTGCAAAGCTAAACAAACTGAAGCTGTGAAACTATGTTCATCATTATTAAATGTCTCTCCGATCCTTAATCTCCTTTCAAGAAAGGCTGCCAGTCCTGCACCAGTCTGAAAATTAGCCAATCATTGATGAGCAGTGAACCTTGTATGAACAGTGATAGATCAGGGCCAGATTTGACAACACCAGAACGCATTTTGTGAATGCTTCAGAAATTAGGCCTGTACTCACCAGCTCACATTATATAAGCAGAACAATTATTGAGTTAAATTCTACTATTTATAGACAGGCAGACAGATAGATAGATCGATAGATCGATAGATAGATAGATAGATATAGATAGATAGATAGATAGACAGCTAGACAGACAGACAGATAGATAGACAGATATAGATAGATAGTTAGATAGATAGATAGATAGACAAGGAAAAAGAAGACAATATGGGGCAAGAAAAAACAAGGCAAGAAGAGACAAGATAGGGCAGATCTATCTGTCTATCTGTCTATCTATCTATCTATCTATCTATCTATCTATCTATCTATCTTTCTATCTATCTATCAGCAGTTAATTGTGTAATACCAAGTAATTGAGTGCATATATATATACGAGCCTTATTCGAATTTGTATGTTATCACATAATGCGGTCTGAGTTGGTCAGATCATGGCCATGCATTCACAGATTAATATTTTCCATGGTCAGGCGAATTCTAAGTCACTCCCTAACCACAGAAGGCATAAATGCGCACCAATGAACCAGAAGGTGACTAAATGATTGACAGGTGATTAATCTTGAGACAAAGAAGCCAAACTTGTGAATTATAACATGTTGCACAGTTAGGTTGTTTAAGGCTTTGTCAGTTATTAGTGTGTTTCACTGGATGGCAATCTAATCATTGGCCTACCATACGTCATGTACAGTACCACACGTCACGTACATTTAAAAGGTTTTCTTAATTATGACTTCACTACCCAATTTACCGCACGTTTCATGGTCGGGATCACTTCCAAATGTAAATGCCATCATATTGCATGCAAAATTATACAGGATCAACTCTCTAACTTGGTGCTAATAGCCAAAACAGAATTTTGCCCAAAACACACATTTGTGAAATCCAAAAGTCTACTTCAACGCGAATTCCTGTAACTGATTTTAAACTTAATCCTATATCTCACAGGGAGCCAGTGCAAGGTCTTCAAAATTGCTGATATACTGTCTTGCTTTGATTTACAGACAATTAAACGTGCTGCAGCATTTTGCAGCCTATGTTATTTCTTAATGCTGCAGTCAGGTAATCCGTAAAACATGGCATTCCCATAATCAATCCTTGAAGTAATAAACGAGTGGACAAGTCCTTCTATTGTTTTCTGATCAAAGTATTTTCGGATCTGCCTCAAACGGTATAACTGATGAAATCCAAGTTGACAGACTTTGCCAATGTGATCTTTCATTGACATGGTTTCATCGAAGTACATTCCAAGATTGCGAACTTTCGACACAGGTGCAATAGTAAAATTTCCAACTGTAACTGCGCAACTTTGGATCTTCTGTAGTTGCTTTGGGCCACCTATAATTATGACTTCCGTCTTAGCATCGTTTATTTTTAATCTATGCTGCAACATCCACATCCGAACTGATTGCACACATTCATTCATTTTGGTAACTGCACTTAACTCAGACAAACCATTTACAGATGGCTTAAAAGAGATGTAAAGTTGACTATCGCCAGCGAACACACCAATGTCAACATCAAAACCTTCGATGACATCATATAGAGAGGAAATATACGATAGAAATGTCACTGGACCAGCACAACTGCCCTGTGGAACGCCAAAATTCAGTTCATATTCCTCTGAGAGTATTCCAACAATTGTGATTCTTTGCTTGCGATCAGTTAAATAAGAGTTAAACCATCTTGCAACATTATCAGTGATCTTGAACTTATGCTCGAAAATATCCATAATAATCCGATGGTCTAGCGTATCGAACGCAGCGGATAAGTCCATAAGGACGAGGACTTGTTGATTATCCATATTACATAGGATGTCAGATTGCACTCTAGTGAGGATTGTTTCTATACTCTGTGACTTTGAATAGGCTGAATTCTGGGATGGCATTTGTTCATTCGTCGACAGATATTGTTGATACTGGGCAATTGGTGCTGATTCCACTACCTTAGAAATAAATTCCAGAATGCAGGTTTAATAGATAAAACGCCTTTAATTTCTGTTTTGTTTAATAGCTTTTTTGGACTTAGGTTATGGAACAACCTCTGTAATGATTGTCATGTTTTTCATCATGCAATCCAGGGGTATTGGGGGTTCTTTCTGGATTGCTCTACACAGTCGTTACGAGGAAGAAATCGGACTGACCTGGACGGATGGAACTTCATTTGCTTTCGCCAAGTTCGGTTACAAGGAAGGAGAAAGTCAGTGCTTCTACACGAACAAGTACAGAGAGTGGAAGAGAGACGAATGTGATCAGGATTTGAGATACAGAAAGATCTTATGCAAAACCTTTTCATGTGAGATGGTATTCCGTTTAAAATAAATAGATTCTTTCCTTTGAATTTACTTAATTTTGTGAAAGATTTGAGGGAAACGGATTTAAGAAATTTAATGGTAGACCTACACATACACAACCCAGTGCTATTTTTTTATGGATTGCTGCACCGGTGGAGCTTCCATGAAACCAAATTTTAGATTTCTTTCGGACCGTTTAGTTTTTATTGAAATATAAGACCACTTGTTTAATGCATATCATGCCATATATTGACAAAATATTTTTGTTATACACTTTTTTTTTTCAAAAATATTTAACACGGATAATTTGTTCAGTGTTTAAAAATGTTTTCAGTACATGTGTATCTGTACATATGTCTTGTATTGTTCTTCAGTTTGCGAAGGTCCACCAGAAGTCAACTTCAGCAAACCTTTCCCAACCAATATCACCGATGAGGAAGGCGAACCGTTACAATCTGTTGAGAAGAAAATGGTGTTCCCATTTGGAACTATCATCACCTACACCTGTGACCCTGGCTATGTGATTGATGAGACCTTGAAGAACTTTACCCAATGCGTCTATGAGGGAGGCATGTCCAACTGGTCCGAACCCTTACCCAGATGTGTTCGTAAGTATGGTACATATATATATGGATGGCAGAAGGAGAAAGGAGGAGGGAGATTTACGGTGATGCAGACCAAAAATACCTGACAGGCTTGGGGGAGGGGCAAACAAGAGGCGTTGGAATGCATGTGGGGGCTCTTATTCTTAAGCAAATGTTAAATGTCACCGATGAAGAAGGCCTGCTGGTCCAACCTCCATATAAATGTGAAGCATATGGTGGTCGTGCATTTGAAATCATCGCCCCTCGACTTTGGAACGACCTTCCCCCCTCCCTCAGGCAAATGCCATCGTTGAACATGATGAAGAAAAGCTTAAAGACTCATCTTTTTAGATTAGCATATCCTTGATTTTACTTTGTACAACTAGCCCTAGTCTATTTTATATTTATTGTATTTACACACATTTCCTAACTTTTATGGACAATTTTTACATTTCCTCACTTTTATGGTTTTACAACTTCTTCCTGTTAAATTTCCATGTACAGTGCATTAGAATGTTCTTAGCAGATAATGCACTTTAAATATGTAATAAATTAAATTAAATTAAATTAAATTAAATTAAATTAAATTAAATTAAATTAAATTAAATCATATTTATCTATATTATTAAATTATTAACTTATTAGAATCCCTATGGTCTAGACCGGTGCAAACTGAAACGGCTCCAAAAATGAAATTTTTTTTCAAGGTCATTCTGAAAATCTCATTTTGCGCTGACTGTACATATTACTGGTATATTTTTAATTTAGTGCCATTCAATTCTTAATTAAACACCTATTTTTGTAATAATTTTGAAATGCCAATGGACCGCTCCTGAATTGGCCCTGGACATTTGGGTATTTAGACTGTCTGATCCTGGACGAGACAGGCACCCAACTTTTAGACATATCACTGGGACAGAAGGGGTATTTTGATTATCATCAATTACTGTCATGTTTAATCAATCACAAACCATACATACATTCTTAAAGCAAAAGGTTCTTGGTGGTTATAAAGAACCCACAGCCCAAAGAAGGTTCTAAATTTTGTTAAGGGTTCAACTGATTTGAGAAGGTTAAGTACACATACTGGTGGGAAGGCCCTATGATGGAACCTTATGCACCCAACTTGAGAGAAAGGGATTCTATTGTGGGAGTTAAGTGCAGCTTGATTACCTAAGTGTTGTTTTTGTTTGCTGTTGGAACCTTTCTAAAATTTGAATAATGAACCTTTTAGGGTTCCTTAAACCTACTTATAGAACCCTTAAAGGTTCCATATAAGAACTTTCTTTTAAAGATTGTATGTGAATCTCCAGAAAAGGAGAGATGTAACATGGACCCAGTGATTGTTAGCGAAAAGCGAAGTTAATTGACCATACCTCCTCCCTACTATTATAAAAGAAGCATCACCGTACACTTGTCTATAGCTTTCTATTTTTACGTGCATGGTTGTCAGGAATGATCAATTGATTATCTGCACAACTCGTGGTTTTTTAGGCTACATAATTACATTGTTTAAATCTGTACTATTACACTGTCAAAAGAAATATTGCAATTATAGTTTCATTTTTTACTCTGTTTCAGCCATGTTGGAGACTGCACCTAATCCTCCTGTGTCTGGCCGAAGAAAGAGATCTTTACTGAACGACATGTTTTACTTCGACGCGAATGCCCAAATCACCTCTGACATGGAGCCAATCAAGCGCTACAGTTTCATCAACACCACCCTCAATTGCTCTGACGCCTGCTATGATTCTGAGACACAATGTCATTCTTTTATATATGATCCTGACAAACAACCAAATTGCATCATTTATCCTCCCTTTCCAAAGTGGCATCCGCCAGACACCACTGTCATAGCGACTGGTGTCCATGTGCGAAACATTGATAGTAAGTTCAATCTTTTAGAATTATTAGTAACATTCCGAGGTAGATATAGATGTCTTTGATAAAGATTTGAAAATGACTGATTTCTGAAGTCTACTTTTCTTTTGAGAAATATCAATTATCTTTCTCACACCATATTGCAAGACAATATTCCCAGCAGTAACAAAAACTGTTTCAGGGTGACGATCCAATTTGGTTAGCAAAAGCTCCGAATGTCAGAAGTTAAGAAAACTGATATCGTTGAAATTGTCATCGAAGCTATCCTTAAAATATTTAGCGTTGTTTTGCATATAGTGTGTCCTCCTGTCCCAATGGTTTACAACGCAACCTACGAAGCAACCGGGAGACTGACCGGCGACACAGTAACGTACACTTGCCACATCTTGTATGAGATAGACGATGTGGAAAAGAGGACAATCACTTGTGAAAATGGAACTTGGGGAACCCTCCCCTCTTGCTTGGGTAAGAATTCTGATTGTTGAACTGATTTTAAATAGTAGTTTAGCCATTTTTGTGTGCAGCCTTAAAGTTGAAAATGAAAAAAAATTAGATTCTCATTGGACAGCTATTCTGCAAAGAGCTCTAATGTGAAGTGTGGTTGCCCTATTTCAGTAAACTATTTTAAAAGTGATACTGTTTGGATATAAATATTTTTTTCCATTTGCTTTTCAGAAAAATTTGAGGTTCGACTTCAAACAGTAAATATTTCTGATATGTCGATGTTTTTGGATTTCAATCGCCTCAATGAAAATGAATGTATGCAATTGTGCATCAGTAATAGTTCAGTGGAATGTGAAGCTGTTCATTATATAGAACTTTCTGGGGATTGTTACTATGTGAACAAGACATGGGAAATTAAGCCATTGGGATATCTAACATATTTAACACCAGAAGGTTCCGCAAACATCTTTGGTAAATCTGGAAAAACATTCTCATTTACAAGTAAGTATGATTTCATGACTAAATATTGTTATTTCCTTCTTTATTACAATGATTTTGATGACAAATAAAGAATTATAATATAGTGGGTTGGGTATAATAGGTTGCTCCTAAGCACTTGGCTTGGGCACTTGCCCTTTAGCTCAACTGGTTTATTTAATAGATAGCGTACTTTTAAGGGGAACGTGTTATAGAATGAAACGGCCAACTTGAAACAATTGGTCACTTGTTCCTTCTTGTCTGATCACAATATCTCACTCCAATCTGGCTCAGATTTGTCCAAGAAAATAACTGATTGCAACAGATACAATATACATGTAGGCTTTGTTGGTGAAGTAATTTAAGGTTTATATTGACTGTTCTTGTAGACATGGAAAAACATCAATTCCTTGAATTTGATGAAGCCAAGCTGAGTGCTACTCCATTATACACTTACTATAACATATCACTGGAACAATGTGCTAAGAACTGCTTAGACATCCTGAACATGACATGCTTGTCATTTGACTTCACCCGAGATGCCTTCTATGGAGCGTGTCATCTGCATAACGTTCAGCAGGGTCAAGCCATCAGTGGATCCACAGGGGGCACTCCAGTGAATTTGGTCTCATTTCAACCCAATACAACAAGGCATTACCAGAAGATATTGAGTGAGCATTGCATTTTATATTGGTTTATTTGGGTTGGGCATTTTTATTGGTAAGTTATGAAAGGCTATTCTTGATCTTAAGTCCTTGCAAAAGTTGTAATGCTTGGTTGATTTGATAGTAGGTTTGTGCCTCTGTTGCTTGATTCCGAAGTAGAATATTTCTTAGTTCTAGTTGTGCTTGATGTATTATCTATTTTCATCAAGATACTTTAATTTCGTTAAACCTACATTTCTAACAAACCTACATTTCTAACAATGTGTTTGATCCTTTAGACTGCCCTCCAGTTCCGGTGGTAAACCAGGCTACAGTTGACACCAATGAAACTAAAGTTGGCACTACTGTTACTTATACTTGTGATCAGTTTGGCCACGACTTCATCCAGGGTCATCCAGGCAACACCACCTGCTCCAAAAAAGGTGCCTGGGGGCGTCCTCCCACTTGTAGAAGTGAGTAATCCTTGAATTGTCGTTAACCCTTATATCAGTGATTTGAGCCATAGTTGGGGGAATTAGATCTGTGCCTTTTGCAGCCTCTGGAAACAGATTGGCTGTGTCAGAAAGGGAGGAAAACAACTGGACACTTTGACTTTGACATATTTTTTTCTTCATAAGACCTTCTGTGTAAGAGCCCTGCATCGTCATGCCGCAATGTTGCCACTTGCCGCTCATGATGTGATTGCAGCATGTGGTGTAGTCATTTACAACTTCACGAAGTTCATATGCACGAAAATAAATAAATATCAATACTGTACTTTTATTTCCAGATATTTGTCCCTCGGGCTGGTACATGCATGGAGAATGGTGCTATTCCTTAAAATCTGTGAATACAACATTTGATTCCGCAAGACAGACATGTTTGGATGAAGCAGCCATTTTGGCACCCATCTACTCCCTTGAGACTGCCGAATTTTTGCAAAAACTTCGGTAAGAATTTTCTGACATGCCACTCGAATGGATGCTTGTCCAGTTTATGGTTAAAGTGATTTGTCTTCAGATTGATAATCGTTCAAAAACAAGAGTCTTCGATTGATTCAGACAGCCTGCATACTTAGGTAGATGCTCTATGTAATATGACATGCATGGCTAATTTTCCAGCCAATTACAAGGTCCATTATATATGGGTTATTATAACCAAAAAAATTCCTTGAAAACATCATAGAACTGTTTTCACCTCCATGAAAATATGATGTCCTTAGACTACGCACCACAGAAGTTTTTCTTGAGTCTATCCTTTTGACTTTTGCTGTGAAGGTGAATGCGCAATGTATTCTGGATAACACTCTTGACCAAAAAAATGGAATAGAATACATCTGCAGTGGTGTGTCACTGTAAGTTGAATAATTATCACACATTGTTAACTGTTTCTCATTTGTTGCCACAGTGTTCTTGAAAACCAAGAGACCATGCCTTTTTGGCTCGGTCTCTTCCATGATGGTAAATCCTGGAAATGGCAAGATGGCGTCCCGGCATCATTGTTGCTATGGGATGACGTCATGACAAGTTATGATGGAATGGAAGAAGAAGACTATACATATTGGAAAGAGAATTCTACGGATGAGAAGAGGGTGATGGTCCAATCCTATCGCAATTTTACTCGTTGGCAAACTCACAAGCTCTCGTCGACTACCGAAATGATGTCAATCTGCGCAAAGCCTGTTTCTAGTAAGTTGGATTACGGATATTCGAAATACTTTGAAAAAATTCAATTAACAGCGGTGAAAAGTAAAGGCGGAGGAAAATAAGCAGAAGAAGAAGTACCTCTCCATCAAAAGAAACTAGTTTCAAAGTCTGAGAAGAATGAAAATATTCAGGAAAAGGGATAAAGGTGGTCGATGTTGGCAAGAAAAATTATTATTTTTTATGTAATAATAATAATAATAATAATAAATACTTTATTAATCATATAACATGAAACTTGTGGTGTACAATCCAATGACAGAGACATTCATTCAAGACAACTTACACACATCAGTCATTCATCACAAAAACATTCATTCTCAGAAATGTATAATAAATGATTAATGATTAAAGTTATTGCTCATTGAGCAGACGTACAAAGGACTTGGCATATCTTGCCGTTCTGGCCCTAATTGATCTAAATCTTCTGCCTGATGGTAAATTCTGATAATGGCTATGCAGTGGATGCATATTGTCACTCGTGATAACCTTACATCTTTGTACAACACATTTTTTGTAGATGTTCTCAAGACTTGTTACTTCGATACCAAATTTGCTACAGTTTTTAACGATCCGTTCAAGTTTGTGCTTAGATGTTGCGCTGCAGTTCCCATACCAACAGATAATCGAGAAAGCTATCACTGACTGTACAATAGATGTGTAAAAGAGATCTAGGATCTTATTATCTATTTTAAGTTTGCTAAGTTGTCTCACAAAGTACATTCTTGAATTTGCCTTTTTGTATACATTATCAACATTGTCATTGAAAGTAAGTTGGTGATCGATTATTTTCCCGAGATACTTGTATTTGGTAACACACTCAACAAGTTCATCATTTATATACACTGTACAGCGGTGGATGTTCATACACAGATCTTCTAAAATCGACAATCATCTCTTTTGTCTTCTTTACATTTAGCTCAAGGAAATTATTTACACACCATTCAGTGAAGAGTTCAACATTTTCTCTGTATAGTTTGTCATTATTTGTACATTTCGCAACTAATGCAGTATCATCGGCATATTTAAACAATTGGCATGAATCATGATTAGGCTACATTTGCAGTCACATAAGCCTACGTCAAGGTTTGAACAAAATAAGATAATTAAAGGATGGACTTAAGATTTGATATTACAGAAGCTTTTTCCCCTCACCAAATCTGTTATATTGGCAGGTCTTCGTCAAACCTTTGTTTTGTTGATATTTTGGCGAACCAGTTTCAGGCATATTGCTGGGGAATAATCTTTAAATAAATTCTGAGATGTGTGGCTTTTGTAGTTTACTTTACCTATTTTAATTTCTTCAGATTTGAAATGCCCAAACAACTGGGTGGCTTTCCGAGGTTCTTGTTACTTCCTCAGCAATGAGAAAAGAACATTTTCTGATGCGGAAAATGATTGCAAGGCAGCTCTGGACACCGGTCACCTGGTGAGTCTCCATGACCACCACGAATTCAGATGGGTCTTGGACATGATGTGAGTGATTTCAGTTGTTCTAGATCATGTATTTTATGGAGAAAAGTGATATCAAATAATTTTTGTCAATAGAAAAATAACATGTCCTAGAAAAAAATCACATTCAGTCTCAGTGTCTACAATTATGAAATCATCTGTCAGATAATTTGTATTGATTATTCACCAAGGGAGAGGCAATATACATGATTTATCCCTAGTGGTATTTTGGAACCTCATTGGCTTACAGAGGTGTCGAATAGTATAACATATCACCGAGAAGCTCTGGATGTATGTCTCAAGCATCGTGTCAAACTAAGTAAAACGTTCTAAGATGAATTATGCACACCCTTGTACCTACATATATGTATGTTCTGTAAATTTGTTTACACAAATCGTTTTGAATGTTTTCGAAACACTGATAAAATCAAAAGTAAATCTAATCAAATCAAATTTCATACAATCAGGTTACATTGTACACATTTTTGTAGGAAGCAAATGGGGGTCAGTCAAGCCTGGCTTGGACTCCACAGGGATCAGGTAGGTCCAGAGGCGTACTGGAAATGGACTGACCAATCTGCCTTTGACTACAACCAACCACCAGCTTATGTCGACCAAGGAGAGCAGAAAAGCGCCATGTACCTTGACCTGGAAACTAAGCTATTCGAAAGGACCAATGATACAGATACGTACAACTACCTCTGCAAAACTAATCAAGGTAATGCTACTGAGCCTGGAGTTACCTTTTTGGCTGTGATTGCAAGGAGGTTCAAGAACTTCAAGTTGCTGCAACATATATGGTTTCACTTAAATGGATCCAAGTATTAGTTAGACACTGATTTGAAGGGTTCTAATACACTTTTTTTTTTAGTTAAATCCCTACAGACAAAAATGCATGTTAGAACCTAACAATGAGGTGTCTAACCGACTGCATTCACTTCTTTACTGTTGGTAAAAATAGAAATTTCAGAAACATATACCAAAGAATTGTTTGTCCATGTCTGTTTATTTAATATAATATGCTTGCGCCGGGCGCTCAAATGCAAAACTGTCTGTTAGCGCCCAGCATTTCATGGCTTAAAAGTATCTTATTGAGGTCTGTCTCTTTACGTTTGACCTTTTTTTGCTATATGTTATTAGGAGGACCATGTTGCGTGTGGTTTGTAACTGTTTACTGGTACCTATATCAGAAACATTTCCTTAGAATATTTTCTAGTGCCGCTGTCAGATCTGTGGGTAATTCAAGACAAACATCAAGAGCCATTTGAAGAAAAATACTGATTCAACAACAACAATACTTATTCAATGACTTCATGAACCCCTTTCTCTTGCTTTCTTCTGCTTTATACTTTATAGTTGGGCCTAGAGTAAGTAGAGTTGCTAGATATTTCTGAATTCTCTTTCTTTCCAAACTATCCCAGATGTGATTGGAGAGCCAGAAGTGCAGGACAACCAGAGATGTACTACTGATGCCTACTGTACAACAAGTAATGCTGATCTGAGGTGTACCTCAGGAGCCCAGAGTGCCTCCCCTATATGTACACACAAAGGTGAGACATTTTATGTGCAATCTAATCTCTATGATATTTCATGAAGTTGTTTGAAGGTGTTTACCTACATATACCGTATATTCTGGCATATATATATATATATATAAGTCGCTCCCTCTTATAAGGCGCACCCTGTCTTGAGACCCAAAAAACCCCCCTCCCCATGAAACCCTTGTATAAGTCACATTAGAAATCACAGGTGCCAAAATATTACACGATGGACGAATGAATTCCTTATTTCCAAGAAATACAATGTATATGTTCAGTGGGAAAAGTTTATGAAGCAGTATGTACAATTCTGTACATAAAATATCTCAATGAATTGTATAATACCATCTTAAGTATACTATGCATTTTAATCTGTTATGGTATCCGAAAGACGAAGAAGTTGAACTTCTTTCTGACTTCACGTATATATTTTTCAGATTGTCCACCAGGCTGGTTCAGCTTTAACAGCCAATGTTACCAGCCTCATCTTGCTGACTACCCCAAGAACAAGAGGGAGTTCTACAAAGCGGCTTCCATGTGTGCTCGAAGGACTCCCATGGGTAGATTGCCAGTCCCCGTCAACCAGAAGGAGATCATCCACATACTGGACAGATATGTAGGATCCACTGACACTTGGGTTGGCCTGTCAGCCCCAGAGAAGAATTTTTATGACCCACTTGGGTTTGTGGAGAAGCCACATACGTGAGTGATAGTTGTTGTATATGATATATGTAAATGTCAAAGCATGAAGACGGCCCCACCTGGTCCCAAAAGATAACTTAATACACGTCGTACTGTAATTGCCAATTTTTTATAAGTTATTAATACAGCTCAGGGAAGATGAATCTTAAGTTAGTCTAAATATTTTTATGATTGTAAATATTCAAGATCAGAAACTATAACCTCGGGTACAAATAAATTGTGCTGGCAATATGGGAGCGACTAACCTATAAATGTATGTAGATAAATTCTTTCAAGTGTAAATATCGTATCAAGCTGTTTAACAAGAAAAATTTTTTTGAAAAAAAAAAATAGGGCGATTTTATTTTGCCACCATAAGGCACTTTTGACAAATCTAAGCTTCATTTTACATGATTTAAGTGCATGTCTTTTTCTAACATATCAACCATTAATCCACATCCATACATGTAATAAAATCTGTCTGTATACATCTATCTTGCTTTTTTGCTGTCTATCTCATCAGAGCTGCAAGTTCAAGTTCTGGTGGATTTCCCAAAAAACATTTAAATTAATAGTTTCAATTCTGAATTACTTTAATGCATACAGGGATATGCACAAAAGGTTATCAACATCACTTGCTTGGTTGTGTTTATCTCAGCATTGCATTGTGTGCCCAATTAATGGGCAAATTTTTTTGAAAGGATCTAAAGAATGGAGTCAACTTGCTTGACAGTTATAGTGCAGTAGATATGTGAAAAAATCGTTCATTTTGGTATAGAAGCATGAAATTTGGCAGAGATACTCTTTAGACCATTATCTTTCATTTTAGATATAGACACATCTTCAAAAATTTCTATAACGGAAATGGCGTCCATCTTGTTCCGCCATTATCGAAAATCACTTTTTTGCCTATATCTTCGGAACTATCAATGGGAATTGGAATTTTTCTTCACCTATGTGTATGTTTAGATGGTCAAGCTTTCCATTTCTATCACTTAGACAGGTGAATTATATAAGCAGATTGAAGTAGGCAGTATTTACTATCTCTAAAAAAAGGCTAACATAACTGTAAACGGGATTGGCACAGCACACACTGGTCGATCATGACACAAATATTATTTCATACATAAAAGCCTTAAAACTGACCACTTCCTATGATATTGAGCAACAAGTATTCACATATGTACCCCTTTTCATCTGATACATTTATCCGGGCCATAAAAAACTGGATTGCGTCGAGATGCATATTTACATTATCAAGCTCTTCTATAAAAAGTCTTGAACTAGGCCTAAATGTTTATGTCACGGAACGCCCGGAACGTTAACCTTTTTTTCACTGTGGTCATATTCTTTCATACTTTCTGCAGATATTGTAAAAGTGACATGTTGGAACAATTGTGACATATTGGTGCATCTTTATTTTTAGGTGCATTTGCTTGATACTACAGTAATGCAAAATAGAATGTGGTGGTGGTGGTTGTGTGACACTGGACAGATGTGATTTGTGTGCTTTTAGTTGTGGTTTGGTGTAAGGCCTATTGATGAATTGAAAATGGCCAAAATTTCACTTAATATACACACTGAGTGGTTGCAAAATCACAGCAATGCTATCATTGTTTTAGGGAGATTCAAAATTCCTATGGGATGATGTATCACCATATGAATGTTGCTAGAAGTGCTTAGAATAATCTGAACCCTGGGCAAGTGCCTATCGTGAATTTTGATCAGCAACTATTCGGTCTGGCAAAGCAGGTCCAGTGGCAGTGGCTGGCATGGCCTGAAAACCACAGAGATCTTCTCACTGAAGATAATTGGAGATTGGCTGGAGGACAGTGGATGGGTGGAAGCAATTGTTTAAGCTGGGGTCATTTCTGGCAATTCTGTAAAGTCTGATTCACAGATTTTGACACTTTAGTAGCTTGTGTAACCATACCATTAGGCATTACACCTCAGCTATTTCATTGTTAAACAGGGGTAAGGCCAGGTAATAGGGGTATCAGACAAGCCATCGACCAAAGCTCAAAGTGCAACAGGAGTTGAGCTACGGCAAAATGTCATAGTGTTGGACGTACACCGTGTGAGTACATTCGACACCATGACATTTTGCTGCACAAGCTGCTAAAGTGTCAAATCTGTAAATTGAACCTTACGGAATTGCCCATCTGCTGGAATTCTTATTTGAAGTCTTCCCATGGAACAAGGACAATGTATCTTCATCAGTTCAAAGCTGCTAATCTTATCATGTTTTATTAAAAGCCTATTCCATTTATCAATTTGAGCTTTGAATGGATGACAGTGTTCTGTAATTTGATCAGTGGGTGGATGAGTGTAGAAAGAACCATCGTCAGTTTTGGTTCTTACATACAGCATTGTGCCAAGAACTTCTTGTGCTTGAACTAGTGTGGTCCTCCTGATGTGGATACTTTATATTGTATGTTGATAGTTTTGTCAGGCTAACCCCAAGTGCTTCAGTCTTGATCACTACAATTATGTCTGTTGTATTGGCTCTGTGTGGACAAACCAAACATGGTCACTCTTCAGGAACGGCACCCAGAGATTTACAGGAAGTTTAAAAGACCTGCAGAGTATTTTCATCTGCCACTGTTGACCAAGCACATGAACAACACAATGCTAATATGAAGGGATATGGTGGCACAATTGGACTAAAGGAGAACTGAGACTCATTGCATCAACGGATGGTGTCTGGAGCAGAACCTAGTCGTCTTATTGCTGAATATGAGAAAGATTTAGTGATCAGGAAAGTAGGGATGTCATTATGAGCAGTCTGAAGTATTCTAAACTAGCATTGCTGCACAAATCACCAATCTTATCAAGGTGTTTGAAATTATGGGCAGTTCCTTCCTTGATGAAAAAGTGCTTGTTAACGGTTGATACAAAGCAAGTAGCCCAAGAGAAAGTTGTGGATGAAGTGAGAATCTGATGCGGAAAACATTTGGAAGCAACAATATGACAGACAGACAGACAGAAATGTTTATTTGACATGAATTATTACAATACAAATACAGTGAATTCCATAAATGGGTGAGACATATGTCAATGAGAGGTTATTAGCAGACAAGCCAATTACTGACCCAATAAAGAAAAACAAGTAGCTGCTCTTTAGTCAACCTTCATCTAAGCTTCATTCAAAGACCAACTTCTACTCACCTAATTGAAGAGTGACTGCTCTCTTTTTTCAAGTCTATATATACAGCATGTCAAACATGTGATGGAGCTTTTAAATACTTCTAATATATAATATGAAAACTAAACATATCCATCATCTTCGTCTGTTCATAGTAACTTTTCGTATTGGAAAGTACACATAGTCTGATCTGCCTAGAGGCATTCAGTCAATTTCAGTGACCTGCAATCTCAACCTTCTGATGTGGAAGATATCCTGTCTAATATATAGCTGCAATAGTCAAGATGTTGAACCTGGGATATTCAAAATATTTGACAGGTATGCTGAAAACATTTTGTTTTGTACATAAGAAAGCAGCTTCAAACTTCTATTGGAGTAGAAGTGATCTGGGACAGATAACTACTTTCCACATATCATGAAAAGTAACACAAGACATAGTTGTAGTTCTGATACTCATGTCAGAGTAGATGATCACCCAAGGTGCCCTCAAACTGGTAGCAATTCTTGCATGTAAGCGGGGAACAAGACCAACCTGTTCAACTTTTTGGCAGAGAATATAGTGAATATTGAAACAGGAACAAGTTTTGACCACTCTGGAGAAACAAGTGTCATCCATTAGTATTGACCTGTCACACCTTATGCCATTGTATTTACAAGGAAGCTGACCCTGAGCCGCTCCTGCATATAAGTGATTCAGAAGTAGTATGCTGTATGAAGTCTTCAAAAGTTTTTGATCAGACCAGTTGATAATGCTGAGGTAATTCTGGCTAACAAGGAGGGGGATGCAGAGCAAGGAGGGGGTGTTGAGCAAGAAGGGGGTGAAGAGCAAGGAAGGGGTCCAGAGCAAGGAGGGGGTACAGAAAAAGGAGGGGCACAGACCCAGGAGGGGTAGAGAGCAAGGAGGGGGCACAGAGCAAGGAGGGGGCACACTTAGAGACCCTTGTTGCTCTGCACCCCTCCTTGCTCTTCACCCCCTTGTTGCTCGAAGAGCAAGGAGTGGGTGCAGAGCAAGGAGGGGGCGCAGAGCAAGGAGGGGCACAGAGCAAGGAGGGGCACAGAGCAAGGAGGGGGATGCAGAGCAAGGAGGGGGTGTCGAGCAACAAGGAGGTGAAGAGCAAGGAGGGGTGCAGAGCAACAAGGGTCTCTAATTGTTCCCCCTCCTTACTTGGTGCCCCCTCCTTGCTTTGCACCCCCTCCTTGCTCTGTGCCCCTCCTTGCTCTGCACCCCCTCCTTGCTATTCTGCCCCTCCTTGCTATTCTGCCCCTCCTTGCTCTGTATCCCCTCCTTGCTCTGTATCCTCTCCTTGCTCTGTGCCCCCTCCTTGCTGTGCCCCCTCCTTGCTCTGTACCCCCTCCTTGCTCTGTACGCCCTCCTTGCTCTGCACCCCTTCCTTGCTCTTCACCCCCTTCTTGCTCAACACCCCCTCCTTGCTCTGCTTCCCCCTCCTTGCTCTGTGACCCTCCTTGCTCTGTGCCCCTCCTTGCTCTACGCCCCCTCCTTGCCTATATCTTGTAATCCCTCCGAGAAAAAATGTGATGAATTGAACATTTTTTTATTGTTTGAATCAGGTCTAGATAACAAACCCGTCCGCTCAACATGCTGGAAATATTCCTGATTGTCATTGCAAATTGATTGTATGTTTTGATATGCATCTCATCATAGTATGGAAGGCTCTGACAGAACTGGAAATTGATGATTCATTCTTTGGCCTATATATCTTGTGATACCTCCCAGGACTTTTTAATTAATTTTAAACTTTTTTATGGATTCTGTCACTTCTATATATATTGATTGTATGTTCACTTGTAAAGCAATACTGTATTAGTGTAACACAGGTATAATAGGCCCATACACTCCGATAGGCCTGTATTCTATGATTCAAATGGATCTATATTGTTAATTTCATGTATATGCGTTTTTCGTGGGAACATCAATTGATATCATGTATAGTGATTTTGCATGGTGATTATCTTGACGGTTTATAAAATTGACTGATGCAGATAATCCATTTTCACACAGCATTTTTTCCTCACCTGGGAACATTCAACTTCTACCTGAAGTCTCATTTATCCAAATGATTGGGATGTGTGGATGAGCGGTGTCATTCACAGGGGAATCCCCAGAGATCTCCACCTAGAACGTGCTGTAAACACTGGCCATGAAATAGACTTTGATAAAACCAAATTATTGACATGGAATCTGAGTGATTTAGAAGAAGCCATCCACATCAGAACAAACAGTAGCAACTTAAATTGGGATCAAGGATGACACCACCTGAAATCACCTGATGACAGAGGTCCAACTGGAAGTTTCGGGGCCCCTTGGGTCAGCGTGGTTGGGCCTCCATCGGGAGCTACCCGCGCATTGAAATTTGTATTATAATGTTACTATCTTGGGGGTGGAGCCCTAGGTATGTCCCATAGTAATTGAGCCACTGCATGATGACCTGCAAACTATCTACTGGCAACTCATCCCACACTCACAGGGACCGGAAAGCGTCTGATGAATCCCATCAATGGATTTTTCTTGACTTTTGATACCTATTTTCTTAAATAAAATGCAATATGGTTGTGTTTCTACTTAGATAGCCTGACCCTTAAAATATGGGTGTAGACACAATCATAAAGCCCCTATCTTGATTAGTTCTCCTGATATTAAGGAAATTCAATTTTACGGTAATGGCTGAACAAATATGGCTGCCACAGGTCTTACAAGTGCATATAGACCATTTTTCTATACATTACTGGATAGCCAGACCATAAAAACATGGGTATAGACACGATCATAAGTTTTCTATCATGCTTAGTTGCCATGATATCAAAGAAACTGAGTTTTCGGGTAATGGCCGAAACAAAATGGCCGCCATAGGAGTTACGGGAATTTTTGAGAATGTGTCTATATCTAAATTTTTTCTTTACATACTTAACTATCTTTGTGCAAAATTTCATGCTTCTATACCAAAATGAACGATTCATCTGATATTTTCTACATATCTACTGCACTATTAGGCCTACTGATCATTTCTCCAAGATTTGACAGCAGCAATTGATAAGGCTTTATGTGTATTACAAGTGAAAAAGCTTGAAATACAGATGTACCCTTAAGCACAGAGCCTTAATCTCCCACTGCCACGCTTCATTGCACAGAGGAAAAAGTGGGTCACAGGCTCATGCAACAAAAACAGCTAATACAGTAGTGCCTGCATTTAACTGAGACTAAAAAAGGTTTTGGTGCAGCTTTTATAGCCCGGTAAGCTGCACTAACATTAGAGGGGTCTTATTCAGCATAAAAGAAATATAATATATCCAGTTTCAGGTCTGCATGCTCTTAATTGCATAAAAAGATGTGGCCTTAAATTGGGATTCTTCTGTATTACTTACATACTTTGATGACGTTTTTGCACACCTGTTGGCAGATTTTCTTTCAGGGGTGATGAACATACTGAGGGCTCCTTGCAAAGAAAGAAAGTATTACAATACATAACAGCGATTGGCCTGTGCATCGCCCTAAAAAAATATATATTTAGTACACACAAACTGTCTTTTGACATTGAGCTAGTTTTGTTGTCTGAATCTATACGAAAATCGATTATTCGCAAAGAATAGTCTGTGCCATAATCACACTCTAAACACAGGGTGTTCAAGACGACAACTCTAGAGTGGTAATTCCTGGCGCCTAAACCGACAACTCCTTGAGTCAAAATTACTTAAAGGTTGTCAATGTGACAAATATTTGATTAGTAAGCTGTACCACTCTGGTAATCAAAGCTACCAGATGGTGATCAAATTGACTACCTTTTGGACACTTTCATAGTCAACATAGTCATTTTGATTATGATAGAATAGTCAAAATGATTTTCCAGGAAGTCAGTACCAAATTTTTGCAGCCATTACAGCCCTAACGTAGTCATGAACTAGTCGCATTGACAACCAAATGTTTAGAATCTACTTTCTAGACATTCATGTTCATCCATTTTCAGGTATTTAGGCCTCTCCAGAAACTTTACAGTGGAAAAGTATGCCAAGGCTGCCTACTATGACATCTACAGGGGATTTGGCTCCTGGTATACCACAAATATCCAGAACAGGAGTCAGGTTGTGTGCCAAGCACCGATTAAACCACTTGAAGGTTCGTCTTTCTTCACTGTAAAATTTGAATGTTGAGTCAGCTTACATGATTGAGTCAATTTGAGTGAGATGGTTGCACAATTCCTTTGAGCTAACATCGCTTGTTGTTTTAAGTTACAATAATGAAGATATTATCTTAGCTGATAACAGCAAGCTATGTTAGCTCAAAGGAATTGTGCAACCATTTCACTCAATCATTCAATCTAACTCAAAATTAAGAAAAAGCATACACTACACTAGTGACAATACTATTTACTGCAGATATCAGAAGCATGGAATCAGAAGTGGCTGACAAAACATGCTTTCAGTAATAAGAGCTCAGCACCCAGAAAGCTGCACCCAGAAAGCATGACTTACTCAACCGCTTCTGAAACCATGTTTATGATATGCTGGAAACTAAACCAGCAGGGTCATTCACTGCTAACTGTTAAGGGTATGTTAGAGCCAGTTTCCGAGTTGAAAATAGTTTCAAATGAATTACCATGAATTCCGCAAAAAAATCTTAATGATTCATCTGAGCAATATGATCATATTTTTATGTCAGAGGGAAAATACATTGGATGCTTCAAGGATAGTGCTACTGCTCCAGACATCAATGAAAAAAGATATGAATCTTCATCCATGACGACCAACTTGTGCATGGAAAGTTGCAAATCCAAGGGTTATATTTATGCAGCTTTGAAAGTAAGCATATACACTATAATTATGAATAAATTAAATTTTAGCTATTATAAAAATGATTTTATGAAATAGTCTGAACTCTATGCAGGTTGCCGTATCACACCAATCTCATTCAAATTTAGCATACAGTTTGTATAATTTAACTTGAGACGAAAAGACTTTTGGTGGCCTACCGTGCTATTAAATTTTAATATTTACTAAAATAAGGTAGACTTCTGTTTTTTATTCTTAATCAGAAAGCCTGTAGATGCACCGCTTAAAGTCTTGAACATTTTCTGTAAAATAATCATTATAAAGGTCTATTGCAGGTTGAATTATCTGATTTATAAGACCATTAAAAGTCAATGATGAAATTGTCTTTCTCCACAGAATGGAAAAAACTGCTCTTGTGACAACATGTTTGGGAGGTACCTGAAGGCAGATAACAGCAAATGCAATATAACCTGTGCAGGAAGACAATCCCAAATTTGTGGAGGAATAAGTTATAAAAGCATCTACAGGGCATCAGGTAAGGATTTTTACCATGATTCATATTGTAAGAGGCCTCTTATGAGGGGGTGAGGGTGATATAGGTTTACATCCTGTATTTTTGCACTGAATATGTTGATAGAGGAGACAGGGACCATGGTATCGAGGCGAGGTGCGCTCTTGGTACATCCTGTACAGACATTCGAAAACACAGATCATGTATATAATACTCATTAAGGGATGGGATCACTTGGTTCAATTGATAGAGGTTTTTAACACATCAAGACTTGAGTTATTTCTTCTACTCACCAGCATCACAGTGTCCCCCACTGTCAACAACACGATACTCAGGTGACCCGAACCGTTGTTTTATGCCGGCGACGTACAAGGCCAGCTATCACAGGGCTCTCCATGCTTGCGCGCAGTCTGGAGGAGATCTCGCAAGAATCAAATCTCGGGATGTTCAGATGTTTGTCCATGAATATGTGGCTGATCTTAAAAATGGGTAGGTGATTTTACAATAATTGTAGATTCAAACAATCACCAAAAATTCTGCAATTATCACACATATTTGTATGATTATTGCAGAAATTCCTAAGAAAATTGTAAAATTTTTCAGATAATCTTAGAATTTCTGAGATTATCTGAGAAAATTTCTACGATTATTACAGAAACTTTGGTAATCTAGATTATGCAATTGATACCAGAGGAGCTTCATAGGCAGAAAATCGGTTAGGTCTATCCAAGGACTAAAAATTAAATAGCTCTTATGTCATGCCTGATTGGTGGTATTTGTTATGTATCAGTTTGAATGGCACAACTTACTATTGAAACAAAGAATCGTGAGTTGGTGATTTATTGTTTGCTTGAATTTTAGGCTTGGTGTTAGATGGACAAGCCATGCTCTCAGCTTCATCGAATTATTGAGTCAGCTGAACTATATTGCTGGTGTAAATTGGCCTATATTAGACTCATGATTTTATGCTATTGTTTAAAAGAGCAAGTAAATTTTCTCTTGAGCTATGTTTCAGAAAATGTGTAAATAAATATTGATTCATCAAACTCATTTCTACATTTTTGTCTCTGCAGGAAAAAAAGGTTGCAAAGAATAGCATTAAGATATATGTTCTTCAAAACAAATCTGATAATTATGATCCTGTTGTACATCAACTAGTGACAATTTAGAGTGTTGAAATTTTTTCTACACACTGTAAAATTTTAAATTTGAGTCAGCTTAAACAATTGAGTGTGATGGTTGCACAATTCCTTTGAACTAAAAAAGCTTGAATTACGTTATGACAATGGATACTGTCAGACTGATTATCAATACTCAGAACAACAAGCTATGTTAGCTCAAAGGAATTGTGCAAGCATCTCACTCAATCATTTTTAACAGCGGACTCAAAATTTCAAATTTTACAACGTAATAGTGGTGAAAAATGTAAAAGGCAAGTGAGGAAGTGTCTAGAGTGTAGATTTATTTCAATTAAAAGAGAGAAGATGACCAATGTAAAAGTATCTTTGATTTCACAATTTTAATTAACCTCACAGAAAATAAATAACTAATTTCACTACTCATATCTATCGTGTTTTTACAGTGGAAATAAATCTTACTGGTTTGGATTACACATGATGTCGTCAAAAATTTCGGCGACAGATTATACCAGGCAGAAGTGGCAGAATTGGGGAGATTCATTACCAATAAATAATGTGGGTATATGCTTCTTCGTATTTTAAAGTAATTATATATTTTTGAAACAGCTCTGCAGCTTATGTTTGCAGAAAAAAACATTATATCAGATAAACAAGAACCACTAATCAAATAGCCTGTATGGTTCATATTACACTGAGTGAAACAGGCGCATGAATACCATAATACCATGGTAGACAGTACAAGTGTATATTATGTAACTTGAATTTGGAGCTTACACAGTATATATGTCTGTCAATGACTTCACTTCTGCTTGTGGAGTGAAAGCTGACGAGCTAAGTGCAAATTTCACTGTGAAACAGTCCTTTCTTTCTTGCTCAGTAATGAAACAACTGTAACTGAACAAATCTTATCAAATCATATTGTTCTTATAGTTTGTTAAAAAGCAAAATATCCTGTCAATTCTTGTGAACTGTCGAGGATGGAAATAATACAAATCTTGGCTTGACATTGTCTTGCTTCAGCAACAAAGTGGTGCTTTTGAAATGGACGAAGTTGCTGATTGGAAGACACACGGAATCCAAGCCAAACATTATTTCATCTGCGAGTTTTATGAAACTGACTTTTCAGGTAAGTCCTTGGAGTTTTTAAACCACATATCATCTCCATTAAGTTAATTTTTTAATTTATTTATTATTTAAAAAAAAATTAGTTTTAGGGTTTATTTTAAAGATGAACCTCAAGTTCATTTATCGTAGAATTCATTGAAAGATGTACATGTAAAGATATACTTCATCAATACATTTAAATTTGTGATACACTTTGTTCAAGTGCACATACTTAAATAGTTGTACGTTTTGTGCCAACAGATTAACTCTGTTATTGAAGTTCAATATTAATATAATGGAGTTTATTTTAGTCAGTGTCATCAATATCTGAGTTAAGCTTGTTTTACAATTTCATATTTTGAAGTATTTTGTTAATTTCAGTGAAGTATTACCAGAACATCACCTTTGATGAGCGATATGTCAAAGTGAACTTCTCTTCTACGGCTGGAGTTCGTCATGAAGCAGCATCCTTACACCAACCGTTCATATGGTCATCAGCGTATGGAAAATCCTGCTTCGGAGATCCTTCTATTTGTGATGAATTCACAATGATGTATTGGATCAAAGTCAACAGCACTGAGAAGCAAGTCATATTCACTGCTGGAGATAGCTGTTCTGATGTGTCTCATGGAGACGGGTTATGTTTCTATGTTATGGATGGCAATTTTTGGATGAACGAAGGCCTGGGCACAATGTTGTTCAAACATAAGGTTGTAGTGGCAGGAGCTTGGTTGGGAACATGGACCCACTTCATGCTTATTTACAACAAATCACCGAAAAATTATGAGTTTTATGTGAACAGGACTTATGTCCGGCACTCTACGGTTGAAGTGCCTCGTAAGCTGGACCACGTCCGTCGTTATGAAGATGAGCGTTTTGGACGTGATGTGCACGGTCTTCATACTGGTTCTTTGATTTTGGATGAGATTCATCTCTATGGGAAGAAGCTGAAAGCTTCAGAAGCTCAGGAAGTGATAGGTACTTTAATTTTTGCTTATTTGATCAGGGTTTAAAAGAAATTGTAAGGATTCTTGTATTTAGGAGGACTTCGAAAGCTAAATTCTTACCTTTTTATGATTTTGATAGTTTTCATTTAAAGATAGATGATTTGGTGCTTGCTTCTTGAAATCCTAATTGTAGGTAACCATAACAAAACAAAAAGGGGATTTGCATGTCTTGTAATACCGGTGTCACGGTAGTAAAAATTAGCCTATCTTAAATTTTATATCGATTTTGTTTTCAGAGGAATCATTACATGACATCCATAAAGACTGGCCTAAGGCATGGGCTGCCACCACTTCATCTGATATACTTCTGCGAGGCTCTGATTCCACGACTGGAATAAATGGTCGTGGAGCTTATGTCATGCAGCGAGATTCTGCTCTTTTATTGGGAGCCACCAATCCAGCGTGTTTGGGCAGAAAATCTTGTCTTTGCTCCATGTTAACATGGTGGATAAACTTCGATGGAAATGCGATTGACTCTCCGAGCAATATATTCATCTCCACAAAAGGCCAGAATGAGCATGATGACGGGTTGACTCTCCGGTATAACGGATGGACTAACAGAGTCGTTGGCTTGGACAGAACAAGAGATGCTGTCTGTGAATACAGCTTCCCTTTGACTTCCAATGTCTGGCACAACATGGTCTACCAGAAGGGAGTCTGTGGTCTGAT
The DNA here is from genome assembly GCA_026936325.1 of Platynereis dumerilii. NCBI lineage: Eukaryota > Metazoa > Annelida > Polychaeta > Phyllodocida > Nereididae > Platynereis > Platynereis dumerilii. Next base: position 78,209,852 of record JAPTHN010000002.1, on the reverse strand, counting down.
TGTCGATGGAAATTTTGTCAATGGAACAATTCTGTCGAAACCAGTTTCATCAACATCCTTCGGTGTTCCACCAAAGAGCCTCAGATTTGGAAATGGTAAGGTCTCCCAATTCTTCACAATATCCTAAATGTTATTTCTCAATTTTGGCCAGATCTTATTTTTGTATGCAAATCACCAATCTCGATGGCTTTGGGCATGCTAGTCAACAATCTTCGTGTTTTTACACCCTTTCAAAAGTTCAGTGTGAAATAAAAAAATTCAAAATGGAATTTATCCCATACCAGTACCAAAACAAAAGTTAAGTAGTATCCACAAAATATTGTAGATAAAAGGAAAAAGAAGATTTCTTTTGAAATTTTGACGACTGGATTTGTGTGATTGTAATAAAGATCTTTGATGAAATAGTTGAACAGACAACTTTGTACCAAACCATTTTCTAGAACATCGTCGGCCTTGTCCACTGTTCTTTGACGAGAAGTACATGATTGAATATACATGTAATTATAATAGAACAGGATATTTTGGTATATATATTATGTAGAATTTTATTCACATATATGAATTCAATTCAAACACCAATAGAGGAGGAGCAGACACACAAATTTAATGACATTATTTATATCTATGGACATATACAATGCTAAATATTACAAAAGTGCACAATTTAGAGTCTTCAAAAATGACTTCTTCTCTAACGATTGAATGTAAATTTTATTGCAGTTGCTTGTCCCAAAGGCTGGTATGAATTTTCTGGCTCTTGTTTTTATATTGGCCACAGCAAGAAGGCAGGGTGGGCTGCAGAACAGTTTTGCAACAAGTATGGAGGACACCTCTTGTCCAAAGAAGATGCCGGGAAACCAGGGTTATACGAGTTCTTTCTCAAGAGTAAACTCAAGTGAGTCCATGAATTTGAAACCTCATACATAATACAAGGGGCATACAACGTAAACACAACATTGCTAACTGTTGGTCACGCAGAAATAAATGGTAGAAATTATGTTGCCATAACATGAACACAATGTTGAGTTTTTTCTGACAGCATTGTGAAGCATTGCCACAACGTTGCATGCTGATATCATATCTTCGACCTTGGTTCACAACGTTGTGACAATGTCATTCTACCATACAATTCTATGTAATTTTCACAGACCTTGCGACGTTGTCACAACATTGAGGCAATGTAGATGTGCTCATTGCATAGATTGTAAGTTTAAAGTCTGAGTGCCCCCTTGATTTGGCCAAAATTTGCAATCCCACATATTAAGAATGAATGATACACATACTTTCATTCCTAAGTCATGGTCAAGCCAGAAAACATCATTCTATGCTGTTACATAAGATTAATCATACCAACTGTATTGCGGAGTGGCACGCCGTATTTTGAATTTAGCTGTCTGCTGACTTCACCAGCAGCTGAGCTAAAAATAGCACAGTGATGTCACAATGGTTTCCGCAGGCAGCTCTCTGCTGCTGCCATGCTGCTGTTGTATCGTAACCGACATTTTCAGCATTGTTCAGTTGTCAAAACTTTTCAAGTTGGATTAGAAGAGATACCATTGACCTGAGGTCACTTCACTTGGCAGAAATAATATATTTGGTATGTAACCTTGCAGCAGATAATAGAGAGATTAAATGTGTTTGTCATAATTCATATCAAGGGGGCACACTGACTTTAAGTCACTAAATGAAAATGTCTAATTTTAGGTTAAACCACAACTATCATTTGAGTCCTCAAACCGGTCGGTGCGAATACCTCATGAGTAAAAGCAGTCACCTCGATCTGTCTGGGAAAACCACTGCTGAGTGTGCAGTGTATGCTTATTTTGTCTGTCAGATGAGTAACGGAACCACCCCAGGTAAAAAAAGAAGAAATTAATTCTGATATCTATTAATTAAAACAACATTTTCTTGTGTCCTTGATAATCTGTCTAACCTTTAGCATTATAGTGTTACAAGTTCCACTTCAATTGATATAATGATTGATATAATGAATTGAGAAGCTGAAATCTGAAATGAAATTTTTCTCTCAACAACGATCAGCGACATATTTTTCCTCTAAAGTACCGACTTCTTGTGTTTTACTTAAAATTTTTCAATCATAAAAAAGTGGAATGAACGACAACATTAACGCAATGTTCATTTGATTTGGTGTTGGACATCAATTACACATTCATTTCTAAATATAAACATATATTCATCAGGTAATACATGTCCAACTGGATGGTTGTATTGGAATCGACATTGTTACTTGTTGACATCGAGCACAGTGGAGAGTTACAGTGAAGCCAGCAAGGCCTGTCTCAATGAGGAAGCAGAACTGGCCAGGATAGATCACGAATCTGAACTAATGGCTTTGTCCAGCTACACTTATAGGTAAATTGATATCATCAATTCATCAATTTCATGACGATGCATATTGAAATAGAATATATATATAGAATTGGCTTTTTTTTTGCTCGTTGCATTGGTATTTCATGTTTGCCCAAATTTAGAGCTTGAGGCCAGTACCGGATTGTATGAACGCTTAACACGGGTTGGGTTAACTCCTATAACTTATCTTCTACCTATGATTGGGTTACTGGCAAACCTTTTTTTGTCAGGTTGTAACATGAGTACAGTTAATTAAAGCTAGTTATCTAACTCATGTTCAGCAACAGACCAACCAATCACTGGCCTATTAGACCTCATGATGTCAATGTCATGGAGTGTAAATTAAAACGTGTCAGTAAGGAGTGCATAGTTTCATTCATAATGCAATTATACATTGTATTTCAACACAAAATATATGCCCCGGGTAGATATGAGGCTATGGATCGGGTGTTGCGTTCCCCTGTCCCTTGGCCATTTTACTTTAGAATTCCCTGTCCCCCATATCCCCCATCCAGAGCCTCAGATACTAACTATGAACTAACAAAGCTCCTACTAATATTCCAGACACTACAGCCTCAGGTTAACTTACTTTATAAGCCTGAAGTCCAACAAGTGGCCTGATGGCACCAGCCCAAAGCAAACCTTCTGGAATGGGGGATCTGGAGACTGTGCTGCCTTGGATTGCACCAGCCAGACAACTGCTTGCAAATGGACCAGAGTCTCTTGCACCTCACAGAACCAATATGTGTGCAAGAAATCTCAAAGTATGTACAAGGTTATTTTTGAATGGTCAGTGAATATCTTTTTTTACTATCAACCCAATAACAATTTTATATCCTTCAATTTTTTTCATATCCAGCGAGCATGATGTCATGCTGAGGTCTGGTTGTGGATCATCCTTGTGTTTGGCAATTCATAGTTATGGATCACTTACACGTACATAAACTGCAGTAATCAAATGTACAGGCTCTAATTAATTGTGTGTGACTGGATGAATTGTAAGCCTGTAATTGTGTGTGACTGGATGAATTGTAAGCCTGTATTCTTTAATAGCCAATCACGAAGATGACCCATCAACAGCTGAAGCATGACATCATGTTGTCAGTCAGTGAAGCAAATTTGAAGGATACATAGTTATTGGATGGATAATAAAGAGTAGGAAATAATATTTGACAAAAAGGAACAATGTAGCTTAGTTTTTAATAGGTTAACAGTCCAACTAGTGACTAGTAGGGTTGCCGGTTTCTTGAAGAATCGGGCAATGTAAATTTTTGAGAGTGACATGGACTTCAGAAACTTCAAAATCTATATGAAATGGAAAGTAAACTGTCATTAAATGTTTCTTCTTCTCCCTATCTTCATTTCACAAATTTTCATTTCACAATTTTTGCATTTACATCATTTTGACAAATGCATAAAACACATAAAATTATATATAAGTACACATGTATTATATATAAGTACACATGTATTCGGATGTTTAAAAACTGATATTATATTATATCATCTTTTCATTATATCTGTGTATCCGTTGTGTTGCAGAACCGGCTTGCCATAGTGGGTGGACTGGCATACTGAATCGTTGCATGAAAGTTTACGCCGCCAACAAGAAGATCAAAGATGCAGTCCACCTGTGCTCAAATGAAGACTCCAGCCTTGTCGGGTTCACCACTCAGGCTCAGTGGGATGAGATTAAATTGAGGTTGAGTCTTTCCTCAGGTGAGATGGGATTCATTGATGAAACAGTAATTAATCCTGAGAGATTGGCATTACACTGTAAAATTTGAATTTGGAGTCAGCTTAAATGATTGAGTGAGATGGTTGCACAATATATTTGAGTTGACATAGCTTGTTGTTTTAAGTTATGATAATGGACATTTTATCATAGCTTGTTGTTTTTAGTTATGACAATGGACAGGTTATCATAACTTAAAACAATAATTTATGTTAGCTCACAGGAATTGTGCAACCATCTCACTCAATAATATAAGCTGACTCAAAATTTCAAATTTTACAGTGTAGGCCAACATTTGTCTTCTTGTGATCATGGGATACTGGCATCTCACTGATATGATTACAGGTGATTTCATTAGCACACGATTCTGGTCATTCACACTTAATGGTGAGAAATCAATGCTAAACAGGGACTTACTACGTTTGATATATGAGATGTGTGACGTTCTATTACTTCTATACCAATCAGATTAACTAAAAATGCTGTGTATTTTGTGGCTAAGAACTTGAGAATCGCGTACTAATGAAATCACCTGTAATGTTTTAAAATTCCAAGGCACATGTCAATTTTCAAACTTCGATGTTCATTTATTTAGAGAAAAATAGATGGTTGGGATGATCATGATTGTACAAAACCTGCCCAATGGTGATTTGAAGCATTTTGTTGAGTCCCTGCGTCCCTGCAATTTTATACCCAAAAAGTCTATCAGCCCTTGTATTGAGATGACAAGATCTAGTTATAAAGCTATGTTTTCCATACATACACACACCTTTCTGTTAATTTCTGTATTAATGTGTCATCTATTACAGGGAAAACCTACTGGACTAATCTAACCAGGACTGTGGACAGAGTAATTTGGACCAATCGAGGTTTCAATGTCTCCTTAGACAAGACACCATCGTATTCCGCACAGAAACCTTATGTCGCTTGGACGAACCACAATTTTGTCCTGAAGAGCAGCAGCGACAAGGCATATGTCATATGTGAATATAGTAAGTAGTTTTTTTGTCTAATAAAATATACATTATATAGGCTTACTTGTATACTTTGCCAAAATATTTTCCACTGACATCCCAAATGCCTCAAGCGTCATTCTTTATGACCTCACATGGTATTCATAATTCATGTTGTCACTAATTTGGTTATCCATCCACTCAGGCTCAGTTTCAGTTTTCTCCATTTGGGAAAAGTCAACCAGTTTTTAGCATACCCCCCCCCCAATTTTCAGAAATGACAGCCCTGGGCTTAATTCCAAACCCCATGGGATGTTAAAAACATTGTCTCAACTGAGACATCTGCCATGTATGTTCCACTTTCTGTATTTCAGATAACAGCGCTCCTTCTTTCTCAGTGGATGAAATTCGCTTCAAAGAAGATTCCATAAAACAAGATGATGCTTCGATTGCTGCTGCTGAATTTGGTGAGTGATCACATGCCTGGATTCTCACTGACACGATAAAGCTCTCAATTTATTTCAAATATTTCCATTTGTCTGTGTTCCTTTCTGGCCCAAGAATTGAATATTATATATCAAAGTAAAACTGTAAAGTTGCAGTGTAATTTATATAGATGTCAGAAAACATTCTGTGCTGGTTTTTTTGCTCACTTAGCTCTGCAGCTGTGTGTCAAGTTTTGAGATAAGCTGTGATGTGACCAGATGTTTTGCTGGTCTTATTTCAATGTGTTTTGGCCATGCACATATAAATGAAGTGGTATAGTGTGATCAAATATGTTTGATTTCAATTAAATGTTTTGATAGTATATGACCAAACAGCCATCATTAGTCATGTGGCTCTGTGGCTTAGTTGGTTAAAGCGCCTGTCTAGTAAACAGGAGATCCTGGGTTCAAATCCCAGCAGGGCCTTTTGTCGGGTCCAGAATCAAATTGTAACGATTTTTTAATAGTGCTGGGTTTTGAAATGGTGCAATGCTGATGTTTGTCACTCATTAAAAGACGAAAGAAGTGATCGATGTGCCTCGAAATTTGATCTACCCCAAACAGGTTATAAAATAAGAATGCAACGATCCCAAAATGTGCAGTGATCAATCTGAAATGTGCAGTGATCAATCTGAATTTGTGTAGTGATCAAATTCACCTTTTTGTGCTAAATTATGGTGAACTGTGGAGTGTGGAGTCCCCACAATATACTTAGTATTTTAACCAATTTTATATTTTTGTCTGCCTGATGATGGACATCTTTTGGAAATTTGTTATGCTTTGATATCATAATGCCATCCCTTAAGGGGCTATGGACTTTACCCCAGGACAAACTTTTTTTTCGCTCGCGGCGCGTCGACGAACAATTTTTTCGCATGCGCACTTGCGACAAACTTTTTTATTGGAATTTTAACATTACGGTACCCTAGCTACAGGTGGAAACAAACTTTTTTTAAATTTCCATGTGCTGAACAAACTTTTTTTTTCAGTGTCAAGTGGGAAAAAACCTTTTTTTTTTTTCACCGAATATCCATAGCACCCCCCAATGATCATCTGGTCAGCCCCTAAGAACACCAATTGGTCATCCATATTAATGGCGATAGTTCGCGCAAGACAATACGTGCAGTGATCAAATTTTCTTATTTTATACCCTGACCCCAAATGCATTATCATGGCTTTAACAGTGGTCATCTGGTTTAAATTAACCTGTATGTTTTGGAGTGCTTAAACCATCACTTGATGAATGTATTGAATTGGAAGACACACGCCACTGAAATCCATCTCACTTTTATTTGCAGCCAGTCTGAATTCTTCTCTTGAGTTTGACATGGAGGCATTCACCTCTTCCAACAAGAGGGTCACCGGTTTGCTCTACCAAGGCACCCAGGCTGCCCAGGACCACATCTGTACTGCTTCAAGCTCCTCTGTTACTGTCATGCAGGATGGTAAGGACATCTTTTCAAATTAACTGTAGGTCTAGCTGGTTGGATTTACAAAAAGGGAAACTTGTTTTAAAACAGGCCAAGAAACATACATAGTGGTTGTACTTGTAATGGGTGAGATATTGCATTGTTGTTGGTGGTTTGTGCCTTTGTGTTATATCATTCGTCAGTCTACACTGAGTAGCAAGTTTGCATATTTCTATGCCCACAAAGATCCAAACAATATTTATGTGGAATATTGGAATATGTTCACATTTGGTTTTAGCTAACTGCTGCCAAATGTCTGTAGAACGTTCACACTTGTTATGTGGCTCTGCTGCAATTTCCCACAGCGCATCCAAAGTGGGTCCAAACCCCACCCAGGCCATGTCCAGAGGTGTCTGTGATCAAAATAATAATTGATATGATTAACATTTACAATGGTGAGTGCTGGTGGGCAGATTTATCTGGAATTGGCGCTATGTAAAAGAGATAATATTATAATTACATATTACAGAGTCTGAATTCGCAAGAACTCACAAGAACAGAGATTGACAATGTAATTGTTGATTAGCGTATTAATAATTTTGTTTTTGTAGTATTTCCTATTATTTCATCGCTATTTTCTTATGTATACCTTCAGTATGAATAAACATGATGTATGTAATGTCATGTTATTATAGTTGTTCAAAAAATTAATTTGATGAATATGTATTCAGTAACTTTTAGTTGGTCGATCCGTCTTTGACATTTTCATTTGAAGAACATTTGGTAACTTTGTGAGGAACCGCCTCGCCCTTCTGGTTTGAAAGGTTCATGTTATGTTACATTTCAGGAGTTACTGGTAATGCTCTTCACCTTGGCAGAGGTATGAAAATAACATGTTCACAGAAGATACCAGGATGCTTGAGTGACTTAGCTGCCTGCCATTCTGGGATAACCGTTGCTTTCTGGGCCAGGTTTGGAGATGGCATGGATGTTCAGTTTGTCCAATATGGAGCCTTCAGTGGGAAGGGTTTCAAGATCAAATATTATGGCGCCGGGTGAGTGGTAATTTCAATATGCCTCATCAGAAGAAACTAGGGATTTTTCCCGAAAAGGACTAAAAATTTTACGGAGGGTCCCTGAAGAGGTACTAAGCTAAGGATTCCCTTAACTAAGTACCTCTTAAGGGACCCTCCCTAAAATCTTACGTCCTTTCGGGAAAAATCCCTACTAACCATCAATGATTACCGTTCAGTATGGTTAGCGCTGGTTAGCAGGTTTATCCGGCATGGGCGCTATGTAAATTCAAACTACATTCAAAGAACTAAATAATCTATTGAACTCTAAAAGACACAGATATGGTAATTTACCCTTTGGATCTTTCCTTTTTTGTTTTAATTCAAGGGACGACAACATCAAGGCATACTTCTGGGACAGATATGACGAATGGTTGGCTGAAACTGACATTGTCTCTCCAAGCCAGTGGTACCACATTGCAGTGACTTGGCATTATGCTTATGGGGCCTACATTTACTTGAATGGCCATCTTGCTGGGGTTGATGACATATCACAGAGGCATAATAAGCAGCATAGTGTTTCCCACAGTGCTTCTAACTCAGGCTCTTTGTATTTTGGGTGTTCAAGCTGTGGAGCATTCACAGTTGATAACTTGAAGATTCAATCTCACACCTGGAACAAAGACAAAATAGCCAATGACATAGGTAAGAATGTGTTTCTTGTTTTATTAATGCCCAAGACTTTCAATAGTTTTTGTAAATGGGATTTTACAGATCCAACATGCTACCTGATTATGACATAGTAGGTTTGTCAATAATGGCATCATGAAGTACAGGTTTTGATTATATTTGTTGGAATGGTGAAATTTGTTTGAAACAATCACTGATATTTCCTGTGATTGCATGGTGATAAACATATTCACTATTTGTTGACTTCTCTTTGTCTGTCTGAAAAGAATTTTTTTTCTCCAAAAAAATGCTCTCAATTCATTTCTACCTTGTAGCGTTGAGTGGGAGATTCGAAAAGACATCGTTTGACGACTTCAGTTCAGCGACAGGAACACTGGTGCATCCATCTGGTGTGACCATACTACCAGGATCTAAGATAACTACTGCCTGGAGAAATGGATTCTTTAACAATGCTGTGGAAGTCAGACATGATACCCTCAATGGAGGAATCCAGTTTCCGAAGAAGTCATTTGATTGCTTCTCCAATATAGGCGAGTTTGAATATTGATGATTTGTTGATAGTTACTCCAGATCGAATGTCATTGAGAAAGATATTCCAATTTTGAATATGAAGTCTAAAGTGTAGGGACAATATGGATATGGATGTTCAAGATTACTACTGATCACACGGAATGAGAGATCATTAATTCAACAATTTCTGACTTATTCAGAAGTGACCCAGCTGATTGGAAGTCCTTGGCACTATAAGAAAAGGTGTGTTATGACATCCTTTTTCTTTCAGACCAATGCACTGGCCCATTTACTGTTTCATTCTGGCTGCATCCGAAGGACATGGAACAGGATCAGGAATTTCTCGTCGCTAAGGCATTCGCCAGAGATGAAACATTTGAAACACTTAGACTCAACTACAACAAGTCTTTGAGTACATACAGGTAATTCAACCGTGTCAATTTACTTCTGTATGGGCCTAACTGGCCCCTGATTGTCCAATCTTCTGTTCTAAGTTTTAGTAAATTTAGTAATTTGGCATATTAATCAGCCTATTGAATTTGAAAGTCTACAAATCATGTATTGAATTTGATGAAGGATGCCTTTTCATTTCACAGATTTGAACTTCTAAGAGACAGAGTGAAACACAAGTTTGATTTCTGGATCGACCTGAACAAATGGAGTCACGTGGTGTTGATTGTGGATGTCAGAAGAGTTGTGACGTCATTGGTTTCTGTGTATGTTAATGGTTACCCCACCCAAGTGACAGAAAGTGCCAGTTACTTGCCAGAGCACCTGTACTACCTCAGAGCTAAGGAGTCACAATTGACTATTGGAGTAAAAGGGACTTATGATATGGATGATTTCTGGTTTGTGCATGGGATTAAGTATCCAAACTCTTTTTATGGTAAGGAAATTGCATTTTATAAAACTCTGATACAAGCTGCTGATCAAATCAAACTCCCGACTTTTAAATTCGCATGAATTATATACATGTATTTTTTTTTCAATAAGACTTCAAAATGTAAACAATCACCTGGAGACTAAATTCCGAAGTCTGATATGAAGAAGATACATGAATATATATATATAGCCTACATTGAAACTGCGGAGTGTAAGACTGGAAATGGTTACAATATGAAAAAAAAACAACAACAACAAAGCTTTTACCAAGGGTGCCGGAACGGGGGGGGGGCAGGAGGGGCAGAGGGGGCAAGGTTGCCCTTTTGATCTCAAAGAAAAAACATTATTAGGCCTTAATTAGCAGGGAATTTAGGCAAACATTTTTAAGTTTGTATTCAAAATCATTATTGGCGCTATATTATTTTTGTTGCGCGAATTCCATTTGCCCCTTCTCGACCAACCGTCCCTGCCGCCGTAATTTCCTTCCGGCACCCTTGGCTTTTACTTGGTATCTTTTGTGAAGATTTTGGAAATAATTGAATTTGAAGTAATCTCTCGATCATTATTCATTCCAGTCTTAAGATCCTGCTGGGAATATTCCATGGCTGGATTCTACACACCAGGAAAGTACCAGATTGATCCTGATGGACAGATTGAAACTGGATTGGGTACAATTCTTGTTGAGTGTTTGCCAGGTCAACAAGAGGAAAGCCAACGTAAGTTGCAAACAAATATCTGCTTCACTAGAACTATAAACTTATTTAGTTGATCAGAAATGTCCTTTTTAGCAACACAGCTGCTCTTACCCCAAGAAGTTCATGCAATCTCGTTATCACTCTGGAGGTCACTCTCTTTCACCAATATCATTCAAATTTACTCTACATTCTCTGTAGGATTTTAACTTTCGACCAGTCACTTTTGGTGCCCTTCTGTGATGGAAAAAATTAAAAAGAAGCTAAAATGGACTGGCTTCCATGGGTCAAAGGTCAACCATGCCTTCTTCTTCTCCTTAGTATATCCATGACCGGTGTGCCTGTGTTGGAACCATGCACTTTCTGTGCTGCTTAAAGCACTTTCACGTTATTTTTGGTTCTATGAACATTAAAATAATTTCATACACTACGTCATTAAACTCGCCATAAAGCTAACCAAATTTCTGTTTTAGAGACAATCACTCAGATTCCAACAGAACAAGTCATGCCAATGTTTCTAACGTCTTCCGGTAGTCCAACATCCCACAAGCTGTCTATGTCTTATGATGTTGAGACAAAGTACTTGGATGCAATCAAACGTAATGCTGATTACTGTTATCAGAACATTACCTATGACCTACTCAAACAAGGTGGGTACTTTCATACATCTTTATGGGTGAATGTTTCCTTTTGTTCTCACTTCTCAGTGCCTTGTAACTGTTATATTTTTTTATTGGTTATGTAGATAATCCGAAATATACAAGCACTGTGTTTCACAACAAAACCTCAACAATGCAAATATGCATGGTTATGGGATATGGACGGGAGTGCAACGGGACTGATCCTTGATGGCCAAATCAATCCAGTCCCGCTCCCGGGCTATGGGGGTGGAATGGATCCCAGTCCTATCCCATCCCACCTGTTCAACTCCCAGTCCCGTTCCACTACAGGCCTAAAACAGATTTGGGACTCCCGTGGGTCCCATGGGAGGCGGGGCCCATCATCCCGTCACTCCCGTCCCGTCCTGTGCAGGGTCCTAGTTCTCAGGGCGTTGTAAATGTTATATTTTTTATTGGTTATGTAGATGACATGTTCAACAGCACCATCAGAAAACTGAGGTTCATGCACAAGGACTGGACAAATAGCCATTTTGATTATGATCCAATTGACTTAGAACTTACGAGGTAAGCTGTATACAGTGCTTTATTTCTCATCTGATTTAACATTATATTTTTTGCTAAATAAGAACCAACATATTTCTTCTTCATTTCTTCCTTCTGTACATTTCAGAGAGCAATATCAAGAACTGGCACAAACAGTCCACGTCACAAACCCTAGCATTTTGCCTCTTCGCCATATCATTGTTGAGCTACCCGGGCATGCAGGGGCTGGATATACTGTTGAACTGGGACCTTTGACTTGTGTGCATTATGGTAAGCTCATTGAATTATTCAGCCTTCTTTAATCATGTTCTTCTTCAATTACCGCCTGCAATGTAAGACTCACCTCCACACCATTTTTCTATTGGCGAAATCATTCGCGCACTTTGTTCAAGCGTTAAATGTGGGACCTTGTTGCTGTGAAGGTATCGCCGTACCTCAGTGAAATTGAATTTAGTTTTTGACTATTCTACAGCACAGCACAGAGCACCGACATTCATCTTCATGGGGATGAAAATCTTACGTGTTTATAGAGTGCTGCTTATAAAAATTCCCTCTGGTTCTGATATATCTCATAACTCGTCGAGGTCCAGTGGTATTCACCTTTCGTTTTGAGTTTTTCCGACTTGGCATTAATAAACTGAATGTTCATTTGACAATTTTCAGGTTGGACAGGCTACCACGTTTCCATGGAATCAATAAATGACACCAATGATGTATTGCCGTATGTAACATCCACAGATAAGGCATGTGAAGTGAATAACACCAACTGCACAGTGAAAGAAACAGAAGGGTTAATAGATGGAGCCTTGATGTTGAAGGAAGGTTCTTTGGAGGTGTCTGACTGGAGCAATAACACATGCATAGGAGATGTTCATCTCTGCTCTTTTGGCTTCTCTGTATCTTTCTGGATCTATTTTCAAAATGTGCAGAGCAATCTATCTCAAATATTCTCCAATGCCTTATCCAGCCAATCACAGACACCAATCAGAGGATTGGACATTCATTGCCAGTCAGCAAGTCCCAGTCATACGGTACGATGTTTCGCCACCTTCAAGTTCAACACGACTAAATTAGTGACGGAGTTCACCATCACCAAAAAGCACTGGGTTCACCTGGTAGTTACATGGCATGCTTTCCATAGCCTCAAAGTTATTGTCAATGGCCATGTATTACCTATTACTCCTACAACAACTACACCTCTTCAATCTTCAACGAAACTATCGGATGGAAGAGTTGTCATTGGGGATCTGGACAATCCCCACAAATTCTATATTGATGACCTGAAGATGTTTGACAGATACTTAGATGAAAAGGAAGCACAGAAACTGTTTGGTAAGTTCTTGGTGTCTTACTGCTTTCAGTGCATCAAAGCAAATTTGATTCAACCAGTATTTTCCATAAGTTTATGGCATAACATTGCATATTAAATATATCACTACCTAGTCAAAGCATTGCTTCTGATGCAAGAAATCATAACAAGGCAAATGATCTTTGAAAGTTTGAATTAATTACTATTTTTTACTTGAAGGAAATGTTCGTCGTTGTGATCCCCACTGGTTATTTGACAATAGCACAAAAACATGCATCAGAGCCTTCACCACACAAAAGACATTTTTGGAAGCCAGAACAACATGTAGTGCCCTGGGTGGAAATCTTGTGGATATAAAAACTCATGATATTCACAACACTTCTGTGCTGGCAATGCAAGCAGCAGGTATGGTGATACCGTGATAGAGTACTTTATTTTTGTCAATGAAGAAAGATATTACCAAAGTGGAATTTAGTAAATCATCAGATTTTAATTATTAGATAACTACTCTGATCACTGGAACAAGATACTACAAAATAGCAGTCTTGTGACTTATAGGAGTAGCCACAATTACAATGCAGTCCAAAATAGTAGCCTTTTGACAAAGAAATATCGGCTTAACAAAACTGTGGTGAAAAAGGACATTTGATACTACAATTGCCGTTTAGAGCTTTTATGATTAGCCTCAGAAAGTGTATTTACACACAGGTTGTTCACCACGGCAGAGAGAATATGTGATTTATCCAACAAGGACTTTAGCCCAAGGGGTGATAAACACATATTTCTGATCCAATGGCCAATAACCGGCTCATACCATGAGACAAACACTCAAACCGGTATACAGGAGGATAAGTGGACAACAAGGAATATGGGAGTTATTGCAATGAAATACTGGCATGTGATTGGCTGACAGAGGTGTCAAATGGTATAAACAAACTTACAACACAGCACAACTTAATCCTGATCCCTGGTTTACAATGTCAAGTATTTCTTGGTCAACAACTTAAATTGGCAAGATTATACTTTATTTTTTAGCAATAACAGAAAATCCCTGGATAGGACTGAAGCGGCTGGCAGACCACCCTCATCACTGGCGCTGGACACAAGGTGACCAGAATTTCTTGGACAACTGGTGCCCAAATGGAACCATGGACACCACATCTTGTGCAAGGCTCACTGTGGAAAATTCTTCTTGCTTTGAAGCAGAAAACTGCACAACAACAGCTCCATATGTGTGCCAGAGAGACGCTAATTGTAAGTTCCCTTTTAAAGTTTTAATATCTATTTTTTAATATATATATTTATAGATATTTACAGATATTTACAATGAACAATCTGTAAGCATTTGCTCAAGGATTATTTTGGATCAAGCATTTTTGTATTAATTAGGGCTTCTGAAGAATTCATAATGTACATGTGGGTCTTTAACCACACTAAGCCTTTACCGGCTATACCCCCTGTATGACTGTGATATTTTGACTGTTATTATGATGCATTGATGATTGTATGACTGTATGCGCTCACTCCACAAGAGTTTCTCATTTCGAGATACGTAAAGTATACCTAATATCTTAAAATTAGGAAATATTAGTGTTTTGTTATTTTGTAAAAACAATCAAATTGATTTTCTGGACAACGCAATTTTGATTAAAGTAAACTTCTTGACTTTTACCCGATTTCTTTCATATTAATATCAGATGTTACCCCTTGGAACTACTGGTTTCATCTGGACAACACAAGCAAAGTGCCTTTCTTGGATGGTCCAAATTTTTTCCAATCGCCGGACACAAGAAGGGGCTTGAAAGGCAGAGCTGTCCGATTTGACGTTGCTAAAAAACAGCACCTATTTTTACCTGCTGAAAAGCAGTGTGCTGTGGATTTCACGTTTTGTCACAATGGAATAACCTATGCTCTGTGGCTCAACATTATTGATGATTTCAGCATCAATAGGACAATCATTTTCACCAACTATATCAAGCTGTTGTCATCCAAATCAGGCTCCGATGTGCAATTTCACTTGGAAGTGCAACACAAAAACAATGTGACTTACACAAGGTCTTTCCAGATGTCTACTCACAAATGGACCCATCTGGCATTCACAGTTTCATCAAGTGCAGATATCAGGGTATTTCTAAATGGAAAATTGGATGACACAAACTCTGCGACTAATCGCCAATCAAGTTCAACACCTAATGTTACCGCATTTGAGCTGAATGTTGGTGATAAGTCCAATGGTTGCACCATGATCACTGATGATATGCACATCTTCGAATATCTGTTGACTGAAAAGGAGGTCAAACAACTTCAAGGTAATTTTCATATTTCCCAATTTCTTTTATTGTAACACGTGTTATACAGTAGTAAATGGAAGTTTCATTCTTGTCTAGTTATCACCTGTCTATCTCTTATCACTTAGGACAATTACTACTACCATTAAGTGTATAAAAATGTTAACATTGAATGATATTAAAAGTTGTCACTGAACAATATTTCAGATAAACTAACATATACAGGTATTTGTATTTGGTCAAAAAAGTGATTTAACGATACTTTTGTACCAATTCAGTATTCCATTCATTCCACAGAATTACCATTCCGACAATACTGGGTTTCATTTGAGCAAGAAACAACCGATTGGTATTCGGTGAAATCAACCGATGCTGAGATTCAACCAGGATTTTACGGCAAAGGAATGACATGGGGGAGTTTGTCATCCTCAACTACTGCTGCTTTAGGAGACTTTTCTTTTGACTGTCTTGGCTCTTGGGGTATCTGTTCTAGAGGCATCACCTTCTCAGTATGGTTGAAACCTGGTGAACATTCTGGACCACACGCTTACTTTGGCTTGGGAGATGACAGATTCAGGATAGATCTCACCTACTATGACAACCATCCACTTCTACCCCTCAAAGAGAAGAGTTGGGTGATCTTAACTGACAATGGAACCCAATCAGCATATCCATTTGACATCCAGATGAATGTTTGGAGCCAGATTGCAGTATCTGTAAATGTCTCAAATAAACTACTCTTGTTTTCTGTTAATGGCATAAGACAAAAAGCTAAAGAAACCAAGATTAACCAAAATAGTTCATCAACTGCTACTCCTAATAATCCATACAAAATAAGAGCGACATTACACTTTGGAAAAGCCAACGGAATAAATCAAACTATTCTCCACAAGTACACAGGTAGCGTTGATGAATTCAAAATCTTCGACCATCCATCCAACGTATCCAAGTTGCTGGAGATTTATTGTAAGTATCATGATGGTTTTATAGTTCTAATGTATAAACATAAAGAATTATAATAAAGAATTATCACATGAAACTTTCCTATTATCCAACACTTTCAAGTTTGCATTAATCAATTGATGTGGTGGTTCTTATAAAATAACATAAAAAATTATCTAAATAAAGAACAATGTGTGCGTCTTTACAAAATATTCCGAAGCCCGGAATGAGGAAGGATTTCGCCACACCATGATATTTTTACCATTTGCCTTATTTCAGTGTCTGACATCCACGGCGATCTTCACCAAAGTTGGCACATGGGTAGCATCACCTCTAATGCAATAAAAGAAGAGTTGGGAAGCTTGACAGCAAATACTTTTGGCAGCCCATCTCTTATTCTTAGTGACAAAATTGTCCTAAATGGCATTGATCAATACATAGACTTGTCCCAACAACCGTTAAGCCAGAATTGCCCCTATGAAATCAAGAAGTGCAACCATGGGTTCACCGTATCTATGGTTTTAGAGTTTGAAGGCAATACAGATAGAGATCAGTATATAGTTGCGACAGGAGGAACCGCAGATGACACAACAGGATTTTATCTCAGATACAAGTCATCAAATCTGACTCTGCCTTTCAGGTGAGATTATTAGAAAAATTAAATGACTCTTACTATTAAATCTCCAAAATCGAAAGGACAATTTAATAAATCATAGAAGATGTAGATGATGTTCTTGAAAGACCTGAAGTTGAACTTCTGTCTTCCCTGTAATTAATGATCTGGTCTATGTAGTTGAAGATTTTGTTAACTGACGGTGTATTAAAGATTAGTGCATCTGTATCAACATTTCTTTGGCACCACCTGTTCTAGCACTTTTTTGTTTTCAGGCGCCATTTTGAGACTGCTGTGAACACAACAGACAAAACGTGGAATGCGGAATTCAACTTGAAGAGGGACCACCCAAGCCATGTTATGATAACCTGGCATCCTAATTTTGGCATCTCTGTTTATGTTGATGATTTCTTAGCTGTCAAAAGCTTTGCATATTCCAATAGGAATGTTCAATCCTCTGTGTCATCAGGAAAATTCTACTTGGGAAGAGATATCCAAGTGAACAAAGATTATGGGAATATCACAATTGATGAATTTCAAGTGTGGGACTTCATCGTCAAGAATGGAAGCAACAATTCTACAGGTTTGTCATTTTGTAAAAGTTTCGATTACAGTTAAGTAAAGAATCCTGGACTGCTGGTGTGGATGATAACACCAATACCATTGATTGTATTGGTTGTAGTTAGCTTCTTACAATTCAACTCCCTTTTATGCTGATATTTGAAGTATTTTTTCCCTTTTTCAGACCTTGGTTGGGGAGAATGGCACGATAAACGACTTCAAGTTGGACTTATTTCTTCCCACAATGAGTTTGTCCTGGAAGAATGCTTTAAAGCCTGCAGGGATGCTGGGTCTTGTGTGGCAGTCAATTACATCACCAGGAAGTTAGTTGCTGAATGTCAGTTGCTGGAATTCACTCACCGAGTCAAGCAGAGGGATTTCATGACCGATGCTGCTTCAGATTACTACATGTTGATAACGGCAGACCAGTTTAGTAAGTTTGTTTTTGGTCTTCGTCAATTGTGTGAAATTTGTTTTACCTATCCTACAGTCTTCTGGCAATTTTTAAAGAGTGCCCTCTTGCCTTTCACAACTATTGTCTTATTGCATCTGCTGCTCTTGTATTTCAGAAAGAGAAATTGGCTGCCGAGTGTACAACAGTTCTTATTCGGACTCCTTTTATTATCCATCAATGAAGTCGAATGATATGACGCCTGAAAAGTGCAGGGATTATTGCAAGAGCAAATGGATGCCAGTTACTTTACTAAGAGCATCAGATAATTGTGTCTGTTACAATGAAGTTCCAGTTGATGCGTCAACAAACTGTCCTGAAACTTGTTCTGGTGACGCTAACCAAACATGTGGAGGAAATAATACTGCCAATGTATGGTACTCTTCAGCGAATATCCCCCTTTTACGAGCGGTTGTGCCTGTGTACATCTTTGAGGTTGAAGCCGTTCCAGGTTTCCATCTTCTTATAAATGAAACACTGAAATTAAGGTTCATCGTGAACGAAGACTCCTATGCTGGGATCATGATCGAGACACAGTATTTTCCCAAAACGTACAAGCTCAAACGTTACCTCAATCTGACTTTCCCAACATATGGTGACCACAAAATTGATCTCATAGCTATGAATGAACTCAACCAATATCCCAAACCTCTCATTGCATATGTGTATGACATTGTGGAAGGCGCCAAGATTG
Organism: Platynereis dumerilii; assembly: GCA_026936325.1. NCBI lineage: Eukaryota > Metazoa > Annelida > Polychaeta > Phyllodocida > Nereididae > Platynereis > Platynereis dumerilii. The sequence continues at coordinate 78,191,092 of JAPTHN010000002.1, read as the reverse complement.
ATAGCGTCGCCATGGCATTCCTGGGTCAGGCAGTGGACATCAATGTTACCGTTACTCGTGGTAACAATGTGACTTGCAATCTCACCATTGAAGATGGAAAGAGCTTAATAATTGAAAATGTAGGCACGAACCACACATTTTCCTTCTCTCATATATTCACCACACCAGGAAGGTACATGATGAAAGCAAATTGTTCCAATGCTCGATCTTACAACCTGACTACTCGCAATATCACAGTCCAGGGCAACATGATTGCCATCCGTCTCAATGCTTCGAAGATAGTTGCTCATGGTGCTTCTCATACATTGGCTTGGAAACTTATATGTCAGTGTCAGAACATTCTCGCTATGGCCAGGAACTACACAGTATTTCTCAATGGAGTGAAACTGAATGAATTTGTAGATACCAATCCAAATGGTACATTGACCATTACTGCTGCACAGTACCTAACCAAGGGAAAGCACAATGTTTCAATCCATGTCACTTCAGCAATGATACCTCATTTAAATGATACCAAGGAATTTGCAAGTCAAGAAGTAATAGGGGGTCTCAATATACAGCTGCCTTTCCGAGGATCAAACTTCTTACCATCTCATGCCTTGCAAAACCTGAGTTTAAGTTTGCAATCAGGATCAAACTTTTCAGTAAACATTGATTTTGGTGATAATAAAATACAGGACTTTCAGGAACACAACACTCCAGGTGCTTTCAGTAAAACATACCCAAACACCTTCACAACACCCAGAGAAGTGACAATCAATGTTAATGTGTCAAATCAAATCAGCAGTGCTAATTGGTCGAAGACCGTTATCATTGAAACAGAAGTGCAATATGCCAAAATCAGCATGAACAACATAACTTCGCCAGACCAGACAGCGAAACTGCGGTTCTCCTTGCAAAGTAGCAGCCACATTCCAACAAACGCGGAGATTCAAGTTTCCTGGGGAGATGGAGGAAACACTGTGGCACCTTACGTACCAAATGGATTTGGTTTCTTCGAGTTGCCTCACACATATCCCACAGACGGTTACTATGTTGTGAATGTCACGATGTTCAACAATGTCAGCACTCAGACATTTAGACAGACCATTCGAGTTGGCCAGGAGATTTTCAATTTGACGATTCAGTCCTTAGGATACGTCTTGACCAATTATCCCATTATGTTCACTTTGAATGTCGCTCGAGGATCATTGTTGAATTATACGATATGGTTTGGCGATGGAGCAGTAGAGAAACACAATATTATGAGATCTGCGCCAAATGCTATGCTGACAATATCACATGTTTATAATGCTGTCGGTAATTACAATGTCACCGTGAAAGCAGAGAACATGTGGAATTTTGTGACATCGGTGCATTTACCACCAGTTGCAGTCCAGGATCCTGTGAAACAATTGACTCTCTCCGTTACCTCACCTACTGTACCCAACCAGTTTGTTTACATATCTGTGTGGGTTTCTCAGCTTGGTACAGGCACTTGTTTTCTTCTCAAATTTGGAGACAATTCGTCAATAGTATTCGGAGGAAACAATTGTCAAACTGAACCCCAGTATTCGGGTATTCCTTGGACATACCACATGCAAAAACTCTTCTCCACCACTCACGCTTACAACTCCTTAGGGAGTTACATGGTGACCGTTGAAGCGAAAAATAAAGTGTCAAAAGAAAACGCCGCGAGGGAGGTGATCGTTAAATCAACACTTTGTGAAAAACCGACTGTCAAATTTGTTGGCTTAGCTAGGACATTAAGAGCTGCTATCATCTTCCCAAGAACAGAGACAATCATACTGAAAACAACAGTCAGAAGCAACTGTCCTGGCCATGATAAATTTGTGTATGACTGGCAGGGGTTCTTCGTCTATCCAAACTCAACAAGCACTGCTGAATACTTGTCTCGGACACCTGTAATACGAGGTAATGGTAGTTACCTCAGGATAGAGAAAATGAACCTCACTGTCGGACATTACAAGATGGTCCTGAAGGTGAACCCTATTGCTGACCCTCTACTTATAACAATCGAGGGGGGATACTTGGAGATCAGAAAGATGCCGCTGAGAGTCAATTTAATTGGCGGACATGCGAAAACTGTTGGATATGGTCACAGTCTAATAATGAATGCCTCTAATTCAAAAGATCCCGATATGCCACATTTAGGAACAACTGGTATAAACTTCTCATGGACTTGTACCATTGTGAACAATCCCCAACAACCCTGTCCTTATCAGCTTTCACAACTACCAAATTCAGATACCCTCCAGTTACCAACTACAGGTCTGGTTCTACACAATTCCTACAGTTTCACGCTGAATATGTCCAAGGACACCAGACATAGGGTTTTCACTCAAGTGGTCAGTGTGGCCGAAGCAACCAAGAATGATCTCCTCATAACGTAAGTTTGCTCAACCTTCCCACTTTATTTCGCTTGAACAAGTGGATATTTATAATGAGTATCAGTAATATATATTCCTTTAACAAACGTGTCTATATGTACATTGGCTGGGCTTTTTTTTTTTTTTGAAAATATGAATAATTTTTTCCACAAACGGCTATATCTTAGGAGAGAAAATATCACTTGCAATCTGCATTGCATTAAGGATCGCTCTCTTACATGTAAAAAAGTAACAAAATTCCCAAACGTTGAATGTGAATTGTATGCAATTGTGATTAAAAACTGATCTTGTGTTTTAAACATGAACGCATTCACACAAAAAAATGTACATAGCAGCATCCAAAGTTTAAGAAACAGTAAAAACAACATCAGGCACGGCCAAAATGGAAGAGGAGCCTACTGCATAGTTTGCTTATTACTGTAATTTGCTAATAAATGATCTGATCTTTGATAAATTATTGCTCTTTTTCCAGCCCCATTCTGAACAGTGAGGGCATTTTGAATCCAGACCTTCCTTTCAAGATCAAAGCCGAGTGCTCCACCTGCAGTCCTGGGGTCCTCCCTAACTATGAATGGGAAGTTTGGGAGGAAGATGGGAACAACAACTTGACTAAACTTCCAAACATCCCAACTACAACTGGTGAGGACATGGTTATTTTTGTTTCTCTCGCATTTTACAGAATGTAGAGAAGTATAGACAACAATTACCTTAGAAATTGTCATCGGTACTGAAAAGTAATGTCCATAATGGATAGATTAATTATACTACAATATTCTAACAATTAAACAATAAACTATTCCAAGTATTCCATGATGATATTATTTTGGTTCATATGAAGATCTCTATTGATTCAGGTCTGAATGGAGAGTACCTGGCCATATCTGGAAATGCCCTCAAATCTGGCAAGAAGTACCGAATCAGGCTGAAGTCCAATGGTTCTTATGTGGAATTCCCAATTCAAGTTAATGCGAGGCCTTATGGTGGAAATTGCAGTGTTAACACTAAACTTGGTGAGTTGCAATTTTTGATAAAAATTATTATACAGAATCTGCCAATTAAAATGAATGACAGTAATATAATTTTCATAACTTTCAATTTGTAGTTGACATTGTAATAATTGCGGCTTTAAATATAAAGAACACTGATGATGCTTTTTGAAAATGCTATGGCTGTACACTCCGGAGACATATGTGTTACTTTTGAATAGGGCTCTCATTTTCTACTTCATAATGTTATCTTTCATTTAACTAAGTGAGCCTAAAGTTTAGGCCTTAAACCTAGTGACAGCCTGAAAATAATTTTGTAGACTGCTAAAATTTCGTTCCTCTTCTTTCTGAATCAAATTCTCTCTACCAACATTGGTTATGCAGTATGCATCTTTGGCAGCACTTCCCGTGTGATCATGGTCTTATCATGTCGTGTTCCAAATATTTGTTTCTTTTGTATAGTATGTATACCCTTCTTGATTTTGCATTACAAATGATATAATCTGTCTTTTATAAATCATTGTTCACTCACTCTAAACACAGGGTGGTCAAGATGACAACTCTAGAGTGGTAATTCCTGGTGCCTGAAGTTAAAACCGACAACTCCTTGAGTCAAAATTACTTGAAAGTTGTCAATGTGACAAATATTGGATTAGTAAGCTTTACCACTATGGTAATCAAAACTACCAGATGGTGATCAGATTGACTACCTTTCGGACACCAAGAAAGTCAACATAGTCATTTTGATTTTGATGGAATAGTCGTAATGATTTTCCAGGAAGTCAGTACCAAATTTTTTTCCAACCATTACAACCCTAAAGTAGTCAAAAACTAGTCACAGTCACAACCATATGTTTAGAGTGCTGAGTGGCAGAGGTGATGTATACATATCATTTGTTTCCTCCAAGGAATCGCCTACGAAACATATTTCATCATCAGCTGTGCGGGATGGTTAGATGAAGGTTACAGGGAGGATACCAACCCACTTGTGGATAATCAAACATTAGTGGTCCTGGAATATGAGATCTTTTATGAACTGGTGGGCGACAAGTTAGGCATATTTCTTTTTGTGGAGAATGGCGCCGGTAGCGATTTTCAAAGCAAGCCCCACCAGTTCCGCCAAGGTTACTTCTCGAACGATTATAAGGTCAATGTGATTGTGACTGTTAAGGATGTCCGCTCGACAAGGACACGATATGTCATTCCCGTTCAGGTAGGTACATGCTTTTCATCCCTTTTCAGATATAAAAAGATGTTACAGGATGTAATTGTTTCATGTATTTAGTCTTCAGCATCACTTTGCCAAGCCTTGTTAACTCAAGATTGATGTAATAAGCAGCAAACAAGCATCTCCAATCATTTAATTAGCCCAGTCGAGAGTCAATGGTGGTTGGGGGCCTGGGGGATGACTACATGTCCACTTTGAATAGAGGAAGCATTCCTTGAAATAGACCTTTGGAGTTCTTTTTGATGGAGCGAGGGATTTAGGTGTCTTTACTTATCTACACCAGCTCTGTGAACAAAGAAAACATGAATACTCAGAGATTTATAGTCTTGATATACTAACTCAGACTTTGACAATCAATTTCTGTTAAATGGATGAAAGTGAGATACTTGGCAATTGATATAGGAACTACATTACACGATTATCAATTCATGCTACTTACGTACTTACATCAATTATTGTTGTTTTGGATGCTTTGTGTTTGAAATAGGTGGTTCCTACAACAAAAGCAACAACAGATATCATTTCGAGTTCCCTCTTCCAAGACCAGCGGGACAGAGGAGACTTGAGATCAGCTATTCGTACTGGTCTGGAATTCCTCACAATGATGAGTGATAAGGTGAGAGTCACTGACCTATTTTAAAAGTCCTTTGAATATATTGAATTCACTGGAAAAAGTATGTAAGCCATTGCTCAATTTAGGGATACTGGTCAGAACAGCAATTTCTCAGGACAGATATTGGCAACATCACCAAGGGCAGAATGGTAACGCCAAAACAGATGAGAGCAAATTATCTCGATCAAGTAAAAGGCTATAACAGTGCTGTAAAAAACAGTGACATTTCCATTATTATTTTTATTTACTTCTTCAGGTCACTAATGTTATCTCTGGATATGGAGAAGGCAACAGTGTTGAGGAGGGTTCCTGTACAGCTGGTAATAAAATATATAATTTTTTAAGAGATCAAAATTTTAAATTTGAATAAGACCTTTAATTTTTTTATAAATGCTGAACTTTTGTCATTTCAGGTGTAAAGTTCACACCAGGGTCCAATGAGACACGGATCATGCAAAATGTAAGTGATTATGTAGACCATGCATGTGGAAAATCTATCCATTTTCATATAGTATTTCATTGTTGGTCATTCGAAAGTCTTGGATTTAATGAGGGGTATCTCTGGCATATACTTGAACAAAATGCTGATACGGTTTCATTTTGAGCAATAAGCTGATAGAACCATAAAGAGCTGGATTCTTATAACTCTTAACAGCTCTTAACCTCAGATTATCAACCAATGAGAAGATGGTCATTGACAATCGTTGCGGCTACAAATAAAGGTGACAGCCACACCAGGCCTGGGAGTGCTATGGGTGCTGGTTGATGAGACATACGTGTTACTTTTGAAAGCCAATGAACTAGGATAATACTCCCTTTGGTCTGCTATATGTCAGCATTTGACATGACATGAAGATGAATGTGTATTCCTATGCATACTGCCAAGGTTAGTGTTGTTGTCGAATTGTTTTGAAGGTGTTGGATGATGTCATCGAATTCTTGGGCAACTATTCCAGTCAGATAGAAAGCCCTTCGGACATTGTGGCTGCCGCCCAACTGCTACTTGCTTTTGTTCCTAACATGGACATTGTCACCTTTGAAACTAAGGTAAATAGCTGGATACTTTTTTTATGTCAAGTATTTGTCAATACATGTATACATCTACTTTTAGATAAATCTTGTTTTTTTCACAATACAGTATAAAACTATGGATGCGGTTCTGGCCCTTGCAAATCGAGCTGTTTTGGGCATCAACTCCAGTGTTACTGACAGGGAAAGGATGACGGTAGCAAAAGGTGCATAAAATATGTATACTTTTCTTTACATGTATTGCAATTAAAGTCATGATGAAAACAAGAGACTAAGTACTTTTTTTCTTATACTCTTGAAAGGCCTATAATTGTAATTCGTCCGAGAGACACATGAATATAGGCCCATGATATCAAGGGATGTGTAGCACACTTGCAGGGGTCATCAATTGCTGTTTCAGGGGATATAATATCTCCCACACTTTTCTTTTTCAGGGTTGCTGACTGGAGCGTATGCCTTCCTGGAGTCTGTTGGAGACACGCATAAACCTGTAGATCCAGATTTAGGATTCTTGGAGGAAGACATTGCTCCCTGGGTGAAGGAGAACAGGACGATTGAAGCTAGAGAAGCAGCCAGGAGGGACCACGAGAGAAAGAGGCACTTGGTGAGAAGTACTTAGCATTTGGTTTTGGAGTCCCTTTGAGTAAATTATGCTATCGAAAGAAGAGGATGAAATTGAAAGAGAAATGGATTAAAAAAAATATGTAATATGAACTACTCATCTGTAACTTACTTACTTGTAAGTTAGTGAAGAAAGAAACTTTCTTTACTTATTGGTATGTGAGTTGGAACCTTCAAGAAGCGTATTACGCTCAGTAGTAAGTTTAAGCTTTTCAATACTTCATGGTGAAAATGAAACAACTCCATTGCTGGGAATAAAGGGTGTACATTTAGATAATTGCACTTTTAAAATTACTTCAGAAAAGTTTTAAAACATAAAATTTCAGGCAATATCCATACACAAGCTTGACGATGTCAGACCCCGAGTGACTAGGACGATGACTTCGGGATTGGTCCCAGGAGAGAGACCCACCATCGTCACCACAGAGTTCACAACTTATATCGTTGAAAGAGTGAAACCAAGAGGACTGTCAAAAACAAATTACTCGGCTCTGTTGACTTCATATGTTCTTGGTGACATGAGCGATCAAGATGGCGTAAATCAGGCAGAGACCGTGGACCTTGAGGTAAAGGAAGAATGTAATTAAAGTCTGCATTTTAACCCTGTGAACCTCTGATATTGATGGGCAGGGCTATCTTTTAAAGTGATGATTGCTCTATCCACATTCCACTGTTCTAAAGAGTTGCATCTCACAACTTTGCTATGTTTTTTGTACAGATTCTAGCATACCAGCACCAACTGTTAAAGTTTGCCAACTCTTCGGGCAAATCAAAAATGCAACAGTCCAGCTTGACAATGTACGATTCCGATGGAGCTTTGAAACCCATAAGCGGCCTTAAAAATCCAATTAAAATCAGCACCAAAACAGAAGCACCCCCTGCAAATCCAACAGCCATGACGAGCAGCATGATGGTGGATGGACTTCACTTCAGAAGAGTGGAACTGATGGAAGATGTCAGTAATTTGAAAGTAGTCGTGACCATTAACCAGCGCACAAACATGACGTACTACGTCAAAGGTCACGGCTTCCCAAATGAATCTCATTATGATGTGACTGGAGTCCTGAACCTTGACGATGCACAAACCAACGGGATGTTCTCCGACACTATTTGGATTGACATGCAGCCTTTCTCCCCAAACGAGAATTCATCTACTGTCCTCTATTTTGCTTTTGATGTCAATGGTAAGTGATGTTCTTTGACATACAATTATTTATTTTTCATATTTCATACATGAAATGTCACAAGGTAAATTCTTATATTTTTGAAGCTCTGGTTGTGACAAAACAAAATGGAGCAAACCATGTGTAATGTACTACTCTAAAGTTTATAAGTCTTGGATCAAATTAAAGAGAGCAACTGAGGTAGTTGTTGAAATATGTTTTGTTCTTTACTATCAGATACAAAACCTGGCTTGTCATTTGACTTCCAAGCCCTTGCATTGGATTGCATATACTGGAATACTCGAAACTTGGAGTGGGAAAATGATGGATGCAAGGTGGGTATAAAAGCATGACACATGTTGCAGTAAATACAAAGAATATGAAACTTACAGTCTGTAAATTTGATATGCCAGAAGAGTGGACTGTTGCATTGTGAAAATGGCACTTCATGACCCATGATAGCCGATGAAGGGTTGTCCTCTCTGCATTCAACATGGGAAACAGAGAGGCTGTTTGATTAGCTGTGATCAACAGAAGGCCATTTGCTTTGTCATAACTGATTATAGAGTAAAAATCAGACACATAATCCTTTCGTTTGCCTGTCACCAACAAGCGGGATTAAGTTCCTTAAATCAGATTAATATTGTAAGTATCGGTATGATCCACTCTTAAACTCTTTTTCTTATAGCCTGCTTCTAAAATTATTTGTACTTGTATTTGTATTTGCATTTGGTTAAATTCTTGACTTTGACATTCTCATATTGGTAAAGGCACATATAGTTTTGTAATTATCTGCCTACCATTTTTTAAAACTCATGCAATACCAATAGATTATTAACTAATGTACTATTAATGGTCAATAAACTTGAAACTTGAAACTTGATCACGACAAATCATCAGTATGATGACTCACTAAGTGCCATTTTCACAGTGCAACAGCCCACTTTTTTGCATATCAAATTTCCATATTGTAACATGAGAGCATATCAAATTCAGGAGTCACATCTAAAGATAGAAATGTATGATTGTAATACAAACTCTTTCTTGTAATTCCAGGTATCCCCAGCAACATCAACTACTGAAGCACAATGTCTCTGCAGCCACGCCACAACATTCTCCAAGAACTGGTTTGTCCCACCCAATAAAATTGACTTCAAGACTGTCTTTGCCAAGTTCAAGAATATAGGAAACAACTTGGCTGTATTGCTTACTGTCATCATACTGTTTGTCCTCTATGTCATTTTGAGCATTATAGCAAGGCAGATTGACAAGGATGATATCCTGAGGGTGAGTAAAATATCCATGTATCTAAAATGTTGTGGTCCCTGTATTGTTAGACCAAACCCACCATGATATAAATCCATCCAAAGTGCACATGAGGGGTGGTCATATATATTTTTTAAATGAGAAGTTGGTCTTATTTTAAATAATAAACCATTGAACTGATTTATCATAGTAACGAGCAGCGCCAGCCATTCTGTCTCTAGTCTGTTCCACAGCCCAGTGTACTTAGATTATGGCCAGTGGAACAGGCTATTCTGTCTCATGCAATTTTATCTGGAACCAACCTTCAATTATCATCAATTGATCGGCATATATATGTGTCTTGTAAAAGAGATAATATAAAATGCAACATAGGCTGCATAAGGCATTAGGTAGGGAACCACTGATCAACCTCTACCCCATTGTGTTGTTCGAATGTAATGAGCAGAGGTATGTGGATGATATATTTCTGCAATTGATTTCAGTGGGCAGCTTTACCCCTGACTGACAACACCCTGCATGACTCCTACCATTATGAAGTGACCATCTACACAGGACTGAGGAAAGGAGCAGGAACTAGGTCAAAGGTCTTCTTTGTGATCACAGGAGAGCACAACCAGACTGAAGTGAGGGCCCTGGAGGATGGTAAAAGAAAGGTCTGCACTTATTCTCCATTCAAGTTCTGGTGTAGCGTTCAAGATTTTAATCAATTGCATACAGTTCATGGAATCAGATTCTTAGAAAAAGAATCCCTTTAGATTGGAGCCAGCAACCTTTTTTAAAAATTGTTTTAGCAATCTACAACTTGCATGACCTTCTTGATCAATGTAACTGCCCCAAACAGGCTAACTCTTCCCTGACTCCACCTTCACTTGGTTAGAGCATATTCACAAAATATCAGGCTTTCAACATATTACTTTATTTTTAATAATTTTACTGAGAATTATGCAACAAAAAATTACAACATTTCATTGATAAGGTTTCAATAATGTTTAACTAAAACGGAGATTTATAAGTTCTCATTACCATTCTCATTCTTGTCATTTCCCCAGTGCATTGAAAGAGGCAGTATACTGCGCTACATCCTGAGCGTGCCAGGCCCTCTTGGTCCGTTGGAGTACGTTACAGTTTGGCATGATAATTCTGGGGAAGGAGGAGACGCTTCTTGGTACCTGGACAGTGCAGTCATCAAGGATCTTCAGACTGATGAAAAGTAAATTCAGTATTGTTGTGATGCTTGTGTTGTTACTCGACTGCAGTATGATCCATAATGCCATGCTTGTCTTTGGAGTACAAAACTGGAGCACGGTGACTCGCTAAGAATTCTTGCCCTGATTTCACCGACCCAGGTCTAAGCCTTAGACCTGGTCTAAATAATGATAAAATGGCAGCAATGCTTATTTAGCAAATGCCTAAGACCAGGTTTAATTTTAACCAAGTCTTGGCGTTGGTGAAATCGGGCCTTGTTGCAGTTCAGTCAGCTGAAGAAGTCCGCAACACTGACCAAATGCTCCATTATTTTGAGTACTGCTTCTCAGAAGATTCCAAGTATCGTACAGAAGGCCGCTTCTGTCTCTATTGTCTGTATATTTACAGTGTATATTGCATATTCAGGGCCACATTTAAAATACGATTTTTACCCTGAATTAACGAAATAGCAAACAATCAATCAATACACATAATGCCATTTTCGAAGAAGACTCGTTGATCTGACTTTATTCTCAAACTTCTATTTTGACCGACAGATCGGTTTTCTTGTGCGGTCGATGGTTGGCTGTGGACGAAGATGATGGAATGATAGAGAGAACTATTCCAGCTGCCACCGAAGAAGATCTGAGGGCATTCGGTCATCTCTTCATTTCCACAACTAAACACGACATGTTTGATGCTCACATCTGGTTGTCCGTAGTGTCACGACCGACTCGATCACACTTCACTCGGGTGCAGAGGTTAGCCTGTGGTGCTTCGTTGCTCTACTTGACCATGATTGCGAATGCGATGTTCTACAGAGCAGATCAGAATGTCCAGGGTCCAAAACAGGTATGCAGATGAACTAAACTAAGACATTTGCCTTCAGTGGTATTTCAGGTTAGAGAATCGAGATCCATGCATGAGGCTCTGGATATGGGGATATGGGGGAAAGGGAATTCAAAAGTAAAATGGCCCCAAGGGACAGAGGGACACAAAACCGCATCCAGAGCCTCATGTATGAAAGACTAGAATGACTACATTTCACAATTTAAAACAGTTATGAGTCTCTCAGAATTGAGTTTTTGCTTCTGACTTCAGCTGTAAATGATGACTTCCAAGTTCAATCCGAGTTTGTCTTCTCAATTTTTCAGATAGTTCGTTTGGGACCATTTGTTTTCACTCCTCAACAAGCTTACATTTCCTTGGTGAGCACTTTGATCATCCTGCCTGTGAACCTTGTCATCATCACATTGTTTAGAAAAGCCAAACCTAAATTGAAAAACGACCAATACGTGTCAAACCTAGTCAGGTAAGTCCTAAAACTTGAAATATTTTTCTGATACGTTTCCACTTCTAGCTTGTCAGATCCTGATAAAAAAGAAGTCACTAACAAGTCAAAAGATCTCACATTACTACGCTCATTTAAAAAGGCCATTAAATTTTGGAACAATAACTGTACTACTGGTGACTGAAATTGACTTTTTTTCTTAAAGTAATAAAACAAAGACTGCTTGGAAGGAGAAAGAACAGAACCAGTGGGGCAACTGGGGATATTATGATGGTGTAAAAATGGCGATGGAAGGGAGAGAAAAGACTGACCTTTTCTACATCGCACCCTCGGAGCTTTGTTCTGAACCGTCAACTTCAAGAGATGATATGCCTATCCTTGGCAGTCCCAAACATACTGCGAAAGCTCTGGCTCCTGCATATGTGATCGACGGAATCCCATACTACCCAACGATGCCTCTTGAAGACGAAACACCATCAACTGTTACCGAAGAAAGAAGTGACAGAAAGAAACCGTTCATGCTTCCCCACTGGGTCATCTACATCGCATGGACGCTCTCTCTCCTCTCCATCTTCGGATCGGCATTCTTCGTAGTCCTCTACAGTCTCCAATGGGGAAAAGACAAGTCCGAAGAATGGATGACAACATTCTTCCTATCCTTCTTCCAGTCTGTCATGGTGGTTCAGCCTCTCAAGGTAATTGGATTTGGTCATTCTCCAAATTTATTTTATATTTCCAAGTTTTATGATATAAAATGTGAGCACCTGATCTGTTAACAAAAATCATGGAACCACTGAATTTTATCAATTGTTGTGCTTTCGCTTTGGAAGTTTAATCCAAGATTGACATCTTTTGCCATTAAGCAAGATTTACATTACTTTGCCAATGTAACACTTTCCTTTCACTTTCCCAGGTCCTTTTCATCGCATTCTTGATCACTCTCATCTTCCGAAGACCTCGTGATGACGAAGATGCAAATTATGAGACCCGACCCAAACGAGATGAGGAGCTGCTTCCTAATCGACCTAACATCACTCATTACAAGGACCTCTGGACTTACGCAGGTAAATATTACAGACATCCAACAATATTTCAAATTTCCTACCATTCTGAATCACAGATATCTTTCAATTCTGAATCACAGTATCTCTACATCATGTCACATTTCATCTGAGATGGGTAAAAGTTAATTGCAGCCAAAGCACCCACTTTTGTTACAAATATGTCTAAATTGGTAATTCTCATTTCAGCCCACAGAAAGCCTTACCAAGTAGACCCAGGCCACGCTGAAATGCTTGACAGGATGAGAGCGAGACGAGCCACACAATTGCGGGCTTACGCCATAACGAAAGAGATCATCGTTTACTGCATCTACCTCCTGCTCATTTCTACTATGGCTTATGACAACCAGGATGTCAATGCAAACAGGGCTTATGAACACTTCAATGACATGTTTGTCTACAACTCCATGGATAGGGTAATAAGTTGTGTCATGTTCTTCTTTCCAATCTTGTCATGATGATCTTTAACAGTGAATATGTGGTATATGAAGAATATGTTGTTGAGTCTGCTGATGATTACACATATTTGCTAAGATCGATGTTTCTCTGTCTTAAAGCATATCAGAATGGAATTCTTTTGAAATTTATTGTACCCAAGTCTGTGATTGTACATATACCATTGGTTTTGGATACACAAGGTCCAAACTCAACTTTTCAGCCACATAAGGTACAACAACTATTTTATCACATTGAAGGAGACTGTCTTGATGCACATTCTAACTGACCAACTACCTGATGGTACGATACAATGAAGACATCATTTTGGCAAAATCAATGTTAAATTCCTGAAAGGCAAACTCTATATCCTATTGAATTTCGTTTACAGTTGCCTTGATAAATTGATTTTGCCTCATCAATTTAATTATAGGTTCACTCGATGGCAGAATTCTGGAACTGGACTGAGACAATTTTCATCCCAAGGATGCATGCTGATTACTGGTACAATGGACAACCAGTGCATTGGAGAGACACTTACCTCACCTACGATTACAACTCATTTAGGGTTGGAGCTCCACGTTTCCGACAGATTCGCACTGCCTCCAGCGCAGGATGCAAAGTCCACCCTTCTTTGAAAAGTTTTATCGACAAGTATGCTTTGGTTTATTTGGCCGTTCTGTTAATCTTTATGTGCCTACTTCTGCTAGACTGGTTACTGTGGAATTATCCATTAATGAGCCACATGGTGAACAAGCTTTGGAGAACTGCTTCTCAATATATATCTGTTGTGATTGCAAATTTCAATTTCTTCTAAAGAAGCTATTGAATGACTTTTAATTCATGTATTAGTGCTGACACAAGGAGTGCTATTTGTCCTTTTAGTTTGTTCATATTTTCTTCTTTTTTTAATCAATAGTAGTCCTGGTATGACCTACAATATTTTTATTTATACCTCCAGATGCTATGACTCGAGTTCATCAAACGACAAACATTTTGCTCCCGGATGGAAGACGCTGAACACTTCAGTCAACAGACCAACCCCTTGGACGCACCAGAGTGCCTTCAGCCTGATGACTTTGCCTTACGTTGGACGAGTCGGTTCTTACAGTGGGGGAGGATATGTCGCCCAACTTGGACGATGGCCTCAGCAATCCAAAAATGTTATCGCTGATTTGAAGAAACACTCATGGACAGACAGATTGACCCAAGCCGTATTTGTTGAATTTGTTCTCTACAATCCTAACACCAACCTCTTCACAGCAGCCAGATTGGCGTTCGAGACACCCGGTTCGAGTGGAGTTATCACCCAACACTTACAAACCAGAGTTCTCCGATTGTATCCTTATGTTGGGGCTAAACTGCTCTTCAGGCTTCTCTTGGATACAGCAGTTCTCATTTTCACCATAGTCTACATGGTAGCTCAGATAAAACTGATGAAAAAGATGAAGTGCCAATATTTAAAGACATTCTGGAATATCTGGGAGTGCATCAACATTTCAGCTTTCATTGTGACTGTGGGAATGTATGCCTTGCACTTCATATCAGTGAAACTGACTGTAAATGAAGTCCATGAAAATCCAGGTAAGTTTTTATGATGCAGTTTGGTCCCACTTCATTTGCCAAATGCCAGGTGCATTTCATGAGAACCAAATACCAGAAGTAAAGGGTTCGGACAGTTTGTTTAGAAACCATAAATGATTTAATCATTTCTAATACTAAGGTCAACAATAATGAGGAGGCAGACCTTTGAAAGCAGTGCAGTGTTGTCAAAGTGGTAAAATGTCACCAAAGTGGTGCTAAGTTGTCAAAGTGGTGCTAAGTTGTCAAAGTGGTACAATGTTGCCAAAGTGGGAAGACCAGAAAGTAGTACTTACTTCAATCTTGAGCGGTTGATAAGATATTCTCTTTTCACTTTGACAGAACGCTATGTTAGTTTTGACGCGGTGGCTCTGTGGGGAGACCTCCAGAACGCTTTCCAGAGCATAATGCTATTCACTGCGATGATCAAACTCCTGCGCCTGATCAGGTTCAGCCAATTGGTTCATCAACTGGGGGCTCTTATGAAGATGGTCAGTGCTCCTCTTGCCAGTTTCTTCATGGTCTTCTTCTTGATGTTCATGGCATTCACTCACACGGCTTACCTCACATTCGGAAAGCAGATCAGGAACTACTCCACTTTCATCTCCTCATTCGAAAGCCAGATCGAGATGTTACTGATGAAGGTACGATGTATGATGGTTTATATGCCATTGCATCTTGGCAGTGTTAGCGCGTAATCATATTACTTATAATAATTAGTTTGGCCCGCGTATGTCTGTTACTGTTAACTGCTACTGTATTTACAGTATGACAGTCTGCGTTGTAGGCCTACATGTATTTGGAAGTCCAAAGCCAAAGTACAATGTATCAATATAGATTTATAGATGGTGAATCACTCAAAACTTCAGGCTTTTGGTATTATGAAAAACTAACCTACAACAGTCTAAATTGCTTTTGAATATTTGGGCAACAACTAGTAACATAGCCAATGGCCTATATGTGACATTGCATATATGAAGGCAATAACTTATTGGGACCAGTATTCAACTTTATGTTATTATGTTCCTCCACCATCATCCATTAAATTTTCAGTTTGACTTTGCTGGCATGCGCAGTGCTCATGGAATAGTCGGTCCCATGTTCTTCATTTTGTTTGTCTTCTGCGTTGTCATCCTCTTGCTCAACATGATGCTCTCCATCATCAACGACACTTTCCTCGCCTCATCGACTTCCATCCCTGAGAACAAAGACCGAGAGGCGGCCATCTTCCTTGTCAATCAAATCAAGGAGGTGCTCATGGAGTTTCCTACTCTGACTGCCACACAGAAAGGTAGGCCTATATTGTAGAACCAGTCGCGTCACTTTTTGGCAATGGCAATTCCCATTAAAGTTACAAAAATTAAAATTTTTTGCTTGTACCATTAAAAAAACCACTGTGTAACCTCCTTGAGGAATTCCATAAATTAGGCCTCTATATGTGTTCTAATTTATTCTAATCTGTTTAGGTTCTAAGAGATGGAAGAAAAAGAACGTTGAAATTAGCACACAAACTTTGGCGACTTCTGAAACAGAGGAACTGATTAACAAGACTTCACCTGTTGAGGACTTTCCGGGACTGACGCCAAGAAGACCGTTAGAAGCAAAACCAAAGGAAGCCTTCATTGTTCCAGGATTGAAAACTGCATAACCGTGAAGGAAATTGGCAATTACTAAACCTTGGACTGAAACTGATATTTGGAAACGCCTGCCGAAGATAATGGTTTTTCCCCTACGACAATTAGAATCATTGTTTTGATTTGCTATGCTCGATATTTTCATTCTAGATAATATTATATTGTGATAAGTAGGTAGTAATATGACGAAATAAAGTTCTTTAAAAGCATATCAAATTCACTGGTTTTACAAAAAGTTTACTGTCATTAGTTTAACTAACTCAAACTCAGGAGAGCTGTTCAAAACTCCTGGATCACTGTTGTTACACATAAGAAAGAACCGTTTAAACATGATTTACAAACAGTAGTTTTGTCATTGCTTATACATTGCATAAATAATGAAAAGATTATACATTGATGAGTAACATACTTCGACATACTAACTACTCGTAAATGGGTTATGGAGGTGTTCCACAAAACATGAGCGGAGTTTACATTCTGCAGGCCTACCTTTAAAATTCCCTACACTAGGGGGTTTCGTGTGCTGCACTAAAGCTCCTCCTGTTGGATGAAGTTCTGCATTGTTGCAAAAATTCTTTGAGGAAATTGAGAAACAAGAACAAAGTGCAAACCTTTGTGTCATAAGCGCTTATGATATAGGCCGAGATGTACCACTTTAATTTACAAGAGAGAACAAACTTAATTGTGAATCATTGAAAGATCAGTTGCAAGTTCCCAGATCTGTGTGTCATCAAGGGCATGATCTGACCTCCACAAACATAGGCCTGCTGTGGGGTTTTTTTTTTTTGGAGGGCAACCAATATTCATCGACATTATGATACATGATCTAAATTTTATACTATTTCTAATGCAACATAATTGGAACTATTGATTATCAATGATATATATACAGGGTATAAAATAAGAAAATTTGATCACTGCACGTATTGTCTTGCGCGAACTATCGCCATTAATATGGATGACCAATTGGTGTTCTTAGGGGCCGACCAGATGATCATTGGGGGGTGCTATGGATATTCGGTGAAAAAAAAAAAGATTTTTTCCCACTTGACACTGAAAAAAAAGTTTGTTCAGCACATGGAAATAAAAAAAAAGTTTGTTTCCACCTGTAGCTAGGGTACCGTAATGTTAAAATTCCAATAAAAAAGTTTGTCGCGAGTGCGCATGCGAAAAAATTGTTCGTCGACGCGCCGCGAGCGAAAAAAAAGTTTGTCCTGGGGTAAAGTCCATAGCCCCTTAAGGGATGGCATTATGATATCAAAGCATAACAAATTTCCAAAAGATGTCCATCATCAGGCAGACAAAAATATAAAATTGGTTAAAATACTAAGTATATTGTGGGGACTCCACACTCCACAGTTCACCATAATTTAGCACAAAAAGGGGAATTTGATCACTGCACAAATTCAGATTGATCACTGCACATTTCAGATTGATCACTGCACATTTTGAGATCGTTTTAGTCTTATTTTATACCCTGATATATTATTTGATCCATATACATGTATGCCACAATTTTTGACCTCTCTCACCTGAATCTGTAGTGTTCACCAAATGTTAGGGGTGCAGTTGCCCCCAGCCCCCCTTCCCTTTGTTAGCAGCCAGTAAACCTAATGCTAATCACATTTAATAGGTGTCAAGTTAAGAGTCTATTGACCTGAGGCTCAAGACAGGAGATTATAGGCTTTATCACCAGAAATCAGTCTAAAACAATACAACAAGACTAAAATCAGTCACCTCTTTCTTGAGAGAGCCTCATAAACATTGGCAAAAAGTCCATGGCTGTGCTCTAGCTCTACTATCTTTTGCTTCGACAGAGTATTTCTTAATTTAGGAAATTTTAACATCTATTTATCAACATGGGACTGTCTATAAATTTACTAAACCTTCATTGCAAGGGATATACCTGGAGAGGGCAAATTAAACACATTGCCCTGTAGGTGATAAAATGCAAAGAAAGAGATTAAAATTCGCCTTAAACCACATCAACACAGAAAAATTTTGCCAACTCACCTGGCAATTTTGAAGCTTTAATTCAGTATCAAAGAAGTCTGAAGGTGTACTCTTGCATAGATATAGCCAGATATAGCTGACAATGACTATAGAGGCAGCTCTGCTTGGTGTTGTGTTGCTGACAACAATTGAATTTATAGTAATTTGGCTTTTTTTAAACATGTGCTTTTCTCGAGACATTGTTATGATCAAACAGGAAGTGCAACAACAGTGGCACCATACACACCTTTACACTTTCAATTTTATTCTTAGAACAGAACTATACTTACATACAAAATGGAAAATTTCTGCGGAAGAGTAAATCGTAGGCTATATAACAAACCTGTCGCGAAAAGCAGTGTCCCAAATGTTGTCTTCATGGTGGCGAACTGAGTATTGATATCAAAATGCCTCCTTTTATACTTGCGCGTTAACAGAAAAAACGTTTACGTTTATGTTCTAATTAGGCCTTTAGTCTGCGAAACAATTCTGAGAAATTTTGCAAATGCTAAATGAACTGAATGCCATTTCTAAAAAAAAAAGAAGTCGACCACAAGATTAATGTCAATTTATACTTATCAACTTCAATTTTGTAAATTTTGCATAATTTTGCCAATATCATTGGTTCCCACGCAGTCAGTCTATCGAACATAACAATAGTTTTGTAAAAAAGAAAGAATCCATCAGGCAATTCCGATTGGTGGCCTTGTGATAAGCATGACCTGATAAAACCTGGATCACCATTTTGTTCTATATAATTTCATTTTGTTCTAAATAATTTCGTAAAAACGAAAAAATTTGTATATTTCGCATAATTTTTGAAATCTTAGAATCGTTATCCTGATATCTGCTTTATATCACCAACAATACAATGTGAGTGATGGCGTCAGGGCAGTTAATTTTTCAGTGCAACACATCACATTTTCAAATAAGTTTATTTTTGTTTTCGAATAAGTTTATTTTTGCTTCAACAATAAGGTGAATACGTCTTAAAGTGTATTTTGTTTGCAAATGTATGGTTTAAGCTAGGAAATAAGCTCCCAAAAATATAAGTATGTGCAGTTAGAGACTCAGGTTTATAACATAATGGAAATGCATCTAGTATATTTTCATGTAAACATAGATGCTCATAGATATTGAATACTTTTTGCGGGTATGAAATTCTGCACAGAAGAGAATTTATACACTGTATTAATAGTGATAAAATAAATAATATATACAAACATTTAAAGATCTAAGAAAATTAAGATTCAACATCAACACACAATGATGTCTGATTAACAGATGAAAATGTTGTTAATTTTGGAGTTTGAATCCTATCAAGGTGTACTATAATGGTAAATTTATCTTCCCTAATCACTCCTTGAAAGCCTCAACTACCATTTTAGCTAGAATCTTCTATGTTTTGTCTTTGGTACCACACCTTTATACATGTATGATAAACTGTGGGGATTAAGGAATTTAGGAACAGCAAAAACACAACTAAGCCAAACTGAAGCCCTGGAAAATCTTGCAAATGTTTCACAATTTCGACACTTTAAAATGCAGGAATGATTCAGATTTCCAGAGTGTATTTCAGCCAATTTCAAACCAATCCATACCTTTTTCTCAGCCCAAAATGGCGCCGAAGGTGCTGCAGCAACAATCCTTGTCACAACTATAAGTGTGCTCAGTGAATGGTAGATGTCTCCCATCCCTGCAAGCTCCACTCGCAGGGTCGGTCTTCCTATCTAAATTGTGTTCATTACTTTCATTTATAACCTGGAGAGAAGTCAACCAATCACATCTCAATTGCATGGCTGAATGATTGAAATAAAGAGAATTAGCCATCAGTGGCCCACCACAGTTTAATGTTTGCAACTTGGCTTCATCCCATTTACAAAAATCACAGCTCTTCTATATTTCAAAGAACCAAATTTATTAAAGTGCCCCATGCAGAAAGGTTGCACGTCTGTAAAAGTCACAGCCACCTCTGATTAAAGACAAGGAAAGCCTTCCAGGCCCCTAGGTCAACTTACTTAACTGGAGAATGCAGGGGTCACCTTGGGCTTCTGAATTTCTCATAAGCTTCTGAGTCTTCTTCAGCACTTTAAACAGGAATTACAGGTGTTTTCTCTGCATAATAGTGACGTGGGATCTTGGAAGCCTCAGAAGCTGGCCTTGCTGATTAGAGCAATGGGACATCGCAACATATTTGAGTATAAGTTAGGCAGCAGAAATGGAATTTTTCCGGTATTTAAATGGTTGTTAGAAAACGTTTTCATTATCTTTAATCTGCATAAATTATGCAGATTTTAAAAGTTGAAGTATGTCGAAAATGGATATAAACATTTCAAGCATCTTCTTATTTCAGACTGATCCCTCATTAGCCTATTCAGAGCATGGTACTTGCATTAGTTCAGTGGGAGTGAAGATAGCGCAGATTGATGATGTATACCCAAGAGTGACAATCATAGCGCGGCGGCCTGAGGCGTACCGTGTCCCGTGAGCGACACCAAAAGGTAGAAAAGTAAGGCCATGTGGCAGCCACGGCAGCCTAAAGGTCGATACTCGTCTGAGATCCCAACCAGCCCCACAGGAGAAGAAAACGAAGCAATTCGCACTGACTGTATGATACACCTTCACTGCACCAGCACCGACACATCCATATCAACTCTACCACACAGAGAAAAGATCTGAGCATAGAGGTTTTATAATATAACCTGCGCTCAGTAGGAACACTACATTACATTACATTACATAGCACATGATGATGTGTATCACACCAATATCTGGGGTGATATAAAACTATCTCTTAACAAAACGTCAAGGAAGTGATATTGTAGTTTTAAAGGTATAATTGCATGGTTTTTCATCTCTCATCAAACATCAATTCAGACCAAGCTCTACCCGACAGTGTCCGTAAATTTGCATCAAACATGAAAGTTTGAAGCGTCAAGGAAACAAGGTACCATACTTTTGCAAGGCCAAACGCAGAATACTGTGCTGCAGTGTGGGACCCCCACAAGAGGAACAACACACAGGTAAAACGGCTCGAAGCAGTACAAAACCGAGGAGCGCGTTTTGTTAACAACGACTGGCGCCGTGATCGTAGTGTGGTGATCGTGGTATGCTTACCTAACCACTGTGGTGAGAGGATACCAGCGGGAGCGGAGATGCGTCTCGTCGCTTCAGCTGCAGTGTATCGTCTGCCAAACCTCGCCAGATCTCGCCGCACCGCGAGAGGACCCAAGCGGTGGTGCGGGCCACCACACTCCTCCCCGTCATATTTTCAGCTTCCTGAGGGGGCCCATTGAACAGCTTCTTCAGTGGGCCTACTATACTGAAATATGTCCACTGCAAGAGCTGAATGTGTAGCACCCCTCTCCCTCCTCAAAAAAAAAAAAATTAAAATATCCATAGGCCGATGTTTCAGAAACACTTAGGGCTTTACGGATACTGTTAAGGAGCATGCAGCTAGAGTGTGCCCCTTAACAAAAATGGTAGCATTAAAATACTGAGGAATTCCAAAAATAATGGCGAGTCCCTCAAAAAGTTAAAAATGTAAAAACTAGCGAAGGACATGCTGAGTTGCTATTGCCCTTGGGCTTCATAAAAGCCATAGCTATAATGCTGCCAAGGATTTCCTGGAGGTAGGCCTTGTCAACACATGCTAATAAAAAAATTTGTTAAAAACACTCTACAAATGACAAACAGCGGGTCTGTACGGTGCTCCAAATGGATACATCCAAACAGGTTGGCCCCTGATCGCCAATTTTATGCAGATTACTCAAGAAAATTTCCTGCTGCAGGGGCGCATATTATTTTACTGCTCCCAGAATTATCACGCCATCTGTTTAGGAAGGGCTTTTTGTCTTCAAAGTCCTTCCTGGATGTCCTTCTGTCCCCTCTCCAATTGGGAGAATCACTGCCCCCATCAGCAGGTGGGAACGACCTGTTCGGTCTTCCCCTGTGAACTGGATTAGAGCCATATGAGGTGTTGCTGTGTGGAAAATCGCTGCCAACACACTCTCTAGCAATGTGTCCGATACCAGCACAAGTAAAACACCTCAATGGAATTGGTGTACGCATGCGTTTATTAGGGCAATCTTCAGCACGATAGTGGTTGCCACCGCATGTTAAGCAAGTCTCAGAATTGGTGGACCTCACTGGGGACTCCGGACAGTCCTTACTAATGCGACAGCCATCTGTTTTGATACCAGATGTCCGCTTCTTATCTGCAGTCAGACGCGGAGCATATGGGTTAGCCTTTGTGTTCCTCCGGCTCTTGTCATACTGCTTCGGCATGTTGAACAGACGGTTGAGCCTTAGCCTGTCTCCTTTGGGCAGAGTAATGCAAGCATTGAGGGCTGCATCTACGAGAGAAGTCGTCAGTTGAACCAGCTTCTCTCGTGGGATCTTTCTGCAAACCCGGGAAATAAGTTTAGACTTCTGGGTCTCGGAGTCCCGTTTATCCGTCTTCAAAAGTCTGAGGGTTCCGGCATCCATTAAGCATCCCTGCGGCTCCTTTTCCATTAAACAGCCCTGCGGTTCCTTCGTCTGATCTGCCAAGAAGCCATTAGAAAATCCATGCCAATCATCTTCACCATGGTGTTTATCGAAGTCTACTGAAGATGTGGAGTCAATAGAATCAATTGAATCTCTGTGTAGGCTATTGGAGGGGTCCTTGGAGCAAGTTTGTGTTCTGTGCACCAAGGGCCCCTTGTTCAATGAATTTAAGAAAATAGATGAAATAGGTGGAGACCTGTCATCTTCCACCCTGGGCTCCTCCCGGTCCATGCTATCAGGGATATGGTGACACTCTGAGTAGGTGACAATCTCCTCACTGCAACTGTTAGACTCAGTCTCATGAATACTTTCAGTGATGGCCTCCCTTCCCATATTCTCAGTATCCACTCGGTCATCCTGAAATTGTTCAGAATAGAACATGTTGTAGACCTTGGCTTCACTGGGCAGCCCTTGTTGCTGGAGAACTGGATCTGGGAAATTCTCATTCAGGGCATGAGATATTTGAATTCCATTGTCGGCTACTCCCTCCTCCTTCATTTTCCTAACATTGGCAGTCCCCTCCGTGCCTGTCGGTAACTGTTTATGGTGTACCTTGTCTGTCACTCTGCTGAACTTATCCATGAGCTCCATGTTGTTATCTTCATTCTTCAAATTGGGGGCCTTGTTAGTGAGTGACATCACTGTCAACTGGAGATTCCGGATTGCCGACACTGTGTTATCGCCGCTAGTTTTGACAGAATGTTCAAGAGCACTCATCCTTTTTCCAAAATCATCACGTGTTTTGTCTAGTTTATCATTAAGATCATCACGTGTTTTGGTTAGTTTATCATTAAGTGTGTCAACCTGGCGATTGTTTGCAGTGATGTTATCCTCCAGCTTGCTCCTAAGGTTTGACATAATTCTATGAAGGTGCTTGTTTCTTCGCTCTTCAAAATGTTCAATGTCTTTGTATTTGATCAGCTTAACATCCAACTCAACATTCGGGTCCCAATCCATGTTTTTGAAAATCTGGATACTGGATACCATTACCTTGGTTGTGTGTAGTTCTAGAGTTTTCTCAAAAGTGAACTTGGTCAGGTTATCGAACGCTTTCCATGATGTTATCGGTCCAATAATTCTATCCTCAACAATTTTGTCAGCAATGACTGATCCAATCCCAGGTACGGTCATCAGTTCATCATGTGATGCTGTGTCCAGATTAACTGGAGCCATATTGGCTGTCTACAAGTTGTCAATTTTAAGCTAATTTCTAGCAAGCAAACCCTGGAGCAGGATGGTTAATAAGCACCAGAATTTGTTAGTAGAAGGCACAGCAAGTGGTATTTGGGTTCAATGTTTTTCAACCAGAACTCCAAATAGGATCCACTTAATCACTTATGTCATTAAACTCCTAATCTCAGGTTAATAGTTTGAAAAAAACCTTAAAATCTAAGGGCCATAAGACACAAGTACACACAGTGTCAATTGGCATTAATTCATTATACACAGCACACACAGTAATGTCAAATTATGCAGTAAACCTCACTTGGTTAACACTCCACTAATTTTGGCAAATATGTTCTGTATTAATTACTCAAGTAAATAGATAGAAGGCTTTCCTCCAATGAAATTTAATGAGCAAATGTAGAATTGGCTTCAAAGTGAATCAAACCCAAGACTAATTCACTATATGAAATCACAAACTAATGTGTACAAAGTGGGCTACTAATTTTTTGCAATTTAGCCCAATTTGCTACACCACTAGTAGGCTGTGCTGTACAATTGCTATGGCTGGTAATATAAATATTAAAAAGTTGCAGGCCTTAATTATTTCAATTAGGCCTGCTAAGATATTATATTCAATTGCAGAATTTTTTCTGTACACATAAATTGTAAATGTAGGCCAATAACTACAATCAGGCAGCAGTGTGTCTAATCTGTGATATAATAGGCCTATATTGTATGTTGTATGCTCAGACAATGGATAATAGGATGTTTTTGACAGTTATTGTGACCAAAATTTGACAGGTGAAGTCTGAAGGGATTTCCCCTGCTCTTTTCAATCTGAGAAGATGACAACTCAATCCAGAATGCCCAAAATGCACACAAATATCATATAAATCCACTGCAATATCGATTTACCAGCCAATCTAAGCATAAACAATGATTTTCAGCTCACTTTGAGTGCTTTGAAGCTGGCGCCTCTCGGCGAAATCCAAGATGGCGGCCGACCGGCGTCCTTCCCTACAGGTCAGAATTTCTCCAATTCCGTCGGAAATATCCTTTGACAGAAGCTAGAACTATGCCCGAAGGTTCTGGTGTCGACTGCGCCAATGTGGTGATCGTGGTATGCTTACCTAACCACTGTGGTGAGAGGATACCGGCGGGAGCGGAGATGCGTCTCGTCGCTTCAGCTGCAGTGTATCGTCTGCCAAACCTCGCCAGATCTCGCCGCACCGCGAGAGGACCCGAGATGACGTACAGCGGCACCAAGCGGTGGTGCGGGCCACCACAGTAGCGTGTCTGAGATGGTAAGTCAGCTGAAGTGGGATAGGCTTCAGACCCGAAGGCTACAATGCAGGCTTATCTTGTTGCACAAAATAATTAATAGGCAAATTGCCATTCCATCAACATTATACCCTTTCAACCATAAAACATCAATAAATACCAGGGGGCGCCAACATCAAATTATCAAGACCCCATATAAAAACTAAAAACTACCAAAGTCATTTTTTCCCAGCTGCTACCGCGGTGTGGAATGGGCTGCCTGCCACAGTGACATCAATGGAAGGCATTGAGTCTTTCAGGGAAAAATTGTCCTGCATAGACCTCACAATATGAAGTGGTTGCTTGTCTTGTTTTTAACTTGCTGGTTTTAGCTGCATCTTTTGCTAATGCATTGTTTTTAATCCTTTTTAACTTTTTTAACCTTTCTTTTAGCTACAAGCGCACAAGCCACGATATTCAATATTCAGTATTGAATCCTGTGGCTCCACAATCATGAACATGAAAGTTCATGCGTCTACCTTATACTGCACACACCAGTTTTTGTTTTTGGTTTTTTAGATTCAAAATGGTTTTTTGAAAAACCAAATTTCAATGCAAAAAACCAACAATCTCTTTTTTTTTTAAATCCATGTTGGTTTTTTGCATTGAAATTTGGTTTTTCAAAAAACCATTTTGAATCTAAAAAACCAATTTTGTCTGTAGTTTTTTAGAGTGTGTACTGGGTCCAATTAGTGGGCAGCCCCATACAGTATCTCTGAACAATAGACCAATTTCACTGAATGGCCTGAACATTGACCCCAAATAGCTTTTTTTGTAATTCAAGGATTCTTAATTTGCTTTTCACATACAGTAGGTGTATACACTCTAAATCCAAAAACACAACTTTCAAAATTTAAACTGAAAGAATGACAAAGTTATAAAGCCTGAAAGTTATATTAAAATGCACTAAAAATACGCTGGAACAACCAGAGGAAGGGCGGGAAATCTATTAGCCAATGGGATTTAAGTATTCATCAATTTTCCCCAGGTGTTAACTGAGAGAACCATCCGTGAAATTGGTCTATTGGTCTGCAGATTTGCTCGATTTTATGAACGCCTTATGCAGAGTAAAAATTACTTTGTGAATTTTATGATGAATTGTACGCATAACAGCAGAAGTCATATGAAAAGAAATTTGAAATTTATATATTTTAATTACAAAAAACTGTAGGTCTTTCCCGGCGACTTGGAAAAAAAGTGTCAGCGAGCTGAATCTTTTTTGACATTCATGGCGGAGTTCCCCCCATTTCTAGGAACCCGCCGATTTGCAACAAAACGTCGGCGGGATGTAAAAAAATCGTTGGTGGGATGCCACAAATTATCAAAAAAGCATCCTAATTGCCAGGGCTGAACTATAAATTGCCAGAAAATAACAAATAACATTTTCACCCAGATGTCAATAATTCCACAAAAAAAGCTTCTTAATTGGTCCCATTATGAGAGTCATTGCAGGAATACAGGTCAACTAGTAACCATGCCAAGTGGTAACCAAACCAACTCGTAACCACTTTTGATTTTTCCCAACCAAGTAGTAACCATGGCATTTACTAACCAACTGGCCATGGCCAACTAGTAACCAAAAAAAGAACATTGTTTACCAACTCGTAACCAGTGACTGTTGCCAACTGGTAACCAGGGAAAATCAGAGTGAACCAACTCGTAACCAACTCAAAATCACAAGTAGGCCTATTTCAGCTATTTTATCATTGTAATTCTGCATATATTTAGATTGAAATTATATTTTGACATATCCACAAACAAAAATTAAATGTACATGAGAAGCTTGGGTATGACCTCTGATGTGACCGTCCTAGACTTTGGTTACGACTTGGTAGTCGGCAAGAATTTGGTGGTTACCAGTTGGTATGGTCATGAAATTAATTTAGAAGCATGGTTACGACTTGGTAACCCACAAAAAAAGGATGGTTACCAGTTGGTATGGTTTTTGGTTACCAGTTGGTTGGTTACTAGTTGGTTGGTTACCAGTTGGTTTGGTTACCAGTTGGCATGGTTACTAGTTGACTTGATACCCATTGCAGAAATCATTGAAAACCTTTTTTTTGCCTCTAGTTATGAAATTAGCTCCAATGGAGATACATGATAAGCAATTAATTTTGGACCAATTATCAGTGAACAACTAAAGGGCCTTTTTTTTGAGTGAAATTTGTCTATTTGCTATTGACAGCATTTACTTTAGCAGAATCAATTGTGCACATGCATTTCATCATTAAAATATAATAAGCTCCTCTCCATTGTTATAATTGAGCCCAATGATATAGCATAGATATGTTGTAGGGAATAGTTCTTTTGTCCATCAATTGCAGCCACAGGGAAAATTTTATTGGGAAATAAGAAGAAAAAACGACTATGTTTCATTTTTCTGTAATTTTTTTGGTCCACTGTATATTGGCTTATTGCTTAGAGCACTTTATTAATCATTAGTTGTACATGAGCTGCAACTTTAAGAAGAAATTCAAGATATTTCATTTCGTTCAGATGAATCAAGAATTAATGTAGAGTTAACAAATTGAGGAGTTTATTCCACTTCACACTTCAGTATCCATCAAGAATTGAAGGATGAAGATGAAGCTGGTTTTCAGTTTATTACAGCTGCTCGCAGCCTGCATTACAGGAGGAATTTGCGGTAAGCTTCTGACCATATAGGAGGTCGCACTATTTCACCTATCACTTTGAAACTTATGCCCCATTCACACGGCACGTTACGGAGCACTTTAGGCCTCGGCGGGATGGTATTTCCTGGTAATTTGGATGAATTTGGGTGATCCGCCGTCGACTTTTCACATCCCTCGGGGTTAGTTTTTGTTTCCCTCAGGGGTTCCTAGAAATGGAAAACCTGCTCCGTGGATGTCAAAAAAGATTCAACACTTTGAAACTTATTTTTCCATGACGGCGGAACAGAGCCCAAAATTTTCTTGATTTTTGGATGTCCGGCGGGGATTTTTTCAGTGAGAACGTCTCAAAAACATCACTGGCGGGATATTAGGACATCCCCTGGCCCTGAGGGGACCTCTCCTGCCCCTGCGGGGACCGCTCCTGCCCCTGCGGGATATTTTTACTTTCCCTGCGGGACATTTGCAGCCTCGCCGGCAGTTTTTGACATCCCGCCGACGGTCTTTTGACATCCTGCCGACGATTTTTGACATCCCACAGGCATTTAGATCTTGCCCCCCAGGCATTTAGATCTTTCCCACAGGGATATGATCTTGTCTCCGCCGATTTACGATCTTATCCCGCCGATTTACGATCTTATCCCGCCGTGATATGTTTTTAATTAATTATATAATCGTTTTATAAACATTGTATATCGCCGGGATGGTCATTTTTTCCTAGAATTCATCTCAAGCTATCCCTCAGCAGTAAAAAAGTTCTCCGTAACGTGCCGTGAGAACTAGGCATTAGTATACAGTCTCAAAATAATTTTATCGTGCTTCCATCAACTTTTGGTAAACTTCTGTTACATTAAAGTTTTTATTTACGAAACCAAAATTGTCGTTTTTGGTGCGAATTTCAAATGACCAGCTGCATGCAGTGAAACCAGCACCAACAGCAGCAGTCAGATCCAGTGTTTGCAGACTCAATACAAAGAATGAAGGAAGGGATAAAAGAAGGAAGGCGTGAAGGAAGGAAGGAATGAAGGAAGGCATCAAGAAGGAATGAAGAAAGGAAAAAAGGAACAAAAGAAGGAAGGAAACTAGGAAGGAAAAAAGGGAGGGGAGGAAGGGAGAGCGGGAGGGAGGGAGGATATACATGTAGATGGATAGATAGATAGATAGATAGATAGATAGATAGATAGATCATCACTGTCGTTATGCTTCTAGAGCTTATATAATTTGTTTTTAAATATTTTTCTTTAATTCTGGCAACTTGTATTGATCAGTTACTTGTATTAGCTTGTTTGACAATAATCGATTTGATAGTTTGCTAAGGGTCATATAATAAATTAAAGTGACCTGTCCATCAAAATGAGTTGAAAATAGTTCTCCTGTGATATTTAGTTGTGAAAATGACTTTAATCTGCTGGAATAGTGTATTAGAATGATGCCTCATATGTTCAGAATGTCTATTGTATCTAAAGATATATAGAACCTCGAACGTTCATGATACAGAACATCGCAATTCGAGAAAATGGCATTTGAAATTCCCACCATTGCTGGGGCAGGCCTAAAAACATTAAGAATGACATCGTATTTAACTTTAAGTTAGTCTAAATCGATTTCAGGTTAAAGTTTGTTTGAATATTCAAAGAAAATGTATTTTGCAAAGACTTGGTACCATGCAACAGTCAGAAAACACCAAAATGTGACTTTTTGCTCATTTGTGGGATATCAAGATTTAACATCAGAGACCAATGTACCTAGTGTCATGTTCTTTGTGGTGACGGGTGGTTAAAAAAAAAAGGTTCTAAAGTTTCCCAATTTTAAACTTGCATTCTGATCTCATATCTTGATAGATGTTATGTCAAAATATCAGCCAAACCGATTAATATTTATGTATAAAAGTTGCGTGAAATCCTTTTAGGTTTAACATGAGATTGCCCATTGGTGAACTGTAAAATCATCGGTATTTACAAGTCTTGCAATAATTATAATTATTTTGATCAAGTGACCATTTTTAGAATATGTTCGGGGTGCCCAATTCATGTCTAATATTCTTTTTGACTCACAAAGTGTAATAGTAGTTCACAATAGAGGTTAGGGGCCGACCAGACGCACTGAAAATCTTTTCAACTGACTACCCTAGTCAAAATGACTAATTAGGTTAGTAATTTGATGGTGCCTTAAATTTTTTAGTCATGCTAGTCAAGTGACTAACTTAATTAGTCAGTTGACTAAGTAAATTACCACACAGAGAGCCATTTGAAAAAAAAGTTCCTTTGAGGCTTGAACAATCAACTTTTAACTCAGGTTCAAAGCTGAAAGATTTTACTATTGAGACACAGCACATTACTACTGTGCCTCGGAGACCAACTGCTGGAGAAGGTGTTGAACTTAATGATATAAGACGACATTAGACCTATAAATAGAATGTAGCTCTTCAGCGCCACCAAAACATCCATGACCAACTAAATTAGTCAGATCACCACTTAAATTGACTAGATGGCTGATTAAATTAGTCAAATTGACCAACTAAATTAGTCAATATGACTAATTGACTGAGTGAAATGACTGACTTACTAAGTCAAAAGATGAACCAAATTAGTAAAAATGACTAACTTTATTGGTCAACTAAAGTATGATAATGACTAACTAAATTAGTCAAAAGTCTAACTACATTTGTAACTTGACTGACTAAGTCAGAGATTTGACTAATTTTTGGTGTTTGACTAACTTAATTCGTCAAAAAGATTTTCAGTGCGGTGGGAGGGACAACGGATTTTGTAAGTAAACATGACTAATTGGTCATTGTTTTAAAATGTCTAAAACATTGAACACACAACAAAAATAAGAATTTTTTTCTTTAAATTATTTCAAATTGAAAAGTGATAACTTATTTTTGTCCTTTAGGTACTTTGCCATGTCAACTTCATCATATACCAACGAGGGAAAAACTATTCTCATCAGAGAATGTTCTGGGAAACCAGCCAAATTCTCAGTTGCGCGAATGGAGAATTACGTACACCATGAATTTCAAATGCTTTGTGCGACCTCTAAATATTAATTGATTTCGCTAGAAGTTGCATGCGTTTTTTGTTTTACTAATGTGATCATCAATTACTTTCGAATTATGAGTTTCCTGAAGGAGATTTGATTTTTTGCATACAATTTTGGACCACCCTAAGTGACATGTTCCTCACTACGTACGTTGCTGCATGGTTATTGGAAGTAGTTACAATTGAATCGGACATATCACATGTATACTCCAGCAGAAGTCGCAAAAATTAACAATTTCCTATAGGAAAGTGCTGATATATGCCATATTTACAAGTAAGGGTGTACCACACATAGCCATGACAGTCATAATTCTAAAATAAGTGTTTGTTTCATTGTCAGATTTTCTGTCTCCCAACGGCCAGCGCCCAACTGACCCAGGTAAAATTTTTTACTATTATATTATAATTCCCTACTTCTCAAACTTCTCGCCTCTTTTCGCATAAACTTGGACACCTGCTTAAGTACTCTAGCTCCATGTCTCCAACTCAAAACCTCTTAAAATCATACTCCTTGTTTCTATTGCACGCTTTCAGAAAGTTTCGTGTTGGGGAGAGTTATTACCTGGATCTGACCGGAGCTTCGACCGGAACACTTCAATCATTACATAACCATTTAACAAATGAGAACCAATCCTATATTATATGGTTCCTTTTTGCTTGGTAATGGTCATGAGCGACTGGCTTGATTATGCATTGAAATTTGAAGTTCGGAAAATAAGTTTGAAATGACACTGTATCATCTTACATGGTCATGCAGGTTTCATCCTATTAGATCGAATTGTCTGGTGGGAAAATATTCCAAAATCCGTTTCAGTGACCTCCAACTAACTGGCTGCCACATTAGATTAAAAAAGTCAAGATTTTGTAAGTGATAGATCTGTATTTCCTCGATTGGACCACTTGTGTGTCCTCGATCGGACCACTTAATAGATGTATGTAAACTCAGCAACATAAAAAACGTACTATTCTAAAAAGGCTGAAAATTGAGATTTGAAAATTTTTGTGAATTCTTCCAGATGATTTATATTAGTCCGGGAGCTGGCCTCTGAAAAATCTGGTTGACCTCATCTCATGAGGTCACCGCCTAAATTTGGTACCGTTTTAAAGGAAAAATTCTGCAGTTTCTGACTACATAGTTGAAATCCCTCAAATCAGGTGCATAATTTAGCAAAATCAGTTTCCATGGCAACAAGTCAATTTGTAGATGTATGGCTGAGATATATATATACAAATGCCTTCCTAAATTAACAATTTCGGTAATACCTCATATTAAACTTCACAGAAACTTGATGAAGGAAATTGGTGATCTCAGAGTAAAATAACCAATGCAACAAATCAACTTGGTTTCCATGGAGACCAAACATCATAACAAAATTACACTATTTTGCTAAAACGTTGGCATATCTTTCCATATACAATAACCAATGATAATAATGTTACACTTCTGTTACATCTGTGTCAAGGCCCCAAAACTTGGCTTTTCAAAAATGTGCTATATGGGCATATTCATTAAATACTTTTTATGGAAAGTTTCGCTAAGCAACTGCAAGTCAAAAATATACATAATTCTATTATAGGTGTTTTTCTCTATTTATTCAAATTAAGGGTTGCAAAACATTTGATTAATGGCTGTTTGGGAGTTTATCTCATCATAAATGTATTTGTGTCACGAATAGTTTTTGTAACTCGGCAGGTTGCCATGGAAACAACGGAAATAAACTAAATTTTGAATTTTCACTTCAAATTGCGAAATGTAAGACTATACCTTTCTTCCGGAGAGAAATAACAAAAAGTACATAGCTCCAGACAAAGGTCTTTACCTTAGATACGGATTATGATATGGTTACCAAGGGTCATAGTTTTGTTTATCTGCATAGCAACTCTTTGAAGTGCACTGCATTGTCTAAAAATTCACTCAAAAGTTCAAAAATTTAATATCCCTTTTTATTTCGATGCTGCAGACTATTTACCATCTTTCATGCCATAACAAATATTCAACAATGTTCATATATCAACAGCTTCCATACAACATTTGGTATGCATGCGCGTGGGCAGTACCACTAGTCTTAGACCAAACAGTGTTTCTTCATAAACCATATTGCAGTAGATCTGGGTTAAAGGCTGGAGGACAGGCAGCTTACTGATGAAACCAATGTAATTACTAAATACAGACACACAAGTGGATAAGTTGGCTTCGATTTGATTGGATTGAATTGCTTAGATTACACTGGACTTGATTGTATAAATGAAATTGGATAAGTCAGGGTTGTATTGGACCAGATTGGATTGTGCAGATTGAATTCGACTTGATTTGACTGGACTGGATAGGATTGGATTAGACCGAATAAGCTTTGATTAGATTGGGTCAGATTAGATTAGATTGGAATAAACTGAATTAGATTTGATTGGAATGGATTAGCTTAGATTGGATCAAATTGAATTTGATTAGATTGGCTTAAATTATATCAAATTGGATTGATTGGATTACTTTGGACTCGATTGGACTAGAATCAGACTAGATTCAGATAGATTGGATTGGACTAGATTGGAATGGATGAGACTGGATGTGATTGGATTAAATTAAATTGGATGGGATTAAATTGGATGGGATTTGATTCAATTAGATTGGCTGGGATTAGATTGGTTTGGATAGGATTGGCAGGAATTGGCTTGTATGGGATTGGATTTGGCTAGGTCGGATAATTGATAATTGATAATTGTTTATTCATAAAAACATGTACAAAATAAAAACATAAGGGGGCGAGTGTTAAAATTAACAATAGTAGCTCCCCCTACCTGGGAAATGATACAAGCCAATTTTCTTCTTAAAACAGTTTACAGAATTACTATTAACAATTTCATGGTCAAGATTGTTCCAATTATTAACAATTCTATTTATCCAAAACATTTTTCTTTTTTCGGTGCGACAAAAATGTGTATATAAATTTCTGTTATGACCTCTATGCCTATTGTTAAATTTATAAGAATCATTTACATCTATTATAGTAACATCATTAATTAATTTATAAAATAAGATAAGATCAGTTCTTAGCCTTCTTTCTTCTAGAGTATTCATTTTACATATTTCCAGCCTATCCGAATATTGCAAATTTTGAGAGTAAAATAATCTTCTTGTAAAATATTTCTGCACTCTTTCGATCTTATCAATATTACCTTTAAGTATTGGCGACCAGACTTGACTAGTGTGTTCCAGAATAGGACGAACATATCTCTTATACATAGTAACATAAAAATCAGTATCATGGTTTCTAAAAGTAGTGAAGATATTTCTAATAATGAAATAACTTTTTTTGATAACAGATGAACAATGTTTAGTAAATTTTAAGTCTGACTGGATTGTAACACCCACATCTTTGATCGAATTAACTTTTTCAATTACATTTCCATTTAACGAGTAGTCACATAAAGAAGTCCCAATACATAGATGTTTCGTCTTATCAGGATTCAATTTCATTTGCCACTTATTGGCCCATTCAAAAATTCTATTTAAATCTTCCTGCAAGAGTTGACAATCAGCCCTACTTCTTATGGCTTTAAAGACTTTCGTGTCATCCGCGTACATACTAAGGTTACTATGATATACAACATTAGGTAAGTCTGCTGAATATAGGATAAATAATAAGGGGCCGAGTACCGTCCCTTGTGGCACACCAGATATTACATTGGCACTAGATGACAAGGAATTATTAACTTTAACAAACTGTAACCTGTCTGTGAGAAAGTTGCACATCCATTCATGAGCTGTCCCAGATAAACCATATTTCGACAATTTAAACAACAGCTTACTATGACATACAGTATCGAAACATTTCGATACTGCATGTCATATAGGATTGGAATAGGTTAGACTGATTAGGTTCGATTAGATAACATAAAATAAGATTGATAGATGGATGGATGGATGATTTGGGTCTTAAGTCCTGTAGTTATGCACTTGGTAGCCTAATTAGGACAGGAGGCGGACACGGCAATAAAGCAAAGATGATTGAAACATCAATCCAATATTGGCCCAGGTGACCCAGCCAGAGCTGAATTCAACCAAGCGATAGCATTCAAGCCTGATAGCTTTGGACCCACTTTGCTGGTCATGTCACAACACTCAGTGCAAAAATTGCTGAGAGGTAAGACATCAAGTTGCTGTCCAATTGATCAACCAGCATGTGAACAGAACAGTTTTCTTTGTTTATTGGTAACATCCAAGCTTCAAATTAAAATTCCTGTAGCTTACAGGATTTGTTCGAGTGATAAATGGGGTTGATCAAGACATCAGTATAAGGATGAGTATTCCAGTGGGATCATTATCAAAAATAACGTGCAAGCACTTTAACAGCTGCTTGGAGATCTATAGACTATCTGCCCATCTATTTATCTATCTATCTAACAATTTATATTTGCCTATATATATCTCCTTTCCATCCTTCCATCCTTCCATCTTCCTTCCTTCCTTCCCTCCTTGCAAGCCCTTTAACAGCTGCTTGGAAATCTATAGACTATCTGCCCATCTATTTATCTATCTATCTAACAATTTATATTTGTCTATATATATCTCCCTTCCATCCTTCCATCTTCCTTCCTTCCTTCCTTCCTTCCTTCCATCCATCCTCACTTCCTTCCTTCTCTTCGTTTCTTTTTAATGAATTTGCAAACAATCCCCCTGGTTGGCACTTGGCTGTTGCTGCCACTACAGCAGAGCATTTAAAATTCGCGGGAAAAGGGTACATTCTAGTTTAGAAAATAAAAGTTTATTGTCACAGAAGTTTACCAAAGGTTGATGGAAGCAAGATAAAATTATCTTGAGACTGTATGCTAAGTTTTAAAGTGAAATAGTATGACCTCCTATATGGTCAGAAGCTTCCCGAAAATTCCACCTGCAATACAGGCTGCAAGCAGTAAAAATCGAAGGTTGTGCTTGATTTGAACTGTTTATATGCTGTTCAACATCAATAAAAGAGCATATAAATAGGGCACTTCTGTGGTTGAAGATATGGTACCAACCTGCCAGTCCTCCAGCCCCAAACACAGATCCACTGCAATATGGCAATTAAGAGACTCTGTTTGGTCTAAGACCAGTGATACTGCCAGTATAATGCAGGCCCAATGACCTCTCCCAACCATGCAGACTGAAGAACATCAAATTTGTTGCATTCTGTAACGGCATTGTATTTGTTGAATATGTTCGTCTCGATTTTGTTTGCTTCTCAAGACAATCTTGAGCAGCAATAAAACCTGGTAAAACTGTTCTTACACAGCCTTGTGACAAACTGGATATGGGGTTTTGCTGAGCCACATTAGTTGTCCATTCTCCTGAATTGACAGGGACCTTGTTAATGGTCATGTGATCACATTTTGCATTTGGTCATGCTGAAATGGTCTCAGACGATGTTACAGGACGTTTTAATATTAACAGAATGTTCTGCATCGGGTGAGGAGCCCATCTACCACTGAATGGATCCCTGTGATTTTCTATAGAGTGGACAACCAATGTGGCTCAGCAAAACCCCGTATCCAGTTTGTCACAGAGCTGTATAAGAACAGTTTCATCAGGTTTTATTGGTGCTCAAGGACCCCATAATCTCGTCAGATGTGAAAATATTCCAGAAAAAATTTTTTCTCAAGAAATATTTTGCAAGCAAACCAGCGGAATTCAATCAGAATAGCAGGTGGGATCATTATTATGTCCTTTAAATCCATAATGATCAAAACATTTGTTGTATTTTTCTACTGGAGGGTAACTAAATATGTCAGATGAACCTTTTGAATTAATCTAGGCAGCAGACTTCTTATACTTTTTGAAAAAAGTGAGTTTTGAGTAAGGCCATGGTGTTTACCAGGAGACCAACAATTATCGGGGCCTACAATGAATTTCAAGAAGGAAAGCACCCTAAATGTTGTGTCTGAGATTATTTGATAGCTCTGTTTAATATTCTGCAGTGTTATAAATCATTTAAAAGCAGGCAGGTGATGCCCAGAAGTGGTAAGCCTCAGGGGGCTAATAATTTTGTCCTAAGTAAATTTTGTTTTATTAATTTATCTTGATTACTTTTGACATTTTTGCAAAAATTTAGCTTTTGCAATAGAAATACCTTATAAATACAGCTTAGGTGAAAATATGGTTGTTCTGTGACACCCCATTTTGGAGTTAAATGGCATTAGAGGGGGTGTCCAGAGGGGGGCTAATAATTTCGTCCTCAACTGTATGGCCCGTTTATCTTAAGAAAATCGTATAAAATAGCATAAAATTGGTGGCGGCCATTTTGGAAAGTTCGGCCCCTATGAGAAATGTGACACAAACCTAATTTCATACCTAGACCTATAAATAATGGATTTCTGAAGAGTTTAGCTCTGAACATATGATTGCGTACACCACTACCATGAGCTACTCTAGTAAAAAATTAAATTGGTGACCAAAATTCTTACTGAAATAGTAGAATGATTTATGGTTTTGGTGTTGGTTTTTGGATTAGAATGACTCCGGTTTTCAGAATTTCCTTGTTGCATCTGTATGTAAAAGTCGGTTGAGTATCCCCCTCCCCCGGGTTCCTTCCCTTAGTGTCAGTTTTGTTGTCAGGATCATCTGGGAGTTTCAAAATGGCGAATATTACTAACAGTAATGGTAAATGTTACTTCATTCAGGGAAATGATACAGTTCACAACAGTGCCCCCTAGTGTTAATGAAATTTGAGAAAATATGCCCTGTTTTGTACCAAACATTCTAAAACAATTCAGTTAAAACTATAGAAACTTAAAGAAAAATTTAATTCTAAACTTTTTTTGGAAATTTTTTGACAATTCGCCCCGCCCCCTCGTCAGTGGACCTGCCCACTGCTTACTACGGGCTGTAGTTTTCATTTTCAACTTGTCATTAAAAACAGGTACTTTTCCACAAGAGTGGAAACATGCGAGAATAACACCCATCTTCAAAAAAGGTCCTAAAACAAATCCTGGAAATTACAGACCAGTATCTGTCTTGCCAGTTGTATCTAAGCTTATGGAACGAATTGTACACAAACAATTATATGACTATTTAACAGACAATAATCTTTTGTGTCTAGAACAGTCAGGCTTCAGAAGGAAGCACTCATGTCAGTCTAGCTTACATAGGCTTACAGAACAATTTTATCATGAACTCCACCAG
Source organism: Platynereis dumerilii (assembly GCA_026936325.1). Classification (NCBI taxonomy): domain Eukaryota; kingdom Metazoa; phylum Annelida; class Polychaeta; order Phyllodocida; family Nereididae; genus Platynereis; species Platynereis dumerilii. The sequence goes on along the minus strand of JAPTHN010000002.1, from coordinate 78,152,755 downwards.
GGTAATGTTGTTGGAATGATAGCATTAGATCTACAGAAAGCTTTTGATACGGTGGATCATTGTATTCTTAACAGAAAATTGTCACACTACGGTGTCAGAAATGTTGAACTTATGTGGTTTATATCATATCTTGAAAACAGAACTCAGTTTTGCTCAATTTTTAATAACCTGTCAAACCCTGAGATTGTCAAATGTGGTGTGCCGCAGGGGTCCATTATCGGACCCTTGCTCTTCATTGTGTATGTGAACGATTTACCGAGTTGTTTTACTAGATGTCATGTGAATGTATATGCTGATGACACTGCATTTTATTATGCTTATAAAACTGTGAACAATGTGAATGAAATGTTGCAGTGTGAGTTAGAAGAAATTTTCAATTGGTTATGCGCAAATAAACTGAGTCTACATGCTGGAAAAACGCAGTGTATGTTAATATGTAGTAGACAAAAAAGGACTCACTTAGTTGACAAATTGGATATTAATATTAACAATAATGAGATTACACAAACAGATAATGTCAAATATCTTGGTTTGTTAATTGACGAAAATTTAAGATTTGATAAATATAAGTTTGAACTACTTGGCAAACTGAACAGAGCAGTAGGTGTGTTGCGTCGCTCCAGTAAGTTCATCAACTAGACGACGAGGGTCATGTTGTATAATACACTGGTCCTCCCACACTTGGACTACTGCAGCACTGTGTGGGGTGCTAGCATCACCAGCACGGACTACAAAAAACTTCAGCGCATACAGAATTGTGCTATGAGGGCAATTCTAGACTGCCACCACAGAACCCACGTGAAGGATATGCTCAACTGTCTACACTGGTTAAGTGTGAGACAGAGGTTCAGTTACAACATTCTCTGCCTAATGTGGAAAATCAAGAACAACATGATGCCTCAATACATGAACTTTTTTACAAACAATGTCAATGTGCATCATTATAACACACGCCAAGCGTCACGTGGCGACTTTCACCGATCAAAGTGCCACAGTAAATCTTTTCAGCAAATTGGGGGACAATTATGGAACAACTTACCATCAAGTGTTAGAAATTCAAGGACAATTTATAATTTTACAAAAGCTGTTATTGCCCACCTAAAATCCATGGACTTGTGAACTTGATTTTAAAAATGTAACTTTTGATTTTATTCATCATAATATTGATTTTATGAATACTATTCTTTTGTTTTAATGTGATATTGTAATAATTTTATCTTTGTTGTATATTTATTTACATTATGTTCATGATGGCTCCAAGCTAAAACAGCCTCTCGCTGACTTTGGACACCTAATAAAACTTTCAAAACTTTCAAACTTTCAAGGATCCTGGTGACTCCCCCTTTTTTAAACCTAAAATTTCTATTTCATACCTCAACTTGAATATGACCAAGTTTTAGTACATTTTCATGGGTATCTTTCATTTTATAAACCCACAGATTTGAAAAAACATGATTTTCCCTATGTTTTCAATGTTATTTCCGAAGACCAATTGGGGTGTGTTCAAGTGTCAGTAGTTCTTTAAAAATTCCGGGGACCCCCTATTTTTATTTTTTCCATGTATTCCTAATAGTCATAGCATGCTTATCACAAAATCTCATTAACTTTTTATGGTTAGTTCTGAACTGTATCATTTCCCTTTATTAAGTCAACTTTGGATTTTGGTGAAGTTTGGTTTTATCTCACTTTCTACAATATAAAAGAAGACTTACACCATTTTGTCGTGTTCTATACATGTACATTAGGGCGTACCAAAAAACAACAATGTTCTTTGATTTTTGCACCCGTCAGAGGAATTGTGCCTTTTGGTGAGTAAATCAGTTGAAAAAAAAAAAATTTGAAATCGGTCAACTCCATACGCCGGTTTAGGCCTACCCCCTTTGAATAATAAGGGGTCCGAAAACACCAAAAATCGCAGTTTTATTGCAGTTTTTGTCACTAAAGAGAGTCATAGATGAAATATTTCACCCAAAATGCTGTGCATACCCATCAGGCAAAGTTATGGCATCTATATAAAACAAACTTGACAATTTTGTTAATGAAATTTATCAAAATGGACATTTTTTAAGGCGAAAATGCCAAAAATCGCAATTTTCCTCTGATTTTTAGCATGTTTTTTCCTAAATGCAGTCCATTGCAGATACATTTCTTATCTGGCAAGTGTTTTTTGTTCATTGATGAAGCCTTTTTTCCCTAAAGGTAAATTGTCAACCCTTGTGCCCTAGATCATTGCAGATCTTGATTTTGCAATGCTGAATACCAAATAATATGAATAATATCAATCTTCTTTCGGCGTACCTAGCTTGTATTGAACTATGCCGGTAAATTGCAATATGAATTTTTGTATGTCATGTAGATGACAATAACCACATAAGGAACCTAAGAGGAAATAGTATCTCAAAGTTCCTGTATTGTGTAAAGACTGCAATTATACGTGATAACAATGTGTTAAACCTGCAATGTAACAATATATAGTATGATTTAATTCAAATGGCATCCATTCCAAAATATATCTGCTCACCAAGTGCTGATCACCATACTGACTGACAATCTTTTCAATCATTACAATGATAAGTTACTGATGACCTCTGGACATAGCCAGAGTAGGGTTGGAACTTAAAACATCCACTGCACACAGGGCAGATACATGCAGACCACATTGCATGCCACTATGCGATAGGTGCCACTGCCACACATGAATACCAAATATTAAATCCACATTAATCTACACTATTTCTAAAAAAGTTAGGTCCAGAAAGAAGAGACCACACTGTCTCCACAGAGAAAGAACCATAAGCATCTGATAAGTTCCTATTGTGCATTTCTTAGATCAGTGATGTCATTTATGAAAGTGAGCACTTTTACATCATCCCTGCCTTAGTGCTGTGGTACTGGGTAAGAAATTGGAAACAGGAAATTACATGCAGCAGGAATTTTGCCCACACTTAGAATGCCTACATGTGAGGGTTGAGCATGAGAATGCCAGTCAGTGTTGAGAATGACTGGTAAAAGGTTTTTAATATCACAAATAAACAAATATTTCAAGTTGTAAATTGTATTTATTTTTCTTATTTGATTTGAATTGTGATAGCCCTTTCTGCCTGTTATACTTTTACTGAATCAGTGTTGTGTTTGCATTGCGGGAATGATCTAATTTCATGATGTCAAACTCATTCAGAAATCATTGTTATCTAGGTAGTAACAAGTCTGCATAAAATTGACTTATCGTGAGGAGTCTAAAACCCAATCTTCATCTCAAGCTGGCATAGAAGGGGGATCTCATCGGTACATGGGTTTCTCATCTTTTTCGTTAGTAGTTAGCACAGGATTTATCTTGTCACTCCGGTTGTTATTTATTTATGTATTCATTTATTTTTTCATGGACTTTTGTATGGTCCGTGGGTCGGGGAGAAATTATCAACAGTTCATTCTAAATATCAATTTTCAAGGGGTTTGATACAGTTCGATTTCATTTGCACTGCACTATAGCTAATCCACCGCTCGACGTTGCGCATATTCCGTCGCTAGGAGGAGGAAGGCTCTTCCAAACCGCATGAGGAAGAAGCTATCAAGGTTCATCAACTACACCAACCCTGAAGGACGATAAGGAGACTCCTCCCGACAATTTATGAGAGGCCAACAACTTCGGGTTACGGCCTAAACCCGTCTACAAGTCTACAAGTAGAGCCAGTATCAATTACTTTGCCAAGCTAAGGCAATGATCGGCAGAATTGTTTCTAATGACTGATGGTTGATAAAGATTTGCTGTGAGAGGTTGACCAGTAAAACAATTCATTAATTTTGTAGCATTGAGTATGTTGGGTTCCATCATAATGATTAGCAAAGTACACATAAATCAGTCTTTATAATCGATTTTCATTGTACGATCATTGCAATTGAGAATATAGGCCTCTCAACTGTAAACAAATATAGTAATTGATAATACTAGCCACAAAATAATACATAAAACTAAAAAACCATTCATGATAGAATTGAAGCACGAACTGCAGTGTAAAACTGTACATTTCATAGGTACTTTAGTCATAAGTAACAAGACAAACGACAAGATTAATAATTTCATAGCATCAACTTGAGTAAAAAAAGAATTATCTGCAATAGATGGCTTATTTTTAAAGACTTCAGTGTTGACAAGGATGTCACCAATGGAATAAAATTGCTTCATAAATAAAAAAACATATTCATCTGACAAGAAAAGTATCTGTACATAGTGGCACTGTATCTAAGAAGAACATTGCATTTTTGCTTTTAAAAAAGTGCAAAACAGATAAATTTCACTAACAAAATTGTCAAGTTTGTTTTATATAGATGCCATAACTTTGCCTGATGGGTATACAGAGCATTTTGGGTGAAATATTTCATCTGTCACTCTCTTTAGTGACAAAACTGCATAAAAACTGCGATTTTTGGTGTAACAGGTACATAGCTACTAATTTAACGGTGTCAGCATTGTGCATGCAAAATGGGGCTGTCTGCTTGTGTGAGGGTTCCACAAAAAATCACTTTTTGACATTTCACTTCTTGCTAATCAAATAAACAGTATTTTGCTTACTTATCTAGCCCAGTTGACCGATTAAAATGTAATTAATAAGAGTGTAATAATCCTATTCAGCCTCCGTTTTACTCCAGCTGGCTCTTAAAAAAAACATGGTTTGCTTCCCTCTGGGCCTAATTTCCATGGGCTCCAAACATGATTTAAATCCTGAAAATGCCACAGTACAATTCACCATGAGTTCTCTAAATTTGTTGTATTGAATTCTCGTGATTAACGTTTCAGCACAAAGCTTGAAAAGTAATTCGATAAAGAAGTGTATCACTTCCTGTGGCATATCAGCAAGACTAGCATTTACCTGTGATAAAAGATAACACAAATGGCAGTCAGGAAGGTTTGAAGTGACATGCAAGTGAACTTACATTTAAGCTGTAGATAAACCCAGTGATGGAAATGGAAAATTTTCGTCGGGGGAGCTCTCGGCTTGTGTGGCAGCGGCTCGCCATTCAAAATTTTTAAAAGAGAAAGAATTCTTCCACCAGAGCATAATTATGGCTAAAAATACCATGAGGACTGAAAAAGTAACATGATAATTGTAATTTTACCACTGCTCATTGGAGGAGCTGTAGCAGGGTACAGCTCCCCCTGTTTTTTGGTCAAGGGAGCTGAGCTCCCCCGAGCTCCCCCCCATTTCCATCACTGGATAAACCATAACTGCAAGCGGTGTGAAAGGTTGTCTGTTAATGTGAAATCTATGAATGTTTGCCTGATTATCATGCACAGGCCAATACCTTAAAACTGTAAGTGAAAGACAAGGCTCCAAATGGACAAATGAAGAATGGTGGCCATTTTGTAGTGGTGAATTTGGCCACCATGTTGTTCCATACCCACAGGCAAATATACGTGTGGCAAATTTCATAAGTCTAAGTGAAGTATTAAGGTGACAGTGGGCAGTTCAAGAATGAAGAAAGATGGCTGCCAAAATGGTCCCCACAAAATGGCCAATATGTTCATGACATGTTTCCAATCCACATCCACAGGCCAATACCAGCACGAAACTTCTCAACTCTGAACATAATATTAAGGTCACATTGGGCAGTTCAAGAATGAAGAAACATGGCTGCCAAAATGGCCACCATCTTGGATTTAATGACATGCTCCCAAGCAATACCCGGAGGCTTGTACCTGTACCAAAGTTCATAAGTGTAAGCGAAATATTAAGGTGACCATTAGGGCGTACCAAAAAACAACAATGTTCTTTGATTTTTGCACCCGTCGGAGGAATTGTGCCTTTTGGTGAGTGAATCAGTTGGAAAAAAAATTTTTTGAAATCGGTCAACTCCTTACGCCGGTTTACCCCCTTTGAATAATAAGGGGTCCGAAAACACCAAAAATCGCCGTTTTTGTGCAGTTTTTGTCACGAAAGAGAGTCACAGATGAATAATTTCACCCAAAATGCTGTGCATACCCATCAGGCAAGGTTATGACATCTATATAAAACAAAATTGACTATTTTGTTTATGAAATTTTTGTCTTTTGCCCTTTTTTTAAGGCAAAAATGCAAAAATTCACAATTTTTCACTTCGTTTTGGCATGTTTTTCTTAGATACAGTGCCACTACAGATACTTTCCTTGTTAGATGAATATGTTTTTTCATTTATGAAGCCATTTTATCCCATTGGTGACATCCTTGTCAATCCTGAAGTCTTTAAAAATAAGCCATCTATTGCAAATAATTCTTTTTTTACTCAAATTGATGCTATGAAATTATTAATCTTGTCATTTGTCTTGATACTTATGACCAAAGTACCTATGAAATGTACAGTTTTACACTGCAGTTCGTGCTTCAATTCCATCATGGTTTTTTAGTTTTATGTATTATTTTGTAGCTAGTATTATCAATTACTATGTTTGTTTACAGTTGAGAGGCCTAAATTCTCAATTGCAATGATCTTACAATGAAAATGGATTATAAAGACTGATTTATATGTACTTTGCTAATCATTATGATGTTGGAACCTTAAACATACTCATTGCCACAAAATTGATAAATTGTTTTACTGGTCAACCTCTCACAGCAAATCTTTATCAACCATCAGTCATTAGAAACAATTCTGCTTATCATTGTCTTAGCTTGGTAAAGTAATTGATACTGACTCTATGCCAGCTTGAGATGCAGATTGGGTTTTAGACTCCTCACGATAAGTCAATTTTATGCTGACTTGTTACTACCTAGATAACAATGATTTCTGAATGAGTTTGACAATATGAAATTAGATCATTCCCGCAATGCAAACACAACACTGATTCAGTAAAGTATAAAAGGCGGAAAGGGCTATCACAATTCAAATCATATAAGAAAAATAAATACAATTCACAACTTGAAATATCCATTTATTTGTGATATTAAAAACCTTTTACCAGTCATTCTCAACACTGACTGGCATTCTCATGCTCAACCCTCACATGTAGGCATTCCGAGTGTGCTGCATGTAATTTCCTGTTTCCAACTTCTTGCCCAGTACCACAGCACTAAGGCAAGGATAATGTAAAAGTGCTCACTTTCATAAATGACATAACTGATCTAAGAAATGCACAATAGGAACTTATGGTTCTTTCTCTGTGGTGACAGTGTGGTGTCTTCTTTCTGGTTCTAACTTTTTTTAGAAATAGTGTAGATTAATGCGACAGTGGCACCAATCGCATAGTGGCATGCAATGTGGTCTGCATGTATCTTCCCTGTGTGCAATGGATGTTCTAAGTTCCAACCCTACTCTGGCTATGTCCAGAGGTCATCAGTAACTTATCATTGTAATGATTGGAAAGATTGTCAATTAGTATAGTGATCAGCACTTGGTGAGCAGATATATTTTGGTATTGAATTAAATCATACATATATATTGTTACATTGCAGGTTATATATTGTTATCATGAATGATTGCAGTCTTTACACAATATAAAAACTTTGAGATACTATAGTTATTGTCATCTACATGACATACAAAAATTCATATTGCAATTTATCGGCACAGTTCAACTCAAGCAAGGAAGCCGAAAGAAGATTGATATTATTCATATTTTTTGGTATTCACCATTACAAAATCAAGATCTGCAATGATCTAGGGCACAAGGGTTGACAACGATAATACCTTTAGGGTAAAAAGGCTTTATCAATGAACAAAAAACACTTGCCAGATAAGAAATGTGTCTGTTATGGACTGCATTTAGGAAAAAATATGCTAAAACTCATGGGAAAATTGCGATTTTTGGCATTTTTGCCTTAAAAAATTTCCATTTTGATAAATTTTATCACCAAAATTGTCTAGTTTGTTTTATATAGATTTCATAACGTTGCCTGATGGGTATGCACAGCATTTTGGGTGAAATATTTCATCTTTGACTCTCTTTAGTGACAAAAACTGCATAAAAACGGCGATTTTTGGTGTTTTCGGACCAATTATTATTCAAAGGGGGTAAACCGGCGTAAGGAGTTGACCGATTTCAAAATTTTTTTTTTCCAATTGATTTACTCACCAAAAGGCACAATTCCTCCGACGGGTGCAAAAATCAAAGAACATTGTTGTTTTTTTGGTACGCCCTAGTGACCATGGGCAGTTAAAAAATGAAGAAAGATTGATTGCCATAATGGCCGCCACATAATGGCTGCCATCTTGGATTTCTTGACATGTTCCCAATCCATACCAACAGGCCAATACCAGCAGCAAATTTCACTCAGTAAGGGAAATTTTAAGGTCACAGTAGGCGGTTCAAGAATGAAGTAAGATGGCCGCCACAAAATGGCAGCCATCTTGGATTTCTGGACATGTTACCAACCAATGCCCACAAACAGGGGTGCCGGAAGCAATCGCCGGCGGCAGGGGCGGTCAGATCAAAAAGGGCAAATCACATTCGCTCCAATTTTGTGAAGCAAAAATTTAAATAGAGTCACTAATAATTTTGAATATATGCTTACTAAAACTTGCTAATTTGTACCTAAAATGAGTAAAATAAGGCAAAATAATGTTTTTTTCTTTAAGATCTAAAGGGCACCCTTGCCCCCCTGCCCCCCTTGGACAAGGGCAGGAGGGGCAATTGCCCCCCCCCCCCCTGCCCCCCTGTTCCGGCACCCCTGCCCACAAACCAACACCCACAAGCCAATATCTGCACCAAATTTCATAACTGAAAGCGAAATAATAGTGGGCCTTTGAAGAATGAAGAAAGATGGGAGCCAAAACGGCCACCTCAAAATGGCAGCCATCTTCGATTTCTCGACATGTTCCCAACCAATACCCACAGGGCAATATCTGTACGAAATTTCATAACTCTAAGTGAAATACTAAGGTCACAAATGGACACTTACACAAACATTAACTAGGGTAGCAGTGTTACGACCTGGTGATTTAAAGTATTTAATTGTAATTAGCAAAACTAATTAGAATTTAGGTTAATGGTTCCATGGTTGAAATCCTCAAGTGACTTTGGGAGTTTGGAGGTGAGATTCATGGTGTTATTGGTTGACAGGAAAAAGCCTTATGGTTGAGATGATATAGTTTCTTCCACAAATATATATATATATATATATCTATATATAAAAAAGTATAGGGAAACCCTACGAGTCAGTGATCTGTTTGGTCAGATCAGACGAGGTGGGCGCGTAGCGCCCTCCGAGTCTAATCTGACCAGACAGATCACTGACGACGAGTTGGGTTACCCTTTTATCCCCCAGCCACACCTTTAACAATATAGGCAAAGAGAAGCATAGGAATCAATTAATATATATTATAGTATGATAAAATGTTGATTTTAACATAATCTAAGCTAAATGTGCCGAAATTGGGGCCAATTTGACACGCCAAAGTTTGCTTAAATTATGGGAATTGCTTTCCCGGACTTCATGGAGGTGTAGAACATCAGAAAATTATCCTATGAATTTGATGCCTCCACATATTTTGCAAATATATTTGTCTTAGAGAACGCAAAATATTGAGGTGCTACATTCATATGTGAGAGAAAGAGAATTGTTTTAGTTCACAAGGAATTGTCATTTTTGCACTTGTTCTTGATTTTTCACATTCACAACTTTGTAAAGGCGTCATTCAATATGTTTGAATGATAGAAAGATGAAACTCTCAGACGTGTTTGCTATGGTAGTTTCCTAGAGGCTCACCAAGTTTGGTATTCATAGACTAAATACATTTAGCACAAAAAAATTAAAACCTCAACAACGTTTTTGGCTTTTTAGTCGCTTTTTTTAACTTCAAAGGTTCATTCCCATTTGTTCTTCATATCGTTGGTTCAAAAAAACTATTCCTTGTATAGCACTGTACTTTTTCACAAGTGTCTTATATTTGCGTTAATGTGATTAGCATGAAATTGTCATGCAAATGGTAGTCTGACCGTGACTTAAATTACCTTATAATAAAGTTATATAAGGGCAGAAAGATTGGTCGGGACCGAACAGCCATCACATAATGACAATATTTTACAAGATTTTTGTGTATGGCTATATGTTACTTATTATGCCTTCAACAACCCTCTCCTCCAGGTAATGCCATGACAGACTCCTTGGGTCTCCTGAATTACGACCTCGACTCCAACTCCTGGCTCCGCTAATCGGCACTATTCCACATTAATATTACATGGTTGACAGAGAAGAAAAAGACATTCTACAAAGTTTTCATAGGGTTTTGTACATGGATACTTGCTCAGTTTTGTTGAATGAAAAATTTGGATTCATTTCACATTTTTGTAACTGTGTTTTTGTAAATTACATTAATTATTTTTAAGAGTCAGGAGTCCTCACTCTAATTTTCGACTCCTACTCCGACTCTACCTGAAAATCAAAGTTCAACTTCAGACTCCACCCAAAAATCTCTGACTCCACGATTCCAACTCCCGACTCCGACTCCAAAGCCCTTCGTGACTGTAGACCAACTTGCTGCAGCTTTTACAATAGCTTACACTATATATGGCAACATCAGGGAGAATGACATTCACTGAACAACAGCAGGACATTAACATTTTTTTCATCTACTTTCACGTTACAGGCTGTCTAAAATGCAATGGTGACGGACAGTACTGCATTTCCGCCAAGTGTGTCTGTGGGCCTGGCTTTAAGTATGGATCTGAGCCAAATACATGTGATGAAAGTAAGTTTTATCGCGCAATTTTTTGGAGCTTTTGAATTAAAAAATGGCATGTGATCTTCATATAAGACACCTAGCCCACATATTATATACTTTTAAAACATGTTTGGGAATTTCTAGGCTACACTGTGACTGTCTGTGACTATAAATTTGGGCCCCTTAATGGCTCTTGTAGCTCCTTGAAGATTGGCTGTCCCAAAACTCAAAATATTTACTTTCCCAAAACTCAAAATATTTACTTTCAACTTGGTTTTGTGATGTCACTGGCTTAAAAATGTTTTGTGCATGTCAGTTATGGTTAATCAGTTTCTTCAGTGCATATCAAGGACCACAACGGAAATAAGACCCTGTGTTTTTTGTGTAATCCTTGCTATTTCATGTAAATGTTTAGCAAATAAAATAAAATAAAATCATGTCTATCAGTAAAGGTGTCCATAAACAAACATATTAAATGACTTTCGTTACGTATCAAATAAGAAGATTAGTAGATAAGACCAACAGAAAACAGTCAATGATGTTGCAAAGCAAGTTTGCAATTCATTTTTCAAGTGGACCGCCAATCTGCAAAGAGCTCTAATATGCAATTGGGGCCAACTTGTCCTCTTGATTTTTCACAAATTATTATGACAGTGCATGACAGGGGCGTATCTAGAAATGGCCTGAGAGGGGGGGGGCATTACATGGAGTGAATATGGGGTGCTCCGTGGCGTTTCCTATCTCCGCCATGTTGATTTTGGGCTTGGGGGGGGCCTTGGCACCATGGCCCCCCTAAATACGCCACTGGAAAATGAATTTAGGCAAGTTTCCATTTTTGTTCACCCAATGTGAGGCTCCCCTCAGGTGTGAGGCCCCAGGCTAGAGCCTAATGGATAATCCAGCTTTGCTAATATATTAAGCATTCATATTTCCCAAATTGTCATTAAGTGATTCAAAATGTATATATATATATCCTAAAAATGCTGATGTAACATTGAAAATATACTTTGTAGTCTATGGATCCAGCTGCAACTTTGACCAGCAATGTCAAGGGGCCTTCCCTGATCCTAACAGTGTCTGTGTCAGTGGAATGTGTGGATGCAGAAGTGGGAGTCAACTGAACCACTGCAGAGGAACGTGCGAAACCCCAGGTAGGTGAAATTGTGAATAGAAAAAAGTGCAACAGAGGTATTTCATTTACAACTTCTACAATGAAAAAAGTTTAAAACCAATTGAAATCCATCATTTATTACTTCATAGTGCCATGATAGTGGGAGGTGCTCCCTTCTACCAATGATTCCAGCAAGAAGGCTATCAGTTCCGGCTATCAATTAGGGCAGATGATCAAATAAACATTATTGAAAAACAACGATTTCCAAGGGATTTCATGTTTAAAGGCATTCAATTTCTCCTTTGGATAATGATTAATTATGAAATTATGGGGAGGGAATCTTTTCTGGCCACACTAATGTTTGAAATAAAAAGAGCATATGATTATTGTCCACAAAGAAGGTTGAAAATGATTGATTTATGCATGTTTGTATAATGTGCATATGAATTGGCTGAAACAGGCCAATAATTGTGCAAATTACAGTGCACTTGTTAGGTAACAGTGGCGTTCTTATGGGGGAGGACAAGGGGGGCACGCGGCCCCTATATTTAACCTGTGCCTCCCCAGTGCCCCCCATCCCCCATATGAACTTTCAACCTTGGCTAAAATATATACAATTAGTATTGTGGGTGCCCCCCTCCCGAGAATCGTGTGCCCCCCATGTGCCCCCTCGATTGAGACCCCCTAGTTATGCCACTGTTGGTCAATTCACAAATCGTTAAATTCCATAATCATTTCGAAAGAATAGGCCTATTCCAAAGGCAGGTAAACTAATTCAAGATAATTACTCCTGTGCACATACTGAGAGGTTGCTGGTATAAACAAAACGCAGGGCCGGCCCTAGGCCAATTCAACCGATGCAGCCGCATCGGGCCCCGCACCCTGAGGGGCCCCGCACCCCAAAAACGAATGGAAACAGTAGCTTTGGCTGCCAGAGTTTCCCTGGCTGCCCAGGCAGTCAACTGGTCAAACACCAATTCAACCAGTAGTTCCTTTGTCCAGTGCAATTGCCAATTGGTTTCAAGTTCAATCAGCTCTAATTGAAGCCAATAGCTCCAATTGGAGGTCAAATTGCAATTATCATACTCCAATTGGAAAAGTGTCAATTCACTTGGGTCAGATGCATTCTTTGGCTGCTTGAACAATTAGGCCTATAGGCCTGCAATTAGCAAAATTAAAACTTCCAAATGCATTTCAACAAGAACTAGGGGATATGAAAAGATATCTCTGTAGGCCTACCAATGGAGGCCTTTAGCATAGTAAAAATGCTTGGCCATTCGCCTAATAAGAGGTCCAGTAAACATAATTACCATGGTGTTCTCATCAGACCACTAAGCATAGTATAAATAAATTCAATTAAGTGTCGAAAATCTTTAAGCCTGACACAATTTTTTCACTATCAACCTTATAGAAAATTCTGATTTTTTAAAATTATCTATTGACTATTGAAGTGTTTTAACAATAGTTTGTAATTTTGAAACAAGTTTGCTTTAATTTGAACCTCAAGTTCAAAAAGAAGGGAGGGGTAGTCTATATAAGTCTTTGAGTCAAATTTTATTCTTTTTAAGACATTCCAGCAGCTGTCCTCTGGTTTCCTGCTTGCTTCATAATGTTCAATGCTTTTGATAAGAGGTGATATGCATCATGCATCCCCCTCACCTGCCACCAGGACTCCTGGAGTGAATTTTAATATTTTTACAAACTGATTATATCAATGGCAAGTCGCATTATGTCTTGGGCGATGCATTCCGCGACATGAATCCCAAAAAGATCCCTCAGCCCAATGGGCAAGTGCAGGGCCCGTTGGGTGGGTTTCGCATTGGGCCCCGCACCTCCTAAGGCCGGCCCTGACAAAACGTCATAGTCAAGTGAAGAAATTATAGATGAAGAGTTATCAATTCGATAGTATAGGTAAAAAGAGCATTATGATATCTTTATCATTATTATTAGGCCCGCCAAAGGGTGGGCCTAATGTTTCTTTCACCGATGCCTGTCCGTCCTTCCTTCTGTTTGTCTGTTTAGCTGTTCGTCCAGTTGTCGGCCAACAAGATTTAGCAAAAACTGCTGTGTACTATCTGATGAAACTGTGCAGGGTTATTCCAAACACCCCCAAAATAGTTACGACCCGGACAAAAGCGTGAAATTTCATCTTGTGTACTCTGGGACTTGCCAGACAAGAATTGCCTAAGCTCCAAAAAAGAAAAAAAAAACCTTAGGAAATGCATTTAAATTGGTTTCCATAACAACAAGTAGCTATTTTGAAAGTCCTTCCCAAAATATGATTGAAGTGATTCTATTGATATCAATGCTATTGTGATATTTTTTGACAAAGTGAAGGACAATCATATGAAAATGCTCTTTATATCTGCTTCATCAGATTAACAATTTTATATTTCAATCAAAATTGGGTCTTGAAAAATAATTTTATTTAAAACGATTTTTCGAAATAGGTACTGGTTGTCATGGAAACCAATTTAAATACGTTTCCCAAGGGTTTTTTTTTTGGATAGCTCTTAGTGCAGATTTCACAAAAATGCGCTCAGAGAGCACCTCAAACTTTCCCACCTTTTTGTTATCTCTCTGTTGCTTTCTGAAGCAAGTAAACCCATTACCAAGTTAATCTGTGAGCTAAAGAATAAATATCAATAAAATAATCCACAAATATCCAACATAAGGACAATAATGGAAGGCCAAACTTACTGGTCACCAGACAAGCTAACTTTGGCACTTTGTGGAATCTATAGAAAACCATTTAGCAAAATATAGTAATATGTGATTGATAAAAAACATTTTGAAAATTAGTGCGGAACCATTTGTTATTATGTTTAAAATTACGAACTTGAAAAAAAAAGGAAAATAAATATAGACTGCTAATATAACTCAATTCTGTCACAGGACACTGAGGTTACATTGGCAATTTTTACATGACAATTTTTTTCGGTGTTCTAGCTACCTTTATCGATTTCAAATGTAAAATTGTAAAAGTTAATGAAAAATTTGTTACTTACATCACCAACAGAAAAACAACTGAGTGTGGTAGCTGTTTTTCTTTTTATCGCTAACGTAACTGTAATTTTGCATACATCCTTTTCATTGTGTTACAAAAGCAAAATTGAATTTTAGCTATACTCTGATTTTCCAACCCGACAGAAAAAAAGTTTCACCCATGATATAATTTAATAGATTCACACAATAAAAACTGAGACTACGGCATTTTTGTCCTTCCAGCCATCCTCAGAAAAAGTGCCTTGAGTAGATCTCAGAAGTAATATTCAATTATGTCGGGCCTCATGCTGGAAGATCGGGATTGTGCTAATGTAACTTATAATATATATATGTCCAAATGTTACATGAGCACCGGAAAGTCATTTTGCAGCGTTTTGTGAAATCTGCCTTAGGCAATTCTTTTCTGGTAAGTCCCAAAGCACACAATTTCATGCTTTTGTCCAGCTCGTAACCATTTTGGCCATTTTTTTGTGCTAAGCTGCTCTACTATTTGGACAGGTGCTCAATAATATGACAAAAGTGCTGGCCACAAGGGGTGTCCAAACTCCAAACTGTTGCACAAAACTGCAGGAAGTAAAAAGATTTTATTTATTTTTTAATTAAATGTGCCGTCGTTTATTTCATGATTTTTACCTTTGCAGGGACTGCGGGTAGTTGCCTGCCAGGATGGGTAGAGGTGGACAGAAAATGTTTCAAGCTTGTTGGACCCACAGTTCACGAGGACGACACACAGTGCAATTTTACCCTGCCTGGCTCTTTTCCCGCAGTAGCCTTTTCCAGCTTCCTGAAACTCAAGCCACACTTTAACCCTGCAGGTCTGTGTAACAAAATTTCCAATGACTGTAGTTAAACAATGCTCGAGTCAATCATTCTTTGGAAAAAAGAAATTAAAATCTTTTTTTCTCTTTGCAAAATGACATCACAATTAGCATACAGATAAAAAAATTACACAAATTTTTCATCGTACATGACTGAAATTTAGGAAGTTCATATCGATCTATAATTCTCTTGGGCAACTTGTTTTATGTATGCCTTCTCAGATGCGGCAAAAATGTAAGCAGCAGAAGCGGAGCTGGCTTCTGTCTCTGCTGTGGTGTGGCAAGGCATTGGCAGCTCTTTTGAAAGAACACACAAGAGGGGCAAGCAGCTTTGCCAACAGCCCTGAAGATCAGTCAATATCTGTAAACTGTAAGACCACCATCATGATGATGAAAGATGAATTATTTTGCAATTTTTCAGGTTTCCGCAAAATACATTCAGTATTTCTAGTTCGACTTGCAGATGGCAGGGTAAACACCCAATAAGATTGTATCTGGTAACCCAGGTAAAAATTTAGAACATTTTTTTTTTAACTCAAAAATACATTTCTCAATCTAGGCAAGGTGTGGACAGGTTTGAGACGCCGATACAGGGGGGAACCTCTATTGGTCAGCACCAGCACGGAACTTCTGGCCTTCATGCAAGTCAATGGCGGCGAATTGCCATGGGTTCCGGAGTTTGACTTGGAACAAGACTTGGATTGCGTGGGCCTGGATTTCTCGGGCAGCGAAGTCAAATTTGCCTCACAGAACTGTTTCTGGTCCCTGGATGTGCTCTGCCAGTATAATATCAATTGTAAGTTGGTGAAAAACATGTTCTTATCTTCTCATCAGTTATCAGCTTGTGCTAAAACATGTGTCTTGTTTTCTCATCAGTTATCAACTTGTGCTAAAACATATTTTAGAAAAATTCTTGTTTTCTCCTCAATTTTTAGCTTGCTAAAGCATGTGTCTTGTTTTCTCATCAGTTGCCAAATTATTAAGATTTGGCACTATAATTTACTCGCAATTTTCTTCATTCTTTCGAAGATTTCTTCAGCTTTCACGGGTCATCTGAGCGATGTGAGCATTGACAGCCATTAGTCATAAAATCATTGTTTGCTTTTTTATTCCACAGGGGACGACAGATATATCACACTTCCAGAAGTGTCATTGGCAATTCATGATAGCATCACATTTGATTCCCTGGATGAGTGTGCTCTGTTTGCAATGAGTAAGAAAAAGGAACAATTTTCATATAATGTCGAGGATTGTGCTGTAAGAGGCGAATACATCTATCAGGTTGGAGCTGTCACCTATGTGAAAGAATGTAAGTCATTTAATATTTTCTTTCACTTTTATTAATAATGTCACCTGAAACTAACACAATTTTTTGTTATAGTAACAAACCCTACTCATAATGGTATTATTGTAAAAACAAAAGGTCTTCATCTATTTTAAATTGACCATATATGTTATAAGTTAAAAAGCCGTACACAGGTCTTCATTTCTTTTGTAATATTTATTAGTAAAGATGAGGGTAAAAGTGGGGTATGTAGTCTGCTTCTGCACTTATCATGCTTATAAAATTTGCAAATTCATCCTCACCTGACTTCACACTTGGTTGACAGTCTCACTTCACTGATCATTCTTGATATATCTCGCTACCGTGGGGGACATTCAGCTAGCAGCCTCATGTAGCACTGGCACTGGTATACCTCCTCTGCCAAAAGGCAACCTTCTCATTTGCACCTGAAGCAGTTTTTAGGACCCATACATTGTTCCAGTTTACCTTACTTTGTACTAAAAGCTCATATCTTTTCCAGGCTGTTCTGTGGCCGAGAAAGTAGGATCGGTCATAGAGAGTGACTCCGATTTCGTTTCAAAGAGAATTGGCAAACGAACTCCATTTTCCTGTCCATCGGGGTTCCATGCTCCTAACTATCAAAGAAATGATGAAATTCAATGTCTCAAAACTAAGAAGTGGACCCATCTACCCAACTGTGTTCCTGGTAAGAAATGTTTTAAAGTTGCTGTTTGAGCTAAAAAAAAGCTTGTTGGTTTGAGTTATTATCACCTTTCCATTGTCATATTTTAAAACAACAAGTTATGTTGACTCAAACTCAAAGGAATTGTGCAACCATCTCACTCAATCATTTCAGCTGTCTCAAAATTCAAATTTTACAGTGTGACAACCACACTATCAAATTGACCATGCCATCGACCACTTGAAAGTTTAACAAGAAAATCTTTAAAAAAAAAAGATATATGCTGGCTGTAGTGATTACGATTTCAAAATTTACAATAAGAGTAAAAAAATTTTAAAATATGGTATAAGAGAAACTACAGATGAACCCATTATATGGTATAAGAAGCTATAAGAGGAATTATAGATGAACCCATGATAGATCTATCTATCTATCTATCTATCTCTCACCCTCTCTATCTCTTCATCCCAAGGGGGGCATGCGATACTCCGGAGACACCAACTATACTTTTTCTATATCTCTCACCAACTATTTCTGGAACACACATATATCATGGGTTTATCTATAAATCCTCTTATAGCTTCTTATACCTGCTCTGCTGATCTACACTAACTTGTGTATTGTAGTGACTATTATTTTTATTCCTATGACAGTTTGTGCTGCAGAGGCGTAAAACACAAATACACACACACACACTCCTATGTGAGTTGGCAAGTTCATATGGGGGAGCATAGGTTCAATATGACTTACTATTAATTGTTAAGTCACTATATATGACTGTCAATCCCTAACTGTTAATCAGGCATCCCTTACTGTTGTTCATCAGTTAGTCACTACCTTTTAGTCATTAAGTCCGTTGTTTTGGTAGTTACTATTTGTTAGTCACTAAATATGTTATTTAGTCACAAACTGTTATTTAGTCAAAACTGTTCGTAAGTCAAAAACTGTTAATTAGTCAAAAACTGTTAGTTAGTCAAAAACTGTTAATTAGTCAAAAACTGTTAGTCAAAGACTTCTAGTCAGTCAAAAACTGTTAGTTAGTCTAAAACTGTTTGAAGTCAAAAACTGTTAGTAGTCAAAAACTGTTTGTAAGTCAAATGGTTAGTTAGTCAAAACTGTTAGTAATCAAAACTGTTATTTAATCAAAAACTGTTAGTTAGTCAAAAACTGTTAGTTAGTCAAACTATTTGTAGTCAAAAACTGTTAGTAGTCAAAACCTGTTTGTCAGTCAAAAACTGTTAGTTAGTCAAAAACAGTTGGTAGTCAAAAACTTTAAGTCAAAAATGGTTAGTTGGTCAAAAACTGTTAGTTGGTTAAAAACTGTTAATCAAAAACTGTTAGTTAGTCAAAAACTGTTATTTAGTCAAAAACTGTTAGTTAGTCACTAATTGTCACTTACTGTTAGTCACTAACCGATAGTCAGTCACCAACTGTTGGTCAGTCACCAACTGTTAGTCAGTCACCAATCACTAACTTTTAGTTGGTCACTAACTGTTAGTCAGTCATTAACTGTTAGTCAGTCACTAACTGTTAGTTAGTCATGTAAGTCAGCTAGTCCTTAACTGTTAACTGTTAGCAAGTAACTGTTAGTAAGTTACTAACTGCTAGTCCCTGACTGTTAGTCATTAGAGTTCTCGCCTCTGGCGATGAACTCTTTAATTTTCGCAAGCATCTTCAACACCAGTTAGATTCCTCAAGCCAGCTTGCAACACATACCTGTTTGGACATTCAACCACTGTTCATTTAGGCAACAAGGGTCTTGCCTATCCAACGGTTGCATTTCTATGTGGTTATTGTAGATGTATCATGTGTAAGGACAGCCTGTTCACAGGTAATTTCTCCTGTCCAAAAAAATTTTCTCCAACATTTCAATAATGATCAACCATGCGCCAAGTGGCCGTTTTCGGTACTAACCTCCCTCTTGCCATTCATGCTGCAGACAGCAAGCTGTCAACAGCCCTCAGCATGGCTCTAGCACTGGTAAGTTTGTTTCTTTGACTAAATATGTAATTCTACTCTACAAACATGATGCTGGCTGCAGGATAGATAGCCAAACCGAGTTTTGACAGCAGAATCCTGCCAGAAGTATCCCTGTTTTGACAACTTTTGTGTATTGACAAAAAGTAAACAAACTGCTTGCATTGTGTATGGCTGGCTCAATGCGTCTACTCACTGACAGCTGCTATGATGCTATGATCTGATAAATTGCAACCCCTGCTTGCAACCCCTGCTAGTTATTATAAATTAAAAGCTATCTCACATTTCATATTCTGTCATAATCATAGGCTACAGTCTCAGTCCAGGCCATGAGCATTGGAACCCAGTACTAATAGGCCCTGACTTAGTCCTACTGAGAGGTGACACTGCCTTGTAGAATGTCCTGCATTGGGCTAACATATCAACTCTTCTTTGCAACAGATAGGTTATAGCCCCTAAGAAATGTATACAGGTGCTGTTTGTTGACAGTGTCAGTGTTGACTCAGGGACGTATCCAGAAAATGTCAGACTGTTTACAAATGGAAATATACTAAAAATATCCGATTTAATTTTTTTTACTTAAAAATCTACAGGCCCACCAGGGGGGATTTGAACCCGATAAACCCCTCTCAGGATCTGGTACTAGTTGACATAATTTAATTTTACTCTTCTTTATGTCTTTCAGCATCTGGAGTGGCAATGTCTGATGTCCTGCAATATTGAGCAGGAATATGGAATCAATGTTATAATAAATTTGATAATATATTGTAATAGTGTAATGATTATGATTGATAATGCAATAGGCCTAGTTGATTCTAAATTAAAATTTTGATCTCGCAATTAGCAGCGGCATAGCCAGGTTTTTTCTGGAGGGGCGGGGGGTGGTAGTGTGGGTAGAAAGGAAAATAAGCGAACGTAGTGGGGGATGGGGGGGAGGCACAATTGAAAATATTAAGGATTAAGGAAATTAAAATGCTAAAAGGTACAGTATAAAATCTTATAATAACAGAAGCAGTTCATTATTATTTTCAAATATGGTCAATCCTCAGAGGAGGGTGTGAATGGCCGCAGGGGGGTTACCTGCCCCTCCCCCTCCACTGGCTATGCCACTGCATGTTGAACAGCTGCTGTTAAAACAATTAATTCAAGGATATTCATTGTTAATTGTGCAATGCATTGTATGGTAATTTTAAGATAGAAATGTTAGAAATTAACAAACATGTATTTTAAGCTTGATAGTGTATAAGATCAAAATGTCAGCGTTACAAAAATGTATAAAATATCACAAATTCCACTAAGCTGTTGTCATGGAAATATATTTAACAAATATCCTTTTACTTTGATCTATAATATGAATTTCTCTTGACTTCACTAGACTTGTTGCAATTTCATTAACTAGCTTAGAAATTAGTCCGTGTGTTTTAGTGTTGAGTACTGTCTTCAAGTGAGGTTGTGGCCTATTAGATAAGGCATCTGTGATTCTGTGTGACTTCTTCTTGAACCAATAAATCACTGCAATTCAGCTGTGTTGTTGCTCATCTGATGACCTGACTGTGAAGTAATCTGAATTCTATTGTGTGTAGATATTTATATATGGAAAGGCAATGGTGTGGTAAAATTTTATTTATAGTCGTTGTAAGTCGGACAGTACATTGCCCAAGCACAGCTTCTGTACGGCATTCATAGAAATAAAGATAACAGTCAATACAATACATAATTTACATTATACCCATAAAGTCCATATCTGCCCCGGGTTATAAAGCATTTGCCATTGATACAAGGAATTCGCCGTGTGATGCAGGATTTATGAGATATTCCATAGGTACGGGAGGGTCGACATAAAGAGTCGAGGGCAGATACCTACATGGCTCAAGGGCACGATACGAAGGACTGATGTCAAAAAAGCATCATTAAAAAGTCTCGAAAAGACGGGTAACAACTTACTAATAAGCCACAAATAATGTCATTATATAAGCAATTAATACGATCAGGGATTTGCCAAATGTGCCTTGTTGGCATTTGTTGCATTGAATAACATCTAGTGTTATTATTTAAGGTTGTTACAAGATCAATATTCAACAACATAGCTATATTCAGTATACCAAAATGATTTGAATAATCAACGAAGTGTATAATTTAATAACATTAAAAACAAAAATGAAAACTAAATAAGCATAATGCTCTGAAAATAACGTGTTGGTCATTTTCTGCAGTCGTCGTCTTGGTAATTGGCCGCCAACTGCGATGGCTTCCAGGGCAATTGGCCACCCTAGATATTTGGCCGTCCTGGATTTCGCACAATACACAATCATATCATGGGTTACTTCTGTTTGAGAGTTTTGGGGAAAAAAATCTTCCTACCCACTACTGTATGAATTAAACGGTAGGAGACCAAACAATTTGGTTGGGTGGGTCTGACCAAAAAGTATTGCTCACATTGTTTCCACCCCTCCTTCCAATAACAACATCCACATAGCAACCCACACACATGGCGAGAACTCTCAATTCGCATCGGTCCCGATCGAAACTCTAGTTTTGTCCCTAACTGTTGTTCATCAGTTGGTCAGTAAGTCATTGTTGTTAGTCACTTACTATTAGTAAGCACTAACTGTTGTTGATTCACTAACTGTTGTTAGTCTTTAACTGCCAGTTAGTCACTAACTGTAAGTAACTAATTGTAAGTCACTAACAGTCTGTTAATCACCCCAAGGATGTGCCACCCAGAAATTGGACCTATAAATAGAACAAACTGCTCTCATTACTATTCACCCCCAATTGTTACAACTCACCCCCTATTGTTTCAGGTTCTGCAACAATTGTATCTGACCAATTGGTCGATTAATGAGTGGCAGGTGTACTTTTACATCAATGCAACAATATTAAGTATTTGTGATCATAAGATATTTTGTAATGCTCTAGCTAATATTACTAAATGGTGGGGACCAAACCGGTTGACACTTTTCCATATGGGGCAACCAGTATAGTATGCTGGCTGCAGAGCCAATACTGTACTATAACAAATCTTGTCCTGAAGTTCAAGAAGCCAGCATAAAAATGGTTTAGGTGAGGAGATATATTTGTGAATTATTAATTTATTGTTGATACAAATTTTAATGTTTACTTCAGATGTACCATGCCCAAGTGGGTGGACCCTCAACGGAACTCTTTGCTACAAACTAATTGACACAGCGATGACATGGAAGGGAGCTGTGGATTATTGTTGGAACACTTATAGTGCAGGTCAGTAGCAGAACAGGGCATTTGATAAGTTTATTTTAATACATTAGACAACTTCTCTGCACCTGAAACAAAGTCAAGATGATACATTTTTCCTGTTTCACCAAAACCAAGGAATAAAATGGTAAAGGTTGCAGTCACAAAAGACCCTGGATCAAAAGTTTCTGCAAACAATCAATTCTCACACCAGCAGTTTTTGGCAGTTACTGGAAGAGGCCTGCATTAGTCACTATCAGCCTATAATCATTTATTCATTACAGTATTTGAGAACTTATGATTATGATTGCTATAGTGTTAGAGGAAAACAGAAACCCAAATGATTATTAACTGCCCCTGTTCTCTATGTACATGTATCCTGTCTTATTCTATACAGTCTTTATATTTTCACCACCCAGACCTGCTGACCTTCCACGAGTCTGGATCTGACCTGATGTTTGACCAAGGGTTTATTCAGGACAATGTCATCCCCCCTGGAGACAACCGGACATTTTGGACAGCGCTCTCAAATCAACGGTTCATGCGATTTAATGGAGAAGTACGATTTTGTCTGTAGCCCTATGTGTTTTGAAAGATAGATCTACAAACCTATTTTAAATCCAGGCCTCTGAGCCAAGTTCTTGGTTGGTTGATTCTAAAGATGGAAGAGAAAGTAGGAGTGGTTCTTACTATGTTTGATATATCAAATGTGTGACGTTCTGTTCTTTCTGAACCAATCGGATACACCAAAAATGCTATGCATTTGGTGGTCAAGAACTTTAGAATCGCATGCTAATTAAATAACTTTAGACATCACCAGAATACTTATTGGTTTCTTACCTTGCAAGATTGGTTAATTCAATATGACTGCTCGCGTCCGTCTTCCACAGCCGATTCCCGCTGATTCGACGTTGCGTCCAGCACTCCAGTCCAATCACGGATCGGGGTGATCCAAAAGCGATCGGCCGACCAGGCCAGCATATATAGGCCTGAGTCAATTTAGGGGGTCACTCGCCCACTTCGTTTCGTCACTCACTGTCCCACCATTTATTTTGTCATTTTATAAAAAACCGAAGGACTCCAGTAAAAATTCAAAAATCTGTTTAACTTCAAAATTTATTTTCAAGAATTTTACTCAAAATGCATTTCTCTAGTAAATTGGGCTCCTTTCAAGATCAGTTTATTCATGTTCTCTGTCAAATTTTTGTTTGTGCCATCCTGTCTCGTCCATCTTCACATAATACGAAGAAAAGAGAGAAAAAAAAGTTAAAGCTGGACTGTCAAGACTTAAGTAAATTAGGCCATCAACTTCTGAATATGCATGTGAATTGATAAATGAAAAAATTGATTAAGATAAAAAATACCTTAAATAAATTGTATTCTCATTCTTCGTCATAGCGATGGGTGACATTTACGGTCGGTGTATCAGGCTTTTATTGGACGGCGGAAGAGAAAACATTTGGACTTAATAAAAATTATACAGATTGGGGAGAACCCGCAGCGGAAGAGGACACTTGCGTTGCTCTGCAATACTTCGAACAGCCCGTCTGGAAGCCAAATCCTGTCAACCGCCACAAATGGGTGGCTACCAGTTGCTCCACATTGTCACCGTTCATATGTCAAACAAGACGTAAGTGATGTTTTGGATTTGAAATGCTTATCTTTGTGCATCTTTTTTTTTTCTTTTGAAGACAACAGAAAGTCTGAACAAATGGGTGTCTACTTAATATTGTAGGTTTAGGCTTTAGATGAAAAAAGTTGCAACATAAAAATTTTGCGACTGGCATATAATCATGCTCAAGCAGTGGAACCTTGACATTTAGGAGATGCGCCATTATGAGAAATAATTGTTTTTCAATGACTTTTCAAAAATTAATCCATTGGCATCACTGATTGTGTGGCAAATCGGTAATTAATATGAAACTGTAATTGTAAACAGTTCTGGTCGTGTTCTGCCATGTGGTCCATGAAATTTCTGGAAAGTATTCCAAGTGATACAGCTGAGGGCAACCGCAGAGCAGCGCGCATGGGCAGAGATGAAGGGAGCATTACCCAAAGTTCCCATGCATACCATTGGCATTCACAAGTTTTTGGCGATTGCCGTGTGATAAGACTGGGAGTCTGACACATGCCCTTTTAATTCAGGGACGTCCAGCATCTTTCAGTTGCCCCAGCGTGAACACCAGATACAACCTGTCTCCATAATTGGGTCATTCCATGGAAAATAGGGAAATTATAAGACTGATTTTGGGGATTATTGAACATTGCCTATCAGTTCTCTTGAACCACATATTTTTGGTGTTAAAATTTTAGCTGAGTATTTTGCAGGTTGAAATTCAGTTTTTTAACCCATTAGCATCTGACGACAGCTAGCAAGTTTCAAAAACTTAAAATTTGTCATTTCTGTTACGATACAATTTTCGTGTGAAGTACCCTGTATGTATAAACCTGCATGTTTTAATCATTTATGGAAGAAATAGTCAAGTGTCCCATATTCACAACATTTTGGTTCGTCATGCATGAATACAGTTTTTGCTGTATTTGGGGTGAACGAAAATTGAAAAGTAGCAGAAATGATGCTAAGTCTAGCCCCTAAAGCACTAAATCAACATTGGTATCTTATAAAAATGAGCCAAACTATCCTTACTCCAAAGCACTATTGGAACACTGTTAGACAAGCCAATTCATGTCCAGATCAAAGCCACACACGAAGCCACAAGGCAGTTTAACTAACTACAATCGTAACATGAATGATGTTTTGTAACAGAAATGACAAGATTGTAACGCAAATGTTATTAACTCGGAACAATAGCTTTATCTTTGACTGTACAAGATTGAATTCAAATCAAATTTCATCATCGTCATTGCAGTGAATGCATAAAATGGTTCAATGCCAACTATGCATTTCATACATCTTCTGTCTGTATTTAATGCACTTGACTCATTTCTTGAATATTCTGCTATTGCTGTGTTGTGACCTCACCAAAAAGTTTTATAAAAGGCAATTGATTACTTTGCATGGAGATTATTTTTAATCCTTAATTGTTTTTAATCCCCGTCCGTCTATGCATAGGTAATGTAGGCATGGTATCATTTCTGTTACAACATTGTCATTCCTGTTACATTTGAAGTGTCATTCCTGTTACATTTGAAGTGTAAAATGTAACAGAAATGATGCATAACAGAAGTGATATTTTTTCATTCAATCATCAGTAGTAGCATTGAAACAAATGGCTTTTAAACCATCTAATCACTGGTTGATCATGACCATATAACCTACTCAGCACATAGTTGTCCATTTGCTCAACATGTTTTATATATGAGAAACATGCGTAACAATTATCATACATCAAAAACCTACTCAACAACAATTTTTTTGATCACGACTATCAGACCATTTTTGGTGTTGCTGATCCAAATGAAAGTTCTTCTTGTGGAAAGAGCTCGCATGTGCTGACATCTGGGGGTAATTACTTGAAGTGTAGGATTAACTGGGCTGTGTCAATTGCAACAGAAATGAAACGTAACGGAAATGATGCAAAATAAGAAGACACACTTTTGGTGAAAAATTTAAAAGTTAAATTCAGTTCTGCAGCTAAATAATGCCATTTGGTGTTTCAGCTTAGCCAAAGCAACAATTGAATGAACTGATTGCCTAGTTACAGCCTTTTTTGAAGACATGTATGCCATTTAAACCTCGAAAATTGAAAAAAAGACATTCATTTTGTGACTACTCAGCCGACATGGGACCGTGAAATATTTCCATATGCAGCTTTAGTGAGAATTTGGGTTGATCATTTCATCTTATAAATATAATTGAGGCAACATAGCTAATTTTTTAGACCTCAATCCCTCTGGGAGCACAATGAGACTGGAGACGACAAAAATTTCTCTGTTTTCCCTGGAGATTTGAACACACGCTAGTGGTAGGACAAACAAACGCTCACAAAATTTTTAGGCTTTGGGGGAACTACATTATTAAATGTTTGCCTACATATTACACTGCTGCTTGTATGTAAGTGAAATGGATGATGTTTGGCCATTTTAAAAGTAATGTTTAACATCCTCAACTAAACTGCTTGTGGAAGCATGGCTTCTCATCTGATGAGATGAAAACATTGCGTCATGGAGGGTGATATTTGAGGTAAATGGGACACAAAATTTAATGGCTGCCAATTTTCATTTCTCTACAAACAAGTTGAAACAACTATACAACATATTTGAAAAGTAAGTGAGAATGGTTTGAAAAAAAAATCTCTCACATGCAATGAGCTTTTAAAACAAGCAGTTTGGTTTGGGATGTTTAACATTGACCCAATGGCAAAATATCACCCGTTTCATGTACTTACATTATTTGTATTACATTATTTGTACTTAAGTTCCCCCGTGGCCTAATGGTCAAGACTGCTTGTCCACTGGCTTTGAGGGCGTGGGTTCAAATCTCACCCCGGGAACTCACTTTATCCGAGCCCATGGGACATTAAATGGAGGCGGGTTGCATCCAGTATTCTATGCTGGGGCAACTGAAAGACCCTGGGCATCCCTGAATTAATAGGGTATGTTCCAGACTCCCAGTCTTCTCATCTCATCATCATACGGCGATCGCCTGCCTCGATATAGCCCACTAAGGTGCTGCTGAGGCGTAAAACACAAACAAACAAACAAACAAACATTATTTGTACAAGCAGCACTGTGTGTACATACACTTCAAACATCAATTGCATATATATTGCAAATCAAACTTTTGTCTGATTCAAACAAAGATTGTTTGGGTTTTCAGACTATTGTCCATGCTAATACCTGGCATTCAAACAACTACTGTATGTAAATTGACTATTTGTATTTATCAAACAGTGTATATGATCAACCAGAAAAGCCTTTTCATTCCATATGGTTTGACTCAACTTTTGAATGAACATTTCAAAAATTCCAACAGATGCAGACCTATACACACGTGTAAATGAGCCATAGTATTTTGGAATAGTGTCACACTGTATCAGGTACTTCCACAAAAAAAAACAACACTACACTAAACATTTTGCATTGTGAAAAACTCAGATTTATAACTTTATGTTTTAAATTTCTGTGCTTGGTGCTGGCATGGTCCTGGAAGCTTGGTTTGGTCTGAAATTCTTATATTTACAGAACTCATATATATGCACTTATGCAATTAGTCTGTGTTAGAACTAATATTTAATTTTGAGAAAGCGGATTGTGTTAGAACTAATATTTAATTTTGAGAAAGCGGATTGATGTATTTTATTTTTGTAGTAATATTCCAATAAACAATGAAATATGAAAATTGTCATTGGCCAGGCAAATATGTAGTTCACAGCCAAATTTCCTGAACAAATGATTTTTGACGTGTCTGTGAAGATGATTGCTGCAGGAAGGAGCCTTTTTGTCTAATTATCAGGAGTGAGTATTGATTGTGAGAGGAAGCTTTTTTAACTGCTTTATATATATATATATATTTTTTTTTAATGGGGGGAGGGTTGGTCTAGTGGTAGCGTGCTGGACTGCCAATCGCTGGGTCCAAGGTTCGAATCCAGCTCTTGCCGGGTCACCTGGGCCTATGTTGGACGGCTGTTTCAATCATCCTTTGCTTCATTGCCGTGTCCTCCTCCTGTCCTAATTATCCTACCAAGTGCATAAATACAGGACGTAAGCCCCACTCATCCATCCATCCATATATTTTTAAAAAATAATGGTATAGATTTGTCTGATACAGTGTACGCAAATATTCTCATATCTATAGGCAACTCAAACTTTTTACAACGTTACGTTCATGAACACACTGACAGCTGAAAGTTCCTTTTTTTGTTGCAGCATAAATAATAAATGTTGTCCAACATTTTGCTCATTGCTTCGCGAAAATTACATGTGCTTAAAGTAATCAAATTTCATACCAAATTACTGAAATGGTCTGAAACGAGGTCAAAGTTGTCTTGAACAGAAAAAAAGTAGAAAAGATAATGACCCGAAGAATCGGGGACCGTAATTTTGAAACTCAATTCAAACTTTGTTAATTGTGTATGGCTATAGGTTTAGGTCTAAGCATGTGAATGTTGCTCAGATGGTTGTGTATTTGTCTGGTTTTTGCTATTATTGCTTCTTTTTTAAACAATCAATTTTGCCAATGCCATTTAAAGAATCATTCCAAAACGATTTATTGTAAAACAGAGGAAGGAATTTCACAGTTTATTTTTATTTAGCCTCAGCACCATGGGGTGTTTTATAATGGGATAGTTGAGGGCAGTTGATGGAAGGTGAGTTTCGTTTAAGGAAGGGGAGTTTAGTTTAGGGAAGACGAGTTTAGTTGAGGGAAGGTGAGTTTAGTTGAGGGAAGGCGAGTTTAGTTGAGGGAAGGCGAGTTTAGTTGAGGGAAGACGAGTTTAGTTGAGGGAAGATGAGTTTGGTTGAGAGGAAGTGAGTTTAGTTGAGGGAAGACCAGTTTGGTTGAGGGAAGACGAGTTTAGTTGAGGGAAGATGACTTTGGTTGAGAGGAGGCGAGTTTAGTTGAGGGAAGACAAGTTTGGTTGAGGGAATGCGAGTTTGGTTGAGGGAAGGCGATTTTAGTTGAGAGAAGACGAGTTTAGTTGAGGGAAGATGAGTTTGGTTGAGAAGAGGTGAGTTTGAGGGGAGGTGAGTTTAGTTGTGGGGGAGGTGAGTTTAGTTGAATAGATGGAAGACAAGACTGTCAAGAGTGTTTGGGGGTAGTTGAATTAGAGGGCAGGTGAGGGCAGATGAGGTTTTATGAGGGCAGTACAGGTTATGAGGGGTTCAGTTGAGGGTACCGAGCTTATGAGAGGCTGTGGGGGGGGGGGGTTGTATCCGGCCTCTAAATGGGAAAACATCACCTGTTTCACTTACTTCCTACAGCAGCATTGTATACAAGCATTATCTAAGCAAGGAGTTTAACCAAAATCAAAGTACTTAACAGTGTTACAGTCTTAGATGGCCATGTATAAAACAAGAAACTTTCTTTATGTCAATTCCAGCCATCTACGTTGGAGGCAATGATTGTGCTCACGATACAAATATGTGCCGGTCGAGTGCAAAATGTGTTGTACGCACTTGCAAATGTGACCCAATAAGAAGCATTCAGCATGGAGTGGACAATATGCCTACAACAAAATGCTTGAGAAGTAACTTTTTGATAATCTTTGTTGCGTAATGTCATGTATATACTGATTTATATCTCTTATATTAAAATGATAACGTACGCGATTTATCTCAAGTTATATTCATTGTCCGCTCTTCTAACTTTCCCTCAGCCTTCCTTTACCCCTTAAGGCAGAACTCTTCCCTTTTCAAGGTCATTGCACACTTTTAAATGCCCTAATTAATGATGATTAGTTTTAGGCTGATTCCTACATTATACACAAGAGGGCAGCACCTGCAAGGTCTCTCCCATTGCTTACATTTGTTACCATGGATGTTCCATCTATTTCTGCAGGTAGCACGGGCTTACAACTGCTTTATGAATTAACATGATACAGTTTGTGCAATCATCTCAACTTACACTTAAATGCCTGATCTTCTAATTTGCCATGTGCATTTCTAAACCTATATACTAAGGGACAACTCTACCCTTTTCAAGTCCATCCGACTATCTTTTTAAACCCATAGCCCTATATCTATTTTTATTTTGTCATGTTCCTCCAATTTACGGGCCGCTAACTAGTACTGATTTATTATTGTTAGCACGGAACCCTAAGCACTGTAAGCAGTTAAAATTAGAGCTTACTGGGGCTATCAGCTTAGGCTATTTTAAGAGATGGATAATTTGAAACTACTTGTTATGCCTTGTAGTCCAGTCAATCTACTGTAGATATGAAACATACCCGCCACAAATTGCAAAAAAAACCAAATCAATTTTTTTCTAATCATTTACTTCTACTTAATAACATATTAAAAATCCCACTCAATGAAAATATTGGAACAACGTTTTTTGGGCCATTGAAAATATAGCCTCTCGGAACGACGGAAATGCCATTTTTGCACATAATTTCAACATTCTTACTTCACATTTTTGACAATTGCAGCACCTACACTCACAGTACTTCCTTGAATTATGCATCAAATTAAAGGTAATAATGTAAGGCATCTAGATGTACCTTAAGTGACTATGTAGCTCCTCCCTGGATGTCACAATGTAAGTGCAAACATTGTGTCCAATCCGATGAAAATTGACAATTTTTGGCTTGAACTCTTTCTGTGACTCCTACTTTTGCTCAGAGGATATATATGACATATATTTATGTGCAGACACATAAGTTCAAAGTTATATCTATTAGGGTTCTAACTCGTACAATTCACTAGCATTATGATAGTGTATGGCCAAAGATATTATAGTCCAGGAGCCAACCTCTGAAATTGACAGTTTTTGGCCCCCGACTGTTATATTGACAATTTTAGGCTCGTTTCGAAGCTGAGAGTCTAAAGATTCCATTTTTGATGGGTGGCAAGCTCGCACCAATCGCATAACGTCACAAAGTGGGGCAGAACGTCAAGACCTCCATTTTTGGGGGAAAACCATTAAAATCATGTTTTTTGGCTGTTATTTGATCAATTCTCATCAGAATTTGACCAAATTTGGTACACATGTTGCATTTAACACCACGTGATGGGGTTCGCTGAAAAATGCCTGAAAATTGCATTTTTTGAAATATTTTGAGTTCATAATCTATTTGCAGAATGCAATTTTTCAATGTTGGCTTAATAATGTTTTTTCCTCTTTCAAGAATATGATAATATTTGCATGAGGTTTGCACTCATTTTAATTCTTTCAATCTCAGCTTTCCAATGATATGAAATTTATTGGTGTCTATAGCACTTGCAAGGAAATATTTGGTTGCCAAGCAGCCAGAGTCATTTTTTTGCTGATTTGCGGAAAAAGGTGAAAATGCTATTTTTCTCCTTTTATTTGATGATTTTTCATCAGAATTTCATCAAATATGGTAAATATGTTGAATTGAACATCAGTCTATGGGATGTGGGGTAAAACTGCGAAAAAATGCATTTTTTGAAATATTTTGAGTTCATAAATCTTTCTGCAAAAGTCAATTTTCCAACTTTGTTTGATAAATAAAGCTGATTATGCTTCAAGAAATTCACTTTTTTGAATGTATTTTGAACTCATTTTAATCCTAACAATTTCAGCTTTCCAATTATTTGAAATTTATTGGTATCCATGGCAATGACATCAAAATATTTGGTGTCTAGACAGCCATAGTCATCTTTTGGGTGACTTGCGGAAAATGGTGAAAATGCTATTTTTCTCCTTTAATTTGATGATTTATCATCAGAATTTCATCACATATGGTAAATGTGTTGAATTTAATATAAATTTAGGGGATTTGGTAGAAAATTGCAAAAAAATGCATTTTAGGAAAATGTTTTGAGCTCATAATCTTTTTGCAGAGGTCAATTTTCCCTCTTTATTATATAGATATATTATATAGCTTATTCTGTTTCAATAAATGCAATATTTTTGCATAAATTTTGCACTCATTGTATTCCTTACAATATCAGCTTTCGAATGATGTGAAATTTATTGGTTGCCAGGCAACCAAATTCGTCTTTAAGTGATTCGCGGAAAATATGTGAAAATGCTATTTTGCTCCTTATGAGTATTCATTAGAATTTAGTCCAACTTGGTGAATAAGTGGAATTTAACGCTAGTTTGTGGGATTTTTGCACACTTTAAAGGCACACAGTCATCAAATCCTGACTTTGAATAAATACACCTTCATCCACTAGGACTGAGTCTTACGTGTACACAGAGTTGGTCTCAAAGAAATTATTTGAAGTTAACATTTTAAACAGGGTCTTTGAAGTTGTTGTTTTTGGCCTTCTGTGTGGACCTTAATCAAATGGCCCATTTGATATGCGTGACGTAGGGCTGGGTGCCCCCCCTTGCTCGAGCCAAGCCAGTCAAGGGTGACCGCTGACCAGCCATGCCTGGCCAATGCTAACCATTCTGATTGACTGTGGATTGGGATGTAGATCTTGATACTTAGGATACTACAGCTAGAAGAAGGCTTTAGTGGAACAGAAAATATGTACATATGCCCTGCAAAGGTGCATTTTGAATAAATGCAGGTATAAAAAATATATCAGCTACATATCTTGACAAGCAGAACGTATACATGAATAAATTAACTATTCCATGCAATCAAGAATACTCTTCAGTAGAAAAGACTTAACAAAATATAACGAAAAGATATTGCGTTGCTTTGGACAAAAAAAAAGCCAGTGGCTATACTATTTTAAGTGGTCATATTATGTGATCTTTGTCTCCGATGGCAATGCACTGTAAAGTGCTGCCATCTCTTGAATTATATCAACTGGCAGGTCCGAGATTTTGAGGCATGTTTCCTTTGCATCCTGTTAACTCATTGCATAAACGAATCTATGCGTGTCTCATTCACAATTACTAGTTGATCTAAAGCTGCAGGACTATTTCAGGCATCACTGTCAGACAGTGTCCTCAGTATTCCACAATGCCATTCTATTTACTTTTCACCCAGCCTGACGTAGTTAGCTCGGCAGGGCTCACAAGGGGTCGCTTTTAATTGTGCCATCAATCTGGCCAGAAATCGAAAATTAATATTAGATTTTCATGGCTTTTTTTGGCCCAAATATCTGAGTGACTGTGTCAATGCATATAACAAAAGACGTTTGATTGATATATCCAATAAAAAAAGTGCATGATTGTGGCCCTTTAAAAAGTGCCGGACAGTTGATGGGCTTCCTTATTTAACACAGTGCACCTTAATGTCTTTTAAAATAAAACCTGGGCACTGCTTTGGTGTATATCTTCTGTAACACAGTAACTGGCGTAATTTGTGCGATTTTTTGCTTCAGCGTGATTTTCCAAAAAACCAAAGCTGAATCACGTAATCTAAAAATCAGATATCAAAATATAATACCTTTGACAGCATTGTACCAAGTTTCAGGGCAACTTGACCATTGGGAAAATCATGATAGGCATTTGAAACAATAGGTCAAGTGGCACAACTTGCCCTGGTGTCTGGGTGAGTTGTGTCGCATGATGGCAGGATGTTCCGCTTAGTTTTTGCCAAAAAACCATGCATTTCACCTTTTTCTTCAGAAAGATCATTAGTATCACGTCTATACCATGTCACTGATATGTTACATGAAACTAATCAAACATTTAAGAGCCATTATAGGCAAAAATTCAAAATGCTGCACAAACTAGAAATATTTATTGTTTTGAGAGTGGTATAACACTTTTAATACATTTTTTTTTTTCAGTTTAAGTTATTTCACAACATGCTTTGGCAGAGGGTAACTTGCAAACAAAAACATGAATGCTAAAATTAAATCCTATGTTATACCATTTGCAGAACTCACCTCGATCCAAGCGGCACACCTTATCCCGAAGCGATTTTCTGGAGAAAACCGGTTGTTAAAAATAAATTGACTATGCAAGATTAAATTTGTCTAACAATGTTAATTTCATCTCAATGTCCCAAACAGTGGGCGGCACCACTTAGCCTGTAGCACAACATACTCAGGTCTCCCCTAAATGCATAACATGTGTCTTAGGATGCTGAATAGCTATAGTTAAGACATTTCCCTTTGTTTTATGTGTTATAGGAGCACGCACCTTTATCTGGTATCATGTGATACGACATTTGACAAAACAAAATTTAATATTGGTTAGACATGAGTTAAAATATGATTTTTAGCCGATAGACTTTCATTTTTGATTGCAATATATTGCAATTAAAAGGTGTGTGAAAGGAATATCCACCTAAAATAATCCACAGATCACCCAGGAACAAACTTTTTTGTCATTTAAGAACATAAAGGGTGACCCCCTAAACTTGCACATTGATATTGCAACAAAAAATTGGCATTTACAACACAAACATGACATTTTAAGTGGCAGTGACAATAGCCAAGCGAATACATTGTATATTTATGTGAGTTTGGTTCGCTTTTGAAAAACATTGGCCCAAAAAGAGTTTAATCTTTTTGCATTGGTTTTTTTTTTGGATGTTTTTTAATTCATCTGCTTGAATACTTGAAGAATCATTTGTGGTACTCCATATTTTTACTGTGTACTGAAAATCAATGTGCACTGTTTCCCCATCATAAAATTCATAGGTAAAAATATTACTAGTGAGAAAAAGCATTAAGAAATTGATTAATATTCAATATTTCATTTATAAGGATGCACACAGTTATGTCCAAGCAAAACTAAAATAGATTTTCTAAAAAAACTAATGCTTCACTCTTATCACTAGACACATTATTTGAGTCTGGTCTTGTATAGTTATGAGTAAGCTGAAGGAACAGCGCAGGGTTACCATCTCCTTGAGATATTGTTACTCTTCTCAGATTTTAAATCGTTATGGCTATTACCTTCTCTCGATTCAAGATTTTATGGATCAAACAGAACCTTTCAACTGCAGTCATAGCAAACTTTTAAAAGGTTAGTCAACCATTAGTGCTAAGGAGCCACCATTTCATCTGAAGGGGGAGGGGGCTTGGAGTTTTTTCTTTAAACAAATAACTTCTTGCTCAGTTTGGATGAAATAAATAAATTCTTTTTGGGCAGTCTTAAAATAAATAATTTCTGATGGGGTTTCTTCTTGAGAAGGTGATGCTTGATTTAGGAATGAATAATCAGAGATTTCACACTCTTGAAATAATTAATTATGGCTGCTGTTGCAGTTAAATAAATAATTTCACATCAAGGAAAACTCCAAGCCCCCCCTGATTATTAAATGGTCGCCCCCTAATGATATGAGCTTTACAACGGTATTTCAGCTTTGTCTCACAGAACAACATACCGTATTATATTTTGGAGTTCACCATTGTAGGATATGGTAACAATTGTCAGTTGAAAGGGCGTTATTGGTGACTATAGGTTAAGAATAAACTATTACACCTTCCTACATAAATATTTTGAAAAAGTCAGTCATGAAAAAATATTTCCTCGACTGTTGACAATAATATGGCATTCTTATCATCATATATGGGTCTGAATCTACTAGTTGTGTCCAACCATTATTTTAACACATTGCTGCCTATAGCTGGCTGGGTATGCAATCAATTTTCCTGAAATTTTAGCAGCACAAAAAAGACAATTTTTGCTACGTTTTTGTGAAAAAATTGTGTTTGTAAATTAATTTGTCTTTATTTTATTGATGATTTTAGCCCAAAAAACAGCAGTTTTTGGCATGTCAAAGCGTTACATTTTTCATTTGCCTAACTTTAATCCATAAAATCGTCGCACCACAATGCGGTAACCACCAAAAACAAAGTGGTAACCTGAAGTATAGATATTCTTCTTTGCCACAAAAATTTAATTTTTAGTCCATAACCATTTGGAATTCATTTTTTACCCCATTCAAAAAGGGTCCATTTCTGTATGTTTTGGTCAAACATTTCTCCCTAAATTTCAAGATGAGATAAATAATCCTTAAAATGGCTATACAACACAAGTATGAGTTCTAAATTATTGATAATTTAGTAAGTTTGCTATTTATAATCAAAAATAGTTTGCTGGAGTGACTTTTTCAAGATCAAAACCTTGAAAACTAGGACGGTGTATGAAAAAATCAAAGCATCACATACGTATTTCAGAAAAATGAGGCTAAAAATATCTTAGTTCTACAGGAAAGATAGCCTGGATGATGGTGTCATCTGGAGATATCCAGGAGAACTACATTGTTAGCCCTTTTTGGAGAGTTTCTAACAACACCCTAACAGCTAAGGGGCGCTTGAATATTTTTCTCCTTCAAAAAAGTGGTGCATCACATACGTGAGATGCATCACATACGTGAGATAATAGGGAGGTTTTGAGCCATTTTAATGAAATTGGACGGGAAAATAAAGGAAAATATTTTAAATTTAACAATTTTGTGTTCTTTCTCAAACTTTCACGTCAGAACAGATGTAAAATAGGGTGATTTCCAGCCATGTGGTCAAAATCTTGAATGTGATGTATGTGATGGTTGACACAACATGGTGAGTTCCTGTCCTTCTGAACTGATTTAAATTCACTACAGTAAACACCAGGTGAACTAGGTTGCTGAAACGTATTGTGTTAATGGCATATTGCACTTGCTATACGCCAATTGAAGCCTTTTACTGACACTTATGTGTTGTATGTGATGGTTGACCGGCGATGGTCCAACTGTCACATACTTCTGAGGTGCACATTCTCTGGACAACACATACAAGTTAAGCAGCTAGATTGATTTTATATAGTTTAAAAATGTTTACTGTTATTTGAAATAATAAAAAGATTCAATAATACCAACAGAAAACTTAAAATGTTGATGATTGACATGTATGTGATGTTTGACAATTTTCAAAGGATGTCAAATAATCACATACATTTTGTCAGAATATTTGTCGCTTTTTTGTTATTTTAAATTAGTGCAGATAACCAAATTTCAACCGCCACCTCCAAATGTGATTTTGTGATGCATTCCTTTGAAAATCCATATAATATTCTTTTACATTATCACATATGAATACTTGAATAAGTTTGTATGTGATGATTTGACAGGAACGGCAAGATTGACATAAAATATAATTAATATGAAAAGTTGTGCATAAGATATTAACCAACACTGGTTATAAGTATCAATAGTTAAATAACATTATCCTTTGATAAATATGCAATCAAAATTATTTTATTCAAGGGAAATTAAATCTGCTGTATCAAATATCGAAAACGGACATTTTAGGTTAAACTATGCATCATGGATAAGCCTTGAATGAAGCTTTTAAAAGAAAGGGAAATTGCACAAATGAACGGATCCCCAATACTGGAAAGATAGTCAGTCTATTCAATGCATTTTGATTCAATGACGCCTCATTATTAAGGAGACATGCTGAAAACTTATTAAATGACCTTAAGCTTAGGTCAAACCATCACATACGTTAGAAAGTCACATACGTTAAATGGAAGTCAAATGTCAACATCACATACGTTAACAAAGATGTGGAATTGTATAGCATCAGGTGATAATGAGTGTTAAAATATTTTTGCTATATTTAGAGAATCAGTGTAGGTTGATATTAATAAATGAATAATTAAACCAATGAAAATCATATTGCTGACAAAAAATGTATAAAATTCTCTCGAAAATGCCCATTTTTGCTGCGTCAATTAAGCTGCACTTAGTATGATTACCATACATGTCAGTTTTTTGCTTACAGAAATGTGGTTTTTTCTTAATTTATTGTGTTTTTGTGATAAAATATGAAATAACCTATACTATAAGAGAGTAATTCCCATGTCCATCCGAATTTCATCACATACGTGAGAAACCTGACTTTGTTAGAGAAAAAGCCAATTACAGGAAGAGGAAATAACAATTTGTTAAAAAATTCTAAAAACAGTACACTAGAGAGTTATAGCTGCAGGTTTTTACCAATATGATAACTTTGGTGTTAGTTCTAATATTTTTGCCCATGTAACACTTTGGACACAACTAGTAGATTCGGACCCATATATATATATTTCACTAACTTTTCGGAAAAATTTGTCCTATTGCTTGGTAGACAAATGTTTTGACACTGTTGTTACATGGACACAAAAAAATACCATATCATTGGAAAGCTGACATTATAAGGATTCCAATGAAAGTAAATTTCAGAACAAAAGTAATGATTTTCCCAAATTGCAAAAGAGCAACACTAAGGCAAAATTAGAAATTGCGCTCTCCAAATAGATTTTAAACTTATGCATTCAATTTCAATGCTAAAAAGAATGTCGTTTTTTAACAATTTTAAATCAATCTCATGCACTGGTATTATATCCAACATGTGCAACAAATTTAGTGAAATTCAGAAGAGAACTCATCAAATAAATGGAGAAAAACAGCATTTTCGCCATTATCCACAAATCATCCAAAAATGGCTTTGGTTGCTTGGCAACCAAATATTTCCACGCTGTCTCCATGGATACCAAAACATTTCATCTCATCAAAAATCGGACATTGTAAAGATTAAAATGAGGGCAAAATTCATTCAAAGTAATTATTATATCAAAAAAGTTAGAAAATTGCCCTTTGCTTATTTGTTATTGCCTCAGAATTTTTCAAAGGATCCACTTTTTCGCAGTTTTCCCCCAAATCATATAAACTGATGTAAAATCCAACATATTTACCATATCCCAAATCTCCTAAACTGATGTTAAATTCAACACATTTACCATATGTGACGGAATTCTGATGATAAATCATCAAATTAAAGGAGAAAAATAGCATTTTCACCATTTTCCGAAAACCACCCAAAAGATGACTATGGCTGTCTAGACACCAAATATTTTGATGCCATTGCCATGGATACCAATAAATTTCATATCGTTGGAAAGCTGAGATTGTAAGGATTAAAATGAGTACAAAATACATACAAAAAAGCGAATTTCTTGAAGCATAATCAGCTTTTTTTATCAAACAAAGTTGGAAAAACTGACTACCGCAGGAAGATTATGAACTCAAAATATTTCAAAAAATGCATTTTTTTGCAGTTTTACCCCACATCCCATAGACTGATGTTCAATTCAACATATTTACCATATTTGATGAAATTCTGATGAAAAATCATCAAATAAAAGGAGAAAAATAGCATTTTCACCTTTTTCCGCAAATCACCAAAAAATGACATTGGCTGCTTGGCAACGAAATATTTACTTGCAAGTGCTATAGATACCAACAAATTACATATCATTGGAAAGCTGAGATTGTAAGGTTTAAAATGAGTGCAAACCTCATGCAAATATTGTAATTTTCTTGAAACAGGTAAAAAACATTATTAAGCCAACATTGAAAAATTGCATTCTGCAAATAGATTATGAACTCAAAATATTTTTAAAAATGCAATTTTCAGGCATTTTTCAGCGAACCCCATCTATCCTAATCACCATATAACTCATTTCTGACCCACCTGAACAGATAAGAATGGATAGCCCTTAATATGAACTTACATTTGGCTCATTGGTTTCCTTGTAACTACAACCGTCAACCCTCCAAAAGCTACATTAATATTGAATTCAGTGTCAATAATCTCTCGGAAACACCAAATTCTCCCATGTATCCTCGATTCCACCTATCCTAATGACCATATAACTCATTTCTGACCAATCAAAACAGATATGGATGGATAGCCCTTGATCTGGACATTCATTTGGCACATAGGTTTCTTTGTTACTACAACTGTCAACCTTCCAAAAGCTAAATAAATATTGCCTTCAGTGTCAATAATCTCCTCGGAAACACCAAATTCTCCCATGCATTTTCAATTCCACTTATCCTAATCACCATATAACTCATTCCTGACCCATCAAAACAGAAATGGATGGATAGCCCTTAGTGTGTACTTTCATTTGGCACATTGGTTTCCTTGTTATTACAACTGTTAACCCTCCAAAAGCTAAATAAATGTTGCCTTCAGTGTCAATAATCTCTCGGAAACACCAAATTCTCCCATGTATCCTCGATGCCACCTATCCTAATGACCATATAACTCATTTCTGGCCAATCAAAATAGATATGGATGGATAGCCCTTGATACGGACATTCATTTGGCACATAGGTTTCTTTGTTACTACAACTGTCAACCTTCCAAAAGCTAAATAAATATTGCCTTCAGTGTCAATAATCTCCTCGGAAACACCAAATTATCCCATGCATTTTCAATTCCACTTATCCTAATCACCATATAACTCATTCCTGACCCATAAAAACAGAAATGGATGGATAGCCCTTGATGTCAAATTGCACCTGGCACATTGGTTTCATTGTTGCTACAACTGTCAACCCTTCTGAAGGCTTTATAGATGTTATTGTCAGTGTCAAAGACCTTCTCAGAAGCACAAAGTCCTTCCAAAATTGCAGCATGGTCGATCCCTGAATCTTATTTTTCGTCAACAACCATATTTGTCTAAATGGCAGTCGTCATCCCTTCCAGCTGAATCGTAAAGGTGGGGTATTGCAGAGTTGCATTCATTAACTAATTATTGAATGGATGCTGCGAACGAGTGTTAAATAAACTGTTCCATACATTTGTTCCCGCTTGTATAAGTATAATCTTCACTACAATTCCCCTCAGTAAGGCCATAAACTTGGCGCCTAGCTCAGCATGTTTGTGGTTTGAGAATGCATCAAATGAGATGGTTTCATTATCTGTTAGACAATTATATTTCAAGGTATAGAGATAGCAAAACGAGGGATAAAAATACCATATTGGGTAGTCCATGGAGTAAAATTGTTACATTACAAAGTGTATCTATCGTTAACAAGCAGGACCAGGACCTTGCTAAGTTACCTAAGTATTTTCTCAAGAATGTTGTTTCGATGTGTAACTAACACAATGTCATTGTTATTTTCATCTATATCAAAATCTTGCTAATGATTCAATGGTCAATCCCAGTGTGGTCATCCTAGAATAGCCGAAATGCGAAATAATTACGATTTTTCTATTAAAGTTGCAAGTCTATGAAGACAATATTGCACTAATATCTTTGACCATTCCCTATCATAATGCTAGTGAATTGGTAACAGTTAGCACTTTAATTCATATTACTTCAAGCTGATGTGTTTTCCACATAAATATATGTCTTGTATATGCTCTGAGATAAAGTAAGAATCGTTGAAACAGTTCTAGCCAAAAATAGTTGATTTGCATCGGATAGGACACAATGTTTGCACTTACATTGTGACATCCAGAGAGGAGCTACATAGTTACTGGTGGAACAGATAGAAGCCTTACATTATTACCTTTAATTTGATACATAATTCAAGGCAGTACTGTAAGTGTAGGTGCTGCAATTGTCAAAAATGTGAAGTAAGAATGTTGAAATTATGTGCGAAAATGGTAGTTCCGTCATTCCGAGAGGCTATATTTTCAATGGCCCAAAAAACATTGTTCCAATATTTTCATTGAGTGGGATTTTTAATATGTTATTAAGTAGAAGTAAATGGAGAGAAAAAAATTGGTTTGGTTTTTTTTTGCAATTTGTGGCGGGTATAATCCTAGATTGACTGGACTATTGTTTATGCACTTTTTTTCCTATAGTTTATGATAAAGTCAACTAGGACACTGTCTGACACTTCCCACATGTACTGAGTATGTTATGTAAATCGAAGCAACAACTTAGCTAAAACCTTTTTGACTTCTGAGAAAGGCCCCGGAAGGCATTGTTAACCTCAACCCAGATTTTAAAATGTTGATGTCTATAATCTTTTCCATCATAATAATAATTTTTTTAGTGGGATTCATCCGATCGGTTTAGTTTAGTTGATGTAGCATCTTTGTCGACTTTTTTTTACCATAGTTCGCAGCCTCCACGAAAAGGACTGCCTACTGAGCAAGCCTGAAACGTCGTGTCGACACCTGAGTATCTGCAACTACCACTCTGATGTCGACAGAACAGTATGTGAATGCCCCGATCCACTGAAACAACAAGGACCCAGCTACAACATGGCATCCACTTGTTTACCGAGTAAGTAACGTTCTTCTTCTTAGAGCTCTTTGCAGATTGGCGGTCCACTTGAAAAATTAGTTTTCTTATTTTCAATTTGCAAACTTGCTTTGCCACGTCATTGACAGTTTTCTGTTGGTCTCCTTGCAAACTGGCTTTGCCACGTCATTGCCAGTTTTCTGTTGGTCTCCCAATCTTAAGACAGTCATTTAATTAATTTTGTGTTTTGTCACCTATGCTACAAGATATAATAAGTACTGAATCAACTGATTAACCAAAACTGACACAAACAAAACATTTTTAAGCCAGTGACTTCACACGACCAAGTTGAAAGTAAATTTTGATACTGTTTGGACCGCCAATTTGCAAACAGCTCTAAATGTTTTAGTTCTACCAATATGGTCCAATACGTTTTTAACTATCACATGCGTTAAATATATCATTTACACTGTATAGAAATATACATGTACAAGGAGCGTTAAGAAAATTCTGACCAATTTTCTGTGTTTCCATTTGAAGTAGCTGATAAGCTGAATGAGATTACTAAAAGACAAATTCAGTTGTTCAATTATCTTTACTGAAAATATCATACTAATTATAAGCATTTTTATCACTTTGCTGTTGCCATGGAAACAAAAAGTCGGTGCACCCTGCACAGCTCAGACCAAATCCTACATTTGCCTGTGTAGATAATTATGGAATTTATATATTGATGATGAAACAGATATTTCATGACAGTCTGTATTTCAAAATGTCCTTCATTCCGTTCCCAGTAACTTTGCATATGTATGTTCAACAATAGCCAGTCTCATTTCTTATGAAGACCATCATATTTTTGCTGCCTGGGCTGATATTTAGACTTTAGTGTTGCCAAAAGGCACGCAGGCCAAATTGGGCAAATATTGAGGCTGGTACGATTTGGATTTTAGTTGCTGATTGGTATTCTGTGTTGGCAGAAACATTCATCCTGTCATATATCTGAATATCAGAAATTGAGAATATCAAGTTTTCCTAAGTGGTAAATTACTTATTTCATGGAACCGTCGGATGTAATTATTCATTTAGCGCATGTCCTAAATATTTGTTTTTACATCGATCAATACCTACAGTGTTAAGAAATTCACCCATAGAAATTATTCAGTTGAAAATTGCTTGGAAAGAATTTACCTGTTTCACCAAAACTGGGCATTATAAATGCTGTTGAATTTGTACCAACTAAATACACAATTTTTAGAATAAAACAGAACTGAAAAAAATCACAACGCATATTGTACTATGCAGCCATAAAGTTGGCTCTCACCGAGATGTCATGTCCTTGTTGTCATTAAATAGGTCACACAGAACATATTTGAAGCTTACTACATAATGAGTGTCTTACTGTAATTTGTTCCTAAAACAGAACAAATTTCATTTTAGTTAATCAACAAGCTTACTATCCAGCCAGTAAATCAGTAATTAGTAATATT
This sequence comes from Platynereis dumerilii, assembly GCA_026936325.1. Taxonomy (NCBI): domain Eukaryota; kingdom Metazoa; phylum Annelida; class Polychaeta; order Phyllodocida; family Nereididae; genus Platynereis; species Platynereis dumerilii. The sequence goes on along the minus strand of JAPTHN010000002.1, from coordinate 78,109,085 downwards.
TTAATGAGAAGATTTTCCCCAGGCATTAATAGTGGAAATGGGTTCCACAAGGGTATGGGGAATAGTAACAATGAAATAAGTCAATACGTGTCAGTCTGAATGTTTGACGAACCAACTACTAATTGGTAACAGGTCTATCTCCAGTTGTGGTTCTGAATTTTGTATAGGTGGCATATCCAAGCAATAGGAACTGAGTTGAAATCCCATTTGCCTTTCGGCAAGGTGATTAGTGTTGTAGACCAAGCCAAGGAGTCTGACTAAATGTTGGTTGAATGTTTGATTGTTTGGGTCAGCTAGCAATTATGTTCTAAAGGCAGTAGTTCAATGTAAAAGTGTGTTGCAGGCTAGAATCATATAGATTGGGGGGTTATGATGTGTTAACAACAAGAATATTATTAACTGTTGGTCACAAGATTTCATGCAATGTCCAAACAAACCAGATAATATGTCATCTTCTGGGCTTCCCCAAAGACAAAAATAGCCAACCCCCCTTATCGTAGTGCCACCTACCCATAATCACTGTAGTAATCCCCATATGGCGACAGACCTATTGCGCGGGACTTTTTGAAGTTTAACACAAGATTGTCGATTGATTGAAGGGTGCTTCGTGCGTTCTTCTTCTTTTTTCAGACCCAACAATCTGCCCGAAAGACAGTGTCGGCATTGGAGCAGGTTGTCTGGCGGTCATGGACAAGGCAGAGCCTGACAAATTTGTTTACGCTGAAGGGTTGTGTCATTCAGTAAATGGTCATCTCCCTTCAATTCACTCAGAGGAAGAAAACGATGTTGCTGCTTTGGCAACGTGAGTGTAAAAACAACTTTCATTTATGCATATACGAGGGGTGTCCAAAAAGTTCTGACCAATTTTTTTGGCAGACCTTTCTGTTTGAAGTAGCTGTATGAAATTTTCACAGAATCAATTTCAGGTATACCACTATCCATTTTGAAAATATGGTACCTGTTCGAACATTTTAAATAACTTTTCTGTTGCCATGGAAACAGAAGGTCAGTGCACCCAGCGCAGCTCAATTTTTTAGGCCAAATCCAAGTGTCTAGGCTTGTAAATAACCAAGAAAATATGCAATGGATGATCCTGAAAATTATTACTAGAAAACCTAACAGTATCTCAAAGTTTTTCATTTACATTTAAAGTCACTGTGAATCAGTTTAACCCAGGTGCTGAGGCGATCACCTGGGTCCTCCAAATTGGGCTGTTCCTAAATTGTGGAATTTCAATGTATGTGAAGACTGCTTCATTTCTCGTTATGACTATTATTTCTTTAATTTTTGAAATGGTATATCAATTTTAGTATCACGCAAAGTTACAGAAGGCCAAATCTGGTAATTAAAGCTGATAAGATGGGGTTTTGAACCTAAGGTTCTTGAGTACTGCCTCTCGACAGCAGATTGTTTCAGCCAAACTGTCTCAAGCGCTGTTAGGCAACTGCTGTAAAACGCCTTTGGTAATTGCCTCAGCTGATCAGGTTGAAATATAAATAAATGTTTATAATCTAATGGAAGATAACTTGAAAGACTGCAGGCCTATCAGGAAGTACATTTTCTTGCAATCATTTGCTTTTTTACTGTAAGTTCTTTGACTTTTAACACAGCTAACTTGCTGAATTCCGTGTGAGAAATTGAGCTGCGCTGGGTGCACTGACCTCTCGTAACCATGGTAACAGAACAGTAACTTAAACACTTCTTACAGTCTTGATTTTTTTCTAAATAGATGGGCAAATACCTGAAATTTATTTTATGAAAATTTCATTTAGCTATTTGAAATAAAAAGGTCTGCCAAAAATTGGTCAGAACTTTTGGGACACCCCTCGTATATGCATCAAAATACTTTTTGGGAGATGGTGAATCGTCCACATATCATGCACTGAGTAACAGGTGGATGTTTTTGGCATCTGCATTTGCCTGATTGATAGATATCTATACTCTCATTGTTTTTCCTTTTCAAAAGCTATTTTTATTATGGAATAACCACTGTACAGATCATTGAGTGCATATTTGTAATTTTGTGTTTACAATAAATTGCTAATGATTGTCATGTTTTTCATGATGCAATCCAGGGGTATTGGGGGTTCTTTCTGGATTGCTCTGCACAGTCGTTACGAGGAAGAAATCGGACTGACCTGGACGGATGGAACTTCATTTGCTTTTGCCAAGTTCGGTTACAAGGAGGGAGAAGCTCAGTGCTTCTACACGAACAAGTACAGGGAGTGGAAGAGAGACGAGTGCGATGGCGATTGGAGAACCAGAAAGATCTTATGCAAAACCTTTTCATGTGAGATGGTATTCTGTTTGATATTAAAAAGATTCTTGCCTTGAATTGACTTAATCATACGAAATATTTGAGAGAAACAGATTTAAGAATTTTAATAGTAGACCAACACAATAGTAGGCTACACCTGCACAACCCTGCCTCGGTGGAGCTTCCATCAAACCAGATTTTAGATTTCTTTCAGACTGTTTAGTGTTTCTTCAAATTTAAGACCACTTTTTTTAATGCATTACATATATACATATATTGACAAAATATTTTACAAGGGTAATTGTTTAGTGTTTAAAAACTTTTTTCAACAAAGGCCTTAGAATGTAGTACGTGTATAAATATTCATTACAAAAATTAAATCACTGTTTCATAAATACGTAAGAACAAAGTAGCAATTTCTCTCAAAGGTGACAAAACTAAAACATTGGAAGGTAAAATCTGTCAACAGTAAATTATTTAAAAATTATCATGAACTGAATGTCCGGTCTTTAATATATCTGTACATATATGACTTGTATTGTTCTTCAGTTTGCGAAGGTCCACCAGAAATCAACTTCAGCAAACCTTTCCCAACCAATGTCACCGATGAAGAAGGCGAACCGTTACAATCTATGGAGAAGAAAATGGTATTTCCATTTGGAACTATCATCACCTATACCTGTGACCCTGGCTATGTGATCGATGAGACCTTGAAGAATTTCACACAATGCATCTATGAGGGAGGCATGTCGAAGTGGTCTGAACCCTTACCCAGATGTGTCCGTAAGTATGGTGTATTGTGGAAGGAGAAAGAAGGGAGAACTATATACCGTAAATGTAGTGAGGTAGACAAAAATACTTGACAGGCTTGGGGGTCGGGGCAATCAAGAGGCATTGGAACACGGGGCTCTCAAGCAACTGTTAAATCATGTTTATCTATTAATAACTTATCAACTTATTAGAACCCCTATGGTCTAGACTGGTGCAATCTGAAACGGCTCCAAAAATGAACAATTTTTTCAAAGTTATTCTGAAAATATCATTTTGCACCGACTGCTACATACTGTACATGTATGTATGCACTGGTATATTTATGATATAAATATTTTTAGTTTCTTGCTGTTCAATTCTTAATTAAACACCTGTTTCTGTAATGATTTTGAAATGCCAATGGACCGCTCCTGAATCGGCCCTGGACGTTTAGGTATTTAGACCATGTGATCCTGGACAAGAACAGTACCCAACTTTTAGAAATATCAATGGGACACTAGGGATATTTTGATTATCATCAATTACTGTCATCTTCAATCAATCACAAACCATACACTCTTAACACAAAAGGTTCTTGATAGTAGCCTATTATTATATATTTATAAAGAATCCACATCCAAACGAAGGTTCTAAATTTTGTTAAGGGTTCAACTGATTTGATATGTTAAAAGTAGACATACTGGGAAGGCCCTATGATTATAATGGAACCCTATGCACCCAACTTTTGTTTGCTGTTGGAAACTTTTTAAAATTTGAATAATGAACCTTTTAGGGTTTCTTATCTATACAAGCTTATAGAACTCTTAAAGGTTCCATAATATGAAACACTTTTTAAAGAGTGTATGACTGTATGTGAATCTCCGAAAAAGAGAGATGTAACATGGACTCATTGATTGTTAGCGAAAAGCGCAGCCAATTGACCATACCTCCTCCCTACTATTATTTTAAGAAGCATCACCGTAAACTTGTCGGTGGCTATCTACTTCTATGTGCATGGTTTTCAGGATTGATCTATTGATTATCTGCATAACTCCTGGTTTTTTAATGCTACATTATAGTTTAAATCTGTACTATTACACTGTCAAAAGAAATATTGCTATATAGTTTCATTTATTACTCTGTTTCAGGAATGTTGGAGACTGCACCTAATCCTCCTGTGTCAGGAAGAAGAAAGAGATCGTTAATGAACGACATGTTTTACTTCGACGCGAATGCCCAAATCACCTCTGACATGGAACCAATAAAGCGCTACAGTTTCATCAACACCACCCTCAATTGCTCTGACGCCTGCTATGATTCTGAGAAACTATGCCATTCTTTTATATACGATCCTGACAAACAACCAAATTGCATCATTTATCCTCCCTTTCCCAGGTGGCATCCGCAAGACACCACTGTCATAGCGACTGGTGTCCATGTGCGAAACACTGATAGTAAGTTCAAATCAGGTCAATCTTTTAATTTTATTAATAGTACTCCAAGATACATTTTTGAAAGGATGGAAAATGAATGATTCTGCATGATGAGTTCTACTTTTTTCTAAGAAACATTATTATCATTCAACAACTATGTATCCTTCAATTTATCTTTACCAGAGATCATGACGTCATGCTGAGGCTGGTTGTGGATCATCCTTGTGTTTGGAAATTCACAGTTAAAGATCAATTACGTAAACGGCAGTGATCAAATGGTACAGGCTTCTAATAATTGTTTGTGAAAATGTGACAGGATGCATTGTTACCGTTTACCAATGTGTTCTTCAATTGCCAGACACAAGGATGATCCACAAACAGTTGAAGTCAATAAAGAAAATTTGAAGAATTTCATAGTTATTGAATGGATAATAATTGTCTCTATGGCACTATATCACACAGTCCGTCTGACACGATGACAATTTGCCTTGTAGCTCAGCTTCTGTTGCACTTAGAGCTTTGGTTGATGGCTTGTTTGATACCCCTATTACCTGGCCCCACGTCTGTTTATCAATGAATTGGCTAAAGTGTAATGGTAGGGCTATAAAAGCTGCTAAAGTGTCTGATTAGTAAATTGGACTTTACGAAATTGCCCTGCTGTAATAAAAACTGCTTCATCATTTGGAATTATAACACATGATTATATTGGGTTAGCGAAAGCTCTAAAAGTCAGAAGTTAATAATACTGATATCTTTGAAATCTTTATCAAAGCTTTCCTTAAATAACTCTATTGTTTTGCATACAGTGTGTCCACCTGTTCCAATGGTTTACAACGCAACCTACGAAGCAACCGGGAGAATGACCGGCGACACTGTAACATACACTTGCCACATCTTGTATGAGGTAGACGATGTAGAAAAAAGGACAATTATTTGTGAAAATGGAACTTGGGGAAAACTCCCCTCTTGCTTGGGTAAGACTTCTGATTAATGGACTGATCTTGCAGTCGACGAATGTCAAGTGCTTACTGAATTGGACTGAAATGCTATTTTTGAGGTCACATCCCTTTCCATGACATGTTATTCTCTGTGACTCATAAGCAATTCGTGCGGTCGTATCCTATACTTTCAATGCTATAAAAATCAGAAACTGAGTATCAATGAGATTGAATTTGAATATTTGAATTTTGTTTATTTCATTACCACCATTGTAACAACATTTTACAAATATACATTAAACATTTACATATAGTAGGAAGTAACGGATGGCAATAGGAGTACTCCCGAGCATGAGATGCCATTGCCATATAGGTGGGTGTCCCCTGATTTTAAACAAAACACTAACTTAAACTGTACAGGTTGATGTATGGTGATGAGATGATTATAATGATGAACCGATTTTCAATTACAAATATAAACATCACTAATTAAGTGCTAAGTTTACACATACATAGTCGTCACAGTTTCATTCATTACCAATAGAATATTAGCTCAAAATTATAAGGCACTTACGTACAATTTTCATTTTCACTGGCTGTGACAAGCTCTTCACTACACCTTAGCCGCGGTTGCTGCCCAGGTTCAAGTCAGAGTATAGCCACAGGCGGCCCAACTACTTAAATCATAATCTCAATCTACACAAATGTAACATAAACTAGTTATATTATTATAATAATTATAATCAACTTTTTTGCCATCAGCCATACACTTCCCACTTGGACCTTAGCCACTCTTGGTGCCTAGGTACATGTACCAAGCGAGAGTGATAAAAGCCAATTGGCCCATAATACAAATAAATAGTAAAGTAATATACATAGTATGATTAATATGTTTCAAATTTAGATGTACAGAACTGCTTTTTAAATGATGTTTACTCTTCGAAATTTTCTGTTTTGGGATAGATGTAACCAGAGGTGTGGGGCAGCTGGGGCTCTTCCTAGGAAACTTTTGTTATAGATTTTATTTGTAAAGTATGAATAGGAGTTAACAGAACATTTCTATTACGTGTTTGATGACATGTTTGGAATTCAAATAAGTTTGCAATTCGTTTCGGCAACACATTATCTACATATCTATAAGAGATATTTACTAATGTGAAATCAATCATGTCACCTACTTTCAACAATTTAGCCTTTTTGTAGTAGGGACTTAATCTGGTCCTCCTTTTCAGATTATAGATAGACCGAATTGCTTTATTTTGCTGAACTTGCAGCTTGTTCCTGCAGTTAGCGCTCATCATAGGACCCCATATACTCAGAGCATAGTTTAAATGGCTCTGAAAGTTAGACAAATATATTAGTCTTTTTGCAAAAATGGGTAACACATTTTTAGTCATATATTTATACTATATATTCCTGCAGCTAACTTTGATAACAGAGACTTCACATGTATACTCCAGTTCATGGATGATCACACCTAAGAATTTTATACTGTTCACCCGTTTTATTTCCTTAGTTCCTACATTAATTTCACTATTGTAATCAATATTTTTATTCTTCGTTGTAAATAGTATACAATTGGTTTTATCATCACAAGGTACTCAATGACAAATTGACAGCTAGTTCATTTAAATGTAATATAAGTACTGCATAAGTAATTCATCGACTGCAAATAGTGGTTTTGTCTGTTTTGTGAACAACCTTAATTTGAAGTGTGGTTGCCATTATTAGTAAAATCTTTTAAAAGTGATACTGTTTTGTGATTAAAGTTTTTCCACTTGCTTTTCAGAAAAATTTGAGGTTCGACTTCAAACAGTAAATGTTTCAGATATGACGATGTTTTTGGATTTCAATCGCCTCAATGAAAATGAATGTATGCAGTTGTGCATCAGTAATAGTTCTGTGGAATGTGAAGCTGTTCATTATATAGAACTTTCTGGGGATTGTTACTATCTGAACAAGACATGGGAAATTAAACCCTTAGGGTATCTAAAATATTTAACGCCAGAAGATTCAGCAAACATGTTTGGTAAATCTGGAAAAACATTCTCATTTACAAGTAAGTATGATTTCTTGACTAAATATTGCTACATCCTTCTTTATTACCATGATGATGTGGATGATAAATAAAGAATTATAATGTAGTGGGTTTGGTATAATAGGTTGCTCCTAAGCACTTGGCTTGGGCGCTTGCCCTTTAGCTCAACTGGTTTATTTAATAGATAGCGTACTTTTAAGGGGAAAGTGTTATAGAATGAACCGGCCAATTTCAAACAATTGGTTACTTATTCTTTCTTGTCTGATCACAATATCTCGCCCCAACCTGGCTCAGATTTGTCCAAGAAAATAACTGATTGCAACAGATACCATATACATGTAGGCTTTGTTGATGAAGTTGTTTAAGGTTTATATTGACTGTTCTTGTAGACATGGAAAAACACCAATTCCTTGAATTTGATAAAGCCAAGCTGAGCGCTACTCCATTATACACTTACTATAACATTTCACTGGAACAATGTGCAAAGAACTGCTTAGACATCCTGAACATGACATGCTTGTCATTTGACTTCACCCGAGATGCTTTCTATGGCGCGTGTCATCTGCATAACGTTCAGCAGGGTCAAGCCAACAGTGGATCCTCAGGGGGCACTCCAGTGAATTTGGTCTCATTTCAACCCAATACAAGAAGGCATTACCAGAAGATATTGAGTAAGCATTGCATTTTATATTGGTTTAAGGTTGGGCATTTTTATTGGTAAGTTATGAAAGGCTATACTTGATCATAAGTCCTTGCAAAAGTTTTGGTTGGTTTGATAGTTTCTTTTCCGACATGCTATAAATCATTTTGGCTTCAACTGCCTCATAACTGTAGTAAATCAAACCAAGTAGTCTGAGTTTGTAGTGTTATATATCAGGTGCTCTTTGATGCAAGTAGGTTTGGACCTTTGTCGCCTGATTCCGAAGTTGAATCTTAGTTTCAGTTGAGCTTGATGTATTATGTTTTCATCGAGATACCCTAATTTTTTTTAAACCTACATTTCTAATAATGTTTTTGATCCTTTAGACTGCCCTCCAGTTCCGGTGGTAAACCAGGCTACAGTTGACACTAATGAAACTAAAGTTGGCACCACAGTTACTTATACTTGTGATCAGTTTGGCCACGACTTCATCCAGGGTCATCCAGGCAACACCACCTGCTCCAAAAAAGGTGCATGGGGGCGTCCTCCCACTTGCAGAAGTGAGTATTCCTGGAATTGTCAGTAACCCTTACCTTATCATTGGTGAGCCATAGTTGGGGGAATTACTTCTGTGCCTTTTGCAGCCTCTGGAAACAGATTGCTGAGATTGGCTGTGTCAGAAAGGGAGGAAAACAACTGGACACTTTGACTTTAACATATTTTTTTCTCCATAAGACCTTCTTTGTCTATAAGAGCCCTGCATCGTCATGCCACAATCTTGCCGCTTTCCTCTCTTGATGGGATTGGAGTATGTGGTGCAGTGCGTTCAAAACTTCACGAAGTTCATATGCATGAATAGATAAATATCAATACTGTATTTTAATTCCCAGATATTTGTCCCTCGGGTTGGTACATGCATGGAGAATGGTGCTATTCCTTAAAATCTGTGAATAAAACATTTGATTCCGCCAGACAGACATGTCTGGATGAAGCAGCCATTTTGGCACCCATCTACTCCGTTGAGACGGCCAAGTTTTTGCAAAAACTTCGGTAAGAATTTTCAGATATGCTGCACGTATGGATGCATGTCCGGTTTACGATAAAAATAATTTGTCTTCAGATTTATATACGTTCAAAAACGAGTGTCTTCAATTGATTCAGACAGGCTGCATACCAAAGATTATGTATCCATACGTAGGTAGATGCTGTAATATGACATTGCTAATTTTCCAGCCAATTACAAGGTTCAGAAAATTGCGTCTCGGAGGACAATGAAATGGTTCTAAAATTTTTGTTGACAAAGTCATTTTTAAGAAGTCCACATATCACATGACAGATTATACTTTCTTGCAACCGCATCATACAAAAAGCTTAACAAACAAATAGATCTTGAAATTTATTAAATAACGACACAACTGCTGCCACCTATAGCCATGTTATAAGCATTGTGACAACTTTCCCCTGTGACAACTAGCCCCGGCCTATCCTCGTCACGATCATAGAGTCAATCCGATATCTAGGTAATCAGACACATTGTTCACGGAGACTATGGGTTAATGCCATCATGAATCAACACCTTAATCTCCCAAAAATTGTCTCTAATTGGAAGATGATGAAAAATTTGAAAATGGTAAAAAAATTTAGTTTAAACTGTCATTTTTACAAATATTCACATAGCGCATAACTGACTACAAACTTTTTGATATAATCACCAAAAAAAAATCACATGTTAAAAAATATCAAAATTGATTTAATTGCCATGCAGCTACTACCATCCGTAGCTGAGTAATCAGCATTGTGACAACTTGCCCCTGTGACAACTAGCCCTGGTCTCCCCTTTTCTGCATAACGCTCTTGACCAAAAATATGCAATAACTTTCATCTGTCATTGTGTGTCACTGTGAATCGAATATCAATTTTCAACTTTTCTCATTTGTTGCCAGCGTTCTTGAAAACCAAGAGACCATGCCTTTTTGGCTGGGTCTCTTCCATGATGGTAAGTCCTGGAAATGGCAAGATGGCGTCCCGGCATCACTGTTGCTATGGGATGAAGTCATGACAAGTTATGATGGAATAGAAGAAGAAGACTATACATATTGGAAAGAGAATTCTACGGATGAGAAGAGGGTGATGGTTCAATCCTATCGCAATTTTACTCGTTGGCAGACTCACAAGCTCTCGTCGACCACCGAAATGATGTCAATCTGTGCAAAGCCTGTTTCTAGTAAGTTGGCTTACGCATATGTTTGAAATATTTTGAAAAAAATCAATTTACGGCTGTGAAAAGTAAAGAAGGAGGGAAAAAAGCAGAAGAAGAAGTACTTCTCCATCAAAAGAAACTAGTTTCAAAGGTCATGGGTCAACTCGCCAGGCGAGAACTCGCCAGGTGACAACTCACCAGGGCACAAACTCGCCAGTAAACATTTATATAGGCCTATATAGCTTCAACATATCATTGTTTGTGTTAAATATGAATAGTATATTACATGATCATCCTTGTGTGAAAAAATGGGATCGAAATGACAATTAGAAATGGTTCAAAGTTGTGATTGAAATTAAAAGGTCACAAAACAGGTGTTTTCATATGCAGATGAAACAGATAAATGTAAACCAATTACCGCAGGCCCAAGTAAATAATTTAATATAAACAAAAGAGGTCATTGAAGGCTTTAAACTTCTCCTAAATAATATATAAGTTGTTTTTTTCTTGGTATTTTATACATCACAGCTTTATAGGTCCTTAACCGTCCTTTCACGTTTATATTTTGTTTATTGAATAATTTAATTTAATTCAAGTGTCTACTTGATGTAAATACGTTGCTTTTTTAAACTATAAAACTGTGGCATTAAATAAACTTTAAAACAAAATTCATAGTTTTAAATGTTGATTTGATAATGGCTATTACGGGATTTAATTCCCTATTAGGCCTAATGGTAAGGGGTATATATATTTTCCCCCTTTTTTTTGCAGGTAAAACAAAAATAATACAATTAAGACATTTTAATGCATAGCGCACACTTGATCATCATCAATTTGATTCAAGCGACCAGGCCTGCCTGGTTTTTAAAATTGATTTATTCTAACTTGCCTTCATCAATTGCAGAACATTTTTAGTTTGACTGAATTAGGATAAGGATAAGGATAAGGATAAGGATATCTTTATTATAGTGACAAGTGACATTTTACAGAATAATACAAGTCGAAACAGAGATGAGTAAACAAAATCACCCAGCCCCAATGGGCTTATTTGTCACTTTAAATAATTTTACATTGAAAATACATACATAGGTGGCAGCACAAATACATTTTTTTTTTTTTTTTTTTTTTTAAAACTAGCTGTTATTGATAAACACACTTTTTTCGTATATAAAAGGCATTATTTATAAAGATGGCAGTATATTTCTGACAGTCATCATCATTCAGAAACATAAATTTGTCTATATCATCAATATCTTTGAATTCTGGGTATATTGCAGTTATCTTTGTATAAAGCTTCTTTCTTTCAGTTTCATATTTTGGACATTCACATAGAAAGTGGAATTCATCTTCTATCAGTTGACTATTACAGATTTTACATGTTCTATTATTAAGGTTTACATTTGAAAATCTACCTGTTTCTATTGCAAGAGGTAATATTCCTGATCTAAATTGAGCATACGTCGATCTTTGTGATTTATTTAAATTGCACAATACATAGGGTTCTGGTTTTAAGTCGGATTTGAATAAATTGTAATAGCGAAGCTTAATTTTCTGATGTCTACTTTGGTTCCAGGAGGCAATTTGGTTGTTTGTAAAGTCAATTTTGCATTGTTCAATGTCTAATAGGGGTAAGTTATCATTTATAAGAGGGATTCGCTTCAATTTATTCAATTCCGTAAACCAGTTGTTACATAAATTCCTATTATTTATATTGTACCACAGTATTTTCTTCGGCAGCCGATCATTTGACATGTTTACCAAGCGATTCCATAAAATTATCAAATTTAATTGAGCTCTTACTAGACAACTTGTCCAACCCATGTCACCCTCCATAGCAGCCAAGGGACAAAACTTGTGCACACCTAGAAAATATCTGATAGCTCTATTTTGTACATCTTGAATGCATTTTTGGATTTTAAAACTTTAAAAAAATTAGGCCTATACTTATATAAAAGATGTGATCCTTTCTAAAAACACAAATTTCTACTAAAATACAATTACAGATATAAACGAATTATGTAAAATAAATTTAACTTTTCTTTTTCTTTTGTTAATTGCTATGCATACATTTTAACTGTATACAATTCATCATGACAGCTTTTCTTTAACTACATAATGAATTGTCTGATTAAAACAAGTGTCATCCAATTCAAGTGAACTTCACACCTTTTCAGAACAATAGACTAGAATAATTCTAATTATACTTGTTTCTCTGTCTCTCTCTGTCTCTCTCTCTACAAAAATACAACAATTACTTTAACTCTTGAAATATACCAAGCATATGCAAGCACTCTACACTAATTAACATTTTAAAAATTAAAACCTTTATTAAACGTTTTAAATTTAAACTAGTGCTTGCTGGGCATAATATTCTTGTAGGCCTATCATACAAAACTCTTGACCTGAAAGAGCTTGAAAGAGTTCTATTAAAATGACAGATAGACAGTTGGACAGATAACAAATAGATAGAAAGATAGATAGATTGATAGCACAAACTATAATAGGTAACCTGGCGAGCTGGGGGACTGGTGGGAAGTCATCTGGCGAGTAGTGGGCCTGGCGACTTCTCCCCTGGCGGGTTGACCATTCCCCGTTTCAAAATCTGAGAAGGATGAAAATATTCAGGAAAATAGCGCTAAAGGTGGTCGATGTTGGAAAGATAAATTAAGCCTATGCCTTTTTCACCGATAGACTAGTTGCAATAGAGGTCTTTTTTTATGTCTACATAAGCCTATATCAAGGTTTGAATAGAATGAGATAATTAAAGGATGAACTTTAGATTTGATATTACAGAAGCTTTTTTCACCTCACCAAATCTGTTATATTGGCAGGTCTTAATCAAATCTTTGTTTTGTTGATATTTTGGAACACCAATTTCAGCCATATTGCTGGGGAATAATATTTAAATAAATTGTGAGATATGTGGCTTTTGTAGTTTACTTTACCTTTTTTCATTTGTTCAGATTTGAAATGTCCAAACAACTGGGTGGCTTTCCGAGGTTCTTGTTACTTCCTCAGCAATGAGAAAAGAACATTTTCTGATGCGGAAAATGATTGCAAGGCAGCTCTGGACACCGGTCATCTGGTGAGCCTCCATGACCACCACGAATTCAGATGGGTCCTGGACATGATGTGAGTGATTTAGATCATTTAGTGTTTACATTATGAAGGATAATTTCATAATTGCAGATACTGATCATGTATTCTATGGAGAAAAGTTACATCACATAACTTATGACATAATTTTTGTAAATAGAAAAATAACATGTCCTAGAAAAAATTCACATTCAGTCTCATTGTCTACAATTATGAAATCATCTGTCAGATAATTTGTATTGATTATTCACCAAGGGAGAGGCAATATACATGATTTATCCCTAGTGGTATTTTGAACCTCATTGGCTACATGACAGAGGTGTCGAATTGTATAAAATCCTACTTAGTAGCTCTGGATGTATGTCTCAAGAATCATGTCAAACAAAGTAAATTCTAAGATAAATAATGCACACCCTTGTACCTACGTACGTATGTCCTGTAACATTGTGTACACAAATTGTTTGGGAGGTGTTCGAAACACTAATAAAATCAAAGGTAAATCAAATCAAATCAAATTTGATACAATCAGATTATACTTATTTTTGCAGGAAGCAAAAGGGGGTCAGTCAAGCCTGGCTTGGACTCCACAGGGATCAGGTAGGTCCAGAGGCCTACTGGAAATGGACTGATCAATCAGCCTTTGACTACAACCAACCACCAGCTTATGTTGACCAAGGAGAGCAGAAAAGCGCCATGTACCTTGACCTGTATACTAAGTTATTCGAAAGGACCAATGATACCGACACTTACAACTACCTCTGCAAAACTAACCAAGGTAATGACACTGCAGACTTATCTTTTTGACTATGATTGCATGGAGGTACATGTACCAGCATTATATATATGGATTCAAAAATGGATCCAAGAAATCTTTTTATGTCTATGCAATGTTGGGAGTAGGTACCATGGACCATAGTACATGTATTAAAATATCTGAAAAAAAAAAAATTCTCACACCGCAATTGTGTCTGTGTATAAAGACTTGTTCAAAGACTTCATGAACTCCTTTTTTCTTGCTTTATACTTTATAGTTAGGCTTACAATTGCTAGATATTTCTGAATTCTCTTTTTTTCCCAAACTATCCCAGATGTAATTGGAGAGCCAGAAGTGCAGGACAACCAGAGATGTACTACTGATGCCTACTGTACAACAAGTAACGCTGATTTGAGGTGTACATCAGGGGCACAGAGTGCCTACCCCATATGTACGCACAAAGGTGAGACATTGTATGTGAGGTCTAATCTTTAGATGATATTTCATGAAGATGTTCTAAGGTGTTAACCTTCATAAATGGTAGTATATATATGTTGGCGATTCAAGTGGAAAATGTTTATCAAGCAATATGTACATAAAATATCTCAATGAATTGTATGATACCATGTTTGGCATACTGTGCATTTTAACCTGCAATGGTATCCCAGAGGAGAAGTTGAACTTATTTCTGACTTCATGGATATATTTTTCAGATTGTCCACCAGGCTGGTTCAGCTTTAACAGCCAATGTTACCAGCCTCATCTTGCTGACTACCCCAAGAACAAGAGGGAGTTCTACAAAGCGGCTTCCATGTGTGCTCGAAGGACTCCCATGGGTCGATTGCCAGTTCCTGTCAACCAGAATGAAATCATCCACATACTGGACAGATATGTAGGATCCACGGACACTTGGGTTGGTTTGTCAGCCCCAGAGAAGAGTTTTTATGACCCACTTGGGTTTGTGGAAAAGCCGCATCTGTGAGTGATAGTTGTTGTATATGATATATTATATATGTAAATGCCAGAGCATGAAGACGGCACCACCTGGTCCCAAAAGATAAACTTAAATACACATTGTATTGTAATTGCCAATTTTCCATAAATTATTAACACAGCTCAGGGAAGATGAATCTTAAGTTAGTCTATACATTTTTATGATTGTATATATTTAAGATCGGAAACTATAACCTCGGGTACGAATAAATTGTGCGGGCAATATGGGAGCAAGTAACCTTTAAATGTATGTAGATAAATTCTTTCAAGTGTAAATATTGCATCAAGTTTTTAAAAAATATATATTGAGTACAACACAAACTGACGTCTTTTGACATTGAGCTAGTTTTGCTGTCTGAATCCATATGAACATCGATTATTCGCAAAGAATAGTCTGTGCCATAATCTACTTTCTAGACATTCATGTTCATCCATTTTCAGGTATTTAGGCCTTGCCAGAAATTTTTCAGTGGAAGAGTATGGCAAGGCTGCCTACTATGACATCTACAGGGGATTTGGCTCCTGGTATACCACAAATATCACGAACAGGAGTCAGGTTGTGTGCCAAGCACCGATTAAACCACTTGAAGGTTTGTCTTCCTTCACTGTAAAATTTGAATTTTGAATCAGCTTACATGATAGAGTCAATTTGAGTGAGATGGTTGCGCAAAATTTTGCTTTGAGCTAACATTGCTTGTTGTTTTAAGTTACGATAATGAAGATAATTATCGTAGCTGAAAACAGCAAGCTATGTTAGCTCAAAGGAATTGTGCAACCATCTCACTCAATCATTTAATCTGACTCAAAATTAAGCAAAAGCATGTGGAAACTACTCTGGTGACAATATTATTTACAGCAGATTTGAGTGAGATGGTTGCGCAAAATTTTGCTTTGGGCTAACATTGCTTGTTGTTTTAAGTTACGATAATGAAGATAATTATCGTAGCTGAAAACAACAAGCTATGTTAGCTGAAAGGAATTGTGCAACCATCTCACTCAACAATATAATCTGACTCAAAATTAAGAAAAAGCATGTGGAAACTACTCTGGTGACAATATTATTTACAGCAGATTTGAGTGAGATGGTTGCGCAAAATTTTGCTTTGGGCTAACATTGCTTGTTGTTTTAAGTTACGATAATGAAGATAATTATCGTAGCTGAAAACAACAAGCTATGTTAGCTGAAAGGAATTGTGCAACCATCTCACTCAATCATTTAATCTGACTCAAAATTAAGAAAAAGCATGTGGAAACTACACTGGTGACAATATTATTTACAGCAGATTTCAGAAGCATGGAAGCAGAAGTGACTGACAAAACATGTTTTCAGTAATAAGAGCTCTGCACTCAGAAAGCTGCACCCAGAAAGCATGACTTACTCAACCGTTTCTGAAAGCATGTTTATGGTCTGCTGTAAACTAAACAAGCACCACTAACTATTAATGACATGTCAGAGCCAGTTTCCAAGTTGAAAATAGTTTCCAATGAACTACCATGCAATCCGGAAAAAACTCTTAATGATTCATCTAAGCAACATGATCATATATTTTTATGTCAGAGGGAAGATACATTGGCTGCTTCAAGGATAGTGCCACTTCTCCAGACATCAACGAAGAAAGATATGAATCTTCATCTATGACGACCAACTTGTGCATAAGAAGTTGCAAATCCAAGGGTTATATTTATGCAGCTTTGAAGGTAAGCAATTACTAAGCATATACACTATTATTACGAATAAATAAATACTTTTTTTTAGCTATTATCAAAAGAAAAGAAAGAAATGTATGAACTCAATGCAGGTTGTCCTTTTACACCATTCTCATTCAAATTTAGCATACAGTTTATATAAATTAACTTAAGACGAAAACACTTTTGGTGGCCTACCGTGCTATTTAATTTTCATAGTTACCAAAATAAGGTAGCCTTCTTTTTTTTATTCTTCATCAGAAGACCTATTCACAGATTAAAGTGTTGTACATTTTTCTGTAAAATCGTCATTGGCCTATTGCACTGTATTGCAAGCTGAATTATCTGATTTATAAGACCATTAAAAGTCAATGATGAAATTGTCTTTCTCCACAGATAGGAAAAATCTGCTCTTGTGGTAACATGTTTGGGAGGTACCTGAAGGCAGATAACAGCAAATGCAATATAACCTGTGCAGGAAGACAATCCCAAATTTGTGGAGGAATAAGTTATAAAAGCATCTACAGGGCATCAGGTGAGGATTTTTACCATGATTCATATTGTAAGAGGCCTCTTATGAGGGGGTGAGGGTGATGTAGGTTTACATCCTGTATGTTTGCACTGAGTATGTTGACAGAACAGACACGGACCATGGTATGGAGGCAAGGTGCGCTATTGGTACATCTTGTACAGACATTCAAAAACACAGATCATGCATATAACACTCATTACGGGATGGGAGGCACAATTGATTCAATTGATAGAGGTTTTTAACACATCAAGACTTGAATTATTTGTTCTTCTCACCAGCGTCACAGTGTCCCCCACTGTCAACAACACGATACTCAGGTGACCCGAACCGTTGTTTTATGCCCGCGACGTACAAGGCCAGCTATCACAGGGCTCTCCATGCTTGTGCGCAGTCCGGAGGAGATCTCGCAAGAATCAAATCTCGGGATGTTCAGATGTTTGTCCATGAATATGTGGCTGATCTTAAAAATGGGTAGGTAATTTTACAATAATTGTAGATTCCAACAATCACGAAAAATTCTGCAAATTATCACACAGATTTGTATAATTGCAATTTCTAAGAAAATTGGTAAATTTTTCAGATAATCTTAGAATTTCTGAGATTATCTGAGAACATTTCTACGATTATTACGGAAACTTTGGTAATCTAGATTATTAGTCCAGAAGCCAATCCCAGAAATGTGACATCCAGTAAACACCCCTGAGCAGATTTAGTTTGACACTTGATGATGTTAGGGTACCCCAGCCTGCATATGGCCAGGGTGGGTTTACTCATCTGCTGTGGTGCATAACCCGGTAATGCTGCCATATGTCCGGTTACGGACAAAATTTATTGAAAATTCCAAATATGGAGTTTTGAGGGCCTAATAGTGACTGGATCAAACTAAAATTGGTTCAGATATGTGCAGAATAATTGGTTGCATGTTACTAAACTGAAAAATGTTACATAGTTTCTTTATTTTGTGATTTATAAGGAATTTATAGTCATTTTTCATGGAAAATTCACTTCATTTTCAGCCGGGCATAATTACAAATCTCTCCAGAACTTCAGTTCTAATGCAGACATCAACATGGTGTAAACTGCAAAAACTGCCCCTTATTCTCAGCTTGCCAGTGGTATCACATTCATGGCCCTGTGATTGATACTTTTTCTGCTATTAGCCTTTAAAGTGATAAAAGTTACCCTACCCCCCTTATTTTCGAATTTATCACATATTCATACATGTAGATTAGCAGAAAATTTGATCCTCAGGTTCTTTGTAACGAATGAATTGCCTGGGTCTGTAAATGCCATGTTTACAGAGACTACAGGTGAACACAGTGACCATGTATATATTGTTAATTGATAAGATATAATGTTTTTATGGCCATTTTTATACCAATTAACTTCGTTTTACGGATGGATTTGAATATTATGTCAAAGAAATTAGTAAAATTTAATTTGGTCATCAAATGTTAAAAAATCTGTACACACATTAATATGGTATCTGATAGGTATTAAGTTCTACAAATCACAATTAACTTTTGCAAGTTTGCAAACCTCTCATGCAACCAGGTGAGACGGGCACATTTACTTGGACTGAGTTGACTTTCTGAGAGCTTGTCTACCTGTGCATTTGGTAATCTTCAAATCAACATTACCCTTACCTCCCCAAGATCTTCAGCATCCATGAAAGCCAAGTTGGCCTATAGTGTTTTTTTCATAGATCAGAGATGGGATATAACATGTGTTCTATACATTTTGTATTTCTGTAAATTTTGTATTTCAGTACAAGTTTTTCAGGTTGAAGATATATGTTGCAAACTTGTAGTATATGTTTTGACTTCAGGTTTTCTATAATATAAATATGAGTCAAAATATTTTTATATTATTGGTTACATATCAATGTATTTACAAGAAGATTCTTTAGCAGCTGTATTTTCAAACTTTGCTTTGGTAGATAATTAACTGTCCAACCCAATGCCCCAATATTTGTTACTTAAGTAACGCCATCTTTCAGTGTTAAACATCTAATTTGATTCCATGTAATCTATGACCCATAGACCCTGCAAGATATCAGTCTAGTGTCCAGGTATGGCTGTGATAAACTTTACCAAACATCATGCAATGTTAACATGCATTTTGCAAGAAATAGACTGAGTAGATATATCATACATGTCTCTTAAATTACTTTAAATCATATTGCAGGGAGACATACAGGCCCATAGTGTATAATGAAAAATCATTACATTGCCTAATTGTTCTGATGATCACTCTGTAAAAAAAATATGACATTAACTTTACACATGCATGGCCAGATATTGGTGTTATAAACTTTACCAGAAAATGACTTCATGGTCACAGTGACAACACAAAATACATTCTTCAGAAGAAAACACAAATAAGAGCAAATGCTGAGGTTAATTTGGCTCTGGAAAATGCAGAAATGCAAAAATAATTCACAAAAATCCAAGATTGAACATTATCAATTAATATTCCTCAGAGTAACAGTGGCTGTTGCCGTTATCGCTCTGCCACAAAAATGTATTGGTAGTCGTCATTGTTTAGGCAGTTGTATGCCTCAAGCCAAAAAAGATCATGCTTTCTGCTGTTACAATTCTTCAGTTCAGTTGGTGGAGCATCCACATCTGGTCAGAGCAAGCAATTCACTTGGTGCATCTTCAGCAGTTAGTTATAAGTCAAGGAACAATGGTGTCAAAAGTCCCATTCTCATGCAAACATCCTTTGACAACTGGACTATAGTCAAATCAAATCATATTTAATTAAGTTCAGTGGGACAAAATTAGAACATCGGCATATGACTGAGTTCCCATGCAAAGGTTGTTAAACCTTTTTCGGCAAATAGGAATGGAAACGTGTATTATTTTTAAGCTGCATCTTTCATCTGGGGCAGCATATCATTTCTGGCTTGCTCTTGACTGAAGAGATGATGACAAAAATTGAACTGGTGTCTGTGACAGGCTGTCTTAAGGTGTAGTCATAAATGTTTAATTGCATCAATCATGTGTGAGTTACTTCTCCATTGTCCCACTAGTGACCTAGACCACTATGCCTGTTTGGATCACCAGCTATGTAACTTATGACTCAATGTTACTGGCTTTGCAGCTATTTCAGCTGATATTAGCATCTTTTAGAGGCAGACGTTATGATGAAATAAGGCTGTCAGACCATATCAATGTACTAGCATTCCCTTTATATTCACCAGCTGCTTTCAATTCAAACTGCTGTCACTGTTGAATTATTTCAGTGCACTAACTGGTGATATCAGCTTATAATGCATCTACCTCTGTCATTGACACTAATCTTCAGCCACAATTCTGATTTCAGGGCCTGCATGGCATTATCAGAACATCAAGTTTCAGCATCTTTGACCACAACATTTTGAGACAAATAACATTTTGTTTCATTTATTTATATTTTTTTTTGGACAGATTTCAAGCAAAGCTGTCCATAAAATCACATGAGTATGCCAGAATAAACCCCACCCCACTATTGGCCCTGAAATCATGATCGTAAACAGCAACACCCATTGCCCAAACAGCAGGAAAATCATGTCAAAGTCAAGAAACAAGTCTGACCTATACAGCTTCCTGTGCAACAATTGGATCTCAGTGGTATTGTGAGTTCAATAATGCATCAAATTGTAGAATGTCAGGTCACCTAACAGTTGAAGTCCTTGAAGATCCTCTGTTGGCCCATCAAGAGGCTGACCCCTGCTTTTAATGCATGCCTGTTGTGCAACAAGAACAATAGACAAGTTCATACAATATCTGCTCCAGCACAAAATCAGATTTGAAGCTGAAGACTGAAGTTGTGGGCACATGTACACGTAGATACAAAGATATCAGCCCCATTTCACAAAAGCTGGGCAGCACCCCAGTCCATATGTACAGTACAACTCAAAATAAAGTAAGAAAATTTTCTGTCAGAAGTCTTCTGTTTACCAATTGTGACCTCCTTTCTCCTCTCAACCCCAAATCTCCTTACAAGTCTTTGACTCCTTACAACAACCTTAGCCCATAGGCTATATTAAAAACTCTATTAAGACAGCTACCAATGCAATTGCAATTAGCAAAGGGCCACAATATCAAAGAAATCAAACACAATGGGGTGATAGAGTTTGAATATGTGTTGGTTAAATTAGATTTTAATATAATTTTAAAAGGTAGTTTCAAGTGGGTAAAGATAGGAAGTGATTCAGGGGTAGCCAAAAGGTGTGAATTCTAAATACGACTGATGCCATGGAAACTTTTATAGCAGCACTTCAAGGCAGTAAATCCACAACAGACATCAACCAATTTTCTTCATAAAGCTGAAATCTGATTAATTTCAAAAGAACCACAGGCCTCCTATGTTCATGAAACCATATTTTAGGAATAGCATATAATTCTAATAACCAGCTGCGTTAAATCAAGAAGTGACATGAGTTTTGCAAATGCAGAGCCATGACAATTATAGTGGTCAATTGTCATCCTTCATGGCTTGCTTTTCTCTTTAAGTTATTATTAGGCCTAAGGTGATCCATTGATTACTTAATTAGAATGTTCCATTTTTAATCTTGAAGAACTATATGCAAAATTATGTTAGTTCTTGACCTTCTTTATCATGAAAAATGCTTTGACATCGCAAGTCCTTTATTTCTCAGATATAAGAGTTTTAAGACTTTTGTGAACTTTCAAAATTTTAGTAGGTAGTGATTTGCTGAACTTCATCAGATAGGCCTACCATATACATATATAAATGTGGGCATATCTTTTTAACAGTTGTGGACCAATCTAATGTAGAAATTGTGGTGATAGCTTGCATTGCACTAATTTCTTAGACTAATACTTAAATCCGTCCGTAAAACGAAGGAAATTGGTATAAAAATGGCCATAAAAACATTATATCTTATTAATTAACAATATACACATGGTCACTGTGTTCACCTGTAGTCTCTGTAAACAGGGCATTTACATGCCTAGGCAGTTCATTTGTTACAAAGAACCTGAGGATCAAATTTTCTGCTAATCTATGAATATGTGATAAATTCAAAAATTAGGGGGGTAGGGTAACTTTTATCACTTTATAGTGTAATAGCAGAAAAAGTATCAATCACAGGGACATGAATGTGATACCACTGGCAAGCTGAGAATAAGGGACAGTTTTTTCAGTTTACACCATGTTGATGTCTGCATTAGAACTGAAGTTCTGGAGAGATTTGTAATTATGCCCGGCTGAAAATGAAGTGAATTTTCCATGAAAAATGACTATAAATTCCTTATAAATCACAAAATAAAGAAACTATGTAACATTTTTCAGTTTAGTAACATGCAACCAATTATTCTGCACATACCTGAACCAATTTCAGTTTGATCCAGTCACTATTAAGCCCTCAAAACTCAATATTTGGAATTTTCAATAAATTTTGTCCGTAACCGGACATATGGCTGCATTACTGGTTATGCATCACAGCAGATGAGTAAACCCACCCTGGCCATATGCAGGCTGGGGTACCCTAACATCATCAAGTGTCAAACTAAATCTGCTCAGGGGTGTTTACTGAAACTTTTTCTAAGCCTCTTTTGAGAATTGGCTTCTGGACTACAGGGCTTGTAGCATGGTATTGTGTACAGTGGCTTTTTACAGACTGAAAAGCGTATTATTTCAACGTGACATGTCTTTTGGATATGGCATGTATCTGACTGACTAGAGGAGAATTTGTAGTTTTCAGAAATATATGGTTTGAGGTGTGTCGGTTGATTTGCCAATCACCATAAATCGAAATTCCGCTCAAAAAACAAATTTTTTGCTTTGTTTATACACTGTAAGATTTGAAATTTTGAGTTAGCTCAAATGATTGAGTGAGATGGTTGCACAATTTGTTTGAGCCATAATAGCTTGCTGTTTTGAGTTATGATAATCTTTATGTTGTTATAACTTGCAAACAACAAGCTATCTTGGCTCAAAGGAATCGTGCAACCATCTCACTCAATCAATAAAGCTTACTCAAAATTCAAAATTTACAGTGTAGCTCATTCACAAATAGTATTGCTTATAAAGGGTGATGCTTTTGGTATTCAGACAATTTTCAAAATGAAATAATTGGTTCAGTATCACAGACTGTAGTGCAAAGAACATATCTGGCCAAAAAAATATGGTTTTACAGTGTTAGAGTTCACCAGGAGAATTTTTTACATGAAGATGTCACTTTGTGTGAAAACCATTAATTTTCTTACATGCACTTTTGATCTCACCTGGAATATATATACTATATATCTGGAATATTGCTAATGCTGTGTAGATGCCCCATAGCATCCCTCTTCCAGACCAACACTTCTTCAGTTCCTGAGACCATTATAAGAGCACATTTAGGATACTTTTGCATTGCTAATGCAAATGTTCACAAGTACGACACGTTTTACAATTTCGAAGGTTTAGGTGTCAAACTTTTAGAGGTAAGGTTGATAATTTTTTACAGATATTTATCTATCAAACTACAATACCTGACAAAATATTAAGTCTCTAACTATCATATTGAACTTGTTAGAGCTGATTTTAGTGTGTTCACAAGTACGACACGTTTTTGAGAAACCGACACTTGCTGCTGCTACGTCACCACGGCTGTGCCAATTTGAATGGATACTTGTAAATAATCTTTAGAAAACACATTTAAGAAACAAACAATTTTTTTTAGAAAAATCTGAACTCAATTAAGTGCAAAATTAGCATATTTTTTACAATTTGATAAATTAGAGAAATTTATCAAAAGCCATATTTTTCTCTTAATTATGCTACAGACAGGTAATTCTTGATTAAATTCAATATCAATAATGCCAATTTGAATTATTTTCTTCAATGGACTATGCATATATGTTGAAATGAAAATGAGTAGGGCTATCTCGGGGAGAGTCAAAAATCTGCTATTACAGGTAATTTCATTAGTACGCGATTTTTAGGTTCTAGACCAACCAAATACATGACATTTTTAGTTAATCTGATTGGTTAAGAAACAACAGAACGTCACACAGCTGTTATATCAAACGTAGTAAGTACTTGTTTAGCATTGATTCCTCACAGTCAAGTGTGAATGACAAGAATCGCATGGTAATGAAATCGCCTGTAACTTGGAAGTTGGAACAGAACCCAAGACCCAACAAACAAAATCAAACCCTGCGTCTTGTAATCTGGTTCCCTGGAACAATTACTAACTGATTTGGAAGAGAATTTCCTTGTTTTGATACCTTCATCTCTATATTATGTCACATGATTTCTTGTTAATTTCAGGGATTTTATCCTTATCACAATATTATATATAAGTGTTTAGTCATTATTTACTAATTTTAAAAGGTTGAATTGATTTTCCACTATGTTTTAACCATGTTCATTATTCATTTCATATTACTTGACCCACCTAGTTGGTTTTTGTGCTGCTATTAATCATTTATATTCCTCCAAAAATAACACTAAAATTGACTTTGGCTTGGTTTTTGTTGAGTATAGTCAATGCTGTTATGGCTATAGTTACCATTTTTTCCGAAGTTGGTCAACACTATATCAGTATATCATGAACATTTCCTGTTTGTTTGGTGGCTTTAATACCTATACTTTTTGTGGCACAAGTGTTTTGACCAGCAGTGGAGAATTCAATTTTTGCAGGGCGAAGCTTAAGGTGAGCTCCTCACTGCCTGCAATTAAAAATGTAAAACCCCTTCAAAATATACTCCAGTATGTGTATTATAAGTATGCCAATAATTAACTTCCTGGATTAAGTGGAAGTAGTTATTTTTCTGAAGAAGTAAACCAGATTTCTGTTCTGTCATGATTCACCCCAGTATACCAATTCACCCCATATTACGGAACAATGAATGCACATTAAGCTCAATCCTTTTGGATTCAGTTTCCTTTTAAAATATATTAGCTATCAAAATATACGAAGTAGTTAATTGTGCTTTAACTTTCATTTTTCATCATCAGTGGCCAAAATGTGTACACAATAATGTGCTACAAGCCACAGGCATGTCATCTAATTTTTACCTTCAGCGAACGAAGTTCGAAGAAGGTATTGTAATCACTTGGGTAAAAATGCTGTCCGTCCGCGGTCGGGCGGCGGGCGGATAGATGGTTTCCGGCCCGGCACTCGGCCTCTATTGAATGTATGGGGATGAAATTTGGTACACATCTAGCCTGTATGGTCTAGTTTTGCCTTTTGATGGTCTGATGAATAGATCTTTTACTTTTTGAAATAATTAACAAAATATACATTTTTTTTTTTTCGTTTCTGGGCCAAGGCTTGGTCACTATTGCATGTGCATGGATGAAATTTGGTACACACGAGGCCTATATGGTCTAGTTGTGCCTTTTGATGGTCTCATTGACAGATATTCTATACTTTCTGAAAAAATGAGAAAAGACATAAAAACTTTTTTTTTTTTGTTTTTTGGCCTAAGACTCGCTCACTATTGCATGTACATGGATAAACTTTGGTACACATATGGTCAATATGGTCTAGTTGTGTCTTTTGAAAGGTTTGATGGAAAATATTATATACTTTTTCAAATATTGAAAAAAACATAAAAATTATTATTTTTGTTTCTGGCCCAACATCCGGTCACTATTCCATATACATGGATGAAGTTTGGTACACATATGGCTTGTATGGTCTAGTTGTGCCTTTTCATGGTCTGACAGATGGCTATTCTATAGTTTTTGTAATATTGAGAAAAAATATTTAAAAGAATTTTTTTATATCGGAGCCAAAACTTCCCCACTATTGCATATACAGTAATGCATTTTTCTAAACAAATCACCTGTGCGATTAATTTAGCAGTGCTTTTTGATGTGTATAACACTTTATGAATCATTGGAAAAATAGATATAATGGAAGGCCACTACTCGACCGCTATTGCATACCTATAAGCAATTTCGGGAACGCACCAATTTTATGATATTATTGTAACCTTCTAAAGGTGTTATTCGCTGAAGGTTTGCTGCTGCGCAGCCTATGTTTTTATTATGTCAATTATTATTACTGATAAAAATAGCTCAATTTTCTTTTTCATTGGCAGAAAATCGGTTAGGTCGATCTGAGACCTGAAATTTAAATAGCTCCTATATTTTGCCTGACTGGTGGTATTTGTTTATTTATCAGTTTGAATGGCACACCTTACTATTGAAACAAAGAATCGTGAGTTGGTGAATTATTGTTTGCTTGAAGTTGGAGCTTGGTGTAATAGACAGACAGCTAGACAGCTAGACAGACAGCTAGACAGCTAGACAGACAGGCAGACAGACAAAAAGAAATACTTATTTGACATGAATATACAGTTACAATGAATAAAAAAACATTGTTCTATTATTTTAATGTCAGGAGACATTCACTTTGCCATGAATATGGCGCTACCAATGCCTACCATAAATGCCACCTATTAGAAAAAAAAGCAAAACAAGATTACACTTTTAATTAATTGCCACAAGTTCATACATTATGTCAAATAAATTGAAATCAAAATTTTCTTAAAAATAAGTGTTGAAAGGTGAAATGATAAATGAAGGTGAAGGGGGATGAATGAAAATGGTATGAGGGTCGATGGGATGAAGTGAAATGGTCAGCAAAAGAAACGGGATGAAACTATATATTTGAGGATTGACACATGAAGCAATTTTGTATGGAACATTGTTCCTGGTATTGATGGATCAATGAATTTTTGATATACAAGGAGAAGCCAAACTCACTATGAGTTGTGACCTTTTCCAGAATGGAATTTGAAGTACTATTTAATAACTTGGGTAGCTGGTATCTGACACTATTTTCGGCATAGGCATGATATAGACGAGGTAATCTAAAATTCTTATTTCCTGCATTGTATGGATAATCATACTGTGGTTTTATTAAGATATTTGTCACTAAAAAATATTTGGGAATTCGATTATTTATTAATCTATGAAAAAACTTATATAATTTTACTTTCAAAATATCATGAACAGTAAGCACACACAACTTTTTGAATAAGGGCTGTGTGTGGGCATTATATCTACTATTGGCTACAGCTCGAATTGCCCTTTCTTGTAATTTAAGTATGGAATTTGCTTTGTAGCCCCAGCATAGAATTCCATAATTCAGATGAGAATTAATAAGGGAACAATATATAGTTTTCAATGTGTCCTGGGGAAGGAATTTCTTCAATCTATTCAAAATACAAGTACACTTAGCTATTTTTTTGCTTATGTTATCAAGGTGATCATTCCACTTGAGATGCTCATTAATAGTTATACCTAGAAAATTAAAAGGTACCAATGTATTCCAGGATTTTATCATCAATAAATAAAGCTGGGCGATTGATAACTTTACCCGGTGTGTGGAAAATCATACATTTCGTTTTATCTACATTCAAAGATAGCTCATTAACTTTAAGCCAAGACAATACATTTGCTAATTCAGTGTTCAAAATTTGAACATTGTCTTGAGAAGAATCAAGAGAAACAAATAAAGTGGTATCGTCTGCGTATGCAATGAATTTGAAAAAATAACGTGCAAGCACTTTAACAGCTGCTTGTAGATAGACTTAGTGTCTATCTATCTATCTATCTATCTATCTATCTATCTATCTATCTATCTATCTATCTATCTATCTATCTATCTATCTATCTATCTATCTATCTATCTACATGTATATATATTCCCTCCCTCAGCCGCAGCCTTCCTCCCCCTCCCTTTTTTCCTTCCTATACTTTCCTTCCTTTTTCCTTCCTTTTTTCCTTCCTTTTTCCCTTCCTTTTTCCCTTCCTTTTTTCCTTCCTTTTTTCCTTCCTTTTTTCCTTCCTTTTTTCCTTCCTTTTTTCCTTCCTTTTTTCCTTCCTTCATGCCTTCCTTCATTCTTCCTTCATTCTTTCTATTGAATCTGCTAACACTAGATCTGGCTGCTGCTGTTGGTGCTGGTTTCACTGAAGCTGATAATTTGAAACTCCCGCCAAAAACGAACATTTCAGTTTCGTAAATAAAAATTTTTATGTCACAGAAGTTTACCAAAAGTTGATGGAAGCAAGATAAAATCATATTGAGACTGTATGCTAAGTTTCAAGGCGATTGGTGAAATAGTGCGACTTCCTATATGGTCAGAGGCTTACAGAAAATTCCACCTGTAATACAGGCTGCAAGCAGCTGTAAAAACTGCTTGATCCGAAAACATCATTTACATAGATGAGGAACAGCAATGGACTCAAGATTGAACCCTGTGGGACACCAATAGAAATATTTAAATGAGAGGAGGAAAAGTTTTGATATTCGACATATTGCATGCGATTACTGAGGTAACTGGACAGGAGGGATATGGGCGAGCAAGATGCCATGCTCTCCGCTTCATCTCAATATTGATTCAGCTGACCAAACACCGGCACATGAATTAGACCTCATTATGTCATGTTATTAAGTTGATGAAAGTAAATTTTCTGTTGAGCAATGCTTCAGAAATTGTGTAAAGAAATGATTGATTCATCAAACTGATGTCCACCTAGTCTCTGCAGGAAAAAAAAGTTTCCAAAGAATAGCATTAAGATATGTGTTCTTCAAAACAAATCTGATAATTATGATCCCGTTGTGCATGAACCATTGACAACTAAAAGTCTTGAAATCTTTTCTATACACTGTAAAATTTGAATTTTGAGTCGGCTTAAATTATTGAGTGAGCTGGTTGCACAATTCCCTTTGAGCTAACATAGCTTGTTGTTTTAAGTTATGACAACGGCCAGATTATCAAAACTCAAGACAACAAGCAATGTTAGCTCAAAGAATTTTGCAACCATCTCAATCGTTTAAGCTGACTTAAAATTTCAAATTTTACAATGTTATAGTGGTGAAAAATGTAAAATGCAACTGAGGAAAGTACACCCAGAGAATCTACTTTGTTGAAGTGGGAAAGTAGGGCAAGTTGACCCAACTTCAGCCTACTTTGGTTTTTTATTTGCTTGTCATTGGCTGGCTATTCATGGGAATAACCTGTAGCTGTGGACCTAACCCAAGCCTTCACTCCTCTTCATGACTACATTGTAAAAGAAGAGCCACATGCCTTATAAGGCAGTGCAAATCTGTTCAAAAGACAATAGTGGGAAATGTACCTAACTTCAGCCGTGTTGTACCTAACTTCAGCCTAGGGTGTACCTAACTTCAGCCCCGAACCTAACTCCAACCAAATGATCCAAATCTGTCATTAAGTCAGCAGACTGATTAAATTTGGCCTTAATTACTTACCTGTATATAAAACATGACAGTCTTAAAAAAAATCAATCCTCCAAATATGTATTTCAAAAAAGCTTGGAAAGAAGTCATCGTTTTCACGGAAAGAGGATAAAAATTTATTTTAAAGTCCAATTCAGGCAACTGGTCTATTCCAGTATGCCAGACGTAAAAAATGCTTTAAAAATTAAATTTTTAGATAGATAGATATTCAGGGATAAATAAACAAACTTCTCACGTGAGATTTATTGGCTGGAGTTTGGGAAACCTTGGGGCTGAAGTTAGGTAATATGGGGGCTGAAGTTAGGACCATGGGGGCTGAAGCTAGGTAAGATTGACATGTCCTATAAATCACCTAATTCATTGAACGATCAAGTAGAAAATATTGAAAAAAGCCTTAATTTATGGAAGATTACTAATTTTCCCTTGTGATGAAACTTTTTTTGGGCTGTTCCTGCTTTGGTGAATTGGTACAGCCAACTGAGAGATTTAACGTTTTATCAAACTTTTTTTCGTTTCGTGTTGTATTCGCGTCGCAAAACAAGCAAAATACGGTCCAGCAAAAAACATGTAAAATTCCTGATTCATGTGTTATGATGGTCATAACTTTTTGATAATTTATTCTTAACACATTGACAATTACTTTAAACCCAAAAACTGGCACCTTGGCCACATCAAAATTTAGTTACAAGGAGTTTTCTGTAGGGGGGCTGAAGGTGGGTGAGAGGCTGAAGTTAGGTGAACTTGCCCTATAGAGTGTAGATTTATTTCAACTAAAAGAGAGAAGATGAACAATGTAAAAGCATCCTTGATTTCACAATTTTAATTAATCTCACAGAAAAGAAATAACTGATTTCACTACTCATCTATCTTGTTTTACAGTGATAAATCTTACTGGTTTGGATTACACATGATGTCGTCAAACATTGCTGCGACAGATTATACCAGGCAGAAGTGGCAGAATTGGGGAGATTCATTACCAATTAATAATGTGGGTATATGCTTCTTCATATTTTAATGTAATTTTATATTATTGAAACAGCTCTGCAGCTTTTGTTTGCAGAAAAAACATTGTATCAGATAAACAAGAACCGCTAATGAATTAGCCTGTATATATGGTTCATAATTTGGAGATTGCACACTTATACCCATTTTGCAATGATTGACCTTGTCATCTTACTTATTTAGATAATGTTGTGGCATGCAAATAATTTTCCCTATTCCAGTATCTGCCTATTTTGAAGAAATATATTTCCAGTGGGAGTCTTTTCCTAAATCACATCACAAATTCAAATTAACATATATACCAAGAGAGCAATGATCAGACACTGTTATACATTGTTTATCACTTTGAGTGATTTCAGCATTTAGACATAAGATGAAAATAGAAAAGAATCTTTATCTTTTAAAACAAACTTTGGTAGAATCTGTGACAAATATATATTAGAGCTCTTTGCAGATCGGCGGTCCACTGGAAAAATTAATTTTCTTATTTTCAATTTGCAAACTGGCTTTGCCATGTCATAGACAGTTTTCTGTTGGTCTCCTAATCTTCTTATTCGATGAAGTACCTTAAGTAATTTAATTAGTCTGTTCATTGTCACCTATGCTGCATGATATGATAAACACTGAACCAACTGATTAACCATAACACAAACAAAACATTTTTTAAGCCTGTGACATCACCTGACCAAGTTGAAAGTTAATTTTGAAACTGTTTGGACTGCTAATCTGCAAACAGCCAATATATAGAAGCAGTGGATCGATTTTCATTCCCTTATATATTACTAGAATTACCCATTGTAAAAGCCAGGGTTATAAAGAATGATATTTAGAGTTTATGTAGATAAATAATACAGGGAGCAGTTTGTCAAATGATATAATGGTGAAATTGGCGATGGTGAAAAAAAAGAATGAGAAAGAATAGGCAAAAGTGGGTTTTCTGTATTTGAAGCCATGAAGTATCTGTTAAGTATGTATGAATCTGTCCCGTGACTGACGGGTGATTCAATATGTGGGACATCAAAAAGGTACTGGGTACTGGACTTAAGTACTTTCAAAAGTACTGGGTACTGGAATTAAGTACAGTGACTAAAAAAGTACTGGGTACTGTACTGGGTACTGGCAACATTTGTAAAGTACTGTACTGGACTTAAGTTCTTCGAAAAGTACTGATTAACAGCCCTGCCGTGAGATATGTAAGTATTTGTGGTATTGCACTATAAGAGGCTGACATGTAAGAATCGTTGGTATTGCACTATAAGAGGCATTTGATGAAAATTTACCCCAGCCCTCGTAGTGGCAATGATGAAGTGATGGTTGATGTTAGTTTGGTTTTTCTAATATAATTGAGTGAATTTTAGTAATAGAAATAAAGTTGGCACATGTCTTGTGATAAGTGCACAAATTGCTTGATGAAAGCTATATGTATGTGCGGGTGTAGGTGATGGGTATAATTAAACATCAGATTGTTCCTTCCAATGAAATATAACATTGTGGTGTTTGCCTTTCTTGAAGTTGGGCAGCATGTTTGAAATTGTTTGATGTAGGAGAAATGCTGTATGTTCTTGATGTATTCTTGTTGATGGGAAGATGCAGGATGTGTGTAGTGTTTGAAATGTCCTGAAGGTGGCAGATAGGAGTGCAGGCAGAAGTGGCCCCAGGTGTGAAGAACAGCAGTGCCATCTATGAGTCAAATGAGAGGTGAAACTCATGCAGCTCTAGTGTCAAAGTGGATTTAGGGTGGATTAGAGAAATAAGAGAGAGATAGATGAGCTGTTAGGATGCATATGAAGCAAGGAGGTGGTGAGGAAGGAGAAATGAACTGTTTAGGGAAGTGGGATGGGTGAATGAGGTGTTTTGAGCTGGTAAAGCTTTGGTCAGGTTTAGTTTAAATGTTAAGAAGATGTCTTTCAATGACTTGTATTCTGCTTGTGAAGTGAAAGCATGCCCATGTCACATCACAGCTATCGGTATTATGACGAGCCAAGTGCAAATTTCACTGTGAAACAGTCCTCTCTTTCTTCCACAGTATTGTTCTTATAGTTTGTTAAAAAGCAAAATATCCTGTCAATTCTTGTGAACTGTCAAGGATGGAAATTATAAAATCTTGGCTTGACATTGTCTTGCTTCAGCAACAAAGTGGTGCTTTTGAAATGGACGAAGTTGCTACTTGGAAGAAACACGGAATCAGCACCAAACATTATTTCATCTGCGAGTTTTATGAAACTGACTTTTCAGGTAAGTCCTTGGAGTTTTTAAACCACATATTATCTCCATTAAGTTAATTTTTTAATTTATTTATTATAAAAAAAAAAAAAAAGTTTTAGGGTTTATTTTAAAGATGAACCTCAAGTTCATTTATCGTAGAATTCATTGAAAGATGTACATGTAAAGATATACTTCATCAATACATTTAAATTTGTGATACACTTTGTTCAAGTGCACATACTTAAATAGTTGTACATTTTGTGCCAACAGATTAACTCTGTTTTGAAGTTCAATATTAATATAATGGAGTTTATTTTAGTCAGTGTCATCAATATCTGAGTTAAGCTTGTTTTACAATTTCATATTTTGAAGTATGTTGTTAATTTCAGTGAAGTATTACCAGAACATCACCTTTGATGAGCGATATGTCAAAGTGAACTTCTCTTCTACGGCTGGAGTTCGTCATGAAGCAGCATCCTTACACCAACCGTTCATATGGTCATCAGCGTACGGAAAATCCTGCTTCGGAGATCCTTCCATTTGTGATGAATTCACAATGATGTATTGGATCAAAGTCAATAGCACCGAGAAGCAAGTCATATTCACTGCTGGAGATAGCTGTTCTGATGTGTCCCATGGAGACGGGTTATGTTTCTATGTTATGGATGGCAATTTTTGGATGAACGAAGGCCTGGGCACAATGTTGTTCAAATATAAGGTTGTAGTGGCAGGAAATTGGTTGGGAACATGGACCCACTTCATGCTTATTTACAACAAATCACCCAAAAATTATGAGTTTTATGTGAACAGGACTTATGTCCGGCACTCTATGTCAGAAGAGCCTCGTAAGCTGGACCACGTCCGTCGTTATGAAGATGAGCGTTTTGGACGTGATGTACATGGTCTTCATACTGGTTCTTTGGTTTTGGATGAGATTCATCTCTATGGGAAGAAGCTGAAAGCTTCAGAAGCTCAGGAAGTGATAGGTAGCTACTTTAATTAATCAGGGTTTTTATGGTTTTGATAATTATTATGATTTTGAAAATAAAAATTTTATAGAGGTGACAGGGTGCTTTGGTCTTGAAATCCTGATTGTAGGTAATCATAGCAAAACAGGAACAGGATTCGCACTTAAGTCTTGCAATATTATGGTAATTGAAATTACCTTAAATTTTATGTAAAAACTTTAAATTGTGTATAAATTTTCCAGAGGAATCATTACATGACATCCATCAGGACTGGCCTAAGGCATGGGCTGCCACCACTACATCTGATATACTTTTGCGAGGTTCTGATACCACGACTGGAATAAATGGTCGTGGAGCTTATATCATGCAGCGAGATTCGTCTCTTTTATTGGGAGCTACCAATCCAGCTTGTTTGGGCAGAAAAGCTTGTCTTTGCTCCATGTTATCATGGTGGATAAACTTAGATGGAAATGCGATTGACTCTCCGAGCAATATATTCATCTCCACAAAAGGCCAGAATGAGCAGGATGACGGATTGACTCTCCGGTATAACGGATGGACTAACAGAGTCATTGGCTCGGACAGAACAAGAGACGCTGTCTGTGAATACAACTTCCCTCTGACTTCCAATGTCTGGCACAACATGGTCTACCAGAAGGGAGTCTGTGGTCTAATTGTCGATGGAAATTTCGTCAATGGAACAATTCTCTCGAAACCGGTTTCATCAACATCCTTCGGTGTTCCACCAAAGAGCCTCAGATTTGGAAATGGTAAAGTCTTTCAATTTGTCACTTTTCCTTATGACTGTCTCAAATATCACAGTTAGGACTGCCAGGCTTCTGTTTTTTTTAAAGAAATTTAAAATGAAAATATTAACAGAAATTAGAATTTACCCCAGTACCAAATCAGTAAAACTTTAAAAATGATTATTTGTTTATTGACAGCTGGATAGTTGTATGGTTTAAATAAGTCAGTTTTTGGACTTCACAGTGAAATTATTGAATTAAACAAATTTGTGCTTAACTATTTTCTAGATCATCCTGGGGCCTTGTTTACTGTTCTCTGACAAGAAGTGATTGAATATTTATAATTAGAATAAATGGGAAGATATGCATGTACTGAATGACAATATATGGACCTCTGCTAACATATACAAGACTATTGCAAAAGTGTTCTATTTAGAAACTTGAAAAAATGACTTCATCTCTACTGATTCATTTTTAGCAGCACAGCTGCTCTTACCCCAAGAATTTCATGCAATCTTGTTAGCACTCTGGATGTCACTCTCTTTCACCAATCTCATGCAAATTTACTCAACATTCTCTGTAGGTTTTTTACTTTCGACCAGTCACTTTTGGTGCCCTTCCGTGATGGAAAAAATTATAAAGAAACTAAAATGGGCTGCATTTCATGGGTCAAAGGTCAACCATGCCTTCTTCTTTTTCTTCTCCTTGGTATATCCGTGACTGGTGTGCCTGTGTTGGAACCATGCACTGTCTGTGCTGCTTAAAGTGCTTGCACGTTATTTTGTTTATTGCAGTTGCGTGTCCCAAAGGTTGGTATGAATTTGCTGGCTCTTGTTTTTACATTGGCCACAGCAAGAAGGCAGGGTGGGCTGCAGAACAGTTTTGCAACAAGTATGGAGGACACCTCCTGTCCAAAGAAGATGCTGGGAAACCGGGGTTATACGAGTTCTTTCTCAAGAGTAAACTCAAGTGAGTCCACTAAACCTCTCACGACATGAATTTCAAACCTCATACAAAAGGGGCACACAACGTAAACACAACATTTCCACCCGTTGGTCACATAGAAATAAATGGTAGAAATTATGTTGCCACAACACGAACACAATGTTGAGGTTTTTTCACAACATTGTGAAGCATTGCCACAACGTAGCATGCTGATGTTATATCTTTGACCTGGGTTCACAACGTTGTGACAATGTCATTCTACCATGCAATTCTACGCAATTTTTGCAAACCTTGCGACATTGTTACAACATTGCTGCTTATATATATAGATGTGCTCATTGTGTAGATTGTAAGTTTTAGTCACTAAATGAAAATGTCTAATTTCAGGTCAAACCACAACTATCATTTGAGTCCTCAAACCGGTCAGTGCGAATACCTCATGAGTAAAAGCAGTCACCTCGATCTGTCTGGGAAAACCACTGCTGAGTGTGCAGTGTATGCTTATTTTGTCTGTCAGATGAGTAACGGAACTACCCCAGGTAAAAAAAGGAAAAAGAAGTTAATTCTGATATCTCTTAATTAAAACAACATTTTCTTGTGTCCTTGATAACCTGTCTAAACCTTATGCATTATAGTCTTAATAGTTCCACTTCAGTTGATGTGATGAATTGAATTCTGAATGAGATTTTTTCTCAAACACAATCAGCGACATATTTTTCCTCTAAAGTACCGACTTCTTGTGTTTTATGTAAAATATGTTCAGTCATAAAAAGAGGAACGAACAACAACATTAACGCAATGTTAATTTGATTTGGTGTTGGACACCAATTATATATTTATTTCTAAATATATATTCATCAGGTAATACATGTCCAACTGGATGGTTGTCTTGGAAGCGACATTGTTACTTGTTGACAACCAGCACAGTGGAGAGTTACAGCGCAGCCAGCAAGGCCTGTCTCAATGAGGAAGCAGAATTGGCCAGGATAGACCACGAATCTGAACTCATGGCTTTGTCAAGCTACACTTATAGGTAAATTGATATCATCAATTTCATGATGTTGCATGTTGAAATAGAATACAAACATATAGAATTGGATTTTTTTTTGCTCGTTGCATTTGCATTTGATGTTTGCTGAAATTTAGAGCTTGAGGCCAGTACCGGATAGCATGAATGCTTAACTTGGGTTAATTCCGATAAATTATCTTCTAACCGAGTTACTGGCAAACTATTTTTGTCAGGTTGTAACATGAGTACAGTTATCTAACTTATGTTCAACATTGACTCAATATCTGTAAAATGACTTGTAAAACCTCTTCCGAATAACCTGTGTTAAGTGTTGATACAATCCGGTACTGATAGACAACATGATGTCATGCTCCCTGCATCATGTCACAGCTGAAGCATCAGGCCAACCACTGGCCTATTAACCTCATGGTGTCAATGTTCTGGAGTGTAAATTATAAACGTGCCAGTAAAGAGGGTATAGTTTCATTCATAATGCAATTATATTCATCATAAAATATAATATTATGTACTGATATATTTACTGGGTAGATCGTACCATGAACTCACAAAGCTCCTGCTAATATTCCAGACACTACAGCCTCAGGTTAACTTACTTTATAAGCCTGAAGTCCAACAAGTGGCCTGATAGCACCAGCCCAAAGCAAACCTTCTGGAATGGGGGATCTGGAGACTGTGCTGCCTTGGATTGCACCAGCCAGACAACTGCTTGCAAATGGACCAGAGTCTCTTGCACCTCACAGAACCAATATGTGTGCAAGAAATCTCAAAGTATGTACAAGGTTATTTCTGAATGATCAGTGAATATGTTTTTCATTATCAATCCAATAACAATGTAGGCCTTGTAGGGCCAATCCGATAATTTTTCTTCTTTGCCAGGGAGCATGAGGAGAATGACGTCATGCTGATGCTGTTTGTGGATCATCCTTGTGTTCGGCAATTCACAGTTAAGGATCACTAACACATAAACTGCAGTAATTCGACGTACAGGCTTAAAATAATTGTTTGCGACTGGAAGCCTGTTTGTGTTCTTTAATTGCCAAACACAAGGATGGTCCACCAACAACTGTAGCATGACGTCATGTTCTCCGTCAATGAAGCATAGTTATTCGATGGATAATAACGAGCAGGAAATAATATTTGACGAAAAGAAACAATGTAGCTTAGGTTTTATTAGATTAACATTCCATTTTGTGACTAGTAGGGTTGCCGGTTTCTTGAAGAATTGGGCAATGTAAACTTTTGAGAGTTGAATGGACTAAAGAAACTTCAAAATCTATATGAAAAGGACAGTAAACCGTCATTAAACATTTCTTCTTCTCCCTATCTTCATTTCACAAATTTTTATTTCACAATTTTTTGTATTTACACCATTTTGACAAACATATAGACCTATGTACACATGTATTCAGAAGTTTAAAAAACTGATATTATATTATAACACTAGAATACCCGCTGGAAATAGATTTGTGACGTATGAAGAGTTTGGTGTATGCATTTAATATGTAAATGGCATGGCCATGAAATGTGCGCATCACTTAAACGTTTTTGTAGGACTTATTGTGTTAACATAACTTTCGTTTTTATTTCATATTCAATGTATGAAAGGCAGTAATTTGACTGTATAAAAGAATAATAAACTATTACATAAAAATGATAAGTACAGACTATATGAATGAAGGAAATTGAATTTTCAAGGCACTTTTGAATTTGTTATGTTGGTTAAATACGAAAGTAAATCATTGATAAGAAGCTGGACCCACTTGACGTAATTCCAAGCTGTAGACTGTTGATGTCGAGACCATTACTGCGCAGATGTTTTAGTCCTCTCCTGGGCTCAATGTGCAGCGCGAATATGAGACAGTGGCTTCAGTTTATGTTGTAAGGGGGGATGTCCAATCTTAATTGGTGGGACAGACAAATTAGCTGTCTATAATTATGTGTGTTTATCTATCTATCTATATATCTATCAGTCTATCTGTATCTATCTATATATGTATCTATCTATAAGCCTATCTGTAAAATCTATCTATCTATGAAGATATCTATCTATCTATCTATCTGTCTATCTATCTATCTATCTATGTGAAGTTGGTGATTGGGTTTCAAGGACAATTTCAATAGAGATGTTGTTGTGTATTAGATGTTTTAGAATATATCAATGGAAAAAATATTTACTGGGACTCTTGAAGAGTTAGGCTAACTCTTTTGATTGTGTGTACTGTTTGGTAGTCACTGGATTGGCCGAAGCCCGCGAAAATGCTTAGGGACAGGCCAGTAGGTGCAAGTAACGTGAGGGCAGTTTTGCTATGATGTAGTTGTGAAGAATTAATAAAAGCGAAATAGTCATGTTAGCCATGCATGCTGTGATAAAAAATAAATAAAAGTGGGATGGCAAAGAACGGAAAGAGTTGAGTGGCTATCTATGACATTCTATGTATGTATGTATGTATCTATGTAGGCCTATCTATGTATCTGTCTATGTATCTATCTATCCTTTGATGTATGACTGAAGCTACGAACATGTTATCCATGATTGAGAGGTTATCAAATGGTAGATTGTGGCAATTGTGCGAGAATTTGGTGGAAGAACTTTATTTTGACATTTAAACCTTGGATTAAAATTAATCCAAGGTTATTCCATGGACTCACAGTTAAAACAGTCAGGGCAAATGAATGATGGAACTGTGAGAAAATTCTGAACTTCTGGCTGATTCGGCAGTTTGTACAATATGTGTATTGAGATGTGATAGTGGTTTTATACTGTTGTATAGGTGTGTAACTTCGTGTCAAAGTAAATGATTGTGTGTTTTATTCAGATCTAACTTTTTCTTCATATATGTGTAATTAGTTGTGGTTTAGTCCTATATTGTTTATAATCAGGCCGTATAAAGCACTTGGCATCTTGGTAGCTATAACATATGTAGATCAAAGCCCGCGAAAATGGTTGCTGTCCTGCCAGGACAGCTGAGGCTGTTGCTTTTGTGGCTGTCCCTCCCTCCGAAATACATTGGCTCACTAAAAGAGCAGGGGGAGTAGGTGCAAGTGAAGTGAGTGTCCATTTAATGGCGTCGTAGAGGTGCATGAAGGAATTTCGTGAAAAGGGCTGTAGAAAAAGATGATTAGTAAGAAATAAGGGAGGCCTTCAAGGCATTTTATTAGCCACACTCAAAGGCAATGTCAGTACGAAGCTTCATGCAAAATGCAGGGGCGGTGGCTGGAGCAGGAATGGAGGAGTAGAGGTGACATCAAAGTTGAAGAGCTAGAGTCTTAAGAGTAGGATCTTTTCATTATAGTTGTGTATCCGTTGTGTTTCAGAACCGGCTTGCCACAGCGGATGGACTGGCATACTGAACCGTTGCATGAAAGTTTATACCGCCGACAAAACGATCAAGGATGCAATCCGACTATGTTCAAATGAAGACTCCAGCCTTGTCGGGTTCACCACTCAGGCTCAGTGGGATGAGATTAAATTGAGGTTGAGTCTTTCCTCAGGTGAGATGTATTTCATTCATGAAACAATAATTATTGTTGAAAGATTGGCATTACAAGGTAAAATTCGAATTTTTAGTCAACTTACAGATGATTTCATACTTGTAGACAGTACTAGACACTGAGACCAAATGTTTTTTGTCTACACATGCTATGATTCTATTGGAAAACTAATGTCATGAGTATTTTTATGTCACTTTTCCCTGAAGAATACATGTTCTAGAAAAAAAATCACAGTCAGTCTCTGTATCTACAATTATGAAATCATCTGTAAATGATTGAGTGAGATGGTTGCACAATATCTTTGAGCTAACATAGCCTTTTGTTTGAGCAATAAGTTGTGTCAGCTCGAACGAATTCTGCAACCATCTCACTCAATGATATAAGCTGACTCAAAATTTCAAATTGTACAGTGTAGGCCAACATTTGTCTTCTTGTGATCATGGGATACTGGCTTCTCACTGATATGATTAATGTTTTAAAATTCCAAGGCACATGTCAAACTTCGATGTTCATTTATTTAGAGAGAACAAAAAGATGGTTGAGATTAGCATGATTGTGCAGAACCTGCCCAATGGTGATTTGAAGCATTTTTTGAGTCCCTGCATGCCTGCAATTTTATAATACATACACACACCTTTCTGTTAATTTATATATTTTATGTCTTATCTACTACAGGGAAAACTTACTGGACTAATCTGACCAGGACTGTGGACAGAGTAATTTGGACCAATCGGGGTTTCAATGTCTCCTTAGACAAGGCACCATCGTATACCGCACAGAAACCTTATGTCGCATGGACCAACCACAATTTTGTCCTGAAGAGCAGCAGCGACAAGGCATATGTCATATGTGAATATAGTAAGTTCGCTTATCTAGTAAAATATACATTATATCAGCGCTCCACAATAAGGATTTAGACCTGGTGGCCCATCG
The DNA here is from genome assembly GCA_026936325.1 of Platynereis dumerilii. Lineage (NCBI taxonomy): Eukaryota > Metazoa > Annelida > Polychaeta > Phyllodocida > Nereididae > Platynereis > Platynereis dumerilii. Next base: position 78,068,233 of record JAPTHN010000002.1, on the reverse strand, counting down.
GGCAACCATTTGTTAAAACGCCGTTGCCCGAAGAGAAAAATTGGTGGCGCAAGAATCCTTAATTACCATTATTAAAAATTAAAATTTATAAATTACTTAATTTTACAAGATCTCATGGTGATACTCCTTTACAGATAATTCTAACCTGAAGCATTTTATAACTCTCCAAGTCAGATCTGTAGAAGTAATTGTTGAAGTATCGACCAGCATGTTGTGGTTGACTGCACCCGCAGCCGAGACTTTGCTCTTTGATTTGGTTGCCCAGTCTGAGAATTTGCTCTTTGATTTGGTTGCCCAGTCACTATTGTGGAGCCCTGCATTATATAGGCTTACTTTTATACTTTGCCAAAAATCATTCGTTATGACCTCACATGGTGTTAATAATTCATGTTGTCACTAATTTCTATGTGGTCATCCACTCAGGCTTTGTTTCAGTTTTCTCCATTTGACAAAGTCAACCACTTTTTTGCATACCCCCCCCCCCCAATATTTGGATATGACAACCCTGGGCCTAATTCCAAACCCCATTGGATTTTAAAAACCTTGTCTCAACTGAACATCTGCCTTGCATGTTCCACTTTCTGTATTTCAGATAACAGCGCTCCATCTTTCTCGGTGGATGAAATTCGCTTCAAAGAAGATTCCATAAAACAGGATGATGCTTCGATTGCTGCTGCTGAATTTGGTCAGTGATCACATGCGTGGATTTTCATTGACATGATAAAGTTGTCAATTCATTTTAAATATTTCCATTTGTCTGTGTCCCTTTCTGACCCATATCAAAGTAAAACTGTAAAGTTGCAGTGTAATTTACATAGATGCCAGAAAACATTCTGTGCTGTTTTTATTTTTGCTCACACAGCTCTGCAGCTGTGTGTCAAGTTTTGAGATAATCTGTGATGTGACCAGCCGAGACATGTCAGGATTTAAGTCCGGAAATTTTGGACGTGTGTAGTTTTGTAATTAAGGCTCTATCACACACTTATTGTCCTTTTTTTAGCAGAACTATCAGAGGACAACTATGCAGAAATGTGGAACCATATATATGTAAAAGCCAGTAAATTTCCTTGTATTACTCCTTAATTAAAAGGTCACAAACCCCGTATCACACGAAAAAAAAAATGGTTTGAAAATATCTATCACAATTCCCAAAAAGTATCACACGTGTCTGAAACACAAAAATTATTGCTGGAAATGCCCTATCACACGACTATCACACGTCTTTCAAAAGCCAACAACCGCGGGCTCAGACAAAAATATTCCTGACATAAATGGCTCTATCACACGATTATCACACATCTTTCTAAAAGCCAAAAACAATGTGCTGAAACGCAAATAATTTTGCCAGATATGCTCCATCATACGACTATCACACATGTTTTTAAAAGCCGAAAACCATGTATCACACCATTATCACACGTCCAGAATAAAACCAAAAATCAGGTGTGTCCATATATATCAAAAAGGCCTGCATAACACGAGACTCAAACACAAAAAATTTTGCCAGAAATGCAGTATCACACGACTATCACACGTCTTTTTAAAAGCCAAATTCAAGTGTGTCCAGTTATCAAAATAGGCCTCTATCACACGAGTCTCAATCAAAAAATTTTTGCTCGAAATGCTCTATCACACGACTATCACACGTCTTAATTATCGACCAAAAACCCTCTTTCACACGACTATCACACGTCAAGAATATTTTTTGCAAAATTTTACGAGTCCAAAACAAAAAATAAGGTGTGTCCAGTTACGAATAAAGGCCTCTATGACACGAGTCTCAATTAAAAAATTCTTTGCTAGAAATGCTCTATCACACGACTATCACACGTCTTTTTTATCGACCAAAAACCCTCTTTCACACGTCTATCACACGTCAAGAATATTTTTTGCAAAATTTTACAAGTCCAAAACAAAAAATAAGCAGTGTCCAGTTTAGAAAAAAGGCCTCTATCACACGAATCTGAAACAAAAAAGAATTATGACAGAAATGCTCTATCACACGACTATCACACGTCTTTTTAAAAGACAGATTCAAGTGTGTCCAGTTATCAAAATAGGCCTCTATCACACTAGTCTCAATCAATAAATTTTTGCTGGAAATGCTCTATCACACGACTATCACACGACTTTTTTATCGACCAAAAACCCTCTTTCACACGTCTATCACACGTCAAGAATATTTTTTGCAAAATTTTACAAGTCCAAAACAAAAAATAAGCTGTGTCCAGTTTAGAAAAAAGGCCTCTATCACACGAATCTCAAACAAAAAAAATTATGTCAGAAATGCTCTATCACACGAATATCACACGTCTTTTTATCGGCCAAAAACCCTCTTTCACACGACTATCACACGTCAATAATATTTTTTGCAAAATCTTAGAAGCCAAAACAAAAAATAAGCTGTGTCCAGTTTATAAAAAAGGCCTCTATCACACGAGTCTCAATCAAAAATTCTTTGCTAGAAATGCTCTATCACACGACTATCACACGTCTTTTTTATCGACCAAAAACCCTCTTTCACACGTCTATCACACGTCAAGAATATTTTTTGAAAAATTTTACAAGTCCAAAACAAAAAATAAGCTGTGTCCAGTTTAGAAAAAATGCCTCTATCACACGAATCTCAAACAGAAAAGAATTATGACAGAAATGCTCTATCACACGACTATCACACGTCTTTTTAAAAGACAGATTCAAGTGTGTCCAGTTATCAAAATAGGCCTCTATCACACGAGTCTCAATCAAGAACTTTTTGCTGGAAATGCTCTATCACACGACTATCACACGTCTTTTTTATCGACCAAAAACCCTCTTTCACACGTATATCACACGTCAAGAATATTTTTTGCAAAATTTTACAAGTCCAAAAGAAAAAATCAGGTGTGTCCAGTTTAGAAAAAAGGCCTCTATCACACGAATTGCAAACACAAAAAATTAAGTCAGAAATGCTCTGTCACACGACTATCACACGTTTTTTTAAAAGCCAAATTCAAGGTTGTCCAGTTATCAAAATAGGCCTCTATCACACGAGTCTCAATCAAACATTTTTTGCTGGAAATGCTCTATCACACGACTATCACACGTCTTTTTTATCGACCAAAAAACCTCTTTCACACGACTATCACACGTCAAGAATATTTTTTGCAAAATTTAACAAGTCCAAAACAAAAAATCAGGTGTGTCCAGTTTAGAAAAAAGGCCTCTATCACACAAATTGCAAACACAAAAAATTCAGTCAGAAATGCTCTATCACACGACTATCACACGTCTTTTTAAAAGTCAAAAACCATGTCCAAAATTAAAATTCAGGTGTGTCCAGTTATCAAAAAAGACCTCTACCACACGAGTCTCAAACACAAAAAATTTATTCAGAAATCCTGTTTCACACGACTATCACACGACAAGGACATTAAAAAAAAAATTTTACATTTCAAAAAAAAAATTCAGGTGTGTCCAGTTATTAAAAAAGACCTCTATCACACAATTCTCAAACACAAAAAATTTAGTGGGAAATGCTCTATCACACGACTATCACACGTCTTTTTAAAAGTCAAAAACCCTGTATCACACGACTATCACACGTCAAGAATATTTTTTGAAAAAGGTAACAAGTCCATAATAAAAATTCAGGTATGTCCAGTTATCAAAAAAGACTTCTATCACACGAGTCTCAAACACTAAAAATTTAGTCAGAAATCCTGTTTCAAACACTTTGACCCATACCTAACTCCGACTACAGCGAAGAAAATGGGCTGCTGTTTTTATCCCACTTGCCTCACACATCGGCTTTTATGACCCACTTTATTTCCCTTTCATCCGATGAGAATTCATGCCTCCACGAGCAGTTTGGCTTAGGATGTTTAGCATTGATGCAATGGCACTATGTCATGCATTTCACTTACTTACATGCGGCACTGTATAGTAAAATGGGTTCAGGCCCACATAATATAAATTCGGAAGTTGGGTATGTAGTCCAGTAGCTTCAGGTTCCTAACTTTTACTGGTTTTGAGAAACTTTGAGTAACATATTACTCATATTGATATTGATATATTTATTAAAGTCTCACTAAGGCAACAAGCATAAAATACGGTACAATAAATCAGATAAAAACCGGCAGACCACTCTGCAAAGAGTTATGAGAGACTATTTGTATAAGGAATTATCATTTACAGCATCTAAAATCTATAAAATAAATTAAATAACATGTTAAAACAATTTAAAAACTTGGATAAAAAGGCAATCACACTTGCATACACGTATATCATACTAAAAATTAATTCAAGGTAGCACCATAAGTCTTGATCTTTTATCTAAAATTGATCGGCATGCTTATGCAGAACATCTGGCAATTTCTGCAGTACCTAACAAAAAATCATCTTGTCACAGTCTTCGAGATCATTAAAATTATCACAGAAATTAACAGCAACTTCAAATAATTTAGTACTTATTTCATTATTTTGAATGAAATGTCAGATATACTTATGTTGTTTGAATGAAAATTGATCATACAAATCATTCTAATTAGGCCTATCTTTATTTTTAATCTGACAAGATGTTTTACTGAATGTTTATTACCTTTATGAATGATTTTGTTGTTAGGTTACCATAGTAATAGCCATGAACACATTCAGATTGGTGTATAACATTTTTTATGAGAAAAGTGTCATTTTGGACCACCTTTTATTTGTTTTAGAAACTTTAAATCTCACCTAGAATGTGGCAAAGGAGGGTTTTACACATATTGGATTCATTCCCAAGAAAGTATGCAGAAAAATGCAGAAATATATATGTAATGCCAATATACAGCTGTTGATGATATGTGACTCCCAAGAGCTCTCATGGAATGACAAAATGAAAATTGGTGTTAATGAACTAAGCTATTATAGATAAAACTGCAAATTTCCATGTTAGAGCTTTATATGATACACCGTTTTCAAGCTTGTGGATTCGAGAATTCACAAAATGATCTTGTCATACCTTTAAAAATGTTTCTGTTGCAATGGTTACTGATTGTTACTTTGAGATTTTAGAATTAGTTTCCTAATATAGTTGTTTAAATGTTCACTCATAATTCAATTCATTCAAATTTTAATTGATTTTTGGTTTTGCAAGGTAATGTACACAATTTCCTTGATAAGCAATTTTTTGTTGTCAAGAGGTTTCAAGACATAGTTGCATTCACAAACAAAGCTTCTCTCAGCACATTTATATGGGGAAAAAATGCAATTTTCCATCACCCTTACTTTATTTGACAATGCCCAAATCTCTCTAGAAAAATCCTTTATCAAATAGGATATTACAGTTTAGGCGCTTATTCAACAAGCAAATATGCAGAAAAATTGAATGAATTATGTACATTAGAGTATATTATCTTGCCCATTTATGGCATATATAAGACAATAAGTCACTGTGTGCAGAACACTAGTTGTGATTCATTTCTTAGTCTCTGAGAAAGCCATCATGCGGCATATTTAAAACTGCTGTATGGAGTTGCACTGTATGAAGTATTACTGTCATATATATGAAAGAAAAATATCTTAGATACACTTTATCAATAGGGCTACAACTATACACTTGGTAGCTTTCTGGAACAATTCTTTCAAGTATTTGTGACAGGTCGGTCAAGCATAGACTGTCTGGCCATTGCCATCAGACATTCAAAGAAAGGCAAATGATGAAGTAACATCTGCTGCAATTCTGATATCAGGTCTTGCATCACTTACATCACCTGTGTAGTTTAAAATCTTGCAAACATTGCGGTAAGATGAACTCAACAGCATGTATTATGGATATCTATTACCCCAATGGTGATCCAACAACTTTGGCCTCGCCATGCATAGGTCCGGGGCTTCGACGAGTCCATGTGGTGCTGAGCGAAAAAACGCTTGGACTAAAACAACCAGCCTTGTGGCCAAGACAAGACAGTGCACATTCGCACCTCTCCCTTATTGTAGTAGGACTGCCTGTTTGCCACCCATGTCGGAGGATGAAGTGATCTTGGTGCACTTTAGCATGGATTCTCCTGTAGATGGGAAGCTGGACTGGCACAATCCAATTATTTGACTGGCATGTTTAGATGATAGGACTTTTACTCTACTTGGTCATGGCTCATGCATCAAGCAAGGAAGGTTATAACCAAATGTACATGCTGGCAATGATTGCAGCAGTATAGCTGACCTGGCTTCTGAGAGCATATTTTCCATGTATACATGTATCCTAGGATTATGGTGCTTGCCATTGCGAAGAGGAGCGGACACAATCTACAAAAGAATTTCCCAAGGATTGTTCTAATCACAATCTCACCTGAAATGACAAAGATCATCCTTGGATGACTTTATCAACACTGACCTCCTAACTTGACAAACCACTACAAAAAATCGCAATACAGACAACGATACCTTGTATTATGGCCGACAAACAAACTATCCTCGTTGCCATCTATCTACCAAACGGTACTCAGCTTAATTGGCAAAGCTGAAGAAAAACAAAGACGATAATTATGATGACACCATCCTGATGAAGACCAGGAATGAGAAGAAACTCGAAAAATTACTTCAACCTACAACGATTTCAGGAACCAATGTATTAGTCCTGCCTCACCACTCCCTAAACAGTTGCAAGGGAGTAGTTTTCTCTACAGATAGCCACACACACACTGATGATGAAGATGAACTAAACAAATGTTTTGAAAAACAGATTGATGTCATCCACAGCCACAAAAAAATGACCGACTGACCGAGAACTCCTTATTATCATGACATTCTCAGAAACAACAACTCTCAAGAGTGAATATATCACATGGGAGCCATGTAAGAGATGTTCTTGCATCCCAAATCCTAGATGTTTCTGAAAATGTCAATGTTTTGGCATATTGTGTAGAGAGCAAGAAGTTCTTGGTACTGTGGTGCTCAGGACCCACATCCAGTCACAGTCACATGTTACTATGCTCACCCCCTTCTCACTACATTGTGTACATGCACTAAAGCATTCTTAAGCTAATGGCAAATCAGGTGGGGTCTTTCCTGAAGCAAGACAACTTGTAAACTCCGGCATTTCCAGCCACACAGACATGATAGTTGGATGCCCTCGGTCTCAACCTGATGCCTCGGAGAAGCAAAAGCTTTAACTGGAAGATTGCAGCATCGACCGATTGCATAAACAACGCCCGGACATCATGGAAAGCAATAGTGGAAGCTTGCAGAACCAATGACAGAGGAACAGAACAAGAAATGAACAAATGATGAAGGACGACTGGAAGGTGAAGAAAACAAAGACTCTGAAACAGCCAGAAGACTCGGATCAGGATGAAGAGCTGAGGGAAGAAAAAATGATGATGGACTTAGAAGAGGAACATGACAACAAAGAAATGCAGAATGAGGTGTTACTGTTATAATAAAAATATGTCCATGCTCTACTGCAAGAGGACATTTTACACCTGAAACAAACTGTCACATATCATACAAACACAAAAGTCCGGCTTTGAACAAAAAATCGAAAGCACTGGTGATTGAATGGTCCGAACAAAAGATACCCAACTGATGGAAGACCAATGCGTTCCCAAATGTGAGATATTCACATACATTCAATGATTTCTATGGAATCCTTCTTAAACTCGATGCATGTGACCTTCTCTCAGTTGCCGACTTGCCATAAAACTGGTATGGAGACGGTAGAGAAATTGACAACCTGCACCAAAATTAAAGCATTGTGACTGTTAATTGGTCACGTATGCTTCTATAAATCCCAATCAGTTGCTGTTGAGGCATAAAATCCCAATACACACATGCAGACACCCCCACATGCATCAAATTTGGCCTCCTGACTCATCATTAAAAACCATGCAACCAAAAGAAGTGTTTGACCACTTTTTTCTCATAGGATATGGATAGCTGCACATCACAATTATATATGTAATTATTAAGGGCATGGTTGTGACCTAATTAAATAAATTCATAATTCATTAGGATAAAAATACCTATAGTTTGTTCGATCAATATGGTGTATTCTTTTGTTAAAACTGTATGTCACACATAGACCTAGATGTGATATGGCATAAATTTAGGAGCGTTTTTATCTGTAATCGATTTGTACCTTTAGCCATTTTTCATTACTCCTTGTGGGATCCGAGTGCCATATTAGCAACAGCTGTATATTGGCAATATATGCCTCAATTTAATAGCTCTAAGCATTTTTGGGCATACTTGCATAAATTAACTGAGTGTCATATTACTCTTTGTCATTTTTAAAGGAGATATAGACGTTTCAATCAAGGGAAATTGGTGCAAAATGGGCCGTTATTCTGATCTAAATGTGCATGGACAGCTACATTTTTTGCTGCAACCGTGGCTGCGTGGCAACATAACAACAACAAACCTTTCGTAAAGACAATATGTTATAAACCTTGCAAGATAGAAAATTTATGAAAATGAGAATGATTTACATGATAAATTTTCCTTAAAATACTCAAGCATATCAGAAATTGCATTCCACAGCTTCAAAACAACAATTGGTTACCATGGCAACATAAACATTTTTGACAAAATGGCAACATTGGTTTCTGAAAACCTGAATCTACAAGCTCCGATTTGATGTATCATGCATAGATCTAACATTAAAACTTCTGCAGTTTTATCCGTAATATATTAGTTCAATACAACTATTTTTCTTTGGTCGATTTTAGTGGGATCTACAGGCCACTCAGAATATGGACAATATATATATGTCCTAATTTACACAATGTTTGTTTTTTTTCTGCATATTTGTATATTTGATATATACTACTTTTGATATCCTGCTTCTCCATGCTTTAGATGAGATTTAGTTATTTCAAACTAAGAAAGAATGCCATTTTGCGCTTAAAAATCAGCAGTATGAAGCTGTGTTTATGACTGTAACCATGGCAACCAAACAACGAAGAATCATTTGAATAGGTAATGTTGCATAATACCTTTAACAGTAAAAAATTTATAATATTAGCATGATTTGCATAATAAATTTGACATTTATCGAATAGTGAAAATCAGAAAATTCATTCAAAAGACTCAAAGCAACAATTGGTTACCATAGCAACAGAACCATTTTTGAAAAAATGGCAACATCCAGTTTTGAAATTATGATAGCACAAGCTTCGAAACGATGTATCATACGTAGCTCTAACATGATACTTTTTACGGAATGACACATGCCCCCCTACTACTGGTACTGCTTGGAAATATTTTCCGGTATGTACAGGTCCTGGATTTTTAAGATATTAAGTTTTTTAAAGAGGGGGTCAGTGTGGGCATTGTATTTGCTTCTTGTTATTATTCGAAGTGCCTTTTTTTGAAGGGTAGAAAGTTTGTTACCTTTATGACCCCAACATAATATACCATAGTCAATGTATGAATTTATGAGCGAGAAATACAAAATTTTGTTTTGGGGAATAACATTTTTTCAATTTTGACAAGATGCCAGTTGCTTTAGACATTTTTTTGCTGATTTTATTAATATGTGCTTTCCATTTTAGTTGAGTGTCAAGAACAATACCAAAAAAGTCAAATTCTGTTACATGTTCTACGTTCTGCGATTTAATTTCAATGTTTAAACTTTGTCTTTGACACATTTAATGACAGTTTGTTCAAGTCTAGCCACTCACTGACTTTCCTCAGTTCGTTGTTGATTTGGCCGATTTTGAATTGATTATTATTCTTATTTAGAGAGACAAACACGGTAGTATCATCTGCATAGCTTATGGTTTTAAAAAGTTTGGTGGAATTGCAGAGGTCATTGATTTAGATAATGAATAAGAGTGGTCCAAGGATTGAACCCTGTGGCACCCCTGTTTCAGTCGTTAGTTCTGTTGATCGACTTTCATTTAGTTCTACATATTGTTTTCTGTCACTGAGGTAGTCTTCCATTAATTTGTAAGAGTTATCTTTACAGCAATAGTGAGATAATTTCGATAGAAGGATTTTATGATATATGGTATCAAACGCTTTCGACAAGTCACTGAATATGTTCAACAGAGTTTTACCTTTATACATATCAAGTAGTATTAAGTCCATTAATTCTAATGCTGCTAGCTGTGTTGAATGCCCCTCTCGGAAACCATATTGACTTGTATAATATAGGCCATTTACTTTAAAATAATTATGCATTTGTTTAAATAGTGCCTTTTAAAATATTTTGGAGATGGAATTTAAGAGCGAGATAGGACGGTAGTTATTAAGGTGGCTCGCTACTCATGTGAAATGGTTGTTAACGCACATTCACGTCACCAGAGCAGCTGAGCTCTGTCCAGCATTTTTTTTAATTCTGAGAATTTCGTGTGTCGGCCGCTTCGTTTGCAATTTGTGCCACTTCTATTGGGGTTAGAGACTTCTCGTTTGGAGCATTAGATGCGCCATGAAGAGTACTATATACAGCCGGAGATTCAAGTTGATAATCAAAAAAGAAAATTTTTAGAGGCGATTTTTGGCAAACAGGTTTAAGTTCTCAAAAATGACTTTGTGATATAAATAAATGTTTATATCAATTTGAAGTGTGGTAGGAAGGTATGTCTATATCATCATGCTGTTCCCAACTATTTTTGGAACTAAATGACAAAGAAATGAAAAATCCTATCTCGTCAATTTTTTTTCGCGCCATGGTTTATAAAAAAAGTTAAAATTGTCAAAATCGAAACTTATATTCCGAAACCCCTTGGAAAGTCCTTTAAACTAAATATATCTCTTTGAAATTGTAATCACCTTTTTAATTTCATTACTCATTGAATAATATGGGATGCATGACCACTGAATGGCAGAACAAACTTCACAGTAGGAAAAATAAGACAAAAATTTAGTTTTTCTGGTTTGCATGGACTGACTTTCAGGTACATAACCCCAAATATTTTTTTTAAAGGCTGGTAGCGACCACTTTTACTATGAACTATATTTTGGACCATTTTAAACTGTTTTTAAGAAATCCTATCTTGGAAAGTTCACGAGTATCGAGCCACCTTAAGGAGGGTCATCATCTTTTTTGTAGACCGGCACAATTTTTGCTATTTTCAAGAGATCAGGAAAGATGCCTGTTGTTATATTCTGGTTGATGATTAAAGTCAGGAGGCCACAGAGTTAATCTTTTAGGAACTTTAAGCAAACTGTTGAAATGTTATCTTTTCCATGACTTGTTTTCAGTTTTAACTGTTTAATTATGTCTTGTACATCCTTTTGAGAGATGGTTTGGAATTTAAATACATTATTTATTGGATTGATAAGATATTGTTCAAATGACCTATTAGCTGGAACTGTGATCTGAGAAGCAAGTGAAGGGCCTAATTCTACAGAGAAGGCCATTTGACTTGTCATAACTGATTTTGGATTGAAAATCAGATTCATAATCCTTTCGTTTGGCTGTCACCAACAAGAGGGATAAGTCTCCTTGAATCAAATTAACATTGAAAGTATTGGGTATGATCATGACAAATCATATGATGACACACGAAGTGCCATTTTCACAGTGCAACAGTACACTCTTTTGCAGTGCCTAAGTGAAAGGCTGTAAGACACTTGACTTTACAACTGCCAAAAAGAGACATTGCAAATTTTTTTCACAATTTTGCGTATGTTTTTTTATAATTTTGTCAAATTAAATATTTTGCCTGTATCAAGGAAGATCCATAGCTCATGAAAGAACAAAAATAAAAACATATATTTTAGCGGATTCATAGCAAGATAAAAATGTAGAACAGGCACTCAGAGAGCACATAGCTTCGCTGACCATTTAAAATTGAACTTTGACTACTGCAAGATGCCACACATAAGCAGTTTTAAATTAAGACTAGGGCCTAAATGTTGTCGACTCGTCGTAGAACTTGCATCAGCATGCTTCGGATTTTCTACAATTTCATGCTAATTTTGCCAATTCTGGTCGGATTTTCATCAAATAAACGTTGAAATGTTGCTGATTTAGTGCTGTAGCACCTTCTTTGGATTTTTAATGGCCGTTTTTGCAGAGAGAATGCAGAAATATATACCCTCTTGGCTGCTAGTGCTACATGAAAACATAGGCTGCGCGGCAGCATACCCTCGGCTATTCAGCAGGCTATTCTGGAGCCAGTGAAATCAATTGACATACTGGCGATAGATTATGACCCTCAACTACAGCTTTACCAACCCAGTCATATTTAGATGCCCTGGGCCAAAATTTTACAATTTTCATATGGCGTTAGCTCATGAACATATATTATATCAATGCCCTCCTTCAGATATATTCTTATCTATTTCTAGAAGCAATCAATGTATCAAGCATGTTTGTATAATCATAATGGTCAGCTGGAGGTGCAAGAACGTAAAAAGTGGCCCAACTCTCTCAAGCTTCCTCACTCTTTCTTGCTGACGGAAAGTGTTTTTAGATCAATGAAATGTCCGTTTCTCTATTTTAAATGATGTTTTATCTATTTTATTTTGACAAATTCCCAGCCTTAGCATTCAACATATTCAAGGTACTGAAAAGAGATGTTGCAATGAAATATAAGGGTCACCTCATTGCAATGTCCTCCTCCTGTCCTAATGAGCCTACCAAGTGCATAAATACAGGAGGTAAAGTCCCAATCATCCGTCCATCCATGATTCTCTGGATGTATTAGATTACATAATTATAAATGATCAAACAATCAATCAATCAATATATCTATCTATCTATCTATCTATCTATCTATCTATCTATCTATCTATCTATCTATCTATCTATCTATCTATCTATCTATCTATCTATCTAACAACTAATCAGTCCAATCAGTCAAGCAATCTTCAGTCATTTAAACACCTAATCTAAAACACCTAATCTATCTATCAATCTATCAATCTATCAATCTATCAATCTATCAATCTATCAATCTATCTATCTATCTATCTATCTATCTATTTATCTATCTACAGCTATCGATCTATCTGTCTATCTATCTGTCTATCTATCTGTCTATCTATCTGTCTATCCTACCTTTATCATCTTATCATAAATTATGGATAGCATAAAGGCCTGCCTAAAAACAGAAATAATAGATAGGCTGTCTATCTATCCAATCTATCTATTTTAGATATTAAACTGAAAACAATGATTGGCCTACAGATGCTTTTTAATAAGATAATACATTTACTACTTAACTCCAAAAAGGTTTTAAAATGCTGTCCAAACTTGGCTGTATTAGTAAAAAAAATAACGTGCAAGCACTTTAACAGCTGCTTGTAGATAGACTTAGTATCTATCTATCTATCTATCTATCTAATTATCTATCTATCTATCCATCTATCTATCTACATTTATATCCTCCCTCCCTCACTTCCTCCCCATCCTTTTTTCCTTCCCATACTTTCCTTCCCATACTTTCCTTCCCAAACTTTTCTTCCTATACATTCCTTCCTTTTTTCCTTCCTGTTTTCTTTCCTGTTTTCCTTCCTTTTTTCCTTCCTTTTTCCTTCCTTTTTGCTTCCTTCATTCCTTCCTTCATTCCTTCCTTCATTCTTTCTATTGAATCTGCAAACACTGGATCTGGCTGCTGCTTTTGCTGCTGGTTTCACTGTAGCTGATCATTTGAAACTCATATGGTCAGAGGCTTAATGAAAATTCCTCCTGTAATACAGGCTGCAAGCAGCTGTAAAAATAACTGAAAAGGAAAAAAAAAGCCTGCATGGGATATAAAAAGTCATATCTCAGCTTCTACTTGGCCTATATTTCTTATTTAAAAATAGGAAATTTCATTATAATGTTTAAGATAAAAAAACTAAGGCTATCAATGCAGTTTGAACATATGTCTAAGAAAAAAGGGAATTTGTTAGAAATATAGGGGTGCTATTTAACTGCTTCTGTACTCTCCCCTTTGTTATTGGGTTTGGTCATTGGAGAGGATTAGTGACATCATGTTACATAATGTCCATTCAACAAAAGCTGCACCCTGTTCCCCAACAAAGCAGTGACACTTGTCGTCTTCAAAGTGCTAAAATTTGCTTGTGTTGAGTTTTGTCATTTATTAAAATTAAGATTTATCCAACATTAAATATCTTTGGATATAAAATGAAATATTGAAATTCGTAGAATTAAGGTTTTGTTGCATGCCAAGTACATTTATAAATAACCTTGTATTTAGTGGAATCATTTCTGCAATCATTGTTTGATCACATTTAGTTTTTATGCGATATTATAAATTTATAAAAGCAGGCTGACATTAATTTAATTTCTTTCCTTTAACATAATGTTTAATTTACATCACTGAGGTTAGATTTGAGCAAAAGGGGATTTTGAGATTTCTTGTCAAAAGTTTAGAATGGTAAGGCCCCTGAGTCAGAACTACATTGTATGTGCATAAAGCATATTTGTATATATAATATATATAATTTATCATATTTAACCACATAAATTCTGAGGAAGAATGTGATGAAAAAATTATACTTGGGGCACATTGTATGGCACTTTGAGTAACCAAGATCCAAAATTGACTGAAGTGTGACAATTCAAAGGTCTACAGTAAGTGTTGTTTGCCTATTTTTAGCAGTTTCTGTCTTTTCATGTTCAAACATCTAATGATATAACAGATATATGCATGAAAAGTGTGTGTTTCTTTCATGTTTATTCAATTTGTTCATATTCAAAAGCATTGCATGACTTTATTAGAAATGAAAAGGTTAGGAAGTTGATATTTTCACATTTTGTGAATTTTAAACTTCTTCTGTTGGCCTAAGAAGTGCATAAACTACATGCACATAAACTTTTTTTACAAATTATACTTGGGGCACATTGTATGGCACTTATAGTAACCAAGATCCAAAATTGACTGAAATGCGACAATTGAAAGGTCTATAGTTTTTGCCTATTTTTAGCAATTTCTGTCTTTTTATGTTCAAATATATGATGATGTACCATATATATGCGTGAAGATTATTTATTTAATTCATGTTTATTAATTATGTTCATATTCAAGAGCATGGCATGACTTTATTAGAGACGAAATGGCCAGGAAGTTGATATTTGCCAATTTTTGTGAATTTTAAACTTGTTTTGTCGACCTTAAATATTGCGTCAACTACATAATGGCCATGAACGTTCCTTCTTGATAGGTTTAACTATAATACATTTTGGTTTTTACCAATATAGTTATTACTGTTTTGGTGTGAGAGACCAAAATTCAAGAAAAATGTAAAAAAATTACACATTTTTCCAGTATTTTGGTTTTTATGCAAAATTCGTTAGATGGACCCTCTAAATGATTCAAGCAATTAAGAGAGCTATATTTTTGACAACTAAATTCTAAATTTCAAATGTCTAACTCCAAAATTGAGGGAATTGCAGAGAGTTGAAAAAAAACAATTTTTTCACATTTTTGGTTCATTCTTTGAAATCTATTTCAGTTACAGCATTTAGACCCCCAAAAGGCACAACTACGGTATTTAATACATATTATGGTAGATTTTCTTACCCATAGGTATAACCGTCTCCGAGTTCTGGTCCGGAAACAAAAAAATTAATTTTTCCGAATTCTCAATATTTAACAAAAACTGTGGTCATTACATAAATATGAACTCCAGAAGGCACATTAACACTATAAGACCCATTCATGTGTCAAATTTCATATATATTGGTGTAATAGTTTTGGCACAGAGGCCAATACACATTGTGTGAAGCCGCCCGCCCGGCCGCCCGCCCGCCGGACGGACAAAAATTTGCCATACTAACTACAATACCCGACGGCAATATTCATTGCCGAGGGTAAAAATGATAGTGCATGCAGCGCCGCGCAGCAGAGGCCTTTTTCAGATTTCTTAACTTTAGGCGCAAAAAAGCTCCAACTGTCACTAAAATTTATCAGGCATTGTGTAGTACAAATGAACAAATCATGCAAAAGGAAATTTCAATCCATCCAGTAGTTTTTGCAGGAGACAAACTCACATGCTGAAGTGCCATGGACCACAACAGCTTCTTAGCCAAGGTAATAATAAATTCAATTGCATGCAGCAAAGATATTTGTCATAGCAAAAAAATAGAGACTTTTAACTGAAGGTGTTACACTCGTTCAATGGCAATTATTAGACTGGTGTAAAAAGGTTGGTGAAATTGGGCATTTTTGTATAAGTTTGAGGATAATGTGACTAACCAGATGTCACACTACAAGGCATGTTTCATAACCAAACCTTTATACCTTTTACACTTCCAATAAATGATTAGGGCCCAAGTATACAATCTTCAGTGCCACAACAGTTAAAAGCACTGATTCGCCAAATTGCCTTCAGATTGCCGCATGCTAAACAAAAAGTTTGAGACAGTCTGTGAACAAAGGTAGATGTCTTGCCATAAGTGATTTTCTATTAGGCAGTTATCTTAAAAAATATGATGTCCTGAGGCCCTTTGCAACTCTATCTTTGCATGAACCAGTCATTTTGACTTTTTCTGTTATACAATACTTCGTTTACAGTTATTGGTCTGGTTATAACAAAGTTATACAAAATCATCTAATGAAAAGTAACATGCAGTATGCACACTTGCTCATAAGCGTGAAAAAAAATCACAATCCCCATAGATATTTGTAACTTTGGCAGCTTCCACTGGAACATATGATGGTCTACCTATTTCATTGAGTGTCCTAAACTTTGGCCCCCCAAACTTTTCGAAGCTTAATAATTCTTAATTTGCTTTCCACACATATAAGATGTATGCACTTATCTGATGAAATTACCCAAGTCGCAATTTTCTTTTTGGCTTAACATTATGTCCTTTTCACACAATAACTGGGTCCTGTTCTGAAATCTTCCTTGTAACTTTCAATAAGGCAAAATTGAATTATGCTGTTTAGTAAAATATTTTGGTGTGTGACAATTAATTGTGAAGTTTCAAATTATTTTGCTTAAATAATTAGCATTCTATTTTTTGTCAGCTATTCATGTCAAAACACATAACTTATATATGCTGGCTATGTCAAGCAATATGAATTTATTGTCTCAATTGGAATGATATTGCATTTGTATACGTTTTTTCAAATCATGCTTAGCACTCAAGATGGACTGGTCATTTAAAACATACTGACACCAAGCATCATCCACTTTCCCAGGGTGGTAACTGAGAGTTCCATAAGAAGCACAATCTCCCTGTTAGAAAGAGCAATAGCAGGTTTAATTATAGAAATTCAGGGTGTTTCTTTATAAGCAAGTGTGTATAACTTTACACAATTGAACATACACTGCTGGCCAAGGTTTGGAAACACAAATTATGCATGTGACTTTTGTGATTTTTAATGAAGTAACAAAGTAATAAAAAAGCCAGAAAAGGTTGATAAAAACTAAAATAAATTCTACAAGGTCTACAATTTGTGACATCGATAATTTTCCAGTCGCTTAACAAAGTTAAGACCCATATTAGTTCAATGGGTAGATAGTGCTAAATTAAAAGACAACCAATCGATTGAGGATTATCTATATACAATGAAAATTCCTGAATTGCTTGCACAAAAGCAGCTGTGTATAATAACCATGCTCTATAGAGTGAGTAAAGCTAGGCTCTTACATATTCAAGTTACATTGCTCCACATATTGTTTATCACCTTGAGCCAACCAGTCATGATTCCGACGTATAAATCAACAGTACTTTTCTAAGATTTGAATTGTACAGGAAAATTACTTCTATCTTGAAATTACATATTCATAGTTTAGGCTGACTTTTTTGTGTTTCAGATGTGTGTGATAGAGGCCTTTTTTGATAACTAGACACACCTGAATTTTTGTTTGGCACTTGCAACTTTTTTCAAAAAATGTCCTTGATGTGTGATAGTCGTGTGATAGAGCATTTCTGTCTAAATTTTTTGTGTCTGAGATTTGTGTGATAGAGGCCTTTTTTCTAAACTGGACACACCTCATTTTTTGTTTTGGTCTTTGCATAAAATATTCTTGACGTGTGATAGTCGTGTGATCCATGGTTTTTGGCTTTTAAAAAAACGTGTGATAGCCGTGTGATAGAGCATTTCTGACTGAATGTTTTTTTTGAGCACAGGGTTGTTAGCTTTTAAAAAGACGTGTGATAGTCGTGTGATAGAGCATTTCTGACTAAATTTTTTGTTTTTAAGACTCGTGTGATAGAGGTCTTTTTTGATAACTGGACACACCTGATTTTTTGTTTTGGACTTGAGGATTTTTCAAAAATTATTCTTGACGTGTGATAGACGTGTGATACAGGGTTTTTGGCTTTTAAAAAGACGTGTGACAGTCGTGTGATAGTGAATTTCCGACTTAATTTTTTGTGTTTCAGATGTGTGTGATAGAAGCCTTTTTTGATAACTGGACACACCTGAATTTTTGTTTTGCACTTATACAATTTTTCAAAACTATTCTTGGCGTGTGATAGCCGTGTGATAGAGCATTTCGGACTGATTTTTTTTTTTTTTGAGCACAGGGTTGTTGGCTTTTTAAAAGACGTGTGATAGTCGTGTGATAGAGCATTTCTGTCTAAATTTTTTGTGTCTGAGATTCGTGTGATAGAGGCCTTTTTTCTAAACTGGACACACCTGATTTTTTGTTTTGGACTTTGCATAAAATATTCTTAACGTGTGATAGTCGTGTGATACATGGTTTTTGGCTTTTAAAAAGACGTGTGATAGTCGTGTGATAGAGCATTTCTGACTAATTTTTTTGTTTTTAAGACTCGTGTGATAGAGGTCTTTTTTGATAACTGGACACACCTGAATTTTTGTTTTGGACTTGAGGATTTTTCAAAAAATATTCTTGACGTGTGATAGTCGTGTGATAGAGCATTTCTGACTAAAATTTTTATGTTTGAGACTCGTGTGATAGAGGTCTTTTTTGATAACTGGACATACCTGAAGTTTTGTTTTGGACTTGAGGATTTTCCAAAAAATATTCTTGACTTGTGATAGACGTGTGATACGGGGTTTTTGGCTTTTAAAAAGACGTGTGACAGTCCTGTGATAGTGAATTTCCGACTAAATTTTTTGTGTTTCAGATGTGTGTGATAGAGGCCTTTTTTGATAAATAGACACACCTGAATTTTTGTTTTGCACTTGCAACTTTTTTCAAAAAATATCCTTGACGTGTGATAGTCGTGTGATAGAGGGTTTTTGGCTTCTAAAAAGACGTGTGATAGTCGTGTGATAGAGCATTTCGGACTAAATTTTTAGTGATTAAGATTCGTGTGATAAAGCCCTTTTTTGGTAACTGGACACACATGAATTTGGCTTTTAAAAAGACGTGTGATAGTCGTGTGATAGAGCATTTCTGTATACATTTTTGGTGTTAAGATTCGTGTGATAAAGGCCTTTTTTGGTAACTGGACACACTTGAATTTGCCCTTCAAAAAGACGTGCGATAGTCGTGTGATAGAGCATTTCTGTCTTAATTTTTAGTGTTTGAGATTCTTGTGATAGATGCCTTCTTTGGTAACTGGACACACTTGAATTTGCCCTTTAAAAAGACGTGTGATAGTTGTGTGATAGAGCATTTCTGTATAAATTTTTGGTGTTAAGATTCGTGTGATAGAGGTCTTTTTTCTAAACTGGACACACCTCATTTTTTACTTTGGACATAGTAAAAGTTTGCAGAAAATAATCCTGACGTGTGATAGTCGTGTGATAGAGCATTTCTGTCTAAATTTTTTTGGTCTGAGACTTGTGTGATAGAGGCCTTTTTTCTAAACTGGACACACCTCATTTTTTGCTTTGGACATAGTAAAAGTTTGCAGAAAATAATCCTGACGTGTGATAGTCGTGTGATAGAGGGTTTTTAGCTTTTAAAAAGACGTGTGATAGTCGTGTGATAGAGCATTTTTGACTAAATTTGTAGTGTTTAGAATTGTGTGATAGAGGCCTTTTTTCTTAAATGGACACACCTGATTTTTGGTTTAGATTTCTTTTGAATTTGGCTTTTAAAAAGATGTGTGATAGTCGTGTGATAGAGCATTTCTTACTAAATTTTTTGTGTTTGAGATTCGTGTGATGGATGGCATTTTTTCTAAACTGGACAAACCTGATTTTTTGCTTTGAACATAGTAAAAGTTTGCAGAAAATAATCCTGACGTGTGATAGTCGTGTGATAGAGGGTTTTTAGCTTTTAAAAAGACGTGTGATAGTCGTGTAATAGAGCATTTCTGACTAAATTGTTAGTGTTTGAGATTCGTGTGATAGAGGCCTTTTTTGATAAATGGACACACCTGAATTTTTGTTTAGGACTTGTAAAATTGTTCAAACAATATCCTTGACGTGTGATAGTCGTGTGATACAGCATTTCTGACTAAATTTTTTGTGTCTGAGATTTGTGTGATAGAGGCCTTTTTTCTAAACTGGACACACCTCATTTTTTGCTTTGGACATAGTAAAATTTTGCAAAAAATATTCTTGACGTGTGATAGACGTGTGAAAGAGGGTTTTTGGTCGATAAAAAAGTCGTGTGATAGTCGTGTGATAGAGCATTTCCAGCAAAAAGTTCTTGATTGAGATTCGTGTGATAGAGGCCTTTTTTATAAACTGGACACAGCTTATTTTTTGTTTTGGCTTCTAAGATTTTGCAAAAAATATTATTGACATGTGATAGTCGTGTGAAAGAGGGTTTTTGGTCGATAAAAAAGACGTGTGATAGTCGTGTGATAGAGCATTTCTAGTAAAGAATTTTTGATTGAGACTCGTGTGATAGAGGCCTTTTTTCTAAACTGGACACAGCTTATTTTTTGTTTTGGCTTCTAAGATTTTGCAAAAAATATTCTTGACGTGTGATATACGTGTGAAAGAGGGTTTTTGGTCGATAAAAAAGACGTGTGATAGTCGTGTGATAGAGCATTTCCAGCAAAAATTTATTGATTGAGACTAGTGTGATAGAGGCCTATTTTGATAACTGGACACACTTGAATCTGTCTTTTAAAAAGACGTGTGATAGTCGTGTGATAGAGCATTTCTGTCATAATTCTTTTTTGTTTCAGATTCGTGTGATAGAGGCCTTTTTTCTAAACTGGACACAGCTTATTTTTTGTTTTGGACTTGTAAAATTTTGCAAAAAATATTCTTGACGTGTGATAGACGTGTGAAAGAGGGTTTTTGGTCGATAAAAAAGACGTGTGATAGTCGTGTGATAGAGCATTTCTAGCAAAGAATTTTTGATTGAGACTCGTGTGATAGAGGCCTTTTTTCTAAACTGGACACAGCTTATTTTTTGTTTTGGCTTCTAAGATTTTGCAAAAAATATTATTGACGTGTGATAGTCGTGTGAAAGAGGGTTTTTGGCCGATAAAAAGACGTGTGATAGTCGTGTGATAGAGCATTTCCAGCAAAAAATTTTTGATTGAGACTTGTGTGATAGAGGCCTATTTTGATAACTGGACACACATGAATTTGGCTTTTAAAAAGACGTGTGATAGTCGTGTGATACAGCATTTCTGACTAAATTTTTAGTGTTTGAGATTCGTGTGATAGAGGCCTTTTTTCTTAACTGGACACACCTGATTTTTTGTTTTGTACCTTTAACATTTTGCAGAAAATAATCCTGACGTGTGATAGTCGTGTGATAGAGGGTTTTTGGCCGATAAAAAGACGTGTGATAGTCGTGTGATAGAGCATTTCTGACATAATTTTTTTTGTTTGAGATTCGTGTGATAGAGGCCTTTTTTCTAAACTGGACACAGCTTATTTTTTGTTTTGGACTTGTAAAATTTTTCAAAAAATAATCTTGACGTGTGATCGACGTGTGAAAGAGGGTTTTTGGTCGATAAAAAAGACGTGTGATAGTCGTGTGATAGAGCATTTCTGTCATAATTCTTTTTGTTTGAGATTCGTGTGATAGAGGCCTTTTTTCTAAACTGGACACAGCTTATTTTTTGTTTTGGCTTCTAAGATTTTGCAAAAAATATTATTGACGTGTGATAGTCGTGTGAAAGAGGGTTTTTGGTCGATAAAAAAGACGTGTGATAGTCGTGTGATAGAGCATTTCCAGCAAAAAATTTTTGATTGAGACTTGTGTGATAGAGGCCTATTTTGATAACTGGACACACTTGAATCTGTCTTTTAAAAAGACGTGTGATAGTCGTGTGATAGAGCATTTCTGTCATAATTCTTTTTTGTTTCAGATTCGTGTGATAGAGGCCTTTTTTCTAAACTGGACACTGCTTATTTTTTGTTTTGGACTTGTAAAATTTTGCAAAAAATATTCTTGACGTGTGATAGACGTGTGAAAGAGGGTTTTTGGTCGATAAAAAAGACGTGTGATAGTCGTGTGATGGAGCATTTCCAGAAAAAATTTTTTGATTGAGACTCATGTGATACAGGCCTATTTTGATAACTGGACACACTTTAATTTGACTTTTAAAAAGACGTGTGATAGTCGTGTGATAGAGCATTTCTGACTAAATTTTTAGTGTTAGAGATTTGTATGATAGAGGCCTTTTTCCAAAAAATATTATTGACGTGTGATAGTCGTGTGAAAGAGGGTTTTTGGTCGATAAAAAAGACGTGTGATAGTCGTGTGATAGAGCATTTCTAGTAAAGAATTTTTGATTGAGACTCGTGTGATAGAGGCCTTTTTTCTAAACTGGACACAGCTTATTTTTTGTTTTGGCTTCTAAGGGTTTTTGGTCGATAAAAAAGACGTGTGATAGTCGTGTGATAGAGCATTTCTAGCAAAGAATTTTTGATTGAGACTCGTGTGATAGAGGCCTTTTTTCTAAA
Source organism: Platynereis dumerilii (assembly GCA_026936325.1). Lineage (NCBI taxonomy): Eukaryota > Metazoa > Annelida > Polychaeta > Phyllodocida > Nereididae > Platynereis > Platynereis dumerilii. The sequence continues at coordinate 78,045,566 of JAPTHN010000002.1, read as the reverse complement.
CTGGACACAGCTTATTTTTTGTTTTGATAGACGTGTGAAAGAGGGTTTTTGGTCGATAAAAAAGACGTGTGATAGTCGTGTGATAGAGCATTTCCAGCAAAAAGTTCTTGATTGAGATTCGTGTGATAGAGGCCTTTTTTATAAACTGGACACAGCTTATTTTTTGTTTTGGCTTCTAAGATTTTGCAAAAAATATTATTGACGTGTGATAGTCGTGTGAAAGAGGGTTTTTGGTCGATAAAAAAGACGTGTGATAGTCGTGTGATAGAGCATTTCTAGTAAAGAATTTTTGATTGAGACTCGTGTGATAGAGGCCTTTTTTCTAAACTGGACACAGCTTATTTTTTGTTTTGGCTTCTAAGATTTTGCAAAAAATATTATTGACGTGTGATAGTCGTGTGAAAGAGGGTTTTTGGCCGATAAAAAGACGTGTGATAGTCGTGTGATAGAGCATTTCTGACATAATTTTTTTTGTTTGAGATTCGTGTGATAGAGGCCTTTTTTCTAAACTGGACACAGCTTATTTTTTGTTTTGGACTTGTAAAATTTTGCAAAAAATATTCTTGACGTGTGATAGACGTGTGAAAGAGGGTTTTTGGTCGATAAAAAAGTTGTGTGATAGTTGTGTGATAGAGCATTTCCAGCAAAAAGTTCTTGATTGAGACTCATGTGATAGAGGCCTATTTTGATAACTGGACACACTTGAATTTGGCTTTTAAAAAAGACGTGTGATAGTCGTGTGATAGAGCATTTCTGACATAATTTTTTTGGTTTGAGATTCGTGTGATAGAGGCCTTTTTTCTAAACTGGACACAGCTTATTTTTTGTTTTGGCTTCTAAACTTTTGCAAAAAATATTCTTGACGTGTGACAGTCGTGTGAAAGAGGGTTTTTGGTCGATAAAAAAGACGTGTGATAGTCGTGTGATAGAGCATTTCCAGCAAAAATTTATTGATTGAGACTCGTGTGATAGAGGCCTATTTTGATAACTGGACACACTTGAATTTGTCTTTTAAAAAGACGTGTGATAGTCGTGTGATAGAGCATTTCTGTCATAATTCTTTTTGTTTGAGATTCGTGTGATAGAGGCCTTTTTTCTAAACTGGACACAGCTTATTTTTTGTTTTGGCTTCTAAGATTTTGCAAAAAATATTATTGACGTGTGATAGTCGTGTGAAAGAGGGTTTTTGGTCGATAAAAAAGTTGTGTGATAGTCGTGTGATAGAGCATTTCCGTGATAGAGGCCTATTTTGATAACTGTACACACTTGAATTTGGCTTTTAAAAAGACGTGTGATAGTCGTGTGATAGAGCATTTCTGTCATAATTCTTTTCTGTTTGAGATTCGTGTGATAGAGGCATTTTTTCTAAACTGGACACAGCTTATTTTTTGCTTTGGACTTGTAAAATTTTGCAAAAAATATTCTTGACGTGTGATATACGTGTGAAAGAGGGTTTTTGGTCGATAAAAAAGACGTGTGATAGTCGTGTGATAGAGCATTTCCAGCAAAAATTTATTGATTGAGACTAGTGTGATAGAGGCCTATTTTGATAACTGGACACACTTGAATCTGTCTTTTAAAAAGACGTGTGATAGTCGTGTGATAGAGCATTTCTGTCATAATTCTTTTTTGTTTCAGATTCGTGTGATAGAGGCCTTTTTTCTAAACTGGACACAGCTTATTTTTTGTTTTGGACTTGTAAAATTTTGCAAAATATATTCTTGACGTGTGATAGACGTGTGAAAGAGGGTTTTTGGTCGATAAAAAAGACGTGTGATAGTCGTGTGATAGAGCATTTCTAGCAAAGAATTTTTGATTGAGACTCGTGTGATAGAGGCCTTTTTTATAAACTGGACACAGCTTATTTTTTGTTTTGGCTTCTAAGATTTTGCAAAAAATATTATTGACGTGTGATAGTCGTGTGAAAGAGGGTTTTTGGCCGATAAAAAGACGTGTGATATTCGTGTGATAGAGCATTTCTGACATAATTTTTTTTGTTTGAGATTCGTGTGATAGAGGCCTTTTTTCTAAACTGGACACAGCTTATTTTTTGTTTTGGACTTGTAAAATTTTGCAAAAAATATTCTTGACGTGTGATAGTCGTGTGAAAGAGGGTTTTTGGTCGATAAAAAAGTTGTGTGACAGTCGTGTGATAGAGCATTTCCAGCAAAAAGTTCTTGATTGAGACTCGTGTGATACAGGCCTATTTTGATAACTGGACACACTTGAATTTGGCTTTTAAAAAAACGTGTGATAGTCGTGTGATAGAGCATTTCTAACATAATTTTTTTTGTTTGAGATTCGTGTGATAGAGGCCTTTTTTCTAAACTGGACACAGCTTATTTTTTGTTTTGGCTTCTAAAATTTTGCAAAAAATATTCTTGACGTGTGATAGTCGTGTGAAAGAGGGTTTTTGGTCGATAAAAAAGACGTGTGATAGTCGTGTGATAGAGCATTTCCAGCAAAAATTTTTTGATTGAGACTCGTGTGATACAGGCCTATTTTGATAACTGGACACACTTGAATTTGTCTTTTAAAAAGACGTGTGATAGTCGTGTGATAGAGCATTTCTGTCATAATTCTTTTTTGTTTCAGATTCGTGTGATAGAGGCCTTTTTTCTAAACTGGACACAGCTAATTTTTTGTTTTGGACTTGTAAAATTTTGCAAAAAATATTCTTGACGTGTGATAGACGTGTGAAAGAGGGTTTTTGGTCGATAAAAAAGTCGTGTGATAGTCGTGTGATAGAGCATTTCCAGCAAAAAGTTCTTGATTGAGACTCGTGTGATAGAGGTCTATTTTGATAACTGGACACACTTGAATTTGGCTTTTAAAAAAACGTGTGATAGTCGTGTGATAGAGCATTTCTGACATAATTTTTTTTGTTTGAGATTCGTGTGATAGAGGCCTTTTTTCTAAACTGGACACAGCTTATTTTTTGTTTTGGCTTCTAAAATTTTGCAAAAAATATTCTTGACGTGTGATAGTCGTGTGAAAGAGGGTTTTTGGTCGATAAAAAAGACGTGTGATAGTCGTGTGATAGAGCATTTCCAGCAAAAATTTTTTGATTGAGACTCGTGTGATAGAGGCCTATTTTGATAACTGTACACACTTGAATTTGGCTTTTAAAAAGACGTGTGATAGTCGTGTGATAGAGCATTTCTGTCATAATTCTTTTCTGTTTCAGATTCGTGTGATAGAGGCATTTTTTCTAAACTGGACACAGCTAATTTTTTGTTTTGGACTTGTAAAATTTTGCAAAAAATATTCTTGACGTGTGATAGACGTGTGAAAGAGGGTTTTTGGTCGATAAAAAAGTCGTGTGATAGTCGTGTGATAGAGCATTTCCAGCAAAAAGTTCTTGATTGAGACTCGTGTGATAGAGGTCTATTTTGATAACTGGACACACTTGAATTTGGCTTTTAAAAAAACGTGTGATAGTCGTGTGATAGAGCATTTCTGACATAATTTTTTTTGTTTGAGATTCGTGTGATAGAGGCTTTTTTTCTAAACTGGACACAGCTTATTTTTTGTTTTGGCTTCTAAAATTTTGCAAAAAATATTCTTGACGTGTGATAGTCGTGTGAAAGAGGGTTTTTGGTCGATAAAAAAGACGTGTGATAGTCGTGTGATAGAGCATTTCCAGCAAAAATTTTTTGATTGAGACTCGTGTGATAGAGGCCTATTTTGATAACTGTACACACTTGAATTTGGCTTTTAAAAAGACGTGTGATAGTCGTGTGATAGAGCATTTCTGTCATAATTCTTTTCCGTTTGAGATTCGTGTGATAGAGGCATTTTTTCTAAACTGGACACAGCTTATTTTTTGTTTTGGACACACTTTAATTTGACTTTTAAAAAGACGTGTGATAGTCGTGTGATAGAGCATTTCTGACTAAATTTTTAGTGTTAGAGATTTGTATGATAGAGGCCTTTTTCCTTAACTGGACACACATGATTTTTTGTTTTGGACTTTCAACATTTTGCAGAAAATAATCCTGACGTGTGATAGTCGTGTGATAGAGGGTTTTTGGCCGATAAAAAGACGTGTGATAGTCGTGTGATAGAGCATTTCTGACATAATTTTTTTTGTTTTAGATTCGTGTGATAGAGGCCTTTTTTCGTAACTTGACACACCTGATTTTTAGTTTTGGATTAGTAAAATTTTGCAAAAAATAATCCTGACGTGTGATAGTCGTGTGAAAGAGGGTTTTTGGCCGATAAAAAAGATGTGTGATAGTCGTGTGATAGAGCCTTTCTGACTAATTTTTTTGTTCCTGAGATTCGTGTCATATAGGCCTTTTTTCCTAACTGGACACACCTCATTTTGTGTTTTGCAGAATACAGTCCTGACGTGTGATAGTCGTGTGATAAAGGGTTGTTGGCATTTCGAAAGACGTGTGATAGTCGTGTGATACAGCATTTATATGAGATTTTTATTTTCTTTGGGGAGTTAAGAGAAAGAAGATTTTTATGAATTTCTGTAGATGCTACGAGACTTGAGTCTAGAAATTGAATCAGCAATGCATGGTGATTGGAGCGTAATTATTCTTGTAGGAAAGATGAAACCGTGGATCGCCGGGGGGGGGGGAACTTCCTGTACAATTTATGGTGGGTTAGGCAATGAACGTGTGATAGACGCCATAATAGAAATATACACACATGCGAAATTTCCGGACTTAAATCCTGACATAAATGGACCAGCCTGCCAGCTGGCAGATGTTTCGCTTGTCTTGATTCAATGCATTTTGGTCATGCGCATATGAATGAAGTGGTGTAGCGTGATCATATATGTTTGATTTAAATTATATGATTTGACTGAATTTGGAAGACACACCCCACTGAAATCCATCTCAATTTTATTTACAGCCAGTCTGAATTCTTCACTTGAGTTTGACATGGAGGCATTCATCTCTTCCAACAAGAGGGTCACCGGTTTGCTCTACCAAGGCACCCAGGCCGCCCAGGACCACATATGTACTGCTTCAAGCTCCTCTGTTACTGTCATGCAGGATGGTAAGGACATCTTTTAAAATTAACTGCAGGTCCAGAGATTTGGATTTACAAAAAGGGAAACTTGTTTTAAAACAGGCCTAGAAACTTCTATGAACATACATTACATAGTGGTTGCACTTGTAATGGGTGGGATATTGCACATACTGTTGTTGGTGGTTTGTGCTTTAGTGTTATACCATCCGTCAGTACTCAGAGTAACAAGTGTGCAAATTTCTATCCTAACAAAGATCCGAACAATATTTATGTGGAATATTGGAATATGTCACATTTGGTTTTAGCTAACTGCTGCCAAATGTCTGTAGAACGTTCACACTTATAATGTGGCTCTGCAGCAATTTCCCACAGCGCATCCAAAGTGGGGCCAAACCCCATGCACCCAGGCCAAGTCTGGAGGTGTCTGTGATCAAAATGATAATTGATATGATTAACATTTACAATGGCTATTGCTGGTGAGCAGATTTATCTGGCATTGGCGCTATGTAAAAGAGAACTAGATCATAATATCATATTATAGTTGTTCATGAAATTAATATGATTAATATGTATGTTGTACCCTGTTAGTCGATCCGCTTTGACATTTCCATTTGAAGAACATTTGGTTACTTTGTAAGGAACCATCTTGCCCTTCTGGTTTGAAAGGTTCATGTAATGTTACATTTCAGGAGTTACTGGTAATGCTCTTCACCTTGGCAGAGGTATGCAAATAACATGTTCGAAGAAGATACCCGGATGCTTGAGTGACTTAGCTGCCTGCCATTCTGGGATAACCGTTGCTTTCTGGGCCAAATTTGAAGATGGCATGGATGTGCAGTTTGTCCAATATGGAGCCTTCAGTGGGAAGGGTTTCAAGATCAAATATTGTGGCGCCGGGTGAGTGTTATTTTCAATATGCCTCATCGGAAGAAACTAACCCTCAATGATTTCCGTTCAGTATGGTGAGCACCGGTGAGCAGATTTATCTGGCATGGGCGGCGTTGGGCGCTATATAAAATCAAACTACATTCAAAGAACTAAAGAATCCATTGAACTCTAAAAGACACAAATATGGTAATTTACCCTTTGGATCTTTCCATTTCGTTTTTTTCAAGGGACGACAACATCAAAGCATACTTCTGGGACAGATATGACGAATGGTTGGCTGAAACTGACATTGTCTCTCCAAGCCAGTGGTACCACATTGCAGTGACTTGGCATTATGCTTATGGGGCGTACATTTACTTGAATAGCCATCTTGCTGGGGTTGATGACATATCACAGAGGCATAATAAGCAGCATAGTGTTTCTCACAGTGCTTCTAACTCGGGATCTTTGTATTTTGGGTGTGGAAGCTGTGGAGGATTTTCAGTCGATAACTTGAAGATTCAATCTTACACCTGGAACAAAGACAAAATAGCAAATGATATAGGTAAGGATGTTTATTTTGTTTTGGTAATGCCCAAGACTTTCAATAGTTTTTGTAAAAGAGATTTTACAGATCCAACATGCTACCTGATTATGACAATGTAGGTTTGTCATTGATGGCATCATGAAGTACAAGTTTTGATTATATTTGTTGGAGTGGTGAAATTTGTTTGAATCAAGTACAGATATTTTCTGAGACTGCATGGTGATAAACACTTTCACTATTTATTGTCTTCTATTTGTCTTGTCTGAAGAGATTTGTTTTCCAAAAAAAATGCTCTCAATTCACCTTGTAGCCTTGAGTGGGAGATTCGAAAAGACATCATTTGATGACTTTAGTTCAGTGACAGGAACACTGGTGCATCCATCTGGTGTGACCATACTACCAGGATCTAAGATAACTACTGCCTGGAGAAATGGATTCTTTAACAATGCCATGGAAGTCAGACATGATGCCCTCAATGGAGGAATCCAGTTTCCAAAGAAGTCATTTGATTGCTTCTCCAATATAGGTGAGTTTGAATATTGATGATATGTTGATAACTGCTCCAGTTCAGGTGAAATGTCATTGAGAAAGAGGTTTCAATATATGGATTGGATGTTCTTTATACTGATCACACCCATCATCTCAAGGGATGACAGAACATTAGTTCAACAATTTCTGACTTATTCAGAAGTGACCCAGCTGATTAGAAGTCCTTGGTACTCTAAGAAAAAGTCTGTTATGGATTTTTTATTTTTCAGACCAATGCACTGGCCCATTTACTGTCTCCTTCTGGCTGCATCCAAAGGACATGGAACAGGATCAGGAATTTCTGTTTGCCAAGGCATTTGCCAGAGATGGTACCTTTGAAACACTTAGACTGAACTACAACAAGTCTTTGAGTGCATACAGGTAATTCAACCTAGTCAATTCACTTCTGTATAGGCCTAACTAGCCTCTGATTGTCCAATCTTCTGTTCCAAGTTTTACTAAATTTAGTAATTTGGCATATTGACCAGCTCATTAAAAGGTCTTCAAATCATGTATTTAATACATTCTTATTTGATAAATTTTAAATGTTTTTAGACTCTCCAAATATTGTTTCCTAGTTTACAAGATATATGTTTTTTGGTACCTTTGAAACACTTAGACTGAACTACAACAAGTCTTTGAGTGCATACAGGTAATTCAACCTAGTCAATTTACTTCTGTATAGGCCTAACTAGCCTCTGATTGTCCAATCTTCTGTTCCAAGTTTTACTAAATTTAGTAATTTGGCATATTGACCAGCTCATTAAAAGGTCTTCAAATCATGTATTTAATACATTCTTATTTGATAAATTTTAAATGTTTTTAGACTCTCCAAATATTGTTTCCTAGTTTACAAGATATATGTTTTTTAACACCTTCATATTTTAATCCATTTTTATTTTACAATTTACTTTCTTATTATGTAAAGTGCTACTGAAGATTTTTTGATCATAGTAATGCACTATATAAGTTATAAACTTTGAAACTTTGAAACTTTTGAAGGATGCCTTTTCATTTCACAGATTTGAACTTCTAAGAGACAGAGCGAAACACAAGTTTGATTTCTGGATCGACCTGAACAAATGGAGTCACGTGGTGTTGATTGTGGATGTCAGAAGAGTTGTGACGTCATTGGTTTCTGTGTATGTTAATGGTTACCCCACCCAAGTGACAGAAAGTGCCAGTTACTTGCCAGAACACCTGTACTACCTCAGAGCTAAAGAGTCACAATTGACTATTGGGGTGAAAGGGACTTATGATATGGATGATTTCTTGTTTGTGCTTGGGATTACGTACCCAAACTCTTTTTATGGTAAGGAAATAGCATTTCATTAAGCTGAAATACTAGCTAATCAAATCAAACACAGATTTTCAATTTCGCATGAATTATATCCATTTTTCAATAAGACTTCAAAATGTAAATAACCACCTGGAGACTGAAGTCCGAAGTCTGATATGAAGAAGATACATGAATATATATATATAGCCTACATCGAAACTGCAGAGTGTAAGATTGGAAATGGTTACAATATGAAAGAAATAACAGCAACAAAGCTTTTACTTGGTATCTTTTGTGAAGATTTTGGAAATAATTGAATTTGAAGTAATCTCTCGATCATTATTCATTCCAGTCTTAAGATCCTGCTGGGAGTATTCCATGGCTGGATTCTACACACCAGGAAAGTACCAGATTGATCCTGATGGACAGATTGAAACTGGATTGGGTACAATTCTTGTTGAGTGTATGCCAGGCCAACAAGAGGAAAACCAACGTAAGTTACAACAAAAACAATGTCTATTCGAGGTTCAATTTCACAGGAATAGCTTTGCTGGTATACAGTAAAGTGAATTCGCTCTTTCTGCTTGCTACAAACAACATTTAGGTGATCAGTAATGTCCTCCTTTGGTTGTAAGGACTGGAGATGATTCTATGCACTTTACAATTTAAAAGTTTGACTCACTAACCAGCTAACCCAATTTTGTTTTCAGAGACAATCACTCAGATTCCAACACAACAAGTCATGCCAATGTTTCTAACATCTTCCGGTAGTCCAACATCGCACAAGCTGTCCTTGTCTTATGATGTCGAGTCAATTTATCTGGATGCAATCAAACGTAATGCTGATTACTGTTATCAGAACATTACCTATGACCTACTCAAACAAGGTGGGTACTTTTATACAACTTCATGGGTAAATGTTCCCCTTTGTTCTCAGTGCCTTGTAACTGTTATATTTTTTATTGGTTATGCAGATGACATGTTCAACAGCTCCATCAGAAAACTGAGGTTCATGCACAAGGACTGGACAAATGATCACCTTGATTACGATCCAATTGACATAGAACTTACGAGGTAAAGTATACACAGTGCTTTATTGTGTATCTGATTTAGCAAGACATCTTTTGATAAATATTTCTTCTTCATCACGTACTTCTGTACATTTCAGGGAGCAATATCAAGAACTGGCACAAACAGTCCATGTCACAAACCAAAGCATTTTGCCTCTTCGCCATATCATTGTTGAGCTACCTGGGCATGCAGGGGCTGAATATACTGTTGAACTGGGACCTTTGACTTGTGTGCATTATGGTAAGCTCATTGAATTGTTGAGCCTTCTTCTTCATTCATTCCTGCCAAAATGGAAAGCATACCTCTGTACTGGAGTGAAATCGAATTTGTTTTTGACTATTCTTGAGCTCAGCTGAGAACATATTTGGTTGGCGCTTTCAGCCTATCCAATAGTTAAACAAAAAGAGAGGATCAGTTCAGTGTGAAAAATTCACTTTGTGACTCATGATAGCTGATGAAGTGTCATCTTCTCTACATTCAACATGGGAAACATACAGGCCATTTGATTAGTCACGATCAAGAGAAGGCCATTCGATTTGTCATAACTGATTTACATGTGAAGTAAAAATCAGATGCATAATCCTTTCCTTTGCCTGTCACCAACAAGCAGGATTTGTCTCCTTGAAAGTTAAATCATATTTACACTGAAAGAATTGGTATGATCATGAAGAATCATCAGTATAATGAGATCTTATAACTTATTGAGGCCTAGTGGTTCAAACCTTTCTTCTACAGCATTGATAAAATGAATGAATCATTTGACAATTTTGCAGGTTGGAGTGGCTACCACGTTCCCATGGAATCAATAAATGACACCAACGATGTATTGCCGTATGTAACATCCACAGATAAGGCATGTGAAGTGAATAACACCAACTGCACAGTGAAAGAAACAGAAGGGTTACTTCAGGGGGCCTTGATGTTGAAGGAAGGTTCTTTGGTAATGTCTAACTGGAGCAATAACACTTGTGTTGGAGATGTCCATCTTTGTACCTTCGGGTTTTCTGTATCTTTCTGGATCTACTTTCAAAATGTGCAGACCAGTCTATCTCAAATATTCTCCAATGCCTTATCCAGCCAATCACAGTCACCAATCAGAGGAATGGACATTCATTGCCAGTCAGCAAGTCCCAGTCATATGGTACGATGTTTCGCCACCTTCGAGTTCAACACAACTAAATTAGAGACAGAGTACACCATCACCAAAAAGCACTGGGTCCACCTGGTAGTTACATGGCATGCTTTTCATAGCCTTAAAGTTATAGTCAATGGCCATGTATTACCTATTATGCCTACAACTACACCTCTCCAATCTTCAACGAAATTGTCGGATGGAAGAGTTGTGATTGGGGATCTGGACAATCCTCACAAATTCTACATAGATGACCTGAAGATATTTGACAGATACTTAGATGAAAAGGAAGCACAGAAACTATTTGGTAAGTTAATGGTGTCTTTCAGCTTTCAGTGCATGCAAAGCATGTTTAATTTAACCATTATTTTCCATAAGTTTGTGGCACAACATTGCATATTATATCAATACCTAGTGTGAGCATTGTTTCTCAGGCAAGAAATCATGACAAGGCAAATGATGAAGGATGAGCTTTTTAATATTTTTTACTTGAAGGAAATGTTCGTCGTTGTGATCCCCACTGGTTATTTGACAATAGCACAAGAACATGCATTAGAGCCTTCACCACACAAAAGACATTTGTGGAAGCCAGAAAAACATGTAGTGCCCTGGGTGGAAATCTTGTGGATATAAGAACTCATGATATTCACAACACTTCTGTGCTGGCAATGCAAGCAGCAGGTATGTTGACAGGGTACTTTTTTTTAATGAAGATAGTTTCTACCAAATTAGAATTTGGTAAATGGTAAGATTTTAATTATTAGGTGCTATAACTCTGATCATAGGAACAAGATACTACAAAATAGCAGTCGTGTGACTTATAGGAGTAGCCACAATTTCAGTCCAAAACAGTAGCCTTTTGACAAAGATAATATTGGCTTAACAAAACTGTGGTGACAACGGACATTTGATACTACAATTGTCAATTTAGAGCTTTTATGATTAGCCCCAGAAAGTGTGTTTATACAGGTTATTCACCACAGCAGAGGGAATATGTGATTTATCCAACAAGGGCTTCAGCCCGAGGTGTGATAAACACATATTCCTGATCCCATGGTGAATACCGGCTCATACCATGAGACAAACTCTCAAATAGGTATATATATAGGAGGATAAGTGGACAACAAGGAATATGGGGGTTATTGCAATGAAATACTGGCATGAGATTGGCTGACAGAGGTGTCAAATGGCATGAACAAAATTATAACACAGTACAACTTAATCCTGATCCCTGGTTTCAGTGCCAAGTATTTCTTTGTCAACAACTTAAATTGGCAAGATTACATTTTACTTTTTAGCAATAACAGAAAATCCCTGGATAGGATTGAAGCGGCTGGCAGTCTACCCTCATCACTGGCGCTGGACAAAAGGTGACCAGAATTTCTTGGACAACTGGTGCCCAAATGGAACCATGGACTCCACATCTTGTGCAAGGCTCACTGTCGACAATACTTCTTGCTTTGAAGCCGAAAACTGCACAACAACAGCTCCATATGTGTGCCAGAGAGACACTAATTGTAAGTTCCTTTTAATGTACATATATATATTTATAGATATTTTCAGGTATTTACAATGAGCAATCTGTAAGCATTTGCACAAGGAATATTTTGGATCAAGCATTTGGTATTAATTAGGACTTCTTAAGAATTCCTAATGTGGGTCTTTAACCACACTAAGCCTTAACTGGCTATACCAGTATTGGACTTCTGACAAAAATAATTTTGCTTTATTTAGGGTTGTACTGTATGATTGATGAATGAGATCAAATGTTGACAACCTGTTGTGATCCACATGGATGGTACAAGAGCACTACATCAAGTGCCAAATTATTGACTGTTTTTTTTTTTTGTGAAAACACCAAAAATGTATGAATGTAGTCCCTGTATGACTGTGATATTTTGACTGTTATTATCATGCATTGATGATTGTATGACTGTACGGGCTAGCTCCACAAGACTTTCTCATTGCGAGATTAAAAAAGTATACCTTATCTTAAAATTAGGAAATATTTTGATGTCCTTGATCCAAGATGAAACAGCTACCATAACCTAATGACCTGGCGATTAGTGTTTTGTTATTTTATAAAAACGCTCAAAATTGATCTTCTGGACAACGCAATTTTTACAGAAATACATTTTGTGACTTTTACCCGATTTCTTTCATATTCATATCAGATGTTACCCCTTGGAAGTACTGGTTTCATCTGGACAACACAAGCAAAGTGCCTTTCTTGGATGGTCCAAATTTTTTCCAATCGCCGGACACAAGAAGGGGCTTGAAAGGCAGAGCTGTCCGATTTGACATTGCTAAAAAACAGCACATATTTTTACCTGCTGAAAAGCAATGCTCTGTGGATTTCACGTTTTGTCACAATGGAATAACCTATTCTCTGTGGCTCAACATTATTGAAGATTTCAGCATTAATAGGACAATCATTTTCACCAACTATATCAAGCTGTTTTCATCCAAATCAGGCTCCGATGTACAGTTTCACTTGGAAGTGCAACACAAAAACAATATGACTTACACAAGGTCTTTCCAGATGTCTACTCACAAATGGACCCATCTGGCATTCACAGTTTCATCAAGTGCAGATATCAGGGTATTTCTAAATGGAAAATTGGATGACACGAAATCTGCGACTAATCGGCAATCGAGTTCAACACCTAATGTCACGGCATTTGAGCTGAATGTTGGTGATAAGTCCAATGGTTGCACCATGATCACTGATGATATGCACATCTTTGAATATCTGTTGACTGAAAAGGAGATAAAACAGCTTCAAGGTAATATTTAAATCATCCCATTTTAAAAATTGTAATACAGTAGCTTACAGCAGTTTCATGCACGGTTAATGATCAGCTGTCTAGTGGTTAGGGCTATTTATATGAAGTGCTTGTAAAAATGTTAACATTGCATTAGGTTCAAAACTTCGTTCTTCAAATAAACTTTCATTTGTTTATATTTTGGTCAAAAATGATGCTTTTGTACCAATTAATTCCATTTATTTCACAGAATTACCATTCCGTCAATACTGGGTTTCATTTGAGCAAGAAACGACTGACTGGTACTCAGTGAAATCAACTGATGCTGAGATTCAACCAGGATTTTATGGCAAAGGCATGATGTGGAGGAGTTTGTCGTCTTCAGCTACTGCTGCTCTAGGAGACTTCTCTTTTGACTGTCTTGGTTCTTGGGGTATCTGTTCCAGAGGCATCACTTTCTCCATATGGTTGAAACCAGGCGAACATTCTGGACCACACGCTTACTTTGGCTTGGGGGATGACAGATTCAGGATAGACCTTGCCTACTACGACAGCCATCCACTTCTACCCTTCAAGGACAAGAGTTGGGTGATCTTAACTGACAATGGCACCCAATCAGCATATCCATTTGATATCCAGATGAATGTTTGGAGCCAGATTGCAGTATCTGTAAATATCACTGACAGACTACTCCTATTCTCTGTTAATGGCATGAGACAAAAAGCTAAAGAAACCAAGCTTAACCAAAATACTTCATCAACTGCTACTCCTAATAATCCATACAAAATAAGAGCGACGTTACACTTTGGAAAAGCGAATGGAATAAATCAAACTATTCTCCACAAGTACACAGGGAGTGTTGATGAATTCAAAATCTTCGACCATCCGTCCAACGAATCCAAGTTGCTGGAGATTTATTGTAAGTATCATGATGATTTTATTGTTCTGATGTATTTAAACATAAGTAACATAAATTGTAAAGAATTATCAAATGAAACTGTCCTATTATCCAACACCTTCAAGTTTGCATTAATCAATTGATGTGGTGGTTCTTATAAAATAACATAAAATATTGTCTAAATAAAGAACAATGTGTGCATCTTTACAAAATATTCAGAAGCCCAGAATGAGGAAGGATTTCGCCAAATCATGATACTTTTACCATTTGCCTTATTTCAGTGTCTGACATCCATGCCGATCTTCACCAAAGTTGGCACATGGGTAGCATCACCTCAAATGCAATAAAAGAAGAATTGGGCAGCTTGACAGCAAATATTTTTGGCAGCCCATCTCTTATTCTCAGTAACAAAATTTTCCTGAATGGCATTGATCAATACATAGACTTGTCCCAACAACCGTTAAGCCAGAATTGTCCCTATGAAATCAAGAAGTGCAACCACGGGTTTACCATATCTATGGTTTTAGAGTTTGAAGGCAACACGGACAAGGATCAGTATATAATTGCCACTGGAGGAAACGATGATGACACAACAGGATTTTATCTCAGATACAAGTCATCAAATCTGACTCTGCCTTTCAGGTGAGATTATTAGAAAAATCAAAATTTAATGACTTTTCTGAAATCTCCAAAATGTAATGGACAATTTGATGAATCATTGAAGATGTACATGATGTTCTTGAAAGGCCTGAAGTTGAAGTTTTATCTTTCCCTGCAATTAATGATCAGATCCATATATTTGAAAATTTTGCTGACTATGGATGTATTGAAGATTAGTGAATCTGTACCAACACTGGTTGCCATCTTGGCACCACCTTTCTCTATACTCTTTTTTTCAAAATTTCAGGCGCCATTTTGAAACTGCTGTGAATACAACTGATAAAACGTGGAATGTGGAATTCAACTTGAAGAGGGACCACCCAAGTCATGTTATGATAACCTGGCATCCTAATTTTGGCATCTCTGTTTATGTTGACGATTTCTTAGCTGTCAAAAGCTATGCATATTCAAACAGGAATGTTCGATCCTCTGTGTCATCAGGAAAATTCTACCTGGGAAGAGATATTCTAGTAAACAAAGATTATGGGAATATCACAATTGATGAATTTCAAGTGTGGGACTTCGTCGTCAAGAATGGAAGCAACAACTCTACAGGTTTGTCATTTTGTAAAAGTTTCGATTACAGTTAAGTAAAGAATCCTGGACTGCTGGTGTGGATGATAACACCAATACCATTGATTGTATTGTTTTAGTTAGCTTCTTACAATTCAACTCCCTTTTATGCTGATATTTGAAGTATTTTTTCCCTTTTTCAGACCTTGGTTGGGGAGAATGGCACGATAAACAACTTCAAGTTGGACTTATTTCTTCCCATAATGAGTTTGTCTTGGAAGAATGCTTTAAAGCCTGCAGGGATGCTGGGTCTTGTGTGGCAGTCAATTACATTGTGAGGAAGTTAGTTGCAGAATGTCAGTTGCTAGAATTCACTCACCGAGTCAAGCAGAGAGATTTCGTAACTGATGCTACTTCGGATTACTACATGTTGATAACGGCAGACCAGTTTAGTGAGTGTGCTTTCGGTCTTTTATTGATTATGTGAAATTTGTTTGACCTAACCAACATTCTTCTTACAATTTTTACAGCGAAACACTTTGATATAGAATTAGAGTGGACTATGAAAATGGCACTTCGTGTGTCATCATGCTGATGATTTGTCATGATCAAACCCAATACTTTCAATGTTAATTTGATTGTAGGAGACGTATCCCACTAGTTGGTGACAGCCAAACGAAAGGATTATGCATCTGATTTTCACTCTAAAATTTGTTATGAGAAGTCAAATGACTTTCTCTTGATCATGACTAATCAAACAGCCTCTATGTTTCCGATGTTGAAAGTAGAGAAGATGACACTTCATCAGCTATCATGAGTCACAAAGTGCCATTTTCACAGTGCCACAGTCCACTCAAATTCTATATCAAAGTGTTTCGCTGTAAAGAGTGCCCTCTTGCCTTTCACAAATATTATCCTATCGCATATGCTGCCGTTGTATTTCAGAGAGAGAAATTGGCTGCCGAGTGTACAACGGTTCTTATTCGGACTCCTTTTATTATCCATCAATGAAGACGAATGATATGACGCCTGAAAAGTGCAGGGATTATTGCAAGAGCAAATGGATGCCAGTTACTTTACTAAGAGCATCAGATAATTGTGTCTGTTACAATGAAGTTCCAGTTGATGCATCAACAAACTGTCCTGAAACTTGTTCTGGCGATGCAAACCAAACTTGTGGAGGGAATGATACCGCCAATGTCTGGTACTCTTCAGCGAATATCCCCCTTTTACGAGCGGTTGTGCCTGTGTACATCTTTGAGGTTGAAGCCGTTCCAGGTTTCCATCTTCTTATTAATGAAACGTTGAAATTAAGGTTCATCGTTAACGAAGACTCCTATGCTGGGATCATGATCGAGACACAGTATTTTCCCAAAACGTACAAGCTCAAACGTTACCTGAATTTGACTTTTCCAACATATGGTGATCATAAAATTGATCTCATAGCTATGAATGAACTCAACCAATTTCCCAAACCTCTCATTGCATATGTGTATGACATTGTGGAAGGCACCAAGATTGATAGCGTCGCCATGGAGTTCCTGGGTCAGGCAGTTGACATCAATGTTACCGTTACTCGTGGTAACAATGTGACTTGTAATCTCACCATAGAAGATGGAAAGAGCTTAATCATTGAAAATGTAGGCAAGAACCACACATTCTCCTTCTCTCACATATTCACCACACCAGGAAGGTACATTATGAAAGCAAATTGCTCCAATGCTCGATCTTACAACCTGACCACTCGCAATATCACAGTCCAGGGCAACATGATTGCCATCCGTCTCAATGCTTCGAAGATAGTCGCTCACAGTGCTTCTCATACATTGGCTTGGAAACTCATATGTCAGTGTCAGAACATTCTTGCAATGGCCAGGAACTACACAGCATTTCTTGATGGAGTGAAACTGAATGAATTTGTTGACACTAATCCGAATGGTACATTGACCATTACTGCTGCACAATACTTAACCAAGGGAAAGCATAATGTTTCAATCCATGTCACTTCAGCAATGATTCCTCATTTAAATGACACCAAGGAATTTGCAAGTCAAGAGGTAATAGGGGGTCTCAATATACAACTGCCTTTCCGAGGATCCAACTTCTTACCATCTCATGCCTTGCAAAACCTGAGTTTAAGTTTGCAAACAGGATCAAACTTTACAGTAAATATTGATTTTGGTGATAATAAAAGACAGGACTTTCAGGAACACAACACTCCAGGTGCTTTCAGTAAAACATACCCAAATACCTTCACAACACCCAGAGAAGTGACAATTAATGTTAATGTGTCAAATCAAATCAGCAGTGCTAATTGGTCGAAGACCGTTGTCATTGAAACAGAAGTGCAATATGCCAAAATCAGCATGAACAACATTTCTTCACCAGACCAGACAGCCAAACTGCAGTTCTCCCTGCAAAGTAGCAGCTACATTCCAACAAACGCACAGATTAAAGTATCATGGGGAGATGGAGGTAACACTGCGGCACCTTACACACCCAATGGATTTGGTTTCTTTGAGTTGCCTCACACATATCCAACAGACGGATACTATGTTGTGAATGTCACTATGTTCAACAATGTCAGCACTCAGACATTTAGACAGACTATTCGAGTTGGCCAAGAGATTTTCAATTTGACAATTCAGTCCTTAGGATACGTCTTGACCAACTATCCCATAATGTTCAGCTTGAATGTCGCTCAAGGATCATTGTTGAATTATACGATATGGTTTGCCGATGGAGCAGTAGAGAAACACAATATTATGAGATCAGCTCCCAATGCTATGTTGACAATATCACATGTTTATAATGCTGTCGGTAATTACAATTTCACCGTGAAAGCAGAGAACATGTGGAATTTCGTGATGTTGGTGCATTTACCACCAGTTGCCGTCCAGGATCCTGTGAAACAATTGACTCTCTCTGTTACCTCACCAACCATACCCAACCAGTTTGTTTACATATCTGTGTGGGTTTCTCAGCTTGGTACAGGCACGTGCTTTCTTCTCAAATTTGGAGACAATTCATCAATAGTATTTGGAGGAAACAATTGTCAAACTGAACCCCAGTATTCAGGCATTCCTTGGACATACCACATGCAAAAACTCTTCTCGACCACTCACGCTTACAACTCCTTGGGAAGTTACATGGTGACCGCTGAAGCGAAAAATAAAGTGTCAAAGGAAAAGGCCACGAGGGAGGTGATCGTTAAATCAACACTTTGTGAAAAACCAACTGTCAAATTTGTTGGCTTAGCTAGGACATTAAGAGCTGCCATCATCTTCCCAAGAACAGAGACAATCATACTGAAAACATCAGTCAGAAGCAACTGTCCTGGCCATGATAAATCTGTGTATGACTGGCAGGGGTTCTTTGTCTATCCTAACTCAACTAGCACTGCTGAATACTTGTCGAGGACACCTGTAATACGAGGTAATGGTAGTTACCTCAGGATAGAGAAAATGAACCTTACTGTAGGACATTACAAGATGGTCCTCAAGGTGAACCCTATTGCTGACCCTCTTCTCATAACAATCGAAGGGGGATACTTGGAGATTAGAAAGATGCCACTGAGAGTCAATTTAATCGGCGGACATGCGAAGACTGTTGGATATGGTCACAGTCTAATAATGAATGCCTCTAAGTCGAAAGATCCCGATATGCCACATTTAGGAACAACTGGTATGAACTTCTCATGGACTTGTACCATTGTGAACAATCCCCAACAACCCTGTCCTTACCAGCTTTCACAACTACCAAATTCAGATACCCTCCAGCTACCAACTACCGGTCTGGTTCTACACAATTCCTACAGTTTCACGCTGAATATCTCCAAGGACACCCGACACAGGGTTTTCACTCAAGTGGTCACTGTGGCCGAATCAACCAAGAATGATCTCCTCATATCGTAAGTTTGCTCAACCTTCCTACTTTATTGTGCTTGAACAAGACTCTGTGGATATTTAATTATGCGTATCAGTAATATATATTCCTTTAACAAACGTGTCAATATGTACAATGGCTGGGGATTTTTTCGAAAATATGAATAATGTTTTCCACAAATAGCTATATCTTTGGAGAGAAAATATCACTTGCAATCTGCATTGCATTAAGGATCACTTTCTTACATGTAAAAATGTAACAAAATTCCTGAACATTGAATGTGAATTGTATGCAATTGTGTTAAAAACTGATCATGTGTTTTAAACATGAATACAATCAACACATTTACAAAAAAAATTGTACATAGCAGCATCCAAAGTTTACAAAACAGTAAAAACAACATCAGGCATAGTCCAACATGGAAGAGGAGCCTACTGCATAGTGTGCTTACTACTATAGTGTGCTTATACATGATCTTTGATAAACACTTATCACTTTTTTTTCAAGCCCCATTCTGAACAGTGAGGGCATTTTGAATCCTGACCTCCCTTTCAAGATCAAGGCTGAGTGCTCCACCTGCAGTCCTGGGGTCCTCCCCAACTATGAATGGGAAGTTTGGGAGGAAGATGGGAACAACAACTTGACTAAGCTTCCAAACATCCCAACTACAACTGGTGAGGACACGGTTATTTTTTGTTTTCTCCCGCGTTTTACAAAATGTAGAGAAGTATAGACAACTTTGACCAATTTCCTTAGAAATTGTCATAGGTACTGAAAAGTAATGTCTGTAATTGATATATTAATTATACTACAATATTCTAATAAAAATACAAATAAACTATTTCAAGTTTTCCATGATGATATTATTTTGGTTCATATTGAGGTCTCTATTGATTCAGGTCTGAATGTAGAGTACCTGGCCATATCTGGAAATGCCCTCAAATCTGGCAAGAAGTACCGAATCAGGTTGAAGTCCAATGGCTCTTACGTGGAATTCCCTGTTCAAGTGAACGCCAGGCCTTATGGTGGAAATTGCAGTGTCAACACTAAACTTGGTGAGTTTAATCCAAATTATTATACAGAATCTGCCAATTAAATTGAATGACAGTAATATAATTTTCATTGCTCTCGATTTGCGTTTGACATTGTAGTAATTGAGGCTTTAAATAGAAAGAACATTGATGATGCTTTATGCAAACATGCTATGGTTGTAGGTACTGTTCGGCGACATATGTGCTACTTATGAATTAGGTCTCTCACTTTTACTGCATATCTTTTATTGGAATAAGACTAAATTAGGCCAAAACTGTGTAATACAAGAAATAATTTTGCTGACTGCTATACTCCTTTCATTTCTGAATTAAATTATCTTGAACCAACATTTTCCGTATGCTGTACTTATCATGCACCTTTGGCAGAACTTTCCATGCCCAGGTGATCATGGTCTTATTATGCCATGTTCCAAATCTTCATTTCTTACAATACTCTTTTTTTTATTTATACTTTACTCGTAACATGTCTGGTAAAAGGCATTGTTCTCTGAGGAGAAGAAGTGATGTACATACGTATAATTTGTTTCCTCCAAGGAATTGCGTACGAAACATACTTCATCATTAGTTGTGTGGGATGGTTGGACGAAGGCTACAGGGAGGATACCAACCCACTGGTAGATAATCAAACACTAGTAGTCCTTGAATATGAAATCTTTTATGAACTGACGGGGGACAAATTAGGCATATTTTTTGTGGAAAATGGCGCTGGTAGTGATTTTCAAAGCAAGCCCCACCAATTCCGCCAAGGTTACTTCTCGAACGATTACAAGGTCAATGTGATTGTGACTGTTAAGGATGTCCGCTCGACAAGGACACGACTTGTCATTCCCGTTCAGGTAGGTACACGCTTGTCATCCATTTTCAATTATAAAAGCATGATACAGGATATAGATTGAAATACTTGGCAATTGATATACATTACATGATTATTAATTCATGCTACTTTCGTACTTCCATCAATTATTGGTGTTTTGGATGTTTTATGTTTGAAATAGGTAGTTCCTACAACAAAAGCCACGACAGATATTATCTCAAGTTCCCTCTTCCAAGACCAGCGGGATAAAGGGGACTTGAGGTCTGCTATTCGCACTGGTCTGGAATTCCTTACGATGATGAGTGATAAGGTGAGAAGGACTAGATATATGGATACTTAAGACTTTGAATATAGTATACAAATATTGACTGGTGATGAGGGCAACAGTTCAATCTGTTTGACCCGAGGGAGTGATAGTCACCTACAGTTTCTTTTTTTTTCTTTTTTAATTTTTGTTCTTTTTTTATTTTTTGAAGTACTGTTGACTGGGCAACCATAAGGCATGAACTGTTGACCAGTCAACAGTACCCTACTGTCGACCAGTCAACAGTACCAAATGTACTGTTGACTGGTCAACAGTTGCTTTGCTGGGTCATCAGCCATTTCTGACTCATATCATGTGACCTCACTTCAGCCAATCAGAGAAGAGCTTACATCTGTGAGGTGCTATAATATAGTATATACACGTAGTATATTGTATGCTCTTCATTCTTCAGCTTGGTAGGAAAAGTTATAACCTGTAGCTGGTTGTTTGGATATATCTCAATTTTCTTCCTTAATAAAGAATATGTTTATCAGAAAAAGCCTATAAGTCTCTCCCAATGAGGGTTATCAATAAGAACGACAATTTCCTAGTATAGTATGGTTTGTGGGAACATTGCAAATGACAGACTTTTATTGCCAAAAAGGCGATGATGAGATGACAATAACAGCAACCTATCAATGGTGAAATTATATGCAGCTTAGATTACAAAGCAATGGGATTCACACAAATCTGTTTTATAACTTCTGCAGGTCACTAATGTAATCTCTGGATATGGAGAAGGCAACAGTGTCGAGGAGGGTTCTTGCACAGCTGGTAATCCTTTTTTAATATCCCAAGTTATAAATTTGAATAAGACCACCTTTTTTAAATTAACATTGACTGAGCTGTTTCATTCCAGGTGTAAAGTTCACACCAGGCTCTAATGAGACACGGATCATGCAAAATGTAAGTGATGGTCTATACCATGCATATACACTCTGATATATACTTGACAATGTACAAAATGCTGATATTGTTTCATTTTGAGTAATGAGTAGAGATCAAAACAATAGAGAGCAGGAATTCTTATAACTCTTAACCTCAGATTATCAACTATAATGAGAGGATGGTCACAGGCAGTCGTTGCGGCTACAAATAAAGTTGACAGCCACAGCAGGGCTGGAAGTGCTATGGTTGCTGGTTGATGAGACATACGTGTTACTTTTGAAAGCCAATGAACTGAGATCAAATTTACTTTTCCGAGCTGAAAATATCATGCAGAATTTTGAGGATGTGATGCTGTGTGCAATCCCAAAAATTAGTGCTTTTGTCAAATTGCTTTCAAGGTGCTGGATGATGTCATCGAATTTTTGGGCAACTATTCCAGCCGGATAGAAAGCCCTTCAGACATTGTGGCTGCCGCCCAACTTCTACTTGCTTTTGTCCCAAATATGGACATTGTCACCTTTGAAACTAAGGTAAACAGTTCAATATTTCAAGAACAAAAACCACTGAAATTATGTCAATAATTTGACAACCTGTTGTTATTTGATAAATTGTTGTTTTTTTTTACAATACAGTATAAAACTATGGATGCGGTTCTCGCCCTTGCAAGTCGAGCTGTTTTGGGCATCAACTCCAGTGTTACTGACAGGGAAAGGATGACGGTGGCAAAAGGTGCATAATAATTTCTTTTCCCCACTTTTATTGCATTTAAAGACATCATAAAACAAGTGAGTCCTTTTTGCGTATGCACTTAAAAGACCTATAATATGGATTACCAGTCAACCAGGCGACAGACAACCAGGCGACATCACTACCAATTGGGCGACAACCATCCAGGCGACACACCACTACCAACCAGGTGACAAGTTTTGACCAGCCAGGCGACAACAAGTACCAACTAGGTGACAGATATTTTGAGTGACATACCAACTAGGTGACACGCATTCCCGAATCTAGGCGACAAACTGTAATTCCACATTTCCAGGTGTTTCAGACAAGAAAAACCTCCAAAGACTAGGTGACAGATTATCGCCCATGAACCATGCAGTCCTGCCACCTATGGATAATTTTAGAGCTCTTTAGATCTCAATTATCTTTATCAAATAACAGTCAAAATGTATTTAAAAGATCCTGAATCTCAATATTTCAATGGAATAAAGTATTTGTATTCATAATTCCAGTTGTGTATCAGTGCAAACAATAAATTCCAAGGCAGAAAAGCAAAACGTCCCCTGGCTATAAATGTGCAATCTCAGAACTTTGTCAACATCCTGCAGAATGGACCAGAGAGAACTCTGAAATCTAAATGGACTTAAAACATGTCGCCCAGTGAATTAAAAGTACTTGTTGCCTAGTGCAAAAGCTTGTTGCCTGGTTAGAAGTGTTTGTCGTCTGGATGGAAGTACTTTGTCGCCTGGATGGAAGTGTCTGTCGCCTGGATGGAAGTGATAAGTGATTCTCTAATTTTCTGTAGCCTAGTTGGTAGTGGTATGGTGTCGCCTGGTTGTCTGTCGCCTGGTTGTCTACACACCATAATATGTCAGAGAAACACATATGGGCCCATGACTGGAGAAGTTGAAATTTTTGTCTACTGGAGTGAAAGTAATTTCTTGAATTTAAATGTGGGTGAAAGCACAGTAAAGGCCTCAATTGCGTTTTGGTCAGATAAAAGTAAATTTAGGGTCCTAGAAACCAATTTCTGACCTAAAGAAGAAACAGTGCAGTATCTAAGCTTGATCAACAAGTAAATCTGAGAAATTTAGGCATTTTCCATGAGCATACAATTAAAACCATGCTCTGGGCAGGCCTTTAAAGTGGGTATAATTTGTCAATTTTGGCATGTAACCAGTGGCCCTTTTTCCGAAGCACCGTCTATTGCAGCAATGCTGTAGCCTAATATTTAGTTAACATTCTGCCAGTGACATTATCTGTTTACTGTACCTCCCTGGCCTTCTGTAGTGATCATTGGCTGACTTTTCAATATGATAATTATGGCAGCCATGGCGTCCAAAGGAAAGGTCTGCTTGTAACCATATTTTTGCAAATTTACAGTCAGGGGTTCAAAAGGCTGGCTGGAGGGTATT
The DNA here is from genome assembly GCA_026936325.1 of Platynereis dumerilii. NCBI lineage: Eukaryota > Metazoa > Annelida > Polychaeta > Phyllodocida > Nereididae > Platynereis > Platynereis dumerilii. The sequence continues at coordinate 78,021,233 of JAPTHN010000002.1, read as the reverse complement.
TTTATGTAATAATTAGCCAAATTTGGTGCTTTTGCCTAGATATGATATTGGTTTAATGAATTTCAGCAAAAAAATTCCAATGGCCACTGATGATTGTAAGATACAAGAAGCTTTAATAGCTAAAATCGATGTCTGTCCATTACGTCCACCACTGATTTTTTGGTAATTTAAATGAATTGAAGACCAGCTAACACGTCAACTGAGATGGAAATGCATGTCTATCTCTCTCTGCCTATGTATGCAACTGAAAAATTAAAAAACACAATGAATTTAACTTATACGCTGGACACCAGGCTAAAAAGTGTAAATGTCCGTCCATTACATCCACAAAATGTTTAATTAGTCTGGGGACTGATGTTTGGAGGTCTGGTATGTCACAAATAAAGCAGGGATACCATGTTTAATGACAAATTCAGATTATTTTAGTGAATGCTGACAAGGCTCAAAAGTTGAATTGTATCACAGTTCATCCAAACTGTCCATATAATATCTGCGAAAACTGTTGAAAAGCCAATGGTCCATTTCAGCAGAAAAAACTGGATTTTCATGGAACTTTCATAATGTAGTTCATGGCAGCCCAGCAAATACCTGTCTTGATTTATTAGACTTGTAAACATAATTCTATATTCTACACATTATTAGGTTCAAAATGATGTACTACACTTGCACTTCTGATGAAAATAATTCTTAGGTCATAGACTCATAGGGGCCAAATATTGAGGCGCTTACTGTGCTTTCACCCTCGTACAAAAAACTAAAGAACTTGTGATCAATTTTAGAAGATCTGAAAATGTATATGACCATCTTGTGATCAATGATGAGGTGGTTGAGCGAGTAAACCAGTACAAGTATCTTGGTACGCTAATTGACAACAAGCTCTCCTTCGAAGAAAATGTTAATGTCATTTATAAAAAGGCAAATTCCAGACTATATTTTCTGAGGAAACTTTACCATCTAAAAGTCGATACAACAATTATGAACTTATTTTATACATCTGTAATTGAATCTGTGATTAGCTTTGGTATTGCCGTTTGGTTTGGCAATTGTACTGTAGCCTCAAAAAAGAAATTGTGTAGGATTATTAAACATGCTAACAAACTTGGTGTCAATGTATCAAAACTCTGGAATATTTGTATAGATTTTATGTAACTCAAAGAACTATTCTGAACTAAGGTTATAAGATCGGATGTGAACCATCCATTGCACCATATATGTGTTGCCTCCTAAGATCAGGCATACGATTAAGAGCAAATCCAACCAGAACTGTCAGATATAATATGTCTTTTGTTCCTGCTAGTATCCGATTGTTCAATAACCAGTAACTTGTCTTATTATTATTACTACTATTATTGTTTCATGTACTCATTTGATTTTTCGTTTTGTTTATATCGTTTGCACGTTTATATGTGTAATTGTCAAAACAAATTTCATGTATTTCATGACAATAAATTCTTATCGTATCGTATCATATCTTCTGATATCAAAGGGTATCTTATTCACTGACACGTGATAATGACTGCATGTGACATTAAAAATTGTTATGTGTAGAATAAAAAATACGTGCAGGGGTCTTTTTTTCAGGGTTGCTAACTGGAGCATATGCCTTCCTAGAGTCTGTTGGAGACACGCATAAACCTGCAGATCCAGATTTAGGATTCTTGGAGGAAGACATTGCTCCCTGGGTGAAGGAGAACAGGACGATTGAAGCTAGAGAAGCAGCCAGGAGGGACCATGAGAGAAAGAGGCACTTGGTGAGAAATAATTAACAGTACATTCGTTATGAGAAATTTTTTTTTTTTTTAATCTTTCTCCATCCAACTTTTCAATACTTCATGGTGAAAATGAAGCAACTCCGTTGCTGGAAATAAAGGGTTGAAAAATACCTTGAGTGAATTGTTGTATTTAGATAGTTGCACTTTTAGTAATTACTTCAGAAAAGTTTTAAAACATACAATTTCAGGCACTATCTATACACAAGCTTGACGATGTCAGACCCCGAGTGACAAGGACAATGACTTCAGGATTGGTACCTGGAGAGAGACCCACCGTTGTCACAACAGAGTTTACAACTTACATCGTTGAAAGAGTGAAACCAAGTGGACTATCTAAAAAAAATTACTCCGCTCTTTTGACTTCTTATGTTCTTGGTGATATGAGCGATCAATATGGAGTAAACCAGGCAGAGACCGTGGACCTTGAGGTAAAGGAAGGGAAATGTTATTAAAATCTACATTTTAACCCTGTGCTAATGATGTGTAGAGCTATCCTATTTTCCGCTGTTCTAAAGAGTTACATTTCATAACCTCCAAATGTTTTTTTGCACAGATTCTAGCGTATCAACACCAACTATTGAAGTTCGCCAACTCTTCGTGCAAATCAAAAATGCAACTGTCCAGCTTGACAATGTACAACTCTAATGGAACTTTGAATCATGTAAGGGGCCTTAAAAATCCAATTAAAATCAGCACCAAAACTGAAGCACCACCTGCAAATCCAACTGCCATGACAAGCAGCATGATGGTGGATGGACTTCACTTCAGAAGAGTGGATCTGATGGAAGATGTCAGTAATTTAAAAGTACTTGTGACGATAAACCAGCGCACAAATATGACGTACTACGTCAAAGGTCACGGCTTCCCGAATGAATCTCATTACGATGTGACCGGAGTCCTGAACCTTGATGATGCACAGACCAACGGGATGTTCTCCGACACTATTTGGATTGACATGCAGCCTTTTTCCCCAAATGAGAATTCATCTACTGTCCTCTATTTTGCTTTTGATGTCAATGGTAAGTAATGAACTTTGACATACCTCGTGGCTTTTCATGTTTTCATGTCTGACAAAATAAAATGAAGCAAAGCCTTAATATACTACTTTAAGGACAATAAGCCTCATATCAGGTTAAAGAGAGCAATCTGGGAAGTTGTTGAATTATGTTCTTGTTCTTTACTATCAGATACAAAACCTGGCTTGTCATTTGACTTCCAAGCCTTTGCATTGGATTGTATATACTGGAATACTCTGAACTTGGAGTGGGAAAATGATGGATGTAAGGTCAGTACAAAGCAATGACACAATTTCATGTTGTAGTCAAGCCAAAAAAGAAACTTAGTGTGAGAACATCTCAAATTCAAGAGTCACATCTAAAGATAGAATTTGTATGACAATCATACGTTTCTTTCTTGTAATTCCAGGTATCGCCAGCAACGTCAACGACTGAAGCGCAATGTCTCTGCAACCACGCCACAACATTCTCCAAGAACTGGTTTGTCCCACCAAACAAAATTGACTTCAAGACTGTCTTTGCCAAGTTCAAGAATATAGGAAACAACTTGGCTGTATTGCTTACCGTCATCATACTGTTTGTCCTCTATGTCATTTTGAGCATTATAGCAAGACAGATTGACAAGGATGATATTCTTAGGGTAAGTAAAATCGTGGTTTGGTTGAAGTCTCCCCTCAGTGGATTTTAGAATAAAAATTCAAGCCATACATAAAGTGCAATGGTCAGTAATGAACATCACAAGTTGGTCTCATCTTAAATAACATAAGTAATTCACCAAGAATATTAACTACCAGCTACATTTTCTTGGGCAATTCCATCAGGAATTTTAAAAAACATGGGTTTTAAAATTGATTTAAAAATTGATCTCGTCTTTACGTGTCAATCTGAATATATGTCTTTTAAAATGGGCAATATAGTTTGTTTGTGTTTTACGCCTCAGCAGTACCTCACAGAATGTATATAATGAAACGTGGGCAGGAGCCTTGTGGCCAACTTAGGAACCATTGTGTTGTTTGAATGTACTAAACAGAGGTATGTGGATGATATATTTCTGCAATTGATTTCAGTGGGCAGCTTTACCCCTGACTGACAACACCCTGCATGACTCCTACCATTATGAAGTGACCATCTACACAGGACTGAGGAAAGGAGCGGGAACTAGGTCAAAGGTCTTCTTTGTGGTCACAGGAGAACACAACCAGACTGAAGTGAGGGCCTTGGAGGATGGTAAAAGAAAGGTGTGCACTTATTCTTTATTCAAATTTGGGTAAATAGTATTTCAGGATTTTAATCAATTGCATGCTGTTCATGAAATCAGATTTTAAGAAATTAATCCATTTCTCTTAGACCCAGAAACCTTCAAAATGCATTTTGCAATCTACTACTTTCATGAAACTGACTAACTTTTGTTGGATGTACCTTCATAGGGTCATAGCATCTTCACAAAATATCAGGTTTCAATGAATTGAACTATTAATCATTTCACTTGGGATCATGTTAGAAAAATACAATATTTTAAAGCATAGGACTTCAATGATAATATTTTTAAACTAAAAACTATCTCACTTTTAATTTTAAAACATTCTTGTCATTTCTCTAGTGCATCGACAGAGGCAGTATACTGCGCTACATCCTGAGCGTGCCGGGCCCTCTTGGTCCCTTGGAGTATGTCACGGTTTGGCATGACAATTCTGGGGAAGGAGGAGAAGCTTCTTGGTACCTGGACAGTGCTGTCATCAAGGATCTTCAGACTGATGAAAAGTAAATGCAATATTGATTCTGATGATAATTGAACATCGTTACTCTATATTGTCATGTTTTTTTGGAGTCTAAAACTGGAGCAAGGTGACTCAAAAACTTCTTCAGTTCAGTCAGCTGAAGAAGTTTGTGACACTGACCAAATTTGAAATTTCCGGCAGCACCAGTTTTAGAATCCAACAAGATAACTTTCACACAAAGTATTTATTTACTTTTTAATTGCACTAAACCGTTCTAAATTATTCATGGCACGTATTGAACAACTTGCTTAAAAAAATTGCAACAATTCAACCTAATAATTATGGTGAATTATTGGTCATTTTCTGCCAGACTACTTCTCTGAAGACTCTTGTCATAAATAAAAACTTTTCTGTATAATCTGCTGCAACTGTTGCAAGAATTCCATATAGGCTTTCAGATATTGCAACTTCAATCCATATGGAATGTTGTCAGGAAGGCAACTCAAAAATAAAAATCTGTCCTCAATTTTGTCTGGCAGATCGGTTTTCCTTTGCGGTCGATGGTTGGCTGTGGATGAAGATGATGGACTGATAGAGAGAACTATTCCAGCTGCAACTGAAGAAGACCTGAGGGCATTCGGCCATCTCTTCATTTCCACAACTAAACACGACATGTTTGATGCTCACATCTGGTTGTCCATTGTGTCAAGACCGACTCGGTCACACTTCACTCGGGTACAGAGGTTAGCCTGTGGGGCTTCCTTGCTCTACTTGACCATGATTGCAAACGCGATGTTCTACAGAGCAGACCAAAATGTTCAGGGTCCTAAACAGGTGTGTGGAAGAATTGAAACTAAGACATTTCACGCAGAAGCTAACATGTTTGATTTCAGTGGTACTTTAGGTTAGAGATCCATGCATGAGGCTCTGGATGGGGGATGTGAGGGACAGGGAATTCTAAATTAAAATGGCCAAGGGACATGGGGGGGACATAGAACCCCATCCAGAGCTGAGGGAGAGGTAACTCAAAATTCAATTAGAAAATTGCAAAAGGACTGAGAAATTCAAAAGCAAAATTTCCAAGGCACAGAGAGACGCTATAACAAAACAACCCAAGTCAGGGTCACTGAGTAACAGTATCACGAGCTGTGGTGTGAATTAATATCACTCGAGCCCGCAGCGAGTCATATTGTACGAAGTGCCCTGATGTGCGGTTGTTTGTATCACCTGGTTTTACCTCAAATTTTCAGTTATAAAGAGGGACTATTTTCTGCCATTACAAAAATGTGACGTCCCCATGTATGGAGCAACAATGGACATGACGTCACAATCCCATTATTCTGGCCCTTGTTTGGTTTGTGACATCGTCAGGCAGCTGAAATGCTGGTGATGTCATAACCATTGTTAAAAAATATCGCCCTTGAAGGGTGGTATTTTTTACAATATCATAGGCCCTGATATTTTGACTGTAAACAGTGATATTCACAACCAACCAGGTGATAAAAACCCCCATCCAGAGCCTCATGTATATACGAAACACTAGAAAGACTGCATTTCATAAACATAAACCAGTAGATTTTTTCTGCAGTTATAAGCCACTTCTGAGTCTTTGCTTCTTCCTTCAGCTGTAAATGATCACTACAAGTTGAATCGGAGTCTGTCTCTTCCATGTTTCAGATAGTTCGTTTAGGACCATTTGTTTTCACTCCTCAACAAGCTTACATTTCCTTGGTGAGCACTTTGATCATCCTTCCAGTGAACATTGTCATCATCACATTGTTCAGAAAAGCCAAGCCTAAATTGAAAAACGACCAATATGTGTCAAACCTAGTCAGGTAAGTTATAAAACTTAAGATATTTTTACTGATAACTTTCCACTTTTCGCATGTCAGATCCTGATAAAAATACTAAGGCCACACATAATTGATCTTTAGCTTCTCCTCTCGAGGCTCTTTTTCTTAGGTCGGTCGGTAGGACGAAAAAAAAAAAAAGGAAATCTCAATTTTTTTTGTTGCCTTAAATCAGAATTTTCATGGGTCGGTCGGTCGAAAAAAATAAATAAAAAAAGTCAAGTTCTGCATGCTGCCAAAAAAAAGATTTTGTACAATTTTTGGATCAGCCAGAATGACAGAAAAGCAAAACTTTGGAACGTGGTTTTTAGGCACATCATGCAGTTGGCTAGTGTCAACGAATTGTAGTTGGATGCACAGGGCGGGATCTTATATCTTGCTTGTGCCCAACAATGCCAGGAGTTTCCTGCTGGCTAACCTTAGCATTGTTTAGAAACAGTGTGGTGGCTCCAAGTAGCTGAAAAAAAAAACAATGATGTCTGTCCTAGGTATTTGACAGGCGCCTGGATTTTGACAGAACATAGCCCCACTGATCAAAATCTGACCTGGTGATTGATGCAAACTTGATCAGGATCCTTTCAATGTGTGTCATAAAGTTTCATGAGTGAATTGGTAGATAAGGCTCCTTCCAAGAGAGCTGAAAAGTCAAATGTGACATTGCACCATGCATGCATGCATGCTGCTGTGGCTGCAACTGACACATGCTGAATAGGCTCAAATAATTTAACCTAGCTTCCACAGGTATGCTCCTACCAAAAGGAGGAAATTCCACTAAAGAAGAAGAAGAAGAAGCTGCACTAACCTTTGGAATGTGTTTATTTGCTGATTGATTCATTAATTGCTTATAATTGCTTAATATCTAGGCATGATTCAAAGCATATCAAGGTAATCATATTAGCTTAAATAGGCCTACTGATAAACCCAAATGTGCCAATATTTTCTTTAAAAAATCTAATTGGGCCCACTGCAGTTATCAAATGCTGTGTAACTTTTCCCCAATTATTCATATCTGATACAGTTTGTTTGGTATAAAATCACTTCATTCAGTACCCCATCACTGGTGCTGGTAGACAACTTAATTGGCACCATGAATTATAGAGGGAGCCACTCTGACTGTCTTTGGCTCTCATGACCGAGGTGCCACCAAGAGTTTAACTGACCTGATTTTTAGTCATTTTACAAAGCAATATGATGTTAAAATTAGAGTTAGCACCTAGAATTTAGTATGAAATACCATATTGATGAATAAAAAGTGAAATTTTGGCAATAGCCAGAGAGGAAGTAATGATGCAAAAGTGACCTCAAAATGGGTGAAATAACTGATGTGGGATGCACATAAACTGGTTGAAAGAGAGAAACTCTTTGCACTTTTTTTTTCAAGTGCCATTCAGGTAAGCTTGGTGTGGTTTCTATGGTCGGATTTTGCATCAGATCAGGTAAGGTCGGCGGTCGGCCAAATAAATAAATTGGTAAGTGGTCATTTTTTACCGAGGCTGGAAGCCTCTGGTCTTGTAATAAGCATCAGGCTAGGCCAATTAGGATAGTTTCTATCGACACTGCTCTTCGTCATTTGCGCCTCTAACACCAAGAGTACACATATTCACGAGTACAAGAACTATTTTGTCATTTATTTGTCACATTCCTGCCATGTTGTGGTGCTGCTTTTCTTCGGCCTTTTAAAAAGGCCGCCACTTCCACAAATGTGACACACTTTAGGCCAAGCCAAATTGCACAATACGGGTGGTTGAAGACGCCTACCTTTGCCAATTGAATACACTGGCTACGTACAAATGTTCCGGTCACAACTTGGTCCGTAATCTTTTTGTGACACAAGCTTCGTACACGTGCAATTACACACCTCTAACATCCTTACAAACGTTTATTTCCAACTTGCCTCTGAGCGAAAAATCTACTACGCGCATTCTCGCCATGTTTACAATTTCGAAGTGCCCGGATGTGCATCTTCGCACCAAAAACGTGATTGCCGTGGAACTAGGTCAGCGTGACCTAATTCTCGGCCTCACTTTTCCTTGCCATTATACTGCAATAGCAAACTTGCTTGGCCACAAAACACCCCAATCCTAGGCCCTACACCCTCTAGAATAATTCGTAATCCTCAAAACACTCTTTTTTGTGCAAAAACTTTACTTCCTGTCTTGCCGATTTTTGGCCAATCAAATGCCAGCATGGCTTGTTGGGAATGATTCTTGGTTCTCCCTGGACTCCGAAAATAGATCTTAGCACTGCAGCCTAATTTTTTCATGGCCAATGGCACCTGATATGACAGCCAACTCAATTTAACTCATATCATTACGAGACAAACCAACTAGGTGACACCTGTCACTGCTGTCAGTACCAACTAGGTGCCAAGAAATTGGAAATCTCATACCAGTGCAAACCGGGTGACAAGCACTTCCAACTAGGTGACACATCACATTTACACAGCACTTCCAACTCCCCCTGTATCCTCCACTGCCCAATACTGCAACAGATACAGCCGAGGTTTAATGTGATTTGCACGATATTTTTTTATTGGTCGGCAGAATTTCTCTTGTGTCGGCGGGTCCACGAGGCTAAAGATCAATTAAGTGTCGCCTAATAAGCGTTTAGATCTCATATTACTATGCTCATTTTTCTTATAGCAATGAAACAAAAACTGCTTGGAAGGAGAAAGAACAGAACCAGTGGGGCAACTGGGGATATTACGATGGTGTAAACATGGCAATGGAAGGAAGAGAAAAGACTGACTTTTCCTACACCACACCTTCGGAACTTTGTTCTGAAGCGTCAACTTCAAGAGACGATATGCCAATCCTTGGCAGTCCAAAACATACTGCGAAAGCTCAAGCTCCAGCATATGTGATCGATGGAATCCCATACTACCCAACAATGCCTCTTGAAGACGAAACGCCATCAACCGAAGAAAGAAGTGACAGAAAGAAACCGTTCATGCTTCCCCACTGGGTCATCTACATCGCATGGACTCTGTCTCTCCTCTCCATCTTTGGATCGGCATTCTTCGTAGTCCTCTACAGTCTCCAATGGGGAAAAGACAAGTCTGAAGAATGGATGACAACATTTTTCCTATCCTTCTTCCAGTCTGTCATGGTAGTCCAGCCTCTCAAGGTAATTGGATTTGTTCATTCTACAAATTTATTTTATATTTTCAAGTTTGATGATATAAATTTGTGCCCTTATCTGTTAACAAAAATGATGGAACAACCGAATGTTATCAATTGGCATTTATTTAGCATTCAAGTTCCAGACATGATTTTTGACGAGCCAACAAGTTGTCTCGATACTCCTTACAGTACTTAGTCTGAATCCATATGTTGACTTTGTTTTGCTTTCGCTTTGGAAGTTAAAACCAAGTTTGACATCTTCCGCCATGAAGCAAGATTTACATGACTTTGCCTATACATAACACTCTCCTTTCACTTTTCCAGGTCCTTTTCATCGCATTCTTGATCACTCTCATCTTCCGAAGACCTCATGATGATGAAGATGAAAATTACGAGACCCGACCCAAACGAGATGAGGAGTTCCTTCCTAATCGAACCAACATCACTCATTACAAGGACCTCTGGACTTACGCTGGTAAATATTCCAGATATCTCCCAGTATTTCAGATGTCTTACAATTCGTAATCACATAATCTCTATATCAAGTCACATTTCATATGAGATGAGTTAACTGCAGCAAAGCACTCACTTTTGTTACAAAATGTCTAAATTTGTTATTCTCACTTCAGCCCACAGAAAACCTTACCAAGTGGACCCAGGCCACGCTGAAATGCTTGACAGGATGAGAGCGAGACGAGCAACACAATTACGAGCTTACGCCATCACAAAAGAGATCATCGTTTACTGCATCTACCTCCTGCTCATTTCTACCATGGCTTATGATAACCAGGATGTCAATGCAAACAGGGCTTACGAACACTTCAATGATATGTTTGTCTACAACTCCATGGACAGGGTAATAAGTTGTGTCATGTTCTTCTTTCCAATCTTGTCATGATGATCTTTAACAGTGATGTAGTATATGAAGAATATGTTGTTGAGTCTGCCGATGATTACACATATTTGCTAAGATCGATGTTTCTCTGTCTTAAAGCATATCAGAATGGAATTCTTTTGAAATTTATTGTACCCAAGTCTGTGATTGTACATATACCATTGGTTTTGGATACACAAGGTCCGAACTCAACTTTTCAGCCACATGTAAGGTACAACAGCTATTTTATCACATTGAAGGAGACTGTCTTGATGCACATTCTAACTGACCAACTACCTGATGGTACGATACAATGAAGACATCATTTTGGCAAAATCAATGTTAAATTCCTGAAAGGCAAACTCTACATCCTATTGAATTTCGTTTACAGTTGCCTTGATAAATTGATTTTGCCTCGTCAATATAATTATAGGTTCACTCGATGGCAGAATTCTGGAACTGGACTGAGACAATTTTCATCCCAAGGATGCATGCTGATTACTGGTACAATGGACAACCTGTGCACTGGAGAGACACTTACCTCACCTACGATTACAACTCCTTCAGAGTTGGTGCTCCACGTTTCCGACAGATTCGCACTGCTTCCAGCGCAGGATGCAAAGTCCACCCGTCTTTGAAAAGTTTTATCGACAAGTATGCTTTGTTTTATTTGGCCGTTCTGTTAATCTTTATGTGCCCACTTCTGCTAGACTGGTTACTGTGGAATTATCCATTAATGAGCCACATGGTGAACAAGCTTTGGAGAACTGCTTCTCAATATATTTCTGCTGTGATTGCAAATTTCAATTTCTTCTAAAGAAGCTATTGAATGACTTTTAATTCATGTATTAGTGCTGACACAAGGTGCTATTTGTCCTTTTAATTTCATATTTTCTTCTTTTTTTAATCAATAGTAGTCCTGGTATGACCTACAATATTTTTATTTATACCTCCAGATGCTATGACTCGAGTTCATCAAACGACAAACATTTTGCTCCCGGATGGAAGACGCTGAACACTTCAGTCAACAGACCAACCCCTTGGACGCATCAGAGCGCCTTCAGTCTGATGACTTTGCCTTACGTTGGCCGGGTTGGTTCTTACAGCGGGGGAGGATATGTTGCCCAACTTGGACGATGGCCTCAGCAATCCAAAAGTGTTATCGCTGATTTGAAGAAACACTCATGGACAGACAGATTGACCCAAGCCGTATTTGTTGAATTTGTTCTCTACAATCCTAACACCAACCTCTTCACAGCAGCTCGGTTGGCGTTCGAGACACCCGGTTCGAGTGGAGTTATCACCCAACACTTACAAACCAGAGTTCTCCGATTGTATCCTTATGTTGGGGCTAAACTGCTCTTCAGACTCCTCTTGGATACAGCAGTTCTCATTTTCACCATAGTCTACATGGTAGCACAGATAAAACTCATGAAGAAGATGAAGTGCCAATATCTAAAGACGTTCTGGAATGTTTGGGAATGCATCAACATTTCAGCTTTCATTGTGACTGTGGGCATGTATGCCTTGCACTTCATCTCAGTGAAACTGACAGTAAATGAAGTCCATGAAAATCCAGGTAAGTTTTTATGATGCATTTTGGTCCCACTTCATTTGTCAAATGCCAGGTGCATTTCATCAGAACCAATGTGGTTGGGTTTCTTAATAAAGCAAAGTGGGTGTGTTTGAGTAGCATGCCCTATCAGGACAAGTTTGGGCTATTTAGAGGCATAATAATAGGAAAAACAGAAGTAGGCCTATACAGAATACAGATATGTCAGTTTCTTTGGAAACCGTTTAATGATTACCAACACCTACTTCAGTATTATTGAGGAATCAGAGCTTCGAAGGCAGTACAATATAACAGAAGAGGTAAGACGTTGCGAAGAGGGATCAGTCATGCTCCTCTGCTTTTTAAGATATACAACCATCTTACAAATCATGGTCCATACTTATTAAAATTTTGCAACTAAATTCCACAAGAAGTTAGTTCTACAGTCTTGATTAGATGATAAGATATTCTCTTTTTCTTTGACAGAACGCTATGTTAGTTTTGACGCGGTGGCTCTGTGGGGAGACCTCCAGAACGCTTTCCAGAGCATAATGCTATTCACTGCGATGATCAAACTCCTGCGCCTGATCAGGTTCAGCCAATTGGTTCATCAATTAGGAGCTCTTATGAAGATGGTCAGTGCCCCTCTCACCAGTTTCTTCATGGTCTTCTTCTTGATGTTCATGGCATTCACTCATACGGCTTACCTCACATTCGGAAAGCAGATCAGGAACTACTCCACTTTCATCTCCTCATTCGAAAGCCAGATCGAGATGCTACTGATGAAGGTACGATGTATGATGGTTTATATGCCATTGCATCTTGGCAGTGTTAGCGCGTAATAGGGTGGTCCACATTCCTATGGGAAAAATCAAATCTCCAAAAACCCCCAATTTGAAAGTAGAAATTGATGACCACATAAGTAAAACAAACACACGCAAAATTTCAGCCAAATCGGTTAATATTTAGAGGTGGCACATAGCCCCTGAAGTTTATCATGTAATTCCCCATTCGCGGAACTGAAAAAATGGTCAATTTCCCAGATCTTTCTCTGAAGTAAATATTTTTTTGCGTTTTTTTAGTATATGATAAAGTTGGCATGGCAAAGTAATATCTGGGGGTTATTTTGGATTTATTATTCATAGAAAGTGAAATATTTGCCTGTTTTTGTGAAAAAATGCTTGAAAATTGACCTATACAATATCTATGCTGACCTTCCATAAAACTTTTTTTAAGTCAGAAAGAATATCAAGGCTAGATTGGGTATCCTTGACATACTAAAAAAGGTTATTTGATCAAAATAATTGGCCATTATTGCAAGATTTGCAAATACCGATGATTTTGAGGTCTGCTGCAGGGTAATCACATGTTAAACTTCAATGGCTTTGTGCCACCTCTAAATATTAATTGATTTTGCTGAAATTTTTACACAATACCTTCTAACGATATAAGATCACAATGCAAGATTCAAATCAGAGAAATTTGGAAGAAAGCGTTCTTGGACCACCCTAGCGCGTAATCATATTACTTATAATAATTAGTTTGGCCCGCGTATGTCTGTTACTGTTAACTGCTACTGTATTTACAGTATGACAGTCTGCGTTGTAGGCCTACATGTATTTGGAAGTCCAAAGCCAAAGTACAATGTATCAATATAGATTTATAGATGGTGAATCACTCAAAACTTCAGCCTTTTGGTATTATGAAAAACTAACCTACAACAGTCTAAATTGCTTTTGAATATTTGGGCAACAACTAGTAACATAGCCAATGGCCTATATGTGACATTGCATATATGAAGGCAATAACTTATTGGGACCAGTATTCAACTTTATGTTATTATGTTCCTCCACCATCATCCATTTCAGTTTGACTTTGCTGGCATGCGCAGTGCTCATGGAATAGTCGGTCCCATGTTCTTCATTTTGTTCGTCTTCTGCGTTGTCATCCTCTTGCTCAACATGATGCTCTCCATCATCAACGACACTTTCCTCGCCTCATCGACTTCCATCCCTGAGAACAAAGACCGAGAGGCGGCCATCTTTCTCGTCAATCAAATCAAGGAGGTGCTCATGGAGTTTCCCACTTTGACTGCCACGCAGAAAGGTATATTGTGAACCAGTTGTGTCACTTCATGCCGTTTATGGCAATCATCATGGCATTTCCCATTAAAATTACAAAAAGTTTTGCTTATACCCTAAAAATAAGTCTACTGTGCAGTCTGTACTGCTGCAAAATGACTATTTTTTATTTATTTTGAACGGTCATTGTTGTAAACGCGACACTAGCACAGCTTAGGTCTTATAATATTCATATATGTAAGGACAGTCCTACATGTAGAATTATCATTATATATTGGCTTTTACATCGGTAGGGAACTTTATTAGCATCAGTAATAGTACAGTGAGGAATCTCACTGAGGATGGCATAAATTGTCATCAGTGAAAGTATCACAATTATTTCCTATATTATTTTTTAGGAGTTTCGAGGAGACACCAGGAATGTTATTGGTTCTATTTTGAAGTTGTAAGAACTGAGTAACTATTGACCTCCTTGAGGTATACCATGGGCCATAAATTAGACCTCTATATGTTCTAATTTATTCTCATTTTTCTAGGTTCTAAGAGATGGAAGAAAAAGAATGTTGAAATAAGCACACAAACTCTGGCGACTTCTGAAACAGAGGAACTGATTAACAAGACTTCACCTGTTGACGACTTTCCGAGACTAACACCAAAAATACCGTTAAAAGCAAAACCAAAGGAAGCCTTCATTGTTCCAGGATTGAAAACAGCATAACCGAAAAGGAAATTGACAATTACTAAACCTTGGACTGAAACGGATATTTTGGTAACGCCTGCCGAAGATAATGGTTTTTTCCCCTACGACAATTAGAATCATTGTTTTGATTTGCAACGCTTGGCATTTTCATTTTAGATAATATTATATTGTGATATGTAGGTAGTAATAAAACGAAATAAATTTATTTAAAAGCATATGAAATTCACTGGTTTTACAGTAAGTTTACTGTCATTAGTTTAACTAACTGAAATTCAGGAGAGTTATTCAAAATCAAAACTCCTGGTTCACTGTGGTTACACCGCAGAAGAAAAAAAAGAGTACGTTTGAAGCGCTCGAATTATTTAAATTACACTTCATTTACACTCTCTTTATGCAAATTCATACGCTCCAGATATGCTCCCCTGTAAAAAAGTATACGCATTTTTGTAGTACAATCGGAGTACCTTTGGTAATTTAAATAATTCGAGCACTTCAAATGTACTTTTTTTCCCCTCTGGGACACAAGAAAGAACCGTTAAAACATGATTGACAAACAATAGTCTTGTCATTGCTTATACACATAAATAAGGAAAAGATTATTTACGTTGATGAGTAACATACTTCAACATACTAAGTACTCGTAAATGGGTTATGGAGATGTTCCACAAAACATGAGCGGAGCTTACATTCTGCAGGCCTGTCTTTAAAATTCCTCACACTAGGGGGTTTCGTGTGCTGCACTAAAGCTCCTCCTGGTGGATGAAGTCCTGCATTGTTGCAAAAATTCTTTGAGGAAATTGAGAAACAAGAACAAAGTGCAAACCTTTGTGTTATAAGCGCTTATGATATAGGCCGAGATGTACCACTTTAATTTACAAGAGAGAACAAACTTAATTGTGAATCATTAAAAGATCAGTTGCAAGTTGCCAGATCTTTGTGTCATCAAGGGCATGATCTGACCTCCACAAACATAGGCCTGCCGTGGGTGTATTTATTTTTATTTTTTGGAGGGCAACCAATATTCATCGACATCGTGATACATGATCTAAATTTTATACTATTTCTAATGCAACATAATTGGAACTATTGATTTTCAATGATATATATTTGATCCATATACATGTATGCCAAAATTTTTGACCTCTCTCACCTGAATCTGTAGTGTTCACCAAATGTTAGGGGTGCAGTTGCCCCCAGCCCCCCTTCCCTTTGTTAGCAGCCAGTAAACCTAATGCTAATCACATTTAATAGGTGTCAAGTTAAGAGTCTATTGACCTGAGGCTCAAGACAGGGGATTATAGGCTTTATCACCAGCAATCAGTCTAAAACAATACAACAAGACTAAAATCAGTCACCTCTTTCTTGAGAGAGCCTCATAAACATTGGCAAAAAGTCCATGGCTGTGCTCTACTATCTTTTGCTTCGACAGAGTATTTCTTAATTTAGGAAATTTTAACATCTATTTATCAACATGGGATGTCTATAAATTTACTAAACCTTCATTGCAAGGCATATAGGCCTACATGGAGAGGGTAAATTAAACACATTGCCCTGTAGGTGATAAAATGCAAGGAAAGAGATTAAAATTCTCCTTAAACCACATCAGCACAGAAAACTTTTGCCAACTCACCTGGCAATTTTGAAGCCATTTAATTCAGTATCAAAGAAGTCTAAAGGTTTACTCCTGCATTGATATAGCCAGATATAGCCAACAATGACAACAGAGACAGTTCTGCATGGTGTTACATTGCTGACAACAATTAGATTCATAGTAATTTGGCTTTCTTAAACATGTGCTTTTCTCAAGACATTGTTATGATCAAACAGGAAGTGGCAATGGTGGCATCTTACCTACCCATGAACATACAGCATAAAATTTTCATATAAAGCTGCATTTATGGATATGTGCCACAAAACATTAGCGGAGTTTACATTCTGCAGGCATACCTTTAAAATTCCCTACACTAGGGGGGTTTCATGTGCTGCACTAAAGCTCCTCCTGGTGGATGAAGTCCTGCATTGTTGCGAAAATCCATTGAGGAGATTGAAAATATTATGTTTCCAAAATCTGTTGAGGAGATTGAAAATTTTATGTTTCCAATTGATATAGACCTTGGAATACACACCGGGCCCCTTTTTAAGTATCTGTGTCTCAAGTACTTGTGATGTAAGCCTAAATAATATTAGGCCAGTAGAACAGCTTACAGCCTACCATTTTGATTTACAGAGACAACAAACTTGTTTTCAATTGAGTTTGTTTTTAATGAATCATTATGCAAGGCACACAGGTGTGTCGTCAAGAGCATGATGTTAGCCTACTCGTAACACCACAAAATACTAAAAACAGTTATAAACTAAAACTTTTGGACATACAGAATGTCTGTCATTGCCCTAATCAGTTTTTTTTTACAGTATGCCAAACTTAGTGTAACAGAATCATCCGGAAAAACAGGCAATTGTACGACTTTTTCTTTTCATCATCTTATATAAAAAATATTTGAACTATGCAAAACTGAGAGTGACAGTACTCACCCCAGAAATATATTTAAAAAATACTTGATAAACTTGTGTCTTCAAAAATTGAAGTTGTGTTGCTCCATTTGGGATGGATTTTTATTTTAGAATTGCGCGATTCCTTTACTGAATTTAATGTGCAAGAGTGCTGGGGGGGGGGGGGTGGGGCATGTGTGCCCTTTGACCTCGGAGACAAAACGTTATCAAGCATTATTTTAGGCACAAAATACATGCAAAATGATTATCAACATTAATATGTAAATGCCGAAGCATGAAGACTGGAGCACCTAAATGCAAAAAAAAATGTTAAAGACTCAAAATTGTAATTATCTAAATAATTTTTCGAAATTCATCTTTGTATTCAGGTTTGTTTTTGTTCAGTACAAAAGTTTGGAAAAAAATTGGGACAAAGAGAAATAGGTCTGAAAGGTACCGAAAATGCTAAAAAAAGTTTTGAGGGAAAATGTAACTTTTGTTTTTTAGAAAATAATTGTTTTTCTAATATTTTTTTTTCGAGCATTTTTATTTTTTTGGAATTTTTATTTTTGAAAATTTTTTTTGTGTGAACATTTTTGTTTGTGAACATTTTAG
Organism: Platynereis dumerilii; assembly: GCA_026936325.1. Lineage (NCBI taxonomy): Eukaryota > Metazoa > Annelida > Polychaeta > Phyllodocida > Nereididae > Platynereis > Platynereis dumerilii. The sequence goes on along the minus strand of JAPTHN010000002.1, from coordinate 78,003,443 downwards.
TTTTTTTGAAAAATTATTTTATTTTTTTGAAAATGTTTTTTTTTAGAATTTTTTTTTCGAACATTTTTTTTTCCTAAATGTTTTTTTTTTTGAACAAGAGCAAAAAATAATTTCAGAAGAAGTAGAAGTCATATTATGGGATTTCTGAATCACTTTTTTGATTGAACCATCTGGGTCACTCCTCGCATGTTTGCCATAAGGGACGAGACACCTCCCTCTGCTCGGTGAGCCAATGGCTCTGTCCCTCCCGCGTTTGTCAGACCCCCCTGGCCACCGGCGTTTCCTTCCGGCACCCTTGCGGATGTGAATACATCAGGGAGTCTGTTAGCATGACAGTTGACATGCCAGTTGGTGAGTCTGTTAGCATGGCAGTTGATATGCCAGTTGGTGAGTCTGTTGGCATGGCAGTTGGTGTGCCAGTTGGTGAGTCTGTTGGCATGGCAGTTGATATGCCAGTTGTTGAGTCTGTTGGCATGGCAGTTGGTGAGTCTGTTGGCATGGCAGTTGGTGTGCCAGTTGGTGAGTCTGTTGGGTTGGTAGTTGGTGTGCCAGTTGGTGAGTCTGTTGGCATGACAGTTGACATGCCAGTCGGTGAGTCTGTTGGCATGGCAGTTGATATACCAGTTGGTGAGTCTGTTTCCATGGCAGTTGGGTGTGCCAGTTGAAGGGTCTGTTGGTATGGCAGTTGGTATGCCAGTTGGTGAGACTTTTGTAATGGCAGTTTGTGTGCCAGTTGATGAGTCTGTTGCCATGGTAGTTAGTGTGCCAGTTGGCGATTATGTTGTCTTGGCAGTTGGTATGGCAGATGGTGTGCCAGTTGGTGAGTCTGTTGTCATGGTAGTTGGTGTGCCAGTTGGTGAGTCTGTTGGCATGGCAGTTGGTATGCCAGTTGGGGAGACTTTTGTCATGGCAGTTTTTGTGCCAGTTGGTGAGTCTGTTGTCATGGCAGTTGGTATTCCAGTTGGGGAGACTTTTGTCATGGCAGTTTTTGTGCCAGTTGGTGAGTCTGTTGTCATGGCAGTTGGTATGCCAGTTGGTGAGTCTGTTGGCATGGCAGTTGGTGTGCCAGTTGGTGAGTCTGTTGTCATGGTAGTTGGTATGCCAGTTGGTGAGTCTGTTGGCATGGCAGTTGGTGTGCCAGTTGGGGAGACTTTTGTCATGGCAGTTTTTGTGCCAGTTGGTGAGTCTGTTGTAATTGTAGTTGGTTTGCCAGTTGGTGAGTCTGTTGGCATGGCAGTTGGTATGCCAGTTGGTGAGTCTGTTGGCATGGCAGTTGGTGTGCCAGTTGGTGAGTCTGTTGGCATGGCAGTTGATATGCCAGTTGTTGAGTCTGTTGGCATGGCAGTTGGTATGCCAGTTGGTGAGCCTTTTGTTGTGACAGTTTTTGTGCCAGTTGGTGAGTCTGTTGTCATGGTAGTTGGTGTGCCATTTTGTGAGTCTGTTGGCATGGCAGTTGGTGTGCCAGTTGGTGAGCCTTTTGTCATGGCAGTTGGTGTGCCAGTTGGTGAGTCTGTTGGCATGGCAGTTGGTGAGTCTGTTGGCATGGCCGTTGGAGTGCCATTTGGGGAGTCTTTTGGCATGGCAGTTGGTATGCCAGTTGGTGGGTCTGTTAGCAGTTGGTGTGCCAGTTGGTGAGTCTGTTGGCATGGCAGTTTGTGCGCCAGTTGGGGAGACTTTTGTCATGGCAGTTTTTGTGCCAGTTGGTGAGTCTGTTGTAATGGTAGTTGGATTGCCAGTTGGTGAGTATGTTGGCATGGCAGTTGGTGTGCCAGTTGTTGAGTCTGTTGGCGTGGCAGTTGGTATGCCAGTTGGTGAGTCTGTTGGCATGGCAGTTTGTATGCCAGTTGGTGAGTCTGTTGTCATGGTAGTTGGTGTGCCATTTGGTGAGTCTGTTGGCATGGCAGTTGGTGAGCCTTTTGTCATGGCAGTTGGTGTGCCAGTTTGTGATTCTGTTGGCATGGTAGTTGGTGAGTCTGTTGGCATGGTAGTTGGTGTGCCATTTGGTGAGTCTGTTGGCATGGCAGTTGGTGTGCCAGTTGGTGAGTCTGTTGTCATGGTAGTTGGTGTGCCAGTTGGTGAGTCTGTTGGCATGGCAGTTGGTATGCCAGTTGGGGAGACTTTTGTCATGGCAGTTTTTGTGCCAGTTGGTGAGTCTGTTGTCATGGTAGTTAGTTTGCCAGTGAGTCTGTTGGCATGGCAGTTGGTGTGCCAGTTGGTGAGTCTGTTGGCATGGCAGTTGGTGAGTCTGTTGGCATGGCAGTTGGTGTGCCAGTTGGTGAGTCTGTTGTCATGGTAGTTGGTGTGCCAGTTGGTGAGTCTGTTGGCATGGCAGTTGGTATGCCAGTTGGGGAGACTTTTGTCATGGCAGTTTTTGTGCCAGTTGGTGAGTCTGTTGTCATTGTAGTTGGTTTGCCAGTTGGTGAGTCTGTTGGCATGGCAGTTGGTATGCCAGTTGGTGAGTCTGTTGGCATGGCAGTTGGTGAGTCTGTTGGCATGGCAGTTGGTGTGCCAGTTGTCGAGTCTGTTGTCATGGAAGTTGGTATGCCAGTTGGTGAGCCTTTTGTCATGGCAGTGTGTGCCAGTTGGTGAGTCTGTTGTTGTGGTAGTTGGTATGCCAGTTGGTGAGTCTGTTGGCATGGCAGTTTGTATGCCAGTTGGCGAGTTTTTTGTCATGGTTGTTGCTGTGCCATTTGGGGAGTCTGTTGGCATGGTAGTTGGTGAGTCTGTTGGCATGGCAGTTGGTATGCCGGTTGGTGGGTCTGTTGGCATGGTAGTTGGAGAGTCTGTTGGCATGAAAGTTTTTGTGCCAGTTAGTGAGTCTTTTGTCATGGTAGTTGGTGTGCCAGTTTGTGATTCTGTTGGCATGGTAGTTGGTGAGTCTGTTGGCACGGCAGATGGTGTGCCAGTTGGTGGGTCTGTTGGCATGGTAGTTGGTGAGTCTGTTGGCATGGCAGTTGGTGAGTCCATTGGTATGGTATTTGGTATGCCAGTTGGTGAGTCTGTTGGCATAGTAGTTGGTTGATTTGCCAGTTTGTGAGTCGGTTTGTACAACAGTGTGCCAGTTAATATGCCAGTTAGTATGTGGAGTTACAGTTGTTTAGGTCAATGGGACCGAGTTTACATAAAAAGAAGTAGAACAAAAACAATGATGATTGACATCAAAATATTTCCCAACAAAATTGTTTAATTAATGATTTAATATCGAATGGATTTAATACAGATGCATGGTATGGTACATTGATCTCACTACGAGCTAGTACATTGACAACAGATGCTTCCAGGGATGAGCACAATAAGACATGACTCAACTACCATCAGGAAATCTTGTATTTGAAAAACAGATAATTATTTAAATGATTATTTTTAAGTGCATACATTGTACTGGAAGTGCTTGGAAAAAACCAAACTTTACAAATTACTTATTGACGAACAAAAATACACCAAATTTAGCTTGAACTGAGCTAAAAGATGAGGGAAAAAAGTGCTTGTGTTTATGAATATGTAAAAAGAAACATCTGTTTTCATAACTTGTTTTGCCAAAACTTGAGGCACAGAATGTGAAGTTTGAGGTACATTTATCCAGTACATAATTATATGCACATTGTATTCTATATTGGCTATGAATGCCAAAATTGTGTTTATTACAGGAATTGACTTAATATGAATTTGGCATCATTATTATCATTTACAGCAGAAAATAGCAAAAAATGGTATATAGAATCCCTGAGGGCAGGTATTTTTTGGTTATCTTATGAATTGCAGTGACATTATATTGTTACAATTATGGCAGTAATGATATATTAATCATATTAGTTGGTGAAAATGCGGGATGTTGCCTGGGAGGATGGTGGGGTGCCAGTTGGTGACATCTTGACATGCTGGTCAGAAATTGTGACATCGAGGCTGGGGCAGCAGCCAACACCATTAGGGGCAGGGGCGGATTGGGAAATAAATGAAGGGGGGGGGGTTATTTAAAAAAAAAAGTCGACTTAGTAGAGCAACTTATATACGGCCTAATATGAGTAATGTGGCAAGTTAATTGATAATTATTGTTTTTTTGTTGTTTTTTTTTGGGGGGGGGGGGGGTTGCTGAGGGGTGTTTCCAGCACTTGGTAGTTGGCACTATGGATAAATACCTATTTGAAATCGGTTAATGTGTGTTAGTGTACATATTGACTTGGTGTTGCACTGCCCACTGGTTAATATCATTTTGTGATTCACTTACTAAAAAGCAATAAGTAGCATGTTCAAAATGATGTTCTTAATATCAATACCAATATAATGTTGATACATTGACTTGCGTTGTTCTCTGACAAAAGCAAGATATTGAATGTTTTGAATTGAAATTTTAAAATCCATTCCGGAAAAACATTGAACTCTAAGTTTTAATAAACGTCTGCAGCAATGTGCCCAGGGAAACGTTATACCAGTAGGAATTTCATGTTTTTGCATGATTGGTGTAAATATTGCAAAATTTAGGCCTTGATGAACAAAGTTTCAGTTTGAACCGAGAATTCTGCAGCCTCTGTCACGTCCACTTCAGAGCTCAAACTTAGAACAAAGTTAATATCAATGTATCAATTCAAATGCCCGAAAGATATAGATAATTACATGTATACATATATATATCGCAAGACAAATCCACTGCATGATATAAGGCCGTGTCAATGACTCCGTGCTGGGGCACTCAAAAAGACTCCCTTATCTTTTGTGACGGAATATTTTATCAATTGGTTTTAATTTCTTTACCGGATTTATATTAGGTTTCAATGGCTAATACCAGCGAATCCAGTAATCAAATGAAACCCACAAGTTCACTTTGGGATGGATGGATGGATGGATGATTGGGGCTTAACGTCGTGTATTTATGCACTTGGTAGGCTAATTAGGACAGTAGAAGACACGGCAATGAGGCGAACGATGATTGAAACAGCCATCCAACATAGGCCCAGGCGACCCCGGCAAGACCTGAATAATATACCAAGACCTCAATAGAATTAAAAAATGTAGCTCCGCCATTGAGTGTGGATGATCACCAACACCTCAACCCCCCCCCCCTCATATTGGCCTGTATGTGGAAGGTGACTCCCTTATATGACAAATGATCGGGACAGTCTGATCTCACCCGCAGGCCATAGATCTCTCTCTAACCAGTTTGTTCAGTGCTATGAACCAGGCAGTTTTTGATCTAGCAGCTGTTATGTTCCTAACCCTGTCAATCATTTGAACAAAATATGAACAAATGGCCAGATTCTGATACACTAATGATTAATCTTTGTTTACCTTTTCAAACACTTTTTTCCAATTTTCCCAAATTTTTGCCAGTAATTTACGTGCATTTAAGGGCTGAACTCAGTAAACTGGGCCCGAGAGGAGAAGGTCTGTATACAAATGATTACAAATCATTTGAGGGATCTTTCTATGTGCAATTTTAATCACAATGAACATTATGTGTGTGTGGCTATCGATATGCCATTAGAATTATTGACGTGCAATTAATTTTACAAAGCAGAGGTAACAAAACTTATTTATTTGGTGGCAAGATTTTCTAAACTTTTCATAAATCACAACACCCTGTCTTTTGTATTTTCAATTTTTGAAAAGCAATATATTAGGACTGGGGGGCTCAATAACTATGATGCATTTTACATCAATTTATGACCATTTTCGAATGACAATACTCAGTTTTAATTTAAGTGCATCTTTTTGAGAAATCCATTAAATCATTTTAAACTGGTGTCAATCACCCTAGCTGGCTTAATCAATATATTTTTTGAAAAGTGATACACTGAAGGTTCTTGGTTGTGTGCATAGCGTAAATCACACAGAAAGATTTGATTATTTTTTATGGGCGATAAAATTGAATTATGGGGTCAGAGTGGACTGTCATAGTCCTTGGGTATATAATCTTATGGCATAGTTACAAGGGATATATCGTTGCAGGACTACTGCTGGGTAAATTGCCTGCCTTTTGGAATGAGCCCCTGGTATCATATTCTGAAGTTATTAAGTTGTTGGAGGGTTGTAATTTGTCTCCGAGTCGTTGGGCTGGAATGTGAGTTAGTGTTGGGACATTCTGATGGAGTTCTTTTGAAGGGGCGGGGCTGAGGCCGGTGGACTCCAGGGGCTAGCTGGGCAGCGGCGGCCAAGACGGCGGGTGGCGCCCAGCCCCCGATGAAACGTTTCATTTGGGGGCTAAATGGAGTCAAGAGACTTCAAGACAGGCGTTTTGATGAATTAAGAGGGCCACTCCTGCCTGAATGGAGCCTGAATGGACCTGGGCCGGCTCTGGGCTGGCGGAGGGAAGGGCCCCGGCGACTTCCACAAAGACTCTCCACGGGTGGCTCTAGCCATCTTTCCGGTTGCAATCAACCTGCTAATGAAATCTAAAATGCCCCCCTCCCCTCAGAGAAAGAAAAAGAGGAAAAATACCTGCTCCCAAACATCCCATAAATAAATCCCTCTTTAAAGAGGTCCTGTCAAAACTGGCGCCCCAAAATGTGTGATTAATTTTACTCACGCCAGTTTTTCACTGCCTCTTTTTTCACTATTTTTCTCCCTTCCATTATCAGGGGACCAACAGAATTTTAACATTTTAACGAACGCAGTAAAAGAAACTTGATACTAATTCATTGTCATTTTCAAATTGCCCAAAGATGCACATCTTTATTATCTACACTCTAAAAAATGTCGGGACAAAATTGGTTTTTTAGATTCAAAATGGTTTTTTGAAAAACCAAATTTCAATGCAAAACCAAAATGGATTTTTAAAAAAATCCATTTTGGTTTTTTGCATTGAAATTTGGTTTTTCAAAAAACCATTTTGAATCTAAAAAACCAATTTTGTCTGAAATTTTTTAGAGTGTAGATAGCCGGGCAAGATGACACACAGGGCGCTTTATCTCCATATGAATTAATTGCATAAAAAAATTTCCAATTTCATTTTTGAAAATATTTCATCAGGACCTTCATGAACTGGAATCATAATAGCCCCTACATGTTGTGCATGCGAGATCAGCACGTTATCTGTGCAGTGGTGAAGAATTAATTATTTTGCATTGTCAATAAACAATTCCAGGTAACTTAACTCCATGGAAATATTTAAAAGTCATAAAAAATCTATCAAACTTTAGAATCAAGCATTAATCAAACTTGTCAAAATGTGACAGAATTGATGAAAGTTGCATAAAACTTCTGACACCCAGTGAAAAAAAATCTGAAAAAGTCGTGAATGCGATATGCAATACCAACATCCATCAAATAATAGAATGGAATTTTTAGATGGATTTCTGTGTCTACAGTATTGGAAAAAATAGTGATGTCCATCTGGAAAAAAATAAATTAATAAACAGCAACAGTTTGAAATGTTAGGCTGGTACTGCAGTATATTTCTTGAGGAAAAAAATCACGGAAGCATTTCAAAAATGTCTCAAGTGCCGCCTGGAAAACAGTTCCGAAAACCCACTGTCATAAGTATTCTGAGAAAGTCAGATTATCTCCCAATGAAAGAGAGACTGAAATTATACATTCCCCAAATTCTATTTATAGAATTACACCTGAACCCTGGATTTCTGGGCAATATATTTCTGTCTCTCTGACCAAATGTACAGACCTTTATATATATTATTCCATTGATAGTGGGTGTCCATTTGCTCAAATTAAACAAATATTCAAAATCGGTGGCTTATCGGAAATGCCCTCTTTTGGCAGGTATGCACAGCTTCAAAGGGTAAGATTGCATTATGCAACCACAATAGTCATATTTTATTTAAATTTTATTCAAATTTTATGGCCCTAATGACCATTAGCCGATTCTTCTGAGGCCGATTTGTGACTTTATGACAGTGACTGTGAATTCGGTTTGGCCTAAAGAGCTCTATCTACAAAATCCAGACTTTTACAACAGAATAGTTTTAAACTGTCGCGTATCTCCCATGGACAAATTGATTTTGGAGTGCAGCTAAATGCAGAGAGACCCAGAGAGACCCAGGAAGACAATGGGTCAATGGCAGATTTAGAAGCAGGAATTTATAGGCATTTATAGCTACTCCAATACATTTATATTGTACTCTAGAGATTGAATAATTTATAATAGAATTATAATAGAATCAGACCGATGAGAGATACTTCAATTCGAACTTCAATTTGGACTTCACTTGAACTTAAAATATTATTATAAAGTACTTGAGTGCCAAGAAGTATCGTACAAACTTCTGCAAGATTATTTTCAATAAATCGCCTCCAGGGATTTTTTCTACAGTATCTTTTTGTCAAAAACCGGGACCTCAAACTGAGAATTTGCAAAATAACTAAACATGGTATGCATGCTTGGTATGCTTGGAATGCTATTATAGTTATGAAAATATTAAACCTAAAGTTGCTTGAACCCCAAAAGCCCAGAATGCAATGATTGCAATGCCTCAATTTTCTGCCCTTGAGCCATGTTAATTAGTGCTGGGTTAATGAAGGACCTCTTTGCTTCAGTGGCTGCTTATTCCGATTCATTTCACCTGGAGAAGGTCTTTTTGCTGGAATCTGTTGCTTTCAAATCCTGACCTTTTCACATTTTGATTTATGACCTCAGAGAAGTTGTTGCTTTAGATTTTGCATTCAATCTGAAAAGCAGGACACTCGGGGTATCTTTTCAGTAGCTTTTCGGTTTCTTTTCTGTTACTCTTGGTTGGTTAGGTCCGGTGAAGTGGTTGTGAAATCTTAATGGGAGTCAATGGGACTTTTTAGGAGGAGGAGGGGCACTTTTTGTACCTCAGCACAGATCTGCTTGATTGTCATAACAGTACAATAATTGGTATCAGCGAAATGAGCTTGGTGTATTTACTATAGTGATTGATACAGTTAGTAGTGATTAAGATAGTACCTAATGACAAATCCTTAATTTGACCTCATATTGTTACTAGGGAAAACTTAAATGAGTGGAAATTGATATAGGCCTACTTTATGAAGAAATGCTTCTACTGGGAGTAGTTAGCAAGGGGTGAGAAATTGAGACAGAAATTCAGAGACAGATAGACAGACAGAAAGATATTAAGATAGCAAAAAAGTAGAGTTAATATAAGTAATATTAGTGAACATAAGTATAGTAAGTAGACATAAAGTCCTCTGCAGTTATGGCCTTACGGGTCTTCAAATATTGACAAGAAAATGTAACTGTTTTAGCAAGCAATTCTGCTTTATAATATTTTAATAACAGCCTGGATTTGAAGAAAAATAGAGGGAAAGTAGAACCCTATAATTTTAATGCTTATTACTGGGGCATAAAATGAGATTTAGAGATGAATAATAACATGGAAGTTAAATGGGCAAACTAATATGGGAAATAATGGTGATTCAAATTATACTATCCAAATCATGTCAAATTATTGTTATTTACTACTTTTGCAATGAATCGTTGAAATTTATAGTTGGTTAGTAGGCCTATATGCATGCAGGTCCTTAGCTAGGCATATTTGCAGGTAGGTAGGCAGGGTGGTTAGGGGGGCAACAGCTATTACCTTAACTAGACAGATATAAATGAGGCAGGGCAGACAGCCTGACAACATGGACACACTCACTTAACTTCTGATCTATGTTCCTACCTCCTAACAGTTTGAAAAAGGCCCAGTCTTTTTTGTTAGCAACCCCCTCCCCCCTGTCATGCTTGGCTCCCCCCTTTCACCCCTGTGAGTTTCCTCCAGTTTTCAATTTCTCCCTGTAAACCTGAGACTTTAATGAGACCATGGATCATTTAATAATTTCATGAGTCAAGCCAAGTCTACAGTGTCAGTAATAACCTGGCCCAAACAATGTTGTCTATTGTAGCTTCCATGCATTTTTTAAACCAAACCTATTTATTACGTGGTAATTAAGTATTCAAAGATGCATTCAAAGATGCACCGTTTTGTCTCCTTTTTATACCCAGTCACATTTTTGTCTGCCTTGTACTGTACTCTAGGTAAAGCTGAGAAAAATGCCAGTAAAACGTGAGTTTTAAAAATACCAAAATACTTGAAATAGGGAGGCTTTAGACTGAGGTTCATGATAATTAAAACTCTAATTAAGTTCATTTATCTTGACAAAGATAAGCAGAAGACTTTGTTTTTTCATGGCCTTAGACTTCATCTCGAATTTCGCGTCCCAGTCACCTAAACTGCCAAGTCTCTTTCTATGCAAATAAAAAACAAATTTATGGAGAATTGGGGGACGTAGATTACTTGTGGGCATTTAATTGAATATCAAAATGACACGCCGGTGAGAAGGTTGCGTAATATTAGCCTTTTTACGTAATAGTTACGTAACTTTGAAGGACAAGTTGGTTTTTTAGGCAGTCGCCTTAAGTGACTTTGAGTTTATTTGCTATTGTTTACTATTGTTGATGGGTAGGGTGTTATCATTTGCCTATCGAATTGCTTAATCGACTGAATAAGGGGTTAGGAATCCTGAAGTTGTTTTTATTTTCTATTTCCATTGAATGGGGTATATACTCAAGCCCTTTTGCATACTATGGAGTGCCCAGGGTCCATTCATTGAACAACCAGGAGCTGGACCTCAGCAAAAACCTTTCTCTCTCATTGTCCAATTATATGAATGAGAAAAGCATTGAATGAATTACATAACTGATGAGGGGGTTCCTTTTTTACCCCCTCACTCCATATGCTAAAAGGTGCCCTTTAATTTAACCCCTATGACCCATTGTTTGGCCCTTTTTCCAACCTTCCCTATTTCCTCACCTCCCCCCACTTAATGACACCTTATATTTTCACTGGCACACGACATGTTTTTATTCCATTTGATTCCTGTAATTGATTGCATAGAAAAGCCATAAAAAGCACGAAAAGGCAAGGAAAACACCACTTTTTATTTTGCATGGTCAATATAGCCAAGTGTCAATATCTGCTGGATTTATCTGACTATCTGTCAACATCTGAATTTATTCTGCATCTAATAATGTCATTGCATAACGTGCCAAATCCAAGACAAAAAAAATCTCCACAAAAAAAAGGAAAGAGTTGAGAAAAAGTCTGAAACTTTGAATACTTCAGATTTGCCTCAGATTTGCCTGAGATAAAGTGTTTGTATATATTCACTCCATTTTCACTGTATTCTTTGCAGTGTTTAGCTTTCAGTTCTTTTCAAACCATTCACAAAATTTAAGAGTGTTTATTTCAGCAGTTTGACGTCTCTCAAAAACCCACCGCTCCAGGCTAGTCTAACCACACTGCTATAAGGCCATTGGAGGGAGAACTTTGAAAACACCAATGTCACATTTGGCAACAGGGATAAAAGATACAAATTTCTATATAAGGAAAAAAGTAAAATGGGAGCAAAAAATGAAAAAAAAGGCCACCACTCCAATTGTCAATTTTATAATAGAGAATTTTGCTGGATGAGTGAAGAATGCTTTATTGCCCCGAAGAGAGATTTGTGATGTTTATAAATCAAAATCATGTTTATGCAGTTAAATAGATGCAAACATGGGAAATTAAATAAATCATTTGGTATAGATCTGTGCTTATTTATGTGTTGTTGTATCATTGGAGATGATTGTGAGAAAATTGATTTATCATACATGCTGGAAAATAAAGATAAGTGAGTGATATCAGATGTGTGGGTGTATCAGACTTGTGCATGGTTGATATCAGAAGTGGGAGTGATATCAGACCTTTGTTTAATAAGATCAGACCAAGATAATAAAAAAAAGGTTTAAAGTAAAGTTTTTGCCAACGTAAGTTTGCGATATAATTTAATGTGTAAATATTAAATCAATAAATAGGACCTATCAGCCTTATTAAATTTCAACCATCTCCATTAAAAATATTGAAAATGAAATACAGCACTGAAAGGGCCTATCATATGCTATCATTTACACTATTGGTCAGTTATTGGATTTATTTGAAATCGTTGGAGTGATAATTTTGATTGATATATCTCTCTTTTTAACAGATCGACAGATTTCTGAGTGATAGCCAGCTGGGATGACCAATGCGTTTTTAATGTTAATAAAAGGAATTAATGAAGGCCATTGGCCAGACAAATAACCAAATTGCCAAAATTGGGTGCTGATGATGATGATAATGATATTGGGGTGGGTATTGTTTAATTTGCAAGGTGGCGCACTTCTAATCGACTGTCACAAACAAACACTGATCTCACTGGGCCAGAGAGGCTGTCTTATGGGCCTAATTATTCATTCTTCAAGATGGATAGGCTGAAAACTGGGATGAGCATACTTTACATTCTTGTTGCTAACGTTATAGCCTTTTATGGGTGCGTGCCATCACCATGTCGTGTGCATTCCTTCATCCTCAAGCAGTCTTCTAACAATTACTGTCATAATGACGCACCACTCACCGTCACGACGGCCGTAATAACGTTCATTAATTAGCGTAATTGCGTTGAGTAGTGCAACAGCAGGGGCCGGACGCCCAGTGGACAAATGGGACGCAAAACGATTACAGGTATTTGGGCACACGTCCGGTTAATCGCATTGTGTTAATCATATTGTCCACAACATTGTTGGTAATTGTGCTAATCAGCAATGCAAGCAGTGTTTGACCCATCAATTATTGAATTATAATAAATTCAAACGCACAAAAGGAAATTCAACTAGGTAAACACTGTAAACAAAGAGTGAAATGGGAAAGAAAAAAATTATGAAACAAGTAAACATTTTGTGTTTGTATCATTAATAACCCTGGTGATATACTCAAAGCAGTTCAATTTAATTTCGTGATAACACAGTCCAGCTTGTGTTTACCATTTAACAATTTGTTGAGTACTCATTTAATTGTAATAATTATGTAAATGGTTGCAGTAATGATACACAAAGATTTTTCCTGAAGAGAAATGGGCAATATCGACTCCAAAATGATTACCTGTAATTTCAGCAAAGCAAATTGTGATTGTGTAATGGGCGGGGGGTCTGGTGATGGAGTCATAACTCAGTCTCAAGCTATCGCTTCTTGGGTATGTCTCTGGTGGCATATGTTTTCCCTTTTTTTCATAAAATATTTTTGGTTGGGAGGTTAGAAATGAGCACTGGGCAAGCAGTCTGAGGCAGATTCGAAGAAAGATCTCAAACTTTTAAAAGGGTGGGCGGGGCAGGTATATATATTGTGCAAGCAGGGCTGTCAAGATTGAATTAAAAGAAAGCCAAAGAAGAACCAGAAAGTTAGGAGTGAAAAAAGTAGGTAAAAGAGACATAAGCATTGGACTGAGTGGAGATTGTCAACCTTGTGCAATGGCCCACCCTAATGCCAGGGTAACAAACAGTAGCCTGCCTCCTTGTCAAGCAACTCAGGCAATTGCACATGATGTATTTGTGGCTACACTGCGAGTCAATTGTGTTGAGCAATTCCAAGAGGCATTTCGCCCCCAAAATGGCGGAGGGAGGGCAGTGGGGTGTCATCTGGGGCCCTCCCCCTTTCTCAAACTGCTTAATAAGACGTGTAGGTAATCATGGTAGCATACGCTGCATCTGTGCCAGTGCCCATATTAGGTTACCCATCATATGAATTACTTACCTCGATATATTTAATTTGGCCACTTGCCAATTTGGTAGACCAGGAGAAAACTGGTATTATCTCAAAGCATTATAGAGTGCCCAAGGGCCTGTCCTGCTGGCCAGTCAACTACTCTTAAAGACTGGACATTAATCAAAAGTCTAATGAGCCGCCAACTTGTGTGGCATACCAAACCATCCGTATGTCTGTCTGAGTCTGTCTATGGCTATACTTCCACCACAAACCCATAAACACTTTCTGCCCTCTGAAGTATAAAGTGAAATGTACTCATCCTTAATGTTTAGGTGCAACATTTTAACTCTTTCAAGTGAATTTCTCAACCCTTTAGAACTCTTAGAAGTGCTGAGCACAGGTGCAAAATCATCCAAAATATTTGAGGTTAATGGCATTTAAATACATGACTCCCCTCATCAATTTTGTCCATTTATACATTTGTATATCACTAATTAGTATCATTATGTAACTAATTACCCTCCCAAAGTGACTGCTGACTTCCTCAGCCGTCTTGCTACTTTTATCTGTTTGCTAAGTCCCCTTAGTTTATTTGCATATTTCACACAGACCATCATTGTGTATACTCATGCTGCAGTGAGAATAAATATTGTGTCTGAAAGGGATTTTGAGGCAGCCAAGTAGCCTCATGTGTGCGACTATTAATTTTGCAGGAGTTGGACTAAGTGGCCATATTTGTTGAACCTGCGAGGGCTTTTGACATCCTTCACAGCCAGCCCTCAGAAATGCTTTAAAATTCACAACATGTAGTGCTGAACTTGGTAGCACAAGCATCTAAAGATCAGGTAACCATGTATAGTTTATCATGCTGTTAAGATCTCCCCTCAGTATAATGTCACCTGCTTATGGCCTCTCTTTATGTCCTGCTCTCCAGAGTTGTTTATTTTCGGTTGAAGGGACAGATAACATTTGAGTAGCTTAGAAAAATGTGGCAACATTGCAGTTAAGAGAAAATACTATGGATAATATTGCAACTTTGTTCACTGGGAGACACTTTATCCGTTTATGAAATAGAGATTTATGGTTGATTTTTAAAGGTGTCGTGGAGTCAAAACAAAGACAGGGGAGGTGCAGGAATTCATATATCTTACTGGTTATTAAATGTTCACAGAAGAAACTCCTGACTTTAGGAGGTGTTTATGAAATCACATCTCTGCTGGCCCCTATCCTCTTAGTTTGTTGATATCAATTGAGGAACTCAATATGAATATTTGGGTAATAAATGGATGGAGGGAGGGTAACTTTCACTGGAAAACATTAAATCTTATGAATAAACAGCAGCTAAGATCAGCTAACCCTTCTTGTTTTGAGATGATGTATGTGTCATATGTTGTGACCATACAAAGTGATGCTTCAGAATATTTCTCAGGTAGGGGCATAGACATGTTTCTAAGCTAAGGGGTGGAATACGAGCAGCAAATATCTGAATGGGACCTGTCATCCTCCAAAGACAAATCACCTCCTTGCCAAATACATGCACAAGCTTTATTGAGTCTTTTTGTTGACCGTCCTGAAGCTTTTGACACAAAAACGACATTCAATTAAAATTGTGATTGAAACGTCACGCCTCCCTCAGCCCCCTACTACCCATAGATATATCTATATGCTGCTACAAAATACAAACCAAGTGGCAACTATGCCATCCTTATAAACAACCTCCCCCATGCATATATGCTCTTAGTTCTTACCATAAGATGATAAATCAAAAGTATGGCAAACCATGGGAAAGTTCTGATGGTTACAATCTTTTAAAACTCTTACCTCTTCTACTATTGAATTAGGCGAATTAATTACCAGACATAATAATACAGCATTCTACCTTTCCTTTTCTAAAATGTAATGGTAAGATCTTTAGGTCTTTTATGATAGCTGTCAAAATCACTGAATATGGACATAAATTGATAACTTTTATTTCCTTTTAATTAGTGCTGTGTGGAAACTTTGCATTGGTCTAATTTTCAATTTGCAACCCTGTTGATGTTTTGAAATAGTTCTTGGCATTTCTTTGTGGTCCTTTAATTGCAAGGTCTTTGGCAGCTGAAATTATTCTATTAAGTGCGTTGATTTTTCTGCCTCAAAAGGATGTAAGGTGTATATTTAGTAATAAAAAGTAGAAAAGGGAATTTGCTCTCAATTTCCACAAAGACCTGTGCACTAGGATCTCAGAAGGTCACTCAATGCTAGGTTTAAATTAATGCTCTCATGTTTCAACATGGTGTCTTCTAAATGCTGAAGCATGCAGTTCTTCAGATATTCTTCACTGTAAAATTAAAAAGTTCGAATCTGCTTAAACAATTGAGTGAGTTGGTTGCACGATTCCTTTCATCTAACTTGTTGTTTCAGCTAAGATAATAGGTAAGTTATCATAACTGAAACAACAAGCTATGTTTGCTCAAAGGAATTGTGCAACCAACTCACTCAATCATTTAAGCTGATTAAAAAATTCAAATTTTACAGTGTTGTGACAGGCAACATTTTTGAGGAAGTCCAAAATTTACCATTACAAAGCTTTCCTTGTGTTTCGAGTTCCCTACTCTGTCATTTGTCCCTTGCTGCCATGGGCGTATCGGGCTGGGGCAGGGGCAGGGGGGTGATCTCCCCCCCCCCCAAAAAGTTTGGAAAACAGTGGAAATTCGGGCAAGCAGGCTAACATTTCTGGCAGACGATCAAACAACCTTCATTGAAAAGCAATGGTTTTCAAGTCTTTTTATGATGAAATGCCATGGCATTTGGATTATGAATTTCAGGCAAATGTCGCTCGCCCTCCTATAAATTCCGTTCGTCATACGCCTATGCTTGCTGCTTGTCATCTTCGATGAATTGTGCCATCTAGAATGCATTGACCAAAATCAGAGGGTTACACAAGGGCACAGATGGAGAGAGATAGGAACAACATGACTTGCCTGGTTAAATTTTGAATACAGCAGCAACATGAGCAAAATAAGAAGCAACGCAATGAGGGATTCCACTGCACTAAGACAATCATGTTTTTGAGGACAGAAGAAGTCAGAAGCAGTGTTGGAGGTCTTGAGGCAGGCCTTGGCTTGGTCTTGGATGCCAAATTGTGCGTTTTTGGGCCAGTGCGTGGGCCTCGGGACCAGCCTCGTCCTCAAGGCCGGCCGCAAGGCCACATTTTGATGGCCTTGGGCCCTTGGTCTCAGTCTTGGAAGCTAATTCCTCATTCTCGGCCTCGACTGCATCACTGGTCAGAAGTGTCCAGAAGAAAAAAGCAATCATTGGTTGCTACGGATGCTGAAATTGCTGGATAAAGACTTGGCAAATGTTGCTTTGTAATATTACCGCTATTGATGCACAAATGAAAGTAAGTGTTACCAGACAGAAATGACTATTGTCGTCTCAGGACTCCTCATCCTTGGCTCGACAGTGGCTTGCTCACAGCTAGGATGAAGATGGCGAAGAGCGGTTTGCACGAAAGTTGTTCGCTCAATGGGCCAAGATTAAATTTCTCTAACAAATAGATAAATCAGCTCATTCGTGTTCACCACATGGAACAACAGTCATACCAATCATTATTGTGATGAACTCTGGATATAGGCTCTTGCTTCAAATCCCACTCAGGCAATGTGCACAGGGCACTGAGGGCAGTCATGCTAACCACTGTGCTACAAGGCCACATTATCAGAACAGTAATTATTGTTCACTTAGCTTTGACATTTATGGTGTTGAATTCAAGAGGCCCAAATTAACAATTTGCTTTCGAACACTTCTGTCCTCAACATAACACCATTGTTCGATATTTTGCTTGTCTTGTTCGTGTATTTTATATATTCAGCTAGTCCGGCTCATGTAGTGCCTATCTCTCTCCATCCACACACTTGTGTAACCCACAGATTTTGGTCACCCTCGTGAAACATTAGCATGACGTTGGTCATTTACCCGAGCACCTGTGGTATCGGATAAATTTGTGAAAGTAAAATAGTGGATACCGGAGGGCTGGTGAAATCTTAAATGGTGCGTGTTATGAACAACATCACGACGTCAAATGACCAGCGATCGATCCCGACCTCTGGAAAATAAGCTCGGTTATTCCAATATCATTATCCTGTCAATATGTTGCAACATGTCTGAAAATATTACATTTATTTCTTTGACAAACTTCTAAGTGAATAAATCTAAAGTGAATTATTGAAAAACTGTTAGTTGGGAGACTTTGAAATCTGAATATATAACATACGGATACCAGGAGTATCACAGCGCCATGTCAGCCAACTTAAGAGATTTCTTTTGGACTCTTAAAGAGCTCTTGATTTATGGACCAACGACACCACAGGGTTGGAAGGCAACATCAAACGCTTTTGTCCCATCTACAACGCATTAGATTGACTCATTAAGGATGATTGAGGGCATCCTTTACTATTTTGAAAGCCTTCCTTTCTCTGGCAGATCCTGGACCTATGCCTTACAGAGATCACTTGGAAGTCATATATGGAAGTCACTGGCTCAATTCACAGGGTGTTTTACTTTGCCCCCAGTCACCCGATCTCCTAACTACCCTTGTAAATCACTCTCTAAGGAGCCGCTGTGTAGCTTGTGCAGGAAATTTCTTTCCACCATCTCGGTTTTTCAAACTTTTACAAAGGCAGCATGAAAAATGACCCAGTGGGATCTGAGAATCTTCTTTTCTTTTCGGTTTTATCTTTGTGTCGAAGAAGTGCCTTGCGCTCCTCTATCTGCTGTTGGCTTGCTGCTGGCTTTTTGTAGTCCTTTACATGGTGCTCTTTTTACTTTTTCACCCCTCTTACTCTTAATTTATTTGCTGATTTCTGACTTGTGAACTGACCTGCCACGACAGTCTCTTGTCTCCTCGTCTTCGTCGCCTCGGTAACCATCTGTGATCTTGTTAACTTCTCCGTTTGATCTCTTCTTCAAGAATTCTCCACGACTTCTTCGTCTCATCTGAAACCATCTATCCTGGATCCCTTCTATTATTGTGTTGCATTCTTCCATTCAATCCTCTTCACCCATTCTTCTTCGGTGTCTCTTTTTAGTCGTTTACTTAACATCGGCTGTACGCGAGCTCTTAAGATTCCATTCGGCTCTTTGTAACTGTCACCAGTGAAATGATCACCAAATTAAAAAAGAAAGAGAGACTTATTTTGATATATCTCAATTTATCTCTGAATAATTTGAAAGAAATATATGTAATATTATGTATCCTAATATGCTGATGACTTGTCAAGCAGCTCCTTGTGACTTTTTACTTAGCTTTAGTAAAGGTGTTTAGTTAGTTTTTACATTATTTTTCATCTCCTTTGATTCTCATTTAGCCCCTGAGTTCCCTTATCTTGTCCCATTTCATCTATACATGTGTAAATCAACAGGATTGATAAAACATATCTCTTACATGTGAATGTCATAATGTAACATTGACAAATACCTGATCTGTAACTCAATGCAAGGGCATCTTCACAAATCTTGGTATAATTTTGTGATTTATTATACCTAAAAATAGATGTAAACATTGAAAAAAGGTCGAAAAGTCAACTTTTCACACTTGCATATATACATTTAAATGATTTAAATAGGCCTATATATGACTATTTGTGAAGATATGTAGCGGTGTCTTAATTTTTTTTTTAAACAAGTGAGACTGCACTTGATTCACATTTTCTCAGAAACTTTTGAACTAACGGACATCAAAATTTATTTTGTACAGCAGCTCATACACCTTGCAAAGGATGTTTCAAAGTGCTGTCAAACAAATGGGTCCAGGTGAGCCAGAGATGGGATCGAACCTGGGACCAACCTCTTCGGTGGACAGGGACTAGTCGTCCTTTTATTTAAACAGTGGGAGTTCGACGGGTAAGTTTCAATAGTCGGCCAAGAGCATATAACATAATGCAGAAGAAAGACGTTGCATACAAATAAGTGGAAATGTTGGTTTTTCATAGCCCATTACACAGAATGTCTAGAGAATTTACTATGCATTTTATATTCTTTGCAGGCATCAAGCTTGAGCTTTATTCAACAACGAGTGAAGTTCACAGTGCCACCTGTAAGTAAGTGAAATGCATGATATTGTGCCATTGCATCAATGCCAAACATCCTCAACCAAACTGGTTGTGGAAGCGAGGAAAACATATCGGGTCTTAATGGCCGATATGTGAGGTATATGGGACAACGATGGCAGCCAATTTTCCTTGCTGTAGTCGGAGTTAGGTATTGGTCAAAGTCTTTGATTATAAGTAAGTGATCCACCCTTCGCCAAATAACATTGGGCCTGTGTTTCACTTACTTGCCAAAGACTGACCCATACCTAACTCCAACTACAGCAAAGAAAATTGGCTGCCATTGCTATCCCACATGCCTCACATGTTGGCCATTATGAACCATTACGTTTTCCTCTCATCAGATGAGAATTCATGCTTCCACTAGCAGTTTGGCTGAGGATGTTTAGCATTGATGCATGGCACAATGTCATGTGTTTCACTTATTTACATGTGGCACTGTACATATATGAAGTCAGGTTGTCATATTAAATGCAACAAAACTAAGTAATTCTGCAGTTCCTTCAAGTAGTGCTGCCTATAGCCAAGCAACCATTTACACCTGGGTGGAGTGGAGCACAAAGTTATCGAGGATCTGCTCAGTTCAATTTCCATTGCTGCACTGGCTGGACTCGAACCTAGTTTCAACCTGCAACATTTCAGTTATCAGGCAAGCACCTCATCCACTGGACCAAGGCACTTCAGTTTTGCGCCATATCATACACTGTAAAATTTCAAGTTTTGAGTCTGCTTAAATGATTGAGTGAGATGGTTGCGGAAATTTCTTTGAGGCAGCACAGCTTGTTTTTTTAAGTTATGATAATCTGCCCGGTATCATAACTTAAAACAACAAGCTAAATTTATGTTAGCTCAAACATATTGTGCAACCATCACACTCAATCATTTAAGCTGACTCTAAATTCAATTTTACAGTATTGGGAGGCTACCCTTGCTCATAGGGAGGATATGTGACTTCCATCATGGGAAAAATGTATAGTTGGATTTTCAGCACACAACACTGCTGATCATTTAAAAATGAAATTTACATATAATGAGAAAGTGAGAATCATAAATTAGATTATTTGCAATTTCCACATCCACATAATGAAATTGACAGTGAGTGATGTCAAAGCAAATGTTATGGATTGAAAGTCAAGCGCAATACTTCAAATAACTTTTCGCAATTTCCTTGCCGAAGCATGAGAAACATGGTATACCGGAAGGGCCATACAAGAGCAGGCCACTGTGGCACTGGGGAGACAAATATTTCATTGACTCCACATTTCTAGTTAAAAGTAAGTTATAGACACTTTTCATTAGATTAATGTCACAAATGACATATGTGTCAGAGAAGTATATAATACATAAGCATACTTTTTGCATTTTACATGGCGGATGCCGAAATATAAATACATTAATTTATTTTTCCACATTAGTCCAACCATACATCAGTGGATGTCTCTATTTGCAAAACAGTAATGAAATACTGGGAATTCCACTTGACAGATGAATTTATGCATTTAAGTTTGTATTTATGGTATATAAATTGGACAGGAAATAACTTGCCTTATATACATGTATGAAGTCACATAGAGCTGCACCAGGGTATCTAGTTGTGAAGTGTCTATGGGGCATCCTGCTTGGCCCTCACCATATGTGCTTCAGAACATCCACTTGTTGCAGATGGCCATCCCTTTGCACTTTCTCCAATCTAAAATATGAAAAGATTCAAAGAAAATCAAAGACCACTGAAAAAAAGGTGAACTAGTTGGATTAAATTGGAAATGTTGAAATTATTTCAAAAACAAATTATCATCTTAAAGAATTTATACAAAGGAGACTCAATGAGATGAGGAGGGAAAAGAAAGTGAGGTACATGATTCAGTTATAAGACATTTGATGAATTGGAACTCATAAATTCTTCAATCTGCTGGCCTAATCTGGCAGGACGTGAGCATCTGGAGCTTTTGATGATTTCATTTATTTTTTTTAGAAGAAAAAAAAAGTAATGTTTTGATGATTTATTTTCCTCTGAAAGTGATGAAAAAATGTGAGCACACACTTCATTTTCCACTTGTGCAGAGCAATGAACCTCAATATCTTAGCTCAAATTTGTTAATTTTTCTGGTTTAACATTGTCATACTTGTTTAAGGACAATCAAATAACTGCAGGCATTCAATGATGGCAAAATGATGTTCACAAATGTTATTTTTAACCTTTTGTGCTTTTAAACAAAGATGCATTTGATCATGAGTAGGAACATAACTATGCTGCTCCCAAGTAACATTCTCTCAAGTGATGGAAGAGAGAAACAGGCATAGAAAGAGACAACAGAGTTTAAGTCAAATGCAGATTCCTTACAGGTGATTTAATTAGCATGCGATTCTCAGGTTCTTTGCCACTGAATACGTAGCATTTTTGATTAATCTGATTGGTTTAGAAGCAACAGAACGTCACACATCTCATATATCAAACGTAGTAAGTCCCTGTTTAGCATTGATTTCTCACTATCAAGTGTGAATGACCAGAATCGCGTGCTAATGAAATCACCTGTAAGGCAGACGCAGATTCTTAAAAGAAAAAAAAACCAAGTTAATGGCAGATACAGATTCCTGTGAAGCAGATGTATATTCGTAGAAGATAAGAGTCGATGACAGATGAAGATTCTTAAAAGACAACAACAGAATCAATGGCGGGTGCAGGCTCCGAAAAGACAACAATGAAGTTAAAGACGGATGCAGATTCCCTAAAGACAGATGCATGCAGACTCCTTCTTTGTTGTTTCTTTTAGGAGTATGCATCTTTCTCAGACTCCTGAAAGAGACAACGGAGTTCATGGCTTATTTAGATAAAAAGTTCAAGTTGATGCAGAGTCATAAAAGAAAACAACAGAGTCAATAATGACAGATACTGATTCCTATATGAAGCAGATGTAGATTCGTAGAAGATAACAACACAGTCAGTGATGGGTGAAGATTCTTAAAAGACAACAACAGAGTTAAAGACAGATGGCCGAGACGCAGATTATTTAAAGACAGATTAAGATTCCTAAAAGAAAATGGAGTTTAAGTCATATATGCAGATTCATATAAAAGTATAGAACGGAGTCAATAGCAAATGCATATTCCATTATATTATTCATAAAAGACAAAAACAGAGTTAAGGGCAGATGCAGATTCCTACAAGTCAGATGCAGATTCATGTAACAAACAACACAATCAATGGCACATGAAGATTCCTAAAAGACAACAAGACATTTTGGGAAAATGCAGAATCATATTAGACAGATACAGATTCATGTAAGATATCAGAATCAATGGTGCAGATGATGCAGATTCTTCAAAGAAGACAGAGTCAATAGCCAATGCAGATTCCGAAAAAGATAACAATAACGTCAATGTCATTGAACATTCTTCTGGATATTCCATTTGATTATTAATATATTAAATTTTCTTTCAATATGTCCAAGTGACTTTTTTACTTGTGGAGACTTTCACCAATCCACTCTGGATGACTTCCTCAGTACAAATGGTGGTGTTGTTCCTGTGGAATGATGGTGTCATAAATGTGAACAAAAGAACAGGGAGAAGTGGTATACAACAACACAGCATCCCATGCAAGAGCTGAAATTGAACTTATGCAGGGGAAACAGGAAGACAGTTTACGGTCAGACTTGATGAACATCGAAAGGGTGTCGAGAGCTACCAAGTCAGTCAATACACAAGAGGCAGCAGAAAAGATTCCGACAACACCTACCACAAGTCGGCCATAACCGATCATACCAATTTTCAAAACCACATCATCGACTGAAAGGGGACAAGATAATAGACAAAGGGGACAAGATAATAGACAAAGAGTCACACAAGAAACACAGACAAGTGACGGAGGCCATGGATCAGGAGGACAGAGGGGGCTGTAAGCAGAGACTCTGGCAGTTATGAGATTTCACACGTTTATGACACCATCATTCCACAGGAACAACACCATCATTTGTACTGAGGAAGCCATCCAGAGTGGATTGGTGAAAGTCTCCACAGGTAAAAAAATCGCTTTGATAATTATATTGAAAGAAAATTTTATATAAACAGAGCCAATGGTAGACACAGCTTCCTAAAAGACACCGTTACTACGCGATTCTCTTACAAACTACCCAATTTTAAAAGGAAATCTTCCAGTTTCCTACTTTAAGTACACTCTAAAAAAAAATCAGACAAAATTGGTT
Source organism: Platynereis dumerilii (assembly GCA_026936325.1). Lineage (NCBI taxonomy): Eukaryota > Metazoa > Annelida > Polychaeta > Phyllodocida > Nereididae > Platynereis > Platynereis dumerilii. The sequence goes on along the minus strand of JAPTHN010000002.1, from coordinate 77,979,683 downwards.
TTTTAGATTCAAAATGGTTTTTTGAAAAACCAAATTTCAATGCAAAAAACCAACATGGATTTTTTTAAAAATCCATGTTGGTTTTGCATTGAAATTTGGTTTTTCAAAAAACCATTTTGAATCTAAAAAACCAATTTTGTCCCGACATTTTTTAGAGTGTACCCACATTTCAGAATGTCAATGTATGCACAGATTCCTTCATGCATGCCTGAGGTGGATGCCCTACGGAAGCTCATTTTAGATGTGCTGCAATTGTTAGAAACACAGAATTTCATCTTATTCAGTTAGCTGTTTTTCAATATACATACCATGTACTAATTTGTTTCATGTTCTTTAGTCCAACAAAGATGATATTGAAGTATTTAAAGTAATCTTTATCCAAGGGAAAGAAATTATTGAAGTCTATCAACCGGAAGCAGGAGTCTCTACTGGAAAAAACATACGGCTTACTAACAAAATGGCTAAAATATTTTGAAAGCTTAATGTATTTCTCACAAGAAGTCATCAATCAATATACTTGTAATTCTCTTTGAATTATCTGTTTGGAGAAAGTGGCACGTTTTAAAAATCCAATTCCGAAAATGTGCACAACTGCGGGTCTCTTGATGAATGACACGAGTTGTAAGAATTCATCAATTTCCGCCGCAGCGGTGATGACCGTTTGAGAACATGTTCATTACGAGAAATATTTGAAATGTTTTGTCTGCAATTAAAAGATACGCCGAGGATACATGAGATTTTGTGAAAGTATTAGCGGATATTACCTAGCACCAATTAGCAGCTCTTTGCCGATGTATGGAATCTGTTTTTTTGCATCTCAGAAAAAGTACCAGTTCAATTACTGAAGCACACTCCCTAGTCTGACATCTTAATACGACACTCAAGAGATATATGATCTGGATTTTCCAATTTAGTTGTTTTCTCAGAATGATTTAAGTAACTTGACAGATTGAATAGCGAGACAACGAGACTACAGGACATGGACACAAAACACCAATATTAACCAAAAATAACACGAGCAAAAAAGACTAATATCGTATTGACCACCCCGTGGAAGTTATTAAAAGAAACCCCATGATATTAATGGGCGCTTTCTGAAGTTTCAAAAAATCTGAAGTTAAAAAACTCCATCCTGTCAAAATTGTCTCTCTCCTTCATATATTACATTAAGCTGATTTATTTCCTTCCATAACTCCATCTGAGCCCATCACTGCTATTAGTAATTTTTATATGAAGTTATCACCATGGTACCTCCAATAACGATAAATTACGTTCACTTTTCACTTTGGCAAGACAGATGCATGAATGCAGCGGAGTTATGACAAATTGCTATTTTTGAGGTACATTTATCAGTAACAAAAGAGCTTCATTTTTATTCCATCTACTTTTATTTGCAACTTTTTTTCTTCTGTGTGGGCTCACGATAGTTTTTCAGATTTAGAAACGACGAGCAAAAATATTTTACTAACTTTTTTCTCCACTAATTGGAGTTGAAGCAGACTAATTCATACTCAGATTAACAAGATGCCTTAGCAGGTATTGTCTGGAAGGAGGAAACATTTGTCATTCCTTGTCAGACTCAGGTTTCTCCTTCAATTTATTGCACCTTCATCATGCACAAGTGAATGAAGTCTGAAACAGATTTACAATTACTCATTTTTGTAGTTCTCATTTATCTGATAAGCCTTTCAATTTCCTTTCGCCTTTTTTTTAAAAACCAATTTCGGACGGAGGCGTAAAGCGTGATCTATTTGTCCATAACACTTCTTTTCAAAATCATTATTTTCCCAATTAAACCTTTTTTTGTCAATTATTTCATCTTTAAATAACATCATCCCAAAATGCTATAGGTATTGATAAGGCTTTCGCTCAGGGCAGTATAGCGCCTGCAAACATGTGTTTTAATTGCAAATTGTTTCACAAAATTTGGTATCGGCTTACTTCCCTCGAATTGATGCTTTTTAAAGGTACATAAGGAAACTGATTAATGGCAAACATTTATGTTTGAGTTTTGTGAAAATATTGAGAAAGAAATTTCACTGAACTTTTTAGTTTAAATTTTAAATCCAAACTTTAAACAGACACCTTGGGGCAGGTAGCAAGCCAGATAGCAGGCCAGATATTGGCAATTAGTTGTTGTCCTGTGTTGCAATTTACAAACTGGACAGAAGCCATTGAGAAGGAAGAATACCAACAGTCAGAGCCAGTAAAACTAAAATCACTTGTGTTTGCTGATTTTGAATTCGAATTTGGAAATTAAACCAAAATGGCTGCAGTATAACGTTCTGATGGTCGTGTTATTGGAGTTAAATTTATTTGCTTTATTTGGGTAATTTCATTGAGCACTGTTAAGGGTCTTGGGGGACAATGGTCTCTGGCCCAGAAGGACACTGAGAAGTTTACTGCTGACCATCAGAATTGTCAGATGAGGTCATTTCGTGTTTTATGAGGACCATTCTGTGAACACTAGAGGGCCTCCCAACTCGTTTTATTGTATTAAGGACATTGATATTTAATTAGATCAATGGTGGTGGTCCCCTGGAGCTGAGAATAGGAGTTACCATGGTGAAAAGATTTGCTAGCTCATCTTCAGTTGTGAGCTGGCAGCCACCCATGAGGTCATTACACTCATTTACCTCTTTTATCGCCCACCCAAATTCCTCTCCTCCTCCCCTTTTATCACTCACATTTGTCCCTGGCCAATTGAACGTCACAAATAACGTCACTATTTATTGGCATAATGAATTGTGACTCGAATTAGGCCAATTGGCATCCCTGGCATCCCAACCCGTCAAGTTATCAAATAGTGATAGCCGAGAGAAAAATATCAGCAATAAGTCGTGTTTCATATAAAGGCGAGATGACCTGAGAACTATGCGAAAAGATAGAAATTGAGTAATAGATGGACATAAAGCTATATAGAGCACATAAACAGGGAGACAGCTTGATCTACATTGTAAAATGAGAATTTTGAGTCAGCTTAAAAGATTGAGTGAAATGGTTGCACAATTCCTTTGAGCTAACATAGCTTGTTGTTTTCAGTCATGACAACGGTAAGATTATCAAAATAACAAGCTATGTTAGCTCAAACAAATTGCAAAACAATCTCACTCAATCGTTTGAGCCAACTCAAAATTTCAAATTTACAGATCTCACAGGAAGTTTCACAAATGCGGAATTCTGCAGAATTCTGCAGAAGAGCAGAATTCCTGAAAATTGTATTCGGTGGATTTTTTTTTCAGAAGAGCAGAATTATGCTTTTTTGTGGAAGTGCATAATTCTGCAGAACTACAGATTGCAAAAGAAATATATACAATGTATGGGACCTTCTTTATCATTTAATACTTATGAGGAAGAAGAAGGAGAAGAAGAAGAAGAAGAAGAAGAAGAAGAAGAAGAAGAAGCAATTCCACCTGCAAATCCACCTATATTCTAGCTATACTATCTGTTGCACACAACAAAGAATATTACCTGTTTCATCATAGTAAATATCTGCATTTATTTGGTAGCTCAAATGTGATTGCATAAACGCCACAAATCTGAATATGCAAATGAATTGCCATAAGCAAAATGTGGGGATGATGGGCAGAGAGATAGAAAGTGAGTAACAATGAAATTAGATGATGCAATTATTAACATAAGGGAGTATTTAGCATGCCTTTGAAGTGGTTATTAACATACCTTTTGTGGCCTTTGCTTCTCAAATGACAGATCTCGAGTGTGACATTTTTGATAAATGGTCAACAAAGGCACCTGAGAAGTTATGTAACACATACTGGACATTAAGCAGCAAATTTATGCCCAAGATTTATGACAATAGTATCATGATAAGCTGACAAAAAGTCAATTACATTTCAAAATAAAGTCAAAGTTATCAGTAAAATCTGATTCTGCAGTAAATAATACAATATTTTGAGATGAACACAGAAAGTTAAATACCTCGAATTAAGTTTGTGATTTGCAATTGATAAGAATTTCATTTTAATGAAAAGCCTAATTAACTGAAGTGATGTATACCAAGTCTGTAAGTTATTAGATAAATATTTTAGACAGTGTCAGTCTGGGGCATTTGGAGGGTAATTGGGGAACGATTTATTTACTTTTCTTTTCAAAAAGCAGTAAAACAATTTCTGGATTTCAACAGGTCAAACAACAATGCAAATCACTGTCTAAATATTTTTGGGCCATTGTCAGATAGATAGATAGTTTTTTATTGATGCATGATGTACTTACAATTTTCATATCATACTAACAAAATAATAACTAGGTAATTAACAACACAATTTAAGAAAAAAATAGCATCAAAGGTAAACAGCTGAGTTACAGCGTAACTATATAATTGCTGCAACCAAGTTAAATAAATTATAATAATTTTTTAATTATATTATGTATAAAAAGAATGAAAATGAGAATGGGTATGGATATGGGATGTGATGATTCACATTTCTTTCATTGAATGATTTGGTCATTGTCAAGGACAATGGGGGACACATGGCAGGTCTTTGGCAGACGAGTTAAGTGGACAGTGGTCATTGGAGACTATTGGAGACCTGGGTTTTGCCAGGGGCTACAGGTCAGTCTAGAAGAATCTCAGAGACTCAGACTGACCAGTGATCAAGAATTTAAAGTCAAGGGAAAGGGTTTGGTGACATTTGAGAGTCCTGGACTCCCATGGCAGTCTGGAAAATATGTGCTAGTCCGAAAAAAAATGAAAAGAAGAGAAAGAAACTGATTTGCCTAGCTCCGTCATGACATGAACTATTTTCAATTGTGTAGGCATATCATTGCTAAAAAATTGCTTTGGTCCCTATTTTGTATGCATGCAGCTTCATAATTGCAAATATATTTTTAATTTAAAATCGATGCAATAATTTTCTAAAGAGTGACAAAATATACACAGCATTTTTTCCGGGAAAGCCCGGTGATGTTCTTCAGTAAAAAGAAAATGATATTGTGAGCAAAACGTACAACTTTAACTGAAGCGCAAGAAGCAATTTATTCAACCCGGACATGCCTTAATAGATTTTCTCCAAAGTAACATTGTCCAGTCAAAATGAAATATTCACAAGTAAAGTGTGCTTGCTGCCTTTATATTATTTCAAAGTTATGTCCTATGGGTGCACAAGAAATTGTTACGTTGAGTTACAAATATTTGTAAAACTTTTACCTGAAAGAAATAGACTGTGTCCTTCTGAAATCACTTTCACTTTTTTTCAAATTATCAGTTTCAGTGCAGGCCTGCTGTTTGTGGTTTATGTGCATTATAATCAGGAGAATAAAAATGCTTTATAACTATAAAGAAATCGAAATACATCCATTTGCTTGCAATATTTATTTAGGCCTACAAAAACAAGGAAAAGAAAAGTAAAATTTGTACACTGGTGAAAGAGTCTTTGAAGACACCTAATGCAAGAGGCAGTGTCACTAAAAGTGAATGTACTCCGGTATCAAAAGCAATGCTTTGACAGGCCTTCCATTTTGTAGATATCCAGATCCTCGGGTCATTGTGAGCCTGTGACTGACAATTGTGACACCTGGAGATTCCTCCCTCATCAGAGTGGACAGCAAGAGGACTCGAGACTGGACATTTCTGGCATTCTCGAGGGCTGGCTGTCTGGTATGTGTGGACCACCCAATTTCATTGAATCTCTGGTTTCATTGTAAAGCAATAAAATTTCATTTGGAAAACAATACGTGGAAGGGTCATTGAAGGTTCATCAAAGTGCCCTTGAATGCAAGTGAATGGCAGTGAATGGAAGCCGATGGATTGGATGGGTAAATGTACATACACTTCTCTCGTAAAGTGGCCATAATGAATTTTCCACCTTTGCTTTTTGCCCCCTGGCCACTTCTGGCATTCTTGCATTTTACTGGCATTTACTACAGCCCTCGAAAGTGTGTGACAGTGGCTGTAAAATTTGCATTTCCTTAAATGGTCCAGCCCTCTTATAAGTGTGTGGTTATCTCTAAAGGCGGTGATTTCAAAGGGAGGGTCCTTTAGATAACTAGCCTTATGAATATGTTATGGGGGCCAGGGGCACGGGGGCTACTGCCTTTTGGTTTAGCCTGTGGCTTCTTGCCTTAGCCCCTGCTTCTGCTGCTAAATGCCAGCTTTGCTGGGGGTCCAGGGGCGGGCAAGTGGCAGTGACGAGCCCCCCTCCTCCCTGCCTTCATTTCCACGCTGTTTACCTACGGCCGACTTCAAAGGGCCGACAGAGCACAAATTGAATTTTAGTGGATGTAAAGGCGAGCACTGCAAACGAGTCTTTGCTAAGGTTCACGCCCCTTGTTACTTATTCCAAATTGCAATAGCCACTTAAATGCAAATACACGTCGGAGAAATTCAACTAGCCAGCTCTTTAGCAAAACTCTTTACCCAACTAGAATATACATCTGAAGTCAGTAACCACCATGGTCTTCTACTGCAAAAGGTGGGGAGTTTACAGCGAAGGTGTTGACCAGCATTTGTGTAATCACTCCAAATGACATTAAACGTAAGTATTGACAAGTTTCACGATAGATATTTTCTCAAATTTACAATGATATGGTCAAGTATGGGCTTAGTGTTGTAAAAATGCATATCAAATATGCATTGGTGCCACTAAACATTTCAAAAGGTCTGCCAGGGACAGAATTTACAGCAGATAATATCTATACTGAGGGATTAACTCATGTCCAGTGAAATTAAGATATAATACAAATTTCTCATTGGTAACCCACGATCCCTGCTGTACAAAGAAATATATCATGTTGTATGTGGGCACAGAATGCTAAATCATTCCAAAACTATTACAATATTTAACAATATAATAATAATATCTTTATTGTATAAGTCGTGATAAGGAACCCAAGCTAAAAGATTAATTTTGGCAGACTTGTATTGTTTTCAACTCCTACACAAAATGTCAAAACCTATTACTATGAACTCAATTTATTATCTTTGGATAATTAATTGCACAGTGGGATTTTCCTTTATAAATTACATTGAATTATTGGTTGTTACGTATACCATATGTATCCATAGGGAAACGTTTTCTGTCCTATTTCTGAAATTAAAAAAGGGATTATTTGAATACCACCCAGGGTGTATGGGACCTGAAGCAGCTTCCTATAATTGACATAATCAGGTGTTAGATTTCATTTGGATCCCAGCTGCAAGGTGTAACACAATGACACACATTCTCTCCAATACAAATTCCCTCCACTTTTTTGTCACTTCAAATGATGTAATTGCACAAGGATTAATGTATTTCAAGGCACCAAGGTTAAACTCTGGATTGAATTCCTAAATGTTGAATCAATTTCACTGTTAGGTGTAAAGTTGTAATTATTTTCATTCAATTATGTCAATTTTAAAGTTGATTGATTTTGTTGGATGAAAAAGAAACTTAACAAGCATGCTGGAAAGCTTTGGAACAGTCCCCTCTGGGAACCAACAGGCAGATACTACAAGAAGTGTGTTGTAATAAGTGAGATGGTTATTTTGCCAAATAATCATTTTTGGAATTGGGGTTAATTGTTTATGTGGTTTGCTGTTACAATGTCACCATTTTGTCATTTGTAACATCAATTGACAGGATGAAATATTTCTTTGAACTTACATTTACAGATTATTAATAAGGAATTCCCATACAAAAGTAAAGTGTCAGTCCCAGACTCATGTGTAGCAAGATTAAATCGCTGCACGATCAAAGGGAAATTATACTTTAGAATCTCAAAAACGACGAGGACTCGAAAAACGGTTCAGCTCATAGTCTAGTATATTTGGAACATGTTTATTTCCTGCTCCCAAAAGGTAACAGGTGGTAGAAGATAAATTCTTCTATGCCCGTTTTTCCTATTCCATCGCAATCAGGAGTTATGGCAAATATTAGGAGTTTCAGGTGTGCCAAGTTATCAGGCGCTTTGGCATGTTGCAGGGAAGTGTAGACAAAAGCTTCAAAAATCTGAAATGGTCATGGCCTGGATATATGTCGATATATACAATGTATGTCTTATACAGTTTTATCAATTTCCATAAAGTTATACCATATATTCGGAAGCTTGCATTCCTTTATTTTGGAAGCAATCTATGTTACTTTGTTGCATCCAATACCGCCAGTGGAAACACCGGTGGAAATATACCTACTACTTCATAAACAGAGCCTTTGCTACCCTTGAGATAAGTCGTATGCACAGAAAACAGTCTTTTATAGGAAATGTCAAACTATTCACTGTGTGCAGCACAAATATCATGCAGCCAAGGGAATGGCAAATCAAAATGTTATGATTGGTCACATCCTATTTGTAATGGTATTCCTATGCTAGTTATGAGACTTCTACTTTTTTTTAAGTTCTTTAATTTTTGTGATTAAAGAATATAGTTGAACTTGGCTGAAATTTGCACAGGACAGGTGAATTCAGGTTACAGTAATGTCATTTTGTCACTAAAATGACTTATTTCAAGTACAGCAAAGGCTTTGTATTTGAAATTTTAGGTAAACCCAATGATATTCCAACGTAAGAGAATGAGACTGCCTCCAATAAAAGGTATGTATATAAAAGGCATATATATAAGCTTCCGAATGGAGATTTTAACGTTTTATCTCTATTTTCCTGCAACATGACAGAGTACTTATAACTTGGCACACCTGAAACGCCTAATATATGCCATAAATCCTGATTGTATTAATGGAATGGGACACAATTCATGAGGACGGATCTGCTATCCTTACCCACACCCATGGGTAAAGGAAATATTCCAAATATTTTTATCTAGGTATATATGAAAAAAAACTCAATTTCCCATAACTTGGCAGTCCATGTATTTGAAGGGTGTACTGCCATCATTGTCTACACATTTTGTATGGCTAACAATTTTGACTAGTGCAAATCCAAGTTCAAAAAGATGTAGAAGGCAGACATAAGACCGTGGAGAAACTCTTGTATATTATGTGGCTATTTTAGAAAGAAGTTACAGGAGATTTGATATAGGCCATTCATTTTGATCTGCCATATAATTTTCACCAAGAGAATCATGTAAATTTACATACTCCGCCCAGTCACCTATTCTCAATTGCAGATAATGCTGGGACACACCAAGATTGTGAATAATGAAGTTATCCTAAATTCAGAATGCTCGGTGTGAGTTTCGCTTTCTTGAAATACACACCAGTGACAATGGAAAGTCATCCTTTGCTAATTACATGTTAGAACGGGTAACTGAGAGGACTGGGGATGGATTTATTTGACTTGGCTGTTCATAGAAATACCTGAGAGATGTAAACCATCGGGCTTAATGTGCCTTATCTTCAATGATGAAGTCGTGGCAGAGAAAGAAAGACGAAGAGGTGAATTGAGAGTGAATTGTAAGGAAGAGAACCAATGTCAAACACGTATTAATGCTGATATATATCGTATTGTTTCTCAGACCAGTCATTCTTTGGATGGATGGATGATTGGGGCTTTACGTCCGGTATTTATGCACTTCGTAGGCTACCGTAATTAGGACAGCAGGAGGACATGGCAACGAGGAGAAGGATGATTGAAACGCACGCTACCACTAGACCAACCCTCCCCCCGAGTCATTCTTTGGTGTAACCAAGAGATTCTTGCCTTCAACAAGGGACCAAGTTCAAATCCCACTCCTTATGTTGTTACAACAGTGCCCATATGTTGTGACTGAAGGCCTCATGTCCCGTCTGGACAGGCTGGTCAGAACAGGTCAGGGTAATAACAGGCTTCATTCTAAGGAGGGGAGAGTGTATAGTGGTTCCTGGTTAGTGGCGTATTTAGGGGGGGGGCCATGGTGCCATGGCCCCCCCTCAGGCCCAAAATTTACATGGAAGAGATATGAAAAGCCGCAGAGCGCCCCGAACTCACTCCATGTAATGGCCCCCCCCTCAGGCCACTTCTAGATACGCCCCTGTTCCTGGTTAGTGGCAAGGTGTTTCCCTCACACCAATAAGTGACTCCTTGGTTAATGGATAACGTTCCTGTCTTCTACAAAGGAGACCAGGGTTTGACTCCTGCCCCTGGAGTTGTTACAGTTTCGCCCAATATGTAGTGACTGGTGGACTCACGTCCCATCTGGCCTGGCTAGTTGGAGCAGACTATGGTGACATCAGTGAAGCTTGCGGTCAAGTTTCATTCTAAGGAGGGAAGAGTGTAGTGGTTGCTTGTTGGTTGCAGGGTGTTTCCCTCGCACCAACGAGTAACTCTTTGGTGTAATGTATAATGCTTGCGCCTCCTGTCCAGGGGACCCTGGTTTGAATCCGGCTCATGGCTTTGTTACACTGGTATGTGCATGGCAACTGCAGTACAGTGTTGTTGCTGATCAATATTCTGCGAAGCCCATACCTCGGCATTTCAACCCACAACCAAGCACGGAAGTCCATCACCTCACACAAAGGTGTACGCAATGCTTTTTAGCAGCGCACGACATTTGTCCGAAATTTGAAGATAGATTTAATACCCATTTCAAATGAAATCACTTGGAAACCACTGATTATCAATAATGTTTCATTTATCATCTGCGCGAATTAATTCAGCCTTTTTCTGAATCTTCGTGTTTTCCAAACCTTTGGGAGGGGGGACCACTAACACTCCCCTACCCCCCCCCACTGGTATGCCTTTGACTTCATAACAGCAACAACAAAATAGAGCATATATATATATATACATTGTACATTTTGGACTGATCTATAGCCTTTGTTTCCCCTTACAAATTCAACCTCCATTCATCTCAATTCCTTTCCTGCCAAGCAGAGCTGAGCATAGCTGAGCAGAGCCTTTACTCCAGTCTGTCTTGTTCTACAGGTAACAATCTGTCATCAGGGAGCGAGGGAAATCGTGCAACTCACTCAACTGCAGGCCTAACAAGCTCCAAACTAGCTGCTCGTAAAACTTTCTTATCACTACAACTCTCTCATCCTTGGATGGAGAGGAGCAAAAAGCTACAAATTCTTGAAAAGATGATTTAATAAGAAGATAAGCAGGAAAGTACTCAGTTGAGAGATTGGCAGATTAGGCTCAAGCTGCAGCAAAGGCCTCCTAATGAGCTAAAGTGTAAAAAAACTTCCCAACTGCCAAAAGTTCATTACTCCTAAGTATTTTTATGAGACAAAACGTCTGGTAAGCATAGCCTAACAGAATATTTGGCACATGATATGTTAGCTCAATTCACCCTGTAAATACCTGGAAATGAAGAGGAGGGTTTTAACCATTTTTTCTCATTCTGTTATATGACACTTTAGTGCATTTTCAGTTAGACCTGAAAGGCCATCAAATCAAGCACCGAGTGATTTACTCAAAGAAATCATTTTAGCTAATGCAACTTCATTTTTATCAGCCTGTCATTTTCTGAAAGAAACACAAACAACTTAGCAACTAAACACAAGGAAATGTTCATAAACTGGCAAAATTACCACAATTCAAGCAAATGGGAAACACGCCTACGTGTAAATCCACCAATAAATTAAGAATGAAAAAAGGTTACTGACTGAGATTTGAAACAATTTATCTAAGTACTGCAAAAGAAAGATAAGTGTTATTGCACAAAATTTACATTATTGTTCAGGAAAGCAACAAATTAGCTTTGCGCCAAATCCCAGATCAGAATATATATGCAATGTCATCCAATAAGTATAGATGTGTAACAACTCCTGGAGCTGCAGTCAAACCTTGGTCCCCTGCGCGGAATGCAGGAGCATTATCTATTACACCAATAAGTCACTCATTGATGAGAGGGAAACACCTTGCAACCAGGCCCCACTACACTCTTCCCTCCTTAGAATGAAACTTGACCGTAAGCTTCACTGATGTTACCATAGTCTGCTCGAACTAGCCAGGCTAGATGGGACATGAGTCCACTAGTCACTACATATCGGTCGAAACTGTAACGACTCCAGGAGCAGGAGTCAAACCCTGGTCCCCTGTGCAGAAGACAGGAGTGTTATACACCACCCCTGCCTGGACAAGTGGCCAGCTCCCTTGCCATTGCAAAAACCAAGAGTTTGAATCCGAGTCCTCTCAGGCCAGTGGATTCACAGTCAAGTGCTCTAACCATTAGGCTATGCGAACTCAATCAGGCAACTCAATGCCTACATAAAGTACCCTCTGACTGGAACTTGAACTTAATGAAATGATGTGTCCATCAAATAGAAATTATCTATAAAGCATAATTTTATCTTTCTATTGGGGTCACAATTCCAGAAGGCAAACCACAGTACAGTTTACAAATGTTACATGTAACAAGCATGTAGAGAACATGGAGAGGGGAGGGGGGGGGGGGTTGCTGGTTGGGGAGGATCATTTGAAAGATGGATCAGCCTCATCCAGCAGCCATGGCTCGGGGGCCTTTGCAACCCATTGGGAGCCCTGGCACACTAACAATATCCTGTTTTGCCAGTTTCCAAATTGCCCTTCTATTTATCACGATTTTGATGAGGGCCACTGAAAAACGTTTCACAGGCGCCCTGGGGTGACTCGAATTTACGTAAAAAACGTTAAGTCTACGAGGCAAAAAGGGGTGGGGGACGCAAACAGCCCCGGGCCTAAGAACTGTGTATATGCAGGGGCAAGGGGGTGCCCCCAGTCAAACGCATGGTAACTTTCAATTCCACAACTCGCAACTAAAAAGTGAAATCTTTTGGCATGTTGCGTCACGATAATGTTAACTTCACAACACAACTTCAACATGTTCAAGATAAAGTGAACTAAAAAGTCAGGGGGTTTGTCTTAAACTTAATAGATTAACAACAATGCATGTTCAACTTCCTTTCTTTTTCGCTGAGTACGCCACCTACAGAGAAGTTCTGTTCTTTTTCTTTTCTGTTGGAAGGTATATCAAAACTTCACACTTGATCAGTCAAGTTTTTTGTGTAGTTTTGACAAGATTAATTCTTTCATTGCTGAAATAGTGCATATTGAAATAATTGAAATACTTCCAAGAATTTATGATTCAAAATGTTGGGGGAATTTAAAAGATTTGAGCTATCGTAGATTGTAATGATCATTGCATTGTCTTAACCATCAAATCAAAAAAATTTAAAGGAGATTTTTGTAACAAAAAGGTGATTTTGTCAAAAAGTAGTTTTCTGAAACGGGAGAATTTGACTGCCGCCCCCCCCGGATCGATATTAATCATCTTCTGTACAAATGAACCAGAGTAATTCCCATAATCTTACTATTACACATGTAGCCACAGAACGTAACTTACTTGCCTGAACACTTTCATTCTGTATGCTATAAGAACTTTATTAAATCCCACAAGCTTTCACTTTTCACTTTGGACAAGTTGATTTATATTGGAATTTCAATAACAAAGTCACCCTACTATACCTCACATATACGTCATGTCAGAGGTTGCTTAGGTAAAACATTATCTTACCCCCATATACCAGCAGGTTAGTTTTGGGCTGGGGGCACGGGCATATGTCATCACCCTCGACTTGACATCAAGCAGGTACGAGCCCTGGGGCACCCCCCCCCCCCACCTAAGACATTGTGTAACTTGGTTAACTTATCTTTCAATTCTGGCCCTTTGCATGTTGAGTGGTCTATGGAACATGCAGTTTTAACTTTTCCTCTGTAGAGTTGAGTATTGGGCTTTTGTTTGAAATTTGTTTAGATTATAAAACTCACTCGGTTTTACTGATGTCTTTGAATAACACGACTTGTGAAATCTAGGATGTAGGGTGTGCATGCATGGTGCTAAAGTTTCTAAAGTGCATTTTGTTTCTGGTATTGGTATCGTAAGGAATGAAAGTAAGTCACACGATTTTTTGTCAAAATCACGTTTATCTGTATTTACATTTTTTTTTTAAACTCCAGTGTCACCAGAGCAACAGATTTATTTTGACAAAAATGTTATTGAAATTTATGATGGTAGATGTATATCATTAGAGTCTCTTTTTGGTTATAGCTACATTTGCTTTTGTGTAATTTCTCCAAACTGCCTCAGCAAAATTCAATTTGCAGTTATAGATCACTAACTGAAGGATTTTAAGTATAGTATTCAGTTCCAATCAACAGAATGTTTAACAACAAACTCTGAAAAGATGGAAGCTATGTGATCCAAGTCACCAACGCAGCCAATCTATTATTGGTTTGTATAGTTGGTCCTCGAACGAAAGAGTTACATCAGGCTGATCCAACCAATCCATTGGGGGATCCTCCACTTTATAATCCTGCATTTTATTTGGTTGTGGGGATTTACTAATTCATTTTGATTCCTCAATCAAAGATTACTTTTCTGTCAATCATGGTTTTTATCATCCATTCTAACCAAAAAGCTTGATCATAATGGGTGCATTGCAAAATTGGCTGATAAATAAACTGTATAGATCCGTGGTGTAAGGCCAATAATTGTATAAAAAAACTTCATCGCAGAAAATGACAAGAGAATACTAATCACCAACAATCACTTATAATCTCATTAAGGGTACAGACAAAGGGAAATTCATTATCAGATATACATTTCTATGGTTTACATTTATTGGTCAATTTTATGCAGATTCTCAATGCATTCTCCTAAAACCCAGACACCAAACATGCAGTATATATACTATATATGTATGGACTCAAAGTCATCTAGATACCTTGATGTTCCAAAATTTAGCACCAACAAATTGTGTATTTGATATAAAAGAGACCGATTTCAATGAGGTAATAAATGGACATTACTGATTTGAATATCTCCCCTGACCCATTTGCATATATTATAATATATTAAAAGTGAAAGGTCTACCTATAGCAGATACCTTTTGAAGTTCATCTGATGTACCATCTGAATATGTATTAGGCTGCCCAAAGTACTTCTTACCTGCTCTAATTGAATTTATAGTATGGGGACAATTTAGAGACCTTTAATTTTGGAATGTGGTGTGCTAAATTTCACTCAATGGTGTTAAATGATAAGGGAAGTTAGATTTGCCTGTTTAAGATTCTTTGGAAGTACCTTACCTCTGGGACTGACTAACTTTGTGAAGAAATGTATATTCTAGCTTGGAGGTGGTCATCAGTGGATTTGGTAATAGTTCTTAGAGGGGAATCAGAGAAATACAGATTTTACTTCATTGCCACATGCTGAGCAAGAACATGGAGAAATAATATTGCTGTTTGACAATTTCAGGTGAGGGATATCATTTCATTCAAAGTCTTCTCCAGCAAATATGCAAGAAATGCCCTTTATAGAAGTAATGTTGCATTTAAATTCAAATTATTTTTTCTGACACATTTTGGGCTGTCCATATTTCACCAAACCCTTAAAACTCATCCTCACTGCAACATGCACAGGAAAGTTGTGCTGTGAAGCTGGAAAGTTGGGAAATAGGGGAGAGATAACAATAGTCTCTGGTAGCCACTTGTCCAAATTCTACTGGCAAACTTGTTGTCAAAACTGACTGATTAGATATATTTTGTACACCAGTTTATAGAAACAATTAACTTACATTGAGTGGCCTCTTGAGTGCATCAAATGAAAGCAGTTGTAAATAAAACCAAAAATAACCCTCTCCTTTTAAGATTTGGGTGAATCACACTTCACCTGACTCTCTGAACTGAGCAGAAGGGGAAAGCCAAAGATGCAGGGGAAAGGGGAGGGAAAGCAATAATCTGGCTTGCCATTTGACTAAATTCTACTAACAATCAAACTGGTGTGTCAGTGACAGTGTCACAACTGCCTTCATTCAAACCTGTTACTTTTTTGGCTGCTTCTTTTTGACAAGTTAAATTCTCCCAGATTCTATTGAATTGGAGGAGGCATTACCCTTAAAAGGTTCAAATAAACATTGAATCTAGATTGATGTACCTTGAGAGGCTTGCAAACTAATGTAAAATCAGAGGGATTTGTAAGGGGCCAGAACGTGACAAGAGTTATGACATTTGGGCAAAAAATGTGAAAGAAATTTGAAAACATTTTGGACTGACACATGGACAGCTAAACACAGACTCAGTTGGAAAATACATACCTGTCAACCCCTTTGCAAGCAGTGATTCCCAGTACGTGCCAAAATGGCCCTGCCAACCAAAATGCAACAGGCAACTTGACTCAGCAGATCCAAAGGGCGCCATACTAAAGCAGAATCAACATTTTAAAGTAGCTAACTGTGACAAAATACCCAAGCAGTGTGTTCACTCTATTCCTCCCCTGTATTCCTCCCTGTATATTATGATTTCTGAGGATTCAAGGCAAGCTATCTTGTTCAACACTGTTTACAAAATGGCCTCTGACCCGTGGGAAACCCAACACTTAACATGAAATGGAATAAGTTGGAATGAAATATATTTTGATATTTCCTGTCACAGTATGCGATATAATGACATCTACATTGTGATATTATGTTTGTAGTAGAATTTGTACATTCCTTTTGCCTTCTTGGTCTTATTTTCATACACTTTTTTTCTGAGATTCTCTTCTGAAATGTTGAAAATTACAACAAAAAGAGATCCACTTTAGCCATGATAGATTGACATTCACTCAACCGATATTGATAAATATTTTGAAGTTAAAACTGCAAGCTGAATGGGTAGACAGGTCTCTTTTTTTAGAAAATTGCAAGACTTTTTTTCCTGAAAAGACACAAAAATTCTAACCTGTAATTATTTTATCGTTTTCACATTGAAAGACAGCCATACCTAACAGGAATCTATCATCTATGATAAATGCATAGCTTTACACCAAGAATTAATTTATCATTCTGCGAGTTTTTCATGTGATCCAAGATCGCCATTTCCCAACTATGCACAAATAACATAATAGAAAAGTCTTTTGAATTTCAAAAATATATTTTGGAAAAGTGGAGAAATCTATGAAAAATCTTATAGGAAATTCTATAGAATTGTAAGCCATTGTAAGATACAATAAATTTGCAATAAGTTTTCTCTCTTTTTATACTTTTTTTTATTTAAGGCACATCCCACCACCCTTGCGACTCAAATTTGACTAAAGTTTTTGAGAGTTTTGAGAACCCTTTTGGGGTATATATATACAGTTACACATAAACCCGTCAACTTCATGCACACTGTAAAGCCTTTACTGTAAAAATTCCCAGTAACTTTCTTAGGGGGGGATATCACGTAAGATTTATGGCAACTTTCTTCTTAAAATTCATGTCTCTAAGACATCTTTCTTAGATAATTTTAACTTTCTGATAACTTTCTGGCTTCATGTTCGAAACTTCTGCAATTTTCTGGCTGCGAATGTGCAACTCCAAGCGACTAGCTTGCTTCTTACATGTGAAATTTCTAGTATAATGCATCTTTCTTGGATCATTCCATCTTTCCAGCTTCACATGTGGAATTTCTGTAACTTTCTAGCTGTAAAGGCCAACTTTAGGCAACTTACTTGCTTCAGGTATAAAATATTGTATATGTGAAATTTCTGGTATAACGTATCTTTAACCATGGGTCATGATATTACTTTTCTGGCAATTTTCTAGCTTCGTGTGGAAATATCTGCAATTTTTCAACTTTAAATGCATGCGATATAAGGCTTGCTTCTTATATGTGATATTTCTGGAAATGCATGTTTCTCTGGTTATTCTAACTTTTTAACTTCGCATGTGGAATTTCTGTAATTTTCTAGCCTTAATTTAGCAACTTCGGGCAACTTGCTGGCTTCATATAATATATGCAATTTTAGGGAAATGCAACTTTCTTAGGTCATATTAACATTCTGGTAACTTTCTAGCTTCATATTTTAAAATTCTGCAATTTAGCTTCAAAGGTGCAAATTTTTTTACTTCATATAATAAAGTCAATTTAAGGTGACGCATCTTTACTGGGTCACATCAGTTTTTTTGGCAACTTTCTAGAGTGGCATGTAAAATTTCTGCAATTTTCCAGCTTCCAATGTCCCACTTTGGGCAACTTACTTGCTTCAGGTATAAAATATTGTATATGTGAAATTTCTGGTATAACGTATCTTTAATCATGGGTCATACCTTTCTGGCAACTTTCTAGCTTCATGTGTGAAATTTCTGCAATTTTTTACCTTCAAATTAGCGACTTTGGGAAACGTGCTGGCTTGAGATATATATGCAATTTTAGGGAAATGCAACTTTCTTAGGTCATATTAACATTCTGGTAACTTTCTAGCTTCATATTCCAAATTTCTGAAACTTAGCTTCAAAAATGCAATTTTAGAAAATTTCAGGCAATACATCTTTCTTGGGTCACATCAGTTTTTTGGCAACTTTTTAAAGTCGTATGCAAAATTTCTGCAATTTTCTAGCTTCAAATGTCCAACTTTAGGCAACTTACTTGCTTCAGGTATAAAATATTGTATATGTGAAATTTCAAATTTCTGGTATAACATTTCTTTAATCATGGGTCATAGTAAATTACTGGCAACTTTCTAGCTTCATGTGTGAAATTTCTAGCTTCATGTGTGAAATTTCTGCAATTTTTTAGCTTTAAATGCATGCCATATAAGGCTTAATGTTCATATGTGACATTTCTGGAAATGCATCTTTCTTTGGACATTTTAACTCTCCAGCTTCACATGTGGAATTTCTACAACTTTCTTGCTTCAGGTGTGCCGCTTCTGGCAAATTGCTTGCTTCATATCCGTGGCATTTCTGGTGATGCACCTTTCTTGGGTCATATTCAATTTCCGCAACTTTCTAGCTTCATAAATGAAATATCTGCAATTTTTTTAAATTTCAATTGTGCAACTTCAGGCGACTTGTCAACGTTTGCTTCAATAATCATATAGGCCTATGTGAAATTTCTGGTAACAGTTAATTTCTTATAGCTTTGTATATATGATGACAAGGTTCAAGATTTGAGTCAGACAATGGTGACATTTTGGTCCAATATTTTATTTTTGATTTTCGGTCTGAAAAATAGCCTATCTTCAATAAACTTTCCCCAGGAATCTGAATCTGAAGTCGGAAATACAAAATATTTCACCATTTTCATTCTACAGATGTTTTTATAACTTGTCAATTGGAACCTAGCATTTTTTGGAATATCTCTCACTTTCACTGCATATATCTCAGTAGTACTCAATTTTTGTCAACAAATAAGCCTAACACAGTACCAAAGCACTAAACAACTCCTTATTCTTATCCTGTAACAACCCGGAACATGCCTCAGACGGGCGACCTGTGCCCCTATACATTTTGCATTGAAGAAGTGATTTTTGGCACGGCTGTCCAAGTCAGCGACTCTGAAATATAGAATGGAGGTAGAGAAGACTGCAATAATGACCTGCCAGTGTCAAAAGTAATTTTCATGATTTGCGAAAATATTTTAGGTCAATCATGCATAATTTATGTTATATTGCCCTAGCATTACCGACCGAGCAATAGATGGCTAAAATCCTTTAAAATTTGGTCGCAAAAAAACTCAAGCTATCCTCTGGCCTCCTATTGAACTTTCTAAACATAAAGTTGTTGTAGCCAATATATCTGGGCATATCAAGTTCGATTTTGGAGACTTTTCAACTAAAATTGCAAGAGACTGAGTTTTTTTGCGACGCCATGTATTTTTTTTCAGCTTTTCAAAATTTAGCAGACATAAGTAAAATGCATTATTGAGACTCAATAAATATTAGCAGCGACCCAATTGTTGGTACTATCGTGTTCTATATTAAATTTGGAAGATATTGATGTATCATATAAATTTCTATTGCAAAAAATGACAACACAGTGTGCTATCAAAGTCAGCAGCTTTACCTCAATCTGCAAAATTCTCAAAAAAATTGTCACCTGATGTTTAGTCAATTATCCTGTTAGTGTGAATATATTGTTAGCTGAAATATCCCAAATGTACATGTAATTAGAAGCAAACAATATAGGGAATTATTTCAAGGTGAAATCAATGATATCGAAGCGTTACTTTCCAAGTTATGGCCTGTTATATATATACATGTGACACTGTGAAAATTTTGTCACCCTAGAATGTGCATTTTTGCCTGTTTTCGGACATATATTGCCCAAAAACATGACAAAAGGATGAGATCTCGTCATTTCTGATGCCTTTATTGGATAGTAGACAATTTTTGCCAGAGGATAAGTTTAAAACCTTTTCAAAAAAATAAAAATGAGTCTTCAGGATTTTTTTTCAGTCAAATGTCACAAATTTGTGACTCAATGCTTGAACCTTGTCATATGCATCATTTTTGGTAATGCATCTCAGTATAGGCATTGTGATGTAAGTGTGGTGTTGCATTTTGTTATTTTATGTAGTGACTGACCCTGACTTAATATAAAGTCATTTTGATGTTATTGTTTCCCCACACACACACAGAAGTCATAAGCCAATGTCAGCTTGTCCAAGGAGCACATGATGTAAAACACGATGTTGCTAATTGATGGAGGGCTGGTCTGTTTGTCACGTAGATATGTATGATAGAGATTATGTTGCCACAACGTGAACACGACGTTGGGTTTTTTTTACAACATTGCCACAACGTCGCAAGCTAATGTCGAACCTTTGACATTGAGTCACAATGTTGTGAAAACGTTGCCACAACAGTGCATGCTAACATCATATCTTTGATGTTGCTTCACAACATCCTGACAATATAATTTCTACCATACAATTCTACGTCATTTGACGAACAGGGTGACATTGTTGCAACATTGCTACAACGTAGATGTGCCCATAGGGTGATGTCCATTGGTCAGGACCTGGTGTCTGACTGATCTTTTCCTGACATCAGACTTAGATCAGAAAGGGACCTCGAAATGATGCCAAGGAATTATGTTGCATAAACGTTGTCCTTCATCCTGGTTTTTGACTGACCTTCTACTGATGTCATACTTAAGTCAGATGCCCATCTGAATACAGCTACCTCCAATATTATGACATTGCATTCACAGCAGATTTTGACATCCACCCAAGGTTATAATTCGTGGCCTCATGCAGAGTGCAATGAAACTTTTTATGAAAAGGTAAAACAAGAAAGGCCTTCTTGATAGCTGAGTCAGCTTCTGAGAGAGTCTGCTTCTCTGAGCCAGTGAGCCTCCTTTCCCTGAGCCAGTGAGCCTGCTTCTCATGTCTTGTGTTGGTACTTGTCTGCACAAAAGCCACTTGACCAGGGTAATAGAAGTCACCCTGCAAACAACCCCCTGCCTCCCTGGGCCTGTGCAGCTTACATACCTTCCCTGAGTTCTCCCTGAGGTCTCAGCTATTTCCATTAGGACTTCAAAACCGATCTATCACCCTATTAATTTCCCTGAGTATGCTCAGCAAATCAATGTGACAATAGCTAACCATATAATAGCAGCTCAGGGGACATGAGCAAGGGAGAAGAGAAGTTGACTATAAGGTACGTGGTAAAATGCCATCCTGGGTGGAAACCAAGCAAGGCATTAGACTGACGTGGATAGGGCGTAGAAAGCGATAGAAAAAGACAGGTGGAGATAAATATAAGGCAGATTAAAATATTGAGAGATGGAAATATATATACACAGAAGAGAAAGTGTAAGAAACAATGACAAAAAGATGCACGACCTATACAATTGTATGAAAAGAGAAAAACAAAAAGTGAGATAAAGGTAAAGAAACATTGCGTAGTAAAGAAACTTTGTATGGTAAAGAAACATTGTAAGAAGTGAAGAACTCAGGAAAAAAAAAAATCAAGGTAGACATAGAAAGAATGACGAAAAAAAAAGAGATATTGATAGAAAGGCAGATGATAGATGATGTGAAGTGGATATCAGTCAGCTTATCATGCAGTCCATAGTTAATTCAGGGTAATCAGGGGCATTCATAAGTGAAGTCAACTTTTTGGTGTCCATTTTGGTGCCTGTCCTAGGTACTCAATCGCACTCATTCAGGTCCATTTAGGTTCCATTGAGTGTTGTTTTGGTGTCTATTGATTTGGTTTGGTGTCCTTCAGTGCTCAAGTGGCCACGGTGCCCCCATGGGACAGGTTGCCCCCTTCTACCCCACTGTACCCCAGGGTCACACCCCATGGTCACAATCTCTGCCTCCAGTAGATTGACCCTGTGCCAATGTTTTTGTAAACACATCAACAGCATTAGCCAATGTCTCAATGACTGTTTATATACACCAACAGCTACTAACAAATCCCTTGTTAAGATGGTGACAAAAACTCTTTTCTCCAAACTGCCACTGACCACAAGTCGATGACAAGTTTAATTTCAGAGATGACAACTTGTGGTCTATAGCATTGAAGGGGCATTGAGGTCCCCTGTGATAACATGTCACTCATGCACTCAAGGCTTTCATGAAAACTCTTATTATGATAGGTGTTTAAAAGTATTTGAAAGTATTTTGGAAGCATTTAGGACTCTAACAAGAGCATAATTGCTTGACTGTTGAAAAGAAGTAGTTCATCAAATCAAATGGTATTGATAGCCTCAATTGTGGTATGCCCATGGGACGAATGGAATCTACACTGAATTTTGATTCGATTTCAGAATTGACATGTTTATATTAGAGTCAAAGAACGTTTTCCATAACTTTGTCAAAGTAATTTACCAGCTATACTGATGAAAATGCGATTCAATGTTTACAATTAGGTCTGAATCTCATTTTTGATTACAATATTGGCTGTGAAAAGTATAATTTCTCTGATATTCATAATTTTTTCATGTCAAAATGTTTTCCAAAGAACATAAAATTTAGAGAAATTTTGAATCATAAAAGTACAGATAGTGAGAAATACCAAGGATTCTTGTGCATTGTTCACACCACAGCCAGAGTGGTTTGGGCTGTTTAGCACATTGTAGGGGTGGGCTGTTTTCTTGATCTCTATAAATAAAATGTTGTGATGGGCAAATTGGAGTGAGTTTATATAAGAAATATGAGAAGGTGGATGTGAAAGAGGAAGGTGCATGTGGCTGGAGATATGGCTGGAGATATGGGTGGCGATATAGTCGAGATATGATGGAGATGGAGATGGGAATATGGGATATACAGCATAATGATGGTGGGTGTTTATTTGTAGGCTGTTTAGGAGGTTGTCAGTCAAGGGTCGTCTTTATGAAGGGGCGCCCCAGGTCTCGTTGGCCGATTATCGTGGTGGCCAGTGCCAGGGGCCGGCCACTTTCACTTGAAGCACCTGTGCTCAGTGAATATGCATCCTCATAACACAATATCTGGCACTTATGGCCATGGCCGACCACGCCCTCATCCCAGCTTATTGGAGCCTCATCCTCACTCTCTATCTGTAAGGATCTGTGGGGATAATCTTTCGTTTCAATTTGGCAGCCAGCTACTAGTAGTGGGTTAGTGGGTAGCCCAGGGCTGTTTAGTCTGGCCAGGGGGGCCCTGCATAAGGGCCGCTTGAATATGGACCATCGGCCCAGCACTCAGAGGCGCCCGGCCAGAAAGCCTGGTGGCGCCGTAGTCCTGCTTACAATGTATAACCCTAAGCCAGCTAAACTACCAGGCCAGCCCCCCTTTTTTCTTGCCCCTTTCCCCTGCTCACTTGCTGAAAGATTTCAAAGAAGTCTGCAAAATGTGGCCGGGCACAAATGATATGGTTAGCCCGCTTGGATCTGCCTTAGGCGACAGGCCACACACGATCCTCCTGTATACTTGTTGATGAAAGAAAGAAAGCTCCCCTCCCAGAACACAGGCCAGTCTAAACACACAGTGTGGGCCAGCTTATAACTAACTCCCCAAACTGAATGACCGTGTGCATAATTCGGGGTTGTCTGCACTCTAAAAAATTTCAGATAAAATTGGTTTTTTAGATTCAAAATGGTTTTTTGAAAAACCAAATTTCAATAAAAAAACCAACATGGATTTTTTTAAAAATCCATGTTGGTTTTGCATTGAAATTTGGTTTTTCAAAAAACCATTTTGAATCTAAAAAACCGATTTTGTCCCGACATTTTTTAGAGTGTGTCAGCAAGGATACACACATTTTCGGTCATCATTGGATCAAATATCTTGCTCACAATGGCCAATTACATCATTTTTCTTGAGGTAAAGATTTCAAAAAAAACCAACATAATGATATCCTTCAATTCCTCCCTTTGTGGAAGTTTGCTGTTATTAAAAACCGCACTGGAGCGAACTATTCTTGAAAAATTGGTAATTTATAAAATTTTGGAAAGAATGCAAAAATTACTACGTGCATAGTAGAAGTTGTAACTATTTCATTTAGTTCTCAATGAGTGTCATTTACAAACACACGAGGCATTTTTACTGTGTGAAAACTCTTTACAAAATCTCAGTATAGCTTTTACTTTTAGCATACATTTTACCATGAGAAAGTGGAGGTGGTGTTTTGCATGTGGAGGTGACACTTTCAATAATGAAAAGTGCATTTTTACTTTTCGTGGCATGCATATACATGGAATAGACATGCGAAATAATGACATGTAGCTCATTGTCATGCTTATTATTGGCAAAAAATATCATTCTTACTTTTCTACAGTATTACGTAAAGCAAAAAATTGTTACGTAAAATGTAAAGGAAGGAATTTAATAGATACGATTTTGATAGGGGCAGAAAAAGTATATGGGAGAAAGTATGGGAAACTTTGTATATAGGGGGTACAGATAAGATATATGACTATACATATGGGAGGGTATGATAAGAAGCCATGACAAAGGGTATTTAAGATATTACCCTGACATATAAAAAGGGGTGGGGTCGTTCCACTCAACTGAACAGCATCAAAGTATTATGACCTGATGAATTTATCGATATGCGCATACGAGACAATGGCATATCAGTGAGTGTGAAATTATTGAAATTTTGACTTTTGCTTTCTCAAACTCAAAGGAATTCGACTCTTTGGTCAGAAGTCACCGTGAAAAATCAATTTCCATAGACCAAAATTTACAAATTAAAAATCAAAAGTTATGACTTCAAAAGACATCATCAATGAGTTATCATCACAGCTCATCATTGTGAACTTTCCCTGGTTCAGTCATACACAAATTGATATCAACATATTGTCAAAATATGTATGTTTGATAAAAGTTGTAATAAAAAGATAGGCTATAGATAGGCCTAAATCTTATCATTGCCATACATTGGGTGATAGATTAGATACAAATACATGTAATAGAAACATACTGGAAAATAGATACACAAGCAGTTTCTCATTCTATTCTTTTAAACAGAAAAACAAATGTTATTTGGACATTTTATGAGAACTGTCTACATAAGCAATTATGGATATATCAACCAAAAATACTTGAGCTATATATGATTTTTTAAACATTATGAATAACAAGTTTGCATTAGAATAGATTATTAGTGCTTTATAAAGTTCGGGTTTGAATAGTTGAGGTTAAACTTGTAAAAGGGTTGAAATTGTGAGATAATTCAAATGGATTTACAGGGAATGGTAAACAGATTCGATTTTCTGCTAAATTCACACGAGATATACCAAAAGTTTACTGAAGCAAGAGAGCTTAATGTATTTGCTTTTCTCTAAGTGTCAGGCTGTTTATATGCATTTAGCAAGTAATTGATGGCCAGGATAGATTTGACCAATTTCTCAGCAAGTCAGATTGGGTTCAACCTCAAGGTGATGGAGAAGTCTTGAGAATAGTCAGAAATCCCTCAAGCAGAGAGATAATGATTGAATTATTTACTGTAATGAGTAAGATTCTCATTTTGTTTATTATTTACTGTCATGGACCAGTTCAGATGACCACTGCAAATGTGATGGCTATATTTGCCCCCGGCTCATAGGTGGAGCCACTTGTCACTGCAGCGCCCCCTCTGCATGGTGGCTGGGAATGAAAATAAACACTATCAATTTCAGCATTTTATTAACAGCATTTTATTGGGGTATAGAAATTCAATTCCCAGCAATAGGATTTGATTATTAAAGAATAAATATCAAGTTACAGGAAAAGGCCTACAGCCTTTTTCTGACATGAAGTGTTGACCTGGGTCTATCTCCCATTGTTTTACTTGATTATTTTAGTGTGTGTATGAAGGGCATCAGTGTAAAACAGCTTTAGCTGACTGATTTTACCCTTGTAAAATATATTTGTAAATAAATAAATAAATAAATCTCCCATACTTTTCATGCAAGATATTTGGCTCATTTGGTAAAATGATTTTCATAAGCCAATTTCGGATTCAAGCTGGAGCTGTTGTGCACATTTGGGCCTATGGTGTTTTTAACATTATTAAACATCTCCATACTTCTCAAGTAGGCCATTTAATTTGCTCATTTTTTGTCTAAAACAGTCTAAAATTATCTGATTTCAGAAGCATGTTTATTTGGGCCTATGGCAGGCCAACTTTTAACATGACCACACATTTGCAATCTTAGAGTGTATTATTTAGTCTTCAACTCCTGTCCAATCAATCAATGGCCTATGTATGAGATTAGGCCTAGCCCAACTTATCAATCAAAGCAAAGAAATCAAGTCCCAAGTTCAAATTGACTGACATGAAGTTGTGTTGACCATTTCGGTTGATCTGTCAACCACTAAACACCAGTTGTAAGACGAATGTTACCACTGTCCAGGATATGTTTAGAATTGTAAGAAAGGAAGAAAATCTAGAAGGCCTATAGAAATGGGGCTGATTAATACGAGACGAAATCTATTAAGTTTAAACAGCGTGGACAGGCACTGGTGGAAGGGAAGTCGATGCAACTAACAATTACTGTCGTATTAATCAATCAAGATTATGAAATGTAGTCATTAGGCTGTTGGAATTGTAAAACTGTATTGGACTGCTGGCCTTTTGCTGGCTCAGGGGGCAGGGAGGGTGGTGCCAGCAGCCTGAGTGAGCATAGGCCCTCCCCTGAGGACTCAATCAGAAATACTGGGCCCTGATTGGCTGGAGGGGCCACGCTGGAGTGCGCACGATCTGGTTGGAGGGGGGGGGGCGATGGGGGAGGGGGAGGGTGCATGGCAGAGTAAGAAAAGCAAGGAGCACTAGCCAGTGACCAACATTCACGCTCATGATCATGTACTTGCAGTGACGGACTGGCATGGTTATAGCAGAGGAAATAAGCTTATCATCCGCAGCCAACAGCAGCTACAAAGGACTAACTAGCAAGGCAGTCGCCTCTACACTACTCAGCTGTCCTCAAAACAGCTGTCATCAGCTCAAAGTGACTATTCGTGACACAGACACAGCCATGGAGGGACCGTACCCAGCTCACCACCACCCTGGATTTCACCACGGACTTTTAGCGGCCAACCAACAGGCCGCCGCCGCTGCCGCTGCCGCTGGATATTACGGGCCAGCCGCGGCCGCCGCTGCATTCACGAGCCTTCTGCCCGGCTCTCCCCCGTTCATGTACGCGGCGGACTACCCTCGGCCGGGCAGTGGGGGAGGAGGGGGCCCGAGTGGGGGATCTGGCCATCACATGAGCCAGGGAGGACCTTCCCCTAATGCCCACTTGACTTTCACAATTGACGGACTTCTCACCTCCAGCCACGGGGCTAGTCCCCCGAACAACGGACTGGCAAGCAGCTCTAGCACCGGCAGCAAAGGTTCCCCAGGTAAGCCCACTCTCACAACTTTTCTCCATGTATTACTTTTAAATATCAACTTTTTGTACAATTTCAAAGTCATTCTTAGTCTGTATATTGGCACAAACGCACACAAACATCACAAAATGCATCCACCAAAGTAACCTATATAGTTTGGCTTCTATAGCCTACTTCAGTTTGCAACATCCATGCAGTTATTGTAGGAAAACAGCACTTCAAAATCATGGCAATAGGCCTCTTTAGATCCTGTATTCTGATCCTCAGTCAATTAGGCCTTCACCACAGATTGCAAAATATTTAAACCCTATGCATTCACTTTGGGGATATCACAACATTTTGCTAAAACTGTCACAATACATCAAGTCAGCTGTGACAAAATCTCCCAATTTTGTGATATGCTGATCCTCATCTGAAAGTTATAATTAGCTTTAAATAATGACTTGATCTCTTAACAATGCAGTGAGACAGCAGTGATATGATGGGGTAACCATTGTGCCTTGAAAACACCACTTTAAAATGTACAATAATTTGAGTTTACAAAATACTGATACAAAACAGGGGGCAGGTGATATGACTGTATGACACATCTAATGAAGCCATGAAGGTGTCTGCTTCTTATATCCAAGTACACAGGTTGACTGGACGGCTTGTTCTTAATGCCAAAATCCTGTCAGAGGTGATATCAAGCTCTATTCAAACATACAGGTTCACTCACTTGAACATAAGCAGCAAAGACAATTTGTAAACAAGAC
The DNA here is from genome assembly GCA_026936325.1 of Platynereis dumerilii. NCBI lineage: Eukaryota > Metazoa > Annelida > Polychaeta > Phyllodocida > Nereididae > Platynereis > Platynereis dumerilii. The sequence continues at coordinate 77,951,544 of JAPTHN010000002.1, read as the reverse complement.
CTTTGTTGAAATAGCTGCACGCAACGCAACTCCAGTGATATGCACTTTCATTTAGTTGCCAAATGTTGGCAAATATACCATGACAATTTGGGCATTTTGTCATCCGTTTTGTTGAGGGGCATTTTGTCAAGTAAAAACGGCATTTGTCATACACAGCTCTCCATGGCCAAATGACAATTTGAGTCACATCTGACCTGCGTGTATAGTGTTGATATGGGTCTTTGAAATAATCACAAAAGAACTCTCAGTTTCAGTGCAAAGACACTTCCAAAAACTAAAATATGAACTCATTTAACCTATCATAACCTCACAACAGTCTGTTTAAATGAAGTCTTTTAAGCAAATTAAGATTCAAAATCCAATCTTAACTTCTATAAATTGATTAAGATGTTGTAAACATGTACATCTATAGTTTGTATACACAACCAATTAATCTTTAAATGAACACTTCTTGTAAAGATTTAGATAATTTCATTTTCATTTGAGACTATAATCAGTTATCCAAACACAAACCTGGTGGAGATTCAGCCTCAGTATTGACATTAAAATATTTGAATTGGGCTGAAAAAACATTGAAATTTCATTTCCAACAACAGATGCACATAGCCTCAGGTATATTGCAAATATTTTACTTAAAATTTGGTGTAAATATTTGGAAAATCTTGAAATTTGTTTAGTGTAACTGTTTGTGGACAATTCAAAATAGAGAATTTAAAATTAAAGATCCCAATAGATTAAATGCATACAACTAACTTAAATAGATTCGTATATATTTCTCTTAGCTAGTTAAAAAGCCACAAAGTGACAGAAATAGTGGTGTTGGAGTCTTAAGCTTTTCTTGAGAGTAATGGATCGTAGAGAAACTGGAGCACTTGTCAGGGAACCCTTTATTAATGTCATAGAACCGTTTATTAATGTCATACAATTCATTCATTTAGTGTTCGCCACCAACCGCAACCATTTGCAAAATGCAGGGGGAGTATTCGCTTGGAATACCCGAGTGAGCTGCTTCTACTGTGCTTCAGGGATCCAGGGGAGTTAAACACACCCTGTTAGGGGCAGAAATGAGTTACCCGTACCTTGCCTATTGTCCTTTCAATCCAAAAATCTGTTAAGCAGTCACAAACATCAATTATGCCTCTTACTGGGGTCTTACTCAGTTCTTACAGCATTCGTATACTCAGAATTACACACACAGAAGGGGCTGTAATAAAATGATCCATGTTTAGTTTTATCTTGAAATATCTTGACAGTCACAACAGCAGAGAAAGCAGTTCTCCCTAACCATGAAGTTTGGGGCTTATTAAAAGCACATAATTATAACCTGCAGACTCCACTGTGTGTTAAACTATGTCTTGATATATTTGATGCAAGTAAAATAGCAATTATCTAACTATTAAGAGATATATTATTTGTGTGTAAGAGCACAAAAAATACAGTCAAATATATAAACATTCAGCAAACATTCTGATCTTTTGCTGAACATTGGAAAATAATTATTTGATGCAAGTTATAGTAATTACACAAGCTATTAGAGTAGTAGCTTCATTCACAGTTGCAGTTAATTGGGAAGCAGAGGAAAAAGCAGTCAGTTGCTTGGTGGCAAATGGCATTTTAAATAGATCTTGGACAGATACAATGATTTAATGCTGGTGGATAGGAAGTCACCTTGGATAAGAAGAAGTGCTCTAACACAATAGTGGATTGGCACAAGAGCAGGAAGGACAAAGGTGCAGAATGTGGATTGCTGTGTGGATTTGCATGGATTGAATCAAGTGGCTAATCACAAAATACACTAGAAATCTTGATATTAACAAGAGATAAAGGTGGTCGTGGGCAGCACAATTGCTACCAATTAGTAATATCGTTCTGAAAAAAGACAGATTAAATATTCCTAGAAAAACATTAGAGCTGGTTATGTAACTTGTGTTCATGATAACACAGAAGCAGTCTTGTTAATTGTTTTGGTGCTGTTTGGATTGGATGGGTGTTGTCATAAGATTGTTGGTGTCATGACTGGTCCAATCAATTGGAAAGAACTTCCAGACACTTCTGGGATCTCCTCATTCTCAGAGCAGGTTGGAATGAGACGTCTCACCCAATCCAGATATTCGCCAGTGCTCGATGATTTCGGGGCCAAATCAAAACCTGCTGCTGTTTGTTTCCAGTGTCTGGGGCGTCATATTTCATGTCAATTCGCTGGTAGGAGAACCCTAATCAGCAGGGCTGTTTGTATTGTAGCCTGCCCTGTTTGCCCAAGCCTCACCAACCATATGGAGTTGGCCTTAACCACTTTGAAAGCCCTCAGCTCTAATTAACAACCCTCATTTCCCAGCAACTTGGGCCACTCAACAATCTGTGCATGTGCCAAAGGCTGTGCTCTGATCCTGTGATCTTAAAACAAAAGCAAACACCTTCTTAACCCATTTCGATCTTTCCCTCTGTCTGTTCGCTTTTCTCCCTGGCTGTCAATCTGTCCACAATCGATGGCTGTGTGCTTGGGTCTACTGTCAGTATGTTATCCAGATTTCACTCCTATTTTGAAGTGTTTTGAACACTGTTTTCAATGCTTTTCTACATCATAAAATATCTGTAGTCTCACCATGACTATTATCCTAGTCTTATGTCCTATTTCTGGGCATATCCCTGTATTTCTAGCTACTTTGTGACAATGGGTTCTAGCATGATTCTACAAATTGATTTTATTGCTCAAATTTATTACCTGCTTCTATTTTATTAGTAGATATTTTGAGGACTTCTAGGACGATTGATGATCAGTCAAAATTCAAGTTTACTTGATTTACAGCAGTTTGTATATATATGTCTACAAACGAGGATATCTTGAGCCATACTGTCAATGTCCTATAACAACAGTAGAATTTGTAGAAAAACATGAGTCTTTTGTTGTTAGCAATTGTTGCTTGTGGTTTTTGTTATAAATACAGTTTGGCCTTTCGCTCGTGTTCTGTTAGATCACAACAGGAAGCAGTTAACCCCTCAGACAGGAGAGTTCCCTTAAGTGATATCGGCGCGAAACCCTCCTCAAGAAACACAAAAACGAGGCTCATACTCTTTTGAACATCAGACTCACTGAGGCCGGGTTGAGTGTGGCAGACACATCTGAATACTGCATGCAGGGGGAGATTCAGGAATTAAAGAGGGTTTTCAAGAGTCACCCATCTCTGATCATTCTGCAGATTAAAACATGGCGGCATCCCATCTCTTTTGAAGTTTCAATTTCATGTAACCATCCCCCCCCCATGCAATTCCCACTCCTTTAATATTCCAAAATCCTCCCCTGCAACTCTGGTGTGACTTGTATTTGGCCCTGCTCCTTGCATTATCCCACATTTAGCCCACCCCCTCCTCCCTCTTTTCAATGTTCCTGGATCCTCCCCTGCAACCCCTATAGATCCACCCCCCCCCCCCCCCATCCTTCCATCCTTCCATCCCAGCCCATGAATTATGCTGCAGCAAACTATAAAGCTGTTGCATGCATTTCAAGATAGCATCTGACAATTCCCCCCACTAATGACACATCCCCAGTCGCTGATAAAAAGCAATCTAGCTGAGCACCTATCTGATACAACTTCAGCACCGAAGCTCTATGTTGCTATCTCCCTGGGCCTCTTAATAATCACTGCACACACCAATATGTTGTTCTGAAGAATTTTCAGCTCAGAGCTGTGTTTGTAATTGAATTGATTATGCTTCAAAATCACTGAAATGATAAAATGTGCTTTAAAATGAATTTGAAATGGCTCTGAATACTTGAGGAGGTAACTTGTATACATTTAAATTGAATACGAACCAGCAATTCAGTTATAGAAATTCCCTTTACTGATTTAATGTCTCTAAGATGAATTTGTATGGCTAAAAGCTTATAATAATTCTATAACTGTGAATGAGAATCTGAATAAATATGAGCTATAGGTTATTACAAGATTTGATAGCATCATGCCTCTGTTGGAATTCTGATATAGCAATGTTGTGATATCTGTAATACACAAACAAATAGGAATGTAAACAGAACCGAGGCACTGTCATCCCATGTCATTGCAGAGCAGATATCATCAGAATGGCTCTTAGGGAGGACCATTATCCCAAATGTTATCCAACCAATCTGAAATTTGGGTTGTTCTGTGTTGATTTAGTTATTCTAACCATATTTGTGATTTGGGGGGACATTTAGGAGTTAATGTGGATGTATTTATTCATTTTACGGCCGTCATAATGGCATAATTGTAATGGAATAATATTTGGGTGTCATTTCGTGTTATGCAGCATTTAGCCTGCCCCCTAAAGAGCCTCTTGAACGGCTGTTTGCAAACATGGACTCCTAAACTGTGGGTGGCCCCTCCACAGCCCCCACCACACTTGTCTTTAACAAAAGCTTCCAAACTTAAACATTACACACAAAAGAGTCAAGAGAATTGTGCTTAGAATTAAACAATAGCAGGGTGATAAAAAAAAAAGAAATACATTGTATACTCTTCAAAGTCACGAGATAATGTTTTCTGAAAATGTGATTTGAGAGTCGCTACTCCCACAGTAGATTATAAAATCATTAACTTATTGTGAATTAATTAGCTTCTAAAATAGTTATTATACGAAAATATATATACCTAAATTTAGCATACGGAAAACAAAAAGACTCATGTCTGTCATGATATTGTGACGCTCGTGACGTTCCATCTGACGGCCGAAAAGAACGTCGTATGGGCGCACGTGCCTGAATTATTCAAAGCAGCAAGTCTGTTAATTGACTTCCGCTAATTAATCGGCCCATTTACACAGCCTGCTTCACTTGTCTATCGCTAGAGGCCTCTGTTCTATCTTATTCTATCTTCTAGTAGCCCTACTTTCCCTGTTTTTCGTCAATCCATCCAGAGACCCCAGTTAGCTGCTTATAAGAGTTTATTTCCCAAGTTTACCTAGCAAAGGTCGTATGTGTTTCTTCGAGTAAATGTTGGTTTTGAAAAAAGGAGGCTGAAAATCGTTGCCTAGTGACGGATTTATTGAGCTCTTGCTTATTTTCTGCTGGCCCAGGGCTGGCAGGGAGCTGGCAAGGAGGCCAACTTACTTTTGTTGATAGATTCTTTTTTCTCCTCCCAGTTCTCTGTTTCTTGTACTCTGACTAACACTTCCTGGCTTTTCTCATGAATAGCTATCTGGCTATCTATATAGCTATCTATCTTTCTGGCTGTCTAGCCTTCTTATCTAGCGGCATAATCTACATTTACGATGTATTTATCTATCTATCAGTCTAACTATCTATCTACTATCTATTTTGTTATCGATCTAGCGATCTAGCGACCTAGCGATCTATCTATCTATCTATCTATCTATCTATCTATCTATCTATCTATCTATCTATCTATCTATCTATCTATCTATCTATCTATCCAGGATCCACCTATCTGTCAAACTACCTATACCTTAATTCTATAATTTAGTGTTACATGGATGTATATCAGACTTGCGTACATCATCACATATTAATTTCCATTCCTGCTCGTCCTATTATCCTTGTCCCATCCATGTTGAGCTTAATCCTCGCCACCCAGAAGCTATAAATCTCGCGGTGCACCAGATAAACTGCTCATTCAATTTGCCATGAAAGCTACAGCGTTGCATAATGCATGTCATCAAAAACTCCACCTCTGAGTTCTAAATGTGGATCAATTAAATTGCAAGCTTAAATCGCATCAGCTTTAAATTTGCACAAGAGTTTCACGCTTATGTGTTATTCTGTGTTATTAATCTGTCACATTGATATATGTGATATCATAGATACATTCTAGATAAATTCATATACACAACGTTATTACATTACATATCAGAGTGTCTAAATCAACATATATACATACGATATATATGCACTACATAATTTGGAGATCATAAAAATATTCAATAAGTGTCTACAGCTGATTGATTGATTATATATATCTTAAATATTTTGTCAAGAGCTATCAAAGTGATCTGATAATCTTTATAATCTTATGTAGATTTGAAAAGATAATAATACTACAAAGTTACAAAAATGTACAAATATATGTCTCGATTGGGGAGATACTGTGTTCACATGTTTCTAGAACTTGGGAGGGAGATGTGTAAATCTTATTTGTAAAGTTTATAAGAATTTAGGTGCATAAAAAATATTTATTGCTACTAATTACATGGTACAGGGAAATAACTTAAATAAGGGAGGTGTTTTCAAAATCCATGCAAATAATTTGAGGTCTTGTTGGGTAGAATTGTTTATGAAAATAGAAAAAGATTTAGTTAAATAATCGTGTTCAGTAGTGTTCATATTGTGTGTGCTTATCAGATAGGGTGTTAAGCTTCTACATAATGCTAAATAAACCATCAATCATTTCTTGTTAAGCTGTAGCTGAATGATAAATCATTTTAATGACCTCATGGAAAAGAATTTGCTGGCCGTTTTTAATCGTTGTGTAATTATTTGAGAAGGTATTGGGTTTCAAGGGGTGGCCCTATTACCAACATATGATGCCCTGCCACCAGAGAGATCCAAAGGCCCAATTGAGGTGGTTGGAACATTTTATGAATACATCTTCCAAATAAGCCCAAAAAGCTCACAGGACTCTTTGTAATGCCACCTAACAGCCCTTTTCAATAATTTCATAATTACGCCACAATTGCCAAGTTTTTCAACCTAAAGATTATTTCACAAAAAAACGTTAAATACTCTGAATGTTTTCTCTATAGATATTATTATAATTTTTTCATATTTCCATCAATACAAACCGAAAACAGATATAAAGGCAATTTCATTCTTGAAGGATTAGGAAATTGAATTATTAAACTTTTATCAGATTTTATCGTGACCTTTTGAAAATAATACCTTACAAAAACATTCCAATTGAAACATGAATAATGAAATAAATCTCCAATTATGCAAAATTAATCTTTTACAGTTACAGTTCCTAAAACTTGAAAAGGAATATTTCATTTATATTTCAGGAACTAAAAAAGTTATATTTGATTCAAAACTAGATTTATGGTAAATGCTTGTTGTGAGATACAACTTTGGAAAAAAAGTATATTTTGTAATTTTGTTGTTGTTCGTCTCTCGCATAAGCACCAAATTTCATATTAAGCTTGTTGATTGTTGAAATTTCATTCTTATTCATTTGAATACATGCATATTTTATGCTGTTTTTACGTTACGTCTTACGTTGTGTTCTACGTTGTTTCAGACTGTAAAGACGACAAAGACGCCAACTCAAAACGTCGTAGGACGCGAACGAACTTCACAGGCTGGCAGTTGGAGGAGTTGGAGAAAGCTTTTCAAGACTCCCACTACCCTGACGTGTTCATGAGAGAAGCCTTGGCCCTCAAACTAGACCTCATCGAATCTAGAGTCCAGGTAAATGTCTTTCAATCATATATCATCTTCCATATACATTTTGTTTTGTTTTTAAACTTTTTAATTTCTGCTGGGGCACATGAAGTGTGTCATATGTTTTGGCTAGTGTTTCTCAACATGTCATCTGGCATAGGGGGTCAGTTTTTCTCAACTTTAAAAAATATAATTGCAGTTTAGATGTCAAAAGATTGCCTTTATTCTGTCTTATCAAAAATTGCCTTTATTTTTTAATTTCCATGTACAAAGACACTTTATATTTTCAAAAGGTTGCCTCTATCAATGAATATTCACAGTATAAAGAATTGCCTTTATATTTCATCCCATTTAAAATCCTTCCCATATCTCATCCCCTCATTAATTAGCATACATACAAAAATGTAGCATTTCGCCCAATTCACATTTACTCCTCCAAGGTCGCTCAAGCTGATTGCCGCATTTGTATGCTTTTTTAAAAGCTCTGTATCGAAAACAGACATTTAGGTTTCTTTATTAAATCTATCCACTTGTAATTTGAGCTGGAAATGAGACAAGGGAGCAGTATGTTATCACTGCTTGAGTGAATAGAAATTTATTCAGTTAGCTCATAGGGCCATTGGGGTAAAGGTGCAGTTTTATGTCGATTTATTTGAGGTTTGAGCGTTTTTATGCTCATTTATTTACATAAATTCTTTGTTTCTAGCAATAAATCTACCTTGTATTGCTGTAGGACTTAAAATACAAAAAATAAAAATTGAATGTGCAGCTTCAAATTGGATTAAGCCTTTTTCAAACTATTTTATGTTCATAATTCCTACATTTTCTTGCAATAAATATAACTTTTCTTCTTTTGGGACTTGTAGCTAATCCTACATTTATTTGAGGAATATCTTCTTTATAGTGTAATTTTGCTTTGGATAGGAACACATTTCTCTGCTTTATTTGTTGGACAAAACTGTTATTTCCTCTTTGCAATTAGCACTTTTCCTCTCATTTGTCAGACAGATCACTTACAAAATGCTTATTAGCCGGAGATTAATCAGTTTGAATTATTATGGTTAGAGGCCAGTAATTTGCCTATAATTGAGATGGTGGTGGCGCCCCGGGCGCTTCTCTTTATTGACCTGGCAACAGAAACAATGGTGGATCATAACTCCGCCCATTACCGCTAGGGGGCGGCGGGGTCACTTGCCCAGAGCTACGAAAAATATTCAGAATTGTGTCTCAATTAAGAAATTATATTAGAAAGGGCATGTCCAAACAAAAAGAACCATGTAGATAAATGAATACACGATTGGTTTAATAAAGTGAATTCATTAATAATAATAATAATAATAATAATAGGCATTTATATAGCGCTAATTCCAGTATGATGACATTATAAACATTCACATGATGACATTATAAACTGTGTGAAGTTTTATTGACTTAATCCGATGTAAAGATGATTTAGTGATCACTTGACATTTTGCAAGTGCTTATTTAATATAGAACGTTAAATGATATCATCTCATTTAGTTAACACAATTCCGCAATAGCTAAATTTATTAAATGGCTCACAGTGTAATTACTTGTTTGGGAAATGAGTTTAGAGAGTTTTAAAAGGCAGTTAGGGGATGTTAATTCCAAAATGTTGTCTCTGGTGAATTGAGATTCTCTAATTCTGTGCTCATCACGAATTTATGGCTCTTTTACTGGAAGGAGAAATAGAGAGAGGAATGTTTATTATTTTTTGCTGAGAAAATGAGAAGTCTGTGAGATCCGAAATGGGATGAGACTGCGAGTAGAGATGCTACATTATCACATTGATCCGCTGAGTGCGGGGTGCTTTAAAGCTGTCTGCCTTCTTGATTTTTCTCCGCTCCCCACAATGCTATCCATTTCATATTTCAATGGGTCTGCGTTCGGGGAGCAATTTGCCGACAATTACGAGTCGCGGCGAGTTATTGAGTGGAGGCGAGCGAGCCCATAGCAGTGGGCTGTTTGCACCAGTGTAATTGAAAATCATCAAATTCTGAAATGAATGTTGCCATCGAGCTCCCAAATTGCTATTTATATGATTTTATTAGGGCCTTTTGCCAAGTCGATTCGCCATTTCCGAGATGTAATTACACGAAGAAACCGCATGATTGTGTTAATTATTTTATCAAGCCAGATCAATGACGAACGAGATTGCCTCGGCCACTGCCTGGGCCAGCCCCTGAATTGGCGCCAAATTGAATGGGTAAATGCCCCCCCCCTGCCCCCCTGCTTTTTGGCCCCTGCATTTGCTGCTTCTTGCGGACGTGAGGATCAGGTCTTTGAAGAAAGCAGTGGGCTCATCGGCTCTGCAAATAGAACAGCATGTCAGAATGGGAAAGGAGGTTTGCAGGGGACTTCTTGGCTGAGCAATGAACTGCAGAACCAGCCTCAAAATGGGGGCCACTGAATCCAATGGACGGGGGGAATAGAACTGCATCTTTGCGGGCACTGCCTGGCAGGGCAGAAATTAATAGGGTTGCCTCAGCCGCTATGATGATTGCCGAGAGAGCTGGGCAAGGGCAGCTGCAACATTGACAAAAAATTTATTGCACTGCAGTCATTCTGTGGCTTCTTGGATCAAGTTGAACCACTTGGGCCCAGAAAGAACTAATTTGGGACAAGGGCATTTGAACCTAATTTGGCTCGTTGCTCATGGGAGAACTGCACCTCGGTGCTTCCAATGTTTGGTTTTTTGCCCTTGACGTCAGGTGGCAGGGCACTCGCATGGTTTCCTCTCCTAACATCTGCCGCTGTGCTGAGGCAGGCAAAAGGCCCTCCGAGCAGGTCTAGCAGGGTCTAGCAGGTCCTTCTGTCCGACAATTTTCACTCTTTTCACTCAGTATCGCAGTCACAGATCCGCATAGTCATTTCTCTTCTCATTCTGCCCTCGCATCCATGCCCTCCATGTGCCCTGGCATGTTAATGACTGCACATCGATTGTTTAATAGAGTCTGGGACAGGGTGGGGTTTTCCTCCTGCCCCAAATGGGTTCCCAATGGGCCCCTGTCCCTCTGCTCATGAGCCCTATAGCGAGCCATGCTACCCAAGTGAGCCCTGTACCCTATAGCCATACACAGTGGCCTAGAGCTGCACAGTTGGCGTGTGTGATGAGGCGAAAAGATCCAAACCTCGATCTGACCCCGCAATCTGTTCACATTTTTGCTCCGCAGATGCCCTCCGTCACAGCACTCGGGCAGGACTTGCTTTGATAGAAGTTGGACCAACTTGAAAAGCCCATAAACCATATATCAGTCCTTATACAGTTTACATACTTTCCTGTCACTTCAATGCCACTTAATATGTATTTTGAAGTAGACGACTTTAACAATATGACGTAGGTTTATACTTTTCACTGATTAATTAAATACTATTAAAGACGAATTGGGTCAGCGCTTGGTTTACTCCCGCTATGTGACAGTTTTTGGGTTGTTTCTGCTATTTTTTAAAAAGTGTTGTGTATGTTTCAAAGTCTTAACTACATTTGGGAGGGGAAACTTGGAGGGCGAGGGTCAAGGGGCCAGTGTTTTGCAGTTTGGTGTCAAGAGGAGTTAGGGACGAAGGGAGGGAGGGACAGGGTGTGGGGTCGAGTGCTTGGCCAGCCTACCGCCCTCCCCCAGTAAGTAAACTGTGGCACCAAACCCAATGATCCCCTGGTTGTGTTTTAAAGCACGTTTCGCGGCACAACATCAGTTGGGAATTAAACACATTTGAAAGAGTTTAACTGACCACTTGAGCATTTCAGTGTATACTCCAACATTTGTTAGTGTACTTCTGTATACACATTGGGAGCAACTACACAAAGGGCGATTTGCTCAGGAAATCCTCAAAAAGGAAAAAGTAGCACTTGGTTTTATTGTCTGTTGCCTTTCAGCTGCTACGTTTGTAAATTGTGAATGGCTCTGGTGCATGTTCTTTTCTTGATAAAGTCTTTAGACACATACAAAGAAGCTTCCTCCAAGTACATAGACCCCTCCAAGTACATAGACCAATAGCTCAATGTTAGACCAACTTAAGATGCATGAGAACCATCGGTTGCTGTGAGAAAAGACAAACTGGGCTCCAGTGAGTAGCAAAGATTTCCCAGGTAAATAGCCCCTTGTTTAAGAACTTGTTTAACAAGGACAAAAAAGACTGGTCAAGAGACTGACCAAACAAAACATTTGTCAGGAAATGGGCAAAAAAGTGAGAAATGGGACTCCACAAAATGCACGTAGTCTGTTAAAAAGGCAACTGAAAGAGTCTGGGATGATCAAAGAGCCCCTTAATTGCCCTCCTGTTTGTTTTCACATTACCTGGCCAATTTGGATATTTGTCAAGTATTTGATCAGCATGATTACCGGCATTATTTACTGCTCAAATGTTTTTAGTGTTAATCTGTTCAGTTACTTTTCTGACGGCCACTTCAAGAATTAAGTAGCAAAGCTGCAAAAAAAAAGTCTGATAGCTGATGTAACTTAATTTATTGCGTCTGGACATGCCAAATGAGTTTCTTTTAGGAAACAATAATGGGGGAAAATTATTTGAAATATCTTTGGACATGGATTATGGAAAACCCAGTCAATTAGGATATCTCCATGATATTAATCATTGTTCACCATCTTCATAAACAACGAGAGAGAAAAAAAATCAAGAAAATAATTTTGGACATTATTTCATTGCGGATGACTGTTGTTTTGCGGATGACTGTTGTTTTGGTCAACTCACCAATCGACATCAAAATCATCGCTGCAGTTGAATTCAATTGAGTCAACACACTTTCTTTGTGACTTATTGGAACTGTCAGTGACACTGGCTAATAATGTCTGGGGCATCATCATTACATGACTGCAATGGTGAAAGGAAACTCATTGCATGTTTATGTGTGGTGCATGTGACCATTTACACATTTGCGAAACCCTAGGGATCATTTCTGATTTGATGCAGGAGCTCTTCATTGCAGGGGACAGACAAAATAGTGTCAATTGCTAACAAGGGTTAATGAAAGATAATTAAAGAGGAGGGCATGTGATGTTGTCAGGCCATTGTTTGGGCCATTTGATTAAATTAGAGCCATCCAATGTTCCATCCAATGTCACATATTTGTTAGTCTTGTCATTAGCGTTTGTGTGGGGAGCATATCATGTCAGTTCTTGTTAAGTGTGTCACGAAAGGGCAAAGGTCGTGGCAGTTAAGGTAGAAAAGTGTCACCTATAACTAGATCTATAACTTGATTGTCACACGATAGCCCCTCATGCTCTATTTGCCTGTAATTTTCGTGCACGTTTTCTCCTAATTTCGGGAGGATGATATACCTTTCCTCAAATTGCTTAGTTTCTTAGTTGTATCCCTTTTATCCCAGCTTGACTGATATTTTAATGTTCTTTCTCAGTTGTGCTTTTTCACATCAATTCAAGGCTTGCATTTTTCCAATGCGCTGTTGACAATTTATGCCAGCAGCACCGCAAGTCAGCTGGAATGTATGTGACATAGAGCCCACTACAGTTCACTACAGTGCGCCCATCATTCACCGTGCCTTTTTCTATTCAAGTTGTGTTTAAAAGGTGCCCCACAGCATCTGTCGCTGCTAACTGGGCGGAAACATTAAGTTGTTTGTTGTGAATTGCCATCATGCATGATTGGCTACAGGTGAAATCGAGTAAAATTGCTTTAAATAAGCCTTAAATGACCTGGCCAGCCCATGACGTGCCTGACGTCCTTCGTGACGCTGCGTTCTGTGACAACGCACCGATATCAAAGACCGAGACGACGTCATTATGGCTGTCAAGGTTGTCATGACGAGATGGGCAAATGTGCATCTATAGGTGTGTTTTGACATCTCATAATTTGGACTGTACAAATAAACCAATACTTTGAGAGATCTGTTGAAATGATTAGCCTAACATGGTACATGCAATGCATTTCATTACATGCACGAGTATAGTATCAATTTTAGCCAATTTTAGGACTTCCAAATGTCCCACACAGGCATGTTATCCAAACAGTGACATGGTTACACCCCTCAATTGAGAACACAAAAAAAGATCAATCCACTAAGGTGGTCTTCAGATTAAGATGGTCTTTTTCTGAAATTATTTTTCATTGCCTTTATAATTGGTGGATTCTAATTGGAGGGTTTCAAAAGCAAAATATTTCTGAAAAAAGAGTTTCTATTCAGAAGTGAATATAAAATGCTGTGTGATAAGTATATAGCTAGTGATTATAGACAGGGTATCAGGTATCTTTTAGCAGTGACAGTGTACCATGCCTTGTGAGTTGATAGCCCCACAGACTTTGGCAGTGATGAATTTTTACTTGGCCAGTCTTCGTGACACTCTGGCGCCGAAGAAATACTTGTCTGAAATCAATTTCCCCCTCTCCCCACAACTTTGACTACTTCATAAAAGTTTTGTCAACTAGCCCCATGATTAATGACTGCAACAGAATAGGACCTCGAATGTTTATAAAGGGGCAAATAAAATGTTAGAGTAACTGACACCTCTCTTATATTAGACATGTTAAGTAGAGCTGCCTCCCTATTCGAAATTTCTATTGCATTTCAATTGAATTTCAATTCCATTTCATTCTTCAATTTCATTTCAATTCTGCCCGATTCTGTTTTCATTATATTCTCAATAATTCTAGTGCACAACTTAGACATCATGGCCCTCCAGTGGAGTTTCTGTTTATTCAAATTTGTCCATGATTTCTGCAGCGAACAACAGTAACTCCGGCTGTCTGAGGCGAGGAAATTGAAAATGCAAGAATAATAGAATTGTAATGGGGGGTCGGGGAGGGTCGGGGTGGCCTGCTCGTGCCCCGGCACAAAGTGATCTTTAATGAAAACACTGTTTCCGAGGATCGCCTTTCGGCTTTGCGGACGAGCCCGGCCATGGGAGCCAAGGGGAGCAAGCTCCAAATTAAAACGTCGACAAGTCAGCAAATAGGCGAAATTGTTAGCCCACAAGACCCTACAGGCCTCCACAAGGCAGGGGAAAGTAGCGCGGTCTTTCATTTCCGGCGAATTAGGGATGAGGATTAAAACTACAATTTAATATTTTGCGCTTCCTGTGTCTGCGGGGGCCAATTAGCCCTTGCCTGCACTCGATCCGCCCCGACCCTGGCCCGATGTTTACATTGTATTACGCACAGTCCGCACACAACCTATTTCCTCGTCATTTTATGCCCCCTCAATATATATGAAAATGACTTGTAAGCTTATGGGCACATGCCCAGTCAGTCAAACAGACATCGAGCCTCTGGGTCACAAGGATCAGTCCTTGATGGCTCACGCTTCTCATTGCTTTTATTTGGTTATTGTCTCAAAAAGTTGAAATATCTCATTTCATTAGCATTAATTTCAGGGGTCAAAATTGTAAAAGTTTTTAATTGGTCCGATTGATTAATAAATTTCTACAACAAGACGTGATTGATGATGTCAATGACTGGATATTTAACCCATTAAATTAAACCAGAAAGCAATCACGATTCACAAAGAGGGAAAAGCTAAAAAAAAGTATTCTCCATGACTTTTTAAAAGGTAGTCACTTTCCTAATTCAATATTTCAAAGCATAAATTTAGTTTGGACCAATTTCCATCACACTTAGCCCAACCTGGCCCCTCTGCTTAATTGTTTCTTTGATCTATGTCTTCATTAAAAGCCAGACACACACTCTAAAAAGATTCAGACAAAATTGGTTTTTTAGATTCAAAATGGTTTTTTGAAAAACCAAATTTCAATGCAAAAAACCAAAATGGATTTTTTTAAAAATCCATTTTGGTTTTGCATTGAAATTTGGTTTTTCAAAAAACCATTTTGAATCTAAAAAACCAATTTTGTCCCGACATTTTTTAGAGTGCATGCAGATTTGTGTTTTCATCGAATCCCTGCATCTATATTCTTTCGAAATTCTTTGTCATTGCCTTCTGTTATTACATTCATTAAACTCATCAGTGATTCATGGGGATTTCTATACTAATATTGACAAAGTAATAATTCAAGCACAGATGAAAAGAAATTGCAGCTAGATGGTGTTTTGACTTCACATTTAGATGTGTATGCTTATGAATTGATTCGTCCTCAGCTATAACACAATCAATATGGACTCACTTGGTGAACTCACAATCAGCAGATATATATACAGCAATAGCAGCATATTAGTGCAAAAAAGCAAAATAAGTGATCGCAGACAAAGTGTAAGCCTACACAGAACCATTAGACAGACTCACAGAGATAGCAAAACTATTTATGGGGGGTTTCTTTTGCAAATGACAACACAATTCATAAATGTGTGCATTAGTTACTCCTATAGTGATGTAAATGTTCTTTAGCATACAGTCTAAATCAGACTCCATAGGATATATAAGAATTGCAGGGCCCAGATTTTGCAAAGGTCTCACACAAATCTTCTAGAATTTCACAACCTTCCACAAGAAAATTGATAAATATTTAACATTTCTTGCAATGATAATTATGGCCTCGTTTTACCAAACAATGCTGAATTAATATTTAAGCAGCCATTGAAATTTGGCAGCCATTAGCCAAGTCTTTGTGACCTGTGAGAAACCATCACACTTTCTTTCAAGATTACCATTTTTTGGACCCCTCAAACTTTTTGGGGGCTAATTGTTATGAGATGCGCGGGGAAATTTGGTGTGGGGGTAAACAGAAGGGACCAGGATCACGTGTGTGTGTTTGGGGGGGCTTGAGGTGGGACTAGACCAGAGTTGAAATTTCCCTCTCTGCTCCTGTATACCCTACTACCTCACATAGTGGCTCACATAGTGGCTCACACAGCTAGTTTAAGCACACATATAAGGCTCAAGCCCCAGTTCTGTGCTCTGCAGCATAAGGGGAGGGTGATTTGTTTGGGGGGGGGGCACTGAGGCTGGGCATGTTTTATGTACAAATCAAACAGACCAGACCTAGGACCAAGCAAAGAATTGTGCCACTGCAATGGGTTGAAACCTGAGCCCTCTGGTGTTCAAATTGCTCATGAGAATGGGTGATAATTGGGGAGTTGGCGAGAGCAGGTGACACCAGTTACCCTCGTTCACAGGCTCAGGGTTTGGATTACCCCCAAATCTCCTCTAAACTTAACAAAACTCCCTCCATCCACCCTTCCAGGGCCATTGTGCCTCTCAGGTCCACTTGAGCACGCCCAGGTGACTTCGAAAAACAAGTGCTAAAAACACCATTTGTATCCAATTCATGGGCAGATTAGTTCAAGTGCAGCTTCATTATGCCTAATAGTGCCTGATCACATATTTATTAAGTTGCATTTTAAAGTGTTTAGTTACAAATTTCGTGACATTTGAGAACGAACTAAACTTGAACAGGCGAAACAAGGAGGCCATTATCATAACTCTTTGTGTACTAAGTTTTCAAGCAGAGCAACCCTTACAGGCTTGTGTGGCTTTGTATGGTGTGATGGCAGAAGTAACCATTTCATTACTACTGCTAATTGGCTATATGCCGTTTCTATTATGGATCCATTTACGAGTAGATAAAAGTGTGGGGTGCAGTATTGGCTATATGCAATTGATGCCCATATTAGGCACTGGGGATTGTTGCATGTGATAGAGAGAGCCCTTAATTCTCCCTTGACTTCATATTATGATGACTGGAGGCATTGGACCCCAAGAATCTCTGCCCCCATGCTTCCTTAGATGGACATTAGGGCCCCCGTGGGCTGGTCCCTTCCAATACAATTTCCCGATTCAATCAGACATTTTGCTTCACTGGCTAAACATGTGCTAAAGGACATAAAACGTTGGAATAATTTCCTATCTGCTTGATAATCTGTAACCAGAAATTCCTCCATTTCCTCTAGCAATATCGCAATGTCAGAGATCAGGGCATGCCACCAGATCAATAAACACGACCCTTTGCTGTAAAGGGCTGTAAAATGCTGTAAAGGGCTGAAAAATGGAAACTTTCCTATCCCCAAATATAACCTCTGCCTGCAATAGATAGATCTGCACAGTCTGAATCTCTTTGCTGCTACTTATCCATTCAAGCCACTAGACCTGTCTGCTACAAATTGCTCCATGTCAAATTGAAAACATCAGAGGAATTGAATAATTCACTTGTCAAACGTTGACACTAGCTCCAGGACGAGCCATGCTGGGTATGCAATTTAAATCCAATTCTGTTTGTTACATTGATTTTATTTTTGTCGTGCATAGCATCTACGAGGAGCTGGGTTTGAATTAGCGGAAAAATGGGAAAGACAATGAAAAGAGAAAGCAAAAAGTCTTGGAAACTATGTTTGGCACTTCAATGATTTCGTGTTATATTGATTAATGGTCGTTAAATGAATCATTTAAATGATAATGGCGAATGTTTCGTCAGGAGTAGAGGTGTAGTTCGAGCAAATTGAGGACAGGTACAAATGTAGGGAGTGAGCGATAATAAGAGGACATCTGTTGGAAGGACAACAAAGATGGCGGATGATGCTGGGAAAGGAGCATCTGTCGAGCTGGGCTCACGAACGGAGCATGGCTGTGTTTGGTCTTGTTTAGGATAACCATTAGTAATTAATGCTCTCCTACTCAGAATGCTAAATAGGCAATCCAGGCTACTGTGTTACAATAGATAAGTGGTCAGCCATTGGCTTGTCATGTGTACTGGGATGGTACTAACTTCATTCCACAGTGTTCAAAGTTTGTTTTGTTGTGGAGGTTTTACTCTTAGTTCAGGTGTAACAAAGTTAATTAAATGATGAATGAACAAGGTGAAAAAGAATTACTTGAAAAAAAATCACAACTTGTTCTGGTGAATTAGCAATTCTGCAATAAATCCTGGTTGGAGTCAACTTCACCACTTCCTTGAATGGAATCCATTGAAGGAGGATTAGATTCTCAAGTTTTATGTCTCTGGTCTCATAACTTTTGGTGTTGGGTTTCTCTTTCCAACAATTCTGGGTAGTAAATCAATGCTAATTTGTGTAGTGGCACCTCACCAAGCTTGCTTGACAAGTAGTTAGCGTCTAAAATATATTTGAAATGCAATACCCTGCTTGGCAATTTCGACTTTTTCAACTGTGTTATTAATTTTTTTCGGACCGAGGTGGGGGCCCATAGTTGAATTGCTGCTGTCTAAATGGTAGTGTGGATTGATAAGGAAATGAAATGTTTCCACTCATGTTTGAATTGTGTCTCTTATAAATTCACTTTGCTGATTGATGTGATAAGATATACATGGTAACACCAGGAGCAAGGGGCAAGGAACTGGGAGGCCATCAGTTTCAGCCATTGCTCTGATAATAGGAAAAACACAGGAGTATCCCCACCTATCCACTCATTAGACTGACAGTTCCACTGACTGCCTGCAACAACTGCCCCTGTAAGTAGCTGCTAGTTACCCTTGTCAAAACTTTGCCCTCCCACCCGGCCACCCTCCTCCCCCCATTATCAACCCATCAAGGGCCACAATTTTGTCTAATTTTTCTAAGCCAAACGATTTTCGCTGTTACCCCATAATAAGGAGTATTTAAAGAAGGGCGCCAAATTCATTGAGGGTGATTATGCTGGGCACACTAGCTGGGGTGATTTTTCAACCCTCCTATAATAGGTGGTGTACTAAAACCCCAGTGGAATTCTTTTTGGGGTGAGCTTGAAAAGAGCAGTGGACCGTTGGGTGACTGCAAGAACCAGAGCCATAGCAGAGCCTTACCAGAGCAAGAGCAATGCCAGTTGGTAATAAATTAGGTGGGTAACTACCTGAGACGGTGCCACCAAGGTGAGTGATGTCTTGGGGTAAAACTCAACTCGCACCCCTTGTGCCCTTTGCTGCTTTGCTTACCCTCTTGCAGAATTGCTGCCATCAAAACTACAGTACATGCATCGCCATCCAAGCTGGCAGCAGTGCCAACTACCAAGCCAGCAAGATTTCCTACCATCCAGGTTAGCAGCAATACAACCATCCAAGCCAACAGTCTACCATCTAAGCTAACAGTAGTGTTTTTACCATCCTAGTTAGCAGTAGGTCTACCGGTCAAGCCAGTAGCCTACCAGCCAAGCTAACAGCAATGCCTACCATGCAAGCTGGCATGCTTACAGCAGTCCTTCTTCAGGCTACCAATTCTACCAACCAAGTTGGACTAGAATACACACCTTTCCCCCCTCTGTAATATACTGGGCTTGTAGCCCTATCCTGTGCAGGGGGTAAAAAAGGACCAACCCCCCAGAACTACCCTGTACACCTACCCTGCAATTGAAATCACAACCTCGTGATTTTCCAATAGATTTCTCCTCCCCCAGGTGGCGCCCTGGCATGGCTGATTGGCCCTCTGCTGCCCAAGTGACAATCATTCTGATGACTGCTCTTAATTAAACAACACTCAAGTCTCTTTTCCTCAGCCCTGGCCCACTAAATTATATGCAATTGATACTTTTCAATCAAAACGTTAACAAGATATGCCACTCTTGAAATTACACCTAACTCATGGCTACTGACACAAACTGACAATCCGGCAGATGTTTCTATAGTAGACTGACCAAAATAGACTTCAAATTTAGATATTGCTAAAATTATTGCAAAATGCAAGCTGTAATTAATGGCCAGACAGTTCTAGATATGCATTCATAGTTTTTTTTTATTTTTATCAAATTCAAAAGTTGTGAGACCACTTTTGCAGGTACACATGTTATGCCATGCACAAATATAGTAAAGCCATCAATATTTAACAACACAAAGATTGACCGAGTGACAATTCCATTATAGTAAAACATTTTCTGTTTTCTCAGTTGAACAAAGAAGTGGCCAGTGGAACATGTACCATCATACTGCCATGACTGCCCATGCAGAGGGCCAATTAATATGGCATCGATATGGCCATTTGCTAATTAATTTTTAATGTCAATTACACCAGGCCAAACTGACCAAATAGTGTAGTATTTACAATTCGTGGTTTTGCTAATGGGAATATTGCTGGGGAGATCGATCCGCCCTGCTGACATGTTGTCTTCACTGGGAATATCTGCTTGTGTTTTTCCAACAGCTCATCCCCACATTTGATTTGCTGCCTTTGCAATGGCCACTGTAATGGATTAGAGTGTTCATAAAGCCAGCAAATCGTGCTGTAGTTAAGGTGGCTAAGCATTATCTCCCTGGTCCTCCCAATCACTTTAAGCAAATTGATTTAGAGCCAAATAATTATATAGCAAACCTTGTCAATCCAATGCCCAATAAGCCATGAAGTAGTAATGAGATGTTTTGCAACACAAGGAACACTGTCAAATACACTCTAAAAAATTTCCGACAAAATTGGTTTTTTAGATTCAAAATGGTTTTTTGAAAAACCAAATTTCAATGCAAAAAACCAACATGGATTTTTTTAAAAATCCATGTTGGTTTTGCATTGAAATTTGGTTTTTCAAAAAACCATTTTGAATCTAAAAAACCGATTTTGTCCCGACATTTTTTAGAGTGTAGAAATATAAGTTCAAATGAACACTGAAGTCCCACAGACATTTCAATTCTTATTTGGGTATTAGACATTGACTTCAAAGCTTGTTCTTCCTTAATTGCTAATGATTAATGGCTGAGAATTAAATAACGACCAACTTTATAAAAATTTCATGAATAGCTAAGTGGTCAAGGTAACGTTGATTAAATATTCAACTATCAATTGCCGCTTAATAAGCGCCCATAAAATATGATAAATCATACTTGTGTCACAGTTCTGATATAAACCGTGAATTATGGCCATGTTAATATGTTAAACTACATCGTTTTGAGAAGCCTAATGGAAAATCGATAGAGTTAGCTACGAACTCATTGAAATCATGGACAATTCAATGGCCATTTGTGAATTTAATTTGAACTCAAGATCACAATATTTAATATTTCGTACAAATAATTACTTTGAACAGTTTAAAATCACTGGCAAATATGAAATCGGGAATACAGAGCTAGATGAGATCAAATAAGCAAGATGAGATCAAGCAAGCAAACAAGATAGCAAGCTGGCAAGCAAGCAAGCAGGCCAAACCATAGATAGATAGATAGATAGATAGATAGATAGATAGATAGATAGATAGATAGATAGATAGATAGATAGATAGATAGATATATAGAGGGGTCAAGTGATCAATGGGAGAGGTGTGAGTGTATCAGGTGACCAATGGTCAATTCGGCTGCCTCGCTTTGTCCACAACAGTTGCATTAGGATGCTGCTTCATGAAAGTTAGATGGGGGAGGGCGAAATGACCGTGTTTGTCCCATTTTATATTTGCACGATCCGGAGTCTCATGTTAGGGCAAGTGGGGCTGCTAGTTGATTATTCATGTAGCTGTTAATTATTTAACTCGTCTTAGACACTGGAACACAAGAGCACTGGCCCACAGCGCAGGGTGCAAGAGGCTCAGGCTAACTAAGACTTGGAGAATTGGGTAATTAATTTTATGCTTGACTTATCTTCCTGTCTGTCCGGCTGCCTACTGTGTCCTGGTGTAGATAGATATCTTGACTTCCTCTTAAAATTCTCCATTGGATCGATGTGCCGTCAAATGCTCATTGCATTCCGAGGGCCTGCCCTTGTGAAAATAATTGAATGGGGTCCCAAAGACAAAGGGCTAGTTAGAGGGGTAATAACACAGGTCCCAGGACACTGATGATACCCTTCGATGCTCAGCTGAGCCACCAGTGACTCCCCACAACACCCCCTCTCCTCCCCCCCCCTCTCTCTCTTTCTCTCTCCTGTGGAATTCTGAATCAATTTCATTAGCTGTCAATAAACATTTGGGAAACAACATTTAACGAGTTTTCCACCCACTGGCTCCCTCAAGAATCATTGCTCCAAGTAATTTCTCTTAAATGGAGAGGATGAGCAATTTCTTTTGTCCTTTCTTTCATGTTTCCATCCCCACGATCCCCTTGTGTTGAAACTGATTAAAACTGATATGACGCACTTTTCTTAATCCCAATTAAATTGTGAGGTTAAAAAAATATGTTGTTGCTGTTATTGAAATTGCGTTGCAGTGCAGTGTGCAATTTCAATTCCAATCTATTAGATTTTTTTTTTCACTCAATGTATTACATTACGGATGGTAGTGAATGGTAATGCGGTTTAACTACGGATGGTAGCAAATTGCATGGTCATGACCTTTCATTGAGGATGGTAGTAAATTACATACGGATGATAGTAAAAAAAAAAGGCTAACTTATTCTCACAATTCACAAATCAATATATTCTGCTGCTCATATAATCAATCACACACCCCTTATTCCTCAGTGTCCATCAGAACTCCAAGGAGCAGTCCCCTGTGTCCCTAACCCACTAGGCTGGCTGTTGGAGCAATCCATGCATTTTTCATAATTCAATTACACTCGATACACAGGCCTGGTTAGACTATCCAATTAGATTTAATAATTAAGGAGATGGGGAATTGAGAGGATGTGCTACAAACCTAATACTAGTTTGTCCTGTCTCAGCGTGCACACATCTGCCCCAAACAGATAGAGATATCAGCCCAGAGATTTCTACCCAGAGACATCTGTCCAGAGGCTTCAGCTCAGACATTCTGAGACCTCAGGTCTTCGCTGTTTGAACAGGTCCTTGCTTATAAATAATCAAAATCAAGGTCATTGCTGCAAGATAAATCTGTTGTAACTTGTTTTAGAAGGTACATGGATTGATATCGATGGATAGATTGATAGATCGAAAGATAGATCGAAAGATAGATCGAAAGATAGATCGAAAGATAGATCGAAAGATAGATCGAAAGATAGATCGAAAGATAGATCGAAAGATAGATCGAAAGATAGATAGATAGATAGATGAGCACTATCAGGGTAAGATTAGCACTAGGCCTATCCGGGTAAGATAAACACAACCTCCCATCCAGGCATCATCTCTTGTAGATAGAAGCACCCTAGTTAGCACAGATAGAAGCACACTAGTTAGTATCACTGCCTACTCTGTTTTGCCCGAGATGACTAAACAGCAAAAGGGCCCGAGTCCCGGAGGGTTTCATGGTCCGCCGAGCATTGATCCCTCTGTCACCGATCCTTTAATTATGGCTAATTTGTGATGCTGGTCCGGCTGTTTATCGGGCTTTATTATCACATTAAGGACAAGCAACTTTATCGCCAGCCAAATCTACTTGCAAGGGAGCTGCTAGTGCCATGACAATAACAACAGCAACTGGGAACAGCAATTGACAACAGCAATTGAGTTAGTGTGGCAGCAATTGAGTTAGTGTGGCAGTAAATGATTTTCTCAACATTCCTGTCAACCATTGTCGACTTTATCAACTTATTTCAATGATTGCATCGCTGCCTGGTTACATGTCCCTCAATTTAATGATGTGGTATTTATATGGTATTTAGGCAGGAAGTTTCAAATGTAAATTCAAGTCACTTATAAATCAAGTTTAAAATGATCACATGAAATTATGTTGATTTTAAACATAATGTTCGCATTATTCGCTTTAACGTATTGTGTCAATTTAAAGAAAAATGTCCATTAAATCAAACGTGAATCACAGGTGAGAATTATAACTATTATAAATAACTCTTATAAATCATAAACTCATTGGAATAACTTACATAGTATTAAGGATATGCAAATATATTATCAGAAGGATATGCTCGTAACTGTAATAAAATAACAACCCAATGTGCTTCAATTATGAACAATTATGAAATCATGGCACCATATTGCTTTAGAATAGTTTATGGTATATTCCATAGTGGTATTCCAGTCTCATTCTATTGTAAATTTAATAGTAATTCAGTAGTAATTCCATAGTAAAGGCTTGTTTGTTTCCTAAATGATCAGTTTAATGGGAAAACTCATTTGGCACTTTGCTCACAACGATAAATTACTGAGTCTATGAAATGCTGTCAGTTTTGTGAAGAGACCATCGCTACCTCTGGTGTAGTAACTGTGCCACCCACCGTGATAATATGCATTTACTAAAGGGGTACTTAGCCATAGAGATGCCTCTATCAAACTATGAGACACCCTGCCCCCCCCCTTTTCTCATGAGAGATCTATGTACCGTTAGCTGGAATCACCCTATAACCCCCCCCCCCCTCAAATGCCAAATGGCCATTTTGAAAGATGTGATTGCCACCAAAAAAGGTCTATTGAATATCCAAAGCTCTGCAACTAAAAATCATTTGGTGCCCATGCTGTCTTAATTGTATTAAGCCATTTTGATTATACTCTTGATTGTCTGTTATTCATAAATCATGCATTTTGTGGAATAACCAAGTCATTATAAGTTTAAAAGCTAACTGAATTCATGCAGGGGGGGAAATGGGAGTGTTTTCAGAAGAAGGTGACACTCAGACTCCTAATAGGAAAAGACCTCATAGATTTTCTGGGAGCCCATCCCTCTTAGAGAATGCTCGAATATAAAAGGGATGCCTCTCCCTGACAGGTCTGGACAGCGATTCAGTTATCGGGACATATCGATAATGGGAAAAGGAGTGGAGGGCGATATTAGGGCATTCCCGATGGACTCGTCGGCTGGCCATTTGTCAGGGCATCGTCTGTCTTAGCAGGGTGCTACGATGGTCTTGCCTGTCGTATACTGTCGTACAGGGCGGCGCTTGTGATGGCCAGTGCGTTCATTTCGGCGGAAAACAATATTCGGCGGAGGAATCTCCGGGGATCGTTGCTCTATAAAGCCGGGCTGACAGCCAGGGTGACTCGGGCCTGTCTTGGGCACCCAGTGATGAAAGAAATTGATTTTCTGCTGTCTATGAGTGTCGGGGTTGGTGGATGGATGGCCTGCCCTCGAATACTATGCTATACGGGCCCTGGCTCCGCACAGCTCAGCATAACTGCCATCTAGGCCCTAGCGAAGGGTGGAAAGGGGTGAGAGGGAGAAGGGCACTCAGGTCAGTGCAAGCCTATCCGACCCTGCACCCCCTACATGAATTAGCCCTCTAGTTGCACGGGGATTTCCTCCGGCAAATTAGGCCTACAGCTCCGTGCTCTTTTTTTGCGCATCCAAGATATATTGCCCACAATTGTTTTCGACAATATTTCCAATATCGCCCACTCAGCCTAACTCAGGCCTGTATCATTTTATGTAGGCCATCTATTTGGGATTGGCTTGATAATACATTTTCTTGTGATCTTAACATGGCCATATGTCGCCGTGAAATGCTCCATGCAAAGTTTATGGTGATTTTTATGCACTGGCCATATTCATTAAAGCTGATTAAAACAGTCCTTAGTGCAATAATGCAGCCTCATGAATCAGGAGTGCCTGCAAAAATTGACACTGGGCCCCAGAAATGGAGAGAGGGTGACACATGCACTGATTGAGGGATGATTCGGCCCAACATGTTTGAATATTGAAGGGGGGAGGGCAGGCCCAGTCCTTGTTTGCACAGAGATCCATATAATGGGGCTTCAAGGAGTGACGGAGGTGGAATTAACAGATCAAAAAGCAATGATTGGCCGCAGCATGTGTTGGACGCTTGTCCCATCAAAATGCACCACATTAACTGCTTTTCTTTTTTGGTCGCTTATATTATAATAATCAAGCAAGGGGGCAGTCCAAACTACATCTGTTCACAACAAACTTAAGTGAATATCCCGCAATTAGACAAGCACTTTGATGAGTTAATCCCGTTGGTTTCATGTCAACTGATTTCAGCTGATGTAGTTTCCGCTTGACTTGGTGGCTCCTGGAGACGACCACGGGGGCCAGGCAAGCATTCGGGGAGACACGCGTTGGCCAAGCCCCGCCGCCGTCGAGCCAGCTGCCGGAGTGTCCCTTCAATGGCTATCAGGCATGACATGCTTGGCGAACGCAGCATGTCGCACACATGGCGTTTTGTGAATGCTCCAAAACGGCTCCACATACATGTCCTGTGAAATGCATACACGGATAAAGCCACTTTTGATTCACCATAAATACTCTATTCAGCTCTTGATACTCCGGTAAATGTTTGTAGGCCCAGGTCACACTCTTTGGCAGAATATGAGTGCGTTTCAATGGATGTGTGCTCTGGCTTCAAGACTGTATTGGCACAACTGTGCCACTAATACCTGGGATAACACGCTTCCATATCAATGAATATAATCACTGTACATATAACAATCCTGTATTTGAGATATTTTCTCCAATGTAAACAGTTTGTTCTGTTAGTAAAAACTGCTATCTGCAAGTTCTGTGCAAACACTCGGTCAAATATACATCAAATTGGGCTGCAGTTTACATATTACGCCTTGAGTTATAATGTTTATATATGTAATTTATATTGCTATGAAAAAAGAGAATTACATTATATGTGTGGGTATTTCCCAGCATATTCAAATAGCATGGCAGAGTTTGACTATAAAACAGCTTAAATTTCACATGCACTTGATATGGGTACAGAGGAGAATTTAGGAGAAAAGGTTAACATTTACCTTTTCAATACAACTCGTGATATGTTATGTTTTCAAAATTAATGTATGCCCTATTTTCATTTCTTCGGTCTTGGATTTTATTTATTTTATTTTTTATTTGACTATTTTGACTTGTAACATCTTCATATTATGAATTACACCCATTTCTAATAACCAGCCCTCCCATTAAT
Organism: Platynereis dumerilii; assembly: GCA_026936325.1. Classification (NCBI taxonomy): domain Eukaryota; kingdom Metazoa; phylum Annelida; class Polychaeta; order Phyllodocida; family Nereididae; genus Platynereis; species Platynereis dumerilii. The sequence continues at coordinate 77,924,625 of JAPTHN010000002.1, read as the reverse complement.
TTCCCATTCCATTTGAAGATATCCATTCTATTCCTCCCCATTCCATTTCCATTTGCCCATTGCATTTGTGATCATCTCCCATTTCATTTCTGCCTCCATTTCCCTTCATCCATTTCCCTGCCTCCATCTCTCAGGGGCTATTTGTCATCTCTCCCTGCTCTAGCTGCTCCCTTCTGCCTCGCCAGTCAGCTTGATAATGATGTGTTCATTGGGAGTGTCAGTGTTTTGGAATTATAATCTAATTGTGGGAGGTTTGGCCTTCTCTGACGCCCAGATTTTCCACACAATGCATCTGACCCAAACAAAGACTGCAGTGTCACTGGGACTCACACCACTCGGGTTTCCAACACCACCAACTGGCCAGGAGAGCCTCTCGAGTGCCAATATGGCCTCCCTGGGGAAAGTTACTATTCGGCCTTATGGCAGGGCAATTCTGGAGTCAGTTGCTTCAACGTCAGTCAGTATAGTAAATTCTGTAGTCAGTGATTGTTGATGTCAGTCATCGCAAAGTCAACTCTTTAGTCAGTTTTCACTTTGCAATATCATGAATGTATTCTCTGCTCATAACATTTTACTTACATTCCTATGTACATTTACTTTGATTTTTCTTTCAATAGTGCAATTTGAGTGTGCCTTTTGACAATTCACTCCACAGCTATAGGAATGTCAAATTGTTTCTGCTTCGACTTTGTTTGGCCGCCTGAGGATGGCTTGATGCTGTCTAATGTTAGATACAAGAGCCATGCTGACTGCTCCTCAGACCTTAGCATATATTGACAGCTCAGATCAATTTCAATCAAGCTACGACTGTGCCCCCTGACGTAAATTCAGAGAAAGAGGGGGGGGGGAGTGAGGAGAGATTGGGGGGAGGTGGCATCCTCGAATGTTGCACAAACAGACTTGTAATTGCTACCGAGTCAACGGAATTGCAGAAAAATACTTTTCTGTCCCATAAAATGATAAAACAGGACCTAGATGGTCATTTTGTCCAGTATTCCGCATTCCATCGAATTGTTTTACAATACCTAGCCGGTTTGGAATGACGCCATTTTGCCATCCTAATGTTTTAGCTGTCTCTTCCCTACATTGTTGGGGGGGGGGGCTATATGCTGCTACTGGATGAAGCGTGTCATAAAATGCATATTGCTACTCACCCCCCCCCCTTCTATTGTCTATGCGAATCTTCTTCATTCTGTCTTTAGATCTGCTTTTATTGTATTCAAATAAAGCCGCTTTGGGTCTGTCTATATATGGTGCTACCAAACTGCCAAGAACAGCCCCCTCCAGGGCTAGATGGGCGTAATTGGCTTTTAACGACACTTACAGCCCCGCCATAAAATCCCAATAAACTAGAGGGCCAATTTACCTACACCAGAGCAGCCCCCCCCCCTCCTTCTTCTCTCAAGAAACTCTGATCCGCTTGTTTACACCACAATGTTTACTAGATCCACTTCAACTTCAAATATCTCAAACATGTTTGTTGTATTTCAATCTTCCAATCCTCCACTACAAAAAAACATCCACTTTCCTGAACGACCTTGGATAACTCAAACCATAGAACCTGAGATAAAGGCAATCTTTTGTAAATATATGATTCCTCGAAAAAAAGGCAATTGTGGGTAGAGCTGTAGATCGATAGGAATTCCAAGATTGAAGATGTTTCCATTGTTTTTATAAACTTTTTTGAGCAAAGCAATTATTTTTGGCACTGTTATCTCAAACAGTAATCTTACTGTTTGTAAGAAGTACAAGTCAATCCAGAACTTGTTATAAATAGCCTATCAATGATGTGAATGTTTTGCTGATATTTTGGCGATTTATCTAATGTATATTTCTTCGTGTGTTTCAGGTGTGGTTCCAAAACAGACGAGCGAAATGGCGCAAGAAGGAAAACACAAGAAAAGGTCCAGGAAGACCTGCCCACAATGCCCAGCCAACCACGTGCTCAGGGGAGCCAATCAGCGAAGATGAGTTAAAGAGGAGAGAAGCGGAGAGGATGGAGAAGAAGAAGAGGAAGATGGAGGAGAGGAACCGGAAGTTAGAAGAGAGGAGGAAGAAGGGATTCAAAGATCCTTCCTGCTCTAATTCAATGTCGAGCGATGGCTGGGAAGACGAAATTGACGTCGTAGGCGACGATGAAGATGATGAAATGGAAAAAATGAGCCCCCAAGACAAGAATTCGAGCACCCCAGAACACGCCCAGCCCCCGAAACCTCTCCTCAAGAGCCCCTTCAGCATCGAGAGTCTCCTGGAAGCGCCCAAGGTGCCCAGGGGCAGACGACCCAATTCGAAATACCCCCGCGTCCAAGCCAGCAAGAGTATGAACCCCTTATCGCTGGGCATGTACCCCTTGTTCCCCATTACGCAACCAGTGGGGTTCCAAGTGGAACGGCCCAACAGCCCCCCTTCCCCCTCCCCTCCTGCCAGCCCCGATCCCACGCGGACTTTCACGTCGCCCTCTGCAATGAGGTCAAAAATGGACTCGCCTTCCCCCTCGGCTGTTCCGGAGGACTTATCCATATCCGGAACTTCCTTGAACTCTGTCCACGACTGGAGGTGTCCGGTATCCCCTGCTAAATCCCATGCCTCTCACGTATCCCACTCATCCCATATTTCCACAGACTCTCTCTTGTCAGACCATGACAACCAGCTTCAACACAGTTTCAATCAAGAATCCTGAGATTGACTCCATGAAAAAATTAAAACAAATCGAACACTTGCGTGAAAATAATCACTATTCAAAGATTTTGAAAGACTGTGAGTGATTATGATCAAACACAGTTGAATGCAATTCATTGTGTTCTATATATTTTCAAATCCTGTTTTTATTTATGATATATTCTATGCATGGGTGTCAGCACAGGATATTATGAATGTTTATGGACGTTTATGAATGTTTAATTGTTTATATCTGTTATACATCTCGTCTCATTATATATTTTACATTTTCATCTCATTTCTTTTTGTCAAATGCACTGTGTGAGAGTTCTTTTTGTTCAACGTGATTCAGGTTAAACAGGGTTGTTATTTTGGGAGACATAATACAATGTTGCATTACACACAAATGAAAATTATATACAAAATTCAATGAAATGGAATTGAAATCAAATCTGATCGCAAACGAAATAAATGTCATTAATTTATTTGTTAAAACTGCCTTGATTGTTGTTTTTATGACTTTATATTACCTCCAAAGATCCTTGGCTTAGATTAATTTAAAAATCTGAATGCCAAGTATAAAGTCACAGATTTATTGTGACATACACTCAAATGGATTTAATTAAAAATTAAGAAACTTAGGGTTAGGCCTATCTTATCTCGGAATCTTGACCACAATATGGATGATCAAGACAGATTTATGGCCTGTGTGACATCATGACAATAATATGGTGACGTCACATTACATTACCATATATGGTGCTATAATAAAATGATGCAATTAACAAAAGTTGCTAATTTAGATAAATTAGATAATGTAGATGACAATGATTGACACACAAGCAACACAATCCAGATGAGTGACATATCAGGAGTTCGAAACCCAAGCAGATAGCATCAATGGTGAAGTGAGTCTAGGGGGAGGGGGTCAACTGGCTGGAGGGGATTTGTAAAACTCATCATCGACAGCTGAAGTGGCCTTGAGCCATGCAGAGAACAAAGCGAGGGGTGCACACCTCCACTGTGATAATTGCAGGTAGTAATGGCCGATGGTAATGGTGATAGTAATAGAATGACACTCAGGTGGCATGCAAGAATTCCTACACTCAACCTGACTGCATTAAAAAAGAAACTGACCACCAGATCAGGGACACTCATTTGGGGTGGATGCTTAGGGCTTTACGTCCTATATTTAATCATTTGGCACTCTAATTAGGACAGGAGGGAGACACAACAACTGGAACTGCTGTCCAACAGGGATCCAGGTACCCAGAGCAGGAATAAAACCCTGGACCCATCGATTGGCAGGTCATTGTGGCACCGACTCGGCTAACTTCCGGTTTCTACCCCCCCCCCCGCTCAGTTGGGAAGAATTGCAACATATTAAGCACTAGAAAAAGCACAACATTGGATAAGGATAACAAATATTGTATATCCTATGCAATGATGAAAATTATGAAAGGCATAAAAACAAGAATACGAAAGAGGAGGATATTTTACAAAAGAAATCAAAACAGGGGAAAAAAAACATGAAGAAAATTATATTCTGCTTCATCTAGATGAGAATTAGTGGTCCACGTATTGCAAAAAAATGCATTTCATCCAAGAAAAGTAAACTTTTACTGGATAGAATTGAATTTCTAACAGAATAGACTAAAGGATAGAAATTATTTCCACCATATGCAGTGGCGCTTCTAGATATTGAAATCGTGCAGATATAGGCAAAAGTTAAGGCAGCGTTTTGGAATAAACTGGTGAATACATAATTATTTGGAACTGACTGAAACAGGAACGTATTCTTGCTGAGATTGTATCTTGTAATCTCACATATTTTTTTGAAATATCAAATTACATATTACAAATTAATAACACCCAGAGAATCTGTTGTGCTGACGTGAGTTATAACTTATCACCTAAGTGGGGTTTTCCTGTAGCATATAAATCCAAGGCTCCTCTGGAGTCCTTCCCCATAATAGGGGATCTTACAAGTGAAGGGGTGGTCAGGGGACAATGGGAATGATTGACAATGGGTTCTTTAGTCTGTTATTGTAAACGCCGTTTAAACGTAATAGTGGGAATTACAGCATAATGGTATTTGGGACATGCACAACTTCTCCCCTAGTTAAATTTCACTTCAGAAATGCCATGTAAAGTGCATTACAAGAGAGAATATTAAATTATGCCCCAGTGGTACCATTCACTCGCTGCCCTATCTGCTACAATGTTATTTTGCTGATATGATATTGTTGAAAATTGGCCCTGTAAACAATAATCATTTTGCTTTCACAAACCATTCCCCCTGGGAGAAAATGCCAGGAGAATTTGAAAATTATACCCTGTAAGCAGCTAGGGAATTGCTAGCCCCCAGGCTCTTCATTTTTTTGTCATGTGTTTTTGGAGGCCCACTTAGAAGCCTAAGTGGCTGGTCATGGGTGGTCTGTGGTACTTAGCAATCATGAAATTACATGTATGCTACCTCCACTTTCCCCCTCCTCCTAACTAGGCTGCCCAGGGGCGTAAGCATTATCTGAGAGGGAGGGTGGGGATGCCAAATGGCATGATGCCACACAATCTTGGAGATTACCATTTAACATGAGATCACAAATTAAATAACAGATTCTGGAATATTTGAATAATGGTTACTAAAAAAACAAGAAAAAAGTAAAAGTAAGTAGTATGTATTTGTAAACATAATGGAATCTTCAATTCTCACAACGCAGATATCATTTTTACAAAAAGCAAGAGGCCCATTTCTTGCCCCCTAACCCTCATGTCTGAAAGAACTACGCCCATGGCCAATCTCAATTTCTCAAAACAGCCCCTACAGTTATTGGAGTACTAAAACAATTGCAACACTCCTTTCAACAAAAATATAAAGAAGAGAAAAATCATTGCAACTACCCCTCCCCCTTAAAAAAGCAACTTTGCACCCCATGGTAGAAATTCAATGTACTGCATCATAACTGCATGATGAATTATGCCTCAACAAGTGAATTCTCAGACCACTTAAAGCATTGCATACGTTTAGGTTGAACTCACGGAACAAGTACTGCGTAATTTGCCACAACATATGAAACATGTCCTTAGTTAAAATCATTTAGAATGCCTCAGAGAAGGTGATTAAATAGCCAAGGTAATAACACACCTCCCATCTTATTAGGTTTTTTAATGAGCAGGCAGAAAAACCTCAAATTATACAGCAGGGCAATAAGTATTGTTTAAATGACAAGACAGTTTAGCATTTTTGTAAAGTTATTATCTCAAACCAAGTGATTTATCTTGGGATGTCCGTTTTTCTGCCTCTTTTTGCTGTTTAAAAACTCACTTGAAATAAACAAGCCACTGGCTGAAGAGGCTGACAAAACGGCCCAATCCAACGCTTGAGTGGTTTATGAACACAGCAAATAAACAATGGAGGGAATAAATATTTCATAGCTTTTAGTTTTTCCCCGCTGTGGCAGGCCATCGATTTTCTGATGAGACTGACTCCCATTTCGAAATCAGAGTTAACGCTAATTACCCATAAACTAAAAATATTGTCAAACAACTGTCCAGACACGAGTAACATAGTACACAATAACTCATAATTGGACTCCATGCCTTTTGAAACTATGTAATCAATTAATATCAATTAGATTTTAGATCCACAAAACTCACTCATCCTGAGGTTTATAGATGCTCATCAACAGCATAGATTCATCATCCTGTAACATAAATTATTTGCAAATTCATAAATTTTAATCACAGCTTTATGGGAGTACAATTTGCTACAACATCAGCCATTTCAAACTGTAAACCAATTATTTATCTTTTCAATAAGAGCAATTCACATTCCGTTACATTTTATGTACAAGATTGTAAGAGGCTACTTTTTTGTATACAATCAGGATTGTTACAAGGTTACCTCTTCAAGGCTACATACATGTATACAAAGAAGTGACAGATTGACAGTCTGATGGACAAACTGTTTGACTATCCTTTGACTTAGAGACTGAGTGAGTGATTGAGTGACTCCCATTGCCACTGACTGACTGACTTGCCAGCTGACTGACTTGCCAGCTGATTGACTCACCAGCTTACTGAGTTGCTAGCTGCCTAAGTTGCCAGGTGACTAAGTTGCTAGCTGACTAAGTTGCCAGGTGACTAAGTTGCTAGCTGGCTAAGTGCCAGGTGACTAAGTTGCTAGCTGACTAAGTTGCTAGCTGGCTGGCTGGCTGACTAACTTGCTAGCTGACTAACTTCCTAGCTGCATGACTTGCTAGCTGACTGGACTAACTTGCTGACTGACTGACTGACCTTAGGGAATAAGAAATAGATCGGAAACTCACTTAAGTCATAAACAGTTATCATTACATGGTCATTACCAAGGTTTCATATTGGCCCAGAGCTGGCCCAAAATCACTAATTAATTGTTGATCACATATTTTGTTTGATGTACACACTGCGCTTCAGTGAGCACAGAGCATCTTCATCTTCACCCCTTTCAAAGATAGAGGCTGGAAATGAATATTTTTAATTTTTTGTCTTATGTACATAAAACCAACTCATATGCATCAGGCAGATTCGGACAATTCTGTACATGTGTTTATTTTAATCATAGGCCTGTAATAACTTGAGTTATGAACCAAAATGTTAATAAATTTGAAAAAACATTAATTTTTTTAACTCAAATAAACCCTCCAATCCATGGAAAGCCGTAGATGAGACTACATTCATTAGAAAGTCAAGAATCTTGTCCTAATAGTGGTTATAATGGTTTAATCTTCGAATTTCCTCGAATTGAGTTACATGCATTTAAAAGTACTCATTTTTAGAAGACAAGTTGTAACTAGTTGGAGAATGAAAGCACTTTGATGGATCACCATTTCACTATTATTGGGCCTTTGGAATAGGCTGACCCCATTTTGGAAAGTTCTAACAATTCTCTGTCGATCCATGAAAGATACATGGATGTATGAGGATTCTTAAGGACAAAAAATGATATTTAAAAAAACACATCATATAATTATAAAAAAAATATATATACCCGTAGTATTTCGCCAGATTATAAGTACCCTACATAACCTAATGAGTCAGTCAATGAAACATATTTACTTTTTTAAATAAATTTATCTAAAATCATTCAAATATATCTTGTTCATATCCAGTCCATTGTTTCTTATGGTTCGTGAGAATTGAATTGAGGTAATTACAGCTCTTATTTCAAAGCAATTAAATGGTCATTAAGCCCCTACCGAAACGCAGTGTGTACGTTTGAAGTACAGGAGTGTCCGATCTATTTCTTATTACCTAAGGACTGACTGACACATGGATGCCACACCTCTTTCAAAATCTCTCCCCCATCCCACCTTTATGATTTATCATCATTCACCTGGTATGCATTTTAAACAAGAACACCTATGTACCTGTGAATTATATTGATCAGTTGACTGTTTACCTGAGGGCAGATTTATGTGTTGTGCATCATATGGGCCATCAGACACCTTTAGTGTCAAAGTAAATATTCTCTATTTGCATTTTTTTTGTTGGGGAATTTGATTTTTTTTTTCACAGTAACACCTTATTGAGGTTTATTTAATCAGAACAGGGCAACAATCGATCAGGCAACCCCAAACCCTGAATTTATTACCCTTCCATATGACAACAAACCCATTTTTTATAAACCCCCATTTTTCACCATCACTATAATTTTCCAAAGGCCAAAGGGAATGTAGCAAAGGCGTATTATGATGTGACAACAGCCTTTTCTGAGGGTGATATGATATTACTTTTTAATTGACGATAATCTCTTCATGATGAGAGGCAACACCTCAGTTACAATTTAAGTGTGGTACAGATTCATACCAAATGACCACTGCCTATTGAATAAAACATAATTGATTTTAGAGATGGTTAATTCAATAATACATTTTTTATTGCTTATTTCAATAATTTCAAAAATTTTATGGTGCTGTAGCTCCACATCTAATGGCTACTGCCAATTGAATACAACATTAAAAAAAAATTATAGAGACGGTTATATCAATATCTTCTTAATTGCTAATTTCAATTATTTCAAAATGCCATCAAGACAAACTATGACATAAAGAAATACAATCCCAAGAAATTACATGATTTCTCAACATTTACAACCAAAACCAGGCAAAGGTGATGTAATCTTTATTTTCCTTCTTTTTTTGGCATTATTATAGAGTATGCATAGACTTCTATTCGTTTTCATTCAGACATATATCTGTGTTGAGAAGGATATGGTTTTTTATTCCTTCACTTTTGAGAAAATAATAAATTAGCAACTGTCTCCTGCTTCTATTGGCTGATCTTGATTAATGATTTTTCAAATTTGAAAAGCAACCAGAGAGAATTGAGCACGTGAAAATTAGCATAAAGAGAAATGCAAAAAAATTGTGAGGAGATGGAAATATTCTTTACAATTGGTAATTGCCTTAAGATGGGGAGATGTCATGTAATGCCTGAAACATCAATCTTCAAATTGCACTAATGATTTTTGCAAAGAATGTGAATCAGTCAGTGTCACCTGGCGTTTTTCCAACAATACCAGTGAATACAGCTCAGATAGAAGACATTTCCAGCTCATTTTCCCTCTATGCTAATTATTATTTTTTAACCATATGTGCAAGTATTACCCAGTGTTATAAAATGCCGTTTCCCTTATGCCATAATTGTTTCTTTAAACATTTCAATTATATTTGACAAAAACTAACTGCCCCATAATGGATGTAATGTACCTGCTTCTGGTTTTAATGATAAAATTTTGCCAAAATTAATGACTGTCAATTGCCCGCTGCCAGATGGCGTTGTCAGCTTAACAAAGATGGCGGACGCTACATTTCCTGTTGGGTCATTTACAGATCACCCTGGAGGGTAAAGGGATGTATGCAAATGAGCTGTGGCAAGATAACTACCCTGAAAGATGGTCCGGTTATTTCGTGGAGAAATAGTGCACTATAACAGAATGGTTGGATGATGGGGGCTCTACATCCCGTATTTATGCACTTGGTAGGCTAATTGGTAATCAGGACAGACGAGGACACATCAATGAGGTGAAGGATGATTGAAACTGCCTTCCAACATGGGCCCAGACGGCCGAGAGCTAAGAACTGGATTCAAACCCTAAACCAAGCTTTATGTGGTGCAGTCAGATGCTTTTCTTGACGCCAAGAGATACTTTGCATGAAGAGATGCTTTACATGTTGCAGTCAGATGCTTTTCTTGACGCCAAGAGATACTTTGCATGAAAAGATGCTTTACATGGTGCAGTCAGATGCTTTTCAACACGCCAAGAGATACTTTGCATGAAGAGATGCTTTACGTGGTGCAGTCAGATGCTTTTCTTGACACCAAGAGATACTTTGCATGAAGAGATGCTTTACGTGGTGCAGTCAGATGCTTTTCTTGACGCCAAGAGATACTTTGCATGAAGAGATGCTTTACGTGGCGCAGTCAGATGCTTTTCTTGACGCCAAGAGATACTTTGCATGAAGAGATGCTTTACATGGTGCAGTCAGATGCTTTTCTTGATGCCAAGAGATACTTTGCATGAAGAGATGCTTTACAAGGTGCAGTCAGATGCTTTTCTTGACGCCAAGAGATACTTTGCATGAAGAGATGCTTTACAAGGTGCAGTCGGATGCTTTTCTTGACGCCAAGAGATACTTTGCATGAAGAGATGCTTTACATGGTGCAGTCAAATGCTTTTCTTGATGCCAAGAGATACTTTGTATGAAGAGATGCTTTACATGGTGCAGTCAGATGCTTTTCTTGACGCCAAGAGATACTTTGCATGAAGAGATGCTTTACAAGGTGCAGTCGGATGCTTTTCTTGACGCCAAGAGATACTTTGCATGAAGAGATGCTTTACAAGGTGCAGTCAGATACTTTTCTTGATGCCAAGTGATACTTTGCATGAAGAGATGCTTTACATGGTGCAGTCAGATGCTTTTCTTGACGCCAAGAGATACTTTGCAATACTTTGCATGAAAAGATGCTTTATGTGGTGCAGTCAGATGCTTTTCTTTGCGCCCAGAGATACTTTTCATGAAAAGATGCTTTACATTGTGCAGTCAGATGCTTTCTGGAAGCCAAGAGATTATTTTCATGAAAAGATGCTTTATGTGGTGCAGTCAGATGCCTTTCTTCACGCCTAGAGATACTTTTCATGGAAAGATGCTTGACATGGTGCAGTCAAATGCTTTCTTGAAGCCAAGAGATAATTTTCATAAAAAGATGCTTTACGTGGTGCAGTCAGATGCTTTCTTGAAGACAAGTGATAATTTACATGAAGAGATGCTTTAATTGGTGCAGTCTACTGAATCATCTGACACATTCTACGGTGCAGTCTACATATTTGTTTTTGAGGAATTGTGATACTGTTTACAGATACTTTTCATGACACAATCTACAGATGCTAGTTTCGAAATATTTTCTGATGCCAACGTCTTTCTTGGTACAGTTGCATGGATAATGGCTGGGCATTGCATGGAGCCGACCTGAGTTGCGGACACTGTATGCAGGAGGGTTCAGAAAGGGATGGTTGGATCCCATCGACCCCCCCCCCCCATCTCCACCCCCTGCACGGGGCCCTCAACTCCCTTGTTACCCTCTCCCCCTGACCTGAGTGAATCTTGATGACCTGCTTTTCATTAGGGCCCGTCTGTTGGGGCCCCCAACCCCTCATTGCTGAAATGAGATCAATTTTGCCCCCCTCCCCAACTCCCAGGGTGAAATGAGCAACATTGGAGGGCAGAGAATAGCACCCTGTTTCACCCCTGCAGATTAAAGATTAGCCCTGTTAACATGGGCCCTCTGCATTAGATCAATACGATTGGAGCCAATGTACATCACTGTATTGACACTATCAAGATTGCCTTATTACATTTTGTATTGGCCTCTATCATCATAATTGCCTCCAACAAATGGTAATTTCCAACAAATTGGACCAAAATCATATTTGTATGGACCCAGGAGAATTAATTCCCAATATGATGTGATTTTCAGATATTTGTGGGCCAATGCTACATATCTATCACAGAAATTGACAATTTTGGAATTAAAGAAACTGCTTCAATTGCCACAAACTTCAAATTTCTAAGGTTTTTTCACTTGTTTCCACCCTGCCACTTCGGAGATCTGGGGAATCCCCTTGCCACTGACTTCATGGTTGACTGCTTCACTGACCCACTTACCAATCAACGTGCATTCTTGGACTTCAAAGCCTAGAAATAACTTGTCTCATTCGATCAGCTCCAAGGACTTACTCCTGTTTAAAAGGTTCAAGTTGACTCTTTTCAATCTAACTATATTTACTTACAATATTATTCCTTTTGTTCCAACTGTATTTTCTAGCATATACTATACTGATACCTGATTGTGTATTTAATTTTCGCTCATTTTGCCTATGTTTTTACACCTGCAGTACAATCAAACTGATATATTTTCTATCTTCAGAACCTGCAGATTCCTCAAGACACTTTCCACATCAACATAACAATAAATTACAGGAATTTAATTAATTGAATCTTGGGACTACCAGGAACTAAATATCACAGCCAGCCTTCCAGGAAACATAAGCTGCATGACAACATAACCTCACCTCCACGGACAACCTCTTCAGCTGACTCAAACATTTCAAACAACTGTCTGACTATTTCTATATCCTTACTTAAGTGTATGTATTTTCACCACCTGTAACAATATATATACTATATATACTACATATTACAATATAATAAAATATACACTTGTAACTTTTTCTAATATTGTACACATTGTACCTTTTGTTCCTCTCTAAGATTGCTGTACCTGAACTTCTGTTGCTCTGTCACGCAACGGAACAGCTGCTCTGTAACGCAGTTGTTCTCAAACCAAACTTCTTTACTTTACCTGACCTTCTGTTGCTCTGTCACGCAACAGACCAGCTGCTCTGTAACGCAGTTGTTCCAAACCTGAACTTCATTACTTTACCTGAACTTCTGTTGCTCTGTCACGCAACAGTCCAGCTGCTCTGTAACGCAGTTGTTCTCAAACCAAACTTCTTTACTTTACCTGACCTTCTGTTGCTCTGTCACGCAACAGAGCAGCTGCTCTGTAACGCAGTTGTTCCAAACCTGAACTTCATTACTCTACCTGAACTTCTGTTGCTCTGTAACGCAACAGTCCAGCTGCTCTGTAACACAGTTGTTCCTAAACCCAAATTTCTTTACTTTACCTGAACTTCTGTTGCTCTATAACGCAACAGTCCAGCTGCTCTGTAACGCAGTTGTTCCTAAACCTAAACTTCATCACTGTACCTGAACTTCTGTTGCTCTGTCACGCAACAAAACAGCTGCTCTGTAACGCAGTTGTTCCTAAACCTAAACTTCACTACTGTACTTGAACTTCTGTTGCTCTGTCACGAAACAGACCAGCTGCTCTGTAACGCAGTTGTACCTGCACCTGAACTTCCTATCTCTACCTGAACTTCTGTTGCTCTGTTACGCAAGCCTGTGTATGGAATGCCCAAAGTTTGAAACAAAAAACAGAAGTGGTGAAGAATTATACAGATGAATTTGATCTTGACTTGTTTCTTTTTACGGAAACTTGGCTAAAAGCAGATGATGTCGTGGAAATTGGCAACCTGGAAAGAAATGGAGAATACTTTTACATTGGTACACCCCGTGATGGAAGACCTGGGGGTGGTGTAGGTTGCATTTTAAAGTCGGGCTTGAAAGCTACCAAAATCAACAGCATGAAAACCAGAACTTTTGAGCATATGGAAATTCAGATACATTTGAGCGGAAAAACAATCACTATTCTTCTTGTATACCGACCTGAACCCTCAAACAAGAACAAATACAAGTTGTCTGAGTTTTTCACAGAATTCACACAATTTTTAGCCCACTATCATACACATCACAATGAAATTGTCATAACCGGAGATTTCAACTTCCATATGAATAAACCTGATGATGCTAAAGTCATGCAATTCAATAGCATCCTTGAAATGTATGATCTTGAACAGCATGTGTCTGTTTCAACACACAAAGATGGAAACACATTAGACTTAGTTATCACACCCAAAAGTTCCACTCTGAGAGATTGTGCTGTCAGCGACTTGCTCTCTGACCATAACTGTGTCCTTTTCAATATGGCAATTAGCAAAGGAAGAACAGCTAAAAAAGAAATCTCTTTCAGGAAGACACGTGATATCAATCTAGAAAAATACAAGAAAGACATAGAAAAACACTTGTTACAGAAAGTACAAAAGGAAAAGTCTTCAGAATACCTGTCAAAACTTGTTTCACTCTACAATTCCTCAAAGGAGGTTCTTGATAAGCATGCACCTGTTATCACTAAGCAGGTCACACTGCGCAAACCAACTCCATTTACCAATGCCAATATCAAAAATCTGAAAACAGCAAAAAGAAAAGCAGAACGATTATGGAGGAGAACTGGGCTGGAAAAAGACTGGCAAGACTTCCAGTCGAAGCGAAATGCTTTAAATGACCATCTCAATCAGCTCAAATCTGATGATCTAAGAGCAAAGATAAAAAGTACCAAGGGAAATTCCAAAGCCATGTTCAAGATATTAAATTCCAACCTCAATAGGAAACAAGAACTGCCTCTGCCCAATCATGAAAACAGCAAAGACCTAGCAAATGATTTCAACACATTCTTCGATGACAAAATCAAGAAAATAAGGTCAAAACTCGACTCTGGCCACCACTGCACCACAAATGTTGAAAAATTCACGGGACATAAACTTTCTCAGTTCAAAACCATCACAAAAACAGCAGTTAAGAAATTGATCAAAAATATGCCTGTCAAACACTGTCAACTTGACCCTATCCCTACCTGGTTACTGCTCGAGTGTATCGATGAATTTCTTCCCATTATAACAGAGATAGTCAACACATCACTAACACTTGGGGAGATGCCCCTGGATCTGAAACATGCGCTTGTCAGGCCACTCTTGAAGAAAGGCGGACTTGATCTCATTAAACAGAATTACCGGCCAGTGTCGAACTTGTCTTTCTTAGGCAAAATCATTGAAAGTGCAGTTATCAAACAATATATGGATCACTTACTTCGGAACAAACTTGACGATGACAAGCAGTCAGCCTATAAGCAATTTCATAGCACGGAAACTCTCCTCTCAAAAATCCACAATGACGTCATGGTGAACATGAGCAAGGGTGAAATAACCATGCTGGTGCTGTTAGACCTATCAGCTGCCTTTGACACGATTGATCACAATATTCTATTGACTAGACTGAAAAACAGATATGGTGTATGCAACTCTGCCCTCAACTGGTTCAAGTCATACATTTCTGACCGATCACAGTCTGTCTTGATACATGACCAAATATCTGAGAAGCTGCCTCTCAAATTTGGGGTCCCCCAAGGTTCAAAACTTGGTCCTGTCTTATTCAATTCCTATATTGCTCCAGTGAGTGAAGTTGCTTCTCAAAACCAAATTGAGGATCAAAAGTATGCTGATGACGAGCAGCTCATTTTATCTTTCAAACCAACGTTCACAGAACAGGAAGATGCAATTAGGAAAATGGAGAAATGCGTATCGGAAATCAGAAAATATCTTCATGAAAACAAACTATGTAACAATGGCGACAAAACTGAACTTCTTATGATTGGTACACCACACCAACTAAATAAACTCCGAGTGTCATCAATTAATATCGAAAATGTATCCATCAAAACAACAGAGAATGTCAGGAACTTGGGTGTAATCTTTGACAAAAATATGACAATGGAGAAGCAAGTTAACAAGATGTGCCGAAATGCCTACTTTAATCTACGAAACATCTCTAAACTTCGAAAGTCCATGAACAAGGACACAGTTAAAACTGCAGTAAATGCCCTGGTCACACCTCACCTGGACTATGGAAATGGCCTTTTGTATGGCATTTCTCAATATTTAGTGAACAAACTTCAGGTCGCCCAAAACTCAGCAGTTCGTCTCATAGAAAGGTTGAAACAGCAAGACAGTGTGGGATCACACAGAAAGCAACTTCATTGGCTTCCAATCCCTGCTAGAATAGAGTTTAAGCTGATGACAACAACTTGGAAGGCACTAAACAGCCAAGCACCCTTGTACATTCAGAAACTGGTCCAGCTTAAACCTAATGGAGACCATAACCTGAGAAGTAACAGCAAGGTCTTGCTAACAGAACCAGCTTCAAACAATCGTAATAAATTTGAAGATCGAGCTTACTCGTTTGCAGCACCAAAACTTTGGAACAAGTTACCTGAGAGTGTACGAACAACGAAGACCCTTGAGTGTTTCAAGAAAAACCTAAAAACCCACCTATTTAGAATGTTTTACGAATAATCCTTACTCACCCAAGCGCTTCTGAGCAGTTTACTGGAAGAGGCGCTATATAAATCACTATTATTATTATTATATTATATTATTATACAAATTGGTTTGGTGTTTTCATAACACATCCAAGAAAAACGTGGAAAGTTTCTGTGATATTTGGATGTCTTAAGAACCTTTCCAGATGTATAAGGAACTTAGGTGTGCTATTTCATCTCTTGCTCAGATTTGCAAATGTAACTTACCAGATTCCAAATGAAACCTCTGAAACTGCTCTGTTAAATAGAAGCATTTCTGACCTAACAGTTTAATAGTGTGAACTCGACATCAAACACAATTTGAGACATTTACAAATTACCACCCCATCAGAATTGTGAACATGTGCCTTTTTATTGTTACACATTTTTATTTGTGGTGCAACAGACAATCTGACTGTAAAGAGCCAAGTTCAGGGCTTGTGGAGAGGATGTGCAGAGTCATGAACTCGGGTTACTTGTGAGCCAAGATCGGTAGCACATGAATCACAACAGTGTCACAGGAGTTGCACATGAATTACACAGCAACAGCACATGAATGACAAGCAGCACATGAATCACAAGCAAGGCTCGCACAGCTGATGTGGACATGAAACGTTTATGACAATGCTGACAATTATGGTATTTTGGTCACGATGGGAGTCAACAATGACACACACACTAAACTGGTCGAGCATCCATGTAAACATTGTGTACACAGGGCGGAGAAAAGATAATAGGGAGGGGTAGGGGGGGGGGCAGTTGTTGAACTGGAGGATGTATGGTGAAGGAAGGTAACATGGAGAGACAGAAGAAATTAGACAGCATTAGAGCTCCTTATAGACGGACAACAAGAAAATAAAAAAGAAGGCATGATAAACCGAGAAACAAGAAACAAAGAAAAAATAGGGGGCAGAGTGAAGGAAAAAGAAATAGAAGGATTGTTTGTTTGTGTTTTACGTCTCTGCAGCACCTTAGTGGGCTATAGCGAGGCAGGCGATCGCCGTATGATGATGAGATGAGAAGACTGTGAGTCTGGCACATACCCTATTAATTCAGGGATGCCCAGGGTTTTTCAGTTGCCCCAGCATAGAATACTGGATACAACCCGCCTCCATTTAATGTCCCATGGGCTCGGACTAAAGTGAGTTCCCGGGGAAGAAATAGAAGTAAGAAGAAAGAAGACGCATGACAGAAAACAAAGGAAGAGAAAAAAGTGAGCGTCTTCAACATATCACACATTTACCCAATATATGAGGCACCATATATACCATACGATAATAGATTACTTCACCTTTTACTGGACCAACACAGACACAGATACAACAGGCCGTCAATTTAATGTCTCATCCTAACAACATCTAGCTGGGATTTTGTTCTTGAAGATCGAATTGGAATATTTTGTATTCACCGCCCAGCGTTTAAATCTTTACAGGCGAAGACCTTCAGCAGAGAAGGCCTGGAGTGTACCTATACTAAAGAACACCCAATGTACGTTGCTTTCCGGTTTATAAATGAACATTTGCAAGAGAATATATCATTAGCCCATGACAAGGAATGGAAAATAATAAACCCAAATATGTATCCCAGTGGCCTTGGCAGACATATTTAGTTGCAACTGCAATCTGGAATAGTATTTCCAGCAGATGAATAGGAGGCTTTGCTGAGATTAGAACAAATCTGCCTCCCCTTTGCTTGGCAAATGCCATCATCTGATGATCATAACATGTAATGGAAACTCCTGCATAGGATCCAACAGAAATAACCTGGGGTTAACCATTTGTCCAATGTTCCATTGACTGCTTTACAAAGCTGTTATGCCTCCAGATAACTACAGACATAATTTCTGTAAAACGTATTTTTCTCTAAAGAAAAAAAACTTTTAAGAGAATCAAAAAGATTACCCCAAAATATGTCTATATACATAGACAATATTGGTAAGAATGAAGAGATTGGCCCTTCAAAAATAAGATTTTGTTGATCAGGAGCTCAGGGTTCTTTAATGAGATGGGTGAGACAAAGGAGTCCCCAACATCTCAGACATTTACCCCAAATGAGGGATCTTTCACTTGCCCAGCACAGACACTGATATAAGGGGCCACCAACTTAATGTCTCATCAGAACGACATCAAGCAGGTGATTTTGCTCATGGAGGACAACTAAAAATGTTTGGTTCTCCGCCAGGGGTTCGAACCGATGGAGCCGAAGACCTTCGACGAAGCCTGCCGGAACCATAACCATTCAGCCACCTGTAGCTGCATAAAGCTTACTTTAAATTAAGCCTATACACCTTGTAATAAAAAAAGAACAAAGAAGAAGCTCCTACAATATGGATAAAGTTTATGAAGTGTCCAAAGGTATCTTCATGTCATTACACAGATCTCCAAATATGTCTTCTCTCTCTTCTCAACAAAACACATCGTAAGTACTTTTGGCGAGAACAATGGATTGGGGCAATTTAAACTCCATTTCATCATATGTGTGTACAGGCCTCCTCGTTATGACATCCATAACCTAATTAGCAAGACATTTATAATTGAAATATATTTGCTGAGAGAGTGTTTTTTGTTCCTTTTCTCTATTTACAATGTTTTACCAACACCTCCTTTCACATCATCCTCCCATTAAAACAATTGTTTAACAATCTACCAAACATGGAACATGGGAATTTTAAAATTGGCCAATAAATTATTTCATAAGACAATTCTCATCTATGTAATCTTTTAAAGAATACAGGAAGTTTACATAAATGTACTTGCAACTACATATTGTACATTCCTTTCATGTTTGTGGTAATAAACTATATTCTAAATTATCTATTATTATTTGGACTGCTGAAATTATGCCCATAAATCCTATGTTCTGACTTAGGTATTGTAACAATGAACACAGTAATTATATTACACACAAAATGTAATTATATAATGCACTAAATAATTAGGCAAATCAAATAATTAGACCAATCAGAGAGGAGTAACTTACGGTTTGTAAATCTGTGATTGACAGCCTGAGAATTTGGATAATTGCCAAGATTTATTGCATTGGTTCATCTCCAAGTAATGGGGCAAAACTCAAGCATGACTTGCATTTCAGGGACCATTCTGAAGGCACAACGTGAGAAATGTTCAGGGAGCAATTACTGCAGCAAAATATCATTGCAACGCCAGAAGTAATGTCAAGTCAATACGACAAGCATTTCCCATGAGTTGAGGAACTCGCTTTTAAAAATGAGCAAATGAACCTTTTGTAAAAAGTCCACTCCCCAAAAAAAATGGTTGGTGGGATAGATATGGCAAAATCTAATCCACAAAAAAAAGTTAGTGGGATTGATATGGCAAATGCCGTAATAGTAAAATTACGATTAAAAAATTATGTGGCATCCACATGCGAAAAAAGTTGTTTTTCGACCCTTCGCAGACAAAAAAGGGTGCGTTCCGGGGGTAAAATCAATAACACTGCCCCCAAACTATCGTCTGAAGAGGAAGAAGACATTTTGAGATCGGTGTAATGACATGTAGATAGTTTTGGACGCTTCATAAACTATTGTTCAGGCCTGCTCAACTTTCATGGGCAAAAATCTCCTCATTCTTACCAATAATGTCTGCATATAGTCATTTTATGGGGTAATCTTTTAATTCTGTTATTTGGTTTTTTTTTTCTTTACAGTAAAATAAGTTTTACAGAAAACATGCCTGCAGTTAGCTTGAGCATAACAGCTTTGTAAAGCAGTCAATGGAACATTGGACAAATGGCTAACCCCAAGTTATTTCTGTTGGACCCAATGCATGAGTTTCCATTTCATGTAATGATCGTCTGATGATGACATTTCCCGAGCAAAAGGGGAGGCAGATTTGGACAGCTTATTCAGCAAGCTTCGCATCAAGATTTGTTTATCGAGCAATAAGGGGATCCATGATCTGTTCAAATCAATTTTTGTCAAACTTTTAAGTCACAGGCAGTGTTAGAGGCTTCATGGTCATTGGTCAAGTTATCTGCAGTTTAGGATTCATTGATGTTTGGAACAACAGTCTACTTCATCACAGTTTCTTTCTGACTACTTTGTCCTTGTGGTAGGCTTGGTATTACTTCCGTGGGGAAGAGTTGAGGTGAAAACCCAAAGCCATTTCACAACAATTCAGCAACCATTACAACTGCACATGTACCAAGGTCTTCATCCAGTTTCATCATGACATTCCAAACCTCTTCTTTTTACGCCACTGGGTTGACTGGAAACATCAGGCAGCTAACAAATCAACTAGGCACAGGGGAGGATCCAGAAAATTCCGGTGGGGGGGTCAATCGGATTATCGCGTCGCGGAACGCATAATTCGCGACATAAAGCGACTGCGTGCAGATAAAATTAACATGTAAAAATATATAAATATTGGTCCGGTGGGGGGGGATGCATCCCCCCCATCCCCCCCCCCTGCGTCCGTCCCTGACTAGGCACACAGAAAGAGCTCATGCCGTTAATTTATAGCAAGGAGAGAGTCGGAAAGGGGAAGGACATCAAAGAGAGAATATTCATGACAGTCAAGCTGTCCTTTTAGAGAGAACACCCCCCCCCCTTTCCAGAGTTCCAGTTTGCTGTCAGTCCTCACCATTTTAATTCAGAGATCAAGGCTAGTTAGTCCATTGAAGGGTCTGCTTAAACAGTCCATTCGAATTGTTGGATATTCTGTTTGGGGCAGCCATTTTACTGTTCTTGACCCATGATTGAATCCAGCATATTGCCCGGGGTCTTGTGTCACTGGTGCTGCCTCATCAAATGTACTGCAGCGCAACCTAATTACAATAAAGCTGATTAGAATACTGCCTATTAGAATAAGGATCAACCACCCCATCCCACTTGGTCTTTCTAGTCCTTTTTAGTTTTCTTTGGCCTTTTCACAGCCAATCATCGCTGCCTGCAGTCAATAATAGTCACCGAAAATATTTAGCCATAATAAACAAACGCCAGCTGTTTAACTCTGTTACAAGACTGTATAGAAAAGATGAAATTAGTAAAGATGAATAATAATACCATAAATACTGATTTTAATGGATTTTAATGGAAATAGATTTATAGGGAAATTAAATCAACTTACCCTTTACAATTCCTTACATTATAAATCGCGATAATTTTGAAATTAACAGCCTCTGCAATATAAAAAATGCAGTTCCTTTCTGTAGCATCATTTCCTGTAATGATATGTCCATTGTGAGCATTTGAATTTTTGAAGTGTATAATGACACTGCTTATGTGTCCAGGATTGAAGACATCGCAAAAATTATCATATTTTCAAAACATTCAATTTTCATGGGCCATTGAAAAAAAGTAATAAAGAAGAAGCTAGTCAAGTCAGATGCTTGCACATTTTCTTGTTACTAGAGATGTTTATGTTTGCCAGACAGGATGTGTCCAAGGAAAAAAGGGGGAGAAAATACGAGAAAAATAATTATGGGCTAGCTTTTGACAAGTTGATATTTCTTTATAGGTGGTAAAACATCTTGTAAATGGTTTTATTGAAATTCATAGATGATCTAATATTTTTCGCTGTTGGGTATGCTCACAGGAAACATGCTTCGCTTCAAACGAGTTTACCAGTGGCATAAATAAGAATTATTACGAGAGTGGTGCATATTTACAGATGTCATAAAAAAGTTTAAACAGTTAATTGAAATGGAAAATACCATACAAATAATTCTCGAGAATCATAGTTATATATTTCTGTCAAAGTGAGCACAGGCTACTTATATATAGGACTCAGGCAGAAATTATTCTCTCCACTGCCCCATCTTGTAATGTAATACTTATACATTGTATGGAATAAAATATCACTATGTACCAAGTGCTAGAGTACTTTGCTTAAAATGAGTGAAATATTAAATAGATAATTGTATAATTGTCCTTCTGGGTGGGCTGAGCTGTAAACAATTATAACTGAGCACTCATAGGTGCAATGTTATTTCATAGACAATTTAGACACATGCTTATGCAAATGATATTTTGCGTTCCTAGGCCCTTAATTTTCCTCTGATGAATTTCCCAGGTTATTGGTAATTTAGAACTGACACTTTATTTCAGTATTTCAGCTTTATTTTGTAAGCTCAAAAAGATCAAGTATCAAAAATAAGCCCCTGCAATAAACTTCATTATGACACCACATAAATCAACAATAAATCTGAAAGATTACAACATTATATTATTTCTGACAAATTTTATTCATTCAAAGGTTATTTATATCACAAAGCCACATTTGTCCCAATCACTCAAATATTATTAGCGATTGACTAATTTGAAATTTTCCACACTTTGTTAGTAAGAAATCTGGATACAGGAAATAATGGATTAAAGATTAATATTTTTAATCCTCTTCGATTAGGGATACACGACACCAGATGTATTTCCTTTTGTTTAAATTACAATCATCATCAGTAGATGACGAAAAAATCCAATGTTTGTAATAAATTCCCCATTTTTAAACCGACTCATAAACACTTCACAAACTTGAAATGTCATAATTTTCAAGAGTTATAAACCATTCGGTTCATAAATTGAGATATCAGCATAAATCAGAAAGCACATCACAATAATATCAGACTTTTAAGGAAACTAAAGAGACAAAAGAGTAATAATTTATCAATTGTTCATTTTGATCCCTGTATATGATTCAAGGGATGTTCAAATTGGAATGTATTTCAAATCAACTCCGGATTATAACACATATTTTATGTAGACCGAAGTCAGTTGGGAAAATTTCAAACGGACCGCAGATTACAACACACAACTTGAATGTGCGTTTATTCTGGACCTTGTACCAGTGTCTGTTCTGTACAAGTTTAAAAGACCCCTCACATGGGGTTAATATGTAGGCCTAACTCACTCTCTTGCATGTCATCAATCAAGCCTCGTTGCGAGCACCTAGAACTGGCTCTGTCTATCTATGTCTTTGTCTGTCTATGTCTATCTACATTGTCAGTGTAGGCTATATATCCATGTCTATCTATCTAGGTCTCTCTATCTAGTCCCATCTATCTAGGTCATGGTATATCTATCTATCTAAATATCTATCTAAATATCTATCTATTCTAGGTCATGGTATATCTATCTATCTAAATATCTAAATATCTATCTATCTATCTATCGATCTATCGATCTATCTATCTATCTATCACAAGTTCAGCCAGACATACACCCATGAAAAGGCCATACATAAGATAAAACCCGACTCATCTTTGCTCCAAGTTTGTTGAGCAAGTAAAAACGGTTACAAATCTGAGCATTTCTGCTTCTTATCTCTTTTTTGACACCCTGTCTAACTGGGAACTGTTGCAGTTACATAAAGCAGAAGAAAGATGCGTACTTAGGCAAAATAATTTGCTGCTCTTATAAGTTATTGCTCTGCTGGGTAGTAAATACATAGGAAGTTAGAATGGGGGAGGGCAACCCTAGACAGATGCAGTGGTTCTCAAGTTAACCAGGGTAAGTTATGGGAGTGATTTTCAAATGATTAAGGCAGACCTGTCTTGGAGACATAGACAGTTAAGAGAAGATGGATGGGCTCCAGAGCCATTTCTTGGATCATATTTCGCCCCCTCCAGAGCCCAGCCGAAACAC
Organism: Platynereis dumerilii; assembly: GCA_026936325.1. Lineage (NCBI taxonomy): Eukaryota > Metazoa > Annelida > Polychaeta > Phyllodocida > Nereididae > Platynereis > Platynereis dumerilii. Next base: position 77,901,020 of record JAPTHN010000002.1, on the reverse strand, counting down.
CCCAGTGAAATTCCTCCTTAAATTTCCCCAAGCTCCAACAAGATGCCATATTTAGTTTCTCGCCCCTAGCCCTTACATACCCCACTCAAGTCGAAATCCAATTTGAAGAATCTTATTTCAATTAACGTGAATCAATTTGATATTTCGATAGAAATCTATCTTGTCTCTATTTTCAATTAAGTATGTGCACTGCATTTTATAGTATAATATACATTAGAAGATATGACAAGAAAAATATCATGCACACGTGATAATGTGCACAATTTACACCAATCTAGATTGCTATTGAGCTACATGACACTGGTGGGTTGAATTGTTTTACCAAAACATGGCGATATACACTTTACTGACATCAGCATGGAATGATAACACTACCATCCTGACGGGAATGTTAATTTGCACGAGTCAGGTTGTGATTTTCATGCACAATATTACAGTGAGACTTAGAAATCTGGAAAATCTAGGACATATATAGCCCACGTATTTAATGAGCTTAGCGTTGGTTAATGTTTACTTTGAGAGGTTTTAAAAGTTGTTGTCAAAAGTACTACCATCCTAAATGAAACAACAGTATCTGAATAAAAAATGATTTTAAGCTTACTTATGCTTCATTCTCACGGCAGCTCCCGGAGAACTTTTTGAAACGGGGGCGAAGTATTTTCAGGAGAGACGGAAAAATATTTCCTCTTTTTACGTATCGCGCAGGGGCATTTTAGCTTCCCGCCGGACATCTTTTGGTTGCACGCCGTCGAGAATCCTGCTTCTTACCGTCACTTCAAATCGCGAGGTCGCAGAAAAAAAGTTTCAACCAGTACAAATTTTATTAAAATCGACGGGGGAGCAGACCAGATAAATTGTTCGACGCCGCGATCAGAAAAGTAAGACTGGGTCGAAGTTTTCGCGCCACTGAGGGGCAAAAAGTTTCCCGCCGTTTAGGAAAACAAGCGGGATTCTCTGCGTGGCGCCAAAAAGGTCGACCCCGGGGTTCTTCTGCACTCCGCCGTCAAGGAAAATGCTCCGGGACGTGTGCAAAACCTTCGCGCCGTCGTCTGGACCCCCTCCCGGAGCAGACAGAGTGGCGCCAGAGGGGCTATTTTTAGCAAAATCCTTTGTCCGCGGGGTACTGAAACCATCACGGCGTCGACCTTTTGTGCCACGGCGGGAAAGGGGGGTCTGCCATGGAGACGCACTGGCGCGCGCCTCGCATATAAATAGAAGAGCAGCCACTAGAGCACCATAACCACTCTGAACTTCAAGACGAACGCATCTATACTCCATGACACTCTGCTTCACAGCCTACTGAATTGCTGCTTCATTGCTGAATCCCTGCTTCATTGCTGATTGATCCTGCTTCATTGCTGATTCATCCTGCTTCATTTCTGATTGATCCTGCTTCAAGATGGGACCCAGAGGAAGAGGGAAGAAGACCTTGAGGGCACCAAGCAAGGGCAACAATCCAGCCAACACTCCACTGACCACTCCATCTTCAACTCCAGTTGGTTCACCAGCTCCTTTCATAGACTACGCAGCTGTTACATTGTCTCCAAGCATGTTCAGCTTGCAAGACAGCATCGTGGCAGTGACCACTGCTACATCAACAGTGACCAGTGAGACCATCTTCGAGGGCCCGCCACCACCCAAAGTGCTGCAACAACCTGATGAGGAGGATGAAGATGATGATGAAGAAGCTGAAGATCAAGTCCTGGCCAAGCTTGCTGCTGCTGTCAAGTCTCCAACCAAGCGTGGCAGGCCTGCCACTGCTGCTGCAGCCAAGAAGAAGCGTCCCAAGTCTGCTGATGCTGATGCTGCTGCTTCTGTCAAGTCTCCCACCAAGCGCACCCAGTCGGCTGATGCTGCTGTCTTCAAGACTCCCACCAAGACTGCTCCAAGGGGAAGGCCTCGCACTCCTGGCAAGTCTCCTTCAGCCAAGCGTCACGCCACCTCCAAGTCTCCAGCCAAGTCTCCAGTCAAGCCTCCAGCCAAGTCTCCAGTCAAGCCTTCAGTCAAGCCTCCAGTCAAGCCTGTCACTCCAGCCCAGACCCGAGCCAAGACTGCAGTCCAGCCTCCACCTCCACCTCCAGATGATACTCCTGCTGATGATGAAGATGATGACTGTGTTCTGACAGCTGCAATGATCCACCAGCAGACCCTGGACTCCAACTACGATGCCACCACAGAGGAAGATACTCCCAAGAAGAAGGGTGCCAAGTCCAAGGGCAGCAAGGGGAAGAACCAGCCAAAGGAAGATTCTGACAACACTGGATCTGAGGTTGAGCTGATCCAGGAGGCCGATGGCCAGTTTGTCCACAAGGAGAAGAAGAAGGGCTACAGGAAGGCAAACTCCAGGGACCTACTGGGCATCACAGAAGAGCAGGAGGATGACCTGATCGACTGGTACCGGGAAAACAAGCAGCTGTACACCAAGGGCTCAACCACCTTCAAGAGTGGACAGAAGGACAGACTGGATGCAGAGAAAGCAGCAGAACTGACATTGCTAGTGGGGAAGGAGATCACAGCAGCTAAAGTCTTCAAATGGAGGAACAACATCAGGACTACCTTCTCAAAGTGCATCAGACCTCAACCTTCTGGAGCTGGCAGAAAGAAGATGTCCGAGCGAGACAAGTACATCCTGGCGAAGTGTGAATTCTTGAGGTCCTCCATCATTCCGAAGGGTGCCGTGGAAGTCTCCAGCTTCACTGGACCAGGAGGAAGTAACCGCCTGTCGTCCGATTCTGATGCCCCCATGGACTACAATCCTATGCCCGACCTTGATGACAGCCTCCCAGCCAGCCAGCAGCAGTCCTCCCAGGAGATGTCCCAGCAGTCCCTCCAGCCATCCCAGCAGCAGTCCCAGGTCTTCCCAGGACGAAAGCCATCCAAGAAGAGGAAGGACACAGACCAGGAGATGGCCTCTGCCCTGACTTCAATTGCTGGTCACTACACTTCAGACAGGCCCAGGAAAGCAGCACCACCTCAGCCGGCAGGACCATTCTGTGACATGTGCCCACAAACTGCTCACAGGCTGGATCCAGAAGTACACCAGTTGCAGAACATGTGCAGGAGTATCTTCACATCTGGGAAGAACATGAACCGTGCCCTGAGACTTCGCCTCCTGCACTCCTTGAGCCAGACGGACAACTACTTCGTACAGGCGGCCGTCCAAGATAAAATCCTGATGATGCAGCAAGAGAATGTGGAGATGATCCTAGGGCAGCAGCAGCACCAATACATCCCTCCTCCTGGTCCAGCTCCATCCTTTGTCAACGAGGACTTGCAGCAGCCTCAGCAGCCCCAGCAGCCAAGTCTTCAGATGCAGTCCCAGCCTCCACGCCAGCAGTTGCAGTCCCAGCCAAGCAGCAGCAGCCAGTTCCAGTCCCTGCAGCCAATTCGAAGCCAGACTCCAGCCCTGCAGCAGTCATCTTTAAGCTTCAGCCAGCTGATGCTTGACAGCCCCCAGAAGCTTGGCTTCCCCGGACCCTCTTTTGGGCAGCAGCAGCAGCCAGTACAGCAGCAGCCACTACAGCAGCAGCAGCACCAGCCTCTACAGCAGCATCAGCCACAACAGCAGCAGCAGTCTCTACAGCAGCAGCAGCCACCACTACAGCAGCAGCAGCCACCACTACAGCAGCAGCAGCCACCACTACAGCAGCAGCAGCCACCACTACAGCAGCAGCAGCAGTCTCTACAGCAGCAGCAGCAGTCTCTACAGCAGCAGCAGCAGTCTCTACAGCAGCAGCAGCAGCCGACAGTTGTCCACCAGCGGCAAACTCCATTGTCGTTCCAGTGGAGCCAAGTCAACATGCCCTCTCCAAGGAAGTGATGCCTGTTCAAGTCGTCTGAAAAAAGAAAAAAAAAACCCCCAGGCCCTTTTAAGGGCCACCAAATCCTCCCAAAAGAGCTGGCCACGTACACATCTTATGTTGACTAAAAAAACTCTTGCGATGACAAACAAGAGCAAAAATGAAAAGAGCCCCAAAAAAAAAAAAGTTGACAAATTCCCCCAAAAAAAAATCCGGTCCTGGCCCTTGTAAATTTTAAACACCTTCATAAAAGCAAGGTGCTATTTCCCTTCTTTTTTTTTTTGGCCCATTTTCACTTTCTGCTTAACCAGTACAGGTGGCATTTCTGCTTTCTTAATTAAAGTTTTTTCACCACTTTAATTAATATAGATAGATAGATAGATAGATAGATAGATAGATAGATAGATAGATAGATAGATAGATAGATAGATAGATAGATAGTCAGACAGATAGTCAGATAGATAGATAGATGGATAGATAGGCAGATAGATAGATAGATAGATAGCTAGATAGATAGATAGATAGGCAGATAGATAGACAGATAGATAGGCAGATAGATAGGCAGATAGATAGCTATATAGAAGAAAATATTTGGACGTCGCATATACACTGCAGCAAAGAAAAACGAGTGATCGTCATTTTGCAGTGATGACACTTGGATAGATAGATAGATAGATAGATAGATAGATAGATAGATAGTCAGACAGATAGTCAGATAGATAGATAGATGGATAGACAGACAGATAGACAGATAGACAGATAGACAGATAGACAGATAGACAGATAGATAGATAGATAGATAGATAGATAGATAGATAGATGGAACACAATGCTCGTTACATATATACACTGCAGAAAACAAAAGCAGTTATCGTCACTTTGCAGGGATTGCACTTGGATAGATAGATAGACAGATAGATAGATAGATAGATAGATAGATAGATAGACAGACAGACAGATAGATAGATAGATAGATAGATAGATAGATAGATAGATAGATAGATGGAACACAATGCTCGTTACATATATACACTGCAGAAAACAAAAGCAGTTATCGTCACTTTGCAGGGATTGCACTTGGATAGATAGATAGACAGATAGACAGATAGATAGATAGATAGATAGATAGATAGATAGATAGATAGATAGATAGATAGATAGATAGATAGATAGATAGGCAGATAGATAGACAGATAGATAGCCAGATATATAGCTAGATAGATAGGCAGATAGAGAGGAAGTGAAAGTGATTTAAATGGGTTGTACAGATAGATACAAAGCTAAAAATTTACCATTTTATGTACCTCACAAAATATGTAGTTGTTGCAGGGAGGGCTTTTTTTTTGGGGGGGGGGGGTTTGTCAACATAAAGATGTGTACAAGGCCTGCTCTTTCTGGAGGAAGTGGTAAGCCCTTACAAGGGCTGGGTTAATTTGTGGTTTTTTAAGGGGGGCATTGAATTGCTGTTGCTGTTGCTGCTGCTGCTGCTGCTCTGCTTCATCTTCAAATTCTGTCCATCTGCCAGGGGACACTTCCTGCTGGGCTGTTCACGTAGTCTCGTAGGTAGTCTCGGTACTGTTTGGCTTGTCTTGTGGCATTTCCATATGCTGGAGCGAATCCAAGGTCATGCAAGGGGTCTCCTCTCCACAGTCCTTCAGTGACTTCATGGGTTGCAGGATCTTCTCTGTCCATTACGTCGTTGTCCATGGCTCGATGAATTCCTATTCTGTCTCGCAGAAGATTGTGTAGAGTGCAGGCTGCCAGAGTGATGGCTGCCACTCTGCCGGGTTTCTGGGGCATCGTAGTTAGGAAGCATCTGAACCTGTGGGACAGGATACCGAAGGCATTCTCCACCACTCTCCTGGCTCTTGAAATTCTGTAGTTGTAGACTCTGGAGGGGATGTCAAGGTTTCTTCTTGGAACAGGCTTCAGCAACCAGCTCTTCAGGGGGAAGGCCTCATCTCCAACGATGAAGTATGGAAAAGGATTCCCAACTGTGCCAGGTAGAGGTTCAGCAGGGGGTAGCCCAAGTCGTTCTTCTTCCAGCAGGTCCCTCAGCCTTGTGTCCAGGAAGACTCCTCCATCCGATGAGCTTCCTTGGCATCCAGCCTGCACGTACAGGAACTTGTAGTCAGAATCCACCAAAGCCATAAGCACAATGGAATGGAAGCCCTTGTAGTTGAAGTAGATTGACCCAGCTTTCCGAGGACATCTGATGCCAACATGCTTCCCATCCAGTGCTCCGATGCAATGGGGCATGTTCCACCTCTTCTCGAAGCCCTTGGCAACTTCCTTCCAGGATGCTGGATCCATTGGCAGGGCCAGCAGATGTTCGTAAGCTCGCATGATGGCAATGCAGACACTGGGGATAAAATTGCAGATGGTGTTGGGAGCCACTCTGAAACCGTAGGCCAAGGACTTGTAGCTCTCTCCTGTCGCCATGTACCGTAGGGTGACTGCCAACTTCAATCCAGGTTCCAGAGCCCTCCTCATGTTGGTGTCTTGTTTTGTAATTGCAGGAGCCACAGCAGCCAGGATTTCAGCAAAAATGTCAGGAGGCATTCTGCAGAAGTTGTAGTAGCCAGAGACATCATTGTTGGCCAATTCAGGCAGCAGCTGGTAGAAATGGCCATGTTGTTCCCTCTGCAGCAGCCAATTCCGAATCCACCATCTCTTCATCTTCCTCCTTCTCCGTATTCTTCTTAGATAAAAAGCACCAGCAACAGCAGCAACAACAGCAACGTCAAGGTCTTCCCCAGCATCTTCATCAGCCATCATGTCTGTCCAGCATCCAGGAGTGTCCCCTTCAAAGGTCAAGCAGCAAGTGAAGCAAGGCGGCCCTCTGCGGCCCTTTTTATTGGCTTTCGCAGCGCCCTCCTCCGCCGCGGTGCCCTTGACAACGGCGTCATGCTTTTCATTCCCGGCGATGTGCCCTCGGGCCTACAGACATCCCCGTGGAGAACAAAACCATTCCCGCAGTCGTAAAAGCAATCCCCGGCGTTGTGAAAATATAGTCCGCCGCGGTGAAATAGGTTCACTGAGGGGCAGTTATAGGTTCCCTGCGGGGTACTTTTTATATCACGGGGCGATATAAAAGTATCCCGCAGGAGGAGGAAATTTCTTTCCCCCGGCGAACTTTTGATGACGGCGTACAACTTTTCTGCCCCGCAGGGAACAAAAAGATCCCCGCCGTGGCTTTCGCTGCATGGTTATCGATTAGCCTTAATTGATTACATAATTGCCCTTCGCGCCGTCCTAACTGAAAATCTTGCAAGAATTCGTCTGGCTCTGCGCCGCCGTTGATAAAAAGCTTACCGTCATCCCCCGGGGCATTATTCGCTGAAAGATTTTTGATGTTGACAACAGCTTTCAGAACACTAAAACTCTAGTTGATCTGGTGGTTTCTCGTTCAGGTTTATATTCTTTGAATAGTTGACTAATTTACTGAATCTTCTATCTGTTCGAATCATGATTATTTAATTTGTGCAGCAGTCAAAGATGAACAAGGAAATTCCGAAGAAGAGAGAAGTCAATAGATATATCATTATATGTGGTTGACACTGATTTATAAGAAGAACACAGGGGCTCAAATAGAGGTTGTGGGGCCCGTAGGAACAGGAAGGCTGGGGGCCCCTACCCGCAACATCGGACGTCATTTAATAGGGCTGGTCATCGGTTGAAAATTTATGTTGGTTTAATGGACAAATCTTCTATTCTTGTTTCAGCAAAAATAAAATTTTATCAATCTCAAGTTACTTTAGTCCACCATTGAAGGGCCTTGCACAGCAGTCAGATGTACACAAACAAATAAATATAGATATTGTCTAACCACTACCACATTATCTTATTTCATTGACAATTTGACATACTGAAATGGCTGGTTTTTTTTTTCAACCTTCCGCAAGCACTAAGATTATTGAACATTACATCCTAATAAGTTCACCACCACCTATACACTAAACATCCCAGCCACTTTCATGCTGAAAGACTCTGGGGGCCCCCGAACTGTTCAAACATTTTTCAGAGACATAATTCTGCCCGCCTCACTTTTGGACTTAATTTTAAGGGCCTCTACTGATACCTCATTCATGCTGAAAGACTCTGGGGGCCGCCGAACTGTTCCAACATTTTTCAGACACATAATTCTGCCTGCCTCACTTTTGGACCTACTTTGAAGGGCTCCCACTAATACCTCATTCATGGTGAAAGATACTGTTGCCCCCGAACTAATCCTACATTTTTAAGATATATAATTCTGCCTTCTTGACTTATAGACTTACTTTAAAGGGCCCCCACTAATCCCTCATTCATGTTAAAAGACTGCAGGGTTGCCCCATAACTATTCCAACATTTTCAGGTAGTTGAGCCACTGCGCCACCTCTTTCAATTTTTGTTTGATGTGTCCCTTCTTTTGAAAGAAAGCTTATATATTTTTTTATCTGTGGGGGCCCCTAAAGAAATTCAACATTTTTTGGACCAATAATGTATCATATTCTATAATTGTATCAAACCGACATTAGATAATTTAAAGGGCCCCAGGCCCCACTTTAGAGTTTTTGGTTACCTAGTTGTCTTATATTTGACGTGTCACTTCTTTAGAAATTAATGCAGATACAATGCTAATTCATCCATGATTGACTCCTAATGGAATTTAATAATTTTTTATTTTGCTTTTAATTTTTTTTACCCCACTTTGGGAGTGGGGGCCTCCCTTGAGGGGTGGGGGCCCCCTGTGGGGTGGGGGCCCGTAGGGCAGCCCTACCCAGCCCCCATGGTAGTTGAGCCACTGGAAGAACATTGACCAAAACCGTGCATATAGTTGTTCAAGTGACTGGTAGAGCAACAAAGCAAGTTGAAAAAGAAAATTGAATTTGTAATTGATCTGGTTGTTTAATAAAAAAAAATTCAGGGAGAGTTTATGCTACAAATTAAGTCATGATATGTCACAAATCGTGTCAAATCAACTGAAAACAAAAATTCCTTATTTCATTCTACGGCTCATTTGCATCACTTGCATCAAATCTCACACTTAATAAATTATATATGCAATATGTGGGAAGTTGATTTCAGGCAGGCAAAAGCATCTTCCACTGACTTCCGCCGAAGATGGCATGTCAGAATTTCCTGGCGCTGGGTCATTTCACCTTGTTTGATCTGGACAATGCTTCCCATTTCTGTCACATACAGCATAAATATTTCGTGACAAAAGTCATCTCTGACAGTTTAATTGTCATTTCAGTTGACAGCTGTAAACAAACCACAAACACAACGGATACAAAATGCATCCATGGCATTAACTGACAAATGCTTAATTTGTTCAGAGCATTGTTTTTAGTGGCACTGATCCAAGGTACACAGTAAACGTGACAGTGGGAATAAATGACAAAAAGGGAAAAAAAGGCCTGCAGATACAATGTTGAAAAAGAAGAAGAATTATATTGCAGCACACTGGGTTTATTAATTTTAAGTCGCTACACACGACATCGTGATGTTATAATTTACATTGAGAAATTGAGAAATGGTATCAAGTTTTGGCTTGATTGGAAGTAACATATCAAAAATGCTTGGCAAATAATATTGTAAACGTTTCATATTTTTTAGAATGTGATAAGCCTATATTCTTAACATTCAATACAATTCTATTACAATCCTTATCATCACAATTTATATTCTTATAATACGTCTGGGTGATTCTGTGTTTGTGAAATAAAGAAATGCTGGCTAGGAATGGGAGGGAGGGGGGGGGGGTAACCTCTTCAATTTTGGTGCATATCAGCCGAGGGAGTGCTTGTAAAAAGTACATGATTTAGAATGCTCTTCCCACCCCAGCCATTTTGGGGAAAGTTATAGATATTAACAGTTATTTGGTGACAATTTATGTCAAGATTTCAACTTGAGATATGTACATTTTGGGAAGGCGGTCTTTTGCATGTGTAATTGAAAAGTTTGAGTTAAAAAAAGATTGCCCTGAGATACGCGCCTAACAACAGCAAAGTAACACAGCGCATTGCTCAGGGGTCCACTTTCAAAACAACATAAATTTATTTGTTTGAAGTCAAAACTCAAAAGATTTTTTCAGAGGTTAATTCATTACACACATACTTCATTACTGGAACTATGTCACCCAAGTCGAATGCTCCAAGTTGAAGCTGCTTATAAACTTGTAACAAACGCCAGAAATATTGCAACGCTATTTGGTCCTAGACATTTTCAACTGTTTTTGGTGTTGTTCAAAGGACAAGAGAATGAAAATGTAACAGCAAATGAATAGTGCAGCATACAATCCTTACATATAAAACATCTGCATACTTTTCAGCTTTATGCATGTTCATACAATGATTCCATTAGATAAATGTTTAGGTTCACGTGGCCTTTTAAACAATAAATTTACTAAATTATTTAGAAATGAGTTTGACTGGAAATGTACAGGAAAACGTAAAATTGTAAAAAAATAATAAATAAATAATAATAATAACTATACAAATTTTAAAAAAATCAATTATCTGGTGGAATTCTAACCTACTGAAAAATACAGAATTACTAAACCAGATAATCAAAGTTAAATAAAGATAAACAATTCTGATTGTTAACTTGTTTATATCATGATATCTGAGCAAAACATACTTATGACATAAATTATCATTAACCAGGCATTCACAACAAAAAGCTGAAATAGCTGGACTACCCATTGCACGTGCGCCAATGAAAGGACTAATTACCCTGACCATAAATTGACACCTGTTTTTATTTGTGCTGAATTGGGTGACAAAAGGAATTGAGCCCGGGACCACAATGAGCACAAAAGCTGTTTGGTTTCTTTCCAACTGGGCCACCCGTGAGTTTCATGCTTTCTTAATTTTTCTGAGGAGTGAGAAATAAAAAATCACAACAATTTATCAAGTGCAAAAACTTATGAAATGAAATATGAAGTTTTTAATTATCTGCGAAGCTAGGTGGTAGTAGGGCCTATTGTGCTGGATTTTGGCTGTTTTTGTTTTGCACTTTTTCTTACCCATAGAATGAATCACATTTTTTTGTATCTATTATTCAAAATGATATTTATGACTACTCTGAATTGGAAAGTGATTGTTTTTTCACTTTGCTTTTTATTGCCTTCTTTTTTGACAATTGCCTTGTCACACACACACCCCCCCTCCTTTCTCCTCCAGTGCCCAATCTAGGCTCGCCCTTTATATTGGTTGGGAGGACAGAAACTGTAACCCGAGCCATTTGGCAATTGACCCGTCAAGAACACACGGTATTTAAGTCAAAACAGAAGGCTGTGTGTGTTGGCAAACAGGGGATTGTGGCTTGAATTCGGATATCCATTAATACAGGGTGGGGGATTCAGCCTAACAAGACGCTCTGCCCAGTAAGAAGCAGCCCTGGCGATTGTTTTGAGGTGTGGTTCTCTTGGTGTAATTGGCACTTGCCCTCCAAGACGCACGTTTAGGGCATTGTCGGCAGTGGTGAGCGATAATGCGGACGTCCTGTCTCCATTACGAGCCTGGGCGATAATGGGGCATACAGGAAACGGTCGGCAGACTCGCTACCGCTCTTGAACGGCTCGTAAACCACCGACAATCGTGGACGGCGAAGAACAGGGCACAAAAGGACACGAAATCGATAACACCTCAGCACGCTAATTCTGATATTTCAATATTGGGGCAAGCAAGCGCTAAAAACCACAGACAACAACCACTAAAACGTGGGCTTTGTTTAAAGCACCCTTTTTTGTGTTAGCAGCATTGCCATGAGAAAGAAAAGGTGACAAGCAAGAACCAGACAGACAGAGTCAGACAGACAGACAAAGGGTCTAAAAGGGAGAAAGAAATAGTCCTTTAAAAGAAAGGCAGTCTCACTCTGGCAGATAGAATTGAGACTGCCCATGAATTATAAAACACTACATTAAAAGAAGAGCAGATAACAACAAACTATTGCCAGTTACAGAATAAAGAATTAATAAATGCCAATATATCTAACATTGAATCCTGTCGTCTACAAAGATTGGTCATACACAATTCCAGATTTATAGGCCCCTTAGATTAATAAGAAATTCTAAAAAATAGGCCTATCTTACAATAATTCATTAATATGTTCCTCAATTCCAACTCATTCTTTTGTCGTATCCAGGGGGTGTACGTGGCATGTTTAATGGAATCATACAACGACTCGAATCTTGAAAGAGAAAGTTTTGTCCTGTATTTTTCCTCTGTCAACTCTTTTACACAACCATCCGCAGCGAAACTGCACATGGGATAGAATTGCTAAACTGGCTCCACAAAGTGACTTGCCCTGCTGCTATACTGCTTGCTTCACAATCCACTTCACATAATAATTAGGCAGCCTGTCAACCAGGTTCTGCTCCTGTGTTACTTACAAGGGGGGCTAGTTACACTATAGTTACAATGTATTCAGAGGCGGATCCAGTTATAGATGTTAGGGGGAAGGGGTTGACTGAAGAAAATGAAGAAAACCAATCAATCTAGTAGGCCTAATGTATATACTGGATAGAATTTTCAGTCAAATGAAGGTTAGAGGGGTTTAAAGCTTAAACCTATATACACCTAACCACCCCCTGGCTCCGCCACTGCAGTGTTACACCGAGCACACCGAACAGTTACAGAATGGTTGCAGAGTAGTAAGGTAGGCACTTTTTAAATAGCCCCCCCCCCTACCTCTCCAAGAATTAAAGAGCAAAACTGTGAGGCAGCGTAGTAACACAATCAGGCAGCTAGGAGTGATCAGGTAGGAGGCGGAAGAAACTATGATGTTATCAGGCTAGTACTCATCCATCAAAAGATATTCAACACCACTAACTACTGATAACATCTCACAATCATGGTCTTTTTTCGCTTATAGTGGAGAGGCACTCGTTAACTTGCCAGCTAACTAGCCATGAAGCCACTGCCAGCAGGGCAACTACCCCTCCTTCTATCATGCCACTTGTGTGCGTGTGTATGGTATGTATCTCTTTTAGTATCTACATAGCTATCTATCATTTATGTAGAAGACGATCTATCTTTCTGTTTGTCTATCTGTCTATCTGTCTATCTGTCTATCTGTCTATCTGTCTATCTGTCTATCTGTCTATCTGTCTATCTGTCTATCTGTCTATCTGTCTATCTATCTATCTATCTATCTATCTATCTATCTATCTGTCTGTCTGTCTATCTGTCTATCTATCTAGCTGTCTATCTGTCTGTCTGTCTATCTGTCTGTCTGTCTATCTGTCTATCTGTCTATCTGTCTATCTGTCTATATCTATCTATATCTATATCTATCTATATCTATCTATATCTATCTACATCTATCTACATCTATCTACATCTATCTACATCTATCTACATCTATCTACATCTATCTACATCTATCTACATCTATCTATATCTATCTATCTATATCTATCTATATCTATCTATATCTAGATCTATCTATATCTATCTATCTATCTGCATGGATGATTCAGTCAATCCGAGTTTTAAATTGCTTCATGAGCCTCATGGTTACATAAAAAAAGTTAAACAAACTATATATCAAATTCCATTTAATTCATAATCCAGCTTATGATTGATACATTGAAAGGACATTAGTCCCTATATTATAGAATGGGTATGGATGTTACCTCGAGCAATGACCCAGTAACAAACTAATTGCAGACATTTTATAAATAGTCTGCTATGTAATTCTATTTGGAGATAGGTCCATATAGGTACCATATATAGGTGTCGCTGCATGAGCATTCATAATTGATGCTTGACGATTGACATTTGGCGAGGACATTGTTGTCGAGTCTCTGCGTGAGGAGATTTGCATCCTGGAGTCTGTTACGTAATAGCTGATTCTGCTGTTGATGAGGCTGATGCTGCTGAGGCAATGGAGCGAGCACTGTCACAAGCAATTAATGCAAACATAGCCGCAGCCCATCAAAGTTTCATCCCTCTTGAGTCATCAGCGACAGGCAAATCACAGATTTCGGTATTTAGAAGGAAATTAATTCGATTACATCAGTTCTAAGGGCGTCACAGATCCATATTATTATGTGCTGCTGATTTCTGATCAGCCTCCTTGCCCAATGCCAGTAATGCCACAGTAATGCCATTGCAATGCCACTGCTATGCCACATAACAGTCATCGAGATAAGTATGCTCACTGACAGATCGCCAGCCGATCTCCCTTGATGTCCTTAGCTGTGTAAATTTAAATGGCTCACAACATCGGCTCATTTGCCTATCTCCTGCGCTGCAAAATTAATGAAATATTGAATGATAGCCGCAGCAAAATGTCTTTTACAGGCAGCGAACAGCAAACTGTGAGCCCCATTATATGCTATAGCAATACAGAGAGCACACTAAAGCCATGCACAGTCCTCTGAAAGGAATTGATCGGACTAAAGACTCGAAACATGTACACAAAATAACTCAGTACCATAATACGCATTTTACTAATCTTGAAGGGCTTGAACAGGCCCTCCTGCCCAGAATCGAACCCAGGCCTCAAGCACAAATGTTAATTCAATACCTGTAGTTGCTTTTAATTGGCAAACCAACAACGTAATAACAAAAAACCCAAAGTTTTGGAGTGATATGTTTATTGAAGGTCAATGGCAACCGAAATCCAAGAATCATGTTGAATTTTCAAAATCTGTTTAACTGATTAGCTTCATGGTTATTGATATCTTCAATCGACTCAGTAAATTGGTTCTCAGTGACAGCGAAGCCATCTTTGATTCAGTTCTTTTCGCTTTACGGTTTTCTGGCTGCTTTCCTTAATTGACAAAGCAATGATGCCGAAAATGAATGTTGACAGAGCCTTGGAAGGGATTGAAAAGAAGGAGAATCACTGGAGCTCTTTATCGATTATAGATGGAGCCACAAGTATTGGTTCTGGGCGTCTCCTATCGCCACTTATTCCGGCCCAAAAGCCCTGCACAATACTTAAACGTGGGCAGTGATTGCTTGAAAAAGCAATTACAAATCGTTGGTCCATTACAAGATGGAACTAGGAAGAAAGCAGTGTCGTCTGCCTTCGACCGATTTCGACTGGCCCTGAATATTTCATGACGTAGTGTCACGTGATAGGCGGGTCATGTGACATCCCTAAAACAAACCAGAAAATTGAGAAAAACCACGTGCATCGTCCGCATCACAGTTTGCAGCGAAACTAAACAGTAGTGACCTTGGTTTTGATGAAAGGTTGGTCATCCTAAGCGAAATACCACTTTGTTAAATAGAAGGGATTCAAATGGGCAGGCTCAACTGTAGTGTACTTTCTCTGAAGCTCTGGGATCCCGATTGTTACCTTTGTCAAGAGCGCACTAGTTTCTCCTCATAGTTCCTGCTTGTCCCATGTAAGCCTCCATGTGAAAACTTTATAAAAAATATATATAAACCAATGGAGAAATTCATAAGTGCAATCTTTAAAGGACATTATCCCAACCTGTTCAGCCAATCAGAGGCAGGTCAGAGAATTGGGTCAGGTCACGTGGGCTAGGGAAATAATCACACCAAAAGAAAAGTACACTACCTTGCATATTAACTATAGTGTACTTCAGAGTATATGTGTAGGCCAATGCCTGTGGTCAAGACCATGAGTACTGTATACTAGAAGTTAGTTTTAAAGCAATACACTTGGGTATGGTTGTAGCGCCAATGTGATTAGATTTGGAAATGATATACTATTCTTATGGAATAAAACATACCCTTACTCTTAGTTATACTCCATTTATATACTTTTCTATCACTAACTGAATCTCTCTCAATTGTTTGCTGCTGTCCCTTCGTGTTTATCACACCAGGTTAACCGAGAGCAACAGAAGGTGTAATTAAAAGATGACAGCAATGAAGCGAGGAATTGAATTGATAAGGGCGGCGATGGAATCAGCTCTATTAATTTCAGCATATCGCGAGCAGGGGATGCGCCAGGGCGATCCATCTTGTCACATCGTGTTTTCATAAATATGGATTAATTAGCGGTTTGCAAACAGGGAATTTTATGGTCAAGTTAATTGGCATGGCTTTGGGGCTGACGTCTGCAAAGTAAGCAGATAGCTGTTTTACATAACGCGCTGCAGCCCTCATACATACTAATGGCAATAGCCCTGGGCCCATAATCCCTTGTCTCTGGCTGTTGCCATGGAAACCCCGGGCCCCCAGTCCCCCTAAAGTCCAGCTCCACTCTAAGTCTATTTCGACCTAAGTCCATCCTATCCCACAATTCCATCCCAACAATGTCCGCCTAATGTTCAATCATAATTGACTTCAGCAATGATGCTACATTGATGCATTCGGAAATCAAAGATCCCATCGCCCAGCTCAGCCATTGGCCTGCATTTAGGGCAATTCCATTGCAGCCCCCCCCCCCCAACAACCTGAAGTTGTTGCTCACACTGCTGCCCTCGTTCACAAAGCAGACACGATGTCCACTGCGCATGTGCAACACAATATTCATCCTAGTTTCCTTTCACGACAAAGAGTTTTCAAAGTCAAAAAGTGAATTTCAAATTGTCATTCTTAATTATTAAATACTGCCCAATTAATAAAAAACGATAAGTGACTTTTATTTCACAGTCAGACTTATGGCAACATCAGACCAGATTATTGGCAATTTAATCAGCGAGTTATTACACTGTATCAATTCAGAGCTTGCATCAAAGAAATATATTGTAAAATGAGCAAAATATGTTTCACTGTCGTAATTGGAAGATTCCGTGAGATGTCTTGATATGAATTGAATTAGTTGCAATGATTTCATTTAAAATTGAAATGGAAAAAGTCGACAGACTTGGTGCTACACAAAAGCATTGAGTTCAAAGTGCTTTTAAAATGGCCACCATCAACAAATATGGCATGTGAGTCATTAACAGGAAAAGATGAAGGCTAAACAGTTGTGTTTTAAGGAATCACGAATGGTAAACAAGACGATAATATTTTGATAGCAGTGTACTGACAGCTTACAAAGGCAGAGCATGAATAAAGGGGCGAAAGTACACAGAATTTTGTAGCCTTCCGCTAGAATTCCCTGCCAATGCAAATATCAAACATATTCGCCAAACAATAAACTGTTACATGCATTCAAGAAGGTTTTATAAGCAACCCAGGCCGGTCATTTCTTATTGATCAAGCGTGATGGTCCAAAATCAACTCTTCCTTCCACTGCTGTGCGTTCAGTGGCGCCAAACACTTTTCCCGCGCAACTGATTTATCGTCTGCCGAAACATTCTTTTTGAGAACGGAAGAAAATTGAATGGAATTTCATTACGGATGGTACCTAATTCAAAGAGTGTGCAGCGGTCTACAATTAAAATGTTCATAAACAAAAGTCACTTCCACAAATTACGTTTTGATGTTTCCATATAGTGTTCATGATATTCCAAAGAATGCTTTTTTTTAAATTAAAAGTGAAACCCACAGATTTTTTTTTTAGAAAAAAAAATCTATCAAGCAGAAGCGATTGTTTATCATTATATCAAATTTAAAAGGATAGATATATAAACTTCCCACGCTCAAACAAGTAGATCTATGTTCATTAGGCACTGTTAATTTGATAAGCAAAATGATTAGGAATTAATTTTAATGTGCATTATGAAATCAATCAAATTAGGAGGCTGTTAAGTCAGAAATTCATCTTTGTTACATTGTTATGAAGATTCAAGATTGTAAGTTTAAATTTGACATGTTTCAATCGAAGGGAGATTTTTTTTGCTCCTTTTTTTTTTCTCCATGAAACAAGATACATTGAATGTAGTGTAATGCTCAAATTATCTGATATAATGCATTTTGTGAATAATTCAGCAAGGCGGTTGCAATGAATATGGCTAATCCGCTGGCAAACTCCATGAATACCGCGCCGCGATGAAGCAGCGTCGCTAATAACAAGTGACATGTCATTAATTTCTTGCATGGTGCTGAGCCTCGGTTTCATTGTGAGGCAGGATGGCTGCTTAATTGTTCTAATTGTTTATGGAAGTAGGGCAGCATGGAATTATGGGGCCGTTCCACTGGCTTTATCGTTGCCATAATGGAAAGCTGAAGTCCTAATTAAGACAAGATTACAAGTCCCTAGCAGGATAAAAAGAGCAAGAAAAACCGTCTCAGGACAGGCCAAAGACAGAATCAAGCATCAGAGAATTGATAACAGGGAATTCCATTACCTGATCCTGAGAAGTGCCGCCATGTATTCAATTTGACATAGCATTAAAACTGCCTTAAGACTTTTTATGCCATGAATTAAGAAGAAAATGAAGCCAGAGACGAGAAAGCAAGGATGTCGTCCAGGAATTAAGGAGGAATTAAGCAGATTATAAACAGAGAGAAGGACAGGAAATATAGATGACAAGATAATGAAGATAGATGGGAGAAGTTATCTTCATTATAGCTGGATAGATAACTCGATAGATAACTCGATAGATAACTCGATAGATAACTCGATAGATAACTCGATAGATAACTCGATAGATAACTCGATAGATAACTCGATAGATAACTCGATAGATAACTCGATAGATAACTCGATAGATAACTCGACAGATAACTCGATAGATAACTCGATAGATAACTCGATAGATAACTCGATAGATAACTCGACAGATAACTCGATAGATAGTCCAATGGATAGTCCAATGGATAGTTCAATGGATAGTTCAATGGATAGTTCAATGGATAGTTCACTGGATAGTTCAATAAATAGTTCAATAGATAGTCCAATAGATAGTTCAATAGATAGTTCAATAGATAGTTCAATATATAGTTCAATAGATAGTTCAATAGATAGTTCAATAGATAGTTCAATAGATAGTTCAATAGATAGTTCAATAGATAGATAGCTCAAAAGATAGATAGAACGACAGGTCGACAGATAGATAGCTAAGATAGCTCAATGGATAGATAGCTCAATAGACAGATAGCTCAACAGACAGACAGATCGATAGATAGATAGCTCGATAGATAGCTCGATATATTGCTCGATATATTGACAGCTCGATAGATCACTCAATAGAAAGCTCAATAGATAGCCCAATAGAGAGCTCAATAGATAGCTCAATAGATGGCTCATAGGATAGTTCAATAGACAGCTCGACAGACAGCTCGACAGACAGCTCGATAGACAGCTCGATAGACATCTCGACAGACAGCTCGACAGACTGCTTGACAGACAGCTCGATAGACAGCTCGATAGACAGCTCGATAGACAGCTCAATAAACGAGTAGATAAATTGCTCAATAAATTGCTCAATTTGTAGGCCTAGCCTGATAGACAGCTCGGTAGACAGATAAATAGATAGACAGCTCAATATCGATAGATAGAAAGACTTAAAGGCTTGACAACGATTCTGGGCCTAATGGATTACCTGGAAATAATTCCCAGAAGATTCCCGAGCTCATGAATTAATAGCTGATTAGATGAAATGAAAATCTCGATAAGGCAGGGCCACCCAGAGTACTTTTTTTTCCTTTTTGATGCCATAATGAGTGAATACCACTGCATTGTGCTGTAAGTGTTTCTCGTTCATCCTCTATTGTATGAGCAAGTACAGGTAGCTGCTACAATCAACCAACAGGAACTATAAAGCATTTGGTAATTAGCCACAAACTAGGCAATTAGTAGCAGGTATTTGACGAGTCAGAGAGTGCAAAATGTGGTTAAGAGGAATTCCTCAAAGACGTGTCTTTTTAATGCTTCTTCTCTGTTTGCAGAAAGTGCATTTTGCCACAGCACAAAAGAAGAGGGCTTCCTGAGCCTGGAAAAATCCTACATGGAACCAATGGGGCAGAGAGACACACCTGTGTCAACAGGGCATCAGAAACACCCCATTTATGACACCCTTTTAAAGTTTTTAAGAGGGAAAAGTATTGTTGAAATCAATATTTTTGCCTCTCATCATCGAAATGTCATTTTTGTCAGTCACATTGAAAATGGATAATAGGCCTAATTCTAAACAATTTAGTTTTAAACATCTTACTGACACAAAAATAAAATCTTAACTTAATTAAATAAATCATCATTTACCTTAATCTCCGTCTGATCTTGAAAAGTAACTGGCTGGTAATCGTGGTTGATGCGGGTAATTAAGCATTAAATTTAATTTAAGGCGTTGCATACCCCATGATACCTGGTAATCAACCTGAAATTGGTAAACAATGCAGCAGCGATGATTTTTAAAAGTCACAACAATTCAGGAACACAATTTCAAGAGAAATAAGCGACAATCTATCAATCATACTAATTTATCCACCCATCCATTCACAATCATACAACTTCCTTCTGTCTATTTATCCACTTTTTCATCAATCTTTTCATCAATAGGGCCTATTTTTATTAATATTTTTATTAAAATTTTTATTCATCTATCTATCTATCCATCTATCTATCTATCTATCTATCTATCTATCTATCCATCTATCTATCCATCTATCCATCTATCTATCCATCTATCTATCTATCTATCCATCTATCTATCTATCTTTCTATCTATATATCTACCTGCCTATCTATCTACCTGCCTATCTATCTACCTGCCTATCTATCTACCTATCTATCTATCTATCTATCTATCTATCTATCTATCTATCTATCTATCTATCTATCTATCTATCTACCTATCTATCCATCTATCTATCTATCCATCTATCTATATGTCTGTCTATCTATCTGTCTGTCTATCTATTTATCTATCTATATATCTATCACACTTTGGGACTGTATATATTTCTTCACAAACCTTGCCTCTTTTCTGTGTTTACCTTCCTCCCATCATCCTCTTATTATTTTCTTCTCTTTCATCTTTTCAACCTATACTATTTCCCCTCTTCTATTTTTTGGCTATTCTTTTCTCTATTTTTTCCTCTCAGGTACATGCCATCTCCAAAAACCATGAGAATGCCATGAGATACTGAGAGTGCCATAAGAATGGCAATTGCACGGGCAAACATCCGGCATGATACAAATTCTTTTTTCCAAGGTGAAAAGACTGCACTTTCCTTTCATAAGAACCATACTCAGATAAATATGCAGAGAGCATACAATCAAAGTGACAGCCATCTCCAACAGAGCTCTGTGAAATCATGAAATGATGGTGCTAATCACAGATTTTGCACTCAAATATGAAATCGTTTCTTGCACATATTTCCATTAGATTTTCACCTAGCTCAGCACCGGATATTTCATATCTATAGACAATGTCACCTTGTGGGCTGTTATAGAATCCTGCTTTATGGAATTACAGTAATTCTTGCAAAGATCTAATTCTTGTAGAGATTTCTTTTAGAAATTAAGAATGCCTGAGAGGAGGAATAGCGTGGTGGGCTCTATACAGTGCAAAAAAAACATTCAGTCAGTCAGTCAGTCAGTCAATCAGTCAGTCAGTCAGTCAGTCAGTCAGCCAGCCACTAATTCAGCCACTCAGTCAGTCAGCCACTCAGCCACTCAGTCAGTCAGCAACCCAGCCACTCAGTCAGTCAGCCACTCAGCCACTCAGTCAGTCAGCCACTCAGCCACTCAGTCAGTCACTTAGGCTTGTAGCATGGTATTGTGTACAGTGGCTTTTTACAGACTGAAAAGCTTATTATTTCAACGTGACATGTCTTTTGGATATGGCATGTATCTGACTGACTAGAGGAGAATTTGTAGTTTTCAGAAATATATGGTTTGAGGTGCGTCGGTTGATTTGCCAATCACCATAAATCGAAATTCCGCTCAAAAAGCAAATTTTTTGCTTTGTTTTTACACTGTAAAATTTGAAATTTTGAGTTAGCTCAAATGATTGAGTGAGATGGTTGCACAATTTGTTTGAGCCATAATAGCTTGCTGTTTTGAGTTATGATAATCTTCATGTTGTTATAACTTGCAAACAACAAGCTATCTTGGCTCAAAGGAATTGCGCAACCATCTCACTCAATCAATAAAGCTAACTCAAAATTCAAAATTTACAGTGTAGCTCATTCACAAATAGTATTGCTTATAAAGGGTGATGCTTTTGGTATTCAGACAATTTTCAAAATGAAATAATTGGTTCAGTATCACAGACTGTAGTGCAAAGAACATATCTAGCCAAAAAAAAAAATGGTTTTACAGTGTTAGAGTTCACCAGGAGAATTTTTTACATGAAGATGTCACTTTGTGTGAAAATCATTAATTTTCTTACATGCACTTTTGATCTCACCTGGAATATATATACTATATATCTGGAATATTGCTAATGCTGTGTAGAAGCCCCATAGTATCCCTCTTCCAGACCAACACTTCTTCAGTTCCTGAGACCATTATAAGAGCACATTTAGGATACTTTTGCATTGCTTATGCAAATGTTCACAAGTACGACACGTTTTACAATTTCGAAGGTTTAGGTGTCAAACTTTTAGAGGTAAGGTTGATAATTTTTTACAGATATTTATGTATCAAACTACAATACCTGACAAAATATTAAGTCTCTTACTATCATATTGAACTTGTTAGAGCTGATTTTAGTGTGTTCACAAGTACGACACGTTTTAAGAAACCGACACTTGCTGCTGCTACGTCACCACGGCTGTGCCAATTTGCATGGATACTTGTAAATAATCTTTAGAAAACACATTTAAGAAACAAACAATTTTTTTAGAAAAATCTGAACTCAATTAAGTGCAAAATTAGCATATTTTTAAAAATTTGATAAATTAGAGAAATTTATCAAAAGCCATATTTTTCTCTTAATTATGCTATAGACAGGTAATTCTTGATTAAATTCAATATCAATAATGCCAATTTGAATTATTTTCTTCAATGGACTATGCAATATGCATATATGTTGATATGAAAATGAGTAGGGCTATCTCGGGGAGAGTCAAAAATCTGCTATTAACTGGAACCAGTGCATTTTTTAACATAGTAACTGGGAGACCAAATGGTCTCCCAGTGGATGGATTTGGTCTCCCAGTCATTGTCAAATAGGTAGCACTGGGAGACCTTTTTTTTTTTCCTGAGACTCTCATCAATTTCTCATTTGGTTGTCTCCATTTGTATTTTCTGGGAACATTTCAAACTTTAGACTTCTCATATCAAAATCATCTTCACTGTCTTTACATTACAAGATACATACTTTTGCCTATCTCATCGTTCTGATTTCCAAATTTCATTTTAATAAAAAGTCCTTGTGATTGCAATTGGCGCAACTCCTAAATTAGCAGTCTGCTCCATGCTCAACTGTTGAAACTCCCTTTGCCATGACTGCATTAAAAGAGTCATGTTATCATGACGCTATGAATTTCCGCTGGTCTCCCAGTCGAAAATCCTTAAAAAATGCTCTGCTTGGAACAGAACCCAAGACCCAACAAACAAAATCAAACCCTGCGTCTTATAATCTGGTTCCCTGGAACAATTACTAACTGATTTGGAAGAGAATTTCCTTGTTTTGATACCTTCATCTCTATATTATGTCACATGATTTCTTGTTAATTTCAGGGATTTTATCCTTATCACAATATTATACATAAGTGTTTAGTCATTATTTACTAATTTTAAAAGGTTGAATTGATTTTCCACTATGTTTTAACCATGTTCATTATTCATTTCATATTACTTGACCCACCTAGTTGGTTTTTTTGCTGCTTTTAATCATTTATATTCCTCCAAAAATAACACTAAAATTGACTTTGGCTTGGTTTTTGTTGAGTATAGTCAATGCTGTTATGGCTATAGTTACCATTTTTTCCGAAGTTGGTCAACACTATATCAATATCATGAACATTTCCTGTTTGTTTGGTGGCTTTAATACCTATACTTTTTGTGGCACAAGTGTTTTGACCAGCAGTGGAGAATTCAATTTTTGCAGGGCGAAGCTTAAGGTGAGCTCCTCACTGCCTGCAATTAAAAATGTAAAACCCCTTCAAAATATACTCCAGTATGTGTATTATAAGTATGCCAATAATTAACTTCCTGGATTAAGTGGAAGTAGTTATTTTTCTGAAGAAGTAAACCAGATTTCGGTTCTGTCATGATTCACCCCAGTGTACCAATTCACCCCATATTACGGAACAATGAATGCACATTAAGCTCAATCCTTTTGGATTCAGTTTCCCTAATATATTAGCTATCAAAATATACGAAGTAGTTAATTGTGCTTTAACTTTCATTTTTCATCATCAGTGGCCAAAATGTGTACACAATAGTGTGCTACAAGCCCTTGGTCATTACTCTTACTCAGTATACACACACCACACTAGGTTCATGGAAGTTATCTGGTGAGACCCAAATCACTCTTTAAGTTAGAAATTTTGATATACTATAGTATAGTGGGTTGGGTATAGTAGGTTGCTCCTAAGCACTTGGCTTGGGGGCCGGCCCTTTAGCTCAACTGGTTTGATAGCGGACCTATAGAGGGGACAGTGTTATAATACCAAACAGGCTTCTTTTTTAAAATTATATTTCAAAACCATGAAAATCTATCACGTATTATGAAGAACCCTATCCATTTAGCTGTTGCCTGGCAATATCTCTAGAATGTATATAAAGGACTTTGCAAAAGCCCTGTATATGAAAATGTTTCCGAGGAACTTCAATTCAAGGAGTTGCACTTGTGGCGCGGAAGGCTGGCTCCATCATTTTAGGGCCCCCACGTGCTCAGGACGCCCTCTGTGTTACTGTCGCCGAACTACAAGGGTGAGAAAATAAACAAAGGGCAGAAGAGTGGGGCAGGGTGGCTAGGGGGAGGGCATTTCAGCATCCAGAACACCCAATAACCCCAAGGGTGACAAACAAACTAAATGTTCAGCCCCACCATAAGACTCCGGAGTAAAATGGAGCCCCTCCCCATCTGAAGCACTTGGGCGTCTGCAAGCAATGTTGTGCAAACTGTGAATTCTCTTAGATGAAAAAGTTGCCAAAAAGTGGTTGTTGGGGAAAATAGAAAAGTGTATTCTATTTGAAGTCTGTAGCAATACCTACAGCTAAACCTACACATGCATAATACAGCCTTGAGAATCAACTGTCACTGCCCTGCACCATTGCAGTGCCAACTAAGTCAGTAATGGACAAAATGTGTTAACTCACAATTTATCTGTCAGTCTGTCTGTGTGTTGCGAATGAAATGCAATGCCTCTCAGATCATGAGATGGATGAATGTATGAATAACATTTTCTTATTACAGTAGCTGATATACAAGTGAATACTTTTGGCTGATTGAGAGTCTACATTAATCATAATCTGCATGCTTCGTTGGGTGGCAACTTGGGCAAGTTCATCACAGCGATGTGCCTTAAAAATTTTTTTAAATTTTAATACCAGTTAGCCAACTGTCTTTCGAAACATGAACTAAAGATATGCAATATAATTTATATGAATCTATGCTTTTTGCATAGATCTGCCAGCTACAGTATCAGACGAAAGTTTAGACTGCGTCAATATTTTGTCAATAGGCCTATAAGGGGAAAAAGGTGCTGAGCTAAAGAATTTCTGTATGGATTCGCTTGCCTATGTATCAGGGAAGTTCTACAATAGAGAAAACTTCAACTATTTTTGTCACTTACTTGAATATGTGTGATAAACAAACATTTTCTGTGTTGTAGAACTTCCCTGATACAGTGATACATAGGCAAGAGAATCCATGCAGAAATTCTTTAGCTAAGCACCTATTTTCCCTTATACTGACAAAATATTGACGGGGTCTAAACTTTCGTCTGATACTGCAGATGCTGCAGGATATTTTGAGATTCAATTAAAAGGTGTAACTACTACTTTCATGCCCATCAATTGATAGCAATGTTAGTGTTTATCACACGCTCTAAGTCGTAAATGCATATATTCTGTTAATTTGTAAGAGTCGAAGCTTTAACCGAAGCAAGCTGATGCCCAAAATGAAAACGAGGCCGTTCCAGTAATCCTTTGATTTTAGATGTAATTACTTGATAGGCGTATAAATTATTAGTCATAGGACATTTAACGTACTGACATTGGAGGGGAATTAATTATGCAAGCGATAAGTTGGATCGGTGCTGGAGTTGCATCGGGAGGCGACGGACCGGTGTGACGTTAAGCTCGCATAATCCGGAACGAGGGAACTCGTCAGATATCCGGATGAAGCAGCATCCCTCCAGAGATGGATAGCCCCATGCAATCCCCTGAAGCGTTAGCCTTGTAGATTTTAGCAGGGCCCATTTTGTTTATTGATACACTTGCCTATCAAAGTGGGCCCTCTGCAATCCCCGTCGGATGGCCAGTTGCCCATAACAGTGATGGTGCCACCAGTTGCATCCCACACTGAATCTATCCTGTCCTACTCTGTCCTCCTCTTCACTGTGCTGTCCCAAGCTCCTGTGACCTGTCTCCTCTCATTTAGTACCACAGTAGCTACATTGTATGGCTAATATCATAACACTAAAAGGCCCAATGACATTGTGATTTGACTATTTGGGTGTTTTTATAATGCTATAGAATGTACATCCATTAGAATTGCTGTAACATTGTTCTTTTTCTATTACCTAGTCTGCAGTTATAGTTCCTCTAAAATGGGTAGAGGACACTTGTTGTCACAGTGGCTTGTACAAAACACAAACTCAAATTTTCAATTACTTTTGTCGTAAAGATATTACTCTTTGGTGCCATTACCACTTCCATCCAGCCCTGTACGAGTATCACTCAATATTTTGTGCTCAGTTCAGAAACTAGAGAAGTGCTCAAGCAGTGTCAAGCACCAACACAGAAAATTGTCAGCTATGGCTTCAGATTTAATTCTATCCAAACAAATGCCAGAAAATCAGACTTACAATATCTACAATATACCTGAAGCTTCTTGCATAATTCTACAGTGAGCATTTTCACAGTGGCGATCGATGCTAAACTGGCCTATGACTGAATTCTTCCAATAAGGCCAAACCAATGCATGGTGATTTATTCAAAGGCTGATGCAACCGCAGCGATTGAACGCCATAACTTGGCTGTCCATCAAAGAGGCAGGCCAAAAATTGTCCAAGGCAAGCTTAGGGTAAATCAGGCAGCTTGGCTGGGCAGAGGACGAACTGTCCCTCCAACACCCTCGACAGGCCTTACTCAAATACCCCCCTTGCAATCTTAATGGGCCCTCTATCGGCAATCATGGAAGCAAAGAGAAATATATTTATAAAGAGACACAGTCGAATCTATTAGCCTCACTGATGGTCAACAACTAAATCATATAGGATATATATATACACATATAGTAGCCCATAGAAGTCTGTAGTAGTGTGGTTCGCCTGCAGATATGTCCAGATATGTTCAGACTCCAGAGTGTAAGCAAAACGACACACTGTCATTCTCTCCCTGCCTGACCAGTGCAGCTACAACCAGAACAGAATCTCAACTTGAAAGTAAATAATTATAACTTTACTAAAAACTGGTGATTAGCTCACAGAATATCTAAGAAAATAAGGATATATATATGGGTCAAGCCACAAAGGTGCTGCTCCAAGGCTGAAAACAGCTGTCAAAAATAAATTGTGTAATTTTGATACGAAATTGTGAAATAATTGCTCTGCAAACATGTACCCATACTAAAAATATGATGTCAAAGGATTAAACCTTCCACTTTTTTAGGAATGGCCATTCAAATGGGAAATTGAAAAAACGTAACATTTTCACATTTTTACATATTTTACTTTCCAGGTGCCTATTATCTTCAAAATTAAATGCCTAGAATAAAATATAACACCACTGGGTCACCTTATAAGTGTTTTGAGAGCTCCCCATACACATATATTTTAATATTCTAATGGTTCAAAATATTAAAAACGTAACAGGACAATTAGAGTTCTGAGCACTGTAGCTGTAGAAATAATGATGAGATGTTAACTTTTCAGGTACTTATTATGCATAGATCATACATAGGTATTTTCTATGCAATTTTTGTAGGTACAACTACCTTTTTATAGCCACTATAAAGATTTCAAAATTCAAGCCAAACATACAGTAACAGGACAGTAACAGGACAGTAATTAACTGTGCAGTAACAGGACAGTAACAGGACAGCACCAGGACAGTAACAGGACTCATTCAGATGTCTTTAAAACCCTGGAGGTTGAAGAATTTTAATAATTCAGCCATGCAATGGTTCAAATTATGTACCATGTGCCTTATGCAATCTATATCTGAGTCATATTGCTTATATTTCGTGTCATTTTTGACCAATTGAAAGAAAATAACAAACAGTAACAGGACATCTGTGTAACAGGACAAGTAACAGGACATATATGGTAACAGGACATGTAACAGGACAGGCATGTATTAATGGTGGTCTGTGAGCAGTTAACCATAGTGGAAATGTGTATCTGTGTTTCTAGAATCTGTATGAAGCATTACAGTCAAGTACCACTAATTGGTTGTAGTTTGACGGGACAGGAATTGCTGTTGTCCTGTTACTGTCCTGTTACTGTGTTTTAATACAAAATACTCCGTCAAATATTGCCAACCTTTTCAAGAGTTACTTTACAATCGAGCTGCAAACTAACAAATCTGTTAGGTACGATTTAGTTGAAAGTTTCTTAAGTCATAGGGCAACTGTAACACCTATCAAAATTGTTAAAATGCTTTGTGACTGTTAAAAACATAACAGGACATGTCCTTGTTACCTTAAACAAACAGGACAAAAAGTGGCTGTCCTGTTACATTTTTAGTTTTTCTGGGGCGTAACATGAGAGTAACAAGGACAAAAAAGGACAAATGCCCCATTTTCTTCATGCCCTGGCCTTAATTGTTGTTCCCCATACTTCCAAATTGGCATATTTCTTATTCCATCATTCATCTGCACTCTTGTGAAATAAAAACTATCTTAACAGTCTTTCAAAATGTGAAAGGACAGGGGGTAAAATTTTGGCCGTGTAACAAGGACACGTAAGGACATTATGCAAAATCTGTTTTTTCCCTATTTCTGCTTCAAAATATCCTCAAAACTGGATTGTATCCTGTAGGCATCACTTAGGCCGACATATGTACACTGTTTTGAGTTAAATATTATTGTAAAATAAAAAGTTATCACAATCTAATAGCGAGTAACGAAAAACAGTAAAAAAATGTTACTCTGGAAGATTTACTTATATCTCTTCGAATAAGAGGTTCCCAGGAGTTCACTGCGCATGAAATAAAAGTTCAAGACATGGGTTATCATTTTAAACTTTGAAAATGGACAAAGAAAGAATTTCCTTCAGCTAGTAAAGTCATCTTTTGGCCATGTCATGCCACAAACGCCAAAAAACATCATTTTTGGCCTGTTTTCAGGACTAAAAAGTGTTACAGATTCTTTATTTTTTGTGCTATTTACCTCAAATTTTCACACAATTTATTCTAATATGTATAGTTCAGTATGGCATTCATTAAGATTGCTCCAATTAAATTCCCTTCTAGCCAGCCACCTCTGAATTTAGAGGACATGTTTTACAGCTCACAAGCAGCACCTTTATGGCTTGACCCATATATAGTTTTAGTTTATGATGTGATCTAGGATTTTTACTTAACCTTTAGATTTGGCTACTTTAGTCAAATAAGGTCGGTGTAATATGTTATGCTAGGTCCATGGTCATATAGCCTACATTGCATAGACCTGTGTGCAAATTTATGAATCAATCTTTGGTCATCAAGATGCCTTGCGACTGAAATATATTTTAATGATTTCAGTTAATTAAACCGTAAAGCTCCATGACCAAGAGTCCGAGATGATTGATTGATGATTGGGGCTTTACGTCATGTATTCACACTTGGTAGCAGTGATGTAGTTGAGGCCGGGACATCCGAGGCCAAGACCGAGACCGAGGCATGAGCCTCCGAGACCGAGGCGAGGCCATCAAAATGTGGCCTCGAGGCCGGCCTCGAGGACGAGGCCGGTCCCGAGGCCTCCATCACTTAACCAAAGACACCCGAGACCGAGGCAAGGCCAAGGATTTGGCATCCGAGACCGAGCCAAGGCCGAGGCCATCAAAATATGGCTCCGAGGCCGGCCTCGAGGACGAGGCCGGCCTCGAGACCTCCAACGCTGCTTGGTAGGCTATAATTAGGACAGGAGGAGGAGTTTGACTAAGATGAAAAAAATGTACAATAATTTTAATAGGTCGTCAGATTGATACATTTCGCCAGTTGAATGATAATGCATTATCATTCAACTGGTGAAATGGTAGTATTGATCGGATAAGGCTATAGGAAATTTACCCCATATCAATTTCACGAGGTCAGTGTTAGCCTATTCTCTTGGTAGCCAAAATCTCAGATGTGGGTGTTTGTCTCTTTTGTGATCAAAATGTTTGCTTTTGCGTGTCACATAATTTATTATGAAATAACACACTCGATCAACGAACATTGGACATGGGAGATTAAAACAACCTATGTTTGTTGGATCCAATGCAGTGGTTTCCATTCCATGTCATGATCCTCGAATGATAATGCATGTGTAAGTAAAAGGACAGGGGAATGTTTTAAACCTGCACAATTAGTTGATGTAAAGCATCGACAAATCAGAACATCAAGGGAAATTTCTAGTTGTAGAAGAAACAAATATTTCATGCGTTTTGAAACAGTCATAATACATTTCGAAACGAACAAATTTTGGTAGGGAATCCAAAACTTCCTATAACTACAGTCTGAGGTTGGACTAGTTTAGAGACCAGTAGAGGCAAAGCAGTTTGCTGGTGGCTGCAGTTGGGCTGTAGTTAGGCTACTACTACCAGCAGAAAAAGTTCCCTAATGGAAATGTTTTGGTGATTTTGGCAATCAGTCAAGGGTCAGTAATGGCCAGTGATGGGTCAGGCTGTGTCCAGCAATCCGGGGAATTGATTTGCCCCAATCAGGATGGCTATTGCTCCATAGAAGGCAGGGTACTCTGGCCATTTGGATCTGGTGGTCATTTCACCATCCCCCCAAAAAATCCCCTCTGATTGAAATGACACTAGGTTACACTATGCATGGGAGAATGTAGTTTTGCTTTCAACGCACATAAGAGATATATATGGACCTTCATGACTAGGCCTGGCCCTGCAGTTGTTACTCACAGTAAAACTAGAAACCAAGATTTAATATTAGGCCTATAGGCCTACTGAACAGCCAAAAGTTATCAACTGGCCATAGGATACTTTTAAGTTTTGACAACTTTCTTTTGCTGTTCAGTATATTGTGTGGTTCGCTATATATATCCTTTGTTTGTTGAATACAAAGATGTAATGACCAAAGGGCATGTTAAATTTGTTTTAATATGCAAGCATCACAATGCGGATGACTGTATACTTAGTGCAGGTGCTGAGGGTGCGGCTAAAGATGGCAGGGGCAATTATGAGAGCTTGTCAAGCTCGATCATTCTTTTCTGTAAAATTCAAATCCAAACATTTTGATACGTGACAACACGGTTGGTTAGGTCTAATTGCTGAAATTAAGATAAGATTTTATCCGGGATATTGGAGTCCCAACAGTTCGACCACATGTCTCAAGATAAATTGCTTGAGGCAAAAAATACCCACTGAGATATCAAAAGTAGTGAAAACGGATAATCATAGGTTAGAAGATATTTGTTTAATCTGCACATGGATCGGTCATTAGGGAACAAAAGGTTGACAAACGTTGTTGATATAAACAATTGATGCTAATTATCATAACGCAGGTGACATCTGAAACGGCGCTGTGGGCAGAGTCAGATGGTTGTCTTAATTTTGAGTTTTAAAAGTCTAATGGTCAGTCCCTGACGTCATAATTTTGCTTCCGGCGATAAATCAGCCTCATAATTACACCAATCATGTGGCTTTTTGTCATTCCACTAGCAGTTGTTCTGGCTAAACTGATAACGACGATTCAAATCAAGTTTTAAATCACGACTTCAGTGATGCTAATCACGTCACTTTGATGTACAAACGATAACATCGCAGTTGCCAGCAGAAGTGTGGCTTCAGATGCCCTCACCATCAAAATCCTCATTGCCAGTGGCACTACTACCCTCTGCCATTTTCGCACACACCCCTTTTAAGTTCTGGGTAAGCTAATGATGAGACTGAATTTATAACTCATTTATTGCTAGAATTATTTGAATCGGAAGTGTTTGATGTCCTACATATACAACTCACGGTAAATTTAAAATCTCAGAAGTTAAATAATTTTATTGACTTATACCAACTTAAAGTAACACCATAACAAGCAAAGATTAAACAGTAATTTCAAAATACAAAGGTTCCTCAAATGAATGCCCAGGGCAACACTCCACTATCAAAAAGAACAAGGTGATTCATCAAAATGCAATAAAGAGACAAATCAATAAATTTTGAAAAATTAAAAGGTTAACAAACTTGATTTACGACTAGCCTGGGCAGTTGATGTAAATCAGTCATAGAATAAGTCCTGAAAAGCTTAGTATACGTCCATATGGAATATATCATGTGTGCTGAATAGGCCTACAATGATGGAATGAATATCATGCCCATTCCCATACCATCCCCCATTCCCCATACCCTATTTCAATCCTATCCCACCATATCCCATCCTATCCCACCATATCCCATCCTATCCCACCCTATCCCATACTATCCCATCCCATCCTATCCCACCCTATCCCATACTATCCCATCCCATCCTATCCTATCCTATCCCATCCCATACTATCCCATCCCATCCCATCCCATCCCATCCTATCCTATCCTATCCCATCCCATTCGATAGCTACCTACATGACTGTCTTGAAATACAATCTCACTTTTAAAAATTAATTTCAAATTTTCCATCAATTGTGAATAGGTCTTAGTTTGGCAAAATCTTATTGGTTATTTGGTAGCATTTCAAAATGCCAAAGGATATAACCACACATATATAGGCCTACCATAAATGACACATATTTGAGCAGCAGAATGCACAATGGAATAGGCTACATCCTATACTTGGGTCAGTCTAAATCAACACTCCACTTTTTGAGGGCTGGCCAAATGTTAGCCCAGGGCAGATGACAATATGTTGTGTATATATTTGTCGTGGCTATCTTAGCTTGTCATAATAGATCACTGTCCATGGCTAATGTTAGGATCAGCTTGAGGCACCCCCCGTTGTCTTAACTACACATTTTCTTATCTTAATCACATGGTGGCTAATGTGAGTGGAGCAGTGCGCATGTGCCAGGGGTCATGTGATCTTGTCATTTGTTTGTTGTCAAGGCAACAATGATTATTGGATGGTTGTCATGACACAGTGGAGACAACGTCACACAAGTACAGAAAGAGATAGGAACTCACAGGAGGGGGGGGGGTAAAGCACTTGGGCCAGGGGCACCAAAAAGACCACAACTACCCAGAGGGCAGGGAGGGGGTCAGGGCCACTGACAGGGCAGGGGGCATGTGGCACAACACCTTTTTTGCCCCTTTGTTTCACCCCTTTGATTTTTATCTGTATCGCAATTTTGCCACCCACATAGCTGCCTTCAGTTATTACCTCCATAAAAACACATAAGTCAAAACACTCATAACACCGGACCACATCTTTTTTCTTACACCCCAAGAAAAACTAACTATTGCTCATTATTCTTATCAGGCCTATCTGATAAGCCAAAAGGCACACGCCAAGAAGACAATACATGCTGTAGGCCAATCATGACATCCAAATTGCCTCGTTAATTCCAGAAGACAGCAATTAATGTAGTGACCTACATCCAAGAAAACATCAAAGTCACATCGATCATAAATACTGTCAGTAATTAATGACTAAAAGATCACTTACCTGATCACCATGACTAATTCCTTCCTCTTAATATTCTTCAGTGATTTTCACTCCTTCCCTCTTCCTTCCTTCTTTATTCCAGAACTGCCATCTTTCTTCCTTCTGTCCTTCCTTCCTGCCACTTTCGGCTGACCATTGTCTTTAGAGCTAGCTGTATTTCTTTCCTTTTCTGTCCAGTTCGTTTGACTTCAAAATGCCTTTTTCTTGAAATAGATCTGTTCTATTTCTTCTTTCGTTCTCTTCTTCTTTTCAAGACATAGTTGATCTTTCACGCCTCTCCAGTTAATTCGGTGCATGTTTTATGCCCATTCTGTTGTCTCTTCAAACTATTTTCTTCTTGAACTTTAGGTTTCATGTCCTGTAAGCTCCCAAGTCACAAGCAAGCAAATTTATATACATCCATACAACTTACATGTGTCTTTTCCGAATTCTAAGCTTGCTGATTACGATACGATTTTAACAGCTTCTCAATAGACGCAGATTAAAAGTTTTCATTCACAGTGAACAACAATCTTAAAGTGCCTTAAACGGATTGATTGGTAATGACCGCCAATTAAGGCGTCACGCAACCAATTAAGGACATCTGAGTCGGATAAATGAAACTTTCAGGAAATATAATAAAACCTACGATTTTTAAATTATATTACATATATTAAATCCCCGCTAAAGGGTATTCATGAGAAGACACATGTATTTATCTATCTATCTATCTATCTATCTATCTATCTATCTATCTATCTATCTATCTATCTATCTATCTATCTATCTATCTAACCAACTATCATCTATCTATATATCTATCTATCTATCTACCTACCTGTCTATCTATCTATCTGTCTATTTATCTGAGAAGACGTCACCTCTGTGTGTGGCAACTGGACAAACTAATTCAGAGAATTTAATGCATTAAAATTAGGCCTCTCTGACCTTGAAGACGCCAGACTCAAATTAAAAAGTGACAAGGTCATCAGACAATTTCTTTTTCTGTTTATTTTGGAGACACCACGTATTTAGGGGAGGGGCAGCTTGTCCGGGAAGTTGAAAGAACACGGTGTGATAGAATGGGATGATATGATATGAGTTTGTCTTTTTTATGGCTAATTCAGATAACCATGGCAACTGAATTGTCCCCTTTCAGATGGCACGGGACACTTCTGTTTGGCAGCCATCAGGTCCACAGTGACAAATGCCCCCTAATTATACATTTCATAAATGTTGGCCAACATGAGACACTGGGGATGCCATCCACTTGTCAGATCAGATTTCTTCTGACTGACACCTAGAAACAGAGAGAGACAATTGGGGAAGAGAGGGGTGGAGGGGGGGGGGGTATCTTTCTTGTGTTGTGCTTGCAGCAGACAAGGCCACCCCAGAAGATCAGAAAATTATATACATTTTCTTGTTCATTTCGAAAAAATAGATAGTTAGATTAGTGTTTTGGACTGGACAGGATACAGCCTGGCAATCCGGTCCATGGTAGAGGCAGTCCACACCGGTATACGTGTACTGACTTACGACCAATTTCGCCGAACATCATCAGAAAAGGTTGGAAAACAAAAGGTGTGGAAAACAAAGAACTTTTTTTGTACAGATAAACTCTTGCCTGGGTTTTGTAACTGGGGGGGGGGGGTGGTCTGGTACTAAAGATAGACAGAAAGATTGATTTATTGATTGATTGAATCATTTGTGAAACACGGTCCTATTTGGTAGGCCTATGCAGACCTCATTGATATCCATTCATATAGTTTAAACAATAGGCCTAATACCACAAACATAAATGATTCTTTGTCGAATTTCATCTCAAGAACAAATGAAGTACATTTGTACTATACTTAAGTCTCATAATTCACCACACATCTTCCTTCAAAAACCATTTTTGGGTTTATTTGAAAACAAACAATCTGTAGAGTGTAGCCTTCTACAAGAATTTCTGTTTTATCTCAAATCAATTTAAAATGAAACTCCTGTCTGTGTCATTTTGAAATTTCAATTCTCTCAAATTATAGCCTGACCCTGGCTATATCAAAAGCTATTATCTTCTTTTCTTTGCTCACTGCAAACCATATGGTTACTTTTGGAGGCTTTTATTTCTTAGTTATACCTCTACTTTTTGTGACATTGATAAATGACTTTCAATTTCTGAGGGTCGGCTACACTCTAATGCCACACGAATTCATTTCAAATGTCCATCAAAAGTTCAAAATCGCTTGGTGGGCCAGTGATTTCCAAATGGCAAATAATGATTGTGTTTGATATCCCAGCGGCATACCTGTCTTTTCAGATGACATGTGTATCAAAATAATGTAAACCAGTAGCTTGAACTGTAAATATAGTTTTCTGTGTGGATCCATGCATATAATTTAGCTTTTTATATAAATATGAATTTTTAAGTATAGTGCTTCGGTTATAAAAATTTATATCATTGTTCTGTCAGTGTATATTGCAATTGCTTATATCTGAAGTGCATATTCAGAATATTATAGATAAAGGCAGATCAATCTTCCAAGGGCATACTTTTCCAAGCAATGCAAGCATTGAATGAATTGCATAAAACTATATCATTGATCACTGAACAATTTGGAAAATCAAATAGGCAAACAGTCCGATAACTTATTCACAATGCATAGATGGCCCCTGACGTTGCCATTAAATAGTTTATCAACCCTATTATAAGCACAGGCACACTCCTGTATTAGTCAATTGATATTCAGTATAAATATTTCAAACAGACTGTACAGTCAGTCCAAAGGTGATTGCCTGTGTTATAAGGGTTTCATATCTGCTTTTGAAAAGTTTTGACTCCTTCATTTTCCTTAATCAAACGGTGAGCATGCTCTTGAGAAATGGAACGATTTTCAGAATTATAAATATAAATGTAGGAGTAATATAATTATTTGATTTTGACCGTAGTTGCTGTGTGACTTTTGTGGTTAGGCCTACTTTTCTGGACAAAATGACATAATACTTATAGCCCAGGTTTCTTAGCTCACAAGTATGATCCTGTCAGCATAAGAAGATAAGACCATGTCCCTATATAATTGATCTTTATTCTCCATTTATACACATTTTGATAAAATTTAGAAAAATGATCTGGACAGCATTTTCCTCAATCAATTGGCAAGTATGATCTTGAGAAATGGGGTGAATTTCAGAATCATAAATATAAAAGCAGGAGCAACATAATTATTTTATTTTGACAGTGGTGTCTGTGTGACTTTTTGGGTTAGGCCTCCTACATTTTCATAATTATATAGTTGGCCACCCTTAAGAAATATCTTGGAGAAACTGAACCGAGGTAAGATAGGGAGCAAAACTGAATAGGACAAAACAATCACCAGGTTCAGCCATCAATAATAATTCACAAAAGGCTCATGGAGGGCCATGGAGGGCTCATAGAGGACCAGTGGGGTGTGTTTATTGATTACATGTTTCAAGGGGTACCTCAGACAACCCCTGTTATGTCCAGCCATCCACTTTGTCCTCCCCCATTTTAGGAAGGTGCCCTTTAACTTCTACCTGCGACCTCTTGCTGACTTGTTGATTATGATATGCTGTTTACCCCAAACATACTTGTTAGTAAAGTGATGTATGTTGCCATTCATCAAGCACTCTATAGATTTCCTCCTATCTGATGAACTCCTGGGAATGTTTAATAGGCTCTTTGAACGTCTTCTGTAGTGCCCATCTATACTGCCATCATTAATCACCGAACGATTTGGAAAATTAAATAGGCAAACAGGCCGATAGCTTATTCACAATGCATAGGAGTTCCTCTGACATTGCCATTAAATAGTTTATCAACCCTATAAATAGGGGTTTCATATCTGCTTTTGAATGGTTTTGACGTTCTTTCAAATTTGAATTCCCCACTAGTAAGCTTTTCTAAAGTGTCTCTAAATGTTTATTATTGTGTAGGCCAGCCCACATTTGATTTAGAGAACCTTTTACAAACTATTATGCTATATATAATGATTAATATGAGTTCAATTTTTCCTCAGAGAGACAATAGATTTACCTATTCTTTGGATGTAAACAATTAAGTTTTGTTACACATTCCAGAATTATATCAGAAATTTATATTTATAAGCTGGCAGGTTAGATTAGGCCTAATTACTTAGACCAAATGTACAATTCCCTGTGTATCATACATTTTCTTGTAGATAGAGATAGATAGATATGGTAAGTGCAGCCCTCTAAGCCCAATTTCTGGGCACCCACGAGGGTGCATTGATGAGATGAGAGAGAGAGCGGGAGTCCTCAACATGTCACACGTACATTTACCCCGTGTGAGGGATCTTTACTTGCCCAGCACAGACACTGATACAAGGGGTCACCAATTTAACGTCTCATCCGAACGACATCCAGCTAGCAGGGAATTTGCTCATGCAGGTCCACTGAAAATTTTGGGTTCCCCACCCTGGGTTCGCAGCTTTGCTGAAGTGTGGGTTCGAACCCATCCAGGGAAACACCTTCAGCGGAGCAGGCAGGTACTGGAAAAATATAATTGAGATTAAAGGTATTATCTGCATTGATAATGCGTCTCTTGCAAGAAATTTAGTTGGCAAATTATTTATTTCGTTAAAATTCAACCACAGTGCAGGTCTCACTTGATTGAAGTCACAAAACGTTCTTTTCTGATTGATTGAAAGCAGACGACGACTTGTTTTCAGCAGACGATAAATTTGTTCTTTTAGATCACACTATTCGCACAGCAGGTGGCACACTGAGCTCTCAAGTGATATATCTGTGTTTTATGCGCAGCGTTGATGGATGTTGCCGCTAGGTGGACACTCGATACTCCCCTATTACCGCCCAGTTGCGACCACAGATTTGACCAAACTCTCTCTCATCAATAGCCACACATTTCACTGGTGTGACAAGCTCAGCTTAAACTAATGGCCAAGCCCATGTTGAGAATCCTCTGATCCTAAATGTGGGATCACGAGTCCAGTCTCCCTCATATATATAATCGATTGATTAATTGCTCATTGGTTTTCATGAATTCAAGGATTTCCATTGCACTTCGGGTCAGCAGATTCAGCTACGAAATAGTTTGTGATGATTTGTGGCCGTCAGAGCTGTACCAGAGGCTTATAAATAGGCATAGGACCGGAATTTATATGAATACACTTACCATTTGCACATTTCTTTACTATATTTTCAAAATTGTTCCCTTCCAGCTGCCTTTTGACATTTTGCAGGGAATTCTAAAGTGTTCTTCAAAAACGTTCTGCCAAGATTAATGTCATTTTTCAGAGCAAAGTGATGTAATATATATATATTTTTTTTAATGAACACGTTTACAATAATGAAAACAAAATATTTAATGTATGTATAATGCATCTCAAGATTTAGGCCTATAGATCACCAAAGGCAATTCCTCATGTCATTGAGGATGGTAGTGAAAGTTGCAACATGTATTGTCACAGGTAGTTGACTTGATTTCAACGGTCTCTTTATATATATACAAGTATATATATGAGGGACAAATGCGAAAAATCCGACCTCTCATCACAGGAAGTGCTAATTTTCCATAGCTGTGAAGTTTGAACGTCAAATCGAAAGCTGGGCTAAACTCCAACAAACAGTCACCCAACAGATGTTCAAAAGCCCTTGACTCCTGGAGTTCAGTTGGAAAATGTTTAGACATCTTCTAAAAACACTTCGTTCATTGCAAAGCAAACACCTTTGATCTTCTGAAGAAACTCAAAACAATAGCTGCAATGTTATGACTTACTTTCCTTGCGTTGGGGATCTGTGCAGTTTGTCATTGAGTTGGTGGAGTTGTACTTCCGGTTGAAATAATCGACTTCCGGAACTTATTAGTATAGGCCAACATGGTCAAATGCAATAGACGGAATATGGAATAGATAGATAGGTAGAAAGAAAGAGTGATCAATAGATAGATAGGAGTTCATATTATGTCAAGTGATACATATTATAAATAATAAAAACAAATATATAGTGATTAGTCAGTCTGGTGAAAATGAGAACTGCATGCTGCTGCCACCTGGCAGAAAAGTTGATTTTGTATGCTACAGCACTGCTGTCCCAAGAAACAATTTCATTGCACATTCACAAAATTTCTATTCAACATTGATGTATACCAGAGTCAGACTCGGCAATCACATTCTCTTATTAAAGCCCCTTTCCCACTGAGCACATATGCCTGCGTTTGAACACGTTCGTCCAAAACGCAGTGGGTACGCAATTGGGTATGCAGGGCTATGCAATGATATGCAGTCAAAGGCAATACAATGCCAAGAAACGTGTACAAACGCCAAAGAGCAATCTAAAAATTAAACATGTTTAATTTGAACGCATCAGGCCTGCGTTTTATGCCTATATGCAATGCAATGCAAAGCAGTTTGCAAGCCTATGTCCTGAACTGCAGTGTTATGCAGGGCTATTGCAGGCATATGTGATACCTATGCATAGGTAGGCATCAATATGTGTCAGTATGCATCGATATTGATGTAAGAGGCTGTTTTGCTGAACAAAAGACTACAAATGCAGTCATATGTATCGATTTGTATATAATTTGCAAGCTTTTGCAGAGTTATTGCAGGCCTATGCAAACCTAATGCAGAGGTATGCATTGTTCTGCAACCATTAGGCATTGCTCCAATTAGCATGGTTATTTGGGCTCAAAAGAAACGTGTCTCATGCTGCATATGGATGCATTTTGTCATTTTTATCATCATGCAATGAAACGTGACTATATGTGTCCAGTGGGAAAGGGGCTTAATTAGGAAGTAGACAAGGCCATCAGCAAACTCAGAAACAGCCCTGGTTTCTTCCAGACAAAATTGTGTGAGTTCCTCTGATTGAAATGACGTGGACGCTCGCAGAATAGCACACTAGTCACTAGGTGGCAACCCAAGACAGCATATGTTCTGATCTGCCAAGGCTGGAAAAAGAAGTGGCAATGCAAGAGCAGTCCACTTGTAGACAGGTGATTAGTGATATTGTCAATAATATTCACAAACTCGAATGGAATCTGAGCTATTCATTTTATTTTTAACTCTGTAGCACACTAAAATAGTTAATTAGATTTGGCTGTAAAGGTTGATATCTCATAAACTGATCTTTTATCTAAAGTGCAAAAAACAACTTATCTTCCAAGGAACATATGGCGGCTCTGATAAGGTGAAACTGGCCACCTGGATTCCATACAAGTGAACCGAAGTGAACACTCTAAAAAATGCCGGGACAAAATTGGTTTTTTAGATTCAAAATGGTTTTTTGAAAAACCAAATTTCAATGCAAAACCAACATGGATTTTTAAAAAAATCCATGTTGGTTTTTCGCATTGAAATTTGGTTTTTCAAAAAACCATTTTGAATCTAAAAAACCAATTTTGTCTGAATTTTTTTAGAGTGAAGGACAAAGGCTTTACAGCTCTTTGCCTTTTCAGGCAGGGCTCCAAATTATCACAGCATTTCCAATTAAATTGTTATTTTAAACAGTTTCAGATTCAATCATTTATTTGACTCAATTGACATCTAAATTGCTTCCCCTGTTTCAATGTTTCTTTTCACATCTGCTGCTAGATCTACAGTACCTCTCACAAGTATCTGGAATTTGCTGAAACAGTACAGAGAAGTTCCCTTTGTTGTCAACCAATTAATTTTTCTATGGTAAGTTTTAGCAGATATAATTAGTTTAAAATGATCTAATAACTGCAAGAAGCCTAATTGTGTGTGGCATTGTTCAAAATGTTGACAGTTAAACAACCTGTAGGCCTAAAATTAATGGGAAAGTTTTTTTCAGAGTTAGGCCAATATTTAAGCGAGTAGTGCTGCCATCTCCTCCCTCGTCTGCTGGGTAGAGGGCGTTAGTGAGTAGATTGCGCATGTCTAATGGGAAGAGCAGTTCGCGTGACTGTTTCAATGAAATTGGCGCCGAAACCTCTGGGTGTGGCCAATTGCGCGTCTCTCGTGAATGCCTTAATTACTGCACTGTCTCAGAACGCTGCCAATAATGAATACCGCAATGAAAATTTACACCTCCCAGAAGTGACGAATAGTTACGTCACCTCCGCCATGACGTCCCGCTCAGCGTCTTACGTGTGTGAGAACGTCCTGAGTTACGCAAAACGCCACAATAAGCCCCCTGGGATAGGCCTGGAAACACAGCTTGGTCTCCTGTGCCAGAAGCTAACACTCTAACTTAGTTATGAATTATTAAATTATTTTAACGCTCTTTGCTCAAAGACAAAATTGTGGAAAGGGGTATGAAAATGTGCTAAAAATATTAACCGCTGCCCTGTAACAACCCCTGGGGTAAACATTTGCATAATAACAGACAACAACATGCAAATTGATAGTCACGTAACTTGTTTCCAGGAGTTTTGGGTTCAGAACTTTTGTCTTTTTTTTCACAACTCTTTTTCCATTCCTATTTTCTTAAAATATTGGTTGTAGAAGGTTGTTTTAATAAAAGGCCAATACTATGCACTAGCCTGCACAGAATATACACACATTTTAAAAATCTTTCCAGTGTAGGCCTACAGAGTAAAGACACCACACACAAAAACATTGTCATGTTTACTTACTTATACTGTATGTATGTAAATATTACGAACAATCAATCAAAGATTTTGCTCATTCAATGAGAGACCCCTTTTTTTATTGACTTCATACTTTACACCAGCACTCAACCAAACAAGCAATTGGCTGCAATCCTCAAGTCCATGCGAAATGTCCATCCGGCCGGAGCAGACCTCTGAGAGCGGAGGGCCAAGGACGGACCTGAGGGAGAACGGGAGATAGAGCAATTGAGATGTATTTTGGGCCGGAGCAGAGCAATGCGGAGCTCATTCCGGGAGATGGTGCGCATCACACAGCCAATAAAAGGACACGGCGGATCCATCCCCCAGCTCATCATACATCACAATATGCCATGTCCCAATCAGTGCGGAGACTAGCCACAGGGATTTTCAAAAGCTTATTTAGCACAAAGAAACAAGAAACGCTCCTATCTTTATTGAAAAATCGAACTTTTATCCGGGATGATGAAGCTGGCCCGGCCAAGAAATGAAGCTATTCCGACTTTCCAATTTGTCAATTTATTTGCCGTCTACGATAGATTCCGCAGCCATTCCCCAGCAAATAAATTCTCATCTCTCCGGTGGCCTTTTCTGATAGATTTATAAATGACTACCAGAGAGGATAATTCTATATCGATCACAGCGCAAACCTTAACAATATTGCTTCGGCGAGGTCTAATATCGCAGGTTTCATTGTGACGGCTGATTGATGTGTCCGGAGAGACAACCCCTGGCTCTATCTGTGGCTGTCCAAGACTGACCGATCTGCCAGGCCACAATGGATGACCCCGGGATGAAAGAGCATCAGCCACTGCTCTGAAGGGCCATTTTGCAAGAGATGAATCTCCTATGAATCTCTGATATACCTGCCAATACTGCCTCTCCTTGAGGTACTCCACACACAGTGTAGGCCTATGCAATCCCATGTCCTTGGGGTGATACATATAAATGCAAATGAGTCATATATATATATATGTAAAAGTTCTTACGTATGAAGAAAAAAATGAGAGAATGTCTTTGAGCGAGGTTAGCTAAATTCAAATCAGGTCAAGTCTTTGGTAGCATTCTTGACTTCCGATCGCAGGGTCCAGGTTTGATTCCAGAACTGGTCGGGTCATCTGGACCTATGTTGGACTGCAGTCTCCATCATCTTCCGCCTCATTGCAGTGGTCTCTTCCAGTGGTCGAAATAAGGGGGGGGGTCAGGGGGGTTTGACCCCCCCCCCAAATGCTCATGTGACCCCCTCAAATACATTTTTCAAAAGGACCCAGAGGGGGTCCTCAAAACCCCCCCCCCCCAAATACTGAAAGTGTGATGAGAAGTGAGCATGAAGCAGCAAGTAAAGCCTATTCAACAAAGAAAAACCTTTAGTAATTTATATATACATTACCAATAGGGTTTTCACAACTCATTTCCTGAGATAAAACATACCTTTAAAAAGCCAAGTTTTCATTTTTACAGCATTTGAAAAAGGCGGCTTCAGGGCACCTCTGGCGGCCCGCTAGCAGCCCGCGGACTGCCAGCTACAAGGGCTTCAACCCTTTGGGTCTTCCAACTTAGAGACCCCCCCAAATAACATGGCCTATTTCGACCACTCTTCCTATCCTAACTAGCCTATCAGAGTGTATAAATACAGTCATCAAACCTCAATCATCCATCCATCTCCCTCTATCATGATCTCATTAATCAACTTCCTATTAAATAGGCACCAATCAGCCCA
This sequence comes from Platynereis dumerilii, assembly GCA_026936325.1. Taxonomy (NCBI): domain Eukaryota; kingdom Metazoa; phylum Annelida; class Polychaeta; order Phyllodocida; family Nereididae; genus Platynereis; species Platynereis dumerilii. Next base: position 77,857,279 of record JAPTHN010000002.1, on the reverse strand, counting down.
AGATAAAAAAAAAGGGCAACAATTGCCTTAAGTAGAGGAATGCACTATTCAAAATGTCTCCTTTACCTTAAAAAATGTCAGTGTTTATAAATTAAAAGTAAAATAAGAACAACAGATAATCTCTTTCAAATTAGAAAGAAACAGTCGTTCAGTCCAACATCAAGTATACTAGGACTGTGGAAGTCTCTTCTTGGCCATAAAAGTGATGGTCTTGACTGACATTGCCACTGTATTTCCTCTCCCATTGAAAGCACATCTGAGTGAATACTGTCAGGATACAAGTATTATAAAGTTGACCAATCCTTTGCAATGTCAAAAGTTGAGCGAATATATTGTTTCACTTCACCCCCTAACGCCAGTAACGGAGCGCAAGATTGGACGTACAATTGTGTGTCGATGGAAGGAAGTATGAAGGATGCCTTGGCATGACCTGCTCATAGAATCAGCCAGTTGGAGAGTGAGGAAGAATCACATCTTGGAGGGCCATGATCCTTGAGGATTATTTGATTACTCTTCAGAACAACTCGTTATCCGGTGGCCAGCGAGAGAGGGGCGAGAGGGCAGCGAGTGTCGTGGACCACCAGGGTGAATCTCCTGCTCCGCCATACGACCATCTCATCTCACGGCTGACCTCCCGGGAATTCACGATAACCTCATCCGAGTGGAATTCTGCTTCGGACTCTTCAGGTCGTTGCAGCGATGGCGCTGCTGTAGAAAAACATTTGTAAAATTCACAGACAGAACAGGAGATCTGGCCACATCACATGAAAATCCTTTAAGGCAATGACAGTGAGCATTAGGAAAGCACATAAACTGTAGGCCTATAAACAGTATTGGGTAAGTGGCTATTGATATTGAAGTTTGCTGTTTTCCTGATCCCAGTTTTACTTGAGACTGAATTAGAGAGAATTGATGGTATTCTGATAAGGTCACGGAACATTGGTGCCAGAGAAGACGGAGAGTTGAAGTACTATCATCTCATGTTCTTTCCTATTTAGATTTCAGAGCAACTATTAAAATAATCTATCCAGCCTAATTATGTGGAAACTTACAGCAGAGTTTCAAAGTGCGCAGCACGACACTGTGGTCTCTTCTAGCGGACTTCTCGTCGAACCCCACAGCGAGATTCGCAGCGAGATGCTGACGGTGGCACAACATTGATGTCGACTCGCCAAGCCTTTCCGATTGAGAATTTCCCAGGGTATGAATTCATTTTGCAGGCGACAAATTGATTCTATTAGAGGAAGGGAGTCGGGAGATTCAGAGCCTGAGTGGTCAGGGAGTTGTCTGACAGGTCTGTGAAGAGATCTCATGGCAAGCGAGAGTTGCTGACCCCGGACGAGATTTAAGGGTCAAAGGTCACTGCACCATGACAGTCATCTCCCTATCTCACCTCTTTTTCTGTCATCATCAACAAAGCGTGTTTCGCAATTGCCACAAAGACCGATAGCCATCTTTCTTCTCAAGCCATTCCAAAAACTAGTTCCCTCCTGTTACCGGAATACATTTGGAAGGAACCTAAATCGCATTGTGATGCATGGTGAAGACAAACATTGTATCGGCTACCATCTGACTTTTTTTGTGAGCATATTCATACTCGAAACAGTTATAATGACTTACTAGTAAGTTGCCCGTAGGTTGGAGGGAACAAAATATAAGTCGATACAGAAAGATATCCTTTTATAGACAGATAGATAGGGCCAGATTGATGCATTGATTGATATGGCCCAGATAGACTGAGAGAATGTGACAATAGATAGATTGGGATTTATGATAGTATTGTTTCACAATCAATAGTTAAAGTACCCGTAGATTGGAAGGGAAATGGATAGAACAGATGGTTAAAGTTTCATGTAAAATTACGTTTGACAGGGTGTAGATATAGACTGATCTGGAATAAGATATCATAAGAGAAAGAAGGACATTTTGATATATTTTAATGATGTTGGCCGTGGAAGGGAACAGAAAAGATGGATAAACTTTGTAAGAGAAATGTTTCCATTGTAATTGAATATTCATGAATTGAAAAAAGGACATCAGAGATCTACGGGAAATCGTATTAGCTTTCCGAAGAGGGGTCTGGCATTTTTGTGCTCCTGATGGTTGAGTTGCTGTGGGACGAAATCCAGATTGCTCTTCTGAGTACAGGTGAATCACAGTATTGCATCGCAGCGCCACTATGTGTGAAGTATGATAGAAATGGCAGAGCATGGGATTGTCTGCTACGCAAAAAAAGGTAATTTGATCTGATGGAACATGTAGAAGACATGGATGGAGCTGAAAAGGGGAGAGTTCCGCCTTGTAATGCTTAGGAAGGTTTAGGGCAAGTTATGCCTAGATCACACGGAGACGTAACAGAGAATTCTTGTCGCGACGCTTCTTGCTTTTCCAGGAAAGAGGGAGGTTTTTAACCTACATTCAACAATTCGGCGACGATATTTTCGTCTACGGCGCTTCTTAAACTTCCTCGCCAAAAGTTCCTAGAAGTCACGTGACAGGTTAGTGAAGCAAGAACTTGCTTCACGAAAGATTCAACCGGTTGAATCTTTACGAAGGAAGAAGCCACGATGCAAAAGACCAGAAAGACCCCCAAAATGATTGGGCAAAGGTAGAGACAGCTTGGGCGAAGTTACAGGCAGATTGGGCGAATCTAGAGAGTGCTTGGGCGAGGCTACTTATCATTGAGTCAATGGAACTTCGGCGAAAAAAGATAACAACTCGCCGACGCAAACAAGCTGTTGAAACGCCGAAACAGCTACTTACTTCACCGTAACAGGTATTTGCTTGGGCGTAATAGAGTATTTGTCAGGTGCTTGGGCGATGCTAGAGCCTGCTTGGGCGATGCTAGAGCTTGCTTGGGCGATGCTACTTTAACATGGAAGCAATGGAACTTCACCGAAGCTCCTGCCAACTCGCCGACACAGTCCTGCCCCTCTTTGGGGGTTGCTACGGCTCTAATTACGAGCGATTCGGCGTAGAAAACGAGTGCCTCATCGTCCTAGGATCCATCCACGACGATTTAGAACCTCTAATTGATTATATAATTGTCCAAAAATGGCTTGAAACGCCGAAAGTTGGCGAAACTTGAGTTCCTGGCACCTCTACAACTTCGCCGTCACTTAACCACTCTCGTGAGACACTAGCATTAGAAGATGAAGCATTGAGTATAATGCCCCTATCACACGGAGACGTAACAGAGGGTTCCTGTTGCGGCGCTTCTTGCTTTTCCAGGAAAGAGGGAGGTTTTTAAACTACATTCAACAATTCGGCGACGATATTTTCGTCTACGGCGCTTCTTAAACTGCCTCGCCAAAAGTTCCTAGAAATCACGTGACCGTTTGGTGAAGCAAGAACTTGCTTCACCAAAGATTCAACCGGTTGAATCTTTACGAAGGAAGAAGCCACGATGCAAAAGACCAGAAAGACCCCCAAAATGATTGGGCGAAGTTAGAGACAGCTTGGGCGAAGTTAGAGACAGGTTGGGCGAAGTTAGAGGCAGGTTGGGCGAGGCTACTTATCATTGAGTCAATGGAACTTCGGCGAAAAAAGAGCACAACTCGCCGACGCCAACAGGCTGTTGAAACGCCGAAACAGCTACTTGCTTCACCGTAAAATGTATTTGCTTGGGCGTAATTGAAGATTAGGACGACGTAAGAGGATGCTAGGGCGAAGTTAGAGGCAGATTGGGCGAACCAAGAGACTCCTTGGGCGAATCTAGTTTAACATTGAAGCAATGGAACTGCGACGAGGCTCCTCACAACTCGCCGACACTAGTCTCTTCTTGCCTCGTCCGTAATTACGAGCGATTCGGCGTAGAAAACGAGTGCCTCGTCGTAATAGGAACCATCAACGACGATTTAGAACCTCTAATTGGTTATATAATTGTCAAAAAATGGCTTGAAACGCCGAAAGTGGGCGAAACTTGACTTCCTGGCACCTCTACAACTTCGCCGTCACTTAACCACTCTCGTGTGATCTAGGCATAACTTGAGATAAATCCTGGATGCCATCATTTTAATTGTATAGATGGACGACTTTTCACCTCAGAATAGTTTTGCTGGGACTCAAATAACTGGGCAGACTGAATAGTATAGTAGTAGGATAATAGATCAGATCTTGAGCTGTGTATGATGGACATAACCGCTTCTGAATCCTTATCCTGCGCTATAAAGTTATCCTGCTCTGTTACTTCAGGTGTTTTTTTCCAGTCAGATTTTAGCAAATTTCCCCAACTGTCACAAAACCAGGGAAGGATTATCAAGGATACTAGATTTTCAGGGAAGGATACAAGATTCGGCCAATCAAAAAGATGGATAATGATATCCTTCCCTGCATTTGGCCAATCAAGCACTGAGTTTTATCCTTCCAATACTTGACATCAGCAAAATCAGCCATGCATGTCCAGGAGTGTGACTTGTATAGTGTTACATAGCATGATAATAATAGCACAACAATATAAACTAGAGAACACGGTAATTGTCATCACGGACAATTACAAAGAATTTACCTTTACTTTTAACTAAACTTTGCCTGTAAATGGACAGACAAATGGACAGATGGATGAAATTGACGGACTGACAAACACATGCTGACTCTGTTTCCTCACCATGACTGCGACGCTGTCTCCGACTCCAACTCTGAATCCGATCAGCTTCCTGATCAGACGTCCGATTCAAACTACTGACTCAGACTCCTGGCTCAGACTTGTGACTTCAACTGCTGATGCTAAATCCTTCCTCAGACTCCTGTCTCGACTAAACACGGCCTCAGAGTCCTGACTCAGAGTCCTGACTCAGAGTCCTGACTCAGAGTCCTGACTCAGAGTCCTGACTCAGAGTCCTGACTCAGAGTCCTGACTCAGAGTCCTGACTCAGAGTCCTGACTCAGAGTCCTGACTCAGAGTCCTGACTCAGAGTCCTGACTCAGAATCCGACTCAGACTCCTGACTCAGAGCCCCGGCTCAGAGACCCGACTCAGAGACCCAACTCACAGACCCGACTCACAGTCCCGACTCAGAGTTCAGACATGGACTTCTGACTCAGAAACCCGGCTCAGAATCCTCGCTCAGAGGCCTCGCTGAGAGTCCCAACTGAGAGAGGCCGAACTCAGAGCACCGATTCAGAGTACCGATTCAGAGTCCCGACTCAGAGTCCCGACTCAGAGTCCCGACTAAGAGCCCCAGCATCCCAGAGTCCCAGCGTCCCAGTGGCGCAGAGTCCCGGTGTCCCAGTTCAGAGGCCTGACTCTGAGTCCTGACTCAGAGGCCCAGAGTCCTGACTCGGAGGCCCAGAGTCCTGACTCAGAGTCCTGACTCAGAATCCGACTCAGAGTCCTGACTCAGAGCCCCGGCTCAGAGGCCCGACTCAGAGTTCTGACTTAGACTTCTGACTCAGAGTCCTGACTCAGAGTCCTGGCTCAGAGTCCTGACTCACTGTCCCGACTCACAGAACCGACTCAAAAACCCGGTTCAGAATCCTCGCTCAGAGGCCTCGCTCAGAGTCCCAACTGAGAGAGGCCGAACTCAGAGCACCGATTCAGAGCACCGATTCAGAGCACCGATTCAGAGTCCCGACTCAGAGTCCCGACTCAGAGTCCCGATTCAGAATCCCGACTCAGAGACCCGAATCAGAGCCCTAACTAAGAGCCCCAGCGTCCCAGAGGCCCAGCGTCCCAGTGACGCAGTGTCCCAGTGTCCCAGGTCAGAGGCCTGATTCTGAGTCCTGACTCAGGTGCCCAGAGTACTGACTCAGAGTCCTGACTCGGAGGCCCAGAGTCCTGAATCAGAGTCCTGACTCAGAGGCCTGACTCAAGAGTCCTGACTCGGAGTCCGGGCTCCAAGTCCTGACTCAGAGTCCTGGCTCAGAGTCATGCCTCAGAGTCTTGACTCAGAGGCCTGGGGTAGAATCCTTGGGCAGAGCCCTTCGTTAGAGCCCTTGGGCAGAGTCCTGACTCAGACTCCTGACTGAGAGTCTTGACTCAGACTCCTGACTCAGGGTCCTGACTCGGAGTGCAGACTCTGAGTCCTGACATAGAGTCCTGGCTCCAACTCCTGACTCCCAACAGCATGACAGCAGACTACTGTTCCAATCACTAGGCCTGCCCTTGTAACCAGCACTCACCTGAACTTGCTGGAGCAACACTCCATATATGGCTAATGTATGATAATTTATGCGGCCACAACATCTTACAGTGTGAACCTGTCTCACCTGCATCATGTGAAAATGAATTTTTTTGCTTACCATTTGGTCATTTTTTGACCTTTTGATCTTTACTGTTCAGAGTTGGCTGTAGCTACAGACTTGCTGTTTACCACAATTGACCACAACAATTCAGCAAGCATTGTCATCTAAAATGAAGGAAATTGAAGCATTCCTTCTGAGTGAAAAAAAATTGTTTCTAGAAATGACCTGTTTTAATTTCATCTTTGACCTCAAATTTGACCATGATGAATGAGACTAATTGTCAAATTTTATGTGCTCATGACATTGGCAGTATGTGATATAGGGGGGTCATTTAATTTACAGAAAGCTTTAGGAGTAATATTTCCCACTCAAATTAAATCATTTATGCAAAACATCAGGTGTGTTGCGAAGTAACTTTTTTCACAATTTTTTACCAATTTCTTTGAAGACATTGAACAAACTTCATTGGGGGCTTCTATAATAGTAGGGGGGCTTAGCCTCAATATTGGGTGGAATCGTTCACTTTATTACGATTTTATGAGGTTTTGGTTGTGGGTAGCCATGACCAAGACCTTTCAAAATCCACCGACCGCCAAGCTGATTTCACCCCCTGGTGGCCGTATTTGGCAAATCCAATATGGCCGCCATCAGATATCGGCGATATCGTAACTTTTCAACCGGGTATCGTAAATACACAAGTGATACCTCTAGTTTGGGGTTTTTCTGACTGAGGAATTCATTTTTGGCATCAATTTGGTGATTTGAGCAATCCTGGAGGCCATATTGCAAAAGTTCATGATGGCCGCCTTAAAAATTGGCAAACTTACGTAACTTCGTTACTAAGCATCGCAGATTCTAATATGATACGTTCTTTTTGGGGTTTTAATGGGCAAGGAATTCATTTTTTATATATTTTCTTTGATTGGAGCACCCCTGGTGGCCCTATGGGATTCTGACAATATGTTTTTGAGTCAATGGAAATGATGCACAATTTTGCACATGTATTTGTAGGATTGAATCAAGTATTGCAGACCTCAAAACTTGCATTGAGATTTTTGAACTGAGACCCTTCTATATGGCTCTTTATCTTGAGAAGTTATTTGTCATTCAATTTGCATTGCCAGATCACTCAATTACTAGGGACAATAGGGCAAACTCTTTACTTTTTAGTTATTTGACTTCTTTCTGCTCAAAGAACAGCTTCTTTGGTCTTCGTACAATGGAGGGACCATGCAATGTCAATAAATATCAGACATATTCATTTTAGCGCACAACCTTATCCACTTGAACACCCAGATATTCATAATTTACAGCCGACTTTACGGCAGCTGTATGGGCACCGCATGGATTTCAACCTTCTTTAAACTGATGATTTAGAAGAAATCAATATGCCATCAAATAATGCCCCATGCAGTAGGACATTATGTGCGGTGGACGTCGTCCATTTGCAATTGTGTATTTCACTGATAAAAAATAAATAGTGACTGGCATTCTCCCCTCTGAAAGAGAAGTTCAATCCATGTAGACTAGCACCCCTTTCCAAACTTGGAAGTGAAAGTCCAGAGTAATGCTTGCATTAGGTTGTATTATGGAGCCCAATATGTGCAGTTTCTATTGATATAGCATTGGTGCATCCTAGCACCTTGCTCCCAGACTTGCAACAGTAGCTCAATTTCACTTGTTCTGAGATGTGATATGCAAAACAGCAGAACAATAAACTAATGTAGGCCTACAGACTTCGTACTGTATTCATAAATGCTGGGATTTGCGGTAGGGTGCTATTGAATTAGCCGGTGCTCGTGTGGACAAGATTAGGGCAAGATATCCAATTTATATTTATAACAGAAAATCCTTGATTTCTCTGAAAGGAAGGGAGGTATTTAAGGGCCCCAACCTGAATTCTGCTCAGTTAAAATAAAAGTCCACGAGGCCGAGCATCTTTCTAACTTACATGGTGACTTTCTCACTTCAACACGTAAATGATAAGATAAATGTTTATCAATAAATTAATGCTATACTCTTGATAACGAAGAACATGATTCAGATTTTTTTTTATATATCTTCAATTGTCATACAACATGGCATCAGTAATATTATGCTTGACAGTTGGACAAAAATCACTGAAGTTGAATGAGCAATTTTGAAATTCTCCTTCAGCATCAGTCAAAGTGAGTTGCATGAAAACTATCATCATATCAGTGGCTTGAAATCTGCTTTTTGCACTAGAATAATGTATGTCATTCATCCAACAACTGACAGATAAAACAACAATAGAATTACTATTCTGCTGTTTGCATTATCCAAGAAAATCACAATCATCAACACTGATTCAACAAGCCAGCCAATCTGCCATTTTCTGACATTGAGATACTCTAGATGAGATTGGCACTCTCAGAAGCATGGGCGGACTGGCCTATGTGGCAACTGGCAGTTGCTATGAGCCCATCCACTCATGGGTGTCCATTCAAGATGCCAAAAAAATAAAAATTTCAAGAAAAGAGTGAAATTTTGCTATCAGGTTCATGATTGTCCGTTGCACAAGGGACACAGCCTTTCAAGTGGCAACCCCAACCTAATTCTAACAACTTGCCAAATCAGGCCTGTAGTATTGCTTTTTCATTTTTAAATATCGCTGATGGCAGGGACCTATGGGCCCACTGACTTATTTTGCCACGGGGCCCGAAATGCCACCCTGCTCAGCAGCTTATACACATGTTAGATTTGTCAACATGTCTCCTTTTCTTGGTTACCAAGGAAGTTCCGGGCCCTTACAATCAGCATTAGGTGATTACAGTATATCCTTATTAAATGTCACCCATGGCGGACTTAAAACAAAATGCAAATGTCTACATTACTTGAAATCAAATGTTACTGCTGCATTCTTGGATTACACCATTTCAAACAACTGACAAAGTGCTTTTTAAGTGACTCCACATAATGAGCTGTCAATGAAATCTCATCACCTTCAAATGGTCAATGAGCCTGACAGAGTACCTGCTGGCTTACCTACTGCTTTTACATTTGCACCATAAGACAAATAACTATTTGTACGAACCTCCATCATTGAAGACAAATGTTTGCACATTTTTACCGCAGTTCTTGTTAATAATATTTTTTCAAAAAGCAGTGAGAATATAATTGTATCTCTAAAATGATCACCTTGTGTGACAAACGCCACAGGTTTCATTGCTGTAACACAAACACAAGCTTTGATTTTCAAAATATTTGTCAAGAGCATTGTGAACATACGATCTTTGAGGGTAAATATATTCAGTCCACAAGCTTATTGGAGTGTGTCCATTAAAAAATGTTTTGCTTCAATTATTCTTAAGAACTAGGAACTCAAATTCTGCATCCAAATGAAGGTGTTCTTTTCATATTTCATGAATGAATCCCATATTTTGTAGATTATCTCGAACACCAGTAAAAATATCACTGGACATTAATCACATAGGCCTAATGGTGCGAAATGAAGGAGGAGGCTCAACTCTTAGGGATGAAAAATTAAGAGGTTTCTGCTAAACTACTATAATACATGTAATTCTAAAAATATGCAGTATGTTCTGGTTAAACCAAAGAGAAACAGACCACCATTCTTGATATGATATCAATCAGCCATAATAGTTCTCAGCAAGTGAGCTGTATTTAATTGCTTGTAACTTAACTCAATTAAACAATTTTTTAAAGTGACAAGACCTTCATCTTGGCAAACAATTGGCAATGTTATAAAACAATTATAAAGAAATTAATAAATGACAGTGTGGCAACATTTGGTGCTTTAAACATATTGTAGGAGGTTTTACTTTTCATATGAGCTTTCTCTGATCTAAGTTATCTGACATTGTTTCTTCCAGCGTGATTGAGCGAAATGATTTAATGCCCATTGGCATCATTTCACTGACTTAAACATGTTATTAAAATCCCATATGACCATCAGGGGATAGTCCAATCAAAGAAAGAATGCAAAAAATGAATTCCTTGCCCATGATAACCCCAAAATAGAGGTATCATATGAGAATATATGACGCTTAGTAACGAAGTTACGTTAATCCGTAAATTTTATGGCGGCCATCTTGATTTTGTGCAATATGGCCACCAGGATTGCTCAAATCACCAAATTGATGCCAAAAATGAATTCCTCAGTCAGAAAAACCCCAAATTAGAGGTATCACTTATGTTTTTACGATGCCCGGTTGAAAAGTTACGAAATCGCCGAGACCCGATGGCGGCCATATTGGATTTGCCAAATACAGCCACCAGGGGGTGAAATCCGCTTGGCGGTCGGTGGATTTTGAAAGGTCTTGGTCATGGCTACCAACAACCAAAACCTCATAAAATCGTAATAAAGTGAACGATTTTGTGACTAAGCCCCCCTACTATAACCACATTATAGACTAGTAGACTCTAGACTTTAAAGAGGATTGGTTGAAAAAAACATAATTTTCAGAATTTTTGGAAAATTGATCTTTTTCAACTTTAATGGCTCATATCACCTTCAAATATCACCTTTTTGTCCAATTTTTTGGTCAATATAGTCTTTTTGGGTAAAGTTAAGGGTAGTTCACTATACATTTTGATCACCTCAGACTACTCCTTCATGGAGATTTTACAATTCCACCAAAATTTCGAACACACAATTTTGAAAAATTGCCATATTTCAAAAGATATTGCACAGTTCAAAACCATATTGCACACTGCACTGGCCCCAGATACAGGCTGACCATTGCCAAAATCACCACATTCCTATCTATTATGTAACTTGAGATCTCGATTGGCAACTGAAAACTGCTCATGCATCAATAGCCCTTTACCCGTTGGGCCAACTGTCATATCATGTGTACCAATAGATTGACAATAACTTTTTATCACAGGATTTTGACTCTCGACTCATTGTCTCAAATACTTTTTGAGTTATAAGACTTTAAAGTTTACTAATTTTCGACTTTGAACGGCTCTGTGAAAATGACAACTGTGAATACGACATCAAATGACACAATTACGTAATGACCAACTACTGACCTATCATATGAACACACTTTCATTGACCTAAAACCATTTTGAAATAATAATAAGAATAATAATAATAATAGCAAAAACAAATAGAATTTACCATAGGTAAATTCTTAATAACTGAAAACTGAAAGAATAAAAAAGGTGTTGAACAAAAAGGTTATAACATGATGGCTGAATTTGTTTCTTTTCCTCCATCTTCAGTATTCTTCACCCTCGACCTGTATATCCTCCTTTGATCCCTTCCCGGTCTCAGGAGGGTAAAAGTCTGGGATGAAGATACAGGGAAGGATACCAATTCAGCCACGATATAACCTCTGACTTCTGTACTGCAATTGCTTGAGTGATTCCCATGTTCCGGTCGAGGCTGATCAGAGTCATTTGTGACAAAGTCTACAACTGACTTTTGGAAACACGTCTATCTATCTATCTACCTGTGTGATGCGTCGATTTGACTCGCTTGAACAGCTCCTCATGCTTTATACAATGTATACATTGGAGCCAGGAGCTAGCAGCCTACCACTTACAAGCTGAATCTATCTATACGGGTTGCCAGTGAGCTCCAACATACCCCTCCTGCCCCATGTCTATTTATCTGTTTATCTAACTATCTATCTATATATCTATCTATCTATCTATCTGTATATCTATCTATCTATCTATCTATCCATCTATCTATCTCTGTCTATCTATCTATCTATATCTATCCAATCGTGTTCTTCCTTATTCCACCATCAACCCGTCTTCAGCTTGTTCGGTCTACTCCCATGTAGACAGTGCAGCAAAAGAGATGAGATAGAGCGAAGAGCCCGCAAGAGTATATAGCGGCCTGCCGTCCTGAGACTGGCGGAGAAAATTAAAAGGAAATTAGAAAGCGGCAATGTCGTCTTAGGGCGGAATAGAGATGGAGAGACGAGGGGAGCACTAACAAGGGGGACAGAGCTAATTGAAAATAGGAGGAATTGAAAATTAACCATCGATCTGAGGCAAGCAGGAAGCGTGCTGGGACGAGGTTCATTAGCGCCGCGAATGAGTATTCAAGCCAAGGGCATGGGGGATGAGAAGAGATGGGAAGGGGGGGGGGATATGTTGGCCAACCACTGGAGCTCACTGGCAACCAGTATATAGATAGCTTCAGCTTGTAGTGGTGCTGGCTCCAATATATAAAGCATGAGGAGCTGTTCAAACGTTGCTTCACAAAGGCTCTTGAACAGTTCGGAAATGATTATGTAACACCATGCAAAGCAACATGTGCATACATTTTGTTTACTCCATGTAATACTCCTGGACAGTGATTGATTTTGTTATATTATCACAACTCACTTGAACTCGGTGCGTTATCGGACAAAGACAGGGAAATATATCAAAATTCATCTTTTTGAATGGCTGAACAAGTGAACCTGCATGGTATCCTTCCTTGAAAATGTGGTATCCTTCTGTGGTTCTGTGACAGTTCAGAAATTTGGTGATATCTGACCAAAAAAAAAAAATCAACAGGGCGGCATGACCTCATATGCGTGGGATTGGATTTTCAGTAATCAATCATTTCCACAACATAAGAAGAGAAATTCCATCTAACTATTGGTGTGTTCAGGTATAATTCTGTTACAGGCAAATAAAATATAATTGATCTTACAGCGAAACACTTTGATATCGAATTAAAGTGGACTGTGGCACTGTGAAAATGGCACTTCGTGCGTCATCATGCTGATGATTTGTCATGATCAAACCCAATACTTTCAATGTTAATTTGATTGAAGGAGACTTATCCTACTTGTTGGTGACAGCCAAACGAAAGGATTATGCATCTGATTTTCACTCTAAAATTTGTTATGAGAAGTCAAATGGCTTACTCTTGATCATGACTAATCAAACAGCCTCTATGTTTCCCACGTTGAAAGTAGAGAAGATGACACTTCATCGGCTATCATGAGTCACGAAGTGCCATTTTCACAGTGCCACAGTCCAATTTAATTCTATATCAAAGTGTTTTGCTGTAAAGGGGATAGGTCACATTAACTTCTTGATAATATTTATAATAGGTTGTGGCAACATATATATTAGTTGACTTCTGATTGCTGATTTTATTGTGTATGCCTCTATTACATGATTATAATACTATCATTTACAATGTGCATGTAAAAAGTGTTATGAACAGGTTGTTTGAACATGGCAAATGTGCAGTGTGATAAATTTTATTGGTGTGATGTGATAAACTCGAGTGGTGATCATTTACAACTAGTTTATCACAATACATTTTTCAATTGGTTTTCACCTCTGTCAGTTGACGAGAACTGATTCGATTTTAAGAACACATCTAACTTCATAAAACGGATTATGTGACTGAAATTTCAATTGATGACAAAATACTAACACCGTAATTTGAGGCCTATAAATTATTTGAGATTTTGAAACACATGTTGAAGACATGTTGAACAGATAATTAAATGAACAAGCAATTTGTAACAGATACATCCTCAAATTGCACTTCTAAATCAAACAACCCTGCTAAGAAACACCCCCACCAGAAATTATCTTTTTAAAGACTGCAAAGAAAGAATTTATCTACTTCACCAAACATAGGCAAGAAATCAGAAATCATCTATTTAAATAAAACTCCAAACCCCCCTCCCCTAGAGATGTAATGGTAGTCCCTTAGGCCTATAATGCTTTTGTTACCTTTACTCTGCTCTTGGCTTAATTCAAGTGCATCTGCTGCAGAGTACAATTATCGTTACACCTCAATCAATACCCTCCTGTACCCTTGTTGTCACTTAATTGATTGTGACAACGATTAGGGCTAGTTAAACAGTTACTGGACTTAACAATGTTTGGCTTTCCAGAGGTCATGTTTTGAGTGACCTTTTCTGGTGGTAGTGTTTGGACAAAGTCTTTGTTTCTCATCAATGACACAAGACCACACAACGTAATCACATTTGGGAATTCAGCAGGTCACATGACTGCAAAGATCACATGACCAACACATGGACATCACGTGTTCATTGATCACTTTAATTAATCTCCCACAAGGCCATGAAAGGCCTTTATAAGAGCATAAATGGAACTGTCAAAACCTGGTTAAAGGAGAAGAAATATACTTCCTCCAAAATTAGGTTGACGTTGATTCCGTATCAAATGGGCTGAAAACCTTGGTGATCTGATTATCACATCAATTGTTAAGCTGTTTTAAAATATCCATGCAATTGCTAGAAACATTTTTGTTGTTTGAATTTATACATGTCCTCCGAAGATCCTTAGCTGGGGCGGTCAACAAAAGGATAATCTTTTCTACGCTCTTTCCCCAGAATCTAGATTTATTCGAGAACCAATTTTAACCCACAACAATCAATATTTAAATTTACTGTATTGCCATATATATGTACAGTACCTATAAGCCATTCAGACTGAGCTTCATCTTCTACAGTAGAGTTTCTTTGACATGATCAGAGGCAGTGACTAAGCACTACATTCTGGAGTTACGTCCTGATAATTAAAACTTTTATTTTTAAAAAGTATTGTGAAGCTCCAGTAACAACATTTCATCTAACCTCCTATTAGAAATAACACTGCCATTTTACAGTTTCTGGCCTGCCCTGCAGCCGGCAGGAAGAAAGTCAACAATGTCAGGCAGGAAACAATGTTTAAGCTAATTGATCGAGGGTAGCCACACAAAAGGGTGCAGAAAAGGGCTATTAGCATTCACCCCATCATGTAGTAGGGCTCAGGGCTGGGAAGTCAACCCATGTTCATGTTGATGCAGGTAAATGGCAAAACATTAATATATGCAAGAAAATGGCCTCGCCCTGTCCAGCTACATCAGCCTATAGTTATTTACTGTTGGCTTGTGTGATGGTTGCATTGAACGTATAAATTCCTTCTTTTTTTTTTAATAATATGATCTTGATCAAACTCTGCTCGTATTTAGCATTAACAGGCAATCAGAAGAAGGAGATGAACCCCATTTGTAATACCATTAATTTGTTATGAACATTTCAACTTTAGGCAAATGATAATGTTTCACATGAATTTGAAATTTTTAGTGCCAAAGTACAATGTCATACGTCGGTACCCCAGAGAATCTAAGAGTGTGGACTATATTATAGATACTTCATGAATGACCTGCAGTAATGGCAATTTGAAACAATCCCAGTCAACAACAATTAAGAACTCTTGATTAGAATGGATCATCAGTGAAATGGCGGTGTGAAGTACTGTCACCAACATTAGCACCGTTGCCATTGCACTTTCGGAAGAGCACCAGAGAGCAGTCACATGAGTGCCAATTACTGGCCAGGCACTGCAAGGTCATAACACTAGGAGTGGGAAATCACCGGGCCAGGCAAGAGGACCTGTTGAAGGTCACACCAAGCACATTTCCCAAAGGTCAAGGTCAATCACGGGGTCATGACCTCCAAATTGGAAGGATCCAAAGTGTGTTTACATTAATGCATAATGAGAATGTATGGTGGCGAGTGCAAGTATGCCACTGGACAGTATACGTTGCACTGTGCTGCTTTTGGTACAGAAGGACCTACATGTATGCAGAAACATGCTAGAGTCTATAGAGATGTGGCCATGTGGGGCAGGGATGGGCAACTTCAAGTGATACTTGTTCTAGTAATACATATGAAAATCAAAACAAAGTATGTAATTTTGATGTAAAAAAGTTGTCAGCAGAAAAAGGATTTGTAATGGCCTGTCTGAATGTACGTGGTTTATTGAGTAAATATGATCAAATTGTAAAACTGCTTAATGACAGTAATCTTGATGTTTTTGGAATGTGTGAAACTTTCCTAGATGACAATGTTGAGTATAATGAGATTGCTATTCACGGTTATAATGTTGTTAACAAACATAGAAACAGACATGGAGGTGGAGTTTTGTTGTATGTTAAGGAATGTGTGAAATTTGAGGTTATTGACCTGAATGTTTGTCAAAATGTTGAAAGTTTGTGGATCAAAGTAAAATGTAATTCTGAGAGTATTGTTATAGGTGTAATGTATAGACCACCATCCGCAAATTTTGCTTATTATAATTCTATGTTAGACCAACTTGACTTTATACATGCTCACTATGACAAAGTGATTGTTATGGGAGATCTCAATTTTAACTATAGATTTGATTGTGAACTAAGATCCAATGCAGTTTTTCATATTGAATCTATGTACAGCATGAAACAATTGGTTGAACAACCTACTCGAGTAACTTTATCTACTTCTACTCTTTTAGATGTAATATTAAGTAATGTGCCTGAGGGCCATACTAAGACTGGTGTATGTAATATTAATATCAGTGATCATTACATGGTTTATACGGTCTTGAAGTACAAAACTGTTAAGTCTAATCATAATGAAGTAAGGTTTAGAAATTATAAATCTTTTGATGTTAATACATTTATAAATGACTTACGGTCATGTAGAAATATTACTGATGTTGAATGGTCAGATGAAATGTTAAATAGCAAATGGAATAGTTTTAAGAGTAGTTTCATTTCTATCTGTGATAAACATGCTCCTTTGGTTACACGGAGACTGAAACAAAGAAATAATCCTTGGGTTACAAATGAAGTTGTTAAGTTGATGTATGAACGTGATTATGTAAAAAAACAAGCTCTTTGTTTTTTTACATAATCACGTTCACACGTCCTGAACTTTACAATTAAGAAAGAACAATGGTATCTCATAGTCACATACAAAAATCCAAGAGCATCAAGCAGTGTTTTTGTTGAATTGTTGTCAAGTACATACCAAAGCCTATTTAGGAATGGAACTGTAAAAGAGGTTATCTTATTAGGCGATGTGAATATCAACATGATGGAAGAATCAAATGTAATTTCAAATGATCTTTGTGACATTTATGGACTGACGAACCTCATAAGTGAGCCAACCTGCTATAAGTCAATTAAGGGTACATTATTAGACCCTGTCATTGTTGTTAATTGTCACAGGTTTCAGAAATCTATAAATGTACAATGTGGCTACAGTGATTGGCATAACTTGACTGGTTGCATTACTAAACTGCGAGTGCCAACAACGAAACCAAAAACAGTGAAATACAGGTCTTATAAAAAGTTTGACGAAACAAAGTTTGTAAATGAAATGTCAAATGTACCTTTTCAAGTGAGTGAAATATTCGATGATGTCAGTGATAAACATTGGTGTGCCACCAAGCTGTATGTTGATGTTTTGAATGATCATGCACCAGAAAAGAAGAGAGTGATCAAAGGAGCCCAAGTGCCATATATGAACTCAAATTTGCGTAAACAAATGTACAAGAGATCCATGGCCAGAAATAAGTATCTGAAGGACAGAAGTCAACAAACCTGGAAGACTTACACGGAGGAGAGGAATAAAGCCACCAGTATGAGAAGACAAGCAATCAGGACATACTTCGTTCAAAAGTGCTCCGATATGTCTCGACCGAATGAGTTTTGGGAATGTGTGAAGCCCTTCTTGACAGATAGGACGAAAAGAACAGACAATATAATGCTCAATGAAGATGGCAACGTGGTGACAGAGTCTGCAGAGATATGTGAAATCTTCAACCAGTTCTTTGCAGTTGTTGCTAGCGAAATTGGGCAAGATGACACCATCGATGTTGATGAACCTAACTGGCTGGAAAATGTGTTAACCAGACACCAAAGTCATCCAAGTATTGTTGCTATCAAGGAGAATTACACCAGCGACTATGAGTTCAACTTTAGGACAGTATCGAGAAGCAAGATGTTGGAGTACCTCAAGCGTACCAACCCCAAGAAAGCAACAGGGTTTGACAGCATACCTCCTAGAACCGTGAATATTGCACAGGATGAAATATCCAGCACACTGGCAAGTATCTTCAACGCCAGTATAAACTCCCGGACGTTCCCAGAGGATATGAAATGTGCAGAGATAACACCCGTGCATAAGAAAGACAATGACATGGATAAGTCCAATTACAGACCAGTCAGCATCCTCACCACCTTTAGCAAGACGTTTGAGACAATCATCGCTGATCAGCTAGTTGAATACTTTAACGAATTATTCAATGAACTGATGTGTGCCTACCGCAAGAAATACAGCACGTGCCACACCCTGATCAAGTTGGTTGAGTCATGGAAGCGGGCCCTCGATGACAAGCAGAGTGTGGGAGCACTACTGATGGACCTTTCAAAGGCTTTTGACTGTGTCCCACATGGCCTTCTCATCTGCAAACTAAGGTCTTATGGTCTAAGTGAAGACGCTTGCAAGTTAATGGGAAGTTATCTTAGCAGAAGAAAGCAGCGAGTCAGGATAGAGGCCAACAGGAGTGAATGGAGCTATGTGACCAAGGGAATCCCTCAAGGATCTTGCCTGGGCCCAATAATATTTAACATCTTTATGAACGACATCTTCCATTTTATTGAACAGTGTGAACTAGCGAACTACGCTGATGACAACACGTTAAGTGCAACAGCAGCCAGCTTCCAGCTCATCACAGCTGCCTTAACACATGATGCCGGCAAAGCCATAGAATGGTTCTCCTCCAACTACATGAAGGCCAACCCGAAAAAGTTTCAGATGATATACATGACACCCCTGACTCACACGGAAAATGTGCCCGAGATAACTGTGATAAATGACGTCCAAATTCCAACTCAAACGGAAGTCAAACTCCTCGGAATCACCATCGATAACAAGCTAACGTTTGATCAGCACATCGATATCATCTGCAGGAAGGCTTCAAAACAACTTAACGTACTTCGGAGATTCAAAGGGACCTTTCAACTGAAGGAGCTGAAGGCAGTCTACAAAGCATTCATCATGTCGAACTTTAACTACTGCCCGATAGTCTGGCATTTTTGCAGCACGAGAAGTATCAGAAAGATGGAGAAGATCCAGGAGAGAGCCGTTCGACTGATGTTTGATGATGTGATTACTCCCTACTCCACACTGCTTGACAGGCATGGACTCAAGACTCTACATGTGCAAAGACTCCGAGCAATAGCTATTGAGGTATTTAAGAGCCTGCATGACCTAAATCCACCTTTCATGAAGGAGCTATTCCTAGTCAAGACTCTAAATCATGATCTCAGAGACTCCAACAAATTGCTCCAGCCCAGGTTCAAAACAATACGCTATGGAAGGAACTCACTCACTTACTACGGTACTCACCTGTGGAATCTGCTGCCAAGTGAAATGAAGACGATCTGTGATATTGACTCTTTTAAGCTCATGCTACAGCCGTGGGAAGGCCCTAAATGCTCTTGCAGTCTCTGCAGTTTCCAAGTGTGATCTCTATGTACTCCCTGTGATTTTATCAAGTATTTATTTTATGTTCCCTGCTATGTCTTATGAAAATTGATTTTACCAATGACTTTATGAATTTTATTATTTCTGTTGTATATACTTGTTGTTATTTTATCGACTAATAGCCGCAGGCTAATGTTATTGTTTTATTTTGTCGATGTAAAATAAAATTTTATCCTTATCCTTTATCCTTATCTTTTGAGTAATGACTATCATTTATGGAATGAATACAAGATTTTAAGAAACAAAGTAACATATTTGTTAAAAGACAATAAGAAAAAATATGCGTGTGAAAAAATAGATGAAAGTTCTGGTAATTCCTCTAAAATGTGGAAAGTTTTAAAAAATTTGACTTCTAAAGATATAAGAAAGCCGACACCATCAAACCTAAGTGCTCGTGAATTTAATGATTTTTTTAGCTCAATTGGAGAAAGCACTGTGTCTAATATAAGAAGTAATATGACTAATGAAAATTTTTATTGGAAATGCCAAAAATCTATATATCAATTTGAATTTCACGAAACTTCTATTGAAAATGTTAAAAAAACACTCAAGAGCATAGGTAATAATAGTGCAATGGATGTTCTTGAATTTGACGGAAAGTTACTTTGTTTGTCTAGTGATGTCATATCACCTATCATTTGTAAATTTATTAATGTTTCTATTAATTCAAAATGTGTCTTAGATGATTGGAAAATGTCAGGGGTAACGCCGGTGTATAAAGGCAAATGTGAAATGGATGAATTGGGTAATTATAGACCTATAAGTGTTATAAGTCACATAGCAAAGGTTCTAGAAAAAGTAGTACAAAAACAAGTAATGGATTATTTGGATAATTATCACTTAATTACGAAAGACCAATCTGCTTACTTAAAGAGACACAATACCCAAACATCCTTACATAGAGTTATTGATGATTTATTATGGAATGTTAATGATGGATTAATTACTGGCATATGTTCATTAGATATAAAGAAATGTTTCGATACAATTAATCATGAAATTCTGTTAAAGAAATTAGAAATGTATGGTTTTACAGATAATGTATTACAATGGTTTACATCCTACCTTACATGCAGGGGAAACAAAGTGTATTGTAGAAATGAATATTCTGATATTAAAAATACTAACATAGGAGTCCCACAAGGATCAGTACTTGGGCCTACATTGTTTCTACTATATGTTAATGATATAAATAATTATCTTGATACTGCAATGTGTAATCTGTATGCTGATGATGTCTTAATATATTGTAGTGGTGAAAGTGTAGCTGAAGTAAATGATAAATTACAAAATTCTCTCTATTGTATAAAAGAATGGTATGACAGAAATTTACTTGTTGTTAATGCGTCTAAATCAAGTACTATGTTAGTTACCACTCGGCAGAGAGAAGCTATATTGTTTGATGACATGCAATTATTTCTAGGAGAAGACAAATTACAGGATGTTGAATATTGTGATTATCTTGGTGTTAAAATTGATAGAAATCTAAATTGGAATAAATATATTAATGCTTTATGTCAACAACTATGTTCAAAAGTTTGGGTTTTATCAAGATTACGAAAGTTCTTACCCTATGAATCCCTTGTACAAATTTATAAAAGTTATGTTCAGCCTAAAATTGACTATGCAATTACGGTATGGGGCTACACCAGTGAAAGTAATATGGGTAAGATTCAAAGAATGCAGAACAGAGCAGTAAGAGCTATTTATAATAATTATGACTATGTTAATGTAAGAGGGGTTGAACTTGTAGCAAAAATGAGAGTTATGAATGTTAAACAAAGGAGAGATTACTTCATGTCACTTTTAGTGTTTAAATGTATCCATGGCTTGGCACCTGAGTATTTGTCAAATGAGATTGTTATGGCTATTGAAGTGTCACATAGAGTAACAAGGAATGTAAATGAAAATGATCTATACCTACCATATGTTAATATTGAATGTACGAAAAATGCTTTTTCTTATAGAGGTCCTGTAGTATGGAATAGTTTAGCTGATGAGCTCAAGGAGTGCACAAATATTAATGATTTTAAATCAAAGGCCAAAATGTATTTTTTGAATGTTTGATTGTTTTTATTCTAATGTATGGTAATACTATAATTGTTATTTTTGTATTGATTTTACTGTTGTACATTGTTTTTACAGGGCCAGATTGAAAAACAGTTTATCGCTGAATCTGCCACCCTGCCTAAATATATTCTAAATAAAAAAAAAAAAAATGAGTACATCCAAATGTACTCGAGTAGGCTACTAGTACAAGTACTTGACAAGTCATGAGTACAAGTACAAGTACAGCAAAATACAAATGTACTCAAGTACAAGTACAAGTACATTCTACGAGTGCAAGTTAGTACAAGTACTGAGTACTGTTTTGAAAGTCGGCCAAAAACCAATGTAAATCAAAATAGATTATTAATCTATCAAATGTGATCTACATGCAAAGTATTGAAAGAATAGCAGCATTATCTCAACCCTGTTGTAAACTATCCTTCATTATTCATCTGTATTAGAGTCTAATCCAGATCAGAACCATGTTTATTGGATGATGTACTCATGATGAACTTGTAATGTACTCATGAATATGAGTACTTTTCCAATGTACTCAAGTACAAGTACAGTACTCGTAAAAGCCAAGAGTACTGAGTACTTATGAGTACGTGGATTTATGTATACTCGAGTACACGAGTGATTAGGCACTCGTGCCCATCCCTGCTATAGGCCTAATGTAGCCGTTGTGTGTAGTACTACGAAAAAGCGAGAAGAAATTAAGGTTAAATAATATTGGAAGATTGCATTGACACGTTTTTAACTTGTCAGATTGAGTTAAATGGCCTCTCAAAATGATTCTTATAGAATAAGAAAAGTGCATTTAATAGCTTTCCTGGGCTCGAAGTCCCCAAAATCATGATCTGTACTCCCAAGGACTGTTCTCGACATGTATCTGTTCTGACACATTTTAGACTGAATCATACATTTGGGCAAAGCACAAACTGACTTGTTGTAAGCACCATAGAAGTGTATAGTTCTGTGGTAAGCACAATTGTAACTTAAACCAGGTTTGCATATAAACGTACTGTGCTCTGAAAGAACCCATGCTCCAAAATCAATTTCAGCTCTCATTGAAAAATGCAAGAGAGCTCGAGAGGAAGGCGGTGGGCCCAGATCCATTTTACACCAATTAAGAATTCAATGAAGGTGTTCAAGGCAGGGGAAGTCCTTGTTATTCTGGCTGACATAGATGTATAGGATGTCCCTTCTGCAATTTCATCTGTTGCTTCTTTTCTTTGTCACCAGGGGCCGCCTTAAATGGCACAGCTCTTTCGTAATGGAGGTAGGATCCGGTGGTCACGTGAGCAATCGTGTCTTGTCGTTAAGGACGCTGCAGGCAACGGCCGATAGGAGCCGCTAATCGAATACTCCCTTCTTTCTTTGCCTTCTTTGTCGATGTTGTCGTCTGCTCTCAAATCTCATCCAACAGCCAGGCGCCCAGTGCTTTCATTTACTCAAGGAACAAACCAAAATTATAGCAAACACTGTCTGCATTTGCATTTAGATGCTGCAACAGGATAAATGTATAAGCTTTCAGGGGGGTATTTGCGTTGAGGCAAGTGTGCCTCTTTGCCCGCCACAGAGCAAGCAGTGCCCCCATGCTGGGCCCCCAGCAACATGTAGTAACGATTTTCCTGTTTGACTTGGCCTGGTTTCTCGATGGTCTGCGTCCCAAATTACATTAGCGCATTAAAAGCCCGTTAAAGTTTAATCAAACTCTTGAAGTAATTTGTGGACATTTTCAAGCAGCTCACGTATGCCACCTAGCAGAGTGTGGATGCAAATTGGGGAGCAGGGAGGGGGCATGTTTAAATTTGATAATGCAATTCCATGGATGGTTAAGGAGCAGGGGGGGTGAAAAGATTTGGAGGCTGATGAAGGGAGGATACAGGGCTGAGAGGAAAGAAGGGGGGTTAAAGAACTGGTGTAACTTTTCCAGGTGTGACAACGATTAAACAAAACGTGGTTGGCTCAGCAGGCTTGTTGTGTGAAGGTGAATCTCGGTCCTTTTAATTAACCAGCAGGCACTGCAGACAGGGGGCTGGGCGCACGTCTTTTCATCGACTGGAGGGATGCTCTATCAATTTGCTCTTGCAATTTTAATGGGCCAAATGCACTTGTCAAGATTGCCATGTATTTTGATCCGCGTTTTGTCTGCCCAGCTTCTCTTTGTCGACGAAAATCATTACACAAAACTACTCAGTCTATGTGATTGAAAACAAAGGGAGAATACCAGTCGATGGCATGCAGCTGAAATGTCCACTGCTGTTGTCCTGGTGGAGAATAGGTGTAACCCAAGGAGGCCATTATTCTTCATCTATCAGCCTCTGTAGACAAAGCACCACGGCTGTATTCTGCCTGTTCCATATACTGGAAACGGAGAAGAAGCTTAAAAGCTTAAAAGAAGACAGGCCTGAGAACATAAAAAACGTCACCTTGCATTATATGTTATAACAGGTTCTATGGACTCAGAGCCTCAGTCCTGTTAATTTAAAGTTGATCAGAGAAACCATCCAAGAAGACCCTACAGTTACTTGATAGATTTTAAAAGTCATTTGTCGTTGTGAGCTTCATACCTGGTCAATTTTAAATACCAACAATAGCAAACATTTGATTAAAGAGCTTGTATTGAATTGAATTATCATAAAATGTTTATTTTTAACATACATTCATATTCATGTAGTTAATTCTACACAGTTTCCACAGTCATTATTATCCGATATTTATAATATATTTATATTATATAGGCCTACATAAAGTTAAGCCATGTAGTTAACTCCCAAAATCAATATTTAAAGTTTGTGTTCCATTGCTCTAAGCGGCGGTTCATATGCATACAATAGCTGAATGTGTGGCCCACAAATTCGCAACTCAAGCACTAGACCAAAAAACCCCTATTACTCGAATCGCAACTGTGCTCTCCAAAGAGCACCGATTGCAAATTTGTTCTATCGGTCCAAAGATAGTCTTTCAGTAACTGTAGTACATGTATGTGTACCAAATTGTATAACCAGTGATCCCTGCCATGTAGCAAAGTTATATATATATTCTAACTAATAATATGTGTGATAATTGCCAATTGGTAAGAAGGAAGCTGACGGAGAGGTCATTAGTCTTGTTCGTCTGAATCCATGTTTCAGGCATAGGCTACATACAGTATAAGAGCTAGTATAAGTAAGTGAGGCTGGCAAAATCTGCACATATACTTTTAAAATCCATTACATGTTAGGCCTACTTATCAATTGTTCAAAGAGTTCCCAGGAACCCTCATAGTGACTTTGTTTCCGTCATTTGGCTCGATGTTAAAATTGCTCACAAATTATGTCAGCTACTTGGCCCACACAACTTGAAACAAGGTTGCAAATACTTTGTGACTGGAAGTCAGAGGAGCCATGGCTTGCAAGGGCCAAGTGGTAGTGGCTTGGTTGGAAAGCAAAAGGCTTTCTGCCCTCCACCAGGGGCGCCACTGACAAGGATCTATTTTGGTGCTGATAATGGGCCTTAGGAAGACTTTCCTTCATGGGGCAAGGCCGACTCAGGGCGGGGTAAATATAGAACCCAGAAATACCCCATATTATGGTATAAGTGGTTTCCAAGGCAACAGATTCTCCCCATCAGAGAGTTGGAAAGCAATTGCCCTCCTATCTCACATCCAATCACTGTTCCGGTTTTTGCCATTTCATTTGGGGAAGGCTCATGGGTGGGTTCAATTTGCCATCCTAAATAAATAGGAAAAGGCACAAATTTGGATGAAAAAACGGTTTATTGGCAATCACAAGTTTCAACGAGATGATAAATACCCCGGAATTCGGCTGTGATGGGCCTGGACTTGGCCGGAGTTTGCCAACGATCTCCGCCCCTCTTCATTAAGTAGCCGCAATGGCGTGGACCCACTGCTGACATTTGCCCATTAAATTTCATTGGCCCTCATTTTCTGGCTAAGCGTTTTCCGTCACCTATGTCGATCACCAATTAAATTTACGTCGAAGACGAGATCTCGCGGCGCTCTGCCAGAACTACTTGTCCATTCGGTGCTTTGGCCGGGATTATCGCTGGCTCGTTTATCTAAATTAGAGGGAAGATTCTACGCCCCAGATTCCGATGTTTTCTGATTGAAATTCCCCCAAATCACGGCCTGGCTTCAGACTGAATCTGCCGCGGCTGCCATGAAAAATGCCCAATTGGCGCTTCTCGCAGCCACGGGATTACGGTCATGTGATGACGAGATTGAAGAATAAGTGAGTGTTTCGGGAAGGATTACTGGCGGTAATTTCACTGGCAGACGACCCGCGACTGTTGTCATCAAATAATTAGCCCTAAGGCCGGCCATTTTGATAGAGGAGCGTCCTGGGGGAGGCAGGGGGGCTCCGGGTGTGAAGACTGAGCCTCAAAGTGCTGGAATTAATTACTCTGGCTTCAGTTGACAAAAGCACCGAGATTAGCTATTGTGCCTGGCCGTCAAAGAGGCCTATGGGGAGGCATATGGCTATCAGCCTAGAGGGATCTAGGATTACAGTGTTTTAATTGAGAGATAATAACAATGCAAACAATCTGGCCATGTCAGTTCACTCCTTTTGTGTTGAACATTGTCATTGGCTCTTTGCAAACCCTCTTTAAGCTTATAAGCCGCTCATCACTGAGTTAGAAGTCATCTCAGTATTCAGTAGGCCTACATGCCAAAAATTCTGCTTACAATTTAACGATTTTGACAAAATCACAACAAGAGCAGGTATACTGCCTCCATATCCCCCATGCCCTACACATTTATCTATACCCACCAGAATTCCAATTTAGTTATGCCAAATATTTCCACCAGGGCCACAATTGTGCATACATGTAAGGATGTGGAGACACCTGGGGGTGGAGTTTGCTTTTAAAAATAACATGGCTGCAGACCAAAAGCACAGCAAAAAGTATTTGGGATGTGGAAATGGTTATGATATTTATTGATTTATGGTCAGATTTGACAAGTTTAGGGGGGTCTTTGAATGTTGGGAAAGGATGAGCATTGTGCATGGTGTGGTGTTTGAGATATTTGATGGATGCCATGCATGGATACTAAAAGTACAATCCCCCATAGCATAGCATGGGGGATAATTAGTTACAACTTTGTCCATGTGACTATATGCCCGGTATATGTGTGGAAGGTTCAGTCCTGTAATTATAGCTACTATCATTACGCCGCCTGTGACGCTAATGACGTGACTTTCAACGCTAATGACGTATCTTTTGACGTTGATGACGTCACACATTGCGCATGACGTAGTCCTCGGCTAGATATCATGTGACTGGATGTTCTTCTCTTGAATATTTATGCAGACTGAGATTCAGTGAGAGGGGATGGGGACATGCATGCATTTCACGAGTGATCGGTCAGCTGGCTCCAGGACATCTGTGCATGTGCAGTCTGCCTATAGGTAGGCCTACATGCTATTTGAATCTTTAGTAGACCCATTATTTTGTTGAAAACTTTAACAAGATTCAAGACAAACTGTTAATTATATATAAAGACACAATTGCAATTGAATTGATTAACAACAATTAATTAAAAACATAAACAAGTAATAGGCCTATTTTACGCCAATAAACTGATGGGTCTATATCTTTGCAAGCTGTAGGCCTATAAGTCTAGGCTATTATAATGGTTACTAGCTGTTCACCCGTTAGGGTTTCCTGCTTTTCAAAAATGCACCGAGACGCAGGTTCTTCCCAGGTTCGAGTGATGTGAAGGCAGCTGTTATTTGCAGGTTCCAGTCAGCGTTCAATTAGATGAAGTAATGTGGATTGTTTGGAACTATTACAACGGGTTCTACAGCACTACAAATACTGAGAGAGTGGAGTTGTTGGAAAATAAGAAGTTTTCGAAATGCATGATGCAACTTAATTTGTGGAAGCTGGGTAGCTATATTGGACATAGAAGTTGAATGAGTGTGACAAAAGATGCGGAATTTAGTGGCCTGCAATATGATATATGCATTACTGGCCTTGATGTGGCAAAGAAATATATAGCTTCCAGATTTGTATGTGGAAAAATGGTTTTAGTGAATTCCCAATAGGTAACTGGGTAGTTATATTGGCCATAGAAGGTCAGTCAGCGTATCGAAAGATGCGGAATTGAATGGCCTATAATATTAAATGCATTACAGCCCTTGCTGTGGCAGATAAATATACAGGTGGGATATATTCAAGGGGAAAAACGTGTTTTTTGGCCAAATTCCCAAGATAAATCTGTGTTATAACTATGGAAATAATGAATGTTGATAGGTAAAACTTATCGGGAACTTCAGATGAATTGACTGGCTTAGGAGTGTAATTAAAGGTCTTATGGGTTGAGAGAAAAAAGCCTTATGAGTGAGATGAGATACCTGGTATGAGTATTATTATGATTAGATATTCGCACATGCGTAACATTTAATGACATATGCCTATGTTAGTACCAAAGGCTTCTTTATTTTACAGCCAGCTATGAAATTCGAATGAATTACAGGCTTGATCTACAACAAGTATGAAGGCTAGGCCTACTATAGTATTGCAAAATTCAAGAACCCAAAGGCATAAGCCTTATAGGCCTAATCATATTCGCATATTTTTATAAAGGATATTTTGAAGTTCAGACAAAGGCTCAATTGTGTTTTTGGAAAAAGCTTTCATCAGCCGCATGAATGACCCATCGGCTTGTACCCTCCACAGTCCTATGTACACGCACTCTAAACACAGGGTAGTCACCATGACAACTCTAGAGTAGTAATACCCTGGTGCCTAAACCGACAACTCCTTGAGTCAGAATTACTAAAGGGTAGTCAATGTGACATTACTTTGGATTAGTAAGATGTACAACTTCGTAGTCAAGGCTATGAGCTGGTGATCAAATTGACTACCTTACAGGTGCATGCAATGTCTCTATAGTTGTCATTGTTACTAGGTGTAATTGGTCATAATCACTACCTTATTGATAAAATTTACCTTCACATAGTCATGCCTGACTACTTTTTGAGTCAATCTGACAACACTGTAGTCATGTCACCTGCTAAATTCATCACGGAACGGACTAAAGGATAGTAATTTTTATTACACCTGATAGTTAGCTTGACTATTTTCTTAGTAAGCATGATGCATGAATTAGTAATCCTGACCTGGCAACTGGTCTTCAGGACCACACAGACTAGTAATTCTAACCGGGTAGCTGGTCTTTAGGACAACACAGGCTAGTAATTTTGACCAGGTAAACTAGTCTTTAGGACAATGTAACTGGGTAATTTTGACCAGGTGATTTGTCTTCAGGACAACACAGACTAGTAATTCTGACCAGGTAACTGGTCTATAGGACAATACAGACTAGTAATTCTGACCAGGCAACTGGTCTATAGGACAACATAGGCTAGTGATTTTGACCAGGTATCTGGTATTTTGGACCACACAGGCGGGTCAATGTATTGCTTTATATAAAGTTGCCCCTGCCCTGCCCTACCCCGCCCTTCAGAACCTCAGAACTTTGTATTTCACCTAAGAAAATTTTGCCCACTCTAAAAAGAAGAGAGCCTTGAAACAGAAGTATGCAAAACGAAATTAATAGAAACAGTTTATTTCATCATTCACAACTATTTAATGACATGAAAGTAAATTGTAGCTATATTATAGGTCTCATTTTTTCAATCATACAATCATAATTTGTTAATAAATACTATATAAATTTATTATCAAGCAATTACATATTGTGTATGTCATCTTTCACTAAAAGATGTCAATCAGCATAAATACAGAGAATATTAACATAATATAGCAATAAAATACACTAAACTTTGAAATTTTGAACGCAACAGAAGATGTCAGGTTTCTTTAAAATACTTCATTTCACTTGTATGAAATTACTGTTAAGTTGAATCATAACCGCGAAAACATATATAAATCTACTAAATTTCATAAAGCTAGAAGATAATTTTGTTGAAACAACTTTTCATAGAGTACCATAATGTGGATTATGTGGTATATCAACCCAGATACCTAAAGCTAAGTAAGTAATGAATAAAAGTTGTGTTAAAAAGGAAGTATTTTTTAAAGAAACCTCACTTTCTCTATTCATGCTGTATTAAAACTTTAGGAGGGTAGGATATCCAAACAAACAATCAAATGGCAACCAGTGAACAGTTGATATTATGTAAACACAGTTTGCATAAAAGATATCAAACACACAATCAAGTGGAAAATACTTGCCAATTAAAAGCATCAACAAAAAACCGAAGGGAAGGCCATGGAAAAGAATTGCTCCCCACCTTTTACTATCATCCAAGTTGAGGTGAGACACAAAAGCTTCAACACATTTGATGAACATTATATTGCTGCCTTCAGTTCCTCACAGTTGGGCGCATCCATTTGAAAGTCATTTTCTTAATGATACTTTATAAATGTTTTCATCATGCTGGGTTAATTTTTAAAGATAGAGGAGACGCCACAGCCATTTAGAATTCAGAAAATCCTGATAATCCTGCATGGTCATTGTCCATTAAGTCGGTTTGACTGGTATTCCCTTGAATAAATAAGCTGATATACTCTTGTACATGGGAGTATACTGAGAATTCAATCAGGGATCTGCAATACAACAAGAAGTGACACTTTGATAAAATCATGAAAAAATGGAAATTAACAGACAAAAATGACATTTTTAAGAATTGGATCAAGATACAGGATGAAATAAACCATTGATGTCATTAGCTATTTTCACAAAGGCAATTATCAAATCAGTCAAAACACCAAAAAATAATTTATATTTCTTTACCTCTTTATGTTTTAAAGAAGCTGGCATTCAGTGGTGGATTGAGCGAGACAGGGTTGTCTAGGGGGTCGGCCATCCTTTCGGCATTCCTTGGGCCAGAGTGAGCATCGTATCTGCATTTGCGGGCTGGACCCACGTTACGCCCTTCTTTCTTCCAAAAGTTATTTCCATCTCAGTGGTCGGGGGAGGGGGCAGGGTTAGCCCCCCCCCTGGATCCACCACTGGTGTTTGTCATGCTTCATAACTCATAAGACATATCTGGCATCTAGTATGCTGGTAATCTGAAAGAGAAAGACAAATTTATGTTGAATGATTGACTTGTTAAGTTAATAACTCCCAAACTAAACTTGTAAAAATTGGGGTGAAAAAAACAACAACAACATACAAGTCATGTATTATAGAATAGAATAGAATAGAATAGAACAGAATAGAATAGAATAGAATAGAATATACTTTTATTTGTCCATTCATTATGACATAAACAGAAGCTTTACACCATATGTGGGATCTTTTACTTGTTGGCAGACAGTGTCACCTGATGCCACTTGATGCCTTAAACACAGGACAAAGCTGATAGATGCATATTAATCAGTCATTCAGATAAATTGAGGCATAACCATTTGAAAACAAAACTACTTTACTTAGCCCAATTATACTTTGGTAATTGATACTCAATGAGATGACAGACCACCTTCGTGTTCATATGAAAGTAATTGAATAATCATACTTACTTACTGGTATGTAATTCTGTGTTTAAAATGGTAAGTCCTGTTCAATTGCAGAGCAGCAAATGACCACTTCATCAGAAAAGTTCAGTGATCTTGGCCAACTAAAGGAGATTAAGCATTAGTTGTGTTTGTTGTTTTATGCGAAAACAACAAACGGCTTTTCATTTCCACCAGCCTGCAATTACTATGGAGTAGTAATGCAATGACCAAGGGAATAGTCCTTTCTACTAGCTTGTAATACATTCTACAACTTTAGATTAGTAATTACGCTTCTGACTACTTTTGGTACAGTTTCCCCAGCTAATGTATGAACTACATAGTCATTTTGACTATGCCTGGATAGTCAGGCATGGTCAAAATGACTTACCAGGTAGTCAGGAACAAATTTTGCACCCATTACTACCCTAAAGTAGTCATGAACTAGTCACTGTGACAACCCAATGTTTAGAGTGCGGAAAAAGAAATGTTTATTTCTTGAACCGCAGCAGTGCGTGATAGACCTGATGACCTTGGATGCATTTGTGAAGCCAAATGTTGCATTTTCTGTATCTCCAAAACTTGCAAACAGACCAATATATTTGACGAGTTACTTGGATGTTGATAAAAACCATACAATTCACTCATACTCTGGGTGGGTCTCTACTTTTTTCCGGTGACTGCCCAATACATAAAGCAGTCTCAAGGAGATAGAACTTCACTGTAGCCTGTGAAACTGCTGCAATAAGGCCCACAATTAAGCGACAATATGCTTGGCAGAATTAATGAACGATAATGTTTTTTAGTAGGGGAAGAGGGGGTGAAAAGTCACAGGGGTAAAAAGTCACAGGCCTTTTTGACCAACTTGCAGTGACCTAATTCTTAAGCTTAAATCATAACTTGGGACACTTTTATGAGAAGAAGGTCTGCAGGGAATTTGAAAATTATACTCATTGCGCAAAGTGGGTTTTTACCCACCTCACACATTTTTGGTGTCCCAAACAGGTTTTATTGATTCTGAACTTTCTCTATTAATGTCTGGTCACTGTGACATAGGAAGTTGTGCTAGTGTTTCAAGGTCTTTTGGATAATTGTCTTTCATGCTATGAACCCATTTTTGGCCATTTGGTCACCAAGTTGCCATGATCATGTGTTGAATCTAAAAAACAGCTGAGGGGTGAAATGTCACACTGTGATATTTCACCCCAGCACTGTGATATTTTACCATAGGGTGCTCGGAAATCAGTATTCTGTGCTAAGGAAAGTAAAATATTCCACACTAGAAGCTTTTAGCTCACAATGTTATCATCATCCATCATCAATAATACTGATGAGAGAGCATTGCAGCAAAGTTTAATTTCACAAACTTTGGGCAATTTCTGACGCTGGCTTTGCTGATGGTGCATTGCCATTGCATGCCGATAGCTTTGGAAGGCTCACTATAAATTTCATGCACAAGGATGACTATCAAGTCTAGGTCTGCATATTACCTCATTTAGTGCTGTATGTTCACAACAATTGTATGTGACTTGTTACCCCGCAGTTGTGACTTCTTGACCCTGACATGGGGCAAAAAGTCACATCGGACTTTGCCTTAAATAATTGTGAACTGACTAAAGCCTATTTACAGCACAGCAGCTATCATGTAATACAACTACAGTCAACTAAATACTGCATAATTGTGCAAAAGGTCATTCAGATCTAACAAACACCTGCTCTGTTCTGGGGCTTTTTCTGAATTTTGTGACTTCTGACCCCCGCCTCCCCTACTTGTCATGACTGGTAACAAATACATTTCCAGATGAAGTATTTCAATAGCTGCAATGTTCGAATCATGGCCATTCCCGATTTACTAAGCTTTGAATACTTATTAAATAATTTTAATGTTATTGATATTTTTCAACATACCTTACCGCAGGTCGTTTCTTCAAAAATCGTTGGAACTATCTCCGTTCAAATAAGCTACTAAAAACTTTTAAAGTGGTTCAGAATTTCTGTTCAAGTTCTGTCTTTAAATATTATATGTCGTATGCATGCACTGAGAAAAAGTAGGAGTCGTAGAAACAGTTCAAGCCAAAAATAGTCGATTTGCATCGGATTGGACACAATGTTTGCACTTACATTGCGAGATTCAGAGAGGAGGTACTGGTACATAGTTACTTAAGGTACAGATAGATGCCTTTCATTATAACCTTTAATTCGATGCATAATTCAAGGCAGTACTGTAAGGAAAAGTGCTGCAATAGTCAAAAATGTGAAGTAAGAATGTTGAAACTATGTGCAAAAATGGCATTTCCGTCGTTCCGAGAGGCTATATTTTCAATGGCCCAAAAAACATCGTATTGTTCCAATTTTTTAGAGTGTGATTTTTAATATGTTATTAAGTAGAAGTAAATGGTGAGAAGGCGAATGGTTTTTTTTTTCCAAATTTGTGGTGGGTATGTGTCATATTTACACTAGACTGACTGGACTATTAAGTGGGAGACATTTATCTTCAGAGACTCGTGTAGTATTTGGTTGTCTCTAAACAACAGCTGCAATGGAAATGGTCTTTTCTTTTCTATTTATTTATTAATTCTGGGTAATTAATAAAGCCCAATTTTATGAGACGTCAATACACTTGATTCCATCTATTGTCTTCGTCAAAAACATTCGTAAGTCTGAGTTATACAATTTTTAATCGAAATATTTCTGCTTTAATATAAATTTTTGGTGTTCCTGAATTACAAATTGAAAAAATTATGTTAAGTATTGCAGAAACTTGAAGATTCCTTGTTTCGTCTGATAAATTCTCTTGTCAGATCAATTCTCTAGTCTGATCCTTAATTGTCTTGTCGTTTATTCGATTTCATTGTCTAATTATCTCGTCTGATCTTTTTTGTCTAGTCAGCTCTAGTCTGGCTATCTATTGTCTGATTATCATTATCTTGTCTGATTACTTCTTGCCATCTCCTGTTATGCCTTTACTTTTCTTCATAGGCGTACGGCGCTCGCAATTTTTAGGGGGGCGAGCGACATTTGCCCGAATTTCAAGATCTAAATTAAATACCATTTCAAATTAAATTGCCTTGAAATCATTAATTTTTAATAGTTTTTATGTAATCATCTGCCTGAATTTTTTAGCCTTTTTGCCCGAATATTACAGTTTCCCAAACTTTGGGGGGGGGGGGCGATCACCCCCCCCTGCCCCCCCCCCTTCGATACGCCTATGCTTTTCTTGTAATTTCTTGCATGATTAATTTGATCATTTATTGTTTGGTAACTTCGTGTCTGAGACTCTGATCATCTCTTGTTTTGTCACCCTTTGTCTTATTATTTCTTGTCTGATTATTTTTTGTCTGATTATTTCTTTCCTGTCGCATCATGTTGTTTCATTGCTTTTCTTTTTATTACTTGTCTGATTACCTCTTGCCTTGTCATCTCTTGTCTTTTGTATCACTCGCCTTGTCAATTCTCAATTATTGTCATATCATCAACTATTTTCTGAGCATTTCTTGTCCGAAAATTTATTGTCCTCTCATTTATTTTTTTGTCATTTCTTGTCTTTAATAATTGATTGTCTCTTGTTTGATAGTTTCTTGTTTGATCATTTCTTGTCTTGTCATGCCTCGTCTTGTCATCTTGGTCTGATCATGACTTGTGTGATCATCTAGTGTGATCATTTCTTGTCTGATCATCTCTTAATTGTCTTGCTACCTCTCATCCTGACATCTCTTTTCTGTTGTTTGTTTCCAACCTGTCTGTTATGGTCCGGTCGTCTTTTGTCAGATTAATTCTTCACTCTTAACAAAAATGTTTTTTATGGAACCTTTAAACGTTCCATACAAAACATTTGGTATAGATAAGGAACCCTAAAAGGTTCATCATTCTACTTTTTAAAAAGGTTCCAACAGCAAACAAAAACAACAATTATATAATCCAGCTGCACTGAACTCCCACAATGGAACCCATTTCTCTCTAGTTGAGAGCATAGGGTCCTATCATTATATAGGGCATGTGCTGGAATTAACAGACAAAATTATTATATCAGTTTTCTTGTCTGATCATCTCTTTTTAGGTAATTTCTATCCTGTCTTGTCATTTCTTGTCCCTGTCATCTCTTGCTGGAATATTTCTAGTCTTTATTGTATTGTCTGACCATTTCTTGTCTTGAATTTCATTATTAGCAGCACAGCTGCTCTTGCCCCAAGAATTTGATGCAATCTCGTTAGCACTCTGGAGGTCACTCTCTTGCACCAATCTCATTCAGATTTACTCTACATTCTCTGTAGGTTTTTAACTTTCGACCAGTAACTTTTGGTGCCCTTCTGTGATGGAAAAAATTATAAAGAAACCAAAATGGACTGGCTTCAATGTGTCAAAGGTCAAACATGCCTTCTTCTTCTTCTTCTCCTTAGTATATCCGTGACCTGTGTGCCTGTGTTGGACTCATGCACTGTCTGTGCTGCTTAAAGTGCTTGCACATTATTTTCAACTCAGTCACGTTGGGATCGAATTTCTATTCATGTGTGTTTTGCTAAAGTCAGTTGAATTTTTCAACTAAATCTGAATGAGAAAGCATATCCAACGATGAAAACCACTTTGATTTAATCATTTCGAATGTGGTTAAGAGTTTGATCTGTATTAGGGCCTATTTATATGACTTTGTAAAAACACATTTTTAGATAATTATAATTTTGAAAATGAAATCCAATTATTCGTGAATCTTGCCCTTCGCCCCTTTTGGGGAGATAATTTTTTGAAAAGTTGGATTTAGTCTGTTGTAATTTATTCAACTAGTTGGAGTTGAATTCTGTCAATTAGGTGAATTAACCAGTTGTATTCCTGTTTGGTTAGTCATGATTTAATTTTTAACTGACTCCTGGGTCTACCTGCAACATACATTTTCACATTTTATGGGCATTGGATGTTAAGGTGGCTCGATACTCATGAACTTTCCAAGACAGGATTTCTTAAAAATAGTTTAAAATGATCTAAAAAATAGTTTATAGCAAGGATATATAAACAAAAGTGGTCGCTGCCAGCCTTTCTTTCAAAATATTTGAGATTATGTAAAAGAAAGTCAGTCCACGCAAACCTAAAAAACTCAGTTTTTTTCGTGAATTTTTTACTGTGAAGTTTTCCATGCCATTCATTGGCCATTCATGCTATGTTAATAAATGAAGCATGGATTTAAAGAGGACAATTTTATGGAAAAGATAGTGACAGTTTCAGAAAGATATATTTAATTTAAAGGGATTTCCAAGGGGCTCAGAATAAAAGTTTCGATTTTGAAAATTTAAACTTTTTTACAAAACATAGTGCTGAAAAAAAATTGACGGGATAGGATTTTGTATTTTAGCACATGCCCTTGTTTAAAATAACATAGCCTTTGTTCAGAATTTGTCTATTTCAGCACATGCCCTTGTCTGAAATAACATAGCCTTTGTTCAGAATTTTGTCTGTTAATTCCAGCACATGCCCTAAGTGCCCTTGTGTATAATTACATAGCCTTTGTTCAGAATTTTGTCTATTTCAACACATGCCATTGTTTAAAATAACATGGCCTTTGTTCAGAATTGTGTCTATTTCGGCACATGCACTTCTGTATAGCAACATAGCCTTTGACCAGAATTTTGTCCATTTCAGGACAGATCTTTGTCTGAATTAACAATTAGTAAATAATCTATGCGCAGTCAATTAATCCTTAACCCTGTAGATATAGATAAACAAGGTATATTTCATTCTCCAAAATGCAATGATAATCAAAACAAGATTTCCATTGATTATATGAATGTTTAATTAAAAAATAGCAAATAATGATACAGTGTACAGTACTTGAGGTTATATTAATCATATGCTTAGAAAAGAGTCAATATGTATTTTTTGTATAAATCATAAAGATATTTGCATAGTTCTTTCACAATATGAATGTACAAATCAAATAAAGTTTATCATTATGATTGGTCTACATACCCATTCCTGAATAAATTTCATACATGAATTTTCAGCAGGAGAAGCAGAAGCTGAAGAAACAGCTGTAGGAGAAGCAGAGGCAGAAGAACTGCTGTATGAGAAGTAGAAGCAAAAAAAAACAGCCACAGCAGAAGCTGAAGAAACAGCTGTAGGAGAAGCAGAACCAAACGAAAAAACTTGCAAGAGAAGCAGAAGCAGAAGCAGAAGAAACAGCTGTAAGAGAAGCAGAAACAGAGGAAACAGCTGCAGGAGAAGCAGAAGCTGAAGAAACAGTTGTTAGGGAAGCAGAAGCAGCAGAAACAGCTTGAAGCAGAAGCAGAAGCAGAAGCAGAAGCAGAAGCAGAAGCAGAAGCAGAAGCAGAGGAAACAGCTGTAAGAGAAGCAGAAACAGAGGAAACAGCTGCAGGAGAAGCAGAAGCTGAAGAAACAGTTGTTAGGGAAGCAGAAGCAGCAGAAACAGCTTGCAGGAGAAGCAGAAGCAGAAGCAGAAACAGAAGCAGAAGCAGAAGCAGAAGAAACAGCTGTAAGAGAAGCAGAAACAGAGGAAACAGCTGCAGGAGAAGCAGAAGCTGAAGAAACAGTTGTTAGGGAAGCAGAAGCAGCAGAAACAGCTTGCAGGAGAAGCAGAAGCAGAAGCAGAAGCAGAGGAAACAGCTGTATGAGAAGTAGAAGCAAAAGAAACAGCTGCAGGAGTAGCAGAACCTGAAGAAACAGCTTTAAGAGAAACAGAAGTAAAAGAAACAGCTGCAGGAGAAGCAGAAGCAGAAAAACAGCTGTTGTTGTGTTGGAGAACTAGAAGAAAAAGAAACAGCTTGCAGGAGAAGCAGAAGTTGGAGAAACAGCTGTAGGAGAAGCAGAAGCAAACGAAACATCTGCAGGAGAAGTAGAAGCCGAAGAAACAGTGGTAAGATTAGTGAGCTATAAATAGATCTGGCGTGGGGAAGCCCCTCAATGACATCACAATCTTAGGCAAATTAAACCCCGTGTGCAAAGTTTGAATGAATTAAATTGGTTCTGTATTTTGTCTCGAAATTGATCCACAATATTCCAGAGAAGACCAGTAAAAATAGGGCAGAATGCCCTAATAATAAAAAGCAGTAAGAACAGCAGCAGGCAAATGCAGGAGAAACAGGCAGAAAAAGTTGAGAAATAGCAGCAAGGGGAACAGGGGCAAAAATAGAAGCAGCAGATGCAGACCAAAACAGCAGCAGGAGAAACAGAGAAAACAGAAATAGCAGTCTCGGAAGAAGCAGCAGAGGGCAGATGATCGATAGCGCAAGACAATCTTTTTTTTTTGGCTTTGAAAAAAGCAACAAATTGTTTAATTGCAATTCTAACTTTCTCGTTTTCATGGGCTTCACAAACGTTTTTTCAGTGTCGAGTTGCGAACAAACTTTTCTTTTCACCAAAATTGAAAAGCCCCAACCCCAGAATCATTTGCCCCTATAAACAGCTTGTGTTTTCTGCATTGGCGTAATTTTCGTTAGGAATTGATACCCCCTTAGGTTCCCCCCCCCTCACCCCCCCCCCCCCCTTCAGGATCCATGCCGATTTTTCTGAAATCAGAGACAGAGCTCTGACTAACTCACGCCTTAGAAGCTCTTAGACATGTTCGTTACAGTACAAAATCAGTAGGCCTACCTACCTAACCCTTGCCACCCACTCTTGAAACACGCGTGACAAGTTCTGAAGCAGGCTTCCCCTCAGGCTAAACTCCAGGTGAGGGAATGGAGATACAACAACATGGCTCAGAACTTTGTGAACTGAGTCGGCAAATGCCAAGGGTTTGCGGCTGTGCATTTTTTCTTGACCATTTTATTTTCACCAGTGGCGCCACCGACTTGCACTTTGGTGCCCTCTGGCAGATTATTCGGGAATGAGATTTTTGTAGGAAGAAAATACTTTTTGGCAAGTTTTGTCATGATGTTGACAGAAGAAACAGAAGAGATGTCATGCCATGTTGTGGGCACTTGCCAGCAGATGTGTCCCATCAAAGAGATCGACCTGTAGGTGTTGTCACAATTCTATGATTCTTTTAAATCGTGGTTGAGTGCGATTTACCTGGGCGATAATATGGTTGATTGTAGTTTCCATTGGCTGATTTGCTTTAAATTTTTAATCCCCTGTTAAGTTAATGAAACCATGATGAAACCTGTGTTCTGCCTGTACCTGCATAGTTGTGAACCCAACAGGATGTCTATTTACACTCAATCTAAAGGATCCAGAAAATATAGTAAATTTTTAGGCCTGCTTACTTTTCCCCGGTATTTGTGTTTGTGATGTCATGGTGAAGCTAAATTGTGAATACAAGACAAGTCGTAGACACGCCAAGTCGTAGACATACCAAGTCGTAGACACATTTAAGAGCTATCCCCCAAGTCGTAGACATAGCATTTTCACTTTAAAATGTCATCACCCACTCGTAGACAAAAAATTCAATTAGCTAACCTTGGAAGTCGTAGACAACACATCAACCAACCCGTAGACAACACTACTTTTGGGTCTACCAACTCGTAGACAGCACATTTCCTAGCTTTTTCCAACTAGTAGATATCCCAAATTGATAACAAATGAAGGTCCACCCTCAAAATATCAAAAGACAAGCTGATTACACGATTGGTAATTGAAGCAATGATAACAAAATATATGTTGCTATTGCGTGTAAACTACAGGCCTAAAGGTGTGTGACACAAATAATTGCTAATAATTGCAATCAACTCTGTTCTAAAATTAATTTTGTGAATATAGGCCTACTGATTTATTATCTTTTGTAAATACCCTACTATTGTCATTATTTATTTTGTAAACCAATTAAATATTCAATAAATTAATTGAATAAATGTTTTGGTTATTTATTAATTTTCTTCATAAATATTTGTCCTTGGAAGAATAGACCTTATTAATCCAAAGTCTACTGGGCTTTTCCTGCCAAAATTGGCCCGTCTACCAGTTGGTAGAAATAAGTGTCTACCAGTTTGTAAGTACCAAAAATATTTTGTCTACGACTTGGTAATTTTATACTGACCAAAAAGTCTGTGTCTATGACTTGGCCATCCCTGAAAATTAGTTGTCTACCAGTTGACAGCCCCTGGTGTCTACCAGTTAGTTGTCTACTAGTTGGTTGTCTACCAGTTGGTGTGTCTACGAGTTGGCGTGTCTACGACTTGACTTGATACCCTGAATTGTCTCGTTTTCTCTGCCAGTCCCAGTCAGGTCACACAACCTCACAGAATTGGGCATTAATTGATATTTGCCGGTGAATGATCTTTGACACTGGGCTACTGGCATTACTGCCATGTCCTCATACAATCATACAATGTAACTGATCAGCCTAATGTTCAAATACTCCAATTCTTTTAACTTTTTTTTTTCAGACGTTATGAGCACAACCTGTTGCACATTCTTGAAATTACTGAAGAAAGCCGAGGAAAACGGTCGTCACAGTATGTATATTGTATCCAACATTTGGGACAAACAACTTTAATACTAACTTTACAGTGTTCTGTTAAATTATTATAAGTTGTACCTACTACCTAGTTCTTACTGCTTTTTAATTTGATTTGTGTTTTAATTTAAGTATTTTTTATGGAACTCTCATAATAATTGGCCGATTATTAATTAATGACTTGCTGATTGCATTCTATGCTACAATGTATGTTTATCTTTCAGATGGGAACCAGACATAAACAAGATGGTTAAGGAGTACCAAAGACCTGCTGCAGGCAAAGCGCGCATCAATCCAGATATGCTCAGACCAGCCAGTGTCCTCCTGCGTACTTGTCACTACCTAATGTCATGGTAATGTCTGAATGGTCTTCGAATTTTTAAAAAATGTATACTCCTATATTTTTTGCTTTCCACCTGGTTGCTGAGTGAATCTTCCTTTTTCGGAAACTTTGAAAGCACAATCATTATATGCAGGCAGGTATATCAATTTGAAGTTTATGAAGTCATCAACCTCACTAATACACTTCAGCAAAGCCTTCAGTGATCAGGCTACAGTAGCCTGCTGTAGTTGCGAGCTATAGCGAGCAGGCTATAACATTTCAGAATTGGTGTTCTATTTCACGTCCTCGCTTACATGCATTTTTGAAGCTGCCTAGATCATTCCAGCTGAGTTCTGCTGAGCGTGGACGTCAGGGGCACCTCGCAGACCTTAGGGGCAGCAGTTCTAGTGCCCTCAATTCCAATTCGATGCCCAATTCGACTTGAATTTCATCAGTCTGCAGCCTCGCTCGCTCGCCTGCTCTAACAGCAGACTGTGCTCAGTCAGTTCAGTGATTAAGTCAGACACACCCACAAAGCTGACCAATTAACAGACCTTCAAGCATGTTATGCAAATAAGGCCAATTTCGCAGTAGTAAACGGGTGACGATTCTTATATGATTAGATAGGTCTCTCCGAGACCTTTAAAATGATATCTCCAACATCTCTGAGAAGTTAATAGTTGCTTCGCAAATTGCCGGTAAACTTTTGAAGTGGAGAGAAATGCTGCACGCTGATTGGCTGAGACACTCGTGATGCAAATCTATGCATAATGCAGAGTTCCTGAGAGATTTGTCTAGGTTAGATTCTCTGGGTGTACTAATACAACACTAACCTCTTTTGTCAGGGGGGGATCCAGAAAATGTCTGGGGGGGGGGGGGGGTTTCCAAATGGAAATGTACTAAAAAATATTGGGATTTTAATTTTTTTTTTGCATTGAAATCTACAGGGCCCCTGGATCCACTACTGATTGCGTATCAACAATGTCTGCATAAATTCTATGACGAGTACGCAATATATAGTATCTAAATTTTAAGAATAATTGGCTGTAAATTATAATTATAACTGTGATGTGTTATAGCAGGCTTCTCAATGGTGCTGTCAATGAGTAACTCCCTGCCTAAGATTCTCCCCTCACTGGCTAAGCTTTGAGTGAGGCTTTTCTCATTGTGCTAAAATGATTGAGAGGCACCTGTGCAGGACATAGATTAAGTTAATTCTACAAGTTTCGACCAATTTCTGTGTCCCAGCTAGGATTTGATTTGGGCATACATTTTTCTGAAACTGAGGGAACTAAAACAAAAATAACTTTTTTCTGTATTTTCTTTTGAGGCATGGTGCAGCACCATGCTCCAATGGCCCAGCTGAAACTCTGAATTTCTATCTTGCTACAATATTTTCAATTTGTCTTCTCCGTTGTAGTGCCACGTCTCAACACAACATGCCCTGGAGCACAGTCTACGGATTTGTGTTTGACCGATTGAGGGCTGTAAGGCAAGACATGGTCATGCAAAGAATTGTCGGACCCGCTGCAATACAGATCTTGGAAATGGCAGTCAAGTTCCATGTGTATTCAGGCTACAGGTTGGTGATTGGACAGTTTCAATATTCATTTTGAGCTGAGATATCTGCATATTTATGGGTGTTGGAATTAGACTCAATATAATTTTCTTAAAGTTTAGAAAGTTTAAATTTGTCAAGTTTTGATTCAAATAGGATGACCATCCTTGAAAGCAGTCATAGTTTACATAAATGAGAAAAAGTTGGAGTACTTCAATAGTGCAAATGATATGTCATTAATCCATTATGCTTTGTGCCTATTTGAAAGAAAGAATCACTTCCTCGTGTGCACAGGGCATGTTATGTTCTCACTTCTGTGCCATGAGCGATTACATGTATTGTAGTCATTATTATTAATGCAGGTGCGCATGCGCAACTGCATTATACCAGTCAATATGATGGGTTTTGTGGATTGGAACATGCACGGGCATATTGCTATCAAATAATGCATTTTCGGTTTTGAAAATCAAATTTTCCGTCAGTAGAGAACCCCATGTGTTGTGCGCAGAAGCATTTTGGGTAATGTATAGGTTACTTTTGGAAAGAAAATCGTATTTGTTATGATATGAGGTGAAATGATGCATTTCTGATGACTGAAAAAATAAGATTAAATTTTTTATATTCCCCACGTTTAAGAATGATGAAAAACGTATGGAGAATATATATCAGGCAATCTATATACCAATTTTCGCTTTGAAAAGTCTATTGGTCATTGCTTCAGGCCTGTTGAGAAATTGTTTCTGTAGAAAAATGGGTTTTGTGGATTGGGTCGAACTCCATGATCCTACCATCTGAATTGCATTTTCTTATTTGTAAGTCAGATTTTCACTTATGGAGATTGGAGAATATCTACAATGGTGTATTTAGCATTTCAGATTATGGACAGGGTATTAAGAGACAGATAAAATATTCTCGTTTTTATAATAATAATTATTTACTTTTTCCTTTTCCTGTTTTCTATGTAATAAAAAGAAAAAATATCTTAAATGTACTTCAGGCGTTCGATATAACTTAAATGTACTTCAGGCATTCGATATAACTATATTTTGCTTACAAATGTTTTTAGCGCTCCATGTCCGATTACAGATTGTTCCGTAGATGAGATTTGTGAATTTGATGGAGCTCTTTGATCTTGCCATTTAAATGTAATTTTCAGATTTTCACTAATGGAGAACATCAACAATGGTGTGAAGGTGCATTATGGGTTATGTATAGCAATGTATAGGGTATTAAGAGACGGCTATTCTCATTTATTA
Source organism: Platynereis dumerilii (assembly GCA_026936325.1). NCBI lineage: Eukaryota > Metazoa > Annelida > Polychaeta > Phyllodocida > Nereididae > Platynereis > Platynereis dumerilii. Next base: position 77,813,758 of record JAPTHN010000002.1, on the reverse strand, counting down.
GCAAAATTATGCTTCTCTGACAGCTGAAAAAAATTAGATGTATAGCATTCCGATTCTCCTTTGTGAGATTGGGGAAAAGGCATTTGCTTTCAAACTACTAGTATTTGTCATACCCTAGTATAATCAGAGACTGTCTTGATCTCACCAACATTGATTTTGGAACGAGGGTTTTTGGCGCAAATCTAGAGGGCAGCATACATAACCCAAGACACCAACTGTCAGATTTAACCTTGGCTTTTTTCTGGGTCATTTGCTTGTACACAATATCAAGATTTATATGAAAATCTCTAAGTCTTGAAAATATTTGGTCAAACGCAACCCGATATTAGTATATTGCACCTGCATTATGCAACCCGCGGGTTCTTGTTACTTATTGTATACTGATTATTCTTGATATTTAGATAGTTGGTATTTGTATTGCAGACTTTGTGAAGAAAAGGACGTATCCAAATATGATGCGCATATTAACGCCACACATGCCATAGAGTGCATGAAGAGACTCCTAGTGATGTATGAAAATTGCGACTCTGCAAACGCTGTCAAAAATAGCCCTCTGTTCACAGCGTTGTATCTCGTGTATAACCTTGGCTGTGAAGAGGCTCTTTTCTTCTGTTTGAACAGAATCAACCTTTTCAGGTCAGTATGAACTTCAGTAAGTTGCAAGTGTAGTATGTAAGATAAAACTTTTTATATGAATTTGATCATTTTCGTTAATTTCTTTGTTCAAATTTGGATGCTAGAAATAAAGTAAAATCTTTTGATTTTAAAACTTTCCATAGAATAACTGATAAAATGAATTTTGTTGATATATGGTATTCGACTTATCCAAGGGGTTTTTCATCCACAATCCACATCCACGCACATCTTTTTCATAATTACTTGTTTGATTGCTACAGGGATTCTCAAGAGATGAAGCATGCCTTGGCCATCTGTTTTGCGTACAGCCGAAGAAATTACGTCCGTTTCTTGAGACTGGTTTATGCATCCTCTTCACTAGTGCAATGTGCACTTCACAGACATCTAGTCAAAGTAAATATGTAAGTGTAGTTATTTTATTTAAATTTTTGACTATTTAGTACCTAAGGTTGCAATGACGCATGAAATCTTGTATTGTCATATATCATGAAAGCGCCTGACGATATATTGTCTGCATGACGATACACATAACATCCAATAAAAACGCATTGAGATTAAAAATCCTTATTTCGCACTCCACAAAAACAAAAATATTTTATATTAGGGGAGGGTGATGGAAATTCAAAATAGCAAGCATGCCGACCGTTTCATTTTTAACACAGTATGCACCAAATTAAGGTCTATTTTACCGTGAATCAAAAGTCACATATTTGACTATGGTATGTGAAAGAGCCAGATAGCCAGATTTTGTATCATGATAATTCTAGATTTTGTGTCACGATAACGATACAAGATTTTTTATCACAATGATATTGATACATCGATATAACGCAGCTTATCGCTGCAACCCTACTATAGCGGGGCAGATTTGTCATGAATAATGGAATAATATTGCATTTATACATAGAAGCATCAAACTAAGCACATCGTTTAAAAACATCTTGAAGAATAAATCTAGATAGGGAGCCACTTCAGATTTGACCTGGTTGACCCATGGCAGCCATTTTCCAAAATGGTGGCTAATTATCTCAATTTCCTGCTTTCTGTGAAGTGCCTGCAGCTTGACCATATGAAAACAGTGGTCATTATTTCTTCTAAAGATCTAAAAAACACTATCAATTGATTCCTGGGTTGAACTGAGGAATTTTAGGGTGGTCAGGGTCCATTTTGTTATAAGTGTTGAAGAAAATGGAGCATTTTCGCAGTTTTCCATAATTCTATGGAATCTCTATTAATACTTAGATAGACCACATATTTGAATTCCTTGTAAGAAGAGCTTTCAAATGAATGGTAGCATCACTAGTTTTCGTGAATTCTTTGTCAAAATGAACCTCAGAACCGAAATCTTCAAAAAACTAATAATTATCATTTTTTCCATTTTCACTCAAAATTTCCGCAACCCATTAATGCGGGTACTCATTTGAAAGCTCATTTTGCAAGGAATTCAAATATGCAACTTATTTTTATATTAATTTAGAATTAGCGAAACCACGCAAAACCGTGAAAATACAGTATTTGAGTTGATAATTCTACCAAAATGGATTCTAGAAAGCCTGAAAATAGTTGAGGCAACTAAAAACGTTGTAGTAATGTTCTGAATACATAGAGAAGGAATAACAAACACTATTTGCATACATTCTATTCGTAGGAACTACATAGAAAGCAGCAAAATGGAAAAATTGTCGGCCATTTTGGAAAATGGCTGCTAGTAGCCATCTATGCTAAATCGGAGATGGCTCCCTATCAAATTATATTTGTAGAGATGTTTTTCAAGTGTGTGCCAAGTTTTATGCTTCTATGTATAAATGCACTATTTTTTCACATACCTGCCCCGCTACTAGTACCTAGGCCTAACATAACAATTGTTTTTAATATTTGTTTAAATTTTAGCTGATCAATTCTTCATAAAGAGTCTTAGCTCACTTCCTGTTGAAAAAGTTCTGCTTTACAAATTATGAATTTCCAGTCTCTATGGCTTTTATAGACTCACAAGCCAGTTGCGATTTCAGTGAGGCTGCAGAGTGTTGAAATCCAAGTCGTAAATTTTTGTTATTCATCCAAATTGAATATTTGCCGGACTCTCATACTTCTCTTTATGCTTTGTTTTTTTTTTTAAACGACCTATCGGCGTTTATTAGAGGAGGGCAAAGGCGGTCGGGAAGTGATAAGGGAAAAGGGGATTGAAAGTGGGTTGTCTGCTTTTGACTAATTATGAGATTGGCCTGAAACTTGGCAATTGACCAACAAACTGTGTAAATTTTTCATTTGACCATTTATATGTGATACAAATGAAGTTCTGGCATAGCAATGACATCTGTGTATGTTGTTATTTCATTAGTTTCATAGTTATTTCTGTGGAACTTCTAAATGTTTGCCTCTTCAAATGTTTGCCATGTTTGCTGTTTACCTAGTAGTAGTAGCAGGCTGACCAATGAGGGAACTGGGTGTAGGTCATGTGACACCGATTATAGGACGTTTCACCGCTGGGACGTTTCACCGTCGGCAGTAGTGGGACGTTTCACCGCCAAAAAAGGAAAATTGAGACGTTTCACCGCCGATCTAAAATGATGTTTTACAACTTATCATTGCCCTGTCAAGCTTTGTGAAGTCCAGAAACATTGCAAAGACAAAGAATCAGTCACAGATAGCACTTGAAAGTTGATGTTGCTGAAAATTGTAATCGTCTCTGGCATTCTTTGCACTACCAGACAGTTGCAATTAAAGCTTTTAAATTGTAATTAGGTAGGCCTACAGTTTCAAGTATGCCTATCAAGTGATAACAGAAAGCATGTCACTGCCACTGAAGTAAGGGTAATCAACTGGATATTACAAGCATTGGTGGTGGCAGCAATCTGAGCTGATAGCATGAGTCTGGATGGGGTTTTTAAACAGGAAAAAGTGCGGCGGTGAACCGGCGGTGAAACGTCCTACCACTGCCAGCGGTGAAACGTCCCAGCGGTGAAACGTCCTGCTACCTGTGACACCAACTTGTAACCACATGGACTCTACCATTTTGGGTGGGGGGGGGGGGAGGGTAGGATTCCACAATCTTGTGAGTGGAGGCAACTTACCTAAAAACATACAAATTTCATGAGGTCTGCTTTGTGTTGAGAGGTTATTAGGGAACATTAAGCCACACTAGTTTTGGGAAGCTGGTATTGATAGCATGAAATGAAAGAACTCTCCCAAGTTAATGTAAATGTTGCCCTGCCCTTCCCAAAACACTGGATGTTGACTTTTGGAACCACTGGAGTGGAACCATTTTCCCAGAATTATGTGCAGGACAACAAGAGTTATAGTGAAAGCCAATGGTGGGCTCAGGCCTCAGTACTAATTAATGAAGTCCAGCATTACAGCTAGTGGAGCACCTGCCACCTCGTGGATGTTGTGGATTTCTTTGGATGTTGATTTGATCAAATTATTCTTTATTCAATTGGAACATGTTTATTGCACATTGTTTGAAATCAAATAATAGATAAATTTATAAATGGTTGTTCAAATAAATTGAAATGGATAGTTTTTCAGCTCAGCCTATATACATGAGGTCTGAGAATACAGCTCAGGCTGTTCAGCCTCAGCACTTCATTGAGTAGCATGGATGCTGCTCAGGACAGCTCAACTGAGTTTAAACCTTTTGAAATAGCTGACAAGCATTGGAAATTTCATTATCTAGTAATAAAAACAAAGAATCCTCTAGATTGTTTTCAAATTACCAGAATCTTCTTTTCAATTTCAATGTGACAATCAGGTGATTTTTTGTTGCTAATGTACTGGAAACAAAATGTGAATAATAGTTCGCGTTCTGCGGGCCAGGAGATTTGCTGAAGGACTAGTAAATTTTTAACCATACTACTGTAGGACGTGTCAATTTTTAATTTTTATGCAAATTTAAAAAGCACTAGTGCCTAAAAGGTGCGTTTTGGGCTGGGGAATCCAAATCTGTTATCAAAATTGTGATAGGACAATTCTTACCTACGTCAATTTTGGTTGAAAGTTTCAATGTCTTTTTTGTTTTTGACCATTTTCGCCAATTCGCGGTTCATACAACATTTTACCTGCCATGGTTGGAAAGCTCTAAAAAATACCTACAATTTGCATACCAACATCAATGGTCTAGGACGATATCTTGACTCCCAGCCTAATCCTGTTAAAAAAAGGCTTTTAGGGGGGTGGGTAGTGAAAGGGGACTCATGTAAACCATGTCCATCACAGTCCATGTGTCCATGTCAACATTTCTTGTCAACATGTGTGTAAAAATCCATTTGTGACGTTAGTTTTCAACTTAGAGTAATGAAATTTGGTACAGGTACGGTACTATGGGCATGGATCGGGGACATGTCGAGAAATCCACGATGGGGGCCATTTTGGCAGCCATCTTTCCTTTTTTTAGAAATCTGTTCAAACTGCATTGATTCTGTACTAATAGTCTAGCATCTTCCAATCAACTATTTCTCCTTTCTTCCAATATCACTTGCTCAGTGGTTTAAGCAATGGCACCTTCAATTTCATTGCGCTAGGTCGTTTTTGAATCCGCGGATTCTTGTTCTGAAATTTCTAGCATGTTACTTGTTTTTCAAAATGGAAAGGCCTGACAGATTGAATTTATAGGCCTACTTTGACTTTCTTTTTACAGAGAAATCATGACAATTATGTCCTCGGCATACAGCAGTAAGAACCTCCGTTTCAAGACTGATGATTTGACCTCCATCTTGAAATTTGACAGTCAGGAAAGAACGGAAGACTTGTGCAGGGTTACTGGCCAGGAGGTTTCTGAACAAGGCATCAGTTTCAACAAAGCGTCGTTTACAGCTCCTGATAGGGTAAGTCTGATCCTTATAAAATGCTTACAGTCTAGGAAAGAGAAGTGAATACTTTAATTGTTATTTAATTGATACCCTTGTAAGCTATACGTGATGTGACCCAGGGTTCCCACAGTCTTGAGAAGTAGGGAAAAAGTATGGAATTTCCAAAAGCCATTTTTCCAGACCTGGAAAGTAGGGAAAAAGTAGGGAATTTTCATTTGTAGTAGGGAATTTTCATTTACTGAAGCATTTTGCTGATTATTTCAAATGTCGATAAGCCGCGATATGATAACGTAAACAGTAGCCCTAGTAACAGGAAAACCTGTCCTGGGTATAAACTTTTAGTCTCAGATTTTCCTTCACTTGAGTTTTGCTTATTAAGCCTTGTGTGTGAAGAGGTCATAAGAACTCATTTAAGTAGATGGTAATGCGCTTGAACAATCTGTGTTGAAAGTTGTGAAGGCAGGAGATATGAGCCAATTGATGGTCTGGAAGAATGACGCATCAGTCTTGAAAAAGTCTTGAAAAAGTCTTGAAAAAGTAGGGAATTTCCAAGAGGGAAAATTGTGGGAACCCTGGATGTCATATCCCAATGCTTACATGCAAAAGGTAAGACATCCATTGACATCACTGATGTTCTCAAACAGCTGAAAGAAAGCACTTCTTCTTCTACTGTAACCTAATTGTGAAAATCAAATCAGTAGCAACAATGAAAGCATGCACATTTGAATATAATTTACTTAAACATGACATAATATGTTACTCTTTACTCTACTCCATGGTGTAAATATTGCATTTTGGTCAAAAAAATTTAGGTGTGAGAATTTGATTGAAAATCTCAAATTTGTCTTTAGATGATTGACATGCATTGCTCTCTTTGAAAAGGAGTTCCTCCGGGGCCTAATGGTTAAGAGTGCCTGTTTGCACAACCACTGGCTCTGAGGGCGTGGGTTCGAATCCCACCCCGGAACTCAATTTAGTCCAAGCCCATGGGACATTAAATGGAGGTGGGTTGTATCCAGTGTTCTATGCTGGGGCAACTGAAAGACCCTGGACATCCCTGAATTAATAGGGTATGTACCAGACTCACAGTCTTCTCATCTCATCATCATACGGCGATCGCCTGCCTCGATATAGCCCACTAAGGTGCTGCTGAGGCGTAAAACACAAACAAACAAACAAAGCTCTCTTTGAAAATGTTCATTTGGGTCTTTGAACCTGTTTTGGTTGAAGTTTCAGAAATTTATAAAAAAGGCAAAAACTTTCTTAGTTCTGGATTTAAATGAAAATAAAAACATAGGCTGCGCAGCAGCATACCCTCGGCTATTCAGCAGGCTATTCCTCAGGTTGGGGTGCAGGGGGTGGGGTAACAGGACAGGCCGCCCCCCAAAAAATTTGGAGAACAGTTTAAAAGTGGGCACAGACAATAATTAAGGTTTTGAAAAATAAGGGCATTAGGAATTTTGGAATTCAGATTGACTTGACAGCTTATAATATTTCAGCAACACCAATCTCCATGGAAACCAATTTTTATCTGAATCTATTTATCATTTGATTTTTTTATCTATCAACATTTTCTTTTGGCCTGTATGATTCAGACTATAAGTCAGTCATACTGTGTAGTTGTCAATAATAAAATGTTTAAAAAGCCATTTCCATTTTGCCATGATTTTCACAACTGATATACACTGTATGTTTATTTTCATAAAAATATACTTTAAAAAGTAATGATAATCATTATAGTATTGAGTGTATAGCCATTTTAGGGAAGAAAAATAAAATGAAAATTTGCAGAATAAAGTAGATTTTAACTAACAAAAGGATATTTGGAAAATTATATTTTGAAAGCATTTTTCTTCATTAAAATATCTCCATAATTTCATGACTGCTGCTTCTGATGTGTTCTGCATATTAGCCAGCCACTTAACCACCAACTGTGACTGACATAAGATTATATAACAATTACACAATGCAGAGACATGGAACAGCCAAGTCTTTACCCCAGTAATCTTGGCTTCAGTCATTGAAAGAATTAGCAGGGAAGACAATGACCCTCTGACATAACATTACATAATCATGACTTCTCCAGTGCTCCACTCAACAAAAGCCAGTCTGTCTGATTCATACACATATAATTTTCAGTAACTAAATAAAAGGGACTTACATTACTTTATCTTCTAAGATTTACATCACTGAGGTTGGATATTAGCCATAGAGTTATAATAATTGGGAGTTCAAGATTTAGTGTCAACATTTTAAAATATTAACAAACAAATGCATGTGGGTCATTCCATGGCAAATCACTCAGAATCAGAGACTTGCCCCAGGTCACCATCCCAGAAAAAATTGAAAAAATTCTAAGTTGTAGTGCTACCTGATCTAGGCACTTGACCATAATTGGAAGTCTGTGCTGTCGAAACTCATGGAGATATGACCATTTGAAATTTAGGGTGATTTTTAACTTTTCGGGAAATGCATTTTCGTCTGATTTTGAAGCAGTGTATTGAGTCACGTTTTGCAACTACAGGTCTAATATTTGGGTTATTAGGACAATTGCACCCATATTTTCAGTTTCTGGTGTCAGATTTTAAATATCTCTATTACCCAATTGGTGGCAGAGCCCCAAAAATGGCCGAAACCTCAAATTTTCAAAACGGGTGTCTATTTGAAAGCTCATAAATTTCAATGGAAAAATTTGCAATAACTCATGCAATGGCTGTGAATATTAGTTCATAGTTTGTCTAACTACAATAAGCTTTAAATTTAAATAATTTACCCATTACCATTTTGGCTTTTCACTCAGAAATGTTGGAAAATTGGGACTTTTTCTCATTTTTGGGTTTTTATAAAAATTCATAGGACCAACATTCCAACTGAGTTGAGATATTTAAAGACACATAATTTAGACACCTAATTGGAAAATTTCATAGATTTAACTCCAAAAATGACTGAATCATGCAGGTTTGAAATAATAGTATTTTTTTCATATTTTTGGTAAAATTACATCAGTTCAACTTTCTCAGAGCATTTAGACCCACAAATAACACATCTTGGGTATTTAATGCATACAACATGCAAATTCCAGAGTCAAAAGTACAGCAGTTTTTTAGTTCTGTCCCTGAATCTAAAAAAAAACAATTTTTTACAATTTTCAATGATTGTGAGAAAAGTATTAATGTCACAAGGATTAGACCTATAAAAGGCTCAACTGGGATAAAAGATACCATATTTACCCAAAAATGATAAATATACATTCTATAGTTTTGGCTTGACACCCAATACACAAAAAAATATTTTTTCACATTTTTCAATATTAATCTCATGTGGATTAAACCCCTAAAAGGCACAACGAGGATAAAAGATACAATAATGTCCGAAAAATAAAAAGTATACATCCCATAGTTTTGGCATTACTCCCATTACACAAGTCGGACGCCCGTTATCCGGACGCCCGCCTGCCCGCCGGACGGACAAATTTTCCCAAAGTAACTACAATACCCGTCGGCAATGTATACATTGCCGAGGGTAAAAAACAGAAAGAAAATTAATGTAAAATATTATGTAATGAAATAAAACATGTTGATAAAAATCGTCATACTCATGCTTCTGCATATTATTGCAGATGGAGCCCTTTCACCTGAACTGGATTGATAAGAAATTAAACTTTGAGGATCTTGCAAATTTTGAGGGTCTTACAAACTTTGAAAACGACTTTGAAGGATTAAAAATCAGTTCACAGAGTTCAAGTATGGACGACAAAAGGACAAGTGAATCAAGTGCAAATGAAACGAGGACCAGAAACACTGACTCGATGAAGGGAGTTAACAGTTCGGAAAGTAAATCTCGAGCAAGAGGCAGAGGCCGGGCAAGAGGAAGAGGTAGAGCTGTGGTCAACTAACGCTTGTGATGCCACTGATTTGTGCCATGTTGCTGCAGCTAATGATGCCATAAGTATAACGCAATAGATTACAATCCGGACTCGAAGCTGTGTATTTCTCCACAGCAATGGATTACGGTTAAGAAAGGAGTATATTTCCCGACTGACTATGTGCAATTTTTATCTCCAATTATATTTGACACAATTTTTAGACTCATTTTTGAAGTGCAAAACTTACTGTGTGGAAAAGGTCATTTACCAAGCAATTTGAAATGCCATTCATTGTAATTTTAAATTGCATAAGTGTTTTGAAAACATTGCAAGGATCTCAGTTTTACTGGCAATTTCTTAAAGATTTGCAATGTTGCTGTCAGTTAATATTTTACCGCATTTTGAAAAATATAATTGACAGAGTTGATGAATGTGTATAGTTCTTGTTTTAATACTGTTTGGTAAGTCAGAAACTTTATTTTATCTTGTTTATGAATGATTTTATTTCTAGTCATATATCATGTATGTTTTTTTTTTACCTGTAACTTGTGATATTTTATGTTCGATTTGTGTTTAACGTACATTGCATGACATTGTGGCAATTAACAGGTGCTGATGTTTCAAAGTAAAATTTAAGTTTTGAATTATGATTGGGCCTTCTAAGAGAAAATTTTTTTTTTCACCTATCTTGTTTTACTATTGCTTTGCTCCAGCATTTTATTCACGGTTTTTAAGACATTTAACATTTTTTCTGTATTTTATTTTTTAGATCTTTAAAGAATCTTTACTTCGATACATTCGGTGCATATTCCACAATCCTGATAATATAAATATATATGGGCCGAGCTATTTTAAATGGATTAAATTATATTTTGAAAGAAATTGAATGTATGTTTGTATTTTGATTGGACTAATTGGTTTTCGCAAGGTTACGTTAATTCAATTTTCCAGGCTGAGAGAAATTTGCTAATTCTATGTGGTATGAGCAGTGGATGGCCCTGTTGAACTCATTGTCGGCTCTACAGCACTTTCATATTATTAATTGTCAGTGATTTCAACACAAATGATGGAGAATATTGAGTGGTCTATTGGTGAAGATGGTCAATATAAAAGCAAGGTTGCGGGTTCAAATCTCCACAATGGCATCAAATTCAAGGAATTCATTGCCTCTTGTTGTTCAGATGTTGGGCACATCTGTAGTGTTCAAGAACACAGATAATGAATGTAAAATTAATATTTAATTAGTTTATCAAAATTTAGTAGCCCAGGTGGCAGTGCAATCTAGGAAATTTGACTAAAATTATCTCCAGATGGCAACACTGTTTGCATGACGATATCTGTAATATTAATTTTAATCAAGTAATGTGAGAGATAATTGTTATAATTTTAGTTCATATTTTATATTGTTGAGTGCAATTAAATATTATGTATTAATTAATTGTGCTTTGAAGTTGATTACTGGTCAAAATATGAATAAGAAAATAAATATTTTTGCCAATTTCTTATTTTGCTGTCTGCAGCCTCGGAGCACGCCGGGGAGGTCATTTGACAGCTGAAGTTGTTTTTGGGACTAAACTTGAATAAAAAGGATGCAGGCGTGTTCCAGAAGTCTTTCACGTCTGTCAAGACTGTGTAGAAACAGAGATGCTATCAGGTAAATATGTATTTTCACCCCAGAACAAAGCATGGTTGTCTTTGCAGTCCTAATTCCACTTAGTCTTGAAGGCACTTGTCATTTTGACATGTGCTGGCACTGCTGACTTGACTGCCTTCAGTCAATCAATGCTTGGCATAGCATGTTGGTTAGGGTAGCAGATCATGTATTTTGTTGATCATATTTTAGCAGTTACGGACAAATATTGGACTTAGGGGTCCTGCAGATGTGATTTCAGTGCATGTTTAATACTATAGTATAGTGTTACATAACCCCTAACCCCCCCCCCCCAAACTTGTTCGCTGAAGACAATTTAACCAGTGACAGTAGATCTATGCAGATGTTAACTTAATCGTCTTCTAAAATAACCTCTATTTTTTTTGGGGGGGGGGTATACTAGGTATGTTGCAATCTGTTGAAATGACCCAGAAAAATTTCAGCCTGCAATGTGCTGGCAAAAATCTGTACGTTTGAAAACATCCTTCACGAAAATAGCTCTGGCTATGTCTGTACTCAACATAGCTTGATGATTTTAACAGCGAATGTTATTGGGATCATCCTTGACAGCCCAGTCTTTAAATATTAAAATTTTATTCAGTTGTTTATCTTTTCTGCGCATTTGAAAATGACAGTGTAAATCAACTTGCTACAGCTTTTTTCATGAGCTCTGGCCATTGATTAGAGGTACATGGTCATTTAAGTTACACTCATTCCTACATTTTTGCAAAATATGAAAAAAAATGTATGAATAGGGCAAAAGTTATATGAGTCCTAAATTTCCTAAGTCAAACTCATTTGGTTGAAAATTTGCCTTGGTGGCCTGGCTGAAAAGCTGACCCTCTATTTGTGAAGCAACTGTTTAAATATCAGTAGACCTATTAATTTACTGCCACCTCGTTACTTTCTCCAGTTCCAATGAGCCTACTAAGTGCATAAATATGAGACATAAAGCCCCATTCATCCATCCATGTTTTCACTGACAGTAGATGGCCTTTATGGACGATAGATGCTTGGCCTTGTGTAAGACTGTGGTTCACATTAATTGAACTTACCTCAGAACTTTGGAATGTGTTATATTGTTTGAATAAGTGGTAAATGCCCAGACACTTAATTTTGTGTTGGTTCGTGCCTTTAAAACACAAGGTTAACTATAGCATATGAAGTTATTGCTTAGTCTACTAAGTGCAGTGAACTTGATAAAAACGTGTGTTGAAAGTTTCATTCAATTATCTTCATTTTTAACAGAGTTATGAAGATCACAGTCATTGATCACAGACTTTTTGTAAATACAATGCTAAAACATAGCAAATTTTTACTTCATTTTTCGACTACATAAACGCTTGCAACTTCCTTAATAACTGACATATTAAGGTGTTTCTGATGGCTACATTTCTTTTATTTAGGCATCTATCACATAAAAATATTTTCAATGTGAAATTCCAGTTCTAAAAATTTTTGCAACATACCTAGGTATACTGTCAATTGAAAGGTATATGTTCGATCATGATTACCGGTGTAATTTCAGCACAAGTTTCCTCTATAACTCGCTATCACCAGCAAGATTTTGTTGGAGTGTAAAGGATGGTCAAGCGCAAAAATTCTGGTTGAAGTGTAAAGATAGTCAAGCGCAAAACCTTCGGTAAAGTCTTTTAAAAATTCCATCTTATCCACGCTAAGCATCTTGATGCACAAGGTCAGGATGTATGTAAGCAGTGGAGGTAGGACTGTTGTGTTTGCTCACAAGCTGCTCTTGTTTCATCCATTGTAGATAAAATCTTTAAATAAATTGGTGACTTAACTCCTCTTCTTACTTCCAGATTCAGCAAAGTGCATTTGCGGGCCTCATATTGCACCACAACAGAAGCAATTCCACCTCCTCAAGCTGAAGGGCAGCCAAAAAACTATTCCCCAAAAATTAAGAAAATGGTCGATGATATCGCAGCACTCACGTTACTAGAAGTTGCCGACCTGAACCAGCTACTAAAGGTAATCTTACTGCACTTTACCTTTAAAAGTTCAGAGTCAAAAATTGCATGTTACCATTTAATTTATTGCTATGCTTTTGCAGATGTAGAATTTTTTTTTAAAGTTAAACATTTTAAGATGCTTTCAAATTATTCTTCCTCAAAAATTTTAGGATGCTTTCTGTATAATCTTCTCAATCTATACTATAACAGTCAGAGCTATCAGTGGTTTTAATGCTTGTTCCTTTTTTCACAGGAAACCTTGAAGATCTCCGATGCACCCATGATGGCTATGGGAGCCATGCCAGCTGCACAGGAAAGGAAGGTAATTCTTGTAGAAAGTTTTATTTTTGCATTTCGAACGGGGTTTAAAAACGTGAGCTCACACTCGCTTTACGTTTGTATTTGGTTGCCATCGCTTAGTGACAGTGAACCAGCAATTTGGCCACTGAAGTTAGTCTGAGTTAGAACTCTTGACTTACTTGCTGGAACTTCAACTATCAAGTCCCAAGTTGTTAAGTTCATATTTAAAAACAGAGCATTATAATTCCGCTACTTGGAAAAGAGTTGTAATGCCGCTATTGCTGCTGCATCAGATTTTTAGGGAGTTTGTATGTTGGCCAACTTTACAAAAGTCTTGAAAAAGTGATACATTTATATGTTATGATTTTTGCTCTTCAATCTGTGTAAAATGACAAGAGAACTGTTTCTGTGTCATGAAAATAGGTCAGGTTGTGTCGGAGTCACATGGCTGTCACCACAACATTGGAGCAGGGAGACAGCAATTATCAGCTCTGCTTGTGACCAGATTATGACAATTAAAGACTGATTTGTAAGTTCATTTTAAATTTTCCTATCTTTGCAGGATGATGATGCCTCAGACGAACCTGTTGCAGTAAAAACAGCATTTAATGTTAAACTTACCAAATATGATGACACCAAGAAAGTTGCACTCATCAAAGAAATTAAGAGTGCAGTTTCCGGACTTAATCTTGTACAGGTAAGTTACATATAGAGGCTTTGTAAGCACAGGAGGCTCAATGTGCACAAATCCAAGCTAACAATTACTATTTGATGTATAGAACTATAAGTTCAACAGTACAACATTGAAGCTCCTGTGATTGTAAGTTATGTCTGTTGTTGAAAGTTCTCTAAAATGCCTAGAACATTTAATTAAAGTTGTAATATAGCTGCAGTTTGTGTTACTGTGTTTCTGTGTAATATTATGGAACAATTAGTGCTATGACCGAAATTTTGTCAGTATTCTACAGTGAATTTTCAATCTAGACATTCCTCACATACCCATATTATCTTAAAACTAATTTGGGAATTGGGACTCTGCAATTTACTGGTATTGATAGACATAAGCTGACCAGTACATTTTGGTGCAACAAAATGATCTGATTAAACCAGGTGAATGTGAATTTGTTGGACAGCGATTGATGCCGTGATTGGTAGCTGGCAAATACTCCAGTGATTACTTCACTGTATTATGCAATGAGTTTGTAGTTTAAATGTATGAAATGCTAAACTAAACATTCGTAAAGTATCGGAGCATACATTGCCATTCATAGCCACTATATTAGTACTTAGAAAAGTACATAATCTTAATTTTTCTTTCAGGCAAAGAAACTTGTAGAGTCTTTACCCCAAATAGTGAAGATGGATTTACCGAAAGAAGAGGCTGAAAAATTAAAAACGGCTCTAGAAGGAGCGGGAGGTGTTGCAGAAATAGAGTAATTAACGAAGAAATTAGAAAATATGACATTGTGTGTGAAAGGATATCAGTGGATATATGTGTGTGCTATTCATGAATGTTGATGTACAGAATTTTATATACAATTTAGTTGCATAAAGCCTTAAGTGTGCTGCTTATGACAAATAAACAGTGGACTGAACAAAATCTTGAGTAGGATCTCATTGCTTGAAATGTAAGTTTAAGTTCTGTTTTTGGAGGTGGTTTATATTTTCATTGCGTTCCTTTCTTATAATCCCTGATTCGTGTCATCCAGAGGTTGCTGTATTCAATTCTTGAGGTTAAATATAAGGCTGTGGATCTTTTTGTACGTATTATATGGTACTGTATATATATGTGGCCTCGTGGTAAAGGCACCATCAGGTTCTTGTGTTTGGAAGATAGTTCTATTCCCCATGAATAAGCTCTCGGATAGGTTGTCGAAGACTCGTTATGGAAGTCTTAGCTGTCACTCTTCAGTTAATTGCAAGGTGAGCTAAAATGCCTCCCAAATTGAAAATTTGAGTCTTCGGTTATTAAAACCCATACTGGACTGAAGGGACATTTATGTGCATCCCCAGCTTACTGCCTGAAGGGCCATTTATGTCCCTAAAATCTGCTGTTGTCCCTGATGACCTCACAAGGCACAATAATTATTGTTTTTTTTTGGACTGAGCAGTCCAGTAAGGGTTAAAAGAACTTTTACACATAAGAGGGGTCAATTCACTGTTGGCCGGTAATTTATGGAGGGGCATGCTTGTCTCAGCCGTCGGCCGAAGCAGTATTTAGCTGAGAAACGAGCAGACGGCATAAATGAGGTCTTGGATTTTACAGCCTTGGCCGACTTCATGGTGTGCAAAAGCATCATCCTTATCACTGAACCAGTGAACCTCATACCCACTCCAAGGGCTGTCCCATCAGCAAGCCTCAAGTAGGTTCATGTTCGGAGCAGTTCAGCTTTCGAAACACCAGAACAGCTGACTTCGATAGGCTATAGCTGTTACTGATCAGTAACAGCCAGGCTGTTTGCAAAGACCCTTTTAAACACAAGACTATTATTGTCAGAGCTTTTGATGAATGAATATTCTAGCAATTTAAATCTGTCACCATTCAGAATCTAAAGGTTCCAGAAAACCAAGCACAGAATCTAATCACCACTCATGTAAATGTCCTGAAGCTCCTGAACTGACAATTTCAAGCGAAATTTGCTTTTATCAAAGATCTAAAATTGACCTTTTGAATCCAGACACTGCAATTTAAAATCCTGTTTATGGGAACCTCCTGTAACCTGCTACTATTTAATGATAAACAAGAAATATAAGTAAGATTTACTATACATGGAGAGTATTTTAATAATATCACATAAACACGAAATACATCTTTTGTACAGTGTAATAACAAAGATCAAATTGACAAAATATCAAACATGCATCTGAGACATAATATCACTTTCAAACATTTTTCACCATCAATAACACATCTACATAAATTATAGGATATATATAGATCCGTGATTCGATTTTACCAACTATGATTACAATTGCAATATGTACAAGGAATTGTCAAACAGTGGACCATGCTATATTTTGGCATATTTTTCTTTGAACACATAATCATCCTTTGTATTGCAAAGTATCACAAATTAAATATTTATTTTACAAATCATTTTCCAACTAAATCTTTGTAATTATTCTACAGCTTAATGTTAGTAATCATTACTTATGTCGCCTATGATTCCTTATTCATAATGGTATTTAGGATAAATATATTCACAATTCAGTTGGACTCAAAACATTGGTCAACAACAGTCCTTTCTTATACATTTAAGACTACACATTTATTTATGTCGCCTCCATATACTTGAAGCCTGGTGACGTTCCATAATCCTCAAAGCCGTAATCTGATTTCCAACTTTCTGCCATAGTTCCCGTTTCTTTGAAAGACACGCACTCGTTCTGGTAAAATTCTTCTTCCACCTGTAACAGAAATAAAAAAGAGTTAACAAATAATTCTATAATCCATATAAGTCATAGGACCATTCAGTAATGAGGCAGAGCAGCAGATATAGATGTTGCAACAGAACACATAATTTGTTAAGTCTGTAGTCTCGGAATTTACTCCATGTTTCCATATCGCATAGTGGAATATTTAACCTCAATCCAATGTCACCCACAAAATCGGCAAGTGCAATTATTGCGCAAAGTATCTTAATTTGATGATCGGTACATCGTCTTTGGTGCCAATAATTTTGAGTTGAATATCCTTAATCTAACAAGTTTTTACATGTAAATGGCCTATCTAGGTCCTTGAAGTTCTGTCATTTCAACTTTTAAGTAAGGCAAAATCACTGCAGAATGCAGATACAATTTTAACACATAAAACTGAATTTACTGCCGGATGCACTGTAGTTGAATATCGGCTTACCTCTTCGACATCTGAATTGATGTCTTGTTCAACAACAGCTCCATCATATTCCTTGTAGAGGGACTCTATGAACACTCTCGACCTGAAAAATTAACCAACAAAGAAATCTTAAATATTTTTATTGAAAAACCTTTAAAATACATTGAGCAAAGAGGACTACCCAAAGTGCTCACGATTATCAGTATTAAAGTGTTAATTTCTCTTTCAAAACTATATATGATATTTGATCATTTCTTAAATGATGAGAATGTATAGAAAGATGTGCCACTATTTAATGACTAATAGAAAGATTAAGTCTCAAAAAATGAAATTTGTTCGTTACATGTTCAAGATAGATAGATAGATAGATAGATATGGTAAGTGCAGCCCTCTAAGCCCAGTTCTGGGCGCTCACAAGGGTTGATTGATGAGATGAGAGAGAGAGCGGGAGTCCTCAACATGTTACACATTTACCCCATGTGAGGGATCTTTTACTTGCCCAGTACAGACATTGATACAAGGGGCCGCCAATTTAACGTCTCATCCAAACAACATCCAGCTGGGATTTTGCTCATGATCGTACACTGAAAATTTTGGGTTCCCCATCCCCGGTTCGAACCCATGCAGCCAAAGACCTCGTCAGGCAATGACATAAACGCTATGTATCTCACCTTGACAAAACATAAGGGTCGAAGGGGAAGAATGAATCGAGGGGGTTGATGTTAGTTAGAGGAGTGTATTTGTCCAAAGTCCCTTCTACCGGAAGCATTGTTCTCTTGTTCTGCTCCATTATGGTGTCACAGAAGGCTAACTGGTGGATTCTGTGAGTTAAAACAAAAGAGATAATAATATTATGATTGAACAATTACTTCTTATCAGCAATATAAGACACATATTAAATCATTATATTGCTTTCATTTACTGATAACAGAAATGGAAAGGCACTTATCTAATGACTGTCCATGTCATTTTAAATAAATTTAAAAAAATCAAGTAACCATCTCATAGACATTTTATCAATTCCTCATCAAGTTAGATTTACGCTGCACTGTCTTTTATTAGCAGCTATTGGGTGAAGGTGACCAAAACGTAGACAGACTAAGATTTTTACTGCATCCACAATTAGTCAAACAATCTTCATAATAACTATGTGTATTAAGTTACACTTCTCACAAAGGACTAATACAATTCGCCCTAACTTGCACTCTATATATATATATATATAACGGAACTTTACTTACCTAGTAACAGAAGCAAATGTCTTGGCGATGAGAGGGAGACAGACTTTCAAAGGATTAAGTCGGCAGGTGACTAATGTCTGCAGATTTAAATTTTCTAAGTATGCTCGACCTGTCAAATGAAATAGTATTTTGAGAAAAATTGACATTGATTGGATCACATTGAATTTTAAAGAACTTACAGGGTGAACATCTTAAAGAATGTAACATTTCAATAGGACGAGGGAGTTGCAGGTCTTTAATCACGCACTTTTTGCACTGATGAACAAGGCAAACTAAAATAGGCACGGGAGGTTCACACATTCAGGTGAGTTATTAAGATTATGAGATGATCTTTATGGCCTGAATGGCAAGACTAGGCATTACAGTAGAAAAGAAATGTATGAATAGTAAACTCTTTTAAAATAATAAAGGACTGTTACTTCTGTCATTTAAAAAAATTCCTCCAAGAGTGGTCACACTGATCTATACAATTATTATTTTTAAGCAAAAAGTGTTTTTATTGCCACTGTCATAATATGCAATCTAACCAAATATTATTTGTTTTTTACAGCAACAACTCACCTTTCCGAGATTCTAAAATGTCTTTGTGTTTGAAGATTGTGACGTAGAAGATGGCTTGACAGACAGAATAGAAGGGACCATGGTGAGCTATGCCTGGTCTGGATGTGTATGCAGCTTGTTTGATGTAAGTATGTGCCCAGTCCGTCATCAGTTCTAAAGCCGTTTTTACAATACTGCAAAGAGACACGTTCAAAATTTTATATAAGATATATAACAGTTTCCTTTCAACTAATTGAAGTGGAGTTCAGAAAAGTTATTACAGAGCTTTGAATAAGGTTGTAATGAGTCGACAAATGTCCAGTTTAAGCAAGAATTGTCTCGGTCATACTTTATGCCAAGTATTTTGCAAAACTTAACAGTTCTTGGTTGCTGAACTGTCAAAATAAAATTCGCAAAGATGTCCAACTGTCTGTCAGGGCTATTCCATTTAAAAACCTGGGGGTGGGATGGTCAGGTTACATTTTTGACCCCCCCCCCCCCCCATGCATCTAAAGTGAATTATTTTCGACCCCCCCATGCATTAAAAGCAAATTTTTTACCCACCCCACATACATCTAAAGCGATTTCTTTTGCATCCCACTATACATCTGAAGCGAATTTCCGCCGATCCCTACATCCATCTAACGAAAAATAAATAAACCTGACCACCCCCCTCCCAGGTTTTTAAATGGAATAGCCCTCAATATTAATACGTACTTTTCTAAGAATTTAATCCGATACCTACATTTGTTTGTGATACTCACTTTAGAGACAGGTATTTAGCTCTGGCCAGAAAACTAGCTAAGTAGGCCACAGATGCTTGACGGAATACTGGCTGGGTGTTGACTTGCTGAACTTTCTTCCACAAATAGTCAACGAACCCTTCGCTCAATTGCTGAAAACAACAAAAAATTTTAGAGAATTTAAGTCTGCATTAGGGTGTTTCAGGTGCCCCCAATATTTTCCGATCCTGCTTGACCTTGGTCTGGTATTGCAGTTTATATAGTAGAAGGCACATGTTAAATTTTGGCCCATTCTATAAGTAGTTACCTTTACCAGAATTCTCTTGAAGTTTATAATGTAATTCCCCATTGGCGAACATGCAAATTCTCAAGATATTTCAAAAACCAATGAAGAAATCAATATTTTTTTTTCAATCCACAGTTCCTGAGTAAGTTTTGGGAGGGAAATTCAAATCTGGTATTATTTTTTGTGTAACCCAATTTGCCGAGCTGCCAGAAGCTGTCAAATTTGTGAAAATCTGCATAAAATGGCAGATTTATTGGAAATTCAACACTTCCTCGTTCATTTGGAAGACCTGCTATAAAATTGCTGATGCCAGATTTGAATTGCCTTCCCGAAACTTACTCAGAAAACTATGGATTGGGGAAAAAATATTTATTCCTTCATTGATTTTTGCAATATCTCCAGGATTTGCATGTTCGCCAATGGGAAATTACATTATAAACTTCAAGTGAATTCTGGTAAAGGTAAGTATTTATAGAAAGGGCCAAAATTTTACATGTGCTTTCTACTATATATATAAACTGCAATACCAGACCAAGGTCAAGCAGGATCGGAAAATATTGGGGGCACCTGAAACCCCCTAGTCTGCATAGACTAAATGCCATGGATATAAATAATGAGAAAGCAACATTTTATGGAAGGTATTTTCTTACAATAATTCAATATGATAATTATGCAAATGCATAATGTGTCTTGTTGTTAAGAATACCAAGCTATTAGAACGTGGATGTATTACTTGAAGTCTTGCTGCTTCTAGCTCCTATATTGGATTTTAATTTATCCTCATACCTAAATGGCTTAAAATTGATCATAATATGATACTTACCTCCTTAAAACTGCAGATATAGAAAAGTAAATACTGGACGTGACAACAAGCATAAGTAGGCAGAATGACTCGATCGAAGGCGTACAGGAGATTTGTGTAGAGTTTCTTTGTGGCTTCCCAATTTAATGACCCTGCAAATATTTGATTCAAAATATCATTAAATGTCTATCACAGGCTTCACGTTCTACCTTATCATACCAACAAGAATCCGCAGATTCAAAGCTGAACTGCACATTGACTCATAACAGCGTCAGCCACATCCGGAAAATATCTTGACTCTAGTTGGGTCATGCTGCATATGCAACAGACTTGCCACAATCGCCATTGGATATAAACCAAATTTTATCAAGACTATAAATAAAATCTTTAAATGGAGTGTTCTGCATTAACGCTATTTAAATTAAGTATGAAGGACACTGCAAATTTTATATATCCACGCAAGCAGTGTCAATTCCAATAACAGTAGGTTCAATGTCAATCACTCAATTATCAGAATTTTGTGAATTTATATTGCTGGAATGAGGGAATATCTATGGCAACCAATGCATTGCATACATACCATTGAGATGACAAGAATTCTGTGTGTAAGTGAACATGAGATGCATCAAGATGTCCAACTTGTTTGCCTCCTTGTGACTCATTGGGCCGTCCCTTAGACCGTGCATTTGGACGGGGCTCCCCGTTCTTGTGTTAATGTCACCCTCCATATGCTCAATTTCATCCTGGTAATAAAATTTTTAAAAGAAAATCTTGAGTTACCAGATAATGTCTTTTGCTCAATTTAGATGGATTGAGTGATGGTTGGGGCTTTACGTCCTGTATTTATGTTTGGTATGCTAATCAGGACAGGATATGACACAGCAATGAGGCGAAGGATGCCGATTATCAATAGAACCACTAACAGAGACAAGTTTATCTGGTGAGTGGTTGAAATGTCAGCATAGGGTTCAGCCTGAACACCTATACTACAAGGCAGTATACTGCATGATGATATTGTCTCTTATAGTTCAGGTAGCTATAAATAATTGATGGGTCAAGGCCATAAGGGTGCAAGTGCTTAATAAATGCTGTTTACCCTTCTGGCTCGTTAGATAATGAAAAGTTAAGAAAAGAAAGCAACTCACCATTTCAAATAATATTGAGTCATCTTCAATGTCACTGCCACCTTCCGCTTCTTCTATCTGGTCTCTTGGAGCATGCACCTGAAATTTATTAATACTTAATAATAACATTATCATTGACAAAATAAAATACAACCAATTAATTCAGTGAATGGTGACTTCCCCCTATTTCCATGACAATTATTTTGGTGATATAAAGAAAAGACCATGTTTTCTGGGACTAACATCAATGAGAAAGCAATAAAAGTTGATATTCCAAAAAAAGTAAATTTGTATTAACTAAGAATTTCCAAACACAACAAATTTGGATACAATAATGTTAAAGCATTTGAGACAAAATTTACGCTAACAGCTGAGACATGACAAATTGACAACATCATGTAAATTTGGTTGAAATTAAAACTTACATCAATCTTGACCATCTTATCGACAATGACTTGCAGGATTCTGTTGGTGTGACTTGGTAAGTATGTTGTGATCTGTAGGAGATTTCTCACGTAGCATTCTTGTACGTACGAATGTTTTGTCATGTAAGGGAATTTTTCTGATAGCAGGGGGATCAATACTGTTGGGGTCCTGCAAAAATGCAAAGAAAATTGAAGAGATACTTACATGAAATAAAAATACTGAACAGCAACAAAAAGTTATCAAAGTCCCATTGAACAATGTATGTTTTTAAAATATTTCTTTTGCTGTTCAGTACCGTAATATGGGGTAAATAGGGACAAAACTGGGCATTTTTCTGTCATAGCATGGGTAAAAATCATCTCAGAATATTAAATATAGTGTCAAAATATGGCCTGGCCTAAATGCTAAATATCCCTAGAGGCTTTTGAAGATATCTCTCATATTCAATTATTTAGGCCCAGAAAACCGCTGTCCCTATTCACCCCTCACTTTGGGGTGAATAGGGACAGACTCTCATTTCCACAACCACTACTTCCTATCTTGTCTAGATGGTTGATATTTGTGAATATACATCAAAAAACATGTTTTACATGCCAAAAATGTATATTGAATAAAGCTGAAAATCCATTTCCTGTAAAACAGGCATTATTTTAAAAAATTGATAAATTACAAAAATATTTTTAAAATGCAGTTTTCTGCAAATTTTACTGATGATAACTGATTCTGGACTAAATCTACTGCAGATGAAACTAATTTAGAAAAATTC
This sequence comes from Platynereis dumerilii, assembly GCA_026936325.1. NCBI lineage: Eukaryota > Metazoa > Annelida > Polychaeta > Phyllodocida > Nereididae > Platynereis > Platynereis dumerilii. The sequence goes on along the minus strand of JAPTHN010000002.1, from coordinate 77,790,768 downwards.
GACCCGAAAATCATGAAAATGAGTTTAAATGAAAATTAGATGGGTTTTTTGCTTTTTCTTGAACTCTGCAGCGGACTTGAATCTGAACTCATGACCACAGAGGCAGAATCTCATATCTGGCCCACTGTTCTTGTCATGTCAAACTATTTGGAACTGATCTGGGTCAAAATCGCTTTTCTTTTTATGCCCATCCCTTTAAGAATTCACATGATTTCTTGTAAATGCATGTTTATCACAAAATTGTAAGGTTTTTAACCTATATTCAGAACTTATGTCAGTTTCAGTAAAATTTCAACTACCTAACTGTCATGTCAAAGATGTTTTTGAATCTTACTCCACCCCTGGTTTGGGTTCTAGTGTGAATATTATATGATTACTGTTGTCCCTTGACACCCAAAAATTAGCTTAAAATTGCCTGTGGCTTGGTTTTCTTTGAATAATATATATGCCAATTTAACTGTATTCGTAAAATTTTGCAGAAACGCTGATAAATATATATTAAAAGTGCCCTGTAAGTTTGGTGTCTGTAGCTATTATACTTTTTGTGCCAGAAGGAAAGTTTTCACCACTTTCTGAAAATCTAAATTCTGTAGTCGTAAGTTTAAGTAGCTGCAGCTCCTACCTGCCTGCAGGCATAAATTATATAAACCCGTCAAAATATTCAGTACAATACCTACTAAAAATGTGCCAAAAATCACGTTTCTAAGTCAAGGGGAAGTTATGTTTTTTTGAAGAAATAAAAGTTTTTCTGGTTCTGTCCCTATTCACCCCCTTGTCCCTATTCACCCCATATTACGGTATTCAATATAACTCAAACAGAAATAACAATTGTGATACAATCCAAAATATACACTTACATTGGAATTATGGCTACAATTCTCTTTAATAAAAGATGTAAATTCAAGAACTTTTTCTCATCCACAATCCGTACACTGTCGTCTACTGGGGCTTCAGGGACAGGAAATGTTCGTTCTGCATAAGAAAACAAAATGTCACATTTTGATCAAATTTCAGAAGTATTAGATTATCTGAAATTCACACTTTCAAAGGAGACAATTTCAACAATTACTTATAGTCTTATAGATATTTCTAAGATGGTCAAAGCAACCAGATTTGTACGACATATATTCCAAATAGGCTAAGTTAGCATTTCATCAGATGAAATTAAAGATACATACCAACTGTAAAAAGCCTGACAATTTGTTTGAGGGCCCCTTTAAGGTAATAAGTATGAGCAGACACAAGATTCACGATTAATGACTGGTATTCATGAATGACTGCAGCATTTCTTTCCAGCCAATCCACTTTCTGCAAAAAAAAATTTTCAAGATAACAAATAATTATCACTTGTCCATTTACTCGTATTTACTCACAATGTTACACTGATTGGTGTTATGCTTAGATTATTCTTCACATTTTAAATGGTATAATTAACTAAATTATTACATTGTACATTAGTATATTGGATGCATTAAACTAAGTCTAAAAGACGACCAAAATACAATATATATATATGACATTCCCATATTTACTTTAAAAATGTGACTATCTTTATGCCTCACTATAAATATAAATTCTGATTCTAATTCCACATATTTCTTGAAGTTGGTAAAATGAAAATGAAGAGTGGCAAACTTACAAAAAGTACCCCAACAAGAGCTTCCATACTTCTTCCAAGATTATACACACAGTCCTTCAAACTGTGCAAGTACGTAGCTAGTACAGCATCCTACAATAAAACAGGTGTTCACAATAACTTTAAAGATCAGAAATATATACATGCCCTCTCAAAAAAAAAAAGTTAAATAATATCAATGCAAATATAAAACTGGACTTAAACTGTCTATAAACATTAAACAATGTGTCTATTTACCGTAATCCCAGGATCCTTCAGCAAATTCACAAATATATCGAAGTCTCGAGTTGATCCCTGAAATGATAAAATTTAACAATTTAACTATCTAGACAGGTAGATTAACTAGCCCAGGCAAAGGCCTATAACTAGGTATGACACTATGAGTACAGTATTCAAGCCCCCACATATATTTTTCACATATATTTTCCCATGAAGGACAACAGGTGACCCCCAGGAGGTGACCATCACAGGTCTAAAGTCTTCATGTTTCTATAATGTTTTTACTGTTTTGTAACGGACATTTTGGTCAAATACCACCTTGTTCTAGATGTCAATAAAAATGTATCATACATGCGCAAGTTTGTTTTGTTTGTTTGTTTGTGTTTTACGCCTCTGCAACTTAGTGGGCTATATCGAGGCAGGCGATCGCCGTCTGGCACATACCCTATTAATTCAGGGATGCCCAGGGTCTTTCAGTTGCCCCAGCATAGAACACTGGATGCAACCCGCCTCCATTTAATGTCCCATGGGCTGGGACTAAAGTGAGTTCCCGGGATGAGATTTGAACCCACGCCCTCATACATGCGCAAGTAGGCCTAACTGTGAGACAGGTCAAGGTGCTTTCAAGGCCAACATGGATAATTTGCTGCATGGAACTCTTGTTTCAACTTTTAAATGTTAATATTTTTTTTATTTATTTTTTTATTTTTTATTTTTTTATTACGACAACGAAAATGTCACATCTGACACATTTGTTAATATTAAACACATTAAAATGTTTTGGTTAGTTTCTTTGCAGTATGCTCTATATAACAATACATATTTACCTCCTTATATCGTTCCAAGATGCCTGCCACATCCACATTGGATTTGACTGGTTGTGACACTGCCATAATGCTGGATTTGTCTACAACCCGTTACCTGGAATTGTGAAATTAATAGAAAAATACAAATGATTATTAACAACAAATAACGGTGTGCAGTCAAAACGGCGATAAACCAGAACGGCTATTCCTATATTTACCATAACTGCGATGATAAATTTGACTAGAAAACAAGAACGGCTACTGCACTCATTTTTGGTAGAAATAGCTTGAAAACTTAGTATTTTACTTTAACACAATACATTTTGTTATCCAGCATTGTTTCCGTTATCAAAAAGATCATTTAGTTACATTTTTTGCTACATTTTATCAAGTTTTACACGTTTACTAAGTTTTAGCTACATTATAACATGTCAAATTAGACAACAAAAATGTTACATTATTTTGCTACAAAGTAACAAATATCATGGACAGGGTTCGAAATTAGCATGAATTTGATGGGAGTCAGACGGACTCCTAAGTTTCAAATTTTGGGAGTCCGTCTGAAGGTTTGGGAGTCCTTAATATTATATTGGATTTATGCAGATATTTTCGGAATCAATTGCAAAAGTTTCTCATAATCATTATCTCCAAAAAGCATACAGTCTCTCAGTGAAACATGAAAATTAACTCTGTGGTGAGACCAACAAATTACCAAGGTATACCCAAGCATTCCAATTCACGACTTCAGTATAAAAGTTTCAATTCAAATATTGTCATTGTCAATATCATAAATTAACAAAACCATACAATAAATACAAAATAGATAAGTAAAACCATGCAAATTCAATAATGAATTTATCTTCATAATTTCAAAATCTCATTGGAGATGAATGGGCTGAAGAGTGAATCAAAGAAGTGCAATCAGCAATTCACACACTTGCTAATGCTTGAGCACTTTAATTTAAATGTAGGCCTAATGATTGCAATTCAATTGATTGCATAAACCCAATCATACTTGGGGGCACAAGCTGGCTGCATTCAGGGTCAATTGCCGTAAATTACGAGTCTGAATTGCCGCGATTTGGCTGTTAATCACAGAGCTGATAAAAGTTTGGGAGTCCCACGGACTCCTTACTTATCACCAAAAGGGAGTCCGGGCACAAATAAAGGAGTCTCGGACTCACGGACTCCCGCTAATTTCGAACCCTGATGGATATGAACTTAAGTAACAAATATCAGACGTTTTTTTGTTGAAAGATACTTTGTAAGTTGATTTTTTAACTAAAATTGTCATCGCCGTTTTGGACTTTAATCATCGCCGTTTGGGCCATTCTCAAATTTCGGGACAACGGGTATAGGAAAATTGTCCTGTAACGGAGGGGACAATGTGGTAACGGAGGGGAATTTTGATGTAAAAAACCAACTGCAGGAACAGCAACAAAAGGAACAAGAATCCGCGGATTCAAAGCCTGGCTCAAGTGGCAGTGATGACGGCAAAATATGTGGCAGTGACGAAGACAAAATAAGTAGCAATGCTGGTGAAATAGTTAAGTCTACTTTTTTGGAAATGGCAGAGAAAGGTGGTTCTGAATTGCGGCAAGTGAAGTGCTGTTATTGTGGTTGTTCCATGAACAAAATAATATCCAAATAACCACGAAAAGAATGTGTACGATTTTTAAAAATCTTGAAGTCGCCCAATTTCCTCCTTCGAAAATATTGGCGAAATTGAAAAAAATTTGGAACAACAAAAATTTTAATCTTGGAGCAAAAAATGTTTAAATTTTGAAAAACAGAAGTTGCTCGATTTCCTCTTTTCGAAAAAAAAAAAAAATTAGTGTAATTGAAAAAAAGGTTGAAATATATATATATTTTTTTTTCAAATCTTGGGAAAAAAAAAGTTGGGAAAAAAAAAAAATTTTTGAAATTGAAAAAAAAAAAGTAATTTCCATACATCTAGCTACCCTAACAAACCAATAAAACACAAAAACAGATATATTGAACCTGTAGTTATTGAACAGTAGAGTTGACAGACAATATTTTCAGACCATTACTCCTGAATTAGCCTGGTGAGCCAGGCTAAAAATGATAAAAGATTGATGTAACTATTATTTTCAGAAGTACTTCATCTCGTATCAGTAGATTTTTTGGTCCAAATGTCGATTTCTTGCTCATGATCTGGTAACGGAGTGGACGGTAACGGAGGGGAACAATTTTTTGCTTTTCGCTCATTACTGCTTTTTATTTTGGAGATTAGACAAAATAATTGCAGAATATTAAAATCTGCCACCCTCAGCAACATATACATGAAATCGCTCTGTAAAATTATCATTGGTAAGCTTGGAAATGAAGGAAACGGAGGGGACATTTAATGGGGCCAAAAACATTTTTTATGAACATTATGTCATAATTTATTGAATACATGTTTTATTAAGTCTGCAAGGCAGTGGTACTATGGCGCACATGCGTCTGATGATATTCAGTGAAAATAGCTCATAAAAAACAATAACGAACAGAGCTATGGCAAGTAACGGAGGGGACAAAAAAATTGACATAAATTAGTGACACAACCATTGTATCAATTTAATCAATGAAATTATACCAAAAAAAAATTGAATATGAACTAAATATAAATTCAAGTCTATATTCCTATGAATCGTGCAAAGAAACTTTGAAAATAATGGTATATTAGGAGGAAAATGAACACTTGATTTTGTCATGTCAGGTCCAGTGACAGGGAAAAACCATTGATTTTGCACGAATTTCTGGACATAATGCATTAAAAAAAGTCTAATGAATGACTTTTTGCTCCAAATGCAGTGGTTCTAAGTTGAAATATGAATAACAGTTGCAGAGTGACGCTTCAGATATTTATCGCATTCATATTAATGTCAGGGAGCTAGAGTGACGCAAATTGTCCCGAAATTTGAGAATGACCCGTTTAGGTAATGTCTGTAAATATATGAATAGCCGTTCTGGTTTATTGCCGTTTTGACTGGCAGTCCAAATAAACATGTTGTGCATGAAATTTGCAGTATTCAATTTTTATATTTTACGAACACTTACACAAGCTGTATGTTTTAAAACACACGTTTGGATTTACCTTAAATTATAAGGCTTAATTTATAAATCACTAAATGTCATGAAATGTCAATTAAGTCTGTTAAATTAAGACGATATATATAATCAGATAATATATATTCATTCAACCATTCGTGTTAAATTGAGTACAATCACTTTCTAAACCGGTACATCATATAGATTGTCAAGATCAGTGAGCCTAGCTGTCATTCTGTACCTGCATTGCATTGACAGCTTCTTAGATTTAGAACTGTCAGACTCAGTGTCTGACACCTGTCACCAGTCACTTGTCAAAAACACGTGTGTTGTTCTTCCAATTTGTATGCATAAAAACGTAATAAATTTATCAACATCTTTGCCAATAACTGACTCCTTAGTTACCTGAGTAGATATTCTCAAGTTGTAACCAAACAAAATAGGTTTTGCTGCAATATGTGTCCCACAATACACAAAATTCAAGAGAGATTTCACATTTACATGATTTCACAACATGTGGCCATATTTTGATCACGTGACTTTGGCAGCCTCCAGAATTAAATAACAAATATAATTTTTACACTCAAACTTTGATTACACAAACTCGATAGATGTACTATATATTAATTTTTCAAATAATTAAACTGAACATAAATTAATTAGGAGTTAGATTGAATAAAAAAATTAGAGGCTAACAAGGCATATGGCGCGATAAACAAACACGCAGCGGTGAGCAGGACGCACCGGAAAGATGGACATTTTGGCTCATACTGGAGGTTCTTGCCCAGATAGAGGAGTTATATTGGTAATTAAGAGTCTAATCTACCATAATGAATAACATTTGGACGTATAAATGGTTGCTGGGTTGTTATTTTTGGCCGCTTTTTGGGCGGCTTTGTCCCACTTGAAGTGAGGCCATGCTGGGATAATAAACCGGCATTGACAATGTCATTCGTCAGCATGATTGAACCCCTCCAGGCAAGCTGGTTGATGTGGATGACTTGATGACAATGCAACCATCTTGAAGTTACCTTTGGTGTTCTGGATGTCGAATCGTCCAAAAAATCGGCCCAGTTCTCTCTCTAACCATCCTGAATTATTTAGGATTTAGGAAGTGGAAAACTGGTTTCTCACAATTTCCAGAAACAATTGATTTTCTGACATGTCAGTTTGTTCACTCAGTTGTGACTAGTCACCTATTGACGTTTCTGAATCCAAAAACCAACCTGATCATCAAAATAAAGGACTTCTTTGTTGTTTAACTTCAAGTGATGCAAGTGCAAGTGTTGTTGCTCAGATGCTGTAAGTCTCAGTGTTTTACCAGGTATTCTGAATTTGAATCACCAAATTAAATATAGATTTATTAAGGATTTAAAAATGACAGAAGTTCTGTGTAGTTGAACATGTTGAAGTGAGTGTGGTATTGTTGGTAGCAAGTAGCTACTGTGGCTGATTCCTAGTTTCATTAACTTGTTAGTGTGCAGCATTAACCTTATCTTGATAGTCTGGTGGTTGAAACAGTGTTTCTTGTTGGAGGCGGTATTCTTCCAAATGAAGAAAACATTTTCTAGGACTCACAATAGTGTCTGTGAGTCAGGAGCCAAGTTTGTCACATGACACTCAATTGTGAGATGTTCTGACGCTCTACATTCTGCAGTGACATTTCGATGTATCCTTTTGACGTCTTTCCTTTGCTGTGTCATTGGGAAAGTGTTGATTTAGCTGCCCGAATTTTTCAGATCCTTGCCCAAATTCAATGTCGATTTCAAGGGCAGCAAGACATTGGTGGCAGCTGCCTCCCCCCCCCCCTGTCCCCCTGGTTTGTATGCCTATGGAACTGTTGGCCATTAGGGTTCTCTCTCTCTCAAAAACAATCAACTAGCTCCCATCTTTAGGGCCAATTACGGTAATCCTCTCTAGCCAATTAAACAAAAATAGTCTTCTTAATCAGTTTGTTAATTAATTAAACAAACTTCTGATGATAATCTGTTTGGATAATTCTCCTTTTTGTGGTAATTCTGAATGTTTCCTATTATTATGCGGTTAGAGCTCTGTGTAGTCATCATAATTGTTGTGTTTTCATTATTAATTACATGTATAAGCAAGCTAAACACAGCCCGTCACTTACGAAAAGGATAATGTCATTTCAATACACATAGGTCATTCAAGTCTCTGTGAAAGCATAAAAAATTGAAGTTTAGTTGGTGAACTTGGACGAGTTAGAGAGAAGTAGTTTTTGTATCCCGTGATTTACACTAAGCCTGTCTGCGCATCTCTAATTGAAAATAGCGGATGTCAGAGTCAAGTTGACAGCACTGGTAGAAATTTTCCAGCGCTTTTTTAACGGACTTGCCTCTAAATAGCCCACACTTGTGCTGATGGGGGACAAACACAAACTCACTTATCAGCTTATGGCGCTTTGAGCCAGACAGATGTTCAATGGCTCCAGAGCCTGGCTCTCTCCAGAAGCTCTAACAGCCAATGAAGTGAAAAGGGGGAGTCTAATACGATTAAAGCAAAGTTGCGCAGCAAGTAAATTTATGAGAGCTTGATTGCAATGAGTGAAGAAAGTCACAACGCCTGGCTCAGTGATTATGTATGACAATTTGACAAAATTTCCCGCAAATAGTCGCGAATCGAGTAACTGCTTTTAAATCAGAAATTTGGACCTTTCTTCAAAAGTTACCATGGTGAATTGGAGATTTCCAGGCAATGACATGCCCGAATTCCCTACTTTTTCCAGTCATGGCACCTCTTCTCATTTCCATTGTCCCTGTCTGCTTCATTAATGATTATTAAAGCCTAATCAGTGCAAAAATAAGGCCAATAGCAGGGTTGCCACTGGTCAGGGAAAAGTCATGGGAATTCAAGGTCAGGGAAAAGTCAGGGAACTTTGAAATTAGTCAGGGAAATTTGTGATTTTACAAAAAGTCAGGGAAATCTCACCTTGGTCAGGGAAATTTTGCATAAGAACTAATGCACGACACAAAAGACAATGATTTCGTGATAAAAACGACAGAGATTGTTTAATGGTTGATTATGAAGTGGCCGTAAAATCAGGAATCAATAGCTCAAGGCATCTTTAGTAAGCAACCTGTCTCTATCCATTTTTAATGGAGGTGTGTACACATCTCCATTTATGCAGTCACAGTGACAAATGGACCGTTTTGGCGGGAAATTTGAAATTTGAGCATTTTCAGAGTGTCTTTTGGGCCCTGTCTTGGCTGTTTTATTTGGAGATGTTTGGGTCAAGAGATATGTATAACTTGATTATAGAGCATGTATCTGGCATAGAATGAATACCACGCATGTTGTAATTATGACGTGTTTTCCTTTTATATCTTGCTTGGATCCACTGGGGGCGGCTGCACATATTGGGTATTGGCCGCTGTGCCTAAACTATTGCACTTGTGTATATGATATTTGGCACACAAATGGGTCTTAAAGCATATATGTGCATTTTGGTGTTCATATTTAAGCAATTGGTAGAGTTTTCATAAAATATTGAAAATTTTAAATAAAAAAAATTTTTCGTTTCCAGAACAGAACTCTGAAACGGTTATACCTATGGGCATAATTCTACCATGGTATGCATTATATATATACCCTTAATGTTCCTTTTGGGGGTCTAAATGCTCTTACAAAAATTGATAACAGCAAATTCAGCAAAAATGTTATCTTTCAATGCTCCATGATTCCGTCACTTTGGAGTTACACTGCGGAAATTTTGCATTTAGATGTCTAAATGATACCTCTTTAAATGACTTAACTCATTTGGGGGGCCAATTTTAGGGAATTTTCATAAAAACCGAAAAACTGGGAAAAAGGAGGATTTCTGATATTTTTCTCAAATTTTAGGTTTCTCAAAAATTTATGGTAAGCAATAAATCGGTGAACTTCAGCAAATATTTACTTAACCATATTTGGAAGTTACTTTTGTATCCATATACCTATATAGTTAAGGGTACAATTTTGCTTGAAATGGATTATTTTTAAAATTCGAAAATTTAGCGCACAATATAAACAACACGTGGTTCTGGCCACTCAGCGTATGTCTTTTCAGGGGATATGAAGTAAGACACCACACAACCTCTATTTTGAACCCCTGGGTTCTTGTTGTTTTGTTTGAAATAGCAACATAAATTCACAAAAGCCCACGAATTTTGATCCAAAATTTTGTGTGAGAGCCTTTTTGGTGGTCAGGGAAAACTTGTTTGGAGACAGGGAAAAGTCAGGGAATTTCGAAGTCCGACTCGAGTGGCAACCCTGAATAGGACATGAAGCCATATCACTCATGATCAGCTGGTAATAGAACACATTTGAGGTAGTGTTGACTGCATATTATAGGGAATGTTTTTCTTTTGCAGATTGTAGGATCTGAAGGTGTTGGAAAACATCAAGTAGGAAATTTCGTTTTACAACAGAGTCTCACCAAGCCATACAGCGTTCAAGTGTGAGTATTTAATGATTTGATGTCATCTTACAGTGTGTGAAATAGGAGTGATTACTATCTGCAGTAACAATTTATTTTGGCTGCTGGAGAACCCAAGACCTTTGAATGTTGTCGTTACTGGGTCATTTTCTTTGATATGCGTGGTCAGTTTGTCATATAGAGAGACTCGGGGAGACAATTTGACAAGTGGAATTTTCATTGTCAGGTTTTCACATTCATGTTTTTACATTTCAGACGCACATGTGATAAACTGCCATTGTCATGGAGAGAACAACAACTGCTACCTAAAGTAGATTTGGTCATTTTCATGGTTGATCTCACCAGTCCTCATAGGTAAGCGATGATTATTGTTTGCTTATTGACTTAATTTGGTTTATGGAATATGGATGGAGGGTTGGGGGCCTTACATCCCTAATTTATGCACTTGGGGACAGAAAAACGACAAAATGAGACAAAGGGGTATTGAAAATGCTGTCCAACAACAGAAGTCCAGGTGACCGGCTAGAGCTTGATTTGAACCTAGTCTCACCAATTGGTAGCCCAGTGTTCTACCAGATGAGCAAACAGCCCTCCTCATAATTCTATGGAAAATGTATCTTTAGGTGGCTCATAATGGACTGGAAGATAAATAAGCACTATGGAAGTTATGTATTTTGGTTTTACTCTAATGTCAGTTTTATTTGTTTTCAGTTTTGCCGTTGCCTTAGAATCTCTCAAACATTTAGAAGTCACATATTTCCTGGGGAAGATGTGTTTTGTCATGACTAAAGGTAAATAACTAAAAGAATTAGGTTCTGGTAGGTTCACACAAGTGCCAGGTGAGGATGTTCTGATACCAGTGATCAGTAATATCAGCTCCAAAAAGCAGTATCGGATCGGAGACACTGCACTGTATTGGTATCGGAATGGTGTCGGTATCATCGGCAACAACTTACCAGCATTGGTACCCGTATCTGAGGTGAAAAAGTGGTATCGGAGCATCCTCAGTACTTGTGACAGGAATTAAGCAAACGTTATATAAATATTTTGTGAAAATAGCCGTTAACCTGATTTACTAATATTATTTAAACCCAAGTTCATGGGTCGCTTTCTGTTCAACGGGAAAATCTGTTGTAATGCGAAAAGCAGGCACGGCCAATGTCTTTGTTTTTTATCATTTTCCAAAATTGTACCACAACAGTTTTAGGTTTGTGATCTTTGTGGGTATGAACTGCATTCTTGTGGGAGACAAGTCAAAAGACATAGGGGAACAAGAAGAAACTATTTGCTGTAATAAATTAAATTCTTGCAATTGGAGCTCTTTGACAGATCCAATTTCAATATAAAAAAATTGAATTTATTTTCATCACCATCACGGCTAGTTGGAAACATTTTAAATCATCTTGCAAGCATTTAATATGTCTTTATGTTTCTTTACAGCTCAGGTGTTGTCTGCTCATATGGTTGATGCCGAAACTGTTCAGGACTTGTCTATTAAATATGATTTCCCGGTGTTAGTTGCAGATTTACAGGTTAGTGGAGTTCATTTAACTTCTGAGTAATTCTTTGCTGAGTGTTTAAACTGTAATTGACATCTTCATATCTACCGGTATTTAAAGATGGTTCAAGAATAAATCTATGTCAGTCAATTCATATTGATTTTGCTGGTTCACTTTCATGAATGTATATAATGCACACTTAATGGTGAAGTATGGCCATTATTTGTCCCTTTCAACTGTGAGTTAAGTCGCTTGTCTATTGAGACTCGTGAGCATTGCAAATTATCTTTGGGAGCCATAAATGATTTGTGATTTCCTGTAGACCATGCAAAGCTCTGCAACTCACTTCAGAGACTAAATGTGATCTGAAAAGCCTGTTTTTGTCAAGATGAGAGTCAACCTTAGTAGTGGTAAATCTTCAGGAGAATTGGCAGAATTGTCAGCACATTCACTGATGAAGACAAACGCAAAATTGTTGAAAATTCTAGTTTAACTTCTCCCAATTCTCCTTAAAGTAAATTCGCTATAATGAATCCGGAAATTGAGGATCTACATTCAACATTAACCTTGGTAATTTTTTGACGTTTCAGGATCCTGAGGGCAGTGTGGCTGCAGCCCAGCAGATCTTGTGCCAGCTAGAGAGAGCAATTCCCCTCACCACAACCATGCCAACGCTGCTGGTTGACGCCACGAAATCTGTCAACAGAAGATATCCCGGTTCTGTGGAGACTCCCTAAGTAGAACAAAACCAAGAACTCTTTATATTATATATATATATGCAACTGGTCATGTATTGTACAAGTGTAAATTCCTGCACGTTTTAGTCATGTGTTAGGTCTGCTCCTGAAATATACATCGCTATAACCATTCAAGTGAACCATTCAGATGAACCATTCAAATTGAAGATTCAAATGAAAGATTCAAGCGAACATTTCAAAACGAACGATTCAAATGAGAGCCCGATTGATAATTGTTTTAGAAATTGAAACTGCCCTGTCTAACAGGTACGAAATCAAATGAACTATTATCTTCGAAAGATAGCCCAAGTGCCCAATTGACTAATTGATTGATTGTAAAAATGTAGCATAGTAAGGATGTGTAATCATGTCATCTTTAAGATGTAGGTAAACTATTAATCATGCTATTTATTTCTGTGATATGAAGGAAATTAACCTTGGTGTAGGAATGCTGTTATATGTGTTCGAACATCGCAAAAAGGGTATGTAACTATGTATGTAAAGCTGGAATCTCTAGCAAATCACCATTTACTTTGTCAGTATTTATTATTCAATGATTTTATGATAATAAATTAACTTAGTTTATAGAAAAAATGTCTATAATCTTATTTGTGAAATTGTGTGTGTCACCTCGATGGAGCTTAAAAGGAATTAAACATCACAATGATTAGGGTTGGAAACTTGGAATTAACCTGGAATCCATAAAACCAGTTTTTGTGTGCAAGTAATATATGTGACCTGCTCCACCAAAATGGGTTCAAAGTCGGCCTCCTGTCATATTTACTTATGAAATTGACTTTATTCTACTGGAATGGAGCTTTAAAATGATGTTTAGTATGTTTCGTTATCTCTATCCAATCCAAAGATATGGCACCTCAAACATTGATGATAAGAAACATCAAACTCTCAGAAAATGGAATTTGAAATTCCCGCCATTACAATGAAAGAACTAAGAAAATCAAGAAGGACAACCAATTTAGATAATTTAAAATCAGTTTTTGGTTAAGATGGTCTTAAATAATCAAAGCAAATTACTTTTGCTAAAACATGGTACCAACAGCTACAAATCATTAAAATGTGACCTTTTGACACATTTTGCTAATTTCTGAGAAATATAGAATGCCTACTTAGAACTCATTTTGGTGGAGCAGGTCACATATGAAAGTAAATGTAAAACTTAATGTAGGATTTTTTACCCCGCTGGCTATGTAATAGCCTACGGGGTACTGCAGTCCTCAATGCCTCAATGTGCTGGGGATTTCGTCAAGCATAACTCACTTTGTGTTGCTCATATTTCATTCAAATTTTGCCTGTTATCTTATTTTGTCATGCAGATGGGAATGACAAGTCCGTGCGTCCGTACGGACACTCGGACGTACGGACACACGGACGGACACACGGACGGACACACGGACAGAAGGATGGACGGACGTACGGACACACGGACGTACGGACACACGGCCTAACGGACACACGGACGTACGGACACACGGACGTAAGGACACACGGACGTAAGGACACACGGACGGACAGACGTACGGACACACGGACGTATGGACGGACGGACACACCGACGTACGGACACACGGACGTACGGACGGACGTACGGACACACGGACACACGGCCAGACAGATGGATGCACGGACGGACGGACACACGGACGGACGGACGGACGGACACACGTACGGACACATGGACACACGGACACACGGACGGACACATGGACGGACGGACACACGGACGGACGGACACGGACACACGGACACATGGACGGACACATGGACGGACGGACACACAGACGTACACTCGGACACACGGACACATGGATGCACAGACACACGGACGGACACATGGACACACGGACGGGCGGACGGACACACAGACGGACGGACACACGGACGGACGGACGGACACACGGACGGACACATGGACGCACGGACGGACACACGGACACACGGACGGACACATGGATCCGAATGGTCTCAATGGCTTCACATAGAGCCAGCGGGGTTTACGTGCTTGCACGGTATTTTTATAGTCCATTACACCGACGAAGTCAGTCTCAATGGACTTTACAATTACACCCTTGGCAGGCCTGTCGAGTGTTCAAGCATGAGCCTTTCTCAACTCCGCGGGGAGTATACAGCCAGGCAGTCGTTTCCAGCGCACACAATGCTAAGTCACTCTACAATCGCCATCACTGCGTACAGCCAAGTACCCATTTACACCTGGGTGAAGTGGAGGACAGAGTTATGGAGGATCTGTTCAATATCTGTTGATAAGCAGGATTTAATTTGGACTCTTGATTCCAAATGTTTTTTTGGCAGTTCTTATTTCCAACCCTTCTCCGTGTGGTTGTGTAGAAGGGTTTTATTTCTGGTCATTTTAGTCCTCAAAGGAAACATTTTCCCTCCTATTTTGTCCATGTGATGTGATATTATTAAGCCACACTTCATGGTTTCAACCCTGTCGGTTTTATGCATGCATGCCTTGGTGATGCATCTGACCTACAATTTCAGAGCCACAGAGGCATAGAAAAATGAGCAGCATGTTTATGTAATATTGTGGTTCTTGAATTCTGCAATCTTTTGAAAGGTTTCACTCCGTTACTTGATTTTTCCAGTCACCAGTATTTTATGAAGTGATCATAAACACTGATAAATACACCAGTTATCATTTGCCAAATTATGCAAAAACAAATCCTGAATCGATTCGAAGTATTTAAAATGTTTATTAGTGAACTTTGTTTAACAATAGATTACATCAGCAGTAACAACTCCATTTTGAAGGTAATTTTAACAATAACAAACTTTTCAAAATTAAAAGTATTAAAGACTGCAAAAATGTAATTATTAAACTTTTAATAACTAGATTAGGCCTAGGCCTACTGTCGAGTACAACATACATGCCAACCCGGCCCTGTGTATTTTGAAAACTACTGGAGAAGAGTATAATGGCCCAAGTTCAAAACAATATGCCTGCGGAGGGGCATGGCATTTGGCAATTGCCCCCTACAATTTGCAAAAAAAGGAGCATAAAAACTTAAGCTGAAAATGTGTGTAGCAGTGTTAAAACATGCGTAAATTTGAACAAGTGTATAACAAGTGACTTTGTGTAGATAGATAGATTTCAATAAATAGGTACAATGAACAGTATAACTTCATAATAGGGCCCAGGTTGTATTCTAGACTAACAGGAATATTGGAATGTGAAGTAATAAATACGTATAAATATATATATAAATACCTGCCAAATGATTGAATGAGGAATGAAACTTAATATCATACCCAGCCAAAATTGCAACAAATTAACACACATGGTTTGTGAAAATGACAGTTGCAGTAGACGAATGACGAGTGCTTACAGAAAAGTACAGGCATGTTCCTTTTGAGGTCATATTCCTATCTCTGCCATGTTATTCTGTATTAGGCCACACATAATTGATCTTTAGCTTCTCAGATCCACTCAAGGCACTTTTTCCAGGGTCGGTCGGTAGGACAAATAAAATATTTTTTTATAATGTCAAAAAATTTTTTTTTTTTCCGTCGGCACGAAATCTATTGTGTCGGCGGGTCCGCGAAGCTAGGAATCAATTATGTGTGGCCTTACTCACAAACAGTTTGTTTGGTCATATCCTATAATTGCAATGCTATTAGGAAAAGTCATCTAACCTGTCACATCACTCATCAATGAGGTCACAAGTTACCCAATGATAAATTGACACTTAATTCATTTCAATGTATTTGATAGGGCTTGTTTTGAGGTCAGTGTCACTGGTGGCCAATAGCAGCTAAATGTAACTACTCGTCATTCGGCAACTGTAAATTAATTGACAGTTAAGAGTGGTTCATATAACTTTATAAAATTTACTCATTTGGAAATGTACAGATTAAAATGCATGTTTCATTAACTAACCGTCTAACAACCAAACAAAAAAGTACACCAGATAACCCAGCTATTATAGAGAGCACCAATGCAAATACTATAATGCTATAAATCATTAACAGAGTTAGCCTCTTTCAAAAATTCATTAAGATGATATATTAGCTGTCCCCATATATATGGAATGGGCGTTAAATAACATTCATAATTAATATGATGATGCCAAAGAGCATAGCGAGACCACAGGACATTTAAGAATTTTTTTTGCAGTGCTATATAATAATAAAACGTGACTATATGCATCCAGTGGGAAAGGGCTTTTAGCAGCATGCTGCTCCACGCTGGTGTTGTGACGTTATGAAGAACTTCTGGTTTATTTATAGCTTGCTCTAGTGACGTCATCTCTGCAGTATCTGTTGTGACGTCATCACCATTGTGTCTCATTCAGTAATGACGTCACATAAACGCCCACACTTTTTTTGTTTGGCGCATGCAAAAAAATTGCTTAGTATATCCCTGTGTGAGTAGCTCTGTCTTCTACCATTTGAAGACCTTCAGTCTCTCGGGGCTTCGCCCCGAGAGACCTGTGGTCTCCATAATGTAATGTTCAGTAGTTTGTAACATGAGACACAGATGTATCACAGTGACGTTTTAAAGATCAACAGTTAGTTGGTTTCCGAGACCTGGCAAGCTGACAATATTTCAGAACAATTTGATTTCACATCACCATTATTTTGCAATCTTAAAAGTGTATTAAATGTGTCAGATTTGCAAATTCAATAAATGCTATAAGATACCATAGAACATTACATCATTCACTTGCAATAGCTTAGCTCTCTCTCAAGTCGGTTGCATAGGAAAATATCACATGCATCATATAAATTGTATATATGCAGATAAATACCAAAACGGCATAATAAATTTGCAAAATAACTCTTAACATTCAAGAAACACTTGATCTTTTCATGCCAAAAAACATCATTGATCCAAACTATAAGTTTTATAACGCAGACATGGTGTAAAGCTTTGTATATAAGTACATCTACAACAATTTTGTGTTGAAATCTTAGCACAGAGGTCTGTTTTTGGAACTCAGCAGGAGCTTTCACCCATCTCCAATGGGCTTCTAAAGCTGCCAATATTAGGAAAAAGTTAAGATTCAAAGCAGTGTAACAAATTTCTGAACATGTCACAAACATAACATTTATGGTAACAAACAGAAAACTTCTCACAGAGTTAAAGCATCACCTAATATAATATATATATATATATATATCTTTAAAAATTTTCATCAGTTTAACATACACAAAATTTTGCATGGCAAATGAGATAAATACTTCAAACCGGCAGTATAAATTTGTAAATAGAATTTAAAGCATGGTAAATCAATAAGTCTTACAAAACAAACCAATGGAAAGCATAATTTTGATTTTTAAAAGCACGGAAAATTAAATCTTTCAAATGGAAAATGGAAATTTAATTTTGAATTTAAACATGAATAAATCACTCTTTGCAAATGAAAAGTGCAGGTTATAATTTGAGGCATGGCGAGTTAAGCTTTCAAGTCTTGGCAAGGGAGTCTCATGGATATTTCAAGTAGCTGTCATTATAAGCCTGGCAGGTTCCCTGAGAAGTTCAACTCGTGACAAATTACCTCAAAAAGTTTAAGCAATTGTAGTGCTACTTGACGAAATAAGATGACTCCTCTGTATGGTGTATCTCTTCCATAACGCTAACTGCATAACTCCCAGTATCACAGGCACAAAACACATCATAGAGAACATGGCGACGGTGAGTTCTTTCGGTGGAGCTCGCTCCAAGGATCCACCTGTAGAGAAAAATAGAAATTATTTACGAAAGATTCTTGTCGAACTTGCCTTAATGTCTGAACTTCCCGTCGGGCTGAATGCTCCATTTGGGGGGCTCAGATGCCTTGTACTGAAGTGTTCTATGCTCAGGCAAGTAAAAGATCCCTCTCTTGGGAGTTTGGAACAGGGCGTACCTTAGTGTGGTCTCACAGACTCTTACTATCACAGCCTTATCATCTTATTATGTCTACCTCTGGCAGTTCCTCATAGAAGCCGAAATACCTTAAGAGCCGCTAGCACACAGACATAACTTGACATAATGACAATGAATTGTTTAAAATGTAATATGTAGAATTATTTTTCAATCGCAGATTCTAATTGTCATGACTTGTCTATTGTGGCAGAGCTAACACTGACCACTCATTTATAAGTATGGGATTGTTCTGATAATGTTGTCAGACCCTGGAACTTAATTCATAATTATTAAAATGCCTCAAACAAGAACAACCAACTTACCCGACTCCTGCCAAGCACTGTAGCCATACATGTTTAAGATCCGGACAACCAGCATGGGTGCCAAAGAATTTGCCGGTTTGGTCACCAAGGCGTTTATTCCTAAAACCATCGAAGAGAGAGGATGCCTGTAAGTAGAAAAAAACATTTACTGATTTGTGATTCACACCATTGGTAATTTACTGGCACGACTAAACAATCTAGA
This sequence comes from Platynereis dumerilii, assembly GCA_026936325.1. Classification (NCBI taxonomy): domain Eukaryota; kingdom Metazoa; phylum Annelida; class Polychaeta; order Phyllodocida; family Nereididae; genus Platynereis; species Platynereis dumerilii. The sequence goes on along the minus strand of JAPTHN010000002.1, from coordinate 77,771,976 downwards.
GTGTTCAAAACTGTTCATACTCAGTCTCTTTAATAAAGTGACACAAATGTTTTAATTTCAGCAAGTATACGGAGAAAAGAAATATCAAAACATTTGCTGATCGGATTTAAGGGTCAATGCAAGCAAGAAAAGTATTTGTCTTATTCAATATTTTAAAATTCTTCACTTTGCAAATTTATCTTTCGCTGATTTTCTGTCAAATTCGCCTTCATTATACAATCTCATACCACATAGATCCTCTGCTGACCAATTTCAAATGTAAATTTTAAGCGTAATTTTGCCAATTTAATTATACATTTATATAAGACTTCTAGAATGTCAGCATAAGATGACAGACTGTGCCAGACTTTCAATCAGGGCTCTGGAGTCGTGCATCATGTGCTCCGACTCCTTTCTCCATTGCCGTTATGAAAAATGACTCTAAATCCTTAGGTATCCAAAATTTCAGCTCCAACTCCCGACTCCTCTTATCGACATCATTTATGCACTAGTTTCATGTGATCAGCAAAGAAAAAAAAACAAAATTCCCAATTTGTTTCATAGGATTTTTTACATTAGGGCAATTCCGTAAAGTCCGATTTACAGATTTGACACTTAAACAGTTTGTGAATCCCTACCACCAAACCTTAGCTATTTCATCGTTATCCTGGCAAGAGGCCAGGTAATAGGGGTATCACACAAGCCATCAACCAAACCCCAAGTGTAGCACTTAGAGCTTTGGTTGGTGGCTTGTGTGATACCCCTATTACCTGGCCTCTTCCCTATATAACAATGAAATAGCTGAGATATAATGGTAGGGCTACACAAGCTGCTAGAGTGCCAAATCTGTAAATCTGAGTTAACGGAATTGCCCATTAATAGTAATCGTAAGAGGTTCTGTGTGATTGGTCTATAATCGTAAGAGGTTTTGTGTGATAGTTCTTTAAAAATTTACTATAGTTCACTTTGTTTTATTACGAATTTCATAAATTATTTTAAATAATTTTTAGGAGTCAGGAGTCACCAGATTAATTTTTCGACTCCGACTCCATCTAAAAATCTCCTGAGTCCACGAAACCTGAAACAGACTCTAACTCAAGCCCTGCTTTCAATTGAATTAACTTTATCATATTAAACACTCACTTCCTCTGATATATTTCTGCATCTTCATCAACGAGATCGGGCAATGCCAGCCCCATTAATCCGAGACCAACGCCACACATAACGCTGCAAAAATGTCATAAAACAAAAATTTGTAATCTTCAAAAATTTGTAAATTTATGAGACAGCAGATCATACATTTTAACATTTACTTCTGAATCTTTAAAGTACAATTGAGGGAAACGAAAATCTTTGAAGTTTACTTTAATACTTGAAAATGTTGGCACAATTTAATGTACTGACTGATATATCACCAATTCATGTTTATTCTGAGTTTATTGTTGTTTATAGTTTTTAAATTTTAACAATGTCATCGCCTTAATCTTGCCAAAAGAAGAGACTAAAATTCACCTGTCCAGCATCACAAAAGACATGTAAATGAACGGAGTGAGGCCACCGTAAATGTATAATGATATTCCGAAGACCACTTTGGAGATCATAGTTATCTTGTAGATGGAGTAATAGCCATAGCGTTTCAAGAAGGATCCCCCACATGCCAGCAAAATCTGCAAAAAAGCAACAATTCAATTGGTTGCCATATAACTTGAAGTAGAAACATGAATAAAGTAAAATTATTGACATAACATTGCTTCTGGGAAAACCACAAGCATTCATGTGCAGGCAGAAAAATAAATATTGTACAAGGTAATTTTTTTGTTCCTTGACCACTTTGAAGGTACTCTCGTACAGCGAATAAAATTTATAAAATTTCATGTAAGCACCAAGAAGCCTGGCCTTCTTATCAAACTATTAAGACCTCCAAAAAGTTAAAGCAGTTCTCAGAACTTCTAACAATACTTGTAGGAAGAGCGGAGTGTTAAAGCAAATTTATGTTGATTAAAAAAATTTAAATTTTGAATGATATATATCTTTTTCGTAAATTATTTGCACATGCATTCTTAAGTAAAATGTTTAATTAGTACTTACTCTCGGCATAACAATTACAGCACCAAAAAAGATACTCCGTGTGCTTGAATCAAGGGCAGCATTTTGCAAAAGTGCGTCTGAGAATATCGCTGTGAAACCACTCAGAAATGTTTTATGGAATTCTGCCATGAAATTAACAAGGACGAACAGGAGGAAATTAGGACTCGTCAGCAGTTGTTTCGTCAGAGCGAATATGGAATGTTCTGTTTTTCTGTCAATATCAAATTCGATGTCCTTAGAATTATTATTTTCCATGTGGGCGATTTCATATTTGGTGTGACAGTGGAGACCAGTATATGTCATGCTAAGCCAAGCGACCAAAGCAATTAGGACACAAGTTGCTTGGAAATTGCCGTAATTCAAGAGGCCGTTTGAAAAGTACTCGCACAGGAGGACACTGACAGAGCCTAACACGGACGCAGCATTGGTGAACTGTTGACGTCGTATTCTGTCGTGAGAATTGGTTGAAAGTTCAGCGTGAATGCATCCATGTGTGAGAAGCACAGCAGTGTACATTAAGTCGTACAGGTACAGAACCACAATAAGTTGTATTCCCGATACCCAAACGCTCGCTGAACTATTTGCGTCGGCCCACGGAAACCATGCAGTCAAAAAGGCTAAAGCAAAAATAGGAGCACCGTACAATATGATATGTCTTCTATATCGATTGAAGGCCGTGTTATAATGATCTTGTGCATATGCAAATAAGGGATCGTTCAACATATTCCAAATAAGGAAAAGCAGCTGAGCCGTCTGGAACCAACTCTCTGAGACATGGTAATGATTCAAGAAGACTTTGATGTAATAAAACATGAACACGGAATCCAGGGAAGATGCCGCAAAAGTTGTCGCAGCAAATGCTAAATTCACATGATTGTCTCGTACAAAACGCCAAGACGTCTCTTTAAAGTAATCCATGGTGTTGCTGTTTAATTCTTCAGATAATTTACTTCAATCGGAACCCCAGATAATTGTGAAGTATTTGGACGCAATGTTGCACATCGATAAAAACCCTGTAAAGTAAAATAGTAAATAAATTAATCTTCAAAATTTAGATTTAAACCCCAGAACCATGCAATTTATACTCTAAACACAACAGTTTATTGCAACCTCATTGCATGGATACTTGTGGATGTACTGATCCGGTAGCGGATATCAGTATCAGTGCAGATCCAGCACTAAAAAGCAATATCAGTATCGGATCTGTGGCTAATACCAATGGTACAATATATATATATATTGATTTGATATCAGAATAGTAATAATTGGTCTCAGTGATAGTGGTATCGGAAATGAAATACCAGGATCTGTATTGGATCGGTGTACATCCCTACTCAGAATATTAGTATTATAGGCCTATTATCAATGCGACAATAAAACAGGCATATAAAACCACACATTGTAAGTAAACAAGTAAATTGCAATTATAAACTTTACACCACAGATACAGTAGCTACCACTGCACTGTACAGTGTACAAGCAGACAACCATTCATCACAGACCCACTCATTAATCCATTCATGCTATGATACAACAGAGAGATCAGCATACAGCTAATGCCAATGGATCAATGAAATTGAATGAAGCAATAGTTGAGTTGAACAAATCAATCATCACAATCACAGATTTCACTGCGGTGAATAATTTTTTTGTAAACTTACTTTTGATAGAAATATCAAGAGCTCTCTACAACCAATTTTCAGGAGTTTGATTAGCACACATTACCACAGCACTTTGATAACTTGTCGTCCACTTTAACACATGTTAAAAGCTTATTAATTTTGTTATTTTTGACAAGCAAATTTCGGGTCAGTGTAAAATGCGGACCAAACGGACCATGCGGACCAGACATTAAACAAACACAGGAGGGTGCAGAGGAGCATTGCTTGTTTAATCAAGCTAATAATACAGAGAGTCAATCAAGCGGAAAATGCGGACCAGATGCGGACCAAATCAATCTCAGTGCTGACCAGTGTGCAGACCAGAGGATGCAGACCAAATATAGACCAAAAAAAAAATAGAAGTTTTAATCTACTGCCTCTAAAATTCAGAATTTGGCATTGAACTCTAATTGGCTTAGTTGCATTTCAAGCTATCTACATTTGGTCTGCATGATGATAATTGTGGTCTGCAAGAGAGAAAGTTTGGTCTGCATTTGGTCTGCATAAGAGGAATTCTGGTCTGCGTTTGGTCTGCATGATGAGAATTCTGGTCTGCTTTTGGTCTGCATGCTAAGAAATTTTGGTCTGCATGACAATTTTGGTCTGCATTTGGTCTGCATGATGAGAATTCTGGTCTGCATTTGGTCTGCATGATAGAAATTTTGGTCTGCAATCAATTAAATAAATATTAATATTCACCAACCTGCATGACCTTTTAAGAAAAATACTTGGTATTTATGCTAATTACCTCTTTTTTTTAGCTGCCACTTAAAAGACTGGATTTAAAGCGCAATTCAATTTAATTGTGTTAATTAGCAATTGTGAGGCACGGTCTTGTAAGCTCTTGTAATCCACTGTGGATTACAGAGAGTGGAAATCATTGATGATGGCTTAAATGCAATTAATAGAAACGACCTCAATTGGATGACATTCTAGACTATACAGCCTGCACTAACCAGTTTGTATAGGCTTATTAACAAGATCTTGCAGACCAAAGTGCAGACCATAGTGCAGACCAAAGTGCAGACCAAAGTGCAGACCAGAATGCAGGCCAGAATGCAGACCAGAATGCAGACCAGAATGCGGACCAAATAAATGTACATTTTTACTATTTTATGGAGAAAAAAAAATTACTAAGATCCTTTTTTTTAAAATTTATTTCAAATCATATATCCCTGTTGTTATCCAGTTGGTGCATGGTCTGCACTGTTCCAGTTTGGTCCGCATGATTTAACCCTTTCCAGACAGTGTTTACCCAAGACTTGAGCAAACAGACTGGCTGCCAGTATGTCTGGTCCGCATGGCCCGCATGGTCTGCATGGTCCGCATTTTACACTGACCCGCAAATTTCTGAATCTTGTTATTTCTGGGGGCGAATATTCCTCGCCAGGTGTCGCAGGCGCAACTTCCGCCCGGGTCGCCATTCGTGAAGTTCACTCCAGCACGACACGAGTCAAGAACGTAAGATTTCAGCAGGTTACCGAATAATGACTTTGTAAATAGTATTGCAAATAGGTGGGCAAGTTAGTGTAGACTCTAAAGAATATTTCTGCGAAGTAGTTTTGGTGAGGATCGTCTGGTTTCAATGCAATGCACTTGACAACCGAGAGGTGTTTACAAGGTCATTCATCCCAGCAGGTTGAGTTCAGGCAAAGAATTGCCAGATTGGGTGACTGGGGATTGGTTGAGGCAGGCTACATTGGTAATGAAAAACAGTACAATGTAATTTAGTAGTTATTGCAGGTTATGCAGTTATGATTGGATAAATCTAGACTGCTTTAAGTCGATTCCAAGAGTTAAGACACCATTGTGATTTTAATGGAAATGGTGATAAGTGTTGGTGGGTTACAAGTTCGGTCATTGATTATAGGACGTTTCACCGCTGGGACGTTTCACCGTCGGCAGCAGTGAGACGTTTCACCGCTGGTTTATAACAATGTTTGTCAAGTAATACTTGTCTTGTATAAGTCTGATAAGCCATAACATAGGCAAAATTCAACAAAAACACGGAAAATATTGTCTGTGTTGCTACTCTGTCTATGATCATCTATTTTTTGTTACTTTGTAGCAAAAAGACGCAACATTTGTTGTGTTTCGATACACAAGTTACAATGTAGCTAAAAGCATACAAACTAACAACAAAACATAACTAAATGGACAATCTGATTGCCAGAATAACAAAGGATAACAAAATTCACTAAAACAAGACAAAACAAAAAGACGCAACATTTGTTGTGTTTCGATACACAAGTTACAATGTAGCTAAAAGCATACAAACTAACAACAAAACATAACTAAATGGACAATCTGATTGCCAGAATAACAAAGGATAACAAAATTCACTAAAACAATCAACTAAGTCATCATTTCCAAGTACTTTAATAACCAAATAGTGAAATTAACTGGCGGTGAAACGTCTCACACTGCCGACGGTGAAACGTCCCAGCGGTGAAACGTCCTGCTACCCGGTCATTCACCCTCTGTCTATGATATCATTACTAAACACAAAATTAAGTCAGTCAATGACACACATTCTCTGCACTATTCGCACCCTAATCTCTTATTCTTTGGTTATGCTTTCTGAAATCAAAGCAATGCAACACATTTTACTTGAAAGTTAAATTATTTCACCTCCAATCTTAGCTGTGAGACGGATCACCATCACTAACTTGTGACAAACTTTATTGGAGGTTCTATCCGTCATTGACTAACAACACAACATCAACAGCTTTTAATTAGGCCTACTGTCACTATTCAATGTCTCGAAGCTTCCCTCATGAATTGTGAATGACTTAATTGAGCATAAAGAATTAAGTGCAATTCTGTGAATTCGCGCTGACAACGCTTGCGATTTTGTTGCAACATTCAGCGCGAGGATCGCAAATCATTGAAATACCAGCTGAAGTTAATGTGCACTAGAGGGGGATTGGTCAAGTCGCCAGGAGAGAACCCGCCAGGCCCACTACTCGCCAGTTGACTTCCCGCCAGTCCCCCAACTCGCCAGGTTACCTGCTATTAGAACATACCAGGCTATACCAGGACCAGCAGGTTACCTATTAGCCTATAGTTGTTGTATTCATTTAATAAAGGTTTTAATAAAAGTATTTTAACAAGCCGTTTGTGTATTCACTATCAATGTCTATCATGTTAAATAACAGCACTTCTGGGAATAAGTATAGAGAATCTACAACGAAAAATGTTAAATGATGTACTTTACTAGAACAGTTATTGAGATGACAAAGGTTACCTATTAGGTATAGTTGTACTTGTTGTATTTATTTAATAAAGGTTTTAATAAAAGTATTTTAACAAGCTGTTTGTGTATTCACTATCAATGTCTATCATGTTAAATAACAGCACTTCTGGGAATAAGTATAGAGAAACTACAACGAAAAATGTTAAATGATGTACTTTACTAGAACAGTTATTGAGATGACAACAAAAGATTATATGGCAAAGGTTGAACTTGAGTCATATCTTTATAAAAGGAATCAACAGCTATCAACATGATCAACAGTAACTTGTCCCATGGTCTAGGGATCCACTTGCCCAAGATTAACCAAAATTAGTTTTTACCCTTTCTTGTCGATCGGAACATGCATTGTTCTGAAAAAGTAGCAGCAATCAAATTTATAAGATATATATATTTACTGACCATCTGTCTATCTCCCTTTTGTTTCTATCTAATTAATATAACCATCTAACGATCTACCTATCCATCTGACTATTTATCTACCTATCTATCTCCTTTTATCTAGGCCTATATCTATCGTTCTTTCTATGCAGCAAGCACTAACGTTTAAATTAAATGTTTACTATTTGTTTAGTTAATATATAAACATTTTAAAAAATTTAAATACATTTTTTTCTGTTAGAGTGCCTGCTGCTATATTTCAAGAGCACGGTAATTTTTTTAATTAATTATTGTTTTGATAGAAAAAAAAGTAATACTATATTAATAAATGCAAGTCTATTGTCTTTAAAGGTGTGAAATCAACTGGAATTGGATGACACTGTTGTTTTAATTGAGCAATTCATTACATAATTACAGAAACAATGTAAGGGTCAATTGTACAGGTAAACGTGTATGTATAGCAATTAACAAACTTACAAAAGAAAAAGATACATTTCATAATTCATAAAAGAGTAAATTATTATTTTGTTAAAAATTTCTGCGTGTCCATAGAAAAGTTTCACATGCATCTTATATAAATAAGATTAAATCAAAATAATGTTTTATAAATTATAATAAATTACTGCACTTGATCAAGAATAGTTCAAGTGATAAGATTTTTACTACAGGTCAGGCCTGACTTTAATTGATTATCCAATGATTAGTAACATTTTATCAAGTGCATGCTTCGATTAATGTGTAGGATGTTTTATTTGCTGAAATACGAATTTTCGTTGGTGGACATTTTCTGAGATCTATGCCTACATTATGCACTTCATTCCACTTAGTTGTTTTCTAATATTTTGCTCACACGTCTGGGCCGACCAAATATCCTACAAGCATTGTCTACAAAATTAATGGACTGCAATACAACATATGTTAAGGAGGAGTCTGAAACCTTTAATAAAGACGTCTTTAATTATATTAATTATTTAATTAGGCTCCCGTGAATTTTTTTACTTTATTATGTTTCATCTGCTGATGAAAACACCCGTGTTTATGTCACCTTTTAATTTCAATCTCAAATTTGAAGCACTTCTAGTTATCATTTCGATCCCATTTATTCACACTAAGATGATCATGTTATATACTTTTCATATAACACAAACAATGATGTATTAAAGCTTTATATAGGCCTATATAAATGTTTACTGGCGAGTTTGTGCCCTGGCGAGTTTTCACCTGGCAAGTTTGTTGCCTGGTGAGTTGTCAGCTGGCGAGTTCTCGCCTGGCGAGTTGACCCATGACCCACTAGAGAAATAGGGGTAACCTTGCAACATGATCTCATGTGATCCCATTGCTGAAATAATGACTGTGTGCATTTATCATAAAGTGCAATACGTCATTCAATTCTCAGGGTCAGATTCCTAACCATGGGAGTCAAATGAAGTAGTGGATAATTGAAAATGAGATCAATAGTATAGTATGCCTTCTTGCTGAATAAACCAGTGCGTTTGAGAGCTAATAGGCTACTTCTATACAACATCGTCTTATTGCAATTTTAATTTTGTTTCAGATGGCCGAATATCAGATAAAGACCGCTCCATTTGATGCCCGATTCCCCAACCAGAACCAAACAAGGTTTGTCACTTTGATCATCGTCAAGGTTAAAAAGAACAAATTGTTACTTCAATTTAATATGCTGCAAATAACATGAATTTATAAGATGAATAACATCCGTTGTTATTTCAGAAATTGCTGGCAAAATTACGTAGACTACCACAGATGTCACAAAATCAAGGGAGAAGACTACGAGCCATGTGAATACTTCAGACGCGTATACAGGTCATTGTGTCCTAATGCTTGGGTAAGATTTCTGACATACATCTGTATAATTATTATATCAGGTCCCAGAATGATATGTAATATCAAGTCATATTTCAATGAAAAAAAGAATCTATTGTGAGAAGGTACAAAACTTTTGTGGATTTATTTATTAGTGAACAAAAGTCGACTTTTGTTTTATCTTGCATTCAACAAAGCTTTTTACCTGCAATGGCGGCTTGCTTATTTCTTTTTCCAAATAGTAGGGACTACTGTAGGGTTGCAGCAGTTATACTAATATCTTGACTGCACATAAATAATTTGACTAGCTTTGGCAATTATTAAATTCGTAAATTATTGTCTGAAATAATCTTGTTTGACAATTTGTAATATCGTAATTATATTTAATACCTTTTACAGATTTTGACAACATTTTAATGCCGATATCAATTTGTTTTGCAGGTTGAAAAGTGGGACGAACAGATGGAAAATGGAGCGTTTGCGGGAAAGATATGAGAAGATATTTGATTAGTCCAATAACAAATTCCTTATCAACATAGCATCTCAATTTTTCGTTTACATGAATAAATGTAATTGCATTCTCTTCACATCTGGATGAATGCAACTTTTAGAACTTCCTGAAGTCTGTATATTATGCATGGTGACTAGTAATGTACGATACATTAAAATGATTTTACTACCAATGACTCTTTTGTGTTAAAACTGATAAATGCATTGACTTTGGTTTACTTGTCTTATTAAAATGCTGTGCTGCAATCTTAGGCATTGGCATGTGATTTTCATCAAAGTTGGATTTCTAATACTTAAATAGAGAAATTTTGTTAAGTTAATGGCCTATAATATCATGGTGCTATGCTCCTTCTAAAGGTCCACATCCCATGGATTTCTTTAAATTTGGTATGCCTCTGAATAGCCAGCGCTGGTGCTGAGGGAGCTTAAGACTCATCAGATTTGGTGTTTTGGCAGATGTTCGGAAGTAAATATTACAATGGGATAATGGTAAAAATGTTTTAATTCCGATTTTGCTTGGAATATCAACTGACACTTAAATTCCTATGGTGCAATTCATTGGAATATTTCTGCAATGAAAGTGGATGAAGTGGTCTATTAAATTGCTGTGCTACACTCAGACATGGCATGTGAATTTCATCAAATTGGTACTTTGCTATTTCAGCGGTTTAAGTAAATGGAAGGTTTAGGAGGAGTTCAGAAATGACAAGCTTTGTTTGGGAGGGGAGGGTCTACTGGTAGTGTGCTGGGCTGCCAATCGCTAGCGTTCGAATGTGGCTCTTGCCGGGGTACCTCTGCCTTTGTCCTAATTAGCCTACCAAAAGCATTAATACAGGACATAAAGCACAATCATCCATCCTTAGCTTTGTTTAAATAACATCAAGCATAGTTTCTGAAAAAAGTGTGGCTTATCTATGAAATGTCTATTGACATTTTGGTTTCTGTCGTGAAGCATGACTGGTGAATTTAATTAAATTGGCTCTGGTTAGTGATGTTTTGATTCTGGAAGGTTTTTCTCATTTCAGGATGGTTCTGAAATTCCAAGCTGAGTATGTAATGGTCTATTGAATTGCTGTTTCAATTTAGGACATGGCCTGTGAGTTTCATCAAATAATAATTTTGGGGACACTTCAGTGTTTCAGTAACTGAAGAAAAGTTTTTGGGGAAAAATTATCGCTGATAAGTGATTATGAGTCCAGAAGGACAATCTTCACGCAATTCTGCTTGCATTTTGAGTAGCTCTTCATCATTATCTTCAGATGACATGCTCTCAAATGTTGAAATCATTTCTATTTTGAAACCATCTGGTACATCATTCGTAAGTTGTAACATCAAACTTCCTTGTTCTCTCGACTGACAAGAGGTGAAACTTGGATCCAAATGAGTGGGAAAATCTTTGATTCAGGTGAAGTTTCCAGTTCAAGTTCTTTGAAAGCAAGTAACAACACAATTTCGGCTACATGGTGGTGGTATGCCAACCGCAGGAGAGGTTTTTCAAGTGCTACCCGGAGTGAGATGCCAGCCGCTGGGATATGACCTCCAATACTTTGCCAATCGAACCTTGCCAGTGGCTAGGCCCAGGGTTTGAACCTTGCCGGGTCACCTGGGCTATTTTTAGTCTACCTAATTCATAAATACAGGACGCGAAGACCCAAACATCCTTCCAGCCAATCGAACATGAATATCAATTAAGCTCGAATCAAAATCTATTTATCCTCGATAGGTTTGAACAGTAAACATAAGCTGTGACGCTAAACTGAACCAAATTAAAATGCAAAACCATTTCCAGGGCTGTATTTTTCCCAGTGGTCCCTGCGTTATAAGACCACCCATTCTGCGGTCATGAAGTAGTATCTCGTCGGGTTGCAATAATAGCCTACTACTTAGTGCGGAAGGAAGGTGGTCACATAAGGCAAGTCAGTCTTACAACACAGGTACCACTGTATTATGCTTCATATGGGCTTTTGAGTGCATGCATACACCGCATCCGACAAAATTACGTAAGTAACTTATTTGCGAGTTCACTCGCATTTGTGAGCGAACCAGTTAAATAAGGGGTAGTCAGAAATTTTGGATCGTTTGTGAGAGTCAAGGAAGCACTTATCAAAGTTTCTTTTTCATGAAATTAATGAAGAATAGGCTAACTTGAGGCGTCTTGCTTTTTTGTGTGTCTTTTGTGTCTTGTTTAATTACAATTTAAGTTTTTAGTTTCAACAAAATCACGGCAAAACAGGAAGTAGAAATTTTGTTGTTATTGTTTTACTGCCCTCTGATTGGCCGAAACACTTGCGAACGTTTTTTGGACACTTCTAATGGGGCTAAAATTATAATTTTAGGCTCTTTAGAATCCCAAATCCTTGAACCATATGAATTCGTTTTTTTATGGAGATATCTTTATTTATTGCCGAGAATTCGTTGAAAAAAAATAAAAAAAATATGTGCAGTGTTGATGCTGGTCTATTTTTCGGAAAAGGTGTGAATCTTTACAGGCTCATTTCAGCCACTTAGAATCATCAGATGTTCACCAAATTTTCACACAACGCAGTTTAGAACCTCCCTGAAGTAATAAAACCATCATTTCCACTCCGACTTTTCATTCATCATATTTTTTTACCACTTTATCCACACTTAAAAACTTAGCATTTTTCAAGCCATTTTTGGCATCCATCTTTTTTTCATCATCTTTCCCAATCACAACAAATCTTTGCAGGCTCTTTTGAACCGCTTAAAATCATCCGATCTTCACCAAATTTTCGCACAGTACAGTTAAGAACCCCCCTGTAGAAACAAAACCATCATTTCCTGTCCGACTATCCATTAAAACCCCTTATTTTCGCTCGTACGATAGCGTATTTTCACCGCAAATCACTTCTTTCTTTTTCATGATTAGCACTCTTAACTTCTCCTCAACTTTTAAACCATTTAGAATCATCGTAGAAACCTCTAAGTAGGCTCATTGTCTTCGCAATTTAATTCTCTACAAGCTGGTATTTTTTATTTTTAAATTCCTACCATAATTTCTTCTAAAAAACGTCCGTTTCACAACGTTGTTTTACCGCTACACTTAGTGCAGTATAGGCCTACATTTCAACATCCAATCACATCTCTCTATTTCTAATTCCCCTTTCCTCATCCACCTATTCCTCTCACAACCTCATCTATCCCCTCATAACATCCCTCTATCCTTCCTCTCCTCCCCATTTATCTCCCTTTTCTCCTAGAACTACTATATACTTCAATTTTTCACTTTCTTCTCATACTGTCAGCCCATTGGCTGTCAATATAAACAGTGTATACCATTTTCATCATCTAGCTTTTTTGTAAACATTGTATCTCATTTTCACCATCCTACATCATACCTTCACTTGCAAACATTGTGTGTATGCCATTTACACCATCTAGGACCCAAACGTAAACATTGTATATGATTTTCACCATCTATAACCAAACTCTACTTTGTAAACAGTGTATATCATTTTCACCATCTACATCATAACTCCCTTTATCCTATAACTCCCTCACTTCCACTTCTCTCTCATCACCCCTTTCACCTCACTTACCCCCCTCCCTTACTATACATAACCCCACCCATCTCTACTTTACCCCCTCTTACCCCCACCTTCATTTTCACCAAAAACTTAAACTTCACTTTTTCACTTTTCTCTCTATACTTAAATTACTTCACTTACCCTCACTTACCCCCCCTTACCCCCACCACTTTTCCCCCTCAGCCTCTCTCTCTCTTTCTCCCCTTACATCCCACATTTAAATTTCTCATTTACCCTCACTTACCCCCACTTACCCCCATTTACCCCCACCACTTTTTTCCACCAAAAACTCCATTTTTCTTCTCTAACTCACTCCCTCTGCTTAAACTACCTCATTACCCTCACTTACCCCCACTTACCCCCACTTACCCCATCACTTTTTCCATCCAATTTCACTTCTTTTCTCCCCTCTCCACTTCCCACACTTAAATCAATCCACCTACCCCCACTTACCCCCACTTACCCCCATTTACCCCCACCACTTTTTCCACCCAAAACTCCATTTATCTTCTCTACTCAGTTCCTCCACTTAAAATACCTCAATTACCCCAACTTACCCCCATTTACCCCCAACACTTTTTTCACTCTAAACTTCATTTCTCTTACCTACTCACTTCCTTTACCTTAATTACCTCAATTACCCCCACTTACCCCCATTTTACCCCCACCACTTATTTCACTTAAAACTTCTTTTTCTTTCTCTACTCACCTATTTTACTTAAAGTTCGGGGGATAGGACACTGCCCCCCCTGGTCGTACCACTGCTAAGTTTATCGTGTTATATTTCTCCGATCATGTATGGAAATCTAGGCCCCAAATTTGACACCATTTTCCCAAGAATCAACACATCAAAACAAAACAACATAAGCATGGTGAACTCGCACGTGTTCCGCTTGCGACACAAATTCTAGTTTAGCAGTAATGCAGTAGTACAAAAACTTTCGGGCGCAAGAGTGTATCCCTTTCATGTAATCATTGGATTGGGCTGAGAAATATTCCTTGTGATTTTCATCAAATTTCATTCTGGCAAAATTGAGTTATGCCATATATTGTGCTCAAAAGATAAGCGTTACATTGTTTGGCAACTATTCAAAATATGTTGCTTACTTGCTGTTACTGCCAAGCAATATGCATAATTTGCCTCCATTGCAATAACATTGATTTTGCATATTTTTTTCAAATTTATGCTCTCCAAAATCTCAAAAAAGTTCTCATCCTTTTCTCTGGGTGATCCTTTTAAAAATGCCTTCAAAAGTTGCTATCTGATATCTATTAAGTTCAGTTAAACTGAGAGATAAGTTGTTCATTGGAACTTGGCAAACTGTTGTCAAAAAAGGAATTGCACATCGACATCGTAAACACAATCCAATGCCAATGGCAGGTGTTGGAAATAATTTTTTGTTGCTAGCCATTTCAAAGTAAGACATGTTACTTCAGGTTCCTTTTCATGCAGCTAAAAAGACAAGTAGGTGACTGCTAGAAATCTAATAATAATCTGTCTTTATATAATTCATCTTTCTTTAGCTATTTCTTTCACCTTTAGGATTGAGGAATCTGGGTGGCCTACGAGTGCCAAATTCGCACAGGGCACTTACATTGTCCCAAAGAGGCACCAGAGGCACTTTTGGTAGTTCAACGGACCCTAAATTTGTTATTTCCATCTTTTCATGTGCTGCAGCAGTTTTGAAAATCCAGCCTTGAGGGTCATGATAGAATAATAAGATATTTACGAATTATGAGCATAATGTATTACAAAATACCCCAATGCTCCAGGAGTGTATGCAAACTTTTGACCCATCAACTTTGGATGAAACTCCGGCTGATGCTGCACATTTTTAAGGGGATTTGGTGAAACTGACCAATTATGGTCAAATTCATAAGATCAATGTGTCAGAAGAAGTCTTCAAAGTGTCAGATAATTAGAACCATGTACACTAACATAATTTATCTTTAACTATTTGATATCTGCCTGTACACAGTTTTTTTTTTGCCTCGACTGTGTGTGTCCTAGGTAATTTTTAAACTTTTATTCAATGTAATCAGTGTTCAAAAGAATTGTTTGAATTCAAAAATGCCTGCTGACCATTTAGAGCTCTTTGCAGATTGGCGGCCACTGGAAAAATTAATTTTCTTATTTTCAATTTGTAAACTGGCTTTGCCACATCATTGACAGTTCTGTTGGTCTCCTAATCGTCTTAATTGATGAAGTACCTTAAGTCATTTAATTAGTTTGTTTACTGTCACCTATGCTGCTATATAGATATGCACTGAGCACAAACCATAACTGACACAAACAAAGCATTTTTTAGCCAATGACATTGTGACATCACACTACCAAACTGAAAAGTAAATTTTGAAACTGTTTGGGCCACTAATCCGCAAACAGCTATAAAACATGCATGTCACCTGAGAAAAGTTTTTGATATGCACTGAGCACAAAAGAAACATTCTTCAAAACATGTTTCAAAGTCCAAATTGTACTTTTTTCAAACTTAACCACAGTATGAAGAAACAACAACATGTTTACAACTTTACATGAAATGAAAATATGCATGGGATCTTGTCTGGATCACCCTCTGCCACAAGGCCCGAGTTGGGTATGGTTGAGTTTTTTTTTGTTTTTCATTTCAGATTCAGTGAGCAACATTGCATATTTGCAAATTTAATCTACTGACACAATTTCTATAGTTGGAAAATAGAGTGTTTGTCATATGCATTTTTACTAAAAATTGTGATGGATGTTAATGTTATTAGATTTATGAATATGATTACATGATTATTCACGCCTGACCTTACTGACTTTAAAATAATGGAAGTCTCCTTTTTTGGAGTAGTGGCATACAATATATGTACATATATATATGGGGTCTACTTGAGTACTTGTACATGTCTCCATTTCTCATCTATATACTGTTAAAAGTATACGTCTGAATGATGTTGCTTATCGGAGCATGGATGCTTCTCATATTAGGCATTGGTGAGTATTTGTATACGGTTTTTACAGCTGCTTGCAGCCTGTATTACGGGAGGAGTTCCAAGAAAACTTATGACAACTCCCCTGGTCGTGTTGTTTCACCTATGTCATTAAAACTTTGCTTGCAGCCTAAATATAATTTTATCTTGCTTCCATCAACTTTTGGTAAACTTCTGTGACATTAAAATTTTTATTTACGAAACTAAAATGTTCGTTTTTGGCGGGAGTTTCAAATGATCAGCTGCAGTGAAACCAGCAGCAACAGCTGCAGCCAGATCCAGTCTTTGCAGATTCAAAAGAAAGAATGAATGAAGGAATTAAGGAAGGAAAAAAGGCAGGAAAAAAGGAAGAAAAAAGGAAAGTATAGGAAGGAAAGTATAGGAAGGAAAATATGGGAAGGAAAAAAGGGATGGGGAGGAAGGGAGGGAGGGAGGATATATACATGTAGATAGATAGATAGATAGATAGATAGATAGATAGATAGATAGATAGATAGATAGATAGATACTAAGTCTATCTACAAGCAGCTGTTAAAGTGCTTGCACGTTATTTTTAAAGCTGATATTGCATGAGGCCCTTCGTAACAACTGTTGGCATAAATGTTATGGTCATTGGTTGCAAAAACAAAGAAAGGAAAATAGCAGGTATTCATATTCCTAAATTTTATATCACGCGTGTGTGTGTATAAGGCCAAAGTAGCTATTGGGCAATTCCGTAAAGTCTGATTCACAGATTTGACACTTCAGCAGCTTGTGTAGCCCTACCATTACACCAGGGGGGATCCAGAAAATTCTGGTGGGGGGGTCTATCGGGCCATCGCGTCACGAAACGCATAGCTCGCGACATAACATGACTGCGCGCTGATAAAATTAACATGTAAAAATATATAAATTTTGGTCTGGTGGGGGGAGGGGATGCATCCCCCCTGCGTCCGTCCCTGCATTAGGCCACTCTTTTTTTATTGTTCGTTTGACGGATCCGCCGACATCTAGAAATGCTCCCGACATAAAAATAAAACACAGATTTCGACTTTTATTTTATTAGTTCCGCCGACATCCACCAGGTGCTGTCGTGGCGCCACCTGGTGTGTTGTTTATTCCAAGCTGAGACCAGAAACCAAGACTCTGATGGCTCAGTTCTGCTTGAGCATGTTGAGCAGAAGGCAATTAGCAAGGCCACTGCAATCAGCCACGGAAGGCAATTGAATTGGATGACTTTTATTGATAGGTGTTGCTTTGCCAACAATTACTCAAAGGTGTGAATTACTTGAAAAGCAATTAGCAATTGATCATGGTTGTTACTTGTGTCTGACTGTCAATTACTGAATTTGATCCTTAAAAGTTTCAGAAAACATTCATGCAAATGCAATGTTATTACAATTTTGGAGTTGGGTGTTTGTTATGATGACTTCAAACAACAGCTGCTGTATCCTACTGGTAGATATCTGCTTTTAGTTTTACAACAAGAACTTAAGCTATAAACCTTTTGTCACAGTTAAATCAGTAGGTTTTAATTCAGTATTCTATAATATTGTCAAAGTGGCTTCAAATTTCGTATTTGCTACTATAGATGATTTAGTTTTACAAACTTATTAGGGATTCCTTTGAATATTGCTACCTGCCATTACCTTTTAATATTGATTCTGAAAAATCATCCATTTCAATAAGGTTAGATTAGACTATTACCTCATTACTCATATTAACCTATATATTGTTTATTTGAAAAACATGTTTCAGTGTCCATACAAATTGATTCTGAACGGATAAAAAAGGACTCCAGAAAGCCAACAAAAACCAACCTCATTCCCATGATGGCATCACTACTACCTACTGGTATTTTCACTTGCATGCAAATTTTCCAAGAAACAAAGATTTCCCTGTGTAATGTGTATCACATAATGACACATATACAGACCAATTCTTTGCTATAAAAGGCAATTGACTTTTTTCATTCAGCAGGAATTTTTTTCGAGGATTTACTTTTTTTTTCCCCCCCGACATTAACAAACTTCGTAATTTTATTTCGCCGACATGTAGCAAAGTCTGAATTTTATTTTTATTTTTATTTTGACCGACATTCAAAAGAACATTCCCAAAAATCCGTCAAACTAAAAATAAAAAAAGTGTGGCCTTACACCTGAGCTATTTCATTGTTATCCAGGCATGAGGGCAGGTAATAGAGGTATCAGACAAGCCATCAACCAAAGCTCCAACTGGAGCTGAGCTACAAAGCAAATATGGTGTCGGACGTCATACATCACACGGTGTACGTCCGACACCATGATATTTTGCCATAGCTCGACTCCTGTTACACTTGGAGCTTTAGTTGATGGCTTGTCTGATACCCCCATTACCTGCCCTCATGCCTGGAAGCTCCTGGATAACAATGAAATAGCTGAGGTGTTATGTTAGGGCTACACAAGCTGCTAAAGTGTCAAATCTGTGAATCAGACTTTACGGAATTGCCCTCTTGCTACTCCCTCAATGAATAAACCCAAGAGTAAAGGTACCTTTATTCATTGAGGGAGTAGCAATAGCTACTTGGGCCAAAAAGTAGTGGTCATGGAGAGTCATGGAAAATCATGGAAAATCAAAATTTTTTAAAAAGTCATGGAAAATTCAGATTTTGACTTTGATTCACGCTAAAATTTAACACATTTGGGAGTTTATGGTAGTCAGATGGTTGATCGGATGGCCAGACAGTGAATGATGTTCAATTGATCATCACGTGAATTCGTTTCGGGGTGAATCTCAACCTCAATGAGTAAGACATTAGTGATGAAAAATCCGAAATTCGGTCATGGAAAGTCATGGAAAAGTCATGGAATGCCCATCGTAAGATTTTGTGGGAACCCTGTCAAAACTTCTGTGCGACTATAGGTGATAAATGAGTGATATGTTAAAGTCCTAATCTAGAAAATCTAGTCCGCTATTCAGTTGAAAGTCCAAATGGAGAGAACCATGAAAGTCCAAATCAAGAGAATCAAACTGTTTCATCCCACTTTGTCAATTCCTTCATTTATTATAATGAAGTCCATAATGAGTCCATATGCTTGATAAACTCCATGTGATATTTAACTCCCAAATAATGCTTTGTTCTCACGGCACGTTATGGAGGTCTTCAATTTAGCGACAGCAGGCTGGGATTTCCTGGCAATTTGGATGGTTTTTTTATTAATTTTTGACATCCAACCAACAATTTTTGTCATCCAACCGACAATTTTTTGCAAATCGACGGCTTCCTAGAAATGCTTGTTGAAACTTTTTTTCCAAGTCTCTGAGGAACAACTTTTCTCAATTTCTGGATGTCCAGCAGGCATTTTTTCTTTAATACAAGAGTGAAAAACACGATTGGTGCGATATAAGGCCATCTGCAACCTTGTCGACGGGTTTTCCAACCTCACTGACGGTTTTTTCATCATCGCCGACAGTTTTTGCAGCCTCTCTGACGGTTTTTGCAGCCTCGCAGGTGGATATGATCTTTCCTCACAGGTCTATGATCTTGCCCCTCAGACATGTGATCTTGCCCCACCGATTTTTTATCTTTTCCCACCGTTGTGTGCCTGTAATATCTTTTTAATTAATTATATAATCGTTTGTGTCACCGGGTTAGCCAATTTTCTCCTAGAAATCAAGCTAAGCTGCCCCACAGAAGTAAAAACTTCTCCGGTTCTCGCCGTGAGAATGGGCCATAACTGAAGCTATTCTTACCAAATGTGACAGTATTAAATTCTGGTAGTTACTGCCAACCTATGATTGTATAACCTGAGTTCTGACTGCTGAATAATTGTAACTCCATTGATTTGCTGTATAATATTGAATATACTGCTACACTACTGCATTATATCATTTTAACAGGCTCCCCCAGTTTTTGTGAAGGAACTTCCTCGGAAAGATGCCAGAAGCTTACAAATATTGTCACGACCGCCTTTGAAGAATATTCAACTGTTGAAGGTTCTGATGTATATATATCCATGATTCAGGATTTTCTTGATTTCAATATCTCTGACCCAGAAGCACGAGACGAAGTCCTTTGCAGAGTTGCAGGTAATATGAGAGATAGTTCTACCTTTGGAATGCACTTCTGTTACAATGCGGGAGTACACCAGTGTGTACCATTTGTACTATGCGAAGCGACCTGGCTAAGGCTTTGGTTTGGCTTTATTGTTGAACAATGAATACTTTAGACAGATGCCTCAGTTGCTCCCTAAATCAAACTGCATCTTTCAGGTACATTCAATCAAATTTCAATATAGCCAGTATATCAGATACATTAAGTAATGATTAACCAAATATTACCAAGATACATCTGTCACATTGTGTCATGTAAATAATATGGGCATAGCTCATAATCTGCCTTTGGAATAGTGTGATCTGCCATTTAAAAAAAAATGCACAATCTGGCTGGCAGTAAACTACACATCACAGTTCAAACATTGATATATTGAAGGAAGCATTACATTTGTGATCCCAATGATTTATCACAGCAGTCACCAGTCTAATCCCACCAAATGGCAGCTTTGTGAGCATTCACAGTAGACAACTGTTATAATCCCCACAGAGTTGTTTGATTAATCTACAACTTTAAACTTTGATGGAAGTTGGTATAAACAGAAGGCTTTGACAATTTGTTTGTAAACACTGACCCATTTAAAATGACATCACATTGAATTGAATTTAAACATATATTGCAATGTTAGAATAGTCTCATCTGACATCACAGTTCAACAGCATAGAAAAGAACTTGAGATTCCAGGTAAGTATGAAAAGGACTGTATTACCCCATTTACCCTGATTAATTGGTCCAATTACAAATTAATGATTCTTAATGACTATATAGGTCAGTCATATTGACCTCTTCACCTAGTTTAGACTCTAGAATGAGTCTAGATGACTGAGATGTTGCACAACAATATTGTTGGACTCATCACTTCTAAAGAGGAGTAACAATTTCCATTTTGAGTCAATAATGTTACTCACAGCTGATATAACAAGCAACAAACTACACCAGAGTTTCAAGTTCAAATTTTTATTGTTAATATTTCAACATCATACAGTTTATGTACATTTCAAAATGGAATTGATTGATCCAATTCCGATGAGGCAGGAATTCCAGGAGTTCTTCCAATAGGAGGTCTTCTAATAACCGGAGGTCTTCTTCAGCACAAGTCTTCTTCCATAGTTGTTCTGAACTTGTGTATCCATATTATCTTCTTCCAGTCTAGATTGTGCTCTTCTCACTGCTGATTCTGCTGATATAACGATTTCCATCTTTGGCATATCTTGTTTTGATGAATTTCCCTTGTTGTTTGTATCGATTTGCCTCTGAATAGCCTACACCGGTGCTGATGGGGCGTAAACTCAAACTTGCTCACTCACTCACTTGGTATCGATTAAGATGAGATTACTCTTTCCACTGTAAATACATACCAAATCTTGTGAGACAAGCTGGCAACATGTACCTGGCCTGGTCTGGCATGCGGTGGCCATTGTACACTGCGAAGTGCTCCAGCCAGGCAATTGCCCTCATTCTGGCCTCACCAAGACAATCTCTTCTAGTTGGCAATTTTGATATGACCCTAACGCCATCTGCAGACAACAAATGAAGAGCGTAATTTAAAA
This sequence comes from Platynereis dumerilii, assembly GCA_026936325.1. Classification (NCBI taxonomy): domain Eukaryota; kingdom Metazoa; phylum Annelida; class Polychaeta; order Phyllodocida; family Nereididae; genus Platynereis; species Platynereis dumerilii. The sequence continues at coordinate 77,750,137 of JAPTHN010000002.1, read as the reverse complement.
CAAGAATCGAGGATTGCAAAAATTAGAGCTGCATAAGAAGACCTGACATTTTACTGAGGATGAAGATTCCATACTCAATTGTTTTTGTTTGGTATTTACAAATTTCATGGTGCAACAACGTGGCAGCTCTGTACATGCTGTACATGACTTCCACCATTGGGGTGCATGCTCTTATTTCTTGAGGCCTCCTCTCTTGGAAGAACAATCCTGTTCAGATATCTTTGTAAGGTGAATCTGGCATATTCCGGATAGATTGATCTGATTTTGCAGCCGATGACACTGGCCAAATCCGCAACATGAAACATGTTGCTGTATGTTCCATTGTCAATTGTGCTCTGTAGCTCAACCTGCAATAACTAATTTAGTCTGGGAGCCAAGAGCTCAAAAGTGCTTTATTTAAGGATTTGGCTCACCCCGAAAGAGGGATGGACAATCTATACATCGTTGGAATCGCAAGATTCTCTAGATTATGGAACTTGGGGATGCAGTTAAGAAAAGTGGTGCAATTTTTCACAAATCGGTTACCATGGCAACCAAGTCATAATATTTTTACACTCATCATTACACTAGTAAAATGCATTTTTTAGGGATTTAGTCCATAGTTAGACTTCATCAAGCCAACCTGGCATGTACTACCTCAATTACTAATTTTGATGGTCATGTGACCTTTTTGGTCACATGACCATACTGACCACCATTTGAGGTCAAACCTCAGAAATAAGCATTTTTTCAAGAGTTAATACAGTATTTTTAACCGCTGTAGCTACAATAATGCCAGTATGTGGATAAATTTAGTCTCACTGGAAAGCCCTCGTTATATGCTTCCATATCACACAAAATTTATATACATATTCATGGAAACTGGTTGCCATGGCAACAAAGTTCGAAATGACACAAATTTGACTTGAAAATTGGAAAAATCATTTTTAAGGATTTACTCGACAGCCAGACTTCATTCAACCAAGCAGGCATGTACAACCATTATTAGGCATATTATTGGTCATGTGACCTTCTGGGTCACATGACCAAGGTGACCACAATTCAAGGTTAAACCTGAGAAATTGACATTTTATTAAGATTTCATACAACATTTTCTACCACTGTAGCTACAATAATTAAGCAATATGTACAAATGTGGTCTTGTTTGATAGCCCTTGTTATAAGCTTCAATCTCACACAAAATTTATATACATATCCATGGAAACTGGTTGCCATGGCAACAAAGTTTGAAATGACACAAATTTGACTTGAAAATTGGAAAATTCATTTTTAGGGATTTACTCAACAGCCAGACTTCATTCAACAAAGCAGGCATGTACAACCATAATTAGGCATATAATTGGTCATGTGATCGTCTGGGTCACATGACCAAGGTGACCACAATTCAAGGTCAAACCTGAGAAATTGACATTTTATTAAGAATTCATACAACATTTTCTACCACTATAGCTACAATAATTGTGCAATATGTACAAATTTGGTCTTGTTGGATAGCTAATTTTATAGGGTTTCATTACACATGTGATATGTTTAAGTATCCATGGAAACTGGTTGCCATGGAAACATAGTTCAAAATTACACAAATTTGACTTGAAAACTTGAAAATTCATTTTTAGGGACTTACTCCTGAGCCAGACATCATTCAACCAAGCAGGCATGTACCACCATAAATTTGCATGTTATTCGTCATGTGACCTTCTCGGTCACATGACCAGGGTGACCACAATTCAAGGTCAGACCTGAGAAATTAACATTTTTAAAAGATTTCATACAACATTTTCAACTGCGGTAGCTGCAACAATTGCACAATATGCACAAATGTGGCCTGTTGGATAGCCTATTTTATAAGACTTCATTGCACACTTAAAGTTGCCCAGAATGATAAAACCCTTTGCTGATTATAAGTGGTTTCATGTACAGTATAATACAAACTTCTGAAAGAAATTGTTTGTACTACTTTGTTGAAGTATTTCTTTCATTACATAAATTGTTTGCATCCAGACATTATTCAGTCAATCTGGCATGTGCTTCCACATAAGTTCAGTGTCAACAACCACAGAAACAATATATTAAACAGACACAGACTTGTTTTTATCGCTCCAATCTCACACTGTTATCAACATTAAGTACCCCTGCTAACTGACAGCTCCCATCACAAAGTTTAAAGTACGCACATTTTCCATTTTGTGTGTGAGATACCAACCTGATTTTCATAATAGCTGGTCACACATCAAGTTTGGTGGAATGAGACCTGTACATAAAATTTACATCTGAACCAGTGGTGCAGCTAGTCTTTTTCTCTGGGTGGGGGAGGGCGGGCCTGGGCGGCAAATGATCCTCAGTTTTCCCAAAAAATACTAGACGGAAGTGTATTTCCATATGTGAGAGCAGGGGGTCTGCAGTGTCTGCAGGAATGCAGTATAGGGTGCATGTTGTTGCCATATACAATCTGGCCAGTATAGTTGGTGACTTCACCCCTGTGACTGCTTGACTAATTTGGTAATAATTCCGCATTAATATAAAATAATCCAACAAAGACTAACATTAACACCCATATGTTTTCTCATTATTTACGAAGTGCTCTAAATATTGACGAATACTGAGCCTAAATAGAAGAACGCAAATTGATTTTCAGGCTTTTTTTTATTGGTAGGCTTCATGAAAAGATGAGCCTCATAGATTCACATCATTGGCTGACATCATAGATTGTCGCCATCGCCTGACATCATCGGCTGATATCATCAAGTGATATGACACGTCACTGACTGATGTCATCCTGTGATGTAATTGACTGGCCGACATCACTGACTGACTGATGTCACTGACTGATGTCACTGACTGATGTCGTGATGTCACTGACTGATGTCACTGACTGATGTCACTGACTGATGTCACTGACTGATGTTAGAGCTGACAGCACTGGCTGACATCACTGACACTGACCCACATCACTGACTGATTTCACAAGCTGAAATCACCAGCTGATGTCACCAACTGATGTCACTCACTGGATCAGGCTGATGTCACTGGCTGACATCACAGACTGACATCATTGGCTGACATCAATGACATCATTGGCTGATATCAATGATATCATTGGCTGTATTTGGCTGACATCACTGAATCAGGCACTTACCATATCTATCTATCTATCTGGATCAGGCACTTACCATGTCTATCTATCTATCTATCTTTATTGGCTGACATTACTTTCTGACATCGCCAGCTGATGTCACCAACTAACATCAGTGGATTACATCATCAACTAATGTCACCAACTGACATCACTGGCTGACATCATTGGTTGACATCACTGGGTGACTTCTATGGCTGACATCACTGGCTGATGTCATAAACTGACATCACCAACTGATGTTACTTCCTGACATCACAGACTGAAATCACTTTCTGACATTACTTGTTGACATCACCAGCTGATGTCACCAACTAACATCACTGGATTAAATCATCAAATAATGTCACAAACTGACATCACTGGCTGACATCATTGGCTGATATCACTGGCTGACATCATTGGCTGACATCACTGGCTGATGTCATCAACCGATGTCACTTTCTGACATCACAGACTGACATTATTGGCTTACATTACTTTCTGACATCACCAGCTGATGTCACCAACTAACATCGGTGGATTACATCATCAACTAATGTCCCAAACTGACATCACTGGCTGACATCATTGGTTGACATCACTGGCTGATGTCATCAACTGACATCACCAACTGATGTCACTTCCTGACATCACAGACTGAAGTCACTTTCTGACATTACTTGTTGACATCATCAACTAATGTCACCAACTGACATCACTGGATTACATCATCAACTTATGTCACCAACTGACATCACTGGCTGACATCATTGGCTGATATCACTGGCTGACATCACTGGCTAACATCATTGGCAGACATCACTGGCTGATGTCATCAACTGACATCACCAACTGATGTCACTGGCCAACATCAATGGCTGACATCACTTACTACTATCACCGACTGACCCTACTGGCTGACAATGACTTCACAGGCTGACGTCACTGGCTGATGTCACCGGCTGGCAATACTTGCTGATGTCACCAGCTGATGTCACTGACTGACATCATTGGATGACATCACCAACTGATGTCACTAGCTGATATCACCAGCTGATATCACCATCCCTAACCCTAACCCTGCCTTCAAATAAACCAACTGGGCTTATTCAACCACAATTGCATATTTCATTATCATGTGACCTTCTGGGTCAAATGACCATGCTGACCACTATTCAAGGTAAAGCCTTTTGGAAATATGTAATTTTGCATCCAACAAACTTATTTGGAAGAACTTATGTAATCACTTGGGTAAAATGTTGTTTGTCCGTCGGGCCGGTCGGCAGGCGTTGAGGCTGCGAAAAGATAGATTGTTTCCGGGCCTGCGCTTGGCCTCATGGAGTGTTCATGGATGACATTTGGTACACATATAGCCTGTATGATCTAGTTATGCCTTTTGATGGTTTTATTGGTGGATATTAAATACTTTTTGAAATAACTTAAAAAATACATATAAAGTATTTTGTTTGTTTCCAGGCCAAGACTCAATGACTATTGCATGTACAAGGATGAAATTTGTTACTGATGTGGCCTATAATATGTAGTTGTGCCTTAAGATGGTCTCATTGAGAGATATTCTATACTTTTTGAAAAAATGTATTACAATTTTTTATTTCTTTTTTTTTTGCTAAGACTCAGTCACAATTGCATGTACATGGATAAAGTTTGGTTCAAATATAATATATGGTCTAGTTGCGCCTTTTAAAAGGTCTGATGGAGAATGTATACTTTTGAAATATTGAAAAAATAAAAAATAAATTTCTGATCCTAGACTCAGTCACTATTGCATGTACATGGACAAAGTTTGGTACACATATGGCTTATATGGTCTATTTGTGCCTTTTCGTGTTCTGACTGGTAGATATTCTATATTTTGTAATATTGAGAAAAAACCTTTGAAATGATATTTTTTTATTTGGAGCCAAAACTTACCTGACATCATTGTCAAACTTGTGTAATTTTGAACTTTGTTTCAATGGCAACCAGTTTCCATGGATACTTATACGCATTAAGTGTGCAATGAAGCCCTATAAAATAGGCTATCCAACAAGGCCACATTTGTGCATATTGTGTAATTGTTGCAGTCATCGCGGTTGAAAATGTTGTACGAAATCTTTTAAAAATGTTAATTTCTCAGGTCTGATCTTGAATTGTGGTCACCCTGGTCATGTGACCGAGAAGGTCACACGACGAATAACATGCATAATTATGGTTGTACATGCCTTGATGGTTGAATGATGTCTGGCTCAGGAGTAAGTCCCTAAAAATGAATTTTCAAGTATTCAAGTCAAATTTGTGTAATTTTGAACTATGTTTCCACTGAAACCAGTTTCCATGGATACTTAAACATATCACATGAGTAATGAAACCCTATAAAATGGGCTATCCAACAAGACCACATTTGTACGTATTGCACAATTATTGTAGCTACAGTGGTAGAAAATGTTGTATGAATTCTTAATAAAATGTCAATTTCTCAGGTTTGACCTTGAATTGTGGTCACCTTGGTCATGTGACCCAGACGGTCACATGACCAATTATATGCCTAATTATGGTTGTACATGCCTGCTTGGTTGAATGAAGTCTGGCTGTCGAGTAAATCCCTAAAAATGAATTTTCCAATTTTCAAGTCAAATTTGTGTCATTTCGAACTTTGTTGCCATGGCAACCAGTTTCCATGGATATGTATATAACATTTGTGTGAGATTGAAGCTTATAACAAGGGCTATCAAACAAGACCACATTTGTACATATTGCATAATTATTGTAGCTACAGTGGTAGAAAATGTTGTATGAAATCTTAATAAAATGTCAATTTCTCAGGTTTGACCTTAAATTGTGGTCTCCTTAGTCATGTGACCCAGAAGGTCACATGACCAATAATATGCCTAATTATGGTTGTACATGCCTGCTTGGTTGAATGAAGTCTGGCTGTCGAGTAAATCCCTAAAAATGAATTTTCCAATTTTCAAGTCAAATTTGTGTCATTTTGAACTTTGTTGCCATGGCAACCAGTTTCCATGGATATATATATAACATTTGTGTGAGATTGAAGCTTATAACAAGGGCCATCACACAAGACCACATTTGTACATATTGCATAATTATTGTAGCTACAGTGGTAGAAAATGTTGTATGAAATCTTAATAAAATGTCAATTTCTCAGGTTTGACCTTAAATTGTGGTCACCTTGGTCATGTGACCCAGAAGGTCACATGACCAATAATATGCCTAATTATGGTTGTACATGCCTGCTTGGTTGAATGAAGTCTGGCTGTCGAGTAAATCCCTAAAAATGAATTTTCCAATTTTCAAGTCAAATTTGTGTCATTTTGAACTTTGTTGCCATGGCAACCAGTTTCCATGGATATGTATATAAATTTTGTGTGATATGGAAGCTTATAACAAGGGCTTTCCAGTGAGACCAAATTTATCCACATACTGGCATTATTGTAGCTACAGCGGTTAAAAATACTGTATTAACTCTTGAAAAAATGCTTATTTCTGAGGTTTGACCTCAAATGGTGGTCAGTATGGTCATGTGACCAAAAAGGTCACATGACCATCAAAATTAGTAATTGAGGTAGTACATGCCAGGTTGGCTTGATGAAGTCTAACTATGGACTAAATCCCTAAAAAATGCATTTTACTAGTGTAATGATGAGTGTAAAAATATTATGACTTGGTTGCCATGGTAACCGATTTGTGAAAAATTGCACCACTTTTCTTTACTGCATCCCCAAGTTCCATAATCTAGAGAATCTTGCGATTCCAACGATGTATAGATTGTCCATCCCTCTTTCGGGGTGAGCCAACCGCCCATTTTTTCTCCTTGGCTCCCAGACTAATTATAATGATTGTAGAACTATACCAATGTCAGTGTACCATTGACTTGTCGGTGTAACATTTTGGGGACTTAAAACTATACAAACCAATCACACAACTTCATACATACCTCAGCAACCTCTTGATCTGTGTGTGTGTAAACTTAGGCTTGCCAACGGAAGAAACTACACACAATCCTACCACAAGTCATGAAAAATATAAAAATTGATGTGCACTCAAGCAGAGAGCAAATCGTAATCCATAGATGTCTAATAGGACACAGCAGATTAACCCATTCACACTTATTAAACAATAACTCAGCACCAATATGCGAAGGGTGCCAAGTACCAATGACAATTAAACATATTCTGATAGAATGAAATGACATTCTACATCACTGTCCATTACAATTGGGTGATCTCAAACATTTGTTCCTAGAAAATTCAGCGTCCAATATCATACAGTTCCTCCAAGACAACGACTACTTCTACTAGTTGTGAGAAATTAGATTCTCGATAATATATTTCAAACCGTCATTGCCTCTAAATAGCCTATACTGGTACTGATGGGGCGTAAAATTCACTCACTCACTCACTTGTGAAAGGTTAGTGTTTGTGGACACATGTAAAAATGAAGCCGCCATTTTCGCAACCTTTTCTTTCTCTTTCTTTTCGACATTCAATCCTCTGGCCAAGCTTTCCGAACATGCATAGCGGTCCGTAAAAAGAGCTATTTCTACTATTGTTCGGACTCTTAATTCGGTGACATGATTTTTATAATTTACCTGCTGCCAGATGAGTTGTCCCAAGGCGTCAAAAAGACAGTTTCCATCTCCTTCTGTTATCCTGGGAAGGACTTTAGCAGGCCCATCGGATGGTCACAATTCCAAGGCTGCCTTGTCAGTCACAAAGTCTGCACAGAAGTCTGGGTAAGGAACAGGCAAAACAGACCCACTGTCTTTAATTTGGAAGTCGGCCTGCTCACACATTTTCTTCCAACTTTTTAAAGGATTCCTGATCCATTAGAAGGGCCTGATTTAAAAAAAAAAAAATGTCTTCTCTTTCTTCTGATATCAAGGCGGATGGTTTTCTTGCTTTTCCTGGCTCTTCAGATCTTACCATTTTTGCATCATTTACTGCATTTCACAATTATTGAAGACAATTTTTCGGCATGCCTTTTGCATGTGACAAGACTTTTGGCCAAGCACGTTTTGGAGATTCTGTCATTATTAATTTCCAGGATATTCTGACTGACAAAACTTATTTTCATGATATGAGTATGGCAAAGAAGGGTTTAGCTTTTATTTAAGCCATATCTTGATAAAATCAGTCAACCACAAGTAAAGTTATAAATAAAGGTTTCAGGAAATTAGATTTTTTACATGCAATTTTCGATCACCCTAGTCATTACAGAAAGGAAATTGAATGGTCACAACATTCTCTTTATATATATACATGTGACATTGAGTTAACGGTTAAGTGCATTATTATGTTCTTTGATCTGATTCATCTAGGCCGGGGGGGGGTTACTCCGTCAAAAAATTTTTTTTGTGCAAATTATATTGCTAGGCTGGGGGTCACCAAAGAGGGAGCTACATTGAAAATTCTATATTTTACAAGGCCCAAGGGGTCACTTCGGGGAGGGGGTACTCGCAAATAAAAAAATTTTTTTGCTAATTATATTGCTAGGCTGGGGTCACCTCAGGGGGAGGTATATTGAAAATTCTATATTTTGCAAGGCCCGAGGGGGTCACCTCGGGGGGTACTCGCAAAAAAAATTTTTTTGCTAATTATATTGCTAGGCTGGGGGTCACCTCGGGAGATACATTGAAAATTCTATATTTTAAAAGGCCGGAGAGGGTCAACTCGGGGGGGGGGGCACTCGTAAGAAAAACATTTTTTTTTGCTAGTTGTATTACTAGGCTGGGGTCCCCTCGGGGAGTACTTATCAAATTATATATTTTACAAGGGCGGGGGGACACTTTGCCAGGTATATTGCTAGGCTCGGTGTCATCTTGGGGGAGGTACTTCAAAATTTTTGATTTTACATGGCCCGAGGGGGTCACCTTGGGGAAGGGTACTCGCAAAAAAAAATTTCCTTGGGGGTACTCAAGTACAGAAAATAAAGGTCATTTTACTGCTCATGTCCTTTCACAACATCTGTATCCAGCAAATTTTACTAATACTCTTAATATTTACCAACATCTTGACTTCCTGTCACTGCCAAAATACTTCATATGTTCCATGTAACACTGTGGCCAAATGGCAAAGGTTCTCTCATAACGGAAATTCAGTTCTCACTTCTTCTTCTTAAAAGCTTACCATTTACATTACCCCCACCAAGCAATCTTCAAAAAATTATTTCAGCTCCGATCCAAGAACATTTTAGCACCGCGCCGGTTCTACAGGGTGTCTACAGAAAAGAGGACAGTCACTTTTCTTCTTTTTCACTCTCATGTAAGTTCAGAATTTGGTGATAAGTCTGAAATAAGAATGGATTTGATAGTCAGCCATATTAGGTCTATTACAAATGTGTTTATTTGTGAATTAGATCACTACTAAAGGCAAAATGCAAGCATGATATGCAAAAGTGCTTGCATTGCTCTGAGCTTAAAAAGGTCGTCCTGTTTTCCTCATTCTTGATGAGAAGTTTTTCACCATTTATGGTGCTTGTGTGAGAGAAGGAATGATTCATGCGTGAGTAGTGGGACATTTTCTGAGGCTCCAGCTGCCGATAATTCAATTCAGGACCTGAAACTTGGTCTTCAACATGAAGTCATCTGATGACAAGAAAATCACAAAAATGTCTCAAATAAACCATTGACAAGAGTGCTGGAATCAATGCAAATGTTTATAATAACATTCTGAAATAATTTGGGGTGCCATGGCGTCAGATGAGAAACTCTTTTTTTTGGCAAAATCATCTTGCTCCAAGGTGTAGCACCTGTTCATACTGCGAGGAAGACTCAGGCTTGCCTCAAAACAAGCCTCCTGATCCAGGTAGAGAGCCACCCCTAGTCTCCTGAGCTGGACCCAGTGGATTATTCAGTTGGGAGATAGAATCCAGCAAGTTATCGCAACCAAAATGTTCGTGGAGAGAATCAAACACGCTTTTGCATCATTTATGTCTCATCTGCAGAAAGTTACCACATCTAGGGGTGCGAATAATGGGTAATTTGACTGTTCTGAATATACTGTTCATATACAAATCATGTTTTGTTGAATAATGATGCTTGGGACAAAATAAAATGCAAGCAAATCCAATTGTGTTGACTGTCCTCTTTTTCTGTAGACACCCTGTAGTTGACTGTATAGTTGCTAATTAAATTTTACAAGACACAATATTTATCCCAACTTTCCAAGGTATGTGATGAAAACAGTGTTAACTGTTATCACTGTGTAGTGTGTACCATTTGCTCTATGCGAAGCGACCCAGTTAAGGCTTGGGTTTGGCTTCAGTCAATGCTTTAGACAGTCTGACAGATTTTTTTGTCCTTAAGTTTAACTACATCTTTCAGGCAAATTCAATCAAATGTTAATATAGCCAGTATGCTAGGTTATATTCTCACGTATACAGTGCATATTTTTATATATCAAAATATTTTTTGTTGTCAAAGATTACGTGATTCTAATAAGAGGGACTTTGGAACTATTGGACTATTTTGTGCATATTTTGATAAAATTGGGTACTTATACTATGTTTGAGACTCAAATATTCTCCAATGTGCTTCACTATGCTGGTATACATATATTTGTAATGTATCCTGAAGCTTGCTATGAACAAAATCTACTAAAACAAAGTGTTTTAGTTTAGGTTTGGCTTAGAACTTATGGGTTTGGCTTAGAGTTTCCAATGAGAGCGAGAGTTCTCGAGAAGTCTCGAGATCAGCAATGACTCAGCATTTTCTCGTGGAAATGCAGCTGAACATCAGTACAGAGTTTGTGGACTAAAATTTAACACAAAGACAGCAAGTACAACAAAAATGCGCACAAAACGGAATTTGTCAGTTTTTTCCTGTACCTTAAAATAAAATCTGCTAATATGGTACTGTCAACCCTTTTACCCTTACCAATTAACACAGTTTCCACCACATACCTTGGGATATGCAGTTTATCATGTAAAATTGGGAAATTATTCAGTCAATGCTGTATCACTTCGCAGTTGAAACATGTATTACTATGTAACCAGATACCTTGGGATAAGAGAGCACAATGACACGGTTAATTCCTATACCTTAATATCAGCACAAATACCACCAAATAAATAATTAAATTTATTAATGCCAACTAGCATTAAACATTACTTATCATCATCTTCAATTAAAGGTAGTAAGTCCGCCGATTCTATGTAACATTAAACTTGACTTTACAGATCATAAACTGATAGATTTAAAGTACAGTATACACAGTGGGCAAAGGTGGCAGCACTGTCCATGCAAAATGTGGCTGTCTACTTGTGTGAGGGTTCCACCCAAAAAATCACTTTTTGACATTTTAACAAAGTGTCATCCACTGCTTGCGTAACAAATAAATCGAATTAGACCAACTTGACTTATCTAACACAGTTTACAGATTAAAATGTCATTAATAAGAGAGTAATAATCCTATTTAGCCCTTCTGTTTACTGCAGCTGGCTGTTCCAACATATGATCTGCCTCCCCCTGGGCCAAATTTCAATGGGCTTCAAACATGATTCAAACCTTTCAAATGCCACAATACAATTCACTATTAGTTCTCTAAATTACTTCTGTTGACTTCTTTGCGGCAGAAATTTCAGCAAAAAGCATGAGGAGTAATTCCATAAAATTATTGTAGTCACTTCCTGTGATAGTATGTTTGCAAGATTAGCAGAACATTGGGGCCCAGCCTGCATGGGTTGCAAATGTAGGTGTGATAACTATTCTATTCACTGATCCCCTTAATTGCTGGTTTTCAGTGCCTGTAATACATGTGTATCCTAACATTGAGGAAAATAGCACAACAATACTTTGAACACAACTTCAAGCTGAAATAAACATAACTTAAATACACAAAGCATTTGTTGTTATAGATGATGGGTTAATGCACTTAAAATCCAAAATGGTTTGCTAATCAATCTCAACTTGGTTCATAGTTGTTTTGTGTTGCATAGTTGATTGTTTCAGTTTTCTCCAAAACAAGTAAAGCACTGCAAGTGACAAATCCCTATAGAACCTCCCAGGAGTTCATGTCAAAGCCTATGAATATTTATATATCCCTAGCTTTGTAGGCATGAGTATACACTTCCAATCAACAGATTTGCATGTTTTCCATAATTAAGTGAGATTAGTTGATTGTGAAACCTTAAACTACTTAAGGAGAGCCATGCATTTCTTGATTTGTAATCAAAACAATACTTTTTTACGGCATGAGGAACTGTTTACATTTTTGAAGAATTTATCTTCATATATTGAGCTTAGAATGACAGTTTTAAAAGTAAACTTGGTTGTATGGATAGGTTTAATATGACTCTTATCTTTCTTTTGGACAGCATTTTATTCGGGTGACATACAGCTTTAAAACTAACTGCAATTTTACAGCTGCATGTCATTTCACAAGCGATAAGTATTACAAAATACCATATTTGGAATTAAGTGGTATTATCATATTTTATCAAAATTTTCAAGACATGCCTGTTGTAGTGTTGTCATTAGTTATCAAACAAATGTAAAAGAATCATTCAAAGATCACAATTGCATTAATCGCCATAAATCATGTAGTGACATGTACTCTTGAGAAAATCATCCCTGGCAAGGCACATAACAGAAAAGCATGACCCGCAAGAACATCGGTGCGAAGTGTGTGGCTCCAAACTCTCAAGCCAGCGCCTTCTAACATTTCATTCAAGAAGGCACATAGAAAGATTCAGTTGGAGTTCCAAGCCTGAGTTCCATTTTCATGCCCACTTTGAAACAGAGTGAAACAACCACTAATGACAACGATACCAGCCGACAACAGTACAGGAAAAAACGAACAAATACCGTTTTGGGCACATATTAGTTGTACTTGCTGTCTTCGTGAAAAATGTTAATCCACAAACTCTGTACTGATGTTCAGCTGCATTTGCATGGGCATTTCCTCTTTCATGTCCATCCATCCTGCCCATGATTGAAAATGTTGGCCGCATCTAGCTATTCTGCACCTTACATCATATTGCAGCTGAGCCACGTGACTATATGCTAACCACTGACAGATTTTAATTGGGTCTGACACAATGGTCTGACACCTTCTGTTTATTTCATGTTGATTTTTCACCTTTTTATCCAAATACCAACAACATGCACTGCCTTCTGGACATCTTTCTATTACAGTTTCTTCTTTCATTCAGCTCGCTTCCCATTATCCCATAATAGTCCTACGTTTGTTTACTATCCTACTGCAGCCAAATTCCAGCCAAATGCACATGGCTATATTGCCATCTAGGGTCAAGTTGAAGCACATAGCCTTACTGCTCTAACAGCAATTGAAGGTATCAATAATTAGACTAAAGACAAGTTGCTTTTCATCTTCAATTGTGTATACCTATCAAAGCTATCTCAGGTGCTCTTTACCTTTTAAACGCAATCCACATTCACAATTCCCTCTCAACTCTCGACCAATTTTGGCAGGCCTGATCAGCTGATAACTTCAGTAATTAGTACAATATGTTACATTATATGTACATGCATAGACTAGGTTTACCTTGCAGATTTCATACAAACTTTTATTATTGCAGGCCCTTTCCTCTGTTCAAAGCCACAGCCTTCACCTAACCTTCCTTAACCCTTTCCTTCTTCTTCCTCTTTAATTATCCGTTTCTGTGCCTTCAATGGGCTTTACTAGTTTGTACATATTGCTAAATGCAACAGAAGAGGTCAGTTACTATTGACACGCCAAACCAAAAAATTATAAGTATAAAACCTCTACATATTTACAACACCTGCCTTCAGAAAAGCCAAACCCGTAAGTTCTAAGCCAAACCTAAACTAAAACACTATGTTTTAAAAAATTTATCACAGCAAACTTTAGGATACATTACAAATATATGCATACCAGCATAGTGAAGCACATTGAAGAATATTTCATTCTCAAACATAGTATAAGTACCCAATTTTATCAAAAAATGCACAAAATAGTTCAGTTGTTCCAAAGTCCCTGTTATTAGAATCAAATAATCTTTTACAACAAAAAATATTTTGATATATAAAAATATGCATTGTATACGTGAGAATATAATCTAGCATACTGGCTATATTAACTTTTGATTGAATTTGCCTGAAAGATGTAGTTTCACTTAAGGCACAAAAAACATCTGTCAGACTGTTGAAAGCGTTGACTGAAGCCAAACCCAAGCCTTAACTGGGTCGCTTCGCATAGAGCAAACGATACACAGTGTTATGGTGAAAGTGTTAACTGTGTCACATATATGCAGATTTTATTGCAAAGTACACTCCAACACGCCATAGTATAGGATAAATGGACGAAATCCCTGTGTTGTGCACATTCTTCTCATGACTTGTACTGATTGTGTAAGTGAAAAAAATTTAGTCCACCAATCCTGAACTGATGTTCAACTGAATTCCCATTGGTTTTACTTCTCTCTTGTCCAATTCTTCCTGCCCGTGATTGAAAATTGTAGTAGCATACACCTATTCCGCATTTGCACATGATACAATTATGCACTACATATTCCTGAATGCAAATATATCCACACCAGCATTGTGAAACAGACTGGAGAATATTTCAGTCTTAAACATAGTGTAAGTAGTACAACTACATACTCAATTTTTTCAAAAAATTTACAAAATAGTCAGGTTGCTTTCAAGTCCCTCTTACCAGAATCGCGTTTACAATCACTTATCACAAACAATATTGAAGCATAGAAACATGCGTAGGATTCGTGAGAAATAATCTAGCATACCTGAAAGATGCAGTTTGATTTATGGAGCCTCTTACACCTGTCAGACAGTCTAAAGTGTTCAATAAAGCCAAACCCAAGCCTTATCTTGGTCACTTCGCATAGTGCAAACGGTATACAGTGATATAGTACTAATTAACACTAAGAGATGCCCGATATGAGTTTTTAAACTAATTATTATTTATGTTCTCTAGGGTGGTCCAAAATTACTGCTAAGAATGACATCTAAAATCTAATATTTAAAAACTGTTGACTACATAATGAAAAAAAAAAAAAACACATGCAAAATGTTGAGCCACATTGATCAGTGTGCATGATTATTTTCTCTTGTTAAGGTGCTAAAACACTTCACGAACTGTATGCAGCCCTGCCAATGACAGAAAATTTGACATTTGACGGGTTTGTACAGGCTTATAAGAATGAACAAGATTGGTTGACAGTCGATATTGGGGGATACACTTATTTACACAGGTAATTACAACTAAAGCCAGGAATTGCATTATTTTTGCAAAAACGATTTAAAAAAAAGCATTGCACACTTTTTGAGTGTGAAAGACTGAAATCTTCTGATGCAACCAGTCAACCACGTTTGTCATCAAATAGGCTTCCTCAAGACACTATGATTCAGCCAAGAGTAACCAGCTGAAAATACTACCATTCGAGCATTCATTCAATTCCTTTGAGAGATTCAAACAGTTGATTATGTCTCTCAGACCAGAGGAGAGTTACACTGTTTTGTGAAGTTGTAACAAAAAGATTATGTTGTGATCAGGTGAGCTTTCACAAGCTCACATCAAGAAGTGAGGATGCAGCTCGAAGGCTCTGTCCAGCAGAATTCATTGGTCAAAACTTCAAAGAGATTCGGAGTGTCTAGCAGTAACAGGGTCCGTGATAGATTCAAGGAAATGAAAAACATAATAGTCCAGGCGAATTATATGGCATTAATCTTTGATATTTTCCTAAATTACATAATAAGAAAATATTAAGCAAAAGTAGCAGTCTCGAGACCTCATCCATGTCTTGTTATTTATTATTTATCGTACTAAATTATACAGGAGGCTTCAAATTATTTCTGACATTTGGAAATGGCGTGACCAACTAAAAAGTGGAGATTCTCTGACAGAAACGACTGACCTACCCACCTTACACCACTTTCTGGAGGTCATGCAGGTCAAATACGGGTCAAGATGGATGTCTTACATAGTCGATTCACCATACCAAAGTGTCCTGGTGGAAAATGCAGAGGAATTTGCCAAGAAAATCTATGGTAGGCTTTTTGTTTGAATTTTGTACTCTTTCACATATTGTTTCTCTCTTTTGAAAAAAGTTCAGTTTTTATGTTCTGAGCACTTTCTTGACTCAGCCTATCGATGAATTGTAATGTTTGGTAGCTCACTAATGATAAAGGATGGTAAATTTGTTTCTCTTTCAGAAGGTGCATAGGATACATTTCCGGAACTGCTATATAGCAGTTACTGTTTAGTTTAATATTTAACATGTCATCCAGAAGTGCTCTTAACCTTAAGGAACAGGGAAGTGAAGCCCTCTCTTAACTTCAACCTTCTGCGTTTCATACAATTTCAGTTCAGGAACCTAAAGTGATGAAATGGGTTGCAAATCTGCTGGGACTAGACGAATATATCATTTCAGGCGTTTGGTGAAAAACCTCAGTGTCAAACCTGGAGATGAACATTATGCGCATAGAGAAAATTTTGTGCACTGGTCACGGGTAGTTGCTGATATGGTGACACAACTAGGAGATATGGGATATCTTAATCTTGGATAGGATACAACAGGCCAAATCAGAAATCAACGGTCAAATGAGATGTCTGCAGCATGAGTAAAGGTTCCCTTTTTATTAAATTTGTCATTTCCTTTGAAAAAATAAATGAGTAATATATTTTTGGAAAAAATTGCAGTTTTACTTGGTTTTTACACTTCATTTTTACTCCTGAAGACTCAATCATGTTCAGGCATTGAAGGAAAATAAGTAGTTTTATGGCTTGTGAGTATTATCTTACCAAAGTGTGGGTTACAGATAAGAGTATTTAAATACAAATACTTTGTGGCATGTTGGTCGGTCTTCTTTTCTTCAAAGGACACTGGAGCAGACTGGCTTGGCAGGTCTTCACAAACTTGTGGGGTGTTGAACTCGACACTAAAGTTGTCCAGATGATGACACAGACTTCTGGTAACTGAGATGACACTTTACTGAAGTGTATCCCACTAATCCCACTTCACAATTTTTAAATCACTTAGTGATTGTCATTGAATTGGTTACATTAATTGCTCTCAGAATTTGAGGTCCAGTTTCTTTGTTGTGTGTTTGTCCATTGCAACCTGGAGTTACTAAAGCTGGCGTTTCTGTGGCAAACTTAAACTGTCGTTCACTATCCATATAAGCTTTTCTAAGCCAAGTTATTGGTGTCTATGATGTTTGTCAGTCGAGCCATCGAGCAATACGTTTATGGTGGATATTTCTGCTAGGTCATCAGAGTTTTGTTTTGAGGCCTTCATACATTTCAACAAGATTTTCTTGGCGTACTTTCATCTGGCAGTAACAAAGAATCTCAAACAAAAATGGCCCAGTCGGTGCAGAGAAGCGATTGTCAAATGAGATTGAGGAAAATCTGTTCAACATTTTCATTCTCTAAATAGCGCTATCAGGTGCTACCAAATCACACACTCATCGTCAACATATTTATTGCCTACAGGAGGATTAACTACCTATTTGTAGGAAGGACTATAAAGACACTTAATAAAAACCAAGTATGTCTCTAAATAGCCCAACAAGGTGCTGATGAGACGTAAAGCCCAAATACACACACACACACACACACCTATTTGTAGGAATTATAACTAACCATCACACCAACTTCTAACCGACCATTATGCTAACTTGGTGATCTTTATGTGCACCACAGATTTCTTATTGAATGATACAAGCTCCAAAATTTAATGCAGACACCAAATGAGTGATTCAAGCAGTTATTGAAATTTTGGTGCCCTTTACCGAATTATGACGCACACCCAAAGGAAATTAAATCGTATATGTTATGTGTCATGTAACATCAACTAATGAGCTAAAGTCGACGGGATGATCCAAAGGCAACATTTTTCATTACTTCCTTCTCTTGATAAAAGAATATGCTTCTACTTTCAAGAAATGCTTCCACTTTCAAGAAAGTCTGAAGTTCTTTTAACTGATTCCATAGTTCTGCTCACTGCCTCCTCTGTCCTCTCTCCTTTCAACACATTTACTTGATCCTGTCAGATTCAGTTGAAGAACACCAGCGAAGCTAGAACCTGGACAACGCTGCCCAAAGTTGGGAGGTCTTCTTTTCTTGAAGAGATTCGAGACAATTGAGCAGACTGGCTTGGCAGTCTTCATGAGTGTGATGCAGAACTTTACATCAACATTATCCTGATGACGACATACTTCTGATGACTGGGAAAACACTTTACTAAAGTGTATCCCCACTCTACAGTTTTTGAATCACTTAGTGATTGTCATTGAGTCATCAGTTACATTACAGGTGATTTCATTAGTATGCGATTCTTGGGTTCCAGACCCACCAAATACATGCCATTTTTAATTAATCTGATTGGTTTAGAAACAACAAAATGTCACACATTGGATTTATCAAACTTAGTAATGCTGAATTTAGCATTGATTTCTCACAGCCAAGTGTGAATGACAAGAATCACATGGTGATGAAATCACCTGTAATATTACTCTTAGAATTTGAGGTCCAGTTGCTTTGTTGTGTGTATGTTCATTGCAAACCTGGACTTACTAAAGGTGGCTTCTTTTTGTACTTCAGCTTCGGATTCTAAATGATGCAAGCATCCGTAGATAAGGCTGTAACGAGCGACCGAGTTGCTCGATTATCGCTCACCTGATCATATGCTCGATTGGGATTTGATTAAATCGAGTTGGGCGATTAGTACATGAAACATACTAAATTATCAAAGTTTTTTGTTCAAAATAATTAAATTCAATTTCTCTCATCGCCAGTTACAAACATGTGCACTGTAAACCCATGCCGTAGGTGCCGTTGAAAAAGTGCCGTAAAACTGACGGCGATCTTACCGTAAGTCTTTGAAAACGGTAAATTGCCGTTAATTCAACAGTAAACCGTAATTGTAACAGTCACTGCCGTCAAACCTACAGGAAGATACCGTAAAATACAGATACGGCAATTGCCGTTACTTTTACGGGACGTTGCTGTAAAAGTAACAGCAACCTTGCTGTTAGCTGTGAACACGGCTAGCTGCCGTAATTTCAATGGTTACCGTTATTGTAACAGTAAGCACTGTCAAATTTACAGCAAGTTACCGTAAGCCGCAGGTTCAGATATTTGAAATTAAAAAATGTAGCAGCTGTTTCAAAATCAGCAGTAATGTTATGCAACTTTATAAGATGGTATAGATAAAGGCAGCTTCGTGGACACTTTAGTTCCTTCTCGCCAGCAAATTCGCGCGCAGTGTACCTGTGGTGTTGTCCTGAAGCAAGCAGGCTACTTTCTTCCAAATTAAAAAAAAACAAACTTGAAAATAATGTAAAATTTAGAAATAAACTGCATTATTTTTATGAACATTGTCCTCAGGTCCTATTTCCAAAAATAAATTTTGTGCAATATTTTTCCCCAAATTTTTTTTTCTAACTTATTGTTCACTGAATATTTTTCAAACATTATTTTTCCCCAACCATTTTTTTACCCGATTTCATTGATTGTATAGTTCTAAGGGGCCGACCAGATGATAGTTGGGGGGGGCTATGGACTTTACACCCGGGACGAACTTTTTTTTTCGCTCGTGGCGCGTCGACGAACAATTTTTTCGCATGCGCACTCGCGACAAACTTTTTTATCGGAATTTTATCATTACGGTACCCTAGCCACAGGTGGAAACAAACTTTTTTTTTATTTCCATGTGCTGAACAAACTTTTTTTTTCAGTGTCAAGTGGGAAACAATCTTTTTTTTTCACCAAATATCCATAGCCCCCCCCCCCCAAAGATCATCTGGTCGGCCCCTAACTGGAATTATTTGGAATATTTGATCAGAACCTGGTATTGGTTAATGTACAACACGTTTTGAAAACGGGCTAATTAAATTTTGTACTGGCCAACAAATGCTTTTGAGGCGTTAAACTCAAAACTCAAACAATTTAGAATTGCTGTTATTTTAGATGTTGGCCTGTTCATAAGTTCGGATTTCAGATATTTCTGATAACAGTTGTTATATATATATTTTGTGACTTTTCTGTTTGTTGTTATTCTTATTGGGCATTTTGCTTGATGGCAGAGATTGTCATTATAACATCTATGTTGCTTGTGAATTTTCAATTCTTACCCTTTGTTGTGCCTGTAATGTAAGTTAGAGATTTAAACTCATTTTCACGAATTCAGTTTACCTTTGTTATTGTACTTTGCTTTATAATTGCATTTGGAGTTATTCACTTCGTGTTTCAAATATATATTTTACACGTTTTCGGTGCTAATTTCATTTGCAATTTATTAAATGGATAAAAGGAACCAAATCTGAACACGAACTTTTGCTTTCTGTGCATCGACAAATATACTATTGCTTCAACTTGTCATAATTTAGAATTGAGAATTGTTTTTCATAGGTCGTATTTCAGTATGTTTCACTTAATAATTTTTACGTTTCATTGATTTTACTATTTACTAAAGAGTGCAAAAAAATTGTATTCTTTGTTAATATATAGTCATAACTGTTGTTGTGAATATATTAAGTTTGATAAATTTTACGTTGGGCTGGTTTTACCAGTAATAAATTTTCGCTCGGAATACCACGTACCAACATCTTTTGTTTTCACATAATTATGTATCGCCTGTATGAAAATCAGGAAGCTGAAGTAACAAAATCAGTTAAATGAACCTTTTTACATGATCAGAATTCAGTCGGAAATGCATGATGGGACATTGACTCCGTAACAGGATTGATAGTTTATTTATATACTTAGGCATGTGCACTGTTAGAAATTTCAGTACAATCAACGGTTTTATTCCGTAGTTTATACGGTCAAACGACCGCGATCATGAAACTGTAGATATTACAGCTTTCTTGATGTTATGATAACGTGTTTGAATTCACGGTTTAAAAACTGTAACTGAAGACTTAGCCTTGTTTTTTTTTCCATGCCCTTAAATAGGCTTAATGGGCAATGCCTTAATCAAGGTGTTTAAACTTAAGAGCATTCATTTAATCTCTGGAAGCAGGACTTGAAGACACATGAGCAAGGTAAGATTAATGTTATTTCTTCATTTGGCATGCATGATAATGCTAAATTATATTTAATTGCCTATTATTTAATAACTACCATAATGGTTATATTGAGGTAATAAAATGGTATGGTTCCACAACCCACAATATTTTATTGTGTGAGATATTCCTTGATGAGGATGGAGGGGGGAGGGTTGGTCTAGTGGTAGCGTGCTGGGCTGCCAATCGCTGGGTCCAGGGTTCGAATCTGGCTCTTGCCGGGTCACCGGGTCATTGCCGTGTCCTCCTCCTGTCCTAGTAAACCTACCAAGTGCATAAATACAGGACGTAAAGCCCCAATCATCTATCCATCCATCCATCCTTGATGATGGGGCTTTACATCCTGTATTTATGCACTAGTCTTGATAGGTTAATTAGCGCAGGAGGAGGACAGGTGGCTCTGCAAGAGCTGAAGTCGAACCCTGGACCCATTGATTGGCAGCCCAACACCCCACCACTGAGCTGATCCCCTCCCCCTCTCCTTAACAGAGGCATTTCTTAATCAATATGAATAAATTATCATCACCCTTTAGACTAGAATAACCTAAATGTTACTTTCTAATTTGTGTACAATGCTGAAATATTAATAGGCCTACTATGTAAAAATATTTTAATTTCATTGTTTTTCTTGGAACATTTAATATTTATTTATATAATTTATTTGTTATTGTTTTATGTTTTACATGAGATTATATGTTACACCACTATCAATGACTTAAAAATAGCTTTGCATTGAGAGTGTCACTTAAGGACTTTGGTCTGGGTTTCATTGGTGATGTTTGCAGACTTAAGACGCAGCGAAGGCAATCAACTCAATAGCAAACTATCAACAACCAGCTTCTAGTCTAGGCCTATACAAGTTAAAGAGTGTTGTCTAATTTTCAGATTCAAGACAGAGGCTGATGAACATGTGTCTCAATTGTGGAATGCTTGTTCATGGAGAGGCCTTCATGGTTGTTTCTTCAGGTCTTTGAAGCTGTCAACCCTTCCAAGGTTTGTGGCACATTGATCTCAACAACATTTTTATGTCTGCTCTCTTTTCCTCTAAGTAACTAATGGCAAAAACTCACTCAGTTATATAATATGTCTGCCCTCAACTAGTGAAAAAAAGTAATTTGTTAGTAATCACTGAGGTTTGCAATATTTCACTTATAATATATTTGCATTAATTTCCTAATGTAATTGCATGTTTTGCAACAGTTAAACTTCCAAATTCTCCTGGCTTATTTTGCAAAGCTATAATTATGGACATCCAATGGTTTTTAGCTCGTCTGTTTTCTTTGAAAATGAAGAGCTATTGTCGTCACTCGATCGTCAGCGTCATTGTCCCGGTTAAGGTTTGTGTAAGTGTCCATTTGTGACCTTTGGTTTCCAATTAGAGTCATGAAATTTGGTACAGGTATGGGGCTATTGGTATGAATGGTGAACATCCAAGATGGCTGCCATTTTGTGGCGGCCATTTTTGCAGCCATCTTTATTCTCGAACTGCCCATTTTGACTTATTATTTCACTAGCAGTTATGAAATTTGGTACAGGTATGGGCCTGTGGGTATGGATCGGGAGCATGTCGAGAAATCCAAGATGGCAGCCATCTTTCTTCATTCTTGAACCTCCCATTGTGACCTTAATATTTCACTTTCAGCTATGAAATTTGGTACAGGTATGGATCAGGTATTGATCAGGAACATGTTGAGAAATCCAAGTGGGCAGCCATTTTGGCAGCCATCTTTCTTCATTTCCTGAACTGCCCATTGTGACCTTAATAATTCACGTAAGAGTTATGAAATTTGGTACAGGTATTGGCCTGTGGGTATCGATCGGGAGCATGTTGAGAAATCCAAGATGGTGGCCATTTTGTGGCAGCCATTTTGGCAACCATCTTTTTTCATTCTTGAACTGCCCATTGTGACCTTAATATTTCACTTACACTTATGAAATTTGGTACAGGTATGGGCCTGTTGGTAAACTTGGTATGGATCGTGAGCATGTCGCGAAATCCAAGATGGCAGCCATTTTGTGGTGGCCATTATGGCAGCCATCTTTCTTAATTCTTGAACTGCCCATTGTGACCTTAATATTTCACTTAAAGTTATGAAATTTTTTGCAGGTATAGGCCTGTGGGTATGATCAGGAACATGTTGAGAAATACAAGGTGGCGGCCATGTTGGCAGCCAACTTTCTTCATTTTTGAATTGCCCATTGTGAGCTCAATTTTTCGCTTAGAATTATGAAATTTGGTACAGGTTTGGCCTGTGGGCATCGATCGGGAACATGTTGAGAAATCCAAGCCATTTTGTGGTGACCATTTTGCCAGCCATCTTTCTTCATTCCTGAACTGCCCATTGTGAGCTTAATATTTCACTTACAGTTATGAAAGTTGGTGCAGGCATTGGCCTGTGGGTTAGGCCTGTCACTTTTGCAAATTTTTTTTAAATAGATACTTTATTTAATAGTTGACAATTCAGATTAGGGAAATTGGACTTGTCTCATTTTATGCCATCATTCTATATTTTTATGAGAATCTTCCCAAGTCCTTTCTATTCTTTTAGTGGATTCAACAAACGTTTGAACTGGAGACACCATCTAGAATCTGCAAAACAATCAAACCATGTTTGCATCTTCACAAATCAGTTTTAGAAAGCCTTCAAGGGCATGATCATTTAGAAAACTTCAGCTGTACACACCAGGATGCTGCCAATTGAGCATGGTACTTTTTGTATAAGCATCCGTTAATAGCCAACATTCCCCCAAAGACATATAGCAAATGAAATAGCCTTGGCTAGGTCTCTGAACTTTGTTTGAGGAATACACCTTGTGGATTAATGTGGAATAGCATAACTATGTGTGTGACTATATTATGTGGTTGTCACAAACAAAAGAGCGGAGCTGGCATGTGCATTCGGCTGCTTTGAGGCTTAATATTCACATGGAAATGGAAGGTTCCAGAAGTTGGGCTATGTCCTCAGACATTCCATTCCTTCGCTTGCCTTGATTAGATGTAAAAGGCAACATTTTAATGTGCCTCACTTGAATGAAACAGGATTATTTATTGTATTATTTATATGGCATATTCTTGAAAAACAAATTTACGGCCAATTTCTTTCCACAACGAGAACTTAAACAGCCTTCAATTTGAGGGATCAGTGTCGGATCCAGACATGGTAGTCTGTCTTGACATACACAGGCCTGCTTCATCAATAAATACACATATTGAATTCAAAATGATAGTTTAATTTAAGCGGAAGCTTGCGCAATGAACCCGCTAACAGTAACACCCCATTTAGGGATCCATGTACCAGTTACATAGAAGTATATCTACCTTTCTTCCTCTGATCCATTGTAACAATGCAGCACACACAGAAGAAAATTGTTTGGCATTTGTCACAGGATCTCCAGTCCCTCAAGACTACTTTTAGAGCTCTGAACTCCAACGAGAATTGCCTCAAGTTTTCTTCACCTTGGCAGACTGATCTTGATACACAGTCACAGCAGTGCTATGTATAAGCATGTAAAAATTGTCCTAATCTGCTGAACCAACTGTACTAAATATGAATTCAGAAATCAGTGCAGAAGTATTCGTATGGTGTTTATCTGCTGTCAGTATTGAGGATAGAAGCATTTGACTTGCAAAATGCAGTTAAAACCAGTATGAAACCAGAAAAAAAACAGTTTTGAAGTTAGGCCTATACTATCAATGGAAGTTGGATATAAATATGACCATTACGCATCTTTTAGTCTTATCCCATGTCTCTATCTCAAACGGTTCCCAAGATATTGCATATTTATGATTTTTACAATATTCGGAAAAGGTTGATTGTAAAATGGACCAGGGGCCTGGGTTTTTTTCATCAGATTTTAATGAAATTAGACTTTTTGTGTTATTAAGAACTAACTTCCCCCAAAAAAGCACGAGGACCTTGACATTTTAAACATTTTTGCAAAAGTGACAGGCCTACTGTGGGTATTGATCAGGAACATGCTGAGAAATCCAAGATGGGTGCCAAACTGGCAGCCATCTTTCCTTTCTTGAATTGCCCATTGTAACCTTAATATTTTGCTTAGAGTTATAAAATTTGGTACAGGTATTGGCCTTTGGGTATCTATCGGGAACATCCAAGATGGCGGCCATTTTGTGGCAGCCATTTTGGCAGCCATCTTACTTCATTTCTTGAACTACCCATTGTGATCTCAATATTTTGCTTAGTTATGAAATTTGGTACAGGTATTGGCCTTTGGGTATGAATCGGGAACATGTTGAGAAATCCAAGATGGCCACTAAAATGGCCACTTCAAATTGGCTGACATCCTTGAACTGCCCATTGTGACCTTGCTATTTCGCTTAGAGTTATGAAATTAGGTACAGTTATTGGCCTGTGGGCATGGATCATGAACATGTCGATAAATCCGAGATTGTGGTCATTTTGGCAGCCATATTTCTTCAATCTTTAACTGCCCATTGTAACCTTAATATATCGCTTAGGGTTATAAAATTAGCTACAGGTATTGGCCTGTTGGTGATAATCTGGCACACATTGATAGATTTCACATTGACAGATGAGCGTTTAAACCGCTAGCGGTTCTACTTAAAAAATAACCTTGATCGCTGGCAAGTCAATCTTCCCACTAGAATCGCCCCTCCCCCTCCCTCCTACTGTTTGTCACTCTCACTGGTCAATCTTGCTCCCTCTCCATTGCCCTCTGCCTTCACCCTATCCTATCTGCCCTATCCTATCTGCCCTATCCTATCTGCCCTATCCTATCTGCCCTATCCTATCTGCCCTATCCTATCTGCCCTATTCTATTTGTCCTATCCTATCTCCCTTGTCCTCTCCTCATTCTCCTTCTTTCCCTCTTTCTCCCTCTCCTCTCAATCCCCTTCCCTTCTTCCTCATTTCCTTCTTTACGTCCAACCATTATAAAATAACCTTGGTTGCTGTCTGGCCCATTTCTCTCCCTCTCCTCTCCCCCTCTCCCTCCCCTATATCCCCTATTCTATCTCCCTGTCTTATCATCCATATCCTCTCCTTCCATTTTGCCCTGTCGTCTCTCCTCCTCTCCCTCTCTCTTCCTCTCCCTCTCCTGTCTCCCTCTCCCGTCTCCCTCTCCTGTCTCCCTCTCCTGTCTCCCTCTCCTGTCTCCCTCTCCTGTCTCCCTCTCCTGTCTCCCTCTCCTGTCTCCCTCTCCTGTCTCCCTCTCCTCCTCTCCCTCTCCTCCTCTCCCTCTCCTATCTCCCTCTCCTATCTCCCTCTCCTATCTCCCTCTCCTCTCTCCCTCTCCTCTCTCCCTCTCCTCTCTCCCTCTCCTCTCTCCTCTCTCCCTCTCCTCTCTCCTCTCTCCCTCTCCTCTCTCCTCTCTCCCTCTCCTCTCTCCTCTCTCCCTCTCCTCTCTCCTCTCTCCCTCTCCTCTCTCCCTCTCCTCTCTCCCTCTCCTCTCTCCCTCTCCTCTCTCCCTCTCCGCTTCTCTTCCCTGTCTCATCCCCTATTCCCTATCCGCTCTCTCCTTCCTATTCCCGATTCCCTCTCTTTCTGCCCCTCCTGCCCACTTTCTCTCCTACCACCTGTCACCCTTTCCCTCTTTCCTCCTTTCCTTTGTTTTTCTCACCTTTGAGTTGAGTCCAACCATTTTGAATAATCTTGGTTGCTCACTGGTAAATCTCAATCTTTCTCTTTCTCCTTTATCCCCCCTCTTTTCTCCTTTTCCCTTCCTTTCCTCTTTTCCTTCTTTTATTCTCCCACCTCCTTCACTTCCACACTTCTTCTTCTTTTCTATCATAGTCTGACGTCCCTAAATCCTCTTTCTGTTTTCCTTCACTCTCCTCCTGTCTACCTCCATATGGGGTGGGAAGAGGGTTAACTTATAATTATAAGCCTATGCAATTAACAAGTGTTGTCGATTTTCAGATTCAAGACAGAGGACGATGAAGTTCATGCGTCTTGTGCAACACCAGTTTACGAATAAGTCATGAAATTCACAGATGGGTCTTTCATGATTGTGTCTTCAGGTCTTTGAAGTTGTCAGCTCTTCAAGGTCAGTGGCACATTGATCCAAACAACATTTTCTTTATGAAATGTAGCCTAGGACTATCCAACTAATCATTGCGGTTGCATTATTTCATATACATTTGTATTAATTTTAAAGTGCAGTTTTGTGAATGTTTAACTTCCTAATACTCCTCGCTTAATTTACTAAGTTATGAATATGGACATGCAATGTTCATAAAAATAGTCTTTATTGCTGCCTCATTAATTTCCCCTTTGGCATCTACCTCTCCATCCCCGACCCCACCCCTTCAACCCCTCCCACTCCTATCCCCTTTCCCCTCTTTTCCTCCTATTTTCCTCCTGCCCTTCTGTTGCCATATAGCCATTTTGAAATAGGTATATATTATTAACCACAAGAGAGGAAATATGTTATTTATCACCCGAGTGCTTTAGCCCGAGGTGTAATAAACACATTCCCGATACCATTGTGAATAACCAACTTATACCACAAGACAATAACTCAAACAGTCTTACTCTACTCTTTCCATCTCCTCTCTCCTCTCCTCTCCTCTCCTCTCTACTTCTTTGCCCCTCCTCTCCTCTCCCTCTCTCCTGTCTCCCTCTCCTGTCTCCCTCTCCTGTCTCCCTCTCCTGTCTCCCTCTCCTGTCTCCCTCTCCTGTCTCCCTCTCCTGTCTCCCTCTCCTGTCTCCCTCTTTTGTCTCTTTTGTCGTCCTCTCCTGTCTCCCTCTCCTGTCTCCCTCTTCTGTCTCCCTCTTTTGTCTCCCTCTTTTGTCTCCCTCTTTTGTCTCTTTTGTCGTCCTCTCCTGTCTCCCTCTCCTGTCGTCCTCTCCTGTCTCCCACCCCTGTCTCCCACCCCTGTCTCCCTCCCCTATCTCCCTCCCCTGTCTCCCTCCCCTGTCGCCCTCCCCTGTCGCCCTCCCCTGGCGCCCTCCCCTGTCTCCCTATCATGCCTCCCTCTCATGTCTCCTTCTCATGGTGGCATCCTCTCTTGTCTCCCTCACTTGTCTCCCTCACTTGTCTCCTTCACTTGTCTCCCTTTCTTGTCTCCCTCTCTTGTCTCCCTCTCTTGTCTCCCTCTCTTGTCTCCCTCATCAGACATCTGCAATGCTGGTGATGTCATAACTGTTAAAACCGATGTGCCTTTGACAGTGATGTTCTAAAAATATCATGGGTCCTGATATTTACGCTGTAAACAATTTGATAATATTCATAGCCAACCAGCTGGTAATACTTCAATTATGTCTTCTCTTGTATGAATATTTGTCTCTCTATTTACAGGAACATGTGAGCACACTAGAGGTGGCAGAAGAACGGGAGTGCCAGCATCGCCAGTGATAGTTTGATATGGTAAATATGCCTTTGTTAGATGTCATTGATAAAGCCTGGCTACTTTTAAAAATGACTAAACAGGTATCATTTCTACACTGAACAAAAAAACGAACGCCCCACTTATTTTTGCTTATAATATGAAGATGATTTTTTTGGCAAAAACCATTTAAATAGTATTGATCCTATTATAAACAAGTATCTATTTGCCAAAAATCATTCTATTGTGACTATTTCCTGTTTATCTTTGACTTTGTTTATCACATTCGGGTATTTAAAAAAAAATTCCAATCCCCACATCTCGCCAAAAAAATTGGGGTGTCATTTTGAAGTGTGTGACATTGAGCCCTAAAGCAGAAAGTTACTTTATTTTAGCTTCAGATCACCTTCGAGATGTGTGTTTGGTACAGCAAGTGAAATGACTTTTATGAAAAGTTTACATGACATGACCATTGGCATCTCGGAAATGCCAATACTTTGTTCATATCAAAATATCAAACAGATCAAACAGAACACTTATTTTTGAAAATATCTCAATTGAAAGCCGAATAAAATAATTAATTTCCCTTGCTGTACGAAACACACATCTGGAAGGTGATCTGTAGCTGCCAAAAATAAAGTATATAATATATATGTTACAATTGTTCCACTTTTTAGGGCTCTTTGTCACACAATGCGAAATGATGCCCAAATTTTTCTTGGTGAGATGTGGGTATGGGGCCATTTAAAAAAAATCCCAACTGTTATAAACAAGGTCACACAGGAAATGGTCACACTTGAATGATTTTCGGCACATTGATACTTGTTTATAATAGGATCAACACTATGTTGTTTAATTGGTTTTGGCAAAAAAAAAAAAAAAATTACAAATTATAAGCAAAAATGAAGTGGGACGTTTCTTTTTTGAGTTTTCCATGGCAAGATTCTATACCTACACTGCAATTTGGTCATTTCTGGGGTAGCTTAGTGGCTAAGTGGTTAAGATGCCTGCCTGCTCCGCTGAAGCTCTTTGCCTCAACTCCCAGCTGGGGAACCCAACATTTTCAGAGGACCGTCATAAGCCAAATTTCAGCTGGATGTCGTTCAGTGCCAGATTGTATGAACGCTTAACCCGGGTTATCCTGAAGTGGTTAACTCCTATAACATTACTTTTAACAGGGTTATTGTGAAAATAACTAAGCATGCTAAAGCTGACCTCATGTTATATAACGACTAAATCATTTTCCCAGTAACCCTGTTATAAGATAATTTTTAGGATAACCCGTGTTAAGCGTTGATACAATATGGCACAGTAGAAGCGTTATATTGGTGGCCGTTGTGTCAGTGTCTGTGCTGGGCATATAAAAGATCTCTCACTTCGGGTAAATGTGTAACATGTTGACTGTTGAGGACTCCTGCTCTCTCTCACATCTCATCAATCAACCCTCGTGAGCGCCCAGAACTGGGCTTAGAGGGCTGCACTTACTATAACTATCTATCATAATGCTGTAACCATGACTGCCTTATAATTTCTACATAACCAATTATGACTTGACAAAACTTTTCTTGAACAACTTAAAATACTTGTAAATTAGTGCAGCCATCCTCCTCCCTCTTCCCATCTATTTGTTATCTTTACCATTTTCCTTTTGTTCCAGGTGACGTGTCTGGACTGTCTGCGACTGATTTCTCACTGCTGGTAGGCAATACAGTTGTGATAGAAAAAACGAATACTTTCTACGATGCTCTGGCACTACTGTTTGCCACTTACTGTGTCCTGAATATCGCTTATCCTCCAGAACTGCAAACAACCTTGGAATTTATACAGAGGTAACTTTATTCTATCTATCTGAAGGTTGAACAGTACTAGGTACAGTGATTGATATAAGGGTTGTTTTTCAATCGGGGTACGCTCTGGAAAGTCACACGATATCCAAAATACCAAAAATACCAGGCATATATGTGGAAAAAACGTTACACAGAATGATTAAACATACTGAGACGGACCTACAGTAGCGAAAAAATTATTCAAATCGGTTGATAACAGCCCGATAAAAATTTATTTGTGTCATTTTGACCAAAATTGACTGTCTCATTTGCAAATTAGGCAAATATCGCTTCAGATTTTTCAGTCCTGACCTAACAGTAAGTTTTAACAATTGTGAATATGCGTTCAACATGGTCCCAAGAGTTCAACATTAGAATTACATGCAGCAACTATGATTAGTCTCTTCAGAATCCTGCATTGAACACATGAAGGTCAATTCCGTCAAATATTGTCCTCTCCGAAATAGGGTCAGCAAAACAGCAATAACATTAAATTAAAAGTATTTTTATTTTATAGAAATACTCCTTCAATAGATTAGACAAAGTTTTGGTAAGTGTTTCACTTCAGTTGTACCAACTGCACAATGCTCGTAGCGGAAAACACCAAAAACAGCTTTCGTCAAATAAACTGTCCTCTCCGAAAAATGCTGTCCTCTCCCAAAATGTCTATTTTCCTTGACACACACAAAGTTCTTGGCCGAAATTAAGCAAGTAAGATGATTTTTCATTGTCAGATATATATCTATCCACTCAGCAAAAGCCCATACAACTGGGTGTTCTATACATCCAGTAATAGAGGGATGAGCAGAATATTGACTTTGGTCGAATTATCAAAAAGTCAAATAAAAAAAAATTCAGAATACCGGTAGCCCTAAAATTTTCAGAAATCCACGGCACGGTATATAGCAACAGAAAAAAGTCAATTTGGCCAGAAAAGAAACACCTTTATTTTTGACCCCCGTGAGACAAAACTATGTACCCCGATTGAAAAACAACCCATAATAGGCCTGTAACTGAAGGCAATCAAGTGACAATACACCATATGTTATAGTAACTGACACTGACAGTAATACTGACTTCTCTGAATTAATAAATTGAGGCTGAGAGGTCACTGTTTGGCTATTTTTTGCAAACTTGAAAATGTGGAGGTTGTAACAATAATAAACTAAAGGCAATAGCCCCCTCCTCAAAGATCGTCTGGTCGGCCCCTAACAGTTGATTGAGACTTCCAACTTATATATGAAGGCTTGAATGTTATTGCAGCATCATTCGTTGGATTATCTACAATTGCATGGTAATTTCAGCAATTCTGCTCAGATTTTCATCAAATAAACATTGAAATGTTGCTAATTTAGTGCTTTGGCACCTTCTACGGACGTTTAATGGCCGTTTTTGCAGAGAAAAATGTAGAAATATACACCCTCTTGGCTAGTAGTGCTGCAGCAAAAAATGATAGTGGATGCTGCACTGTAGAAGCATTTTTCAGATTTCTTGAACTGTGGGCCTAAAAAAGGTCCAATTGTCACCAAAATTTAATCAGGTCTTGCGTAGTGCAAATGAACACATCATGCCGAAGGAAATCTAAATCCATGCAGTAGTTTTTGCAAAAGGCAACTCACATACACACTAACGCACATGCTGAAGTGCCAGCGACCACAATAGCTTCTCAGCGAAGCTAACTAATTACCCAACACAATATCAAACAATTAGTCTTGAATGGGTAATTTTTGTAAAGCTTTTACATTTTGAATTATTTTCTTTCAGATGTTTCTTCAAGATAACCCCGAAACAAGGAACTGAGAAAGTGAAAGGAAAGAAACGTACGATGGTTGTGTATCAAGCTAATCAGTATACGTTACTGTTTATATTGTCTACATGTATGGACAGCAGATGGCATACAGTGTGTGCTCATTAATTTAATGCGGACTATAATATTAAGACACATTTATTTAATATTAAGACACATTTATTTTATATTAAGCCATATTTATTGAATTAAGTTAATTAAATAATTGATGTTGTGTGTGTGGAAATGTTGTCATCTAATTAGTGAAATAATGTTATTGCGTGAAGCAGCTAATCAGTATCTATATATGTTGTTTATAGTCTGCATATTAAATATATTGGAGGCAATGTGTTCTTACGTATATAATGCAGACTTAAATATTTTCATCAAAAGAATTTATTTTGTGTGGAAATGCTGCCGCCTATTTAGTGAAATGTTGTGTGAAGCTGCTTATCGATTAATAGACTGTATAAATCGTGAGATAAACATATTAATGTACTCTGGATACAGTTTATTTTCACTCATTTATTGGTGCTTATAAATTAATAGTAAGACATCTTTCATGATCCTGTCTTTTATTTGATATATTTGTGATTCTACATAAATAAAGTGAATGCATACACGTTTATTTGTTTTGATGAACACACAAACCATAACAACTGCATACAGCTTTCTTTTTTTGACACCTGTCCCTGCAATTGGAGTAGACTTTTTCAATGACACTCCTAATAAAGCTGCAGACTCTCTTGGTTCCTTACAGTACATGATATGTGCGTTTTATATAACTGATTGAACGGGCAATTATTTCCTGCCCACGTACTGTTGCGACAGTTCGCACCTCTGCCACTGTTCAATGTGTGCATAATTACAAAATAAAGAGGAATGTGAAATTTCCATAAAAGTGTGCAGACACATTTTTGGGTGAGAAAAAAATGCCTGGAGTGCTGAACTACTGTATAATCAGAAGGGGCGTATCTGTAAACTACCTTAAGGGGCAAACAACATATGTGGCACATATGTGGTCATTCGAAACTTCTGTGTCTTCCATGCTAATTTTGGTACACTAATTATGAGTGCTGGTGTGCAGTTCTCCAGGACCCGTCACTAATAAGACCGCCTTTTTGGCAGGCGTGAAGTGGTCATGTATACAGAAGTATACTAAGTGCAATTATTTAAAACACATACTACAGCAGTCCCTGAGTAATAAGACCGCCTTTTAGGCAGGCGTGAAGCGGACTCTGATGGAGGGTCCATCTGTCACAGTTCATGTATACGGAAGTATACTAAGTGCAATTATTTAAAACACATACTACAGCAGTCCCTGTGTAATAAGACCGCCTTTTGGCAGGCGTGAAGTGGTCTCTCACAGGGGTGCATCAGTCCATGTTTACAGAAACAATTGCATTTTCTGTTACAACATCATCCTGTCATCTAACGTATGATCTAAGATAACGGCATTGGTACAATTAGCTGTTAAATTAACGGCAAGTACCCGTTATAAAATGACGGCATGCTTAGTCGCAAGATTTACAGCAACATGCCGTAGCATGAACTTACGGCAAAATGGTCGTAAACTTTACGGCAACTTGCTGTATGTATGAAATTACGGCATGAGCCTGTTGAATTTACGGCAACATGTCGTAAATGAAATTACGGCATAACTGTTGATTTTACGGTAAGTTACTGGTTAATTTGCTGCCGGTAATGCCGTAAAACCAACGGTTTCGGTTTTACAGTGTGCTCTGTTAACTCTCGGTTGGAGAGATCTCGCTTCTCGGCAGGACAAGAAGCAGAAGAAAATGGCGGCGGTGGGATGTAAGCAATGTGGATTGGAGTTGATTTCTTATTTTTGCTAATATATGCGGTAAATTCACCTTTATTAGCATCATAATGAAGGAAAATCCTTCAAGGGCATTGGAGAAGGACGCAGCATCAGATCTAGCCTGACTAACTGAATCCCGACAGATTCTGTCAAGAGCTTTCAATACCATTTGATAGTTTGACAATAGTAGACTTTTGATGACAAAGAGACACACTATTCCCAACAAATTTCTTACACACATACTGGAAAACATAATCTCATTTTTGCATCAAACACAGATGTATTACAAAATATGAGGAAGAAAGACTAAGACATATAATTAAATTTTATCCTGCCAAGTAATAGCCCACTTGTATTAGGTGCTGCAGAGGCGTAAAAAACACACACATGCACTTTCTCACTTGTCTTTGCCATGTTAGCTGCTCCATCATGGGTGGAATAGATTGTGATCTTTCTTGGCAGAAGTTTATCAAATTCTGTATGAATATGTGGCATGGCT
Organism: Platynereis dumerilii; assembly: GCA_026936325.1. Taxonomy (NCBI): domain Eukaryota; kingdom Metazoa; phylum Annelida; class Polychaeta; order Phyllodocida; family Nereididae; genus Platynereis; species Platynereis dumerilii. The sequence continues at coordinate 77,715,752 of JAPTHN010000002.1, read as the reverse complement.
TCACTTGTATGTTTGATGCTAGTTGACAAAAATTTGTATTTGCAGGATATTGTAACGACTTAGTGTTGGTAGTGGTAGCGTATTATCGCTATCATACAGGCATTAAATAATATTCCTTGAAACGCATCTCATCCTTCACATCATTTGATGTCAATTTGTTGACGATTGGAAAAACTCTGATTTTAATCTAAAATCTTCGGTAAGAAATTAGGAGGAGACATTTTATTGAATTTTTGATTTTATTCATTTTAGTAAAAGTCATTCATTTCATTGGATATAATTTTGCCTCCTTAGAACAAGAATTTGTGACGCAGGTTTTTGGATTTTCCTCATTTTTAATCTAGATTTTCCCCAACTGATTTAACCCAGGTTGGAATTAACCAATTTTGATTAATAAACATTTTTGCCAATTTTGGGCTGGCTTGAGTGCATGGTTCTGGGATTCATTTTGAATCAGAAAATATTTGGAATTGACTTTGGCTTCATGGCAAATAATTTCCTTTTCCTGCAAGTCAATACAGGTGTTCACCATCAACTATTCTGGCTCTGGTTAATTACTATTGTGTAATTTTAACTCTTGCTCAGTAAGTTTTTTTAGGTGTTTCAGTGTATTCTGAGACCAGACTGATTCAGTACCCGCCAAGCATCCTTTTATAGGTTGAACAACCTGTGACCTCATGTGAAACACCAGGTTTCCAATGCTAACCTATGGGAACTGCCATGATGTCACACTCCCACATTACAAGATAGAAATTAATTTCTACGTACTTTCTGGAAGGATAATAACACAAGATACACATCACTCAGCAGAGGGAGGCTGAATATGTCTGAATGAATCTTGCTCGCCAGACTGATATCAAAATGGTATGTCTCTTTTGGGGTGACCATTTAATTTTTAGGAGGGTTGGAGTTTTCCTCTGGGGGAAATTATTTATTCACGCGACACTGGGAAAATACCGGTTTTTTAAGGGTTTTTGAATTAGCTCTTTGTTCCACCCTGCTTGCATTGCTTGCTTTAGCAAATAGGGAAAATTGCCCTATAGTCCAGTCATTCTACTAATGGACCCACCACAAATTGCAATAGTAATGATTCTGGTACCAAATTGATTGTTATAATCTAGAGCAACTTTCCTGAAGTTTACCCATAAATTTATGCATTGGAACATGACCTAATTAGCATAAATCCAAGATGGCGGCAGTAAAAATCATGTTTTCTGCAAATAACATGGAAACTATTAGGTTTAGGCCTCATATCTGTATGAAACATGAATATAAACTTGGGTATTACCGACATTTTGACACCATTCCCATGTCTCTATCTCTATTCGTTTTCGAGATGAGGCATTTTCACATATTTCATATTTCAGGAAATATCTGTAAAACGGCCAAAAAAAATTAATTGTTGATCTTGATTACAAGTACTTAATTTATAATTTTGTTCTTTTATCCGTTCAGGATTCAAAGGGAAATTAAAGGACCATTTTACACATTTACCATGTCTTGACCTCTATTCTATACCCCCACATCCCGTGTATTGCTTGTTGAAGACATACCTTGAAAATGCATCGTTCGCTGAAAATAGTGAATTATTTTATCCAACAAAGACCCCAAATTGGGTCTGTGTGGTTATTATCATGCCTCTTAAAGATATGATGCCCTACGTGCATGGAATGCAACCTATTTTAAATAACTATAGTTATTTAGATGAGACTCCATGGGGTAAGTGAATCCCCTGACTAGCCTAAGTAGATCCCCGGAATGAATTGATTCGTAGAAATTTGAAGGACATAAACTTACTCGAATAAGGGTTACACCCTTGATTCCAGATTTGTGAAGTTTTCATAAGGAAAGTTATGAATTTATGAAGTAAAACCATTTTCACTATTGAAAAGTGAAACTGCTTTATGTTCAGGGTGCTGCCAATTTGGTTTCATATTTAACAAATGCATGGATGAGACTCTCCAGATTGGTCAACAGACAAGAGATGCATTGAGGTGCTGTTGTCTGGTGGATAGGGCTCTCACCTGCTAAATTAGTTTTTCCTTAGAGCACATGGAATCAACTTCAAAGTGAAACTTAACAAGATTCTATGCAATCAATACAGCCATATAATTTGATCACTTCAACTGGTGCATTTGGTAAGTGTGTCGGCCACAGCACCAGTCAGCTTTCAAACCCAGTGACATAGCTCTTGGGATCTGGAAAGATTTGAAATGGAACCCTTCTCAAAGGACAAAGTTGATCCTGTGATAAGGACATGACATATTTCTGGGGATGATTGAGTTATGATCATCAGAAGATTTGATTCTTTTTTTTTCAACACTTACCCTAACACTGACTTTATGCACGTCTGTAAGGTAACTGAGGAAAGTCTTCAATATTTTTCTCTTGTTCTGAGGGACTATGTTCCCCCAGAACTAACTAGTTTAGTTAGATTGGTATTCAGAATCACACAATACACTCGCGACATATTTCATTGTATCTTTATTTTTGGTTCAGGTATTAACTTGCACCTTGCCAGACATCGACTTGGGGTTGGTTGATGCTTTACAAGGTAGATTTTCAAAAAATATATTTTCATAATTTAGAGGAATTGACAGTGATTGAAGGAAGCAAAAATGTTTGCTATAACTTGACATCCAGAAAGTGGTTGAGCCATTGAAACTCTCAATCCCAGGATACAAAATATGAAACAAACATCGATCTGCTCCATTCTCCCCTTTACTGCAAGAATTGCTCAATTGATGCTGTTAAACAGCAGTGTCTTGAAGAAATGTGAGATGCTTGCTCCAAAATTGGCATGCTTAATTCACCGATTATAACATTACTGACTTTTGTTGTGCTTGTATACCCCGGATCAGCCGGGGCAGCTCAATCTCCGTCTCTGCTGAGGGAGCTGCACGTTCATTTTCAGTGACCACCGTATGATGATGAGATGAGAAGTCTGGGAATCTGGCAAATCACTGCCGCAAATGCCCTATTGATTCAGGGATGCCGAACGTCTTTCAGTTGCCCCAGCATAGAATACTGGATACAACCCGCCTCCATTTAAGTCCCATGGGCTCGAACTAACGTGAGTTCCTGGGATTAGATTTGAACTCATCAGTGCCAGTGGACAAGCAAGCTTAACCATAAGGCCATGGGGAAACATTAAAGAGGGGGAGGGCAATTATAGTGTATTATTATGATCTAGTATAATTAGTAAAGGCACAAGAGTTGGTTCAGATTTTATCCTGATAAATATCTGCAATATACCATGTTACTTATATGAACCCCACTGTAAGAGGCAGGATAACACTAGCTCGGATCTTCTGTGACATCAAAACATTGTTCAAGAAAAAAGTTGATTGAGATCCGCCAGGTTGATGACCACAATTAATCACAACCTTCTGCTGGCATGCGCTGCTCTACTACATGGTGCTTGCCTATCAGAGGCTCCAATAACGGAAAATTCCTCTTCCCAGTTCTCAGATGCCACAAGACTTCCCTGACGACAGTCCTGTTTTGGGATGATGGGCAGAAGAAAGTTGAACATACATTATGGTAGCCAATGGTAAGAGTTAGGAGCAGCACTAATGGAATTCAGGCCAGTGTAGCAGATGCATGATTATAATACCCTCAACACTAGCCCTAGTTACCATATTTAATACATACCAATAAAATCTATTGCACTGTTAACTTTCTATTATAGTTACTAACCTACTTTTAGTATTCAAAATAGGCTGAATTCACTACACTTGACTATTTATATGCTTAAATGCTTAATACAGCTGTTAAGAGGCATGACCATAAAAAATAGACTCAATAGAAGTTATTTCTTAGCTGTAAAATGGACAATCTTCAACAAATAATGCATTTTCATGGCATGACTTCGACATGCAAAAGATGGAATAATAGGAGATAGAATTTAGGTAAAGATATGATTGATTAGTGAAGTGGCCAACAAGGAGTCCCTTTTGCATCCTCAATGGATAAAACAAAAATCATAAATCAAGTATTTGGAATCAAGACCTATAATCAAGATTTTTTGGCCGTTTTACAGATATTTCCTGAAATATGAATATGTGAATATTCCATATCTCGAGAACTAATAGAGATAGAGACATGGCAATGGTGTCAAAATGTTCATAGTACCCAAGTTTATATTCATGTTTCATACAGATATGACGCCTAAACCCAATAGTTTCCATGTAATTTGCAGAAAACATGATTTTCACTGCCGCCATCTTGGATTTATGCTAATTAGGCCATGTTCCAATGCATAAATTTATGGGTAAACTTCAGGAAAGTTGCTCTGGATTATAACAATCAATTTAGTACCAGAATCATTACTATTGCAATTTGTGGTGGGTTGACCCCCTTATTCTCCTAGAATGACTGGACTACTATTTTACTCTGCTTTCAGGGCGGATCAAGTTTAGACGGCAGTTTTGCAGAATGAATCTTTCAGAAAGAAAAAAATTGGATCTAACGGTTGCAAAAAATGAGTTGTATTTGATGGCAAAGATACTATTTCGATTTGATGGGCCTCTGCTAATTTTAATCCTTCCACACCAAGATGACATGATGCATCATCTACAAGCAGTAACAAGCTGTGCTTGACCTTTCGCTGGTATGGAATTAATGAGTACTTGCTTCAGCCACAGTATAAAGAGTGGTGTATGCATGAACCAGACTCGGACGACACGAGGACCCAGTCAACCTCGTCAAAATGGGGGACTGAGTTTTGAAAATAAGCATCGGTTTAAAATTAACTCCACTGGCTGTGGATGCATGCACAGAGGTAATGTGATCCACAGCACAGAACGGTGACTGTGGAATGAGAAATCTGATCAACATTTTATCGCCTACGGAAGGATTAACTGCCTATTGGTTGATATTAGAACTCATCACTTCATTTACTTCTAAACCTGGGGAAGGGAGTGGGTTGGTCTTGTAATTGCGAGCTAGGCTGCCAATCGCTAGGTCCAGGGCTTGAATCCAGCTCTTATCGGGTCACCAGGGCCTATGTTGGGCAGCTATTTCAATTATCCTTCAACTCATTGCTGTGTCTTCCTCCTGTCCTAATTAGCATTCTAAGTGCATAAATACAGGACATAAAGCCCCAATCATCTGTCAATAACTTGTAGACCTGTGCAGATTTCCTGATTGAATGGCAGCAGTTCCTAGTGAGAAATATTAAACTTTTTGATGCTCTCTACCGAATAGTGACACACGACCATATTATCTTCCATTCTGTTTAATACGACAGGACAATGTTAATGGTCGGGTGATCATATATTTTGTCTTTTGACCTTGGTTAAATGGTCTCAGATAATCATACAGGACCTTTTGACATTCACAGAATGTTCAGCATTTGGTGAGGAGCCCATAGGCCACACGAATGAATAATAAAGCACATTCACGAGTGTTAGTGTTTACATGTACACGAGCTCCTATGCTCGTTTTTGCATGTCCACGAATTCGTACATGCTCGTTTTTACACCTCCACGAATTCGTGAACATGCCAAATAATGAAAAATATATACATGCAAACTGATGTAGCTTGGCAAACTCCAAGTCCAGTTTATCACAAAGTTGTTTAAGAACAGTATTATAAGGTTTTATTGCTGTTCAAGAAACCCAGAATCTTGCCAGACCTAAAAATACTTCAAAAAAAAAAAGGTCAATATAATTTTAAGGAAGAAAGGACACTAACTCCTATATCTGTTGAAAGTTATATTTAAAATACTGGAGTGTTACAGAGCATTTAAAAGCAGACAAGCAGCCCCAGAGATGACAAATCTCAGAGGGCTACTCATATTGTCCCAGGCAAATTTTAGTTTATTTACTTATCTTGAGTAATGTTGACATTTATTGAAAAATTAACATTTTGTCATAGAAATATAGTTTCGGTGAAAAGATAATTGGTTTGGAATGCCCATTTTGGAAAAAATGGAATTAAAGGGGATATCCAGAGGGGAGCTAGTTATTTTGCCCTCGACTGTATATTCCAATGTCCTATTTCAGACCTTAAATATTATATTAGCATGGTTTTGTCATTAAAGAGTGAAAGACCGTTTCTTCTGCAGACCTGTCCCACACACCCTATCATGCCATCATTACATCTGCCTATGTCATGAGCAGACAAATTATGATATAAGCTTGGCAGCAGTGGCTACGTCACAGAACGATACATTGTATTTCATGTTAAGTTAAAGTGGCTGATGTTTCTTTTATCGTATTTAAATGCAACACAAGCGATTGGCTGCTTACCAGTGGCTGCCCTACTCTATCTGGCCAATTGAATGCGTGACAACCAACTTTGTTGATGCTGCTGCATTTTTCATGAGCAGTCTAGGACAGCATTTTGTTAGAGCATTCACCTTCATCTCATTACTGCATGGATTGTACACCAAGAGAGACCTAAATGCACAAAAAAGGACAGCTACCCATGAGGGCTTTAGTTGCATGCGCACACATTGCCATCTTTATTGGACTGGCTCAAGTAAGTTTGATTATATACCATTTTATTGCTGATAAATTATTTTATTCTAGGGGAAGATGGATCTTTGATAGTGATGTTGAGAAAGTTTCTTTTTAATGCTAAAGTGAAGGCGAGGAAAGACACATCTATAACTTTTTATTCATCCAAGAGTAGGCACTTGTTTGGTTATAAAGAATATTTTTATGAGGAAGAGGTGTTTTAGAAGGACTGGTAAAAAAAATTTGGCTTCGGCTTGCCCACCTTCCTTTTTTATAGTGATGATGCCATTGTCTCATGTTTTCTGATCAGGAATACCAATCATACATCATTTTTTGGCAGCAAGTTTTTGGCTGATAATTAAAAAAAACATACCTTACTCTTGACAAAAATACTTGTCTCCTGATCCTGACACCTTGACCAAACAGTTTCATAAACATTTGGAAGTATTGGCATGTTGTAGCTCTGGTTTTGAGGTAGTCCCATTAGAATAACATTCCAAAAATAATGGATGGATGAAACTTACTTCCCTTTGTTCGATTACCGAGTCAATGGGACATATTCATTTTAAATTTACAAAAGAACTTCAGTAGATAATTCAATATATTATCTGAGAGTTATGAAACAGATGAACCTGGGAAGATATTTTCTGGTGAATTTTTAAAAAGTCTTACTTGACCATGTGTAGTTGTCCAAACAATAGATCTATAGACCTATTATTAGATTGTGCAAAACTAATGCTTTTGGGGCATTACTGATTTTTTTTTTTCAAGTTGATTGTGTCTGTTGCCATGTCATGTAAATGTTGAGGTGATAGAACAGTTTTAAAATCTTGAATTCTGAATCGTTATCTTCATTTTAAGAGATAAAAAGAATACAATGTATATGTTTTGCACTAGCATTTTTTGTTATATCAAAATTGACTTATTTTTGTTGGTTTTAACTGTTTGGTTGTCAGTAAACAGAAAACATGTGTTCAGAAAACGTCATGATAACAGAATGATGATTGAGTAACGATATAAAAAAGTAATTTCCATAATTTTTGAGTCTGTTGTTGCCTGTTGCCATGTTATTGATGTTTTCTTGTGTTGATGTTTTCATCAACAGTAACGTGCCCCAATGGTGCAGTGTTGGCTGCTATAGAGGCTGCTATAGGTGACTGCTATTGACAGTTTTGACAGTCTGCAGTTGGCCATTGTCAAGCCCATTGCTCAACCTATTCCTGGTATTTATACTGGATCAATCAGACATAAATGTTACTGACCTCTCATGTCCACCATTGATGTGAATCCATGGTCCACTGCAGTCGATAAAACAGCAAAGAAAAGGGTTTAGTGATAACATTAGCAGGGAATGTTATGGGATATTATATTAGGCTTCTGGTTGTTTTGAAAGCTTTCTAAAGACATGCTTTTGTCATCTATGAGGTTATGTATAAGTAAAGCACCTTTGAATAATCCATTGGTTATAGTCCTACAACTCAAGGTGTGTCAAGGCGCTATTTATAAGAGTCACAGGCATTCCCTTATCGAGAGCTGTTACAAGCAGATATACTTTCATAGTGCATTTATTTGTTTGAATGTGGCATTTTTAGGTTCAGGTTAGATAGGTGCTTATTTACTCTGTATCTCATTCATCTTTCTGAAGTCATCTTGCAAATGAATTTCTTGTTACGTCATCCTGGTCTTGGTGTGTAAATTAGGAATTCTGATACTGCTCTTTTTGGCACATGAATCTGATAATGACCGATCTTTATCCTCCAGATTTCATTATTTTTCACATTGTCATGGACAGATCGAATTTACCAAGCTGAAGATCGACTTTCTCCTGTTAATTTCACAGGAGCTCTCGGGCCTCGTTCTGTTGGTCAACTCACCTTTCAAAACACGCAAAGGCAAATAGTTTTCCAATTTTTGCTGGCTATACCTTTGTTTCTATGTTATTATGACTTCACAACTGATGGTCATATGAGCAAAAAATGGATTTAAACATTTTTGCTATATTTTTGGTGACTTTGATTGATAAAAAACTGGTTTTGGGCCTCCGTTTTTAAACAATTACAAAAATTAGAAAGCAACATTCTTAATTGTTCAATTGACCTGACTAGTAGGTTTATTTTAGTCAGCATCTGGCAAAAAATTGCTTGTCTGGGGCAACATTTATGGGAAAAGTTGCCAAGCAAAAAGTGAGAAAATTTCAACAAAATATCTAATATAGAAGAAGCACCGTGAATTTTTATAAATAGCATGCAAAAGTAGCTCCCTTGGCTGAGTCAGTTTATGCAAACTGATCTAATCTCCTTCATTCATCCAATTTCTCTTTATGGTAAAATTACCACGCCAAAACGTGCGACGAAATGGTAACTTTATCTATCCTCTAATGTATGCGTATATATAAAAGTGTTTCTAGGTTTTTTTCCAGATTTTTGTTGACTGACTTTGAAGCCTATTGCCTTTTTTTTACTGCCGGTATATTATAATTGATTGAGTCGGAAATATCAGCATTACAGCGAAACACTTTGACATAGAATTACAGTGGACTGTGGCACTGTGAAAATGGCACTTTGTGACTCATGATAGCCGATGAAGTGTCATCTTCTCTACTTTCAACATGGAAAACATAGAGGCTTTTTGATTAGTCATGATCAAGAGTAAGCCATTTGACTTCTCATAACAAATTTTATAGTGAAAATCAGATGCATAATCCTTTCGTTTGGCTGTCACCAACTAGTGGGATAAGTCTCCTTCAATCAAATTAACATTAAAAGTATTGGGTTTGATCATGACAAATCATCAGCATGATGACACACGAATTGCCTTTTTCACAGTGCAACAGTCCACTCTAATTCTATATCAAAGTGTTTCGCTGTAAAGTTAATACATATAGTTATCACATATTTGCTGTTTCGAGAAAGTGATATGGTAGTTTGAAAGTTTAGATGACTAACCTTGTTGACGGACGCTCATACAATATTTAAAACATTGTAAATTATTATTACATCAACTGAACTGAACCCTGAGACTTTTATGAGAATAACAATAGTTTGTTCTCGTGCACACCCTAACCTACCTCCACACTATTGGACTACTAACAGAATTACTACAAATCCCTCCTGTACAATTAGTACTACTTTCAACCTATAACTATTGGCCTACCAGAGTCGAGAATCTGCTGCATGTTGTTTGTCACAATAGCTCTAGTGGCATACCATATAATTTAAAGGAGTCAGTCAGTGCGATAGTGGAAATACAATTGATTTAAAATCCAACTTAATAATTTTCCCAAGGTGAGATTAATGTGACAAATGATGTTTTGAATTTGTTTTCTCAGCATGCTTTTTCTGTTCTCCTTAGTTGTGGATGCAATGTTATGTATTTGTTTTGATGGCAGTTGCCACACACTATTGATTGGGAGGAAATGGATGACTTTGTCAGCAACCTGCCTTTTCTGTCATTTGTCAGGCACATGCTTTTAAAAATAGGATTGGGGTTGAGTGGTCTAAATATCTTGATGTTGGTTCATTAGACCTCTACTTTCACATACATTGATTTTTCAATTATTATGCAGAAATGCTTTATACGCTGTAAAATTTGAATTTTGAGTCAGTTTAATTGATTGAGTGAGATGGTTGCATAATTCCTTTGAGCTATCACAGCTTGTCATTTTAAGTTATAACAACGAAAAGATTATCATAACTCAAAACATCAAGCTATGTTAGCTCGAACAAATTGTGCAACCGTCTCACTCAATTAAATGAGCTGACTAAAAATTTCAAATTTTACAGTATATGATGTCTCAAAAGAATTAATACAAATTTGATATCCCCACACATAATGATATATATGCCATGGGCCAATATCCTGTCACTTTTGTCCAGTCCTGTTTGTTTTGTGAGGAGTTGTGCTGTATAATCAGGATTTGGGGTGTTTCCAATTTACATTTTATAGTTATATTATTATGCAATTTCTTGGGAAAGCACCCTAAATCTACCAAAATGATCTTACAATGCCATGAGTGAGTTTCTGTTTTATGTTCCATCGGCATCAGTGTCACCCAGAGAATTTACGAATGACAAATCCCTCAAGGACAGTAGGGGAGAGGCAGGTTAGTTGAGACGTTTTTCACGAAAGTCGGCCTGCAAGCCAAATGGAGGATGATATTGAAATGATGAATAGTTTAGATACTGGTGAATAAGATTGTTTGTATATATGAAGAAACTTGGTTTGATCTACTGGACGGTTTTTACCCCAGAGGGTGCCAAAGTAGGTCATGTCAAACGTATCAACTAACCTTACTGGGCAGGTTAGTTGATACACCTGGTCAGGTTAGTTGATACACCCAACCCAAAGTAAAAGGTATAGAAATGGTCACATGTTACAGCCTATGTAGGAGGTGCTAAGGTCATAAGGCTTCACCAAGTTACTGCCTGTTCCCGTAGAAGCATTTATTTTCACCTTGTGAGTCGAAAGTGATGGTAAACCTCTTGGACCGAAGAGACCTCATGAAGAATTCAGCCGAAGATTCTCCTGTACAGTGTGGAGTTGTTTCAAGTGAAGCCCTGGGTACCGCTTTCCATTATAGTTCCGCTAACTAGTCAGGACTGTGATTGTGACCAAGCCACGCAGCAGAACCTGTTAAAGCCTTGAGCAACCATAAAGATGGGTCATTCTAACCCGAACTACCATTGCATTACCTTATCTGCCATTTCCACCAAAAAACCAACTCAGTCTCATTTTGCAGTAATTGAATCAAAGAGGCTACAACCCACAAAGAAGCTGAAATCTTCAACATACAGGGTGAGGAAGCAAATTTTTCAAAATTTGGAATTTTTCACACTTCAGTCGAAATGAAAGGTTTTGCTAAGTCATAACAAATTCATATTTTTAGGCCTTAGAAACAAGACAAAAAGGATCCTTTTTGTGAAGTTTGACTTGTATTATCTCCAATCAAAAATTCAATATGGCCGTCTAAACTTGGTGATGCTTTGAAAAAAAGCGCCTTCATATTTTGAGGCTGTGAGCCATGAAGACAGTAAGGAGGACAACAACATCGGGGTGACAGGTCTTGTTGACCAACTATTCTAAGATGCCCCACACGGAAAAGTAAGGGGAATTAAGGTCCGAGTTGGAGAAGGGCCAGAAGTTGGCCACCCAGAAATCTCCGAAATTTCTTTAAGTGGAAATCCTGAACTTTCTTGTCCATAAGGCATGGGGAACCATCCTGAGTCTGCCTATAGATGCCATTGGGGTAATTCACATCCAGCCATGGCAAAAAATTACATCACTAGACCTATAAGGATGCATCAGGTCCTCCCCCTTTACTCCCATGAAAAAGAAAAAAGGCATAATTTTTCTATCTGAAGGCATGTCTCCCGAAACCATTGCCTGAGCTGGATACTTTGCCCTGAATGTCCCATCGACATCTTCTATTGATTTTATATAGAATTTGCCATTTCTTCTTTTGACAATAGAATCCACAACCAAACGTTTATAGTTTGAAAAAAAAATTGAATATCGAACCATGTTTCCTAATGTAGCCCATCATTTTTTCGCCATTTCTATCTTCTGGCCTTCATAGAATAGGCCGAATGGTATCTTTGGGGTCCTGACATATGATTTCAGGCCAAAATCATTTTGCATAGCCGCTCTGGCAGCCTTGAGGTCCATCTGAAGCTCTTCAACCACCTCTCTCATGGAGGTTGCAGGTACCTTGTCAGTTTTGTCGTCAGTGACTCCAGGAATGCTCCATTCCTCTTTTAATTCTCTCCAGAAACTCCCAGACATCCCTCTTATTCCTTTCCCATCATTGATTGCCTTCATGATATTGTATTCCGGTTGTGAGGTCACTCTGACTATGTCAGGGATTGTTTTTTAGTCCATTTGGCACTGAAGCAAATCTGACCACCTCTTCCTTTTTGTCTCCTGTGAAGTCATTTTTTACCACAGCTCATTCTAACCTTCCACAGGTATGGCTGATACCTTAATGATTATGCTGTATTGTTTTCACAATTTTCCTGTAGATGTGAGATGCTTTTTTAGCACAAGGAAGTTCATGGAAAATTTTGGTTCCCCACCCTGTATTAGACCAACAAAATTAATTCTTATTACAAGTAATACCAAAGTAGACATGTTGGCTTGGTGTCGACAGGGAAGTACACAAATCAGAAGTACCCAAAAGTCACTTAATCTATATGTAGGCAGTTATACAGTCAACACAGAAATTATTTGCACACTTTGATTTTCCATCATATTTCACAGAAAAATGCCAATATGATACGAAAAGCTGTATTGTGTTTCAGAGTAGTGTTAGTAGGTTAGGATTACATGCATTTCATTTTTTTCCAAAATTAATTTTTTTGGAAAAACTGAAAAAAGTGAATCACGAAGACAAAAAATTATTTGCACACCTGAGCCAACTTCACGAAACAGCATTTCAAAGATCATATTCCGAGTGTTTTTCAAAGAAACAAAGTTGTTTATGGCATCTTTAACATGTTTACACTAATCAAACATTATTTGGGGTTCACAGGTGGAATTACAGGGGTTACCTGAGGAATACACTCAGTCCCATGTTTTTTTTTCTATGTATGGCTATAAAAACTGATGCTGAAAAAGGAAGTCTGAAGAAACTGAATAATAAATTTCATTATCATGTCTATTTAGCATAAAGAAATGAATTGGCAAGTTTTGTTTGATTATTTTGTTCAATATGCAAATACAAAATGTCAGAAATGAGTGACATTGGTAGAACCAAACTGAAAAAATCTTAATTATAAGACATACTTTTGCCCTTATGGACTATTTTGACAGTGAGTGGTGAAGAATAGGTTGTAATAGCACAGGAGAAAGCCAGTTGAGATTATCAAGAAAGTAGTTTTCAAATTTTGCACTATATCATTGCAATCAGCCAACCTGCAACTAGCCTGTCTGCACAGGGTGGCCCTATGGAGGCCACTAATGAGTTAAAACTTCACATAAATGTTTTTCCTTTGCAAAAAGGAGCAGTAAAATTAAAATTTATTCACTATTATCATAATTTAAGTCATAATTATTTAATAGGCAAGCCTCAATGAGTCTTGATAATCAATGCTTGATCGTGTGTGGAATATGCCATGCTTACAATATGGTAAATTCAAATAAAAATCTTGTTTTGTAGGCAAATATTACGGGAAACAACTCTAAATATTCTGTCTTAATCATTATTGGTTAGCCAGTCGCTAATTGAATTGGTTAGAGGCTGATTATCAGCTGTTTCTCAGCTCAAATTCACCGCGAGCACTGTTTTCTGGCATTTTTTGGTGGCATATAGCGCAAAGTTCTTCACTAAAACCAGCATGATTAACCTTCTTATCACAATTTGACTATGTTTAAGGACCTTACAAGTCAATTTCATCAGTATTGCTGCTTTTAAGTCCATTTTGATACCCATATGTGTGAGAAAAACATGGAAAATAGTGTACTCCTTAGATAACACCTGTAAGCCCACCTGTGAACCCCAAATAATGTCAGATTGAAGTTAATGTGTTAGAGATACCATAAAAATCATTGTTTGTTTGAAAAAATTGGAGTATCATCTTTAGAAATGCTGTTTCTGGTAGTTGGCTGAAGCGTGCAAATAATTTTTTGTCATCGGGATTCAGTTTTTTTCAAGTTTTCCAAAAAAATACATTTTAGTAAAAAATGAAATGCATGTAATCCTAACCTATTAACACTACTCTGAAACACAGGATAGCTTTTCGTATCATATTGGCGTTTTTCTGTGAAATATGATGAAAAATCAAAGTGTGCAAATAATTTCTGTGTTGACTGTACTTTGCACAATACAGGTTGATTCAGTTCAATTTTCATAATTTTAATTTGAAACATTGGTAGGTCAACTTTACATTATGTAGGTTGGGTTAGTTGATACGTATCAACTAACCCTGCCTGTTCTGTCTCAACTAACCCATCCCTGCAATTTTTTCTAACACATGCTGGACTCAGGACCGCGTGTAAAACTGGGTCATCTTAAATAGCTTATAGGATAAAAATGTTTATAAACTATACCAAGGTACTAAGATACTCTGAGATATCCTTGATCCCTTGCCAGAACAAAAGCATTTACCTGCTGAGCACAATTTCACTCAGAACAATGATTTTTCCACTTTTTGGCTTCACTCCTCAACTTTTATTCCGATTTCCTGTTGATTTAAACCAGAAGGAATATTTTTTCATTCTGCTTCTCACACATGGCTCAATTTTCTCAAATGATCATTTGTGTCACCAGGAGATGGGGCGTATCAACTAACCCTGCGTCTCAACTAACCTGCCTCTCCCCTATGTTATCACCAATCAGCATGCAGTATTTTTGTCTACTTCAGATTTTTGAGGAAATTCGCGTAAAAAGTATTATATTAAAGCTCTAGGAGAGATCTCTCTATTAATATAATTAATATAAGAATTGTAGCTCTATGATTTAGGGAAGTGCTCGAGCTAGCAAAATCTACCTTATTTGCATATATATCATTTGTGAAGGCCTGCTCATTGGTTCTTTCTCGATATATCATTGTGCGTAAAGGATATCCAAAAAGTGTTATTTCTTTTTCAGATATCATGAAAAAGCATGGTTCCATAATAATTGGGAACGCTGTGTAGATAGCCAGTCAGATAGACAAAATAAATGATACATGAATGCATAGGTCCCATGTTTGACCTGTGCCGTTTTTAATACTCTTTTCCCAAATCTGCTGAATATCAGTTTTTACTCAGAAAGATTAGTTTCTTGCCTGACCTTTTCTTTGAGAAGGAAACTCCATTCATGCTCTGGTCTCCAAACACTCTAAAAAATGTCGGGACAAAATTGGTTTTTTAGATTCAAAATGGTTTTTTGAAAAACCAAATTTCAATGCAAAAAACCAAAATGGATTTTTTTAAAAATCCATTTTGGTTTTGCATTGAAATTTGGTTTTACAAAAAACCATTTTGAATCTAAAAAACCAATTTTGTCTGGAATTTTTTAGAGTGAACTTCTACTCACAGACAGAGCATACACTGTAAAATTTGAATTTTTTTGTCAGTTCAAATTATTTAATGAGATTGTTGCACAATTCGTTTGAGCTAACATAACTTGTTGTTTCAGCTCAAATAATCTATCCTTTATCATAACTCAAAACAACAAGCTATGTCGACCAGCTCAAAGGAATTTTGCAACAAACTCACTCGATCATATAAGCTGACTCAAAATTCAAATTTACAGTGCATGTAAAAGTACATTTTAACATTTGCCCAAATAAGGGCTGGGGGACAGTTGTTTGTCAAGTGTGTGGTGTACCAACGTTGGAGCTGAGCATGCAAGTTTGCTGAATATCGCAATTTCCAATGGTCATGATATAATCATATTAGTTTCCAATTTGTCTATGAAGTTTTGGAGCTCCTCTTGTGGAGCGAGACCCTTTTTATGATAACAGTCCACTTAATAACATAACCTTGTTCCTAAGAAAATGACTCGCAAAACTTTTTAAAAATGCATGATGCTCAACCTCACACGTTCATTTGAGATTTTGAATAATAAATCTATATTTTTCTCAATCCAAAAAGGGTTGGGAATTTTGGGATACACCCTTAATCGTTTGAAGTCATTTATGTATGAGGAAACACTCGACATTTACTATACTATTTATTATATATTTGACAGGGTGCTGCAATTGACATATCTACTTGCAACAAGGCCAAAGGATGTTTTGGCATTCCTTCCTCCTGCATCTCTGGCAATTCGAGCTCTTCTTGTGATGCATTAGCCACATGGACGGACCAGGGTACCAAGATCGCCTTTGAAGTGAGCACAAAGACCGATGGATATGTGGCGTTGGGCACCTGGGAAGGCACCAGCGGCAATAAAATGGTTGGTTGTTTTTTTTTTTTTTCGTGCAAAATACAATACTCTGTAAAATTAGCTGCATCACTTCTATGCCGATGATCATTATTGATAAAACACATTGTGACTGGTTGTCTCTTTATGGCCGCAGTCTGAGAAGATCAACATTTTTGCGATGAGAATGACAAAAGTAGTTTTTACAATAATTTTAAAAATGACGCAGCTTGTTTTACAAAATGTGTTTCTCGACACCAAAATATTTTGCACATTTACCATAAAAAATTGATAGATTATAGCAAGATAAATAAGGTCACATAAAAATGGGCCTTTGGAATTGGAAAGATTGTGGAAATATTGGTTTTCCAAATGGCCACCATAAAAAAATTAATACAATATATTTGTTCTGTTCTCACATTCAACCACTGTCTCATCTGATTTAGGTACTGTCTTTATTGGCAGGAACTTTCCTGATAATGTACAGGGTTGCATGTTTTATATTGAAACTAAACACTTCTTTAAAAAAAAACATGTATTTTTCAGAGTCCCGCAACCGTCATGGACTGCATCAGGTCGTCCACTACTATCACAGTCAGATATTCTAAAAATACAGGGTTCTCCAACAGTGCTCAGACTGTAAGTATATTTCTATGTCACAAGAGGCATGAGAAAAACATTTTGTGTTCGTTTAAATGACATTTTTATGGAATAATAGTTGACTTCATATAGCTATGGTTACATTGATCAGTTTGAATTCTGTTTTGGAAGAAGAAAAAACAAGGTGTGAGTTTCGAACGATTTTATGGATTATCCAAAGCATTTAGTTTCGCACAATTCTGTGGACGATATCCGAAACTGATTTCTTATTATCGTTGTAATGATTTATTGGATAAAGGGTTTTTTTGTCTTGGGGGACCATTTACAGTTACACATTACTGGAGAATAAGAAGATGGACAAAAACATACCTGAATATGAAGGCCTGCACTGTAATACCATGCAGCAGCACCGCTTTAACAGCAGCTGCCATTATGAAAAAGTTTTTCTGCACGAAAGTAAACCCTCGGCTAATGAAATATGGGAACTAATTCCTAAAAGTTAACAACAGTGCCTTTTGTTAAGTGGGGAGTTGAGAAAGGCTCATGTTTGAAAAAGATGCGAAGCTTTAGTGAGATGAAAGCTAAATTAATAATAATTACATAAATGATATATATAAAAACATAGGCTGCGTAGCAGCAAACCTTCAGCGAAAAAACAACATTTAAAAACGACACCATTACACCATAATAGTGATGTGAAACGAATTGCATGTAGCATTTGCAATAGTGGCCCGATATTGGTCTGAAATTACCTATACGCCCCGCCATATGCCCGTCTGTAGGCCAAGGTACGTTCAAAGATGGAAAGGCCTTACTAGACCAATGTACATGTAATATGGACCAGTTTCACGCATAAACAAGGAATAAGTTGTGAGGTATGGGTCAGAATATTTGAAAAAGCATTAAGAATAATAATCAAGCAGACCAACAATAGGCCCTAAAATATTATATTGGTGATGTATATAAAATTTCATCTACATGCAATGGCGGCCAAGTTTTGGCCTGGAAACAAAAAATAATAATTTTACTTGTTTTTTTTTCAATATTTCAAGATGTATAGAATATCCATGAATCACACCCACAAAAGGCACAAATTAATCATATAGGTGACACGTGTAACATATTTCATCTATGAACATGCAATTGTGGGCAGGTTTTGGCCCGAAATACAAAAAAAAAAATTAAATACATTTTTCTCAATATTCCAAAAAGTATGGAATATCAATCAATCAGACCATGAAAAGGCACAACTAGACTGTATAGGCTACGTGTGTAAAAAATTTCATCCTTGTACATGTATTAGGGGCTGAGTTTAGCCCAGACATGAAAAAAATATTTTTTTTACATTTTTCTCAATATTTGAAAAAGTACGAAATATCCATCCATGAGACCATTAAAAGGCACAATTAGACAATACAGGCTACATGTGTACCAAATTTCATCCATGTGCATGCAATAGGGGCTGAGTCCTAGCCCGGAAACAAAAATAATAATTTTTTTATATTTTTCTCAATATTTCAAAAATTACGAAATTTCCATCAATCAAACCATCAAAAGGCACAACTAGACCATATAGGCTACATGTGTGCCAAATTTCATCCATATTCATTCAATAGGGGCTGAGTACTGGCCCGGAAACTATCTATCCGCCCGCCGCCCGGACGCCCGACCGCCCAGACGCCCGCCCGGCGGACGGACAACTTTTGACCAAAGTGATAACAATACCTTCTTCGAACTTCGTTCGCTGAAGGTAAAAAAAGGAATCACTCACATTCTCAAAATTCATTCTAATCTTTTACTTTTAGGGGGCTGGATTGGCTGTAACATCAACAGAATTTGCCAACGGCCGAGTGCGATGCTTATTTACGAGGGATAAAGTTGTTACTGGTTTCCCAACTTTCGGGAACAATTCGTACATTCTTCTGTTAGCATATGGGCCTGTAACAAGTGGTGGTAAGTGTCTGTTAAGTAAATTGCTTTTGGAATTTTATGCCTGGTCTACCCAAACATTGTGTCAACATTTTTGGAAGTCCCTGTATAATGTATATTCGCTAGATATAGGCGAAGCACCCCGGAGCGGGACACAAAGGTTATTTTAGCTTAATAATGAAGATTTACAATTATTTTTCATTATGAATGGCTTTATACAGGAAGTGTCCATTACATATGGATGCTGACAAAATAGTGATACTTCTTGAGATTTTCCAGATAAAGGTTGCAAAATGTAAAAAACAAAGGAAAAAAAATAGAAGAAGATTCCGTGTACCATGACCTGGGACACGATGAAGAAGTGCTGGGCACAAGAATCTGCCATTTATTTTGAGAACTCTTTTTTTTAGTTATTGGATATTTTTAAAAAAGCATTCAAATCTAACAAAATATTTTGAGTTCAAAGAGATCCCATAGAGTAGCGCGGGGCATGCAGCCCCCCTTAACTTTGAGGTGCGATTTGACCTACTTTTTGTGGTTGATTATTTGAATGCTTAAGCTATCAGGAAGGGATCACTTGACTCTACTTATAACTAGTGAAACAAATGTCTACCAATCTTAATAAAGGAGTTACGGCCCTTTTTGTAAAAAATTTAAAATGGCCTTCTTACCCCACCCATTGGGCAAGAAGCCCCCCTATTATAATCCTATGGAAATTTTTTTGGCGAGCACATTCAGCTTGAAAGTTATTTCTTGGGGTTCTTCTATAATTTTTAAGACATTCTATTCACTTTTTCTGAATATCAGAATTTTTCTGTTCATACATTTATTTTTTAATATTTTTTGCCCTGTTTCAATTTCGGCCAAATCTTTTCTATTTCAATGAGGTGTTCTCTCAAGATTTAAGGTAAAGTACACATTATTAAATGGTTCCTGAAGCAGCTTCGAGGCCTCAGTGAAGGGGGCCTCATGCCCCATACCATGTGGGGCCTCTCGCCCCAAACCCATTTATTTTAAGTTGACCTCTATATTTTCAGCTAAAATGCAAAAAACATGATCCAAATCATATTTATGTGATGGTCATAAAGTTAAGCAATGCAGATATCCATTATACTTTTAAAAATTTCCAAAGTTATTTCTGACAACCGCTTTCAAAGAATTAATCAAAGTTACAAAACCCATGCACCTTTTTTTGTTTCTTTAATTACTACTATGGTTTTGTGCTGTTTGCTCTGAAAATTTGTGACATCACCTAAAAAGCCTCTAGCTTCAATCCTATCCATAAGAAAAAGCACCAAAAATGTAAGTTTAGATATAACGCTGGGGGGGGGGGGCTCTGTGTATTTCTATTCTTTTTTCAATTTGTGTCATACAACATTCTAAGTGAACCCCAGTCTCCCTTTTACGTCGCTGACATATTCTCAAACAGCAAATAGGGTTCATATCTCTTATTTCACTGTAAGGTTTATTATTGTTTGTGACTCATTATATTTTTCAACTTCAGTGAAACAAATGCACACAGCAAGAATTGCCTCTGACCTCGCTGTCAGCTTTGAGTCGAAGAGCCAAGTCATTTCAACATCGAGCAGCACGGCAAGCGACAAACTGGTCAAGGCTCATGGTGAGATATTGCACTCTTAATAGAATTTTGATAAAGCCTTGTATCTTTAAATTAAAGACCATATTTTTCTGCTTTCAAGAATGATTTTTTTTTCAAGTACTATTTCCAGGAATGAAGGGTGTTTCACTCCAACTTGTCATTGAGCCAATATCAGCAGAGGAAATAAATTTGTCTTATGTATATTTAAGTGTGTCGGGTCAACAAATTAATTCACTCTTTTTCATGCCTCACACGAGCTTATGAAGCCTCTGGGTGTATATGAAACTTCCACATTTCAAGAATATTCATTAATCCATGCATCCAGAAGTTACATCATAGTTGGAGAAAAAAAATCAATATTTCGAGTTACAGTCAGACCAAGAATTATTCAGACGCTTGCTGTTTTGTTATAATTTTGAAGGAATTACAAAGTAAGCAATGAAACATGCAGTCAAAATCATCTTTGGTATTAAGGGTAACCTGTCCATTACACATTTATTGCAAACTGACACAAAATCTGATGAAAATAGCTACTTTTGTCGATTTCAGGAACCAGAAATTATTCAGACACTTTTACAAAGTTGTAGAAAGTGAACTATTTACTAATAGTTATCCCAACTATTGCCAATAAACTACAATGGGTTCATTGTGGCCACATTGGATGACAGGTGTGATCATCAGTTAAGAAAGTGTGGATGAATATGTGAGATAAACAGCTGATTCAGTCTATCACATTTTCATGACTTATTTGGCTGAAATCTCTCCGATAGCATTTGGAAATATTTCAGAATATCATAAAATAACAGTTGTTAACTGTTCTATCTAAATGAAACTAAAATACAGGCTTACTTAAAAAAATGTATGCAATTTGGTATTTTCCATTTGTTTTTGGCTCCAACTGCTCTCTGAATCCTTGCCCACTGAGACACTGCAATCCATCAAATCACTTAAAATAAAGTTGCATGGCATTCCTAAGGTTGTTCACTCTATTGCGTATACAGGATAGCCCATTTACACCAGTTGTTTACAAATCATATGCCATACTAAAACTATAGTGGGCTTTCATGGAGCAATCTCCATTGGAATAGCGTTGAGGCCGAAGAACCACATTTTTGCCCCGTTCCCAAATGAAGTTCAAAGTGCCCCATTGGGTTACTGTTTGGACCATGCATGGAATATTGCTTGAAATAGATAATGAATGTTGCTTTCCGAAAATTTGTTTGATATTGGTGCCACACGGACACGTGTTTGTTTTGGTAAAATTGGACAAATAAATACAAAAGCGCACTGAACCTAGCATGCGGCCTCCAATGTTTCATATTGTGACTCAAAGTTTTAAGAAAACAATTCTAAGGTAAACTAAAGCAATTTGAATCAATACAGGGCATGTTTGAGGTTAATAAGTGCATGAAAATGTGATAAACTGGACATAATGTTTATCGCCAATATTTATCCTAATTTTCTCAATTGATGGTCACACCTGTCATTCTATGTAGTCATAACGGTCCCTGGTAGCTTATGAACATTATTTTGGTATAAATACTAACAAATAAGTATAGGTTATTCACTACGGGAGAGGGTGATTTATCACCCGAGGGCCTTAGCCCGAGGTGTGATAAACACATATTCCTGATCCCATGTTGAATAAGCGGCTTATACCTTGAGACAAACACTCAAACATGAGAGGATAACTGGACAACAAAGAATATGGGAATTATTTCCCTGAAACACTGGCATGTGATTGGCTAACAGAGGTGTCGAATGGTATGACAGTAAATAGTTCACTTTCTACAACATTAAAAAAGTGTCTGAATAATTTTTGGTTCATTGAGGTAACAAAGTAGGTTTTTTCAGCACATTTCTTGCCGATTTGCTATAAATGTGTTTTGTGCAGGTTATACATGTATGTAATGCCAAGGCTGTTTTCGATTGCATGTTCCGTGGTTTACTTGGAAATTCATTAACTTCTTATTCACAAACAAGAAAACGTCATTGCATTCCTTCACCTGACAAAGACATACTATAAAATTTAAAAAATTCAACCAAGCCAACCTCAATATAGCCTACTAAGGTGCTGCAGAGGCGTTAAACCCGAACACACACACACACACACACTTGGAAATTCATTAAAATAATAACAAAACAGCAAGAGTCTGAATAATTCTTGGTCTGACTGTATAATTGTCCTTCTCAATATATGCATAATTTAGGTTTACACAGCGGCACTCTTGTTGTTAGGGAACCATGATCATTTGACAATTAAACACACATATTTTCAAAGCAGTGATGTTATTGTATTTGTGGGTCACACACAGCAACCATCGAAATATTTACATGTATACAGTTTTTTAAAGCAATGCCTGTCAGATGGTCGTCTTTGGACTTCGAATCAAGTCGAATTGTCTATAAAAATGATCTTATTCTGTTTTTGTTCAAATATATTTGCAGGAAAACGTGTTGTTTCATTCAATATGTGTATCTTATGCATGATCTTATGGAAAACAAAAAGTCAAAAACTGGCAGCAAATTTCAGTTCACTTGAAACCACACAGTAAAACCTGCCACGTCACTTTAACGGCAGCTACCGTAATGAATAAAAAAAGTACCATTTTGCGGTAGAAAACAGTTGTTTTTTTGGCAGGTACTGTTGTTTTAACGGCAACTGCTGCAAAAGCAGTGGAGCTCGGATAATAATGCTCCATACACCAAAAGAAAGCCGATTAACAGACAACCAATTCTGGTTAGAGAGGATTGGTTTTTTAAGAACCAGCATAATGGCTGAAGAGTAACCAGCATTTTGATTGCCATCACCTTATCTTTGTTGACAAGTGGCGATTTAAAGTGGCTGGAATGAATTGGTTCTTACAACCAATTAGTTTTCAGAATCTAGGCTTCAGTCTCGGAGGATCCAGAAAATTCCAGTATTTCGTCATGAAGCGCATACATAGCCCTCGACATAATGAACTCGACGCTGTTTCAATTAGCATTTGAAAATATTCAAAAATTACCCTGCGTCTGACTTACAACCATGTTGCCTTTTATTGGTTCAGAAATATCACTGTAATTCATATTAATATAAATATTTTACATATTGTATTCCTTTGAATATTGTGCATCCTTGAATTCCATTGCAGCATGCTGCATGATCTTCGCCTGGGTTCTGTTCGCCTGCGTTGGAATTATGCTGGCCAGACATTACAAGGACATGTGGCCCTCGGCTAAGCCTGGCGCAAAACCGAAATGGTTCTTGGTGAGTTTTGCTCATTCTATCCTGACCTATTTATTTATTGTATTCTCATTGTATTCTCCCATTACAGCTATTTGCAGATTGGCGGTCCAAACACTTTGAAAATTAACTTTCAACTTTGTCTTGTGATGTCACTGGCTTAAAAATGTTCTGTTTTGTATCAGTTATGGTTAATAATGGTCAATGATGTCAGTTGATTCAGTGCATAACGTGTCTAGCAGTGCAGGTGCATATTTCAATAAACAAATTAAATTAGAATAGCTCCATTAGCAGACCATCAGAAAATTGTCAATGATTTTGGCAAAGCCATTTTGCAAATTGAAAACGTTTACCTTAATATTGCAATCTATGTACAGTGGGTCCCAAATTATTACGCAAGTTGGTTTATTTATGATATCTCAAAAACGACTTAACACATTTAAAAATCCTTCCCACATAACAATGTATGTTCCATGAAGGCAATGTCCTGTAAGTTTTGTCCGATTCTGGTGGTGCAGTGAGGAGCCAATACCCTGTTTTTCGAAGTTCCAAGTTATTACTCAAATGTAAGAAAAAGTGATCCAAAAGTACCAAAATGATCTTTTAATCATCTAAACACTTACCTCTTAATGTTTGATAAAAAACAGAACCTTCATTTAAAAAATGGTTGCTTTAATGACAAAGAAATCAATATCATTACCCTGCATTGAAATAACATTGAAATTACTAATTTTTTGCTCTAAAAAGCTCCTCCAAGACAAACAAAATTTTTTATCATTATAAGACTCTCTCTAACTGTTCCTTATGTTTAGAACTCTTCCCAAAATTAAAGAGAAGCCATTTCGACCAATTAACTTGAACAATATCTTTCAATGAAAATGAAGGGGATTGGGTTTGCATTGACGGCAATGCTAATTTGATGATAAAAAGAAGCACACATTTTTGACTTATTGTTATGTTTTGTAGAGAAAGAGAAATTGGTTCATCTTTACACAGGATACCATCATAGTCTCACAGATATATTGTAATGTGAATTGGTTGTGATATGACATTTTTTAAAAACAACTTAGGCTTTATATTCAAGAAAAATGCTCATTTCAATGTTATTCCAATGAAAAGGTTTTATATTGATTTCTTCGTCATTAAAGCAACCTTTTTTGAAATGAAGGTTCTGTTTTTCATCAAACATTAAGAGGTAAGTGTTTAGATGATTAAAAGATCATTTTGGTACTTTTGGATCACTTTTTCTTGCATTTGCGTAATAATTTGGGACATCGAAAAACAGGGTATTTACTGCTCTGTGGCATAACTCCTCACTGCACCATCAGAATCGGACAAAACTTACAGGATATTGCCTTCATTAAACCTAATTTGTTATGTGGGAAGGATTTTAAAACGTGTTTAGATGTTTTTGAGATATCATATAAAAACCAACTTGCATAATAATTTGGGAGCCACTGTAGTTGCTGTATCTTTTGATATTTCTTTTTTTACAGCTCCACGTGATTTGTAACCTCATGGCGATGGTCTTGACTCTCATTGGATTCATCATAATTTTCGCTCATGTTGAGGGATGGAGTTATGTAAGTAAATTATTTGAAATAGACATCAATGGTATTTTTTACACTATTTCACACAATAAGTTAAACACCTCTTGTACATGTATTCTGAAAATGTATTTTATTTGAATAAAATGTATTTGAAGATGAAAGTTTCATGAAACTCATCTCACTTTTCTTTGCAGCTTGTGAATGAAGACAGGGTGATGAGATGCCATCCGTACCTTGGGACTCTGGTCACCATTCTTGCAATTCTAAATGTGAGTTATGATAAATTACTTGCCCTAAGGTGAGAGTAACTAATCACTGAACCTCTTGGACCCTGTATTGCACGATTTTGTCAGTAATAGAACTTTATAGTTCTATATTGTATTCCTGGACTGAAGACTGTGGCATCATG
Source organism: Platynereis dumerilii (assembly GCA_026936325.1). Lineage (NCBI taxonomy): Eukaryota > Metazoa > Annelida > Polychaeta > Phyllodocida > Nereididae > Platynereis > Platynereis dumerilii. The sequence goes on along the minus strand of JAPTHN010000002.1, from coordinate 77,690,129 downwards.
GAATTTTTATTTAAGCGATGCTAACAAAAAAATTTCTTGCTCTTTTGCAAGTTACATTTTTTAGCTTGAAAGATTTACTCAAAACAAATCAAAAGATTACACTCCTGATAAAAACTTGAGCACTTGGGTTAAAACGGTGTTTTATTTTGTGAGTATTATAGATTATAGGAAATGCAAATATTGATTAACTTATTTTTTAATATTTTCTAGCCTCTCATGGCATTGTGCAGACCAGACCCGAATGCTCCCAGTCGATGGCTCTTCAACTTGTTTCACTGGATGTTTGGTTTCAGTGCCCAAGTTCTTGGATGTATGTATTCATTTATTGGGATAAAATTTGTTACGGTTGAAGAGTGGCAAGTATTGTGGTACCTGCGTTATGAGACCCCCTGTTGTAAGACCGAGTTTCCTTCACCCTGCTGTAAGTAGTATTTTTTCTCATGAGAGACCGCTTCATGGCCGCGGAAGGGTCCGTCTTATAACATAACATAACGCAGGGACCACTTTACTTACATTCAGCTGTTTGGGCCATCAATGACCTCACAACTGGCCCTGTCCATAGTATTTTTATTGTCAATTTGTCATCGAGGAACTAGTGACCTCAATGATACTCAGTTGGTGATGTTTTTATAGCATTGGAAGTATTGGATATGACTTCACAAATTGCTCATGAGTCATAGCGAACAACATGGCATGGATAGGAGTATGAACTCACAAGGAACATTTCAAAGCAATTCTGTGAGCTCTCGTTATTCTTAGACTGTAATTTGATGCTCCGTATAAATTAAGGAAGCAATAACAAACGATATACTGTATTTCGTTGGAATAAACGGTCATGATTGACCAGTCAACAGTAACTGGACAAAACTGGCAAGATGAAAATTATTTATTGGTGATAACACGGTTCAAAGAAAGAAGTACTACTTAGAGTGGTAGCAGAAATAATGCCGTTTTCTGTTTGTGGTAATTGAATAGTGTTGTTATTGTTTTTCAGTGTTGATGATATTTGTTGGACTGAAATTGGACGTTTCAAAGTCCATCAGCTCTGACTGGATGATCATTCTGCTGCTGGTCTATGTCGTCATCTATTTCATCATAGACCTCATTCTTCTCATTCTGAGATGCTTGCCAGCCACCAAAGCAAGAAGTTAGTATGAACTACATTTTTAAGCGATGAGGTTTTTAAGTATATATTTTGATTAAAATGTTTTATTCTATCGTTCATATGTGTATTTAATTGCATTTTTGGAGAATGGCTACATATATATTATTTACCTTTCTATCTACCTGTCTGATTTGTTGCCTTCTCTGTATCTTTTTGCCTTTCGACACAAGCAACACTGTATCTATTATTCAACCGTGAGATTCTAGTTTTGCTAATTTTTTTTTCCAGCTGCCAGTGAGATTGAAATGAGAGGAAATGGCGATGTAGTGCCCAACAATTCTCCACCAGAGAAACCAGTGAGTTTTCTTTTCATAATGAGATATACACAATTTTACATCGTTGGAAAATAAATACTATACTGTATCCGGTAACGGGGTAAAGTTGGCAATCCGGGGTAAAGTTGGCACACTATTTTGACACACTTAATGGAAGAAATGCCGCCTTTCCTCACTGACACAGGTATCTTTGGCAAAGTTGACATACGTGTCAGTGAGGAAAAGTTGGCATTTCTGCCATTAAGTGGGTCAAAATAGCGTGCCAAATTTACCGCGGATTGCCAACTTTACCCCGTTTATGGTATATTGCCAATATTGATCTTGAATAACCATTACAGGAAAATTGAGTAATTGAGTTCACAATTTAAACAAATTCATGAAAGATTTTCATGATTTGAAAAGTCGAAAAGGATTGATTGCATTTTAAGCTAATCTATTGGTAGATACGCATAGATCATAGGCATATCCAGACAGGGTCATCTGGGGGTCCTTACTGTTTTCGGCATTTGTGGGCCCGAGTCTTTGCATGTTCTTGACCATTTACCAAGATGATACTCTACCAGGTGCTTATGAGACGTAATACACAAACTCACGCGCCCATTGAACCCTTTATTACGATTCAACAATGATTTGTTTTTAAGTTCATAAACCTTCTTCTCTTGCAGCCAAGGTCAGGCCTCCGGACATTCCTTTTCGCTGTCGTGTTCATCGGCTCAGTCGCCGTGAGCCTGGCTGTGGCTATCGGGATAGGAGAGAAGCATTCTACTTAATAATTCAACGCGTAAGAGACATTGGGTCTGTATTGGCTACGGAGAATACACGGTTTTAAAAGCCCTCAATTTTAGTACAGCGTAAATGTTATTTGAATACTGTTTACAACTGCCTGTGTTTAGTTGTATCTGTCTTTGTCCAAAATACATGTATGATAAATTTGTCACACCTGTAATGTCCTATATTTATGTAAATTTGTAACAGTTTAGCATCCAAATTTCATAATCTGTAAGGACATGAACATGTCCTGTGGCTGGAATCGGTGTTCGAAAAAAAATTCTCGCCCAGTTTCTGTGCAATGAATGAAAAAAAAAATCATTCTTGACATGTAGACATTCTAAAAAATTGCTGTTTTAAAAGTGGAGTTTTTGAAAAAGTAATTAGGCTCCATGCATGGACGGGTCTAACGACTGTAACATCATGGCATCATTTACATAAATAATGTGAGATTTTGAAAATAACAAGAAATTCTTTAAAAAAAGAATTGTAGGGACCTGAGGTTTCTTCAAACACATATTTTATTTTCCAAATGTTCAAATAATGTTTTATGTATGTGTAGTTGCATCTTTACCTCCAATGTACCACTGTGAATGTGTGATATGACAAACCTAATACATGTTACATCATGATTAGGCATGCCTAATTACAGGTGTTATTAACATAGACAGCAAACCAAGCAATGAGAAGCCCTTTTAAATTCTTTGTCATGAACATGAAATTTCTATTTCCATTACAACAAACTAATTGTGGCTTGGATAATATTTGGATTATGACACTTTTAGACTGGCCAGTTTGTGAGAAGTTGAATATCTAATGTTCTCATACAGTGTTTTCTTTTATCACTTGTCTTGTGTTGTCTCAAATGTTTATACACTTAGGCTATATCATTTTTTGAAGGAAATCTCTATGGGATAATATTATGCTCCAGGTGTGCTTTGGATATGGTCCCCAATGTATTATGCTCCAGGTGTGCTTTGGATATGGTCCCCAATCACTCAACCATGACAGCTCCCAAGGTCATGCAGTGAAGGAGCTACTGAGCATAAAGAGGGGCAAATATATACTTGATTTGTAAATTGTAGTCACAGTTACCTTTGCTGTAGCATGAGTATCCTCCTAATATTGGAGGTAAATTTGGAGGGTACTCCTGCTATAGGGAAAGTATATCTGCAAGGCCAACTTCCTAGTGGCCCCCTCCAGAAACTCAAGAAGCTCCAGCAATGGAGTACACATAAATGGATGACAAGTAGCACTTGGCTGATTATTTTTACCCCTTTAGTTAGGGACCTCCACTGTCAAACCTTTCCTCATTTGGAGCTTATAACACAGATCTGAGATGGTCCCTACAAAAAAGCTTCACCCAATCTCACATTATCTCAGCCATGCAGCTGCCTTGCAGAATATCTGATGGCCGCTGCCCTAGTACTGTATGAACTGTGTAGCAAAATAGAATATGTCTAATTATTGAAGAGTTTTATATATAAACCCATGTCATATGTGTGTGACAAACAATCAAGCAATACATAATTCTGATAATCTGTGCTTCGGTTAAGAGTGGAATGGCAACATTATTATCCTTCCAAAAAGTAAGTAGAAGGTGGTTTTCATTTAGAATGTGACACCAAGGCACTAACAATGGTTGGCAATTCAGCATTAGAAATTATGCAAGTTAGGTGTGTTGTGGCATGTCACCCTTTATTCAACCAATGATGACCCAGACTTTGTTGAACAATGAACAGTGAACAACACGTCATGGCAGAGATAAATACTACATGAGCACATTGGATCACAGTCATGGTATTTTACAATAATCCACTGCCAGTTTGAATAATCAGTTTGTTATTTACTGTTGCTGTTGTTTTGGACCAATGGTTACTTTTGTTTTTGATCAACAGTCAAACATAACCGGTGACTTTTTGTTTGACACAATTATACCTTTTGAGACTGACCATAGGCCCTAGCCGATATATATCTTTTTCAGTCAAATGAAACAAGGTTGCTCACTCCTCACTAGGCCAGAGTTTTCTAAGGGCCCAGCATAACCTCAGACTAACCTGACGCTATTCTCTGAGCTTCTCTGATTCGCTGAGAAGGTTCATCAGACAATGGCCTAAAAGGGTTGCACCATTATGACAATGTTTTTGTATTAACATGATTAAGGGCTGTTTTGGTGTTCATGTTTGCAGTTAAGGGGATTAGTATGCATTCATCTACAAACAAGCTCCAGCAAATCTTAGAAGTTGCCAGTTTACTAAACACATTGTGGTCACTCACACAACTGTGGTAATAAAAAAAATGCGGGGAAAAAAAATTGCTATTTCACACAAAAATATTACAACAAACTGGAGCCAACAAAACTTGAAACAGAAAACAACATGCTCTTATAATTAAATTCAAGAATATCCCTTCTTTGTCAAAGGTGACCTTGGGCTTCTGATAAGATAACTGAGAACAATACCTTTTTACTGCTACACCTTGTCAATATTTAGGTACATGTAAGTATAATCTCCTGTCGCGAAACCAAACAATAACTGTGAAAGGCAAACACCTATGGACTGACTGACGTTTCAGTTCACATTTTTGAGAAGCACCATATACGGCTATTCTGGGTGATACATCACTTGCCCAGACTGCATTAACCAACCACAGTGCCTTGCCCACATGATGTCACATAAAAGTTATAATATCTTATTTTACCTACTTGTTGGAAGGATAGTAATGATGAATATTGTGGATATACCAGCCACAAAATTAGGCTTGTAATATATATAAATCCTATTACCGTGTCGCTCAGAAACTGTATATAATTAGTATGTATATCTGATTTTTTTTTTATCGTCATTGAAGCATTGTGTTGTGATATTAAAATTTCAGGTATAAATGGATTTTTGTATCTTATTTTATAGAAGCAAATATACAAAGCGACATCGGTTACAAACCATAGCTAATGTAACTTTATTCGAATTACTGAATCAGTAAAATTGTGTATAATGTGTCACATTTTGCGATTGTAAATATGTATTTATTAGCCTAGCGTTTGACAACGGCCTTCCTTTCCAAATTTTGTTGACATCTATCGTTTTCCTATTTTTCACAAGAAACACCCAGTTTCTCATGTCGAATATATAAATACAATTAAATACACTGTCATTTCAGAATTTTTTTATAATACATGTTGCTGTTTTAGTTACGTGTTATTGCATCAAATGTTTGACAAAATGGGATGAAACCAATAATCAATATCAAAAGTATGCTCATATTTATCATTTATTCATATTTATTGACTATTCCTGCTTCATTGTGACTCATGACCATTTCTGCGTATTTAACTAGGTGCCATACATTTATTTATATGTAATATTATATCTATAAGCCATTATATTTAGCATAATTCAGCATTATTATTGTATACTGCACTGCATATTGAAGAATTCTATTGATTGATATATTTTATATTTTTTACCTTTAATCAGCATCAGCTTATCCATGTAAATACATGATCTTTCAGCATTAGTAATTTAGTGGTTCTGTGATAAATGTACATGCAGTTGTAACAGCCATGGAAAGATGAGTGACTGCATAGGAGTGGTTGCATTTGAGGACATGACTGAATGTCCTATCTTTCACATTTGACTGGTCAATATATGTCATTGGGACATTGTGGCTCACCGGTGAATAGTATGACTTATCCCATGTCTAGGTCACTTCTTTCCGTGATACTGGTGGTTTTCCATGGGAAATCTGAAAAAGTCAGGGAAGATTTGAGGGAAAATATGACAAAATGAGGGAAAACATGGCAAAATGAGGGAAAATATGAAAAAATGAGGGAAAATATGAAAAAATGAGGGAAAATTTGACAAAATCAGGGAAAACATGGCAAAATTAGGAAAAATACTTTTAAAAAATATGGCTATAATGGGAAAATATGGAATTAGAGGGAAGGTATGATATTTAGAGGGAAAATATGATATTTTAAGAGAAGATATGGAATTTAGAGGGAAACTATGATATCTAATTTGGAGGGAAAATATGCAATTTAGAGGGAAAATATGACATGGGGAGGGAAATATGGCATTTAAAGGGAATATTCCTTCGGGTCTCGCGAAAGATACTGAGTGTCTGGTGACAATATCGGGGAAATGCTGCCCAAGTCATGGGACAACCTATACATTGTAATTATCCACCGCCCAGTGCTGATAGCACGTCAAGTATATAAGGATATGGCTTCACAATGAGCATTTTGGTAAGCACTCATATTTCCTTGGCTGTGAGAGATGTTTCTCAATTACTGATATTAACGGAGAATTGAAACAGATTTAAAAAAAAAGGTATTTGTAGAATTCCAGATGTTTAATTTATGACGTTTATCTTATTCAGAAATTAAAGATCAAAATAAAGCTGTTGTACATAAATAATATATTTTTAAAAGTAATATAATATTCAAACAGTGTAAAGTTTTTGGCCTATGGTTATTTGTATGTAATCATTGTCACGCAAAAAAAACAAAAACGAAGTATATTTGGTTAGAATTAGAACTATGGAAAGAAAACAAATTATAACCACTGATATTATTATTTAATGTAGGACCCAACGCCCAACCTCATATGATGATGTTTATGAGATATTTTCTGTTAATACCAAAATGCATTGTTATTGGAAGGATGTAGGAGCTCATTTAATTTTGTAGAAAACACTGTTGTAAATACTTGGATGAAATAAAGGTTTCGGAATAAAAAAAAATCCAGCTGTATTTTTTATTTTTGAAATTTAGAAAGATGAAACAGTCACAAACCAGGCTTTAGTATGAGATTATTTTCAGATACAAAATTAAGACATGCAATTATGCATAGCCTTTCTCTTCAGAACCATAGTCACCAACAAAAGACATTGATTGTATGAACCGTTTACAGTACCATTTACTTTAATAGATTTATAACAGATAATGAAATATTCAAACCAGGCTTGGGGTCAAGTACTGTACTTGGACTCAGTACCTGACTTTCAAACGCACAAATTCTGAATCAATGAAACCAAGCACAAATTCTCAAGCAATGAAACATTCAATCAAAGCCCAAATTCTTTTATAGCTCAAATTTTAGCAGCTGGATGGCTGAGCGGTTAAGGTGCCTGATGCTCCGCTGTAGGTCTTGTCTGCATGGGTTCGACCATGAGACCATTAAATTGGCGGATCCTTGTATCAGTGTTTGTGCTCGGCAATTAAAAAATCCCTCACATGGGGTAAATGTGTAACATGTTGTTGAGGACTCCTGCTCTCTCATCTCATCAATGATCAATCAACCCTCATGAAGGCTGAACTTAACATATCTATCCATCTATCTATCAATGCTTAGTTTGCCTATGTTAATTTTGCATCTATCTGCATTGTCTGAAAGTAATGGAATATATAAAGCCTAAATGCCAAAAACTTCTGAAACAGTAAATGTTTCTTTCCATTTCCACTAGAGGGCCCAAACTATTGCTGATATGTCAGAAGCCACCTATCCTGGTTTGGGTGTGATAAGTGATAAGTAAAACCAAGTCACCGAGGTGTGATAATAGAGAATAGATAATGATCATATAGATATTTCTTTCAATTGAATTACTTGATCTTGACTCAAAAATTACACTTTTTTTGATGAATGGAATTATAACTTTTGACGTTTGATGAATGGAATTATAACTTTTGACGGTTAATTTATAAAGTTTTTCTGGCAGGAATGACAATTATTAGATAATATTATGTATAGTAAGTTAACAGAAGTATGAAAGATGGATGTAATGCGAGGCAGCAGGGTGGCAGAGTGGTTAAGGTTCCCTCCTGCTACACCCTGCATGGGTTCTAACCTAATTTTCAGTGGACCTTCATGAGCAAAATCTCATCTGGATGCCATTCGGATTAGACATTAAATTGATGGCCCCTTGTATCAGTGTCTGTGCTGGGCAATTAAAAGATCCCTCACATGAGGTAAATGTGTAACATATTGAAGTAAAAAAAATGGGGAAAACCTCGCCTGATTCCAGTAATGACTAAGACTATATAAGTCTGTTCGCTCCCTCTCTCCCATCTCATCAATCAACCCTCGTAAGCACCACAGAACTGGGCTTTGAGGGCTACACTTACCATATTTATCGAGAGATCCTTGTCTCTCACAAGGTTTGTATGGAGAGATGACAAAAGGGAGAGAGGGGACGCGTATTCTATGTATAGAATCTTTGGCAAGAGGGAGTCTTAATGTGTGACCAACTGACAATTTAAAAGTCCTAGATGTGTCACTTGCCCAACATAGCCAGTGATACGTCAAAGGACTACCAAGTTAACAGCAAGCACAACATCCTGCTGAGATGTTGTCTTTGAAGGTTTTCCAATAGAATTTTCCTGAATAGTTTTCAAATCCTGTATTTGGGCCTTGATATTAAAACATACAGTTTACACAGTTTGAGTAAGTTGTTAATGACTCATATTAATTGATATGTAGATAAAACAAAGATAAATTTGTTTCAGAACAAATTGGCTTTTGACTTCACAGTGAGTCAGCCCCTAGCATTCTCTACCATGTCAATTAATATCATGACAGTTAAAAAAAAGATAAACAGATAAACAGTGAAGTCATCCAGATGACAGGCTGTTACAGTTGTAATATGTACAACCTGTTGTTGAATATTGACAGTTTCTAGTATTTCAGGTGCATCAAATGTAAATTATGTCAAATTCAAGCTATTTCAGGCACATTTTACAACTGAATTGAAGTGCAGACAATAATACAGGGGCAGATAAAGGGACACAAAAATAGTTTCGGCTAGCTATATGACTTGATATGGTACTACTTTGTCATGGAAAAGAAGCTGAAAAACTTCATCTGCATAAAGAGGCAATACATGAGCTGACAAGAAACATTAGCTGTATTTACATTGGACAAATTGTGCATCAGTTCTGTTGTTACACAACAAAATAATAATTTCCATAGCAACCATGCCTTTTTGTGTGGTTGGACTGAAGTGGATTGCTTGTGGAAATAGTGATGTCACAATTGTGTATCTTCATGCATATTTTGTATTGGTTGAAAATGTTGGTGACATTCAGGCATATTTTATTTGGCAAAGTTTTTCTGTGAAAAGTAGCTCGTGGGCAAATTGGTAATGTGCTTCTTTTCTTGTGTCTGAGCTGCTCATCTCCTTGTCTCAGGTTCGATTTCGAGTTTGGGAACCCTTTATTGGTAGATCATTAGCAACACCCACATTGAACACCTTTAGAACACGGCCCGTTACACAGGTATCCTGAAGTCGTGAACTCCTATAACTTATCTTCCTAATCTTCCTAACTGGGCCACTGGCAAAAAAGTTTGACATGAGCTTAGTTTATCAAAACTAATTATCTTACTCATGTTCAGCACTGACACAATATATCAGTTAAAAGTTCAAATGGGGAAGCATTGATATATGGCCTTTGCGCGAAGTCCCTCCCTCTCGGAGTGGATGATTTTGGTTCAGTATGCAATTATTTGTATAATTTCACCAAAAATTGATATTAATATAATTATTTATGGAATATGCGATGATCCATCGAACGTTGATTAAACAGAAGAGCTCCTCTGGATCTAATGTGGTCATCTGGCAGTCTTTTGTGGTCAATCGGTCCTTCATGCATGATAGTATATTATTGGCTGTTATACAGACTCATATCAAAAAGGGAATGAGACAACAAATTACTTGGGTAAAGATAAAAAAGACGCAAGGACCCTCCCAACCAAATTAAGTCAAAGAGTCAATGGTATTTTGGTTGTTTTTACCAGTTTCTAGATTTAATTTAATTCATAATTGTCAAATATATCGAATATATTGTACACAGGATCAAGGAAACATTGTACACCCGCCTAGATGTACTGGTAGCATGTTTTTATATTGCTTTTTGTCCTAGGTGGTGTTTTGCCAGTTATTTTCAGTGTGCAATGTCTTGTTATCCTGATGTGCAGACAGTTTGTGTATCTTATATTTTGTACCTCAAGGACCAGTACTTTCACCCAGATATATTGTACTCCTAGTCTTCTGTACATTATTTGTTGTCAAATGTTGTCTCTATATAGGTTCTATAAACTTGACAGTACGTTGGATTTATCGGTCCTTTGATTCTTTCTCTGATTTTTTTTTTCTGTCTGTAAAGGATAACTATTCTGTTTGTAAAGTCAAGTTGACAAGGTGCTGTCATTATTGTTGCCCAGCTTCATTAGTGAATTGTTGTTATCATATATAATATGGATTAAAAATTTTTTTGATAAGGCTACATATCTGTAATGCTTTCAGTTTTTATGGTTTTATAAAGGAATGCTATATTGATGTTGCATTTTGAGACATTTCAAGTGGCTGGAAAATATTATAGTTGTTTGCAGGTTGGCAGTCCAAGCAGTTTCAAAATCAAGTTTCAACTTGGTCATGTGATGTCACTGGCTTACAAATGTTTTGTTTGCGTCAGTTATGGTTAATCAGTTGATTCAGTGCTTATCATATCCAACAGCATAGGTGAAAATAAACTAATTAAATGACTTGAGGTGCTTTGCCAAATGAGAAGATTAGGAGACCTACAGAAAGCTGTCAAATTGTCAATGACGTGGCAAAGCCAGTTAGAAAATCGAAAATAAACAAATTATTTTTTCCAGTGGACCATCAATCTGCAAAGAGCTCTAAATACCGACTGATATATAATATTCTTAACAGTATATTGTTTGATTTAAGAAAATATAATTGGATGTCGACAATATAAGTACGCATCACACGCATGCTTGAAAGCCGCATCAAGGCCAAAATTTCTAAAAAAATGAAGGCATTCCCTACCACAAAAAATGCCAACCTGTACTGGAAACTGAGCAGATCATCCAAAATTCTTCGCCGTACTCCACCCATGGGCAATTGGGTACATATTATTGGCAGTAAGTAGTGATGGCAATTGTAAAATGCATAATTGTGTGTAGTACTGTGTGCTTGTCCAGGGGGTTGCATAAGGTTCACAATTGACCAGCCCTGCTTAGGAAGTAATTTTAGAATTTATGCCTCACAAGAGAGTGAACTCTCGAAAACTTGACAGATTGTTTGAGAAACAGGAGATCATCCCTTTGTCAAGTCTGTTCAAGACTGAACTCTAAAAAATAAATCACATACATCAACTCTGATTGATTTTTGGGCTCGTCCTCTATATCATTTGTAGAAATACCATACCCCTGTATCGTCAAGACTGCAGTAGGTTTTCAGGAATAACCAAATTTCTATTCAATTAACATTTGATTTTTCTAAAAATCAAGTTGTCATGAATGTTTTAGAGTGTGTGGTAACACAGTGTGGTATACTGCTTTAAGTTACCAATTTCCAGTGGGAGCTACTCACTGAGGAGCTCTACAGTACACTTGTATGGTATTGGCAGGGTTCGTGCTACAGAGTGAAATATTAAACAGGCAAGCATAAATGATGCACCTCACCTGAGCCATAGCACAGTCACTGTAGGCTAATACTGTAAAATTCCAAATGTTGGTTCAAATCAATGTTTGAGTGAGCTATTTGCACAATTTGTTTGAGCTAACATAGCTTGTTGTTTTGAGTTATGATAATCTTTCCATTGCTATAACTTTGAACAATAACCCATGTTAGCTCAAAGGAATTGTGCAACCATCTCACTCAATCGTTTAAGCTGACTCTAAATTCAAATTCTACAGTGTATGTTACATGATACAAACTTGCTCAAACTGTTGTACAGTAGGGATACATGGAGAGATCTTGGTTTGTATGCAACAAATGCATTTTGTATAGATCTGCACTTACTTGGGTTGTTGGCTTTACTGAGCTGTTTGTGTATTAATTATTAATAAACAAAGCTGATGCACCTTAGCTGCACCTAGCAGCTATATCTTGTGCATTGTCACAAAAAATTGTTATTGTTAGCCATGAATAACGTAGGCCTATAACTGGAATACATGAATTATAATATTCTATGACAGCATATAGACCATAGTTAATTTTGGATTCATTTATAGCTATTTATGATGGTGATTCACTGTCAAACTTTGTCAAAGCATCATAATTAGTTTCTGCTGGAACGTACATTTATACTCAAAGATCACTGGAGGGTATCCATTTATAAATAGCACTACTGCCACTGCAATAAGTGGTGTTGAAAGAACTTATAAATACCAGCGATAACTTTAAAAAATTATTTTTTTGTAAGGTTTTAATACAATACTGATAGTAACATGCTATCAAACTTTATCATCGCTGTTTGCATTTTGTTGCCGCTGAGCACATACACATCAGCACAGTGCACACACCTAGATCACAGGAAAGCAGCCCCATGCAGCCCACCGCTGTACAATACAGACTGGTGGCCGTATCTAATTATAGCTTGAGCTGAGCCTGTCCCAGGTAACATTCACTTGCAAAGTTCATCTGGAAGAGTGCGTTTTGGATCTGCAGGAGCTGCAGGATTACAAGACAATGGCTCAAGCAGAGATGGCCAAGGAAGACCAGGCGGAGAGAAAGGTCTTAATAGGAACTGCTGGCTTGACCTTGTTAGGTATTTTACTCATGTTAATTGCCATCAGTGCTGATTATTGGTATCTACTACACATCCCTGGAGGGCAGTACAGGAATTCTACCAAGTCTTATGTGACCAATCACCATTCTGGATTGTGGAGGATCTGCAGAAATGAACTGGATAATAGGACTTACCCCAGCATTAGACGTAAGTATAGATTCATACAGTTGTCATCCTCAATTGAGAAGTCATTGACAAAAACTAGTGTTGTTCTGTCAGAAAAAAGTCAGTGTATACTTGGGTCTAGGCCCTCTAGGGGGCCATGAAGTGATGGAATCTTCCAGGAAGTTTCCAATTGACATCAACATGGTTTTGTGTGAATTTAAAAACATGATCAAGTTGTCAATGGAAAAATATTAGTAATTCATGCAATGTGGTATCATTGAATAATGTATATGATTTTAAAAGTTGTCAATGAACGCCGAGAAGTTGTCAATAATAATTCAAAGCCACAATAAGAGTTATCGTTGAACACCGCTGTGCTGATGAGTTTGCAAATGTGAATTCATGTTTGAACCCTTGTTGAAGAGTGCCTTTTAAAAATCACAATAAATACACAATGTCAAGATGACATCTGATGACATTTACATCTTGTTCACTTTAAATAGTGCCATTTCTCAATCCAGTTCATTTAATTAGCTTCAAATACATTTTATTCTGTTCTGTCTTAAAATGTTTTTACTAAGATTTAGACTTCTTGCTATATTGTATGTGTGTGGGACTTTGTAGGTGGTACACAAAATCGATTTGCATCTCACCTAGATTTGCCTGAATCCAAATTTGCTATGATTATGTCAAACAATGCAAATCCAGTTAATCAAATACTCCAGAATTGCCAATGCACAGCTGATAAGCATCAAAAACAAACTTGAAAAATTGGTTTTAGACTTCCCTGGTTGTCATATTGAACTAATCAGCAATATAGCTTGGAACAGTTATTAATTAGTTTGCATCAACGCTGGTGAAATTAACTTATCTATGATTCTGGCCAACACTCATAATGCAATAAAGTATCAGTAAAACCATATTGCAACATTACACTTTTTTTAGTCAACACCTGGCCCTAATGTCAGTTATTTTCACCGCAACACATGTATCGATGAGTGTATTGTATAAATACATCCATTATTCATGCTTATACCCCTTCAAAATAGATATTCAGTAAGCTGAATTAAATAATTACTAATGTTGGAACTTAAAATTGCTAATTTTGGTTGGCATCTAGAAATGCAAATATTAGTTCCTATTATTACAAGTATTGATGCCTATAATAAATTTTGGTTGCATATAAATGCAAATGAATATAATTGCAGATGTTGGTTCTCATACTTGAAAATGTTAGAGCCTATTCGTGCACATATGTTGGTGATTTTGATGCACTTGTTGGTGGTTATCATTGCTAATGCTGGTGCTTATAAGTGCAAATGCATGTGTGTGCTTTTAATTGAAAATGTTGGTGCTCAACTTTTGCCAATGTTAACAATTGCTGACAAATGTTGCCAGGAGACTTAACTGTTGAAAAAGATTTAGATGTCAATGCACATATCAGTACAACCTATAACCATTGAACTGTATAGTTCAATGCTATAAAGTTTTCTATTCAGTTCATATCATCTGCAACTTGATTGTTCTGTAAATTGGGACTTATTCTTTTATCATCTTTGAATTCCTCATTCAAAACCAGTAAAGGCGTATTCTGATTACAATTTAGAGAAATGTTCATAAATATTATCAATGGGAACTTCAGTATGACTTATTTTCTCTTTTGAGACGGGCCAATACACATTATTATTCCAAGCATTCTCACTTCTCGTGCATCATATTATAATCTGGTTTACCAACATTTCATGTTGCAGCTCCCTGCAGATCTCCCTGCGGATTCACAGTTTGAATCAATGATTTATCAATCATACACCACCAGGCTGCTTTGATCCAATGCTTTGAAGTCACAGATCCCCTCACATAAGACAGGTCATCGAATTTGAGGTATATTATGTGCATCTGTAATTCTGCATAATATGACTCTGTCTCATTTGGCACCTATATGTGGTGGAGCATCACTTAGTAATTACAGGCATTATAGGGACCAACATTTGTATTACAATCACCAACATGTTCAATAATAGGCACCAACATTTGCATTTTAAGCCCAACAATATAAATAAGCACCAACCAAACTTGGCAATAATAAGCATCAGTCAATATTTTCAATTACAGGCACCAATTTACATGCAATTATAGGTACCAACATTTGCAATAACGGGGTGGTGAATGTTAATATGATGAAATATAATGGTCAGGGTATGTTTGGTTTGAAGGATTGCATTTACATGTATATGATAGACACATTACTAGTCACAGTTAACATATTTATAGCTTTTGAGTCCCAATACATTTCTTTAACAAGAGGAAGGAATTCCCCATACATGGAGGAAGGAAGTCACAAGGACATGACGTCATAACCATGCCATACGTCTTTCTATTTATAGGCCTAGGGCAACAAAGTGGCTTGTCACAAGATTTACATCTTACACCATCACAAGATTTACATCTTACACCATTGACTTGCTCAGCACTTAATAATTTCCAGCAGCATATGTCACAATAAACAAACTAATTAAATGACTTAAGATACTTCATCAAGTAAGAAGATTAGGAGACCAACCGAAACATGTCAATGACGTGGCAAAGCCAGTTTGGGAATTGAAAATAAGAAAATTAATTTTTCCAGTGGACTGCCAATCTGCAAAGAGCTCTATTTTTTAATGTGAGCTACAGTAGGCCTACAGTTAATTTCAACAAGACATTTAATTTATCTAATATAAACAGTCATTAATTTTGTGTGGAAACTAGCTAACATTATTTAGTCTATTTTCAGCCACCTCTATTAACAGTGTAAATACAAGAAATATATAATAATTGGTTCTTGATTGCCCCTTAATAATTCTCTTTACACAGAAGATCAAGTTCAAGCCTGATTATTGATTCACCCCGTTTCAAACACAATACATACAATACATGCCTGGATGGTACTTTGAATGGTGTAACTCAAGGTGTAGTATTATTAGCAATGCATTAAATATTGACCCACAATGTGCTGCTGATTGGAGATAGCAATTTGCTGCTACTAAGCACTCAACCTTATGAATTTTTAAGGAAGGTCCATTGATTTTCTTTGGTGTATTGCAAATATAGCCGGAATGACAGCAACTAATTCTCCTTTTATAGATCTGGAGTTATTGATACAGATTTTGTACCGAGAGGTCGATGATTGTATTGTTGTTGTTTTATTTTTTGTTTGTGTATTTTAAACACGTTCTACAGATAGCAGAAAAAAACGTAGATTTGATCGTAAATTGTTTATCTTGTTGGAAAATAAAACAGGAGAGGGCGAGAAAGATCTAGTGCTGTTGCAGAAGCTGTATGTATGAGCAATGGTTGTTACCAAAGGCTAAAACAGAGCTGTCACAGATCTCATCCTTGTGATTTTAATTTGGATCTCTTAATTATTATTGGGATGGTCATAGCAGCACATATACACCTTATACCACATTTCATAGAAGTGCTGCTGCACAATGCTAATTCTTCAAAATATGCTAGTAAAATTGCCATTAGCTTGGTCATACCTCTGATTTAAAAGAATGTATACAAATGACATGGTTGTGCTTGTGAAATGATTGCCCATGACATGCTTATAAATTATAATGGAGAAGTAGCCTGTTATATCATATGCTTTATACTAATTATACTTGGTCATGATTATCCTCTGGTTTGATTGACCAAGATATCCGGCCAGTCTTTATAAGTTGCCTTGTACAATTGATTTGGCAGATTATACCTGTAAGTTCCAGTCTAATTTGAAATTGACAGATTATATAACCTCAACTTGTTCTCTGTCCAATTGTGTTTCAAAGTCATGTATTTATAAAATGTTCATGCTGATAGCAAGCTTATACTTGCAATTTGAATTGCATTTTTATGTGTTCTATTCGACCCTCTGGGCAAAAAATATAATAGGATTTCACTTCACACGCAGTATGGATTATGAATAAAATTCAGCTTTGCTCAGTTATAGTAAATTTCTAGTAATAAAAGTTCAGTAGTAATATTGCAACCACATAAATATATTGATTACCACTAATTCTGTAATATTGTAGTCACTGATATGCCTGTCATATCTGAGTACAGTTTTCCAGGTATTTATAGTGATGATTAAATTAACCCACTTTCAATTCTGGGTGCAATCACCTTATTTTAAAAATGTAATACTACCTGTCTGGTCCTCTTGAAACTTAGCCCAGTTGTCTGTGCAGAAAACAGAATTTAAAATTCCTTAATTACAAGGTGTGCCTCACTGTGCATTTACAAAATTGTACGTCCTTTGAGGGTTAGATCTATAGACTTGCTGAAACTCAGCAAAAATCAAGCTTGTGTGTAGTGTGCCCTATCGTACATACCCACTTTGCTCTGACAGTGTCTGGCAGCCATAATTTCCAACACCCTTGTTTAACATTCAGCGTTGTTTACCCCAGGAAGCCCCAGAATCCTGTTGTCAACAAAGCGTCCCACCTGCAATCCTCTATCTTTGTTTATGTTTTTGTGTTATGATAGGGTGTCGGTTGTTAAGAAAACCCGAGGGGAAGTATGTACACTTCCAAAAGGTGTGTGTGTAGGCCTACTACTGTTAAAACTCCCACATAATAAGAGTGTGAAATACTGCCAGTAAATATATTACAAATTTGGAAAATGTATGGAAAGGAAATGCATAAGTATGGTTAGCAAGGTACAACTGCTTTAGATGGATAGACGGACATATAGATAAATATATAGATAGACAGAAGATAGACAGATAGATAAATAGATCGATAGATAGATAGATAGATCGATAGATAGATAGATAGATAGATAGATAAATAGATAGATTACTTTAAACAATCTAAGATTGGTTGACTCTTTAAGTGATCTTTATTAGAATGTATATACAGAATATTACAGACATACACAGTTAATTGTAGACATAGTCCTCCTGATAGGCAATAGATTTCTATGATAATTTTGTCAGAAACTTGGGGCAGAAGAAGGAATATTTTTCTGTCAGGTGTATCACATGTTTTTCCTCATCAAGAATTGGCCAGGGCTCAAAGTTCTTTTCCATTTCTTTCTTTTGTCAGGTGTTACTCTTCAACACAAGATAGCTTCTGGATTGTTTTTGTTGTATTTTCCTCATTTAACGCCTAGTTTCTGGATGTCTTGTCCAGTTTTTTCAACCACAATTTTCTGCTTCTCCTATTTGGCATATTTTTTATTTCCATAACTTTTCAAAAATGTGTGTTATTCAAACACCTTAGCTTTGAGCCTCTGATGTCTCTGTTTATACCTTGTTCCCAACTTGTGCTCTTCCTTTTGACATATGTTCTTTCTAAAATAAACCAAATGGTATGCCCTATTATGCAGAATACTCTCATCTGTACGTATAGTTGGAAATTTGTGTAGAGATTCTTAGTGTCAGCAAAGAGCTGTAAAAGATCCTTTTCAGGGTTGATGATTCATCACCAGATTAATACTGGTCAAAAAATTGTTTAGAAATTGATCTGATGGGAACTTTTAGAAGTGTTGAACGTAAAAGATAAAAGCTGTGCTTTGTGTATCCACTAACATTTGTTAAATTCAAGTTAGTCAGTTTTAATGACATACAGGAACGTTTCTTGTCCTCCCAAAGAGGCAAATGGTTATTAGGTGGGACCGATAAGATAAAAGATGATATAGGATTTCCTCCTGCTTTTGACATGGACCGATCATTTCTTAATATTTCTGCCAGAGAATGCAGACAGAATGCAGGAAGATATGCCAGGCAAGACAAAATCAGTTTTTACATATCACTTTTCACTTTTTAGGGAAGCTTGCCAGGTGGGTGTGATATGTTGGTATTTGTGGACTTGATATTGTTCTGAAGTGTATATCTGCAGGAATTGCATAGACTCAAAACAAATACCAGTGTGATGATATTGTTAGATATGACACATGTGAGATTTGATAACGCAATACACTTACATTCCCATGATATTATTGTGCTCATATTTTCCCCTCTTAAAGGCTCTTTCTTCATGGACTGTAACTCTTGAAAGATGAACATTTGCTTCAGATAAGTTCGAAGGCCCACGAGTCTACTAGCTGCTGATCCTGTTGGAAACAGGGTTGATTGTGTGTGCATAAAATTGCAGAATCATTTGCAACATTGATAGAAAAAAAACTATTCATATTTCCAAATGCCTATACCCTGGCCTCTTTGTCTATACCTTGACTTGGAAAGATGGTGATATATCTCTACTCAGGCCCAGGAACTGTCCCAAGATTGGTGATAATCCATATGTTTACATAATGAATATTCACCTAATCGCTGAGTTATGCTGAAGTTGTGTAGGTGAGAAGTGGGGTACTTAATCTGTCATGATTCTATTTATGTGGCTCCTGTGCAATAAGCTACCTGGGGCCAAGTAGTAAAGATATATCAGTATTTATGAATTAAATTGAATAAATATGTTATGGCTGTTTGGATATTCTATATTTATCTAATGTTCCAAGTAAATTCCATGGGAAATATCTCATATACTAAGTAAATGTCGGAGAAGTAAAAAGATGCTGCCACCCTATCGCGACATGCTTATTGAGCGATACAGATTTGTAAGGACCTTCCAGTCTTTCAACTGATACCAATATAGAGGTAACACTGTTCCATTGCATAACTGACATGTTGCTGATATGGTAACTCTCCAACAAGTTGGCTTTGATAAATTGCTTGCATTGCAAGATGGACTCTTTTAAAAATATATATGCCATAAGGTATTTGTTCTTGAGGTACTTTCTTAGACCTACTCTTACTGTTCTACTGTACACTTGCCCAGAAGTCATTCGTTTTACGATTATGGAAAAGCAGGATGGCAACCTCTGGCAGAAGAGCTGCAAGATGTTTGTGATAGTAATGGTTCCAAACATTTCTCAGCCTTAAAACCTAAGTGGTCTTGCTATGGCCTACAAATGCTTGCAAAAATCCAGGTTAGAACTACAGGGTATATAGCAATGATAGTGTGTAGACATGCTACAGAGAAACTATATTAGTCTATTCAGTTTGATAGGTTTCTTTGCAAATAAACAATATGAATCAAGAGATCATGATATAGATGGTCGTGCTAAGAGTTGTTGAGATTATTTTCTTATGGAGATAATTAAACGGCTGACAAGATAATACTTCTGTCTGTTGTTTTACCCCTGCGACAAACTATTTTCCATATGCGAAGCAGCATCATTTTTCTTGCTGTTTTAACATTAGGCGCCTTCAATAAAGAAAATTCCAACTTCAACATTAGAAATTCATTAAATTGATCGAGAACCTCATATTCAAAAAGACATCCGTGTAAAAACTGCATAACCTTATGCAGTTTCTGCATGCTGTCTGCAGGTCTGTGACTTATGACACATTTCTCAAACTGTCACTGTTCATACTTTTAGCTCAATTAGCAGGTAATTAACACCAATTACAAGTGATGACGAGTTAACAGCCTGATTCTGTCAAATGTGGTGGAATTAGATAAATTTTGCACTTCATACCTCCTATAGGCCTATGTGTTGAGTGTCCATGTCCAAGCAGTAGTTGTTCTGGCCTACCCTCTTAGGCTCTTGCTGTTTAATGTACGTTTGCTCTACAGATTTACCCGAAGCATTGATGTTGCTATGATTAAAACATCAGTCATCATGCACTGTAAATACCACATAATAGTTGCTACAAACTACAGTGAAAAGTATACAGTAATAAGTAATTCAAAATTAATTATGTTTTTTTAAAGTAAGGTGGAGTTTCTTGCTACACTTATAGTATTTACTACAAATTAATTTGTAAGAACCTTTAGTGATGCTGACATCAGTAGGAAAAAAACATCACCAGATCAATCAGATTTGATAGAACTTTGTTAGAAGAAGTTATTTGTATTATGTGAGATTATATTGTGGATGGATCATTACACGGGTCTTGTGAAATGAACTAACATTGCACATGCATGTCTTCTACCCTCAGAGCAGAATACAGACAGCATTCCTGAGTATTTGAAAGGTAAGAATACTGAGATGAAAATCTCAAAGGATTTTGGTGAGGTCACTGACCTTCGTGATCTGGTACAGCTAGCTGTAAAGATGATTTGTTACAGCTGTAAAATGTTGATTCCGTGAAATGAGATTAAGTTTATTGTATTTATTCTGTTTGAATGTCTTAAATTGGTCTCAATTAATTATGGAACTTGGACAAAAAGAGTTTTGCTGATTGATTTTAAACTGAAAACTGATTTCAGTGTGCAGCTGGGACAGTCTGAACAAGTTTTTGCTTGAATTAAAATTCTCAGAAGTAGGTATAAAAGGTTTATCAGTATATGAGTTAAAAAAAAAAAAAAAGAAACAGTATACTTTTAGTAAGTCCACCTGTGTTTAAAGCCAAGATGCCAACTTCTGTAATCAAATGAGATAACAATGTGAATCTCCTGCTGACAAAAAGAATTCTGAACACAGACTGAAAGCATAATTTCAATTGACAGATGTACAGATAAAACATATTTTCTCTTTATTTCTTCTCAGAGAAATTATCCATGCTACCCTTCTGGTTTATTAACAAAACTTGATTGATTTGGTATCTTTGTAGTCGATTAGCTTTTATCAGACATGTTAACTGAAACATGATGGCACCATTAGTATCAAATTATGCAATATAGGAATTTTTCTGTGGCAGACCACTTAGGATCCAATTTTCTCGATCTGCTAGCCAAGTTTGAGATGTGCAATCTGTTCGGGAAAAAGTTAAAGGGTGGAAAATACAAGTAAATTTCTAAAAACTTAAAATTTGCTGTCAGAAAGAGTGAGGAGATGTTTGACAGATTTGTGTTACATAATAAACGCTACCAGAAATTATGGGAGTGGAGAAGACAGGCAGAAAATGTATATAGGAGATTTAGGGAACTGATGTTTTATGTCTGCTAACAGGCCATGCAAGCTTTTCTGAAGACTTGAAGGTGAACAATTCTCCTTTATTTCTTTTTGTTGGATGGCTTGTAATATATGAGCATTAGTTCCTCTTGAAGTTTGCCAACATAGATTAATTAGGGGTTGTATTACATTACATTTGGCTGTTTAGGGACATCAGTGATGTCACTAAAGGTCCTATATTTTACATTGGAATGGGTGGTAAATATGTCAGTGGGAGACATCCATGTTCAGTGGTGTATGACTTATTCCCATGATTGCATGGCAGTGATGGTGCTTGTATTAGATATTCACCACGGGAGAGGGAATATGTGATTTATCACCCGAGGGCTTTAGCCCAAGGTGGTATAAACACATATTCCTGATCGTGAATAACTGGCTTATACCATGAGACAAACACTCAAACATGAGAGGATAACTGGACAACAAAGAATATAGGAATTATTTCCCTGTAATACTGGCATGTGATTGGCTGACAGAGGTGTCGAATGGTATAAATAGGAATATGACCTCAGGTGAAGTATTCTGTGTATATTTCAGCTATCACTCATATTTCCAAAGCTGTACTCTATGAAATTAATAATGTGATAAGTTAACATTCATCAGCAGTAGTCAATGAATTATTCAATTAAGTTGCAATGTATCTGTCATTTATCTTTGTATCTACCCATATACATGTGTCTGCTATCTAACAGTCTTTCAGCCATAATTCTAGATGACCCAGTATCCAAGACATTCATAATGGACCAAAGCAGTGCCGGAGTAGTATACTCGTATCTCAGTAAATGATGGTGACTTCGGTTGGCCTATGTCTGCCTCTTCTCATAATTGCATTCTTTTGCGTAATGCCAGTGGTTGTCAGTCAAGTAATAAGGGCAACCCATCTGGTTCCTTGCTGTGATGTACTGCACATTTACCTCTACTTCTTGTTAGGTGGTTTTGGATGGCAGGTTGGACTCACATTTAGTACCCAAGAGGTTAACTCACTTCATACCTGAGTTTGTGCAAGAGGTCATTGAACTCACCCTCTAGGGAAAAAAGAGAGGTTATGACAATTTGGAAAGGCATCTTGTGGTGTTTGTGGTGTTGTGTTTGTTAAGTTTGAACTTTTGTTAAAAAACTGCAAATTACACATCATTGAAGCGAGAAGATCTATCTTTCTTTCTCAGAAAACTTGATGTTTTTAAAAAGTTGTCTCACAAGAGAGTAAAGCCCCTTATCTCCGCTTTGTTTTTGAGTATTAAAATGTTTGTTTTGAGGGAAGATGTTATGTTTTAGGAACATGAATTACTCAAAAGCTCTTAGAATTGATTTATGAACCACTTAGGAAGATGGGATGGAGCCTCCACGGAAAATTACTGGCTCAAAGCAATTTTGTTTTAGGTGCCTTGCAATTTTTTTTCTCGATCATGAAGATGTTCAAATGTTTTGACTGAATTTCAATTTTAAAAAGTTTTTGACACCTCTTAATTGATTGATGCCATTTTTAAAAATTGATTGATAACCGCAAAGTTAGGATCTTCCTTGGCAGAAGATTTTTGTGTTACACAGTTTACAAGATGGAAATATGATTTACCACTTACTAGTTTTATGGGCGACCGTTAGATATCCACGGGGAATCTTAGATTTTTCCTCTATAGAAATTGTTTGTTTTCATGGTTATCGTTACTGTAATTATTTATTTCGAGTACCCGCAGTCAAATATTCATGTCTTCCCAAAATTTAGATCGACACAGGCTTCTTTCTTATCCAATATATCTTTTTCCATCTGGCCATTGCTTCAAGCAGAACACATGGTCTCCCCAGTGTCCTTTGACATTGAGCTCTGACCTGACATTGAACACTTCCAGGCTGCAGGTGTTCTAGGAATGCTTGGCCTAGTCAACATAATGCAGCTATGGTTTAAAGTTTGGTAACTTTAGTTTGTGGAGCAATGCAATGTACTTATGTTTTCTTTGGTATGAGCCTTCAGGCAAATTAGTTGCAATGGATGTAGATATAGTTATTGCACAGTGACTGTTAATAGGTCATCTGAATGATCCAATTATTTGGTCCGAGGTGAGATTCTACTTAAGCATTATTAAGGTGGGTAGCAGTCTCCCTTGTCATTCATCGCCACTGTGCAAGATATCTTTTCTGTCATACTTCTCTGTGCAAGCAAAAGGATGCCTCAAGTTGGGAGCACAAAATGCTCTAGAATACCTAGGTGAGTTCAAATTACTGGTCCTGTTGTCTTGCAGTGTGTCTGCAGTTGGATTGGAGCCAGTTTGTAAGCCTGGTGTGTAAAGCATATGTGCCAATGTATATATCGCAGTATGTTCTCAGTGCCTCAGGGTAAAATGCAGACTTCTGAAACAGTCAGTTAACACAGTACACGGAAGAGCACAAAGTAGAGCGGAAGACTATGGTCTCTTCTCAAATTTTCAATTTGCAGATATTATCTTTACCCAACAGTCAATTTCTGAAGATAGCCTTACTTAAACAATGTAATGCTAGTTTATATAAAATGCAATCTTAATAGCTGACTGAAGAGTGAAGGCCAATTGATGGCATACAAACATTGCACTAGACAAGATGACAAATACGAAGCTATCTCGCATGTATCTTCTGAAGAGGACTGCTGAGATACTAAGTAAGGGTGTGGGTAGTGTTATCGGCTGTTTGGAGGACTGGCCTTTCAACACTAGGGCTAGTATGCCTCATTTGACTGGTGATAGTACTAGGACTAGTAGTGACCCTTGCATTACACTTTCATGTTCTTTACCTTGATGAGACACTTAACAACCAACAGAATGTGTAAATTATTGGCATCAGGAATATAGTGGATTGTTTCCATGTTGAGATGGACAGCTTAAGTGTTTGATGGCCAGTGAGCATAGGTCAGATGGGGAAGGTCATACGATATGCAGCTGTTTTACAGAGACGGATAGCAGAATTACCTTCCTCAATATTTCTTACGATAGCTTGGTCTATTCCCCACACATTTTCACTGTGAAAATGATTCAATATTTGGAAGACAGTGTGTGATGCTCAAACAACATTATTTATACTCCACCAAGACAGTTTTCTATTGTCTTTGCCATGGTATAGCCAACAGATTTCAGGGGGTTATTTACATCCACCTGAAATGTTAGTTACACACCTCAAACTTGTTGTATAACTTATACGTAACTTGTATCAATTTCATTCCAATACTTCACTACAAATTGGCACATTTTTGCGATGATATGCTTGAGCTTGTCTATTTACTTTCAAATGAGTCTCATCTGTACAAATAAGTTGAAGCATGGGTATTGGTATATTGATCGTTATAATATTATCTGTCTAGTAACCGTTTTCTTCTATGCACAGTTTTACACTTGGTTGTCTTGGTACCAAGGTACAAATTAAAAGTTGTTGATATCTGTTGATATTACAGTGACTCTCACTTGGCGCCTGCATTACAACACTACATCATGCTTATCAAAGAACATCTTGACATACTTCTAAATGCCTTCATTTGCCGTGGGCCTCCTGCCTGGTGTTTTGATTGATGGGGCAAGTGGTTGGATGAAAAAACCTGAGATTGCTGTGCACAACACCTGGAATGATTTTACAGCATATTATGTGCGGCTTATTTTAATGCATTTTGTATTGAAACCTTTTAGGTTTTTTTTTAATCAATATAATAAGTGAATGTGAAAGTCTTTGAATTAGCTATTCAACACAAACAAAGTGTTTGATTAAGTGTCTGAAAAATCCTATATCATGCAATGTTGTTAAGTTTATGACAGCTCTTACATTACATCTCTCCCGCCTGCTTAGGATGTTTTGTGAGGGGAAACCAGGAAAATGTCAGTCCAATTCTTGACGCTTATTATCTGCCTGTGCTGTTTCAAATGTACCTCGACTCAGAGTGCAGTGATGAAAGTTGTTTATGCCTAAGAGTCTTGCTCTTTAGCCAGGCTTCGTTAAATTTAACTGTTTTTAATATGCTAAATACACACAGAGGCTAGGAGGTGTCACAGGTTGTAGCACTTTGCAACGATGTAGTGAATGATGCTTCAGAATTTGACCTTTTACAGAATGATCAATTGCATTGACAACTAATGATAAACATACCTGATACCTGATTGCAGACCTGTGTGCTTTCGTGATGCCTAGGTTGTAAATACACAGCCCATAGTGTTGAGTATGTTAAATGTTTTATAGAGATTAAACATGCAAATTGAATTTCAGTTTTTTGTGTTTTATTTGACCTTCCAGCCAATAGTGCAAAGTAATATGTAAGGATTTAACTTCACACATATAGTATGGATTATTTTAGCTTGGGTCAGTTATGGTGAATAAGTGATAGTGTTAGTTCTGTAGTAATATTGTAGCATCATAATATATTGAATGCCCATATTTTCTTTTATAATTTGTCATGATATGCTGAAAAATCTATGAACATATTTTTCCAAATGTTTTTGGCTTGTACCTTTGATAATTTTCATTTGGGTAACTAGACGCAATGTGATTCTTTTGGGGTTTTGAGAATTCTGAGCAGTGAGGTGATATAGAAATTTGGAGGGCCTTGTACATGGCTCAGTTTTAGAAAGCTGGGCTTCTAAATTTCGATGGTTTGATTCCTGCAGGAAACTTGTTCAATGTTGGACCATAGTGCATTTTGCCTCATTTCTGAAATTCTGTCCTAGAAAGTGAGTGCAAAAAGTGAGTATCTAAAACCCTAACTGAAATGTATCCATTTATTCATGTGATGAAATACACCAGTCGTCCATCTGTTTATCTTTTTTGAAGTGGTGGATGTTACAAGTGACTTTCATATTTATAAGAAAAGTCTACATTTACATCACTTAAGGACTAAGATCTATAGACTTGCTAAAACTCAGAAAAAAATCAAGGTTGTGTATAGTGTGCCCTATCGTACATACCCACTTCGCTCTGACAGTGTCTGGCAGCCATAATTTCCAACACCCTTGTTTAACATTCCGCGTTGTTTACACCAGGAGGCCTCAGAATCCTGTTGTCAACAAAGCATCCCACCTGCAATCCTCTATCTTTGTTTATGTTTTTGTGTTATGATAGGGTGTGGGTTGTTAAGACAACCCGAGGGGAAGTATGTACACTACCCTAATGCCTGCATATATAGTTCTGTTTTACTCCCCCACATAATAAGGGTATGAAATAATGATAGTATAGGAAGGGAAGGCGTAGACCATCAGATGCAATATTGCTGCATTGATTGTTGGATTATTTTGTAGATAGATAGAAAGATAGGTAGTTACATAGATAGTTACATAGAAGCATAGATTTATAGACACATAGGCAGATAATCTTTCTTGGAAACTTTGGAAAGAGCAATATTTTTTAGTCAGGTGTATCACATTGTTTTGCACATCAAGAATTGGCCAGGGCTCATAGTATTTCTCCATTTCTTTTTTGTTAATGCCTGATGGCTTCTGGATTGTTTTTGTTGTATTTTCCTCATTTAACCGAGTTTTCTAGATCTGTGTCTCGCTTAGTTCTTAACATACTTTTTCTGCCTTTTCCAATTGCGGTTTTTTTTCCTGTCAAAAATGTATGTTATTCAAACACACCTTAGCTTTGAGCTGCTGATGTCTTTGTTTATACCTTGTTTCCAACTTGTGCTCTTGGCTTTGACATAGGTTTCTGCTAAAATAAACCAAATGCTATGTCCTATTACACAGACTTTTGCTGAATGCTCTCATCTGGACATATAACTGGATAGTTGGAAATGAGCAAAATGTGCATAGAGATTCTTAGTGTCTGAAATATTTTTACTCGGAGTTGGTTATTCATCGCCAAATTAATACTGTTCAAAAAATTATTTTGAAATATATCTGATGGAATTTGTAGCAAGAATTTTCAACAATGTCATTCCCCTTCCTTAACATCACACTTGAAAGTGGTGAGAAATTTTCAACAATTTTGGCTTCGACTTATCAGCTTTTCTGAGGTGCATTTTATCAGTCTAAACATATTATAAAGATCATTTTCAGATGTTTTAACTTCAGTGTAAATTTGAAAATGAATTCGCCTCCCTTGTTGATTATTAACACATGAAGAATCGAAGATTGTATAGCAATGTTTATCCTTTAATATAGGTTGAATAAATTCTGTTTTACTGGATAGACATACTTTCAGTCATTTGTCACTTTATCTTTATAGTTCTATAGAACATAAAAGATACTTGTCAGCTGCGCTTCACTTATCAACTGATGTTTGTTAAGTTCAAGAAAGTCGGTTTTAATGGCTATACAGGAACTTTTCTTGTCCTTCAAAAGAAGCAAAATGGTTATTGGTTTATACCGATAAGACAAAGATGATATCTATAGGATTTCCTCTCACTTTTGACATTGACCGATTATTTTATAATGTTTCTGCCAGATTGAGAATGCAGATAGAATGCATGAAGATATGCCAGGCAAGACAAAATCAGTTTCTATGTATCAGCTTTCACTTATTGGGGACGCTTGCCAGGTGGGATTGATATGTTGGTATTTGTTGACTTCATATTGTTCTGAATTATACATCTGCAGCAATCGCTCAGACTCAAAAAAAATACCAGTGTGTTATAAAGTCCAAGTAATGTAGATCTTTCAGTATCTCTGAATTATATGGAATGAACATGTTGGTTCCTGTTTGTGTAGCCTATTATATAATATATTCATTTATTTTTAATTCTACATGATTTCAGTGGGAAATAGCTCCTAAAAAATCTAATTATATAGGCCTATTAAATCCTTACTTAGCAGTGACGTTTTAACGGTTTTTCGATTGATTGACCTTTGAATGTATGCCATGTAAATGTTTGATGTATCAAAGACACAGCAATTTGGGCATTTTCTTTTTTACTGTATTATTGCCCTACAGATTTTCCAAGGACCTTCCAGTATTTTAATTGATGCCAGTATGGAGGCCAAACTGAACAATTGCAAAATACAAGTTTCTGATATGATAACTCTCAAACAAGTTGACTTTGATTAATTGCTTGCAAGATACTCTTTTAAAAAGATGTACATGTACATGTATACCATAAGGTATTTATTCTGGAAGTACCATCTCAGACCCACTCTTTTACTGTTCTATTGCACACTTGCCCAGAAGTCACTCAGTATTGTTGACTGACATATGATTATGTGGAAAAGCAGGATAGCAGCCTCTGGAAGAAGAGAGCTCTGCAAGATGTTTGTGATAGTAATGGTTCCAAACATTTCTCAGCCAGGAAACCTAAGTCAGTAAGTGGTCTTGCTTAGGCTTACTGATGCTTGCAAAAATCCGGGATATAAGTTATTAGAACTGCAGGATAAATAGCAGAAATAGTGTGTAGACATTATACATACAAGCTGTATAATTGTATGCATCTAGTCTGTGTGAAAGATTTCATTGCATGAAAAAGTTGTCTTCAAGGTACATTCTCATGGGAAGAGTTACATGCCTGAATGAGTGATTACATTCATCAATTACAAAAATTGACCAGTTGTTGAAACATAACTGGCTGATCAGATAATACTTATGGCTATGGTTTTACCACTGGGTTTTACCCCTGGGACAAACTGCTTTAAAGACAGACAGACAGATAGACAATAGACATGTAATGTCATGTATTTACATAATGAACATACACATGTACACATTAATTTACATAGGCAAATCATACATTTATACAAAAAGAAAAAAAACTTTCATTATTTAGGCAGATGCCTCTAAGGCCAAAAAATGGCCGCTATCGAAGAACCACCCCAAACATGTGAGATGCGGCTACCAACATTTTTCTCACAATTTGTTATAAACTTTTTGTCTTAGTGTTATAATTTATATTATACTGAATAATAAATTTTTCTGCGAAGCACTAAAAAATTTGCCCCCCTCCCCAGTATTATCTGGTTGGCCCTTTATGCGAAGCAAAATTGACTACAATTGGTTGGAGAATTGATTGTAACATGGTAACTAGATTGAGCCATAGCTTTTTTTTTTGCTATGATGTTTCTAATACACGTAGTTAGAAGTTTAAAATAAATTCATTAAATTCATTCAGAACATCATATTTATATGTAAAACACATAACGGCACCATGTATCTGTTTCTGTAGGTCTGTGACTTCTAACACCATTCTACCTTTTTAGCCCAATTAGTTCGTAAATAATGCCAATTACAAGGTGTTAACAAGTTCACAACCTGATTTTTCAGAATGTTTTGGAATTAGATTAGTTTTTAATTTCATACACCGCCTACGTATTCAATGTCGATGGTCAAGAAGTCATCGTTCTAACCTACCCTGTTAGACTCCTGCTGTTTAATGCATCATTGCTCTGCTAGATTAACCCAAAGCATTGTTGTTGCTCTGATTAAAACATAAGTCATTGTTTTTCACTGTAAATATTATGCAATAGTTCCTACAAAATTATGTGAACTCTATAAGTAATTCAGGACAAAATGTGCATGATATGTTTTGTTAGGTGAAGTTGCCTATCTTCACTTACTGTGAATTTGCTGTAAATTAATTTGTTGGAACACTCTTAGTGATATTGACATTGGTAGAAAAATCACATCATCAGATCATATTTGATAGTTGTAAGAAGAAGTTACACATCTATTTGAGATTATTGTGTAAATTTAGATGAACCGTCACATAGTGGAATGAACTTACCTTGTGGATATCCTACGCACAACTCTATAACCCCCAGAGAAGAATATTGGCAGCATTCCTCATTATTCGAACAGTAAGAATATAGGTGGAAAACACATGGATATTGGTAAGGTCACTGAACTACGTGATCTGATACAGCTGCTAAATGTTTATTCCTTGAAATGATATTTGATTTCTTCTTTTTTTATGAATTGAGTTGGTTTCAAATTTTGAACTTAGTCAAAGACAATTTAACTGATTTCACAGTTATAGAAAACTGATTTTAGACCTTAATTCCTCCTCATAATAAAATTAACCACTCCACCACCTCAGAATAAATTGATTGAATAAATTCACAAAATGGAATGAAAACATATTCTCCACGGAAAGGTTTACTGATAAAAAATATATTTCTCCTTATTTTCTTCCCAGAGAAATGATCCATGTTACCCTTCTGGTTTATAAACTATATTTGATAGGTTTGGCATCATTTGCAGTCAATTAGGCTTTATCAGACATGTTAAATGAAGCATGATGGTACCATTAGTATCAAATTCTAAGATATGTGAATGTTTTTGTGGCAAACCACTTAGGCTCCAATTTTCTCGATCTGCCAGCCAAGTTTGAGATGTGCAATCTGTTCGAGAGGAACCATACTTCCAGAGGGAAAAAGTTGAAAGGTAGAAATTACGAATACATTTTCTAAAAACTTAAAATTTGCTGTCAGAAAGAGTTAGGCGTTGTTTGACAGATTTGTGTTACATAATAAACACTACCAGAAATTATGGGAGTGGAGAAGACAGGCAGAAAATGTAGGAGATTTCAGGGAACTGATGTTTTATGTCTGCTAACAGGCCATGCAAGCTTTTTCTGAAGACTTGAAGGTGAAAAATTCTCCTTTATTTCTTTTTGTTGGACGGCATGTAATATATGAGCATTAGTTCCTCTTGAAGTTTGCCAACATAGATTAATTAGGGGTTGTATTACATTACATTTGGCTGTTTTGGGAGATCAGTCCTATCTTTTACATTGGAAGGATTGGTAAATGTGTGCATATCTTGGTATCAATAATATTTCCAAAGCTGTACTCTATGAAATTAATAATGTGATAAGTTAACATTGATCAGCAGTAGTCAATGAATCATTCAATTAAGTTGCAATGTATCTGTCATTTATCTTTGTATCTACCCATGTACATATGTCTGCTATCTAACAGTGTTTCAGCCATAATTCCAGATGACCCAGTAATCCAAGACATTCACAATGGACCAAAACAGCGCCGGAGTAGTATACTCGTATCTCAGTAAGTGATGGTGACTTCGGTTGACCTGTGTCTGCCTCTTCTCATAATTGCATTCTTTTGCATAATGCCAGTGGTTGTCAGTCAAGTAATAAGGGCAAACCATCTGGTTCCTTGCTGTGATGTACTGCACATTTACTTCTACTTCTTGTTAGGTGGTTTTGGTTGGCAGGTTGCACTCACATTTAGTACCTCAGAGGTTAACTCACTTCATACCTGAGTTTGTGCGAGAGGTCATTGAACTCACCCTCTAGGGAAAAAAGAGAGATTATGACAATTTGGAAAGGCATCTTGTGGTGTTTGTGGTGTTGTGTTTGTTAAGTTTGAACTTTTGTTAAAAAACTACAAATTACACATCATTGAAGCGAGAAGATCCATCTTTCTTTCTCAGAAAACTTGATGTTTTTAAAAAGTTATCTCACAAGAGATTAAAGCCCCTTATCTCCGCTTTGTTTTTGAGTATTAAAATGTTTGTTTTGAGGGAAGATGTTGTGTTTTAGGAGCATGAATTGCCCAGAAGCTCTTTGAATTGATTTATGAACCACATAGGAAGATGGGATGGAGCCTACACGGAAAGTTACTGGCACAAAGCATTTGTTTTAGGTGCCTTGCATTTTTTTTTTGAATCATGAAGATGTACAAATGTTTTGATTGAATTCGATTTTAAAAAGTTTTTAACACCACTTCATTGATGTCAATTTTTTTAATTGATTGATAACAGCAAAGTTAGGATCTTCCTTGGCAGAAGAGTTTTTGTCAGACAGTTTGCAAACTGTAAATATGATTTACCAAGTGCTACTAGTTTTATGGGTGACCACAAGATATCCAAGGGGACTCTTAGAATTTTCGTCTTTGGAAATTATTCATTTTTACAGTAATTATTTATTTCGAGTACCCGCGGTCCAATATTCACATCTTCCCAAACTTTAGATAGACACAGGCTTCTTTCTTGTTCAATAGATTTTTTCCATTCGACCATTGCTTCAAGCAGAACGCATGGTTTCCCCAGTGGCCTTTGACATTGATCTCTGACCTGACATTGAACACTTCCAGGCTGCAGGTGTTCTAGGAATGCTTGGCCTAGTCAACATAATGCAGCTATAGTTTAAAGTTTGGTAACTTTAGTTTGTGGAGCAATGCAATGTACTTATGTTTTTCTTGGTATGAGCCTTCAGGCAACTTAGTTGCAATAGATGTAGATATAGTTATTGCTCAGTTGCTGTTAATAGGTCATCTGAATGATCCAATTATTTGGTCCGAGTGAGATTCTACTTAAGCATTATTAAGGTGGGTAGCAGTCTCCCTTGTCATTCATCGCCACTGTGCAAGATATCTTTTCTGTCATACTTCTCTGTGCAAGCAAAAGGATGCCTCAAGTTGGGAGCACAAAATGCTCTGGAATACCTAGGTGAGTTCAAATTACTGGTCCTGTTGTCTTGCAGTGTGTCTGCAGTTGGATTGGAGCCAGTTTGTAAGCCTGGTGTGTAAAGCATATGTGCCAATGTATATATCGCAGTATGTTCTCAGTTCCTCAGGGTAAAATGCAGACTTCTGCAACAGTCAGTTAACACAGTACCCGGAAGAGCACAAAGTAGAGCGGAAGACTATGGTCTCTTCTCAAATTTTCAATTTGCAGATATTACCTTTACCCAACAGTCAATTTCTGAAGATAGCCTTACTTAAACAATGTAATGCTAGTTTATATAAAATGCAATCTTAATAGCTGACTGAAGAGTGAAGGCCAATTGATGGCATACAAACATTGCACTAGACAAGATGACAAATACAAAGCTATCTCGCATGTATCTTCTGAAGAGGACTGCTGAGATGCTAAGTAAGGGTGTGGGCAGTGTTATCGGCTGTTTGGAGGACTGGCCTTTCAACACTAGGGCTAGTATGCCTCATTTGACTGGTGATAGTACTAGGACTAGTAGTGACCCTTGCATTACACTTTCATGTTCTTTACCTTGATGAGACACTTAACAACCAACAGAATGTGTAAATTATTGGCATCAGGAATATAGTGGATTGTTTCCATGTTGAGATGGACAGCTTAAGTGTTTGATGGCCAGTGAGCATAGGTCAGATGGGGAAGGTCATACGATATGCAGCTGTTTTACAGAGACGGATAGCAGAATTACCTTCCTCAATATTTCTTACGATAGCTTGGTCCATTCCCCACACATTTTCACAGTGAAAATGATTCAATATTTGGAAGACAGTGTGTAATGCTCAAACAACATTATTTAA
The DNA here is from genome assembly GCA_026936325.1 of Platynereis dumerilii. Taxonomy (NCBI): domain Eukaryota; kingdom Metazoa; phylum Annelida; class Polychaeta; order Phyllodocida; family Nereididae; genus Platynereis; species Platynereis dumerilii. Next base: position 77,656,142 of record JAPTHN010000002.1, on the reverse strand, counting down.
ACTTCACCAAGACAGTTTTCTATTGTCTTTTGCCGTGGTATAGCCAACAGATTTCAGGGGGTTATTTACACCCACCTGAAATGTTAGTTACACACCTCAAATTCATTGTATAACCTATACGTAACTTGTATCAATTTCATTCCAATACTTCACCACACAAATTGGCACATTTGTGAGATGAAATGCTTGAGCTTGTCTATTTACTTTCAAAGGAGTCCTATAAAAAGTTGAAGCATGGATATTATTGTTACATTGATATATATCATTATATTATTTGTCTGGTTACCGTTTTCTTCTATGCACAATTTTACACTTGGTTGTCTTGGTACCAAGGTACAAATTAAAAGTTATTGATATCTGTTGATATTGCAGTAACACTCACTTGGCGCTTGCATTACAACACTACATCATGCTTATCAAAGAACATCTTGACATACTTATAAATGCCTTCATTTGCCATGAGCCTCCTGCCTGGTGTTTTGATTGATGGGGCAAGTAGTTGGATGCAAAAACCTGAGATTGCAGTGCCCAACACCTGGGATGATTTTACAGCAGATTATGTGATGCTTATTTTAATGCATTTTGGTTTGCGACCTTTTACGTTTTTTTTTTTTTTCATCAATATTATAAGTGAATGTGAAAGTCTATGAATTAGCTACTCAACTCAAACAAAATGTATGATTAAGTGTCCGAAAAATCCTATATCATGCAATGTTGTTAAGTTTATGACAGCTCGTATATACATACATCTCTCCCATCTGCTTTCCTTAAAAAAGAAGCTAAGGATGTTTTGTGAGGGGAAACCAGGAAAAAGTCCGTCCAATTCTTGACGCTTATAATCTGAATGTGCTGTTTCAAATGTACCTCGACTCAGAGTGCAGTGATGAAAGTTGTTTATGCCTAAGAGTCTTGCTCTTTAGCCAGGCTTCTTTAAATTTAACTGTTTTTAATATGCACACAGAGGCTAGGAGGTGTCACAGGTTGTAGCACTTTGCAACAATGTAGTGAATGATGCTTCAGAATTTGACATTTTACAGAATGATCAATTGCATTGACAACTAATGATAAACATACCTGATACCTGATTGCAGACCTGTGTGCTTTCATGATGCCTAGGTTGTATATACACAGCCCATAGTGTTGAGTATGTTAAATGTTTTATAGAGATTAAACATGCAAATTGAATTTCAGTTTTATGTGTTTTATTTGACCTTCCAGTCAATAGTGCAAAGTAATATATGAGGATTTAACTTCACACATATAGTATGGATTATTTTAGCTTGGGTCAGTTATGGTGAATAAGTATAGGTTATTCACCTAGGGAGAGGCAATATGTGATTTATCCAGCGAGGGCGTTAGCCCGAGCTGTGATAAACACATATTGCCGATCCCGCGGTGAATAACCGGCTTATACCATAAGACAAAACTGAAACTTGTGATTTGTTGCTGTGGGTTTTTCACAGCTTCACTTATTATTCTCCCATGGGAGGATAACTGGACAACAAAGAATATGGGTTTTATTGCAGTGAAATACTGGCTCATGATTGGCTCACAGAGGTGTCGAATGGTATAAGTGATAGTGTTAGTTCTGTAGTAATATTGTAGCATCATAATATATTGAATGCCCATATTTTCTTTTATAATTTGTCGTGATATGCTGAAAACTCTATGAACATATTTTTTCAAATGTTTTGGGCCTGTACCTTTGATAATTTTCCATTTGGGTAACAAGACGCTATGTGATTCTTTTGGGGTTTTGAGAATTCTGAGAAGTGAGGTGATACAGTACTGTATATAAATTTGGAGGGCCTTGCATGGCTCAGTTTTAGAAAGCTGGGCTTCTAAATTTCAATGGTTTGATTCCTGGAGGAAACTTGTTCAATGTTAGACCATAGTGCATTTCTGAAATTCTGTCCTAGAAAGTCAGTACAACAAGTGAGTTTCTAAAACCCTAACTGAAATATATCCATTTATTCATTATTCATGTAATGAAATACACCAGTCCATCTGTTTTATCTTTTTTAAAGTGGTTGATGTTACAAAACACTTTCATATTTATAAGAAAAGTCTACAATTACATCAATTAAGGACTAAGATCTATAGACTTGCTAAAACTCAGAAAAAATCAAGGTTGTGTGTAGTGTGCCCTATAGTACATACCCACTTTGCTCTGACAGTGTCTGGCAGCCATAATTTCCAACACCCTTGTTTAACATTCCGCGTTGTTTACACCAGGAGGCCTCAGAATCCTGTTGTCAACAAAGCATCCCACCTGCAATCCTCTATCTTTGTTTATGTTTTTGTGTTATGATAGGGTGTGGGTTGTTAAGACAACCCGAGGGGAAATATGTACACTACCCTAATGCCTGCATATATAGTTCTGTTTTACTCCCCCACATAATAAGGGTATGAAATAATGATAATATAGGAAGGGAAGGCATAGACCATCAGATGCAATATTGCTGCATTGATTGGTGGATTATTCTGTAGATAGATAGAAAGATAGGTAGTTACATAGATAGTTACATAGAAGCATAGATTTATAGACACATAGGCAGATAATCTTTCTTGGAAACTTTGAAAAGAGCAATATTTTTTAGTCAGGTGTATCACATTGTTTTGCACATCAAGAATTGGCCAGGGCTCATATTATTTCTCCATTTCTTTTTTGTTAATGCCTGATGGCTTCTGGATTGTTTTTGTTGTATTTTCCGCATTTAACACCGAGTTTTCTAGATCTGTGTCTCGCATAGTTCTTAACATACTTTTTCTGCCTTTTCCTATTGCGGTTTTTTTTCCTGTCAAAAATGTATGTTATTCAAACACACCTTAGCTTTGAGCTGCTGATGTCTTTGTTTATACCTTGTTTCCAACTTGTGCGCTTGGCTTTGACATAGGCTTCTGCTAAAATAAACCAAATGCTATGTCCTATTACACAGACTTTTGCTGAATGCTCTCATCTGGACATATAACTGGATAGTTGGAAATGAGCAAAATGTGCATAGAGATTCTTAGTGTCTGAAATATGTTTCTCGGAGTTGGTTATTCATCGCCAAATTAATGTTGTTCAAAAAATTATTTTGAAATATATCTGATGGAATTTGTAGCAAGAATTTTCAACAATGTCATTCCCCTTCCTTAACTTATTATCAACTGACGTTTGTCAAGTTCAAGAAAGTCGGTTTTAATGGCAATACAGGAACCTTACTTGTCCTCCCAAAGAAACAAAACGGTTATTGGGTTAGACCGGTAAGACAAAGATGATATAGGATTTCCTCTTGCTTATGACATTGACCGATTATTTAATAATATTTCTGCCAGATTGAGAATGCAGACAGAATGCATGAAGATGTGCTAGGCAAGACAAAATCAGTTTTTATGTATCACCTTTCACTTTTTTGAGATGCTTGCAAGGTGGGATTGATATGTTGGTATTTGTTAACTTCATATTGTTCTGAAATATACATCTGCAGCAATCACCCAGAGTCAAAACAAATACCAGTATGTTATACAGTTAGATATGACATATTTTGGATTTTATGGCACAATAAACTGTTATTACCATGATGGAATGATGTTGTTGTACTCAAATTATTTAGGGCTCTTTCTCTATGAAAAAGAACTCCTTAAACATTTGCTTAAAGTTAGTTTATTGGCCTATAGAAATAGGTTTGTTAATTCGTAAACAATTTACTTTGATAGCAATATCACATATCTGTTCTCATTTCAAATGAGTACCCTTATCTCTCTGTCTAATAAATTGAGTGTCTATACCTTGACTTGGAAAGATGGTATCTCTTACTCAGACCAAGGGGCCACCTCATGATTGGTGATAATCCATATGTTTACATCATGAACATTCACTTAATTGCTGAGTATTTTAGGTGAAAAGTGGGGTGCTTCATCTGTCAGAACGCTGTTTATGTGGCTCCAATGCAATAAGCTACCTGGGGCCAAGTAATGCAGATGTTTCAGTGTCTCTGAATTATATGGAATGAACATGTTAATCCCTGTGTGCGTTTTATGTAATATATTCATTTATTTTTAGTTCTAAATGATTTCAGTGGGAATAGCTCCTAAAAATCTGATTATATATTAAATCCTTACTTAACAGTGATGTTTTAACAGTTTTTTGATTGATTGGCCTTTGAATGTATACCATGTAAATGTTTGATATATCAAAGACCCAGCAATTTGGGTATTTTCTTTTTTGCTGTATTTGTTGCCCTGCAGATTTTCCAAGGACCTTCTAGTATTTTAAGTGATACCAATAGTGAGGCCAAACTGCACAATTGCATAACAGATAGGTTTCCGATATGATAACTCTAACACAAGTTGGCTTTGATCAATTGCTTGCAAGATACTCTTTTAAAAAAATCTGCAGAAGGTATTTATTCTGGAAGTACCATCTCACACCCACTCTTACTGTTCTATTGTACGCTTGCCTAGAAGTCACTCAGTATTTGTGACTGACATATGATTATGTGCAAAAGCAGGATAGAGGCTACCTCCGGAAGAAGAGCTGTTTGTGATAGTAATGGTTCCAAACATTTCTCAGCCAGGAAACCTAAGTGGTCTTGCTAAGGCTTACACATGCTTGCAAAAATCCAGGATAGAACTGCAGGATAAATAGCAGAAATAGTGTGTAGACATATTCCAGAGAAGTTATATAATTGTATGCAACTATTCTGTGTGAAAGATTTCATTTCATGATAATTATGAGGTCTTGAAAAAGTTGTCTTCAAGATATATTTTAATCCCTCAATCAGCGATTGCATTCATAAATTCCAAAACATTCACCAGTTGTTGATCAACATAACTGGCTGACCGGATAATAATTACCCCATGGGCACATCGACGTTGCAGCAACGTTGCAACGACGTCACACTTTTCGTCAAATGACGTAGAATTGTATGGTTGAAATTATGTTGTCACAACGTTGTGAAGCAACGTCAAAGATATGACGTTAGCAAGCAACGTCGTGGCGACGTTTTACAACATTGTGAGGCAATGTCAGGAGTTCGACGTTAGTTTGCGACGTTGCGGCAATGTTGTAAAAAAACCCCGACGTTGTGTTCACGTTGAGGCGACATAATCTCCACCATACATATCTACGTGACCAACAGACCAGCCCTCCACCAATTAACGACGTCGGGGTTCACGTCGTGTGCCCACTGGGTATGGCTATGGTTTTACCACTGGGTTTTACCCCTGGGACAAACTGTTTTATATGTGAGATGTGGCTGCCAACTTTTTTCTCACAGTTTTGATATAAGGTACCCTCGTTAAATATGAAAATAAACTTTAATTTGATTTTCATGCACTGATAAAACTTTTTCTTTTAGTGTCATAATCTACATTATACTATATAATGTATTTTTCTAAGAAATACAAACAATAAAAATGCCGCCCACCAGTATTATCTGGCCGGCCCTTTACGCTAAGCCAAGTTGACTACTATTAGTAGGAGGATTGATTGTAACTTTGTAACTAGATTGAGTCATAACTTTTCTTTTGCTATGATGGTATTTGTGATAGTTAGAACTTTTAAAATAGATTCATTCAATTCATTCGGAACCTCATCTTTATATGGAAAACATGTAACAGCACCAAGTATCTGTTTCTGCAGGTCTGTGACTTCTGACACCAATTTACCTTTTTAGCCCAATTAGTTGGTAAATAACACCAATTACAAGGTGTTAACAAGTTGACAACCTGGTTTTGTAGGATGCTGTGGAATTAGATCAGTTTTTCATTTGATACACCTCCCAGGTGTTCAATGTCGATGTCCAAGTGCAACTTGGTATTATACCTTTTAAAAGACAAGCTACAGAAGACAAGATACATCAATAGATAATTTCAACGATTACCAATTAAATAAAATAGAACTATACATTTACAGCTACATTGAATAGAACTATACATTTACAGCTACATTGCATAGTAGATAGATAGATAGATAGATAGATAGATAATAGATAGATAGATAGATAGATTCATAGATTGATAGATTGATAGTTGTATTGTAGTTCCACAAACCATAGAACTAATGCATCACTCAGAAGAACATTAACTGATCATCTTCTTTTTAACACACAACCAATTTCGAATGACATGCAGGACAAGCTCAACAACCAATCAGGGCTTTTGTATGACTTTCATTTTTAAAATACATCAATATGATCTGTCACACATCTCAGGAGACAACACTTTCATTCTGGACACTAATACCTGTCTGAATTGTGTCCTCTATCACGGGTAAATGCTAGTTATAAGTAATTCAGGATATAATGTGCATGATTTTTTTATGTAAGGTGAAGTTGCTTACCTCACTTATTTTAAATTTACTGTAAATTAATTTGTTGGAACTTTCTTAGTGATACTGACATTGGTAGAAAAATTACATCTTCAGATCATATTTGAATGTTGTAAGAAGAAGTTACACATCTATTTGAGATTATTGTGTAAAATGTAAAAGATGAACCATCACACAGTGGAATGAACTTACCCTGTGGATATCCTACACACAACTCTATTACAGTTGCGGACAAAAGTATTCATACAGCTGAGTATTCTGCACATACCTGGTATTTACTCTTAATTCAGGGATGCGAGGAGAAAAATTTCACTTTTAAGTCATTGCCCTAATCAATTGTCATTGTCAAGCAGTGCAAACTTAAGCATATCTCTGTTTTAAAGCTCAAGGGGCACACAAACGTAAAATCTCAACATGACAAAAGTATTCATACAGCTCGAACACGCTGGGTATAAAGTGCATCAAAAGCTTGAAATTCTATTCCAAATAATTTGTAACTTTCTGTGGCTTCTTTGGATATGTTCCTTAGAAGTCCTGGGTGCTTTTTTGGGTGTTTTTATCTGTTTTGGTTGACCCATAACACCCTATAGCGCTGGTATCATTTTACCATTAAATGTGTATGAAACTTCTTCAGAGATGCTCGCTAAGCCAAGCTAAATGCTCACACACAGTAAAATTTGGTTTCATGGCTTGCTTTAATCATTAATGCAAACTCTCATTTGGACTAAAATTAACTTGTGGCATGCAGGTGATGATTTGCACATGATGCAAAAGACCTAGGGTAAAAATTGGCCAAGACCCAATGTTATTTCAATGGGCAAAACTTTCAAGACTTCGCTAGACATTTGGTACCCATGTCTAAATCTTGTAAAACCAAATGTAACTTCTTGTAGTTTACATCAGGCACAACCTATTGCATAAAGAAAACTATGATGGACCATTTGAAGAAATGAAGTTATTCTTCATGGACTTATTGCAATCTTTTGAGAAATGTCATATACATTTAATGGTTAAATGATACCAGCGATATAGGGTGTTATGGGTCAACCAACACAGATAAAAACACCAAAGAAAGCATTCGGAACTTCTAAGGAGGTTATCCAAAGAAGCCACAGAAAGTTACAAATTATTTGGAATAGAAATTCAAGCTTTTGATGCACTTTATACCCAGCGTGTTCGAGCTGTATGAATACTTTTTTCATGTTGAAATTTTACGTTTGTGTGCCCCCTGAGCTTTAAAACAGAGATATGCTTAAGTTTGCAGTGCTTGACAATGACAATTGATTAGGGCAATGATTTAAAAGTGAAATTTTTCTCCTCGCATCCCTGAATCAAGAGTAAATACTAGGTATGTGCAGAATACTCAGCTGTATGAATATTTTTGTCCGCAACTGTACCCCCTGAGCAGAATATTGGCAGCATTCCTGAGTATTCGAACAGAAAGAATAGGTGGTGAACACATTGATTTTGGTAAGGTCAGTGATCTACGTGATCTGATACAGCTGCAAAATGTTGATTCCTTGAAATGATATTTTCTTTCTGCTTTTTTTTATTGATTGAATTGGTTTCAAATTTGGAACCTGGTCACAGACAAGTTAACTGATTTCACAGTTATAGAAAACTGATTTTAGACCTTAATTTCTCGACATAATAAAATTCACCCCTCCACCACCCCACTGACAGAATAAATTCTCAAACCAAATGAAAACACCATCTCCACGGAAAGGTTTCTGATAAAAAAATTTTCCCGAGAAATGATCCGTGCAACCCTTCTGTGTTTGTTAATTTTACGAGGGGCGTTCAGAAAGTTTGAGGCTTTTTTTTAAATGGACACTTATTTTAAATCTAGAACTATTAATTTTTCACAGGATAAAATTCAGAATATTTGGAATGGATTTCCAAAGTTTTGGACAATTTGGACATTTTTAAGTCATTCTGAGGTTGCCATGGAAACTGAAAGTTCAGCCTCTTGGGGCAGGTAACACTGAAACCAAGAATGGCAAGAAATTGCGACTGTGAGAGACTTCTCTCTGTCACTTGTATTAGTGAGATTGACAATATTTGATACACGAAATATAATACTAGCCTTAAAAAATACTCCCAAGCTCACTGAAAGCATTGATTCATGCACCTGACCCATTGAAATAAATGTTCCTTGAAGTCCTCCAAACAAAGTTCTGTGAAAGAATTTCGGTCATCCAAAGACTTTTCTCCTCCAGTGCCTGAAACTATAGCCCCCATGGACTAAAGTAAGGGAAAACCAGGACTTATGTAAAGCAGCATGTCACAGGAATACATGTAGCTAGGATGAATAATGCTGTCCATTTTGGTCTCTTGTTCATACTAGTGAATCCATGCTTTCACAAGTCCTTATGTCGTCAGGGAAACACACCTTTGCCTCCTGTGCTTCCCTCGCCAAATCTGGCATGCAGGAGTGCTTTCATACATGGGTTTAGTGTAAGAATACACACATTTGGTGTGCTGCTTGAAAGCATATTTAGAAGCTAATACCATATTTCTTGTGTCAAATATTGTCAATCTCACTAATACAAGTGACGGAGAGAAGTCTCTCACAGTCACATTTTCTTGTCATTCTTGGTTTCAGTGTTACCTGCCCCAAGAAGCTGAACTTTCAGTTTCCATGGCAACCACAGAATGACTTACAAATGCCCAAATTGTTCAAAATTTTGGAAATCCATTCCTAATATGCTGAATTTTATCCTGTGAAAAATTCATAGTTCTAGATTTAAAATAAGTATCCATATGAAAAAAAGCCTCGAACTTTCTGAACGCCCCTCGTATATGATTGACTTGGCATCATTTGCAGGCAATAAGCTATTATCAGACATGTTGACTGAAGCATGATGGTACCATTAGTATCAAATGCTAAGATATATGAATGTTTTTGTGGCAAACCACTTAGCCTCCAATTTTCTCGATCTGCTAGCCAAGTTTGAGATGTGCCATCTGTTCGAGAGGAACCATATACTTCCAGAGGGAAAAAGTTAAAGGGTAGAAAGTACAAGTACATTTCTAAAAACTTGAAATTTGCTGTCAAAAGGAGTTAGGAGATGTTTGACAGATTTGTGTTACATAATAAACACTACCAGAAAATGATGGGAGTAGGGAAGACATGCAGAAAATGTAGGAGATTTCATGGAAGATATGTTTTATGTCTGCTAACAGGCTATCCAAGCTTTTACTGAAGACTTGACGGTGAATATTTCTCCTTTATTTCCTTTTGTCTGAAGGTACTCATATTAAATAACAATTGGCCCCTCTTGGATTTTGCACACATCGATGAACTATGGCTTATGTTACAACCATGGAACATCCATAAATAATGCATTTGGCCCTGTGAGGACATAAATGATATCCATGTAAGTGATGGTGACTTCGGTTGGCCTATGTCTGCATAATTGCATTCTTTTGCGTAATGCCAGTGGTTGTCAGTCAAGTAATAAGGGCAACCCATCTGCTCCCTTGCTGTGATGTACTGCACATTTACCTCAACTTCTTGTTAGGTGGTTTTGGGTGGCAGGTTGCACTCACATTTAGTACCCAAGAGGTTAACACACTTCATACCTGAGTTTATGCAAGGGGTAACTGAACTCACCCTCCAGAGGAAAAAAGAGATGAGGGAATTTTTTTTATAGTGTTATGTTTGTTAAGTTCGATCTTTTGTTAAAACGCTGCAAGCTATAGACATCATAAAAGCAAGAGGGGCTCATGCAAAAAGAGTGATATTGGTGTAGATTTGACTCATAATTGCACATAAAAGCACCAAAGGTGGCTGTATATGCCACTTCTATTGTAAATGGAACAACTAAATCTGATAGTATGACAATTAGGAATCCTATTCAAGATACATAGGTTATAGTACATTACCTGATAAGAAGATAATCCTTTATTTTGGATTCTTGAATTTCATGATTTAGTTATATGTCGTTTCACTGAAACTTGTTTATAATTTTTTTCAGATAGGCTCAATATATATTCATAATTTGACCCCCCCCCCCTCATGTACAGACGGTTAAAACTTAAAATTACCAATTTTTTATGGGTACCTTGATATGAAATTGAATAAGATGTCTTGTTACCACATTGATTGGTTCCTAACAAGACAGAAGACAGGTTGCAGAAACAGCACAGCCTGAGACTAGAAACCTCTGATAAAGTTTTGGTAGGTACTGGCACTCAATAACTTATTGATATCAGGTAGTAGCCAGTACTGGTACATTGATTTAAAGGAATGGATGAACAATTTGGATAGTTCCCAACAAGCTGAGCATTTACAATGCACACCCACAGTATTTATTTGAGATTGAAAACTCTTTCTATCTGTCTATCCATCAATTGTCAGTCCCTATAGCTCAGTCGGTAGAGTGCTCGCCTAACAAGCGAGGGACCAAGGTTCAATCCCTAGGCTGGCCATCATGTCATTCCACAATGTCGTCGTTCGCATCAGACGTAAATTGGAGGTGCCGTGGGCCCACCTGGAAACAAGTCACTGACATAGCTTTGCTACCAATGTTAAATAAAAGTACCTTTACCTCTATCTATCTATCTTTCTATCTATCTGTCTTTATGTTTTTCCAAGTTGTCGAACTACAGTTTTAAGCTCCTTTACTCCTGGTTGGTGTTTGTGTATTAAGATGTTTGTTTTGAGAGAAGGTCAGGAACATGAATTACTCACAGGCTCTTTCAATCGATTTATGAACCACTTAAGAAAGAAGGCATGGAACCTCCATGGAGAGTTACTGACACTCATAGCGTTTGTTTTAGTTGCTTTGCAAATTCACCTTTTTTTCCCCATGTTGGAGATTTACAAATGTTGTGACTGAATTTCGATTTTGAAAACTTTTAACACCACTTCATTGATGCTAATTTTTTAAAAATCGATTTTTAACAGCAATGTTAATTAGGATGTAAATCCTCCTTGGCAAAAGATTTTTTTTTTCTTGAAAGTCCACAGAAGTGAATGGTCTACCACTTACTAGTTTTATGGGCAACCATTAGATACTCACGGGGGATCCTAGAGTTTTCCTCTATGGAAATTGTTTGTTTACCAGGACCGTTGCAGCTATCATTTATTTGAGCCCCCAATGTCCTCAAATATTCATATCTTCACACAAGCTATTTTCTTGTTCAAAGCGGTTGCTTTCAAATTTGGCCATTGCTACAAGCATAACATGTGGTTTTCTTGTTGGCCTTTGACATTGGTCTCTGACCTGACATTGACTGACTGCCGGTGTTCTAGGAATGCTTTGCCTAGTCTTCAAAATGATTTTGCAATGGTTTAAAGTTTGTGATGGGATGCAATGTACTGATGTTTTCCTTGATACGAGCCTTCTCTGCCAAATCAAGCGAATTAGTTGCAGTGCATGTAGATGTACACTGCGTTCCCAATTATTATGCAACCATGCTTTTTTGTGATATCTCCAAAAGAAATTATACTATTTAGATATGCTTCGCACAAAATGATAAATGTGCCATTGAGTCAATATCCTGTCAATTTCGTCCTCTTTCTTTGGCTCAGTTCGGAGTTAAGCCATATAAGGGGGTTATGGGGTGTTCCCAATTATTATGCAATTTCTTTGAAAAGCATCCATTGCCACACAAAATCAACCAAAATGAACCGAAACTGCCATGAATATGTACCCCTTATAGCTCTAATTGAAAAGTAGAAGCATCGTTGTTAACATAGATTGATCCGTATCTAAGCAATCCATGTTATTATGTTGCATTGAAATAACATTGAAATTGCAGTTTTGTTGCAATGAGAAGCCTCTGTTGGCCAGACAAAATACAAAATCTTCTCCAAACTCATTCTCCACTTTCCTCGGGTTTAGCACTCTCATCTAAACCAATGAAAATAAAATTGCACCGATGTATTTGCAAAATATCTCGAAATGCATTAAGCGCCTCCGACTGCCAATGCTATTCCAATGGGAAACAAAATTGTGAGTTTTTGACTTGATGTCATGTTTTGTAGGGATCTCAGATTTTGGTGGTTCATTACACAGGAGGACCGTAGTGTACTAAAGACTTATTCCAAGCTGAATTTTCTGTAATATAAACCTTTTTAAGAACATGGGATACTTCTATTTTGAGGAAAAAGCCAATTTCAATGGTTATTCAATGTAGTTGTATTATATGGATATCTTGGTCATGAAGGTGCCCACATTTGAAATTATGATTCTATTCTGTCTTTAGTGTTATGAGGTATATGTTGCAGGTATTTCTTAATCAACTTTGTTGATTTTAGGTGGCAAAGGATGGTTTTCCAAGAAATTGCATAATAATTGGGAACACCCCAAAACCTGATTATACAGCATAACTCCTAACTGAACCTACATAATTGGACAAAAGTACCAGGATATTTGCTTCATGGTATCCTCGTCATCGTGTATAAAGGACATTGGAATAGGGCTATTTCTTGTGGAGATATTCTGAAAAAGCATAATTGCATAATAATTGGGAACGCAGTGTAGTTATTGCCCAGCAACTTTTAATAGGTCATGTTAATGATCATATGGATCTTTAAGAAGGGTAAACTGTCCAAGATATCTTTTCCCATCGTACTTCTCTACGCAAGTAAAAATATACCTCAAGTAGGAAGCACGAAAGCGCTGGAATACTTTGGCGAGTTCAAATTACTGGTCCTGTTGTCTTGCAGTTTGACTGCAGTTGGATTGGAGCCAGTTTGTAAGCATGGCGTGTAAAGCATATGTGCCAATGTATATATCGCAGTATGTTCTCAGTGCCTCTGGGTAAAATGCAGACTTCTGCAACAGTCAGTTAACACAGTACATGGAAGAGCACGAAGTAGAGAGGAAGACTATGGTCTCTTTAAAATTTTCAATTTGCAGATATTACCTTTACCCAACAGTCAATTTCTGAAGATAGCCTTACTTAAAAGATGTAATGCTAGTTTATATAAAATGCAATCATATAACAGCTGACTGAAGAGTGAAGGTCAATGGATGGCATATGGACATTGCGCTAGACAAGACGACCAACACAAAGCTATCTCACGTGTATCTTGTGAAGAGGACTGCTGAGATACTACTAAGTAATGGGGTGGATAGTGTTATCTGGTGTTTGGAGCACTGGCATTTCAACATTATGGCTAGTATGCCTCATTTACCTAACAATAGTAGTAGCATTACATTTCCATGGTCTTTATTTTGATGGGATACTTAACAACCAACAGAATGTGTAAATTATGGACATCCGTATAATATAGTTGATACAATCCACTATATTACTGGACAGCTAAAGTGTTTGATGGCCAGTGAGTATAGGTCGGATGGGAAGGTCATATGATATGCAGCGGTTTTACATAGATTGATTGCAAAATAATTTCCTCAAAATTTCTTAAAAGACCTTGGACCATTCCCCACTTATTTTCCCTGTGAAGATGATTCAATATTTGGAAAACAGTGTGTTACTGTATCAACATTATTTAGTTTATGTCAATTTCATACCTATATATACTTCAATACAAATTGGCATATTGATGCGATGGATTGCTTTAGTCTAAAACTTTATTTGCTTCCTAATTAGCCTAAAAAAGTAGAAGCACTGATATAGGTCTATATATATATTATGTTATTATTTGTCAAGTCCCCTTTTTAATATACCATTTTACACTTGTTTGTCTTGGTACCAAGGTACATATTAAAAGTTGTTGATATCTGTTGATATTACAGTAATTCTTACTTGGCGCCTGCATTACAACACTACATCATGCTTATCAAAGAACATCTTGATATACTTCCAAATGCCTTCATTTGCTGTATGCCTCCTGCCTGGTGTTTTGATTGATGGGGCAAGTAGTTTGATGCAAAAACCTGAAATTGCTGTGCCCAACACCTGGGATGGTTTTACAGCATATAATATTATTAAGGAAGTTGGCCATTCCAACTTCCTTCTACAAATTGCAAAGAAAATATATTAGCATCTTTCAACCATACTTAGGCATCATACTTGGGCTTGTAACTGTGTATGATGACTGTTTGACCTCTGTAGATGGAAAAAAACTATTCATTGGCCTACTACCACCATTTATTAATCTATTATTGCCAATATAGTATCTGGCATTCCAAGAGCATCTCAAAGAAATACAAATAAGGGTCTGTGTACCTTGACAACCACATCCACTTCCTGAATATGCAGATGAGGTCATCTCAGGTCACAGCCTGTTGAAGGCTAAAATCTTACTCTTCAGGCCTGTCACTTTCTTTGGGAGTCAATCTACCTTCATTTTATTGTGTTCTGTATCAAATGACTCCTAAAATAGCTAGCTTATAACTGTTTTGCTGCCGTTTTGGCACTGTTATAGCTTGTTATCAAAGCCAATTAGTTCCAATGTTTGCCACATGTAGGCCTTTTATCACTGCAACTGCTGGTGGCTCCACACAGTGTGTATGTCAGACATCAATCAGGGAAATTATATGAGCTTACATAGACAATTGGAATTTACATGTCAATTAATACAGTTATCACAACTATATAATTTGACAATTAAGGGATTCATCTAATATAAGCTGGATGCCAGTCACCATATATGCCAGTCCTGTGATTTTAAGGCTTTTAAAAGAAAAAGGATTGGTTTTCATAAACCATTTCAATCCCAATAAGGTGCTGCAGAGGGGTAAAACATAACAGTTCATAAACCATGAACAACATTTCTTTCACAATTAAATTATGTAATATGTAGATTCAACACTGCATCATGTGTTATTGAGACTCTTAGCCAACTTCCTATTGGTCGACTCATTTATGATCGAAAATCTAGTTTATCAATATATGCGACCTTTTTAGTTGTTTTTTTCCCCCTTTCAATATGATATGTGAATGTGAAAGTAAATGACTAGCTGATCAACACAATGTTATACAAAATGTTTGATTAAGTGACTGAAAAATCCAATATTTTGCTGTTTCTGTGGTCTCATTGCAATGTGGTTCAGGTAATGACAGCTCAGACTTACATCTCTACAGTCTGCTTCTCATAAAAAAGAAGCTGAGGATGTTTTTGAGGGAAAATGGGAAAATGTCAGTTAGTTCTTGGCAGCTTACAATCTGCATGTACTTTTTCAAATGTACCTTGACTCAAAGTCAGTGATGAAAGGTTTTTGTGTCTGCCTGACTCTTTAGCCAGGCTTCGTTAAATGTAACTGTTTGTAATATGCTAAATACATGCAGAGGCTAAGGGGTGTCGTAGTTTGTAGCAGTTCGCAACAATGTAGTGAATGTGCTCTTTTAGAATTTGACCTTTTACAGAATGAACAATTAATCGTAATGAAAATAAAGATATAGATATAGAGATACCCCATTGCAGACCTGTTTACAATCGATCATCATTTACTTTGAAATATATATTTATAGCTGCATATTTTAGTTGATTTGTTTCAACTTGCAGAAAAATAACCATAGAATCAATTCTAGTATAATTGTAAATTTATCAGAAGCAATTTATTAAATAACGTCCGCTCCATCAGGTGAACCACAGGGCCAAACTCACATTTGGCCCTGCTATACTTAATGAAGATACCAAGGTGTATGACTCAAGTGCCCTCTGGTGGATTTCAAATAGAAAAACCTGATTAAAATTGCTAAAGGAGCAGTTTTTGAGAACATTCTTTATGGTCCTTTGCAAGTAAAGTCTTTCAGCAATATTTGGAGAAGATTAGCATCAATCACACTGCATTTGGGTTCAAATTAAACCTTATTTTGCCAATCCTACCTGTGTGTGCACTCATCTCAGCGTACATCACAAGGGAATTCCCTTTCACAGCCAATCAGAATTCAGGACTACAGAGCCACCTTCTGGGATCATGGGATACCTCACGGGACTACTTTGATCCAATTTCAGAGTGCTCTCTATCCTGGATCACTATTTCTGGGACTGGGAAACCCATTATATTGGTGGAGAATTATTTTGGAAAATTTGGAGGCAATTTTAGGTTTGTTCTTAATCCATCTGCTTACAGTCGAATATAGGATTTACTTCCAGATTTTTTATTGAGATTTTTCTTGTGGTAAGTTTAATAGGCCTTTTGTTCACACGCCAATGAACATAAGGCAATAAATGGATTGCCTTATTATTTCAGATATGCTTGTAAACTTCAATCAATTTGGTAAACTAGATTTTAAAAAATTCCATTTAACTGCATGAAGACTTTGTCCTGAGTAATTCAGGTCAACCATGAACTATTGAGATTAGACCTAAGACATTTGCAACATTGACATTACAATGAGGATATATTTTAATTTCAACCATGCCATAACTAGCATGCATTATGCGCATGTTGTATGTTTTTTGTCTCTTACAAGGTTGTTTTTTTTTGGGGGGGGGAGTTTTTTTAGTTTTTTTTTCAGGGTAACTAATGTCAGCTGCAATGCAAGCAAAACAACAATAGGAATAAAATATATTTCAGCTGGAAAACTTTATTTTCATCACTTCAAAGGTATTTAATAATATTGTGACCATCAATATGCACAGTGTTATACTAATAGATATCACATCAAATCAACGGCAGTGCAAGAATACATGTTATTGCAATTTATTTGGTAATCAACAGAGCTAGGTAATTCAAACAAAGGCATTTCCAGTTGAAATATAAACTTTGTAATTTCAAGTAATTCTTAACAATTGAGGTTGTTAAAATATTTATATATATATAAATATATAGCCCCTATAATTATATAATATCAGTTTGCATTAAACGAATGGGTATGGTAGTCTGTGTAATAAATATGATTTTTCAGTCTTTATTTTTGACTTTTGATTCAGCCAATCTAGGCCAGTGGATAGGCCCATGGGATGGATCTGTTTAAATTCTAAAAATCTTATTCTGTAGCAATTGCCATGGAAGAATAGAAGAATCTGGACGAGTAGTCTGTTTAATGGGATGCTTTGCTGCCAATAATCTTTTCTGTGAAGAGAAGTTTGCAATAACCATGACAGAGACTGGAAAATAAAAACAGTAGCAGTAATGATTACAATTAGCGATTTGTTTCAGAAAGGAATTATGAAATCTCCACTTATAAAATCAACAATAACATATTACCTGAATGACAGCCAGATGAGATGTTAGGCCTGTGTTGAATGTGTTCTACATTCAGAAATCCAATTCAGGACCTTCAACTGGGAAGGCTTTGTTGGGGGTGCTTGAATTTTCCACAATCGTAGAATATTCCCTTTTTTCCAGAATATGGAGACAGCAGAAAAAGAAGAGAATTAGCAAGATTTCATAGTTGCCTGAAAATATTATTTGACCTATCAAATGATAACAAATGGTGAATTTTTACAAAATTCTTCATTCACCTTTTTGGTGTCATTAGATTGGCCCTGATACAATTATAAAATAATAGGCTGATTGGAACCATATCTTATAAATCCTACACCACAATATATATTATGTATTTGTTCTTTTTTAAATTGAATTTTGCAAACTAGTAATGCTGGGCACTCTTAAAATACACTGTGAAGATAAGACCCAAGTGCTGCCATTGAACTGAGTTAAAAAAGGTCAACTTGCCCTTTGCCTGCTCACTTAGGCCTAAGTCAATGCCACTTCAATCGATAGTGGAGTGCAATTAAGCTCAAATGATCTTTCAACATGTACACAATTAGCTCTGACAACTACAGAAATTACCAAATTGCAATTACAGCTGTGGAATCGATTGCAATTCAACATAATCTTGGAAAACAATGCTCACCTTCATCCTGCTCATTACTGACTGCTGTGGGGTTCCCCAGTCTATTGCAGGTGTTGGGATTCCCCAGAATGACATCATTCATATTTGCGTGATTCGGCCGGCGTATGAATATGTCCATTTCAGGGATAGCCCAAGGGAATCCCCAAAGTATTCTATTTATAACAACTTCCGCAAATATAACCACACACAAGGCCTATGTTTTATCCAAAGGGGGCGCTTGAGTCATACACCTTGGTATCTTCATTAAGTATAGCAGGGCCAAATGTGAGTTTGGCCCTGTGGGTGAACTCAAAATTATTCGAATACCAACTGTAAAGATGTTTAAATTGTTAGTTCTATGTATTATCCAAATTGCATTTCTGTGTTTATATAACACGCTGAATGCATTCATGGCAGAAGTAAAGAAACAATGGTTGTTAAACATAATGAATGTTTTTGCAAGTACAAGGAATGTGATGTCTCTGCTGTCTCTAATTTTTAACCCAACACTAAAATATGGCTGTTATAGTTCTGGCTAAAATGCCTGGAACACAGGAAGGGAACAAAAGAATGGCCGAAGTCATCAGCAAGGTGTCTTGTGCTTACGTGTAGCAAAACATTAGTGGTGCATGTTTATCCTTGCTGTAATTAATTACTGTTCAGTGTTGTCTGCAACAATCAGATGGCCAAATAGCACTATACTTTTTTTTTCAACAACAGCATATTCTGTCTCGATGCTGCTGATTTTAAAGCTATTCCAGCTTGCAGCTTTAGAGGCAGGTGTAATGAGATGGTGAGAAAGCTGTGAGGCCACACTAGGACTAAGGTACACCATTCACTACTACTTGCCTCAGCACAAAAAGCTGACTTCCATTTACCCTCGAGCTTTTTCTTAAATATTGTCAACAAATATTGAGGACGAAAGGGATTGTCGACTCATATTTGGCTGATATTATGATGAACTCCATTACAAGTATTTTTTCTTGATGTATATTGTTGGCGTAATGCTTATTTTTTGCTTTTCTCATTACTTGTCACATTGATATTTACAGCTTATACCATTCGACACCTCTGTCAGCCAATCACATGCCAGTATTACAGGGAAATAATTCCTATATTCTTTGTTGTCCAATTATCCTCTCATGTTTGATTGTTTCAGTGTTTGTCTCACGGTATAAGCCAGTTATTCACCATGGAATCAGGAATATGCTAAAGCCCTCGGGTGATAAATCACATATTCCCTCTCCCGTGGTGAATAACCTATACTTGTCACTTTGACACAATTCTTCAATTTCATGTACCAACATCAATTATTGTTCACAGTTCAAAGTTGTGTGATATTTGTCACAAGGTGCACTGAATTGTCATTAAAGAATAACTCTATATTTATACGTCATGGGACTTTATACATGCACATGTATACCAATAATACCCTATAAGACAATACAAGCGTATGCAATTCGAATTTGGAGATTGCAGAAGCAAGGTCATTTTGCAAAAAACATACAGATATGGTGCAAATGAAATAGTTGACCTTGTACATCTCACTTATTTTGATAATGTTCTGCCATGCCAAATATTTTCTCTTTTATAGTATTTGCATATTTTGAAGAAATACAAAAGTAGTGTCAGCCTATGCCAAAGTCACATGACAAATTCCAATTAGAATAGCAGTGATCACAAACTGTTATACATCGTTTGTTGCTATGTGTGCTTTTAGCAGTTAGACATGAAATAAAAATATATAAGAATCTGCAACTTATAGAACTAACAACACCCAACAATAACTGTGAATTTTGAGAAAATGTTTTTCATAGTCAACTATAAAATTTGATAGAATCTGTGACAAATGTATCAAAACACAAATGTCCAAGGCATTTCTTGGACCTGTCATATGCTAGTATATGGATGGATTAAATCGATCTTCAAGCCCTGATATACCATATCTATCAATGACTGGTACTTCCGCTCGTGACTGTATATGATATAAAATGAGCCAAATAAGAAACGCAGGACTATTTCAAGGGCTTTATTTTTCTGCTTATGATTCAGATGGGCTGGTATGTTTATGCATATGTATAATCAGGTGTCAAAGGACTCATTTCCATAAAAAACATTAGATTGCACATCTACATCCATGTTTATCACATTGGGGTATGAGTAGTGGACCAGGGTATTCGGCACCCCAAAGATCAAATCTGATAATTCCATGTGAAAGCTTGAAGAAAATGATGCAAAAGGTCACAAAATTCACTTCTGTTGGCGCTACTTAACTTTAAATTTCGTTTTTTTTAGAAGTCATTCCAGTGAAACAATGCAACTATGGAAACAGGTCCCAAAAGGGCCTGTACAAATGCAATAGAGTGAAAAAGGTTCAGGGTCTTTAAAAGACCTCACACAACCTGTATAACAGTCACAGGACAAGCAATAGTACTTTGTGTGCCCTCCTCATACCTTTCGTATGGTGGCAGATGTGTATATAGCACAAGGAAGGCACAAAAAATACTGATGTTAACCTCTGTAGCTGTTATACAGGTTATTTGAGGTCTTTCTGACAGAACCTAAGCCTTTTTAATTCATCAGCTATTGCATAGGCTGTTTAACGACTTGTTTTCATAGTCTAATTGTTGCATTGGAATAGCGTTGTGTGGTATAAACTCTGACCTCCTAAAAAAACTGAATTTTTTGAAAGTTAGGTAGCACCAACTGAAATGAATTATGTGACCTTTTGCAGCATTTGCTTCAAGCTTTAACATGTAATCATCAGTTTTGCCCTATAGGGTGTCTAATGTCCCAGTTCACTGGCCATACCCCAATGTGATAATTTCAGCCACAGACTTGCAAAAAATTGTCACACTTAAGTGATTTTATGCACCTGAGTCCTTTGACACATGATCACACAAATGCATACACTCAACATCCCATCTAAAGCGTATGCTGAAAAATGCAACCCTGGAAATAGTTTTGCATTTTTAATTTGGTTCAGTTTATGATATGGATACAAGTACTTTTTACCACTGTGTGCATTTGTGAAATTTGCAAGAGAGAACTTCTAGAGCAGGCAGTTCAGAGATGCAACTGAGTTTATGGCAAACTTGCATGCAGCACCAATCTTGTGGATCTCATCACTGTTACCCCCAGAGAAGAATTCTGACAGGATTCCTGAGTATTTGAAGGGTAAGAATAGGTGGAGAACACAGGGGTTTTTAGATAAGGTCAATAACCCACATGAAGTGGTAGTACAGCTGTGGAACACACAGAAATGTTGGTTCCATGAAATGATGTTTTATTTCTTTTCTCTGCTTTTTGCTGACTGAAGGTCCATCTACAAAACTTGTAAAGATATAAAAATGAGCTTTGCATTTTATTCTCCAGGAAGTTCGTTTTTAACTCTACATACGTTAAATGAAAACCTTTGCACATACAGTTCATATGCAAATAATGATAGACATGGAAGGCAACTGTTTTTGTCAGATATGTTAACTTAAGTACATGTATGATGGCATCATTAGCATAAATTATGTAATATGATTGCATTTTTATTACATCTCACTCAAATTTCTAATGTTCTGGGTCTGCTTTGCAAATTGAGACTGATAGGAGAGCAATCTGTTTGAGGGATCCATACTTTTAGGAGGCATAAAAAGGTTACAGAATAAGAATTAATAGTATTGCATAAAAGCTTTTTTAAAGTTCCTGCCCGAAAGAGTTGGATAAACATGCATACATGTAGTTGGATTGGAGCCAGTTTGTAGGTATGGCATGTAAAACATATGTGCCAATGTATACATGTATATCTAGGTATGTTCTCAGTTCCTCAGGGTAAGATGAAAACTTCTGCTACAGTCAGATATTGTGGTACAGAAAATATAGGATAGAGTAAGGAGGAAATTATAAACCCCATTTAAATATTGTGAATTAAATGAGGCATTTATTGTCCTTCCCGACCTTTCTTATGCAGGGACTTATTATGTTAATAAATAAATATCTGTTGAAGTTGCAACCTATTATGTTACGAAGTGGTTTTGGTTTTTTTTTCTGATCGTTATTTTAAAAAGAGGAGCTTAAGTTTGATAAATTCATAGAAATATTGCTCCTATAGCCATAATTCATTATGGAAGCTGTTTCTAATAGTTGATTTGATCTGCAGTGTTTAAATACTGCCAGACTAAAGCATCTTACACATGTACCTGTAATCCTAATTTCTTAAATCGTCAATCGTTACATTCCCTGGAAGATGAATACTTCCAACTGAACAAACTTACATGTACTATTCCTGAAGACCACAAACAAACATTCTGCTATCTCACATGTATCTTCCTTGGAGCATTGCTGAGATATTGAGTAATGGTGTGGGTAGTGTTATCTTCTGTTTGGAGGACTGGCCTTCAACACTATGGCTAGTATGCCTCATTTACCTAGTGATAGTAGTAGGACTAGTAGTGACCCTAGCATTACACTTTCATGGTATATGGTCTTCAGATTAATGGGGCACTTCAGAGCACAAAGTATGTGTAAATGGTGGGATTCAGAACACAAAAGCTTCCCACAAAACAATACATAAAGTTCTATTTGGCCATTTGATTGTTCAGGCAAACAATGGCAATAATTAATTAGTTTGAGAAGAAACATCCACCACTCCTGCTTTGCTGCAGTAAACATTTAGCTAATGACTTGGACAATGCTTTTTGTTCCATTCCTGCTGTTCCAAGCATTTTTGGTAGAAGCATATTAGCCACAATACTATGCATTTGTCACAGAAATAGGCATGTATCTTTGTGTCTACCAGAAATGAATTCAGAATGCTAAATGAGAGTGGAACACCAAATTTTGTAGATTACAAGTTTTACAAGAGGATCATCCATCACACTATTGAAAACTTTTTTTTCTGTATTTTCGCATGAAGTTTTCTTCTTTGGGCCTCCTCTTCTGAAAATATGCCTGGAAAATTGAATTCTCATGGACAGGTGCATTGATAAAAAGCTTTTCATCACTATATTTTCCCAAGGGGATCAAATCTAAAGAGACCACACTTCTGCTTTTTCCCCTACTGCAACTATTTTGGTTTTTACACAATCACTGACATTTCAGGCCGTTGGCATTTAGCGATGTACTGAAAGATGAGATGACAGAACAATTTTCAAGAGAATTGCAGTCTGTCCTAAGGAAAACATAATTTCAGTGGGCATAGAAAAATGTTAAAGAGTAGAAATGATTAAAGACTACAAAATTCTTATCAGAAAGGGTAAGGAGTTGTTTGCAGATTTGTCTCGAACAATAAACACTGGTAGCGAAAAGATAAGTAGACAAGAAGAAAATACATGAGATTTCATGGAAGTGATTTGGTGACTGTTTTTAGATTTTGTTTTCGAGATTATTTAAAAGTTACCAGGTTTTTTGTGTTTTGGAGAAGATTTACTTCACTTTCGTTTTGGTCTCCATAATTACGGACATTTACAATGAACCGAAGAAAAGCTATCTATGTGCCACAGTAGTATATTGTGAGTGAGTGATAGTGACTTCTTCTAGCATATATCTGCCTCTACACTGAATTGCATTATTTTGCATGATACCGGCAGCCTGCAGTAAATCTAATGGGGGTAACCCATCTTCATGATGCTGTGATGAACTGCATGTTTGCCTCCAACTCTTGTCAGCTAGTCAGGTGGCAGGTTACACTTAGTTTTAGTACCAACTGGTAAACTGAGGTTATGCAAGAGGTCATTAAACTCACCCTGAATGAAACCTACTTCAAGGCTAAAAGAGAGATATGAAAAAAAGAAGGAACTTTGGAAAGGTGTGTTAATACTGGCTGTTGTTTAGCATTGAATTTTCAGTGACATAGAGAAAAGATATGATATTGAAAGCACGAAAGTGACCATTGAAATCTTGTGAATCGGCAAAGATTTCATATCTATAGTGGCCATGTATGCTTTTAAGAGGATTCTCTATTTTGAATTGGTGCATCACCAGTCTTAGTGTGAATTGGTATTTCTTATTTCAAGAGTTCACTGCAATTGCTTTTCATACTTCTTAAAGTCGTCCTGATAATGTTGATAACTTGATAGTTCCAATATGTTCGGGAGTCCACATAGTGTATGTCATTTAATGGTATAAATCTTAAACCGCCAAAATGCTCTCATACATTGGCTGAAAAAAATATAATTTATGTATTGTATATCCCAAATTCTGAAACTTTAGATTGATCATCAATACGTTTGTATTAGCCTTATGCCTCATTCTTCATCTGGCAGCAGACAGCTGACAGCAGCAGGGCAGCCTTAAAGAGATATCACCATGTCAGTTGGGCACCAATAACATCATCCCCAAATTGGACTAACTGGATGGTGCAATTTATCAAATGAAAACATGGCCAGCTTCTGCTCTGTACTGTTGGGTCACAACAAGCTGGTAGCTTTGCTACACCCAATTCTAGTATCTACAATGGGTGATATTTAATTTTTTTTTTTCAGGGTTTACCTCCTCCCTAAATCAATACCTGTTATATTATTGAAAATGCCCGAGTGTAGAAACTTTATGAAATTTCAAAAATGGACAACTTATATGTAGGCATATCTTTTCAAAAGTGTTTTTGCTTTTAGGTCAGAAAATAAGCTTGTCAGTCTATGGCACCTTGTATGTAGGATTTCACACGTACTTTCATATTCAGCTATATTTTGACAATTTTGCTCATCAGATATCCCTTGATCACTCTATTGATTCTTCAAATAATCTGAATCTAAATTATCTGTCAGTGTTAGTAGAATAGACTGATATGATGAAGTATTTCGGAATAGGAATTACCTATATCATTTAGTAGCTGGGAGTGATACTTATACATTGCCCTGTCTATCTAAACCACTCTTAACAGCAGTTTCGCAAATGTTGTGTTATAAAAAATTATTTTGAATTTGTGATGCTAAAGTGGCTCTTTTAACTCACGGTTTGTGTTTCTGTGTAAATGTTTGTTTTGAGGGAAGGTGTTGTGTTTTAGGAACATGAATTACTCACAAACTCGAGTCTGCTCTTTCAATTGATTTATGAACCACTTAGAAAGAAGGGATAGAACCTCTAGATCTTTACTGGGAAACAATGCATTTCTTTAAGTCACCTTTCCAGTCGTTTTTTCCCCTGTTTTTCAAGTGTATTTAGAGCCTCCCTCTCATCATTTAAAAGTTGATATAGAACAGGAAATTTTCCATGGAGAAAGTTTCGATTACTTACTAAATTTTCCTTGCACAGGCTGAAGAATGCAATTTTTGATGGATATGAATAACACACAGGGCTACTTTTAGTTTTAAAGAGATTCTAACAGTTTTTACACAATGCTATTTGTTTCGATTAATATGCTTTGTTGATTTTTTAGTCATTTGCCTACATTGATTTTCATTTGTTAGTTAGAGGACTTGTTTTAAATTGGTACAGCAACATACTCAGTAGTGACAAATGAATGTCCAACAGCTTTAGCAATCTCACATGACAGAATATTTCTTCCGTTCTTTTCAAGCTTGCAAAAAAGATGCCTCAAGTTGGAAGCATAAAATGTTCTTCATTATAAAAGTCGCATAACTTTATAGCTTATCTGGTGTTCTGAAATTGTTTGACCAGTTGTTGGTCAAAATAATCAGGTTCTTGTTTTCCTCACCATGCAAAAAATTCTGCTGCCTGATTAAAGAGCAAAAATGTCGATGAATAACAATGTCATGTAAACATTGTACAAGGTATAAGAACGAAAATAATCTGACTCTGCTATCTTACATGTATCTTCCTTGGAGCATTGCTGAGATACTGAGTAATGGTGGGGGTAGTGTTATCTGCTGTTTGGAGGACTGGCCTTTAAACAGTATGCCTCATTTACCAAGTGATAGTAGTAGGACTAGTACTGTACCTAGCATTAGACTTTCATGGTACATGGTTTTCAGATTAATGAGGCACTTTACAACACAAAGAATGTGTGAATTACAGATGTAGGTAATATTAAGGATTGTTTCCAGATCAAGGGTGCGGATCCAGTCTTTGATGGGTTGGGAGAGCAGAGGTCAGGAGTGGAAGGTCATTACAGAACTGATAAATAAAATGTGGCTGCTTACATATATATAGATTATTCCTTGAAGTGCACTTCAAATGAATGTCAGAGCATAGGAATCATTACATACCAGGGGAACTTGATCAATTGTATAGAAATGATGAATTATTGCTGCAACATTTTTACTATTTCTATTGAAGTTTTGATCCATAGTCGTTTTATTGTAATCACTACATATTTAACTATAATATTTCTCATATGCAGTATGCTGCATTTTTAGTCTGACTCGGATTAATCATTAGGAAACACAGGAGATGACATAAAAATTTACATCTGTATTTGGAATAAATAGTAACTGAGAAATATTAGCATTTCACTTTTCTATCAAGATGTCAAAGACAGATTCAAATTCACATCAAACTATTTATTTAGATGTCATGATACAATTTACTTAGAATCATTGCAACACTTTAAATCATGCTTATCATAGAACATCTTGACATACTTCAAATGCCTTGATTTGCCGTGGGCCTCCTGCCTGGTGGTTTGATTGATGGGGCAAGTAGTTGGATGCAAAAGCATGAGATTGCTGTGCACAACACTACAGTTGTGCTTGAAAATTAGTGAACCCATAGAGATTTACCATTGAAGACAATGATAAAGTTGTCTCACCATACTGGCCATAACATAAGTAATATTTCACCAATCATTGAACCAATGACTGTATTATACCATTGAGGTTTCCCACTACATGTACAAGCCTAACCATTGGATTTGTATCAGGGGTTTTTGTGCTAGATAGGGGTTATAATTGTGCAAAAGTAAGTGTACCCTAAGCATAATGTTAAAAGATAGGAGCGGAGGGTGCACTTACTTTTGCACAATTATAACCCCTATCTAGCGCAAATCAAGCCTAACGTCCACAGAGCCATGATTGGCCAGTGGATATTAAGCCGCATTCTCATAGGACACACTGAAAATTCAATGAGATTTCAATCTAATATCCAACAGCCAATGAAAATTGAGCCTAATATCAAATTGGCTAATAATCAAATAGGCTCTTTGGTCAAAGTCAAAAGACTAAGCCAAATCCATGACAGTCTTTTGCGGATATTGGTGGATATTTGCTAGTTATTATATATGCTTTGGGCATACACAAATGCTGATGTCGTTTGTGTCTATTTTTGGGATTGCCAACATAACCCTGCAGCTAATATGCTTCTGCCAACATGCCTGGAACACCAAGAATGGAACAAAAGAATGACCCAAGTCATTAGCAAACTGTTTACTTACAGCAAAGCAGGAGTGGTGGATGTTTCTCCCCAAGCTAATTAATTGTTGCCATTGTTTGTCCTGAACAATCAGAAGGCCAAGTGTAGTACTTTAGTATTTTGTTCTCTTGGTAATATCACAGTTTTATACTATTTTGAATATTGTCAATAGATGTAGTACACTGTAGTTGAGTGATATAAAGTGGTTGTCACATGGTACAAGGAATAATATTATGTTTTTATATGATGTTTTACTTCATAACGTATGGCTTCCCTTTTTCGCACAAGTGAAGCGGAAGTTTTATGTTTTGTAATTTTTATCTCAAACATGACCGACATGATCACATTGTTTTAAATTTTGGGCATCTTGGAAGTTTTTATTTTCAATGTATGATTTATTATTCAATAGCCACTGCAGACAAACCTAATTGTTTGTAGGAGTCAAACTGATGTTGTGATGATGACAGCTGATAGGTTTATGGTAGCATGCTGTGCGTGCACTGGGCAACTTAAACGAAACTACTAGCCAAAAGACAGAATGTGAAAATGGATAGACAGCAGAGATAATGCAAAAGAAAGTGTTTATAACATACTCCTAGTGAAACTTTATAACATTAGAAATATGGGTAAATTAGCGATATCACCTGGTCCAGCGGTACACTCATGAAACATTTTACGAATAAAAAAAAAACACTTTTTTAAAAAACCATAACTGTGAAGTCCTGATTGCCACATCTCATGAGAATTACTAAGAATTGTACGGGTGAACTTACATTGTCACAACATTTTGAAGCAATGTCAAACTATGTTGTGGCAACATTGTGAAAAATCTCAATGTTGTAATCAAATTGTGGCAACATAATTTATACAATACTTTTCTGTGTATCTATGTCACAACCCGCGAGCCCTCCTCTAGGCCTCCACTAATTGGCATTGTGTTTTCATGAATGTGCCTAGGAGCTTTTGTATGAAGTAATAATGAAACTTCGTGTGTAATATCTTTGTTATTTTTTATTTCAGGCGAATACTGCACGATGATCAAACTGTTTCCCAATAGTAAGATGATAGACAAGGACCCTGAGATTGATAGTGTCATTGTCAGTAAGTATATGATTTTCTTGTCTCCATGTATGGTAGGTTTTTTAGAATTTGTTTTGGTTGTCATATTAGTAAATTTCTGATTATCACAGTTTCATGATGATTTTATGTGTCAGGGTTGTCGCACAGCTATTAGTCTGCAGCTGAGAAGTTCCAGTCGGGCAATTCCGTAAAGTATGATTTACAGATTTGACACTTTAGCAGCTTATGTAGCCCTACCATTATACTCTAGCTATTTCATTGTTATCCTGGCATATGAGGCCAGGTAATGGGGGTATCGGGCAAGCCATCAACCAAAGCTCCAAGTGCTACAGGAGCTGAGTTATTTAAAAAAGTCACCGTGTCGGACGTACATCGTGTGAGTACGTCCGACACGGTAACATTTTGCATAGTAGCTCAGCTGGTAGGGGGCTTCAAACGTGATTCAAATCTTTCAAATGCCACAACACAATTCACTATGAGTTCAATAAAGAAACTTGTGTTGACTTCTTTGTGGCAGAAATTTCCACACAAAGCATTAGGAATAAAACTATAAAATGTTTTTAGTCACTTCCTGTGAAAGTATGTTTCCAAGATTAGCAGAACATGGGACCAAGCCTGCATGGGTTGCAAATGATTGTAGGTGTATCCTATCCTATCCTAATGCACTTATAATCCTGAATTGTTTTCTAATCAATGTCAACTTGGTTCATAGCTGTTTCATTACATAATGGATTGTTTCAGTTTTCTTCACTGAACAAATAAAGACAAATCCCTGCTATTATATATAGTATAGAACCTCTCAGGAGTTCATGTCAAAGCTTATAAATATAGCCTTGTAGGCATGTCTGTGTGCAGAGTAAAGTAAAGGAAACTGAACCTATGTTCTCCTACAATTAAATCTATTAGATTAACTGATACAAAATATAATGTTCATTCATTTCAGATTATAGCAGAGCAGAAACAGCCTTTGCTGTGATTGCGTTCTTGTTGATGATGCTGGGTCTTGTCTTCACCTTTTATGCTATCAAAGAACCAAGATACATGTTCAAGAGACTTGCTGCTGCTATCCATATTATAACTGGTGAGCAAAAGGTTCCATGCAATGTTTTTTTATATTCTTAAACATTTTCTGTTCTGCAACATGTAGCTAAGCAATTATTCTACACGTACAATCAAAAGTGAGGATTTTTATTTAAAAAAAATAAATGTTGCAAGTTTTTTCCCAAGGTGTGTATTGCATGTTATGTAATTTTGAAGTTATTAATTTTGATCATCTAATCTGCTGTCTGTGTTATTTGTTGTTCACAATCGCTAGGCCTGCAAATATCAATATTAAATAGAATTTCATTTCATTTCTTTGCTCACAAGTAATACAAGTCTACATTTTGTTTGTACTTTTTATCTTTCTAGCTATGTGCATCCTTGTGTGCGCCCAAGTGTTGAGCCAGTCGCTGGAGTATGAGGAGAGCAACCTGCCCGCAAGGCATCCGGAGGGAGCGTATTTAAAATACGGATTCTGTTTTTATTTGGCTTGGATCACTTTTGCCATTTTCGTTTTTGCCGGACTAGTTTTCCTTTGGTACGGCCGGAAGCGTAAAGGACACAGAGCATACTCGGAACAGGAAGCTCAGGAGAATGAACCGGTCCATTTGGGACGGATATAAATGTGAATTTATGAACTATTCTGTAACAATCAAGTTAGTCCCTACAGCCTACACTTATGCAATATCTTATTCGTACAGTTTATAGTTAACAGAACTTCTACTGTAAGAATTCCCATCTCAGACTTTAATCTCAATGTAAAGCACTAGGTGACATTGTGATCTGTTATCAGCTCACGTGAGACACCTGGTGGTTTGTGTGTTTTGATTCTTTCTGGCTCAATCACTCTATGGGTTTGATAATGATGTCTATACAGTCTATTGGAAGCTTGGTTTGAAGTGACAGAGTATGAATAAATGTTTTATAGTTGAATTTGAGCCCAGTCAATTGTTACCCGCTCATTTTTATTAGCTTGCTGAAGAGAGCTTACTTTCGTTTTCTTTTAAATAAAGCTTGTTATCTACAATGAGAATTGCATGCAATTCTCACAGACTGGTAGGTGATTGTCAACTTAAGAAATTGTGTTTAATCTGATCAATTTGATGTTCGTGTGTTGGTTCTTAAATTTTATGTTTAGAATGCATAAATGGTGTCATGTGTTGAAAATGCATAAATGGTCATGTGGTTATCTTTTGAACTTTTAATTTTTCAAAAATAATTTGTGAACATACATTGTAAAATGTAAATAAAATAGTTAGATATGTGAAATCTGGTGTGCATTTGAGTAAATTGACCTAAATTTACTCGGATGGTGTAATGTGACAAAGTTGTTAATACCAGCAGATCATATTGATCTTCAGCTAACAAAACTGTGTATATATTTGTAAATATTGAGGGAAGCATGAATGGTATCATGTCTGGTTTGAAACAAATATTTGATGTTTTAATTTAAATTTACTCTGTGTGTTTTCATTTATAGCGTGATTATCAATCGTTTTTTTCTAAAAGATGAACGTCCCTTCATTTGGACGTCCGGAACCTTTGTTATGGACGTTGATTAATATTTAGTTACAACTGCATGACGCGAAAGAATTGACATGGAATTTTTACGTGACTTGTATGAAATTCACATTATTTACAAGACGGGCAGCTTTGAGACATAAGCAAAAGCTCAAATAAGATTAAGTCTTTGTTTCCAAATTGTTTTTAAGTGTATTAAGTTCATATCAGAATAAAGCTGGTTACCTGCACGTCAATGAACGAGTAGTAGACATTTGAGTGGTCATTTAACCTGAAATATTTTATCAAATTGTTTTCAACCGCAATTGTAAGCTACCTTCCTTTTTAAACCAAAATGTACAGTATTTTGAACCAATAACTTTCTATTTCTCGTGAACTTTTAAAAAATACGATTCGACAAAAATGAAAACTGCCTCTCCCATCCTTAATCGGTCTAACCTGAGTCATCTATTCATCATTGCATTTATTAGGAATATTTTATAAATTTAATGTGTGTAACACAGTGTGTTTGAATTAATCTTATTGTGGTGATGCTCTCGCGAAGAGTGACTGTCTCTGCTGATCGCTTAACACATTTGGTTGGTATCAGAATTTTATCTATGTTATGCAAATTTTTATGTGTGAAATAGGCCTAAAAGTAGAGTTTCTAGTTATACCAGTTGTCATTTTGGTTGCAGCGGTTTGATAAGCATGAGTTTTTTCCGACTTCGCTCTGTAGCGTTTACTTTAAAATGCTTCTTTAGATATAGAAAATTTTATACATTTTCATGTCATAATTAAATTTTGTGTTCTATGTAGAAAATTGCTGACATTTTGTTTTGCCTATTGGTTCTTTTTTTCACAACACATTTAATAATTTTGTATTTTACTGTGTGTCAATGGTTTTTTGTCTGGTCATCCTTTGTTATTCCAGCACTCTTTCGTAGCTTTTTTATGAAATAAACCATGCAATAAACGTACATTTTATAAGTTGACAAAGTTGTTATTAATTATATCCAGACATAGGCCTTATGTTTGCAAAATCAAAGAGCACGTGACCATGAAAGATTGGATGGCACTCTTTTTCAGTCCTGGCTTGCAGCATGAGGACGTAATGCAGATTCTGGCCACCATTCAGGTCTTCTCTATGCAACACAAAACATGCTTTTATTACCTGAGCTTAAGTCTTGTGGCTTATCTACTAACATTGCAAAGCATGCTTCCATATCTGGTAAAATATGTGATGCCCAAAAATGGATGTATCATGTATGCTTAATGTGACATACTCCACTGAGACATGATTCAGAACTGGTTCTGTACACAAAAACATGACGTATAATTTCCATATATATATAATTTTTTGACCTTTTATCAAATATTTTCCATGACCTAGTTGTATAGAGTAGCGGGGCATGCAGCCCCCCTTAACTTCAGGTGTGATTTGAGATACTTTTTATGCTCAATTATTTTAATGCTCATGCTGTCAGCGAGGGGTCACTTGACTCTACTTGTAACTAGTGAAACAAATGTCTACCAATTTTAATAAAGGAGTTACAGCTATTTTTGTAAAAAATTGCAAATGGCCTTCTTACCCCACCCATCAGGCAAGAAGCCCCCCTATTATAATCCGATGGAAATTTTTTTTTTTGCGAGCGCATTCAGCTTGAAAGTTATTTCTTGGGGTTCTTCTATCATTTTTAAGGCATTCTATTCACTTTTTCTGAATTTCAGAATTTTTTCAAGATTCAAGATTCAAATGTTTGTTTATTCTCGGAAGGAAAATTATACAGGAACATTAGCCATAAGGCTATTGGCCGAGAAGCCTTCATAAAAAGGAAATTGATAACACAGTAATAACAAATAAAAGTAAATTAAAAACAATGGGTCCTACTTATATACAAGCTAAGAAATTAAAACAAATTAAATTCTACATTGTGCACATTTACACATTGTCCCTTTGTGGTTTACTAATTTGGATTTAAAATTGTCCAGTGTTAACGCCAATTTAAGTTCATTTTCAAGCTCATTCCAGAGCTTTGGACCGGCGAAACGTAGCGAGTTGAGTCCGTATTTTGTCGTGCGAGCTCTAGGCAGTTTGAAGGTGGGTCCTCTTCTGGAGCTCCTTGTCTGGACAGTGAAAATGTCATTATAGTAGGCCGGGCCGAGTCCATTCAAACATTTGTACATTTCAGTTACAATGGCCTTCTCACGTAGAAGTTCTACAGTACAACTTTTGCTTCTATGTGAATACATTCATTTTTTAATACTTTTTGCCATGTTTCAATTTCAGCCCATTTATTTTTCTATTCTAATTAGCTATTCTATGAAGATTTTAGGTAAATTACACATTATTAAATGGTTCCTGAAGCAGCTTTGAGGCCCCAGTGTGGGGGGCCTCATGCCCCATGCCATGTGGGGCCTCTCGCCCCAAACCCACATATTTTAATTGGACCTCTATATTTCGAACTAAGAGGCAAAAATTATGATCCAAATCACATTTATGTGATGGTCCGAAAGTGAAGCAATGCAGATATCCATTATACTTTAAAAAATTTCCAAAGTTATTTCTGACAACCGCTTTCAAAGAATTAGTCAAAGTTACAAAAACAGTGCACATTTTTTTGTTTCTTTAATTTCTACTATGGTTTGATGCTGTTCGCCTTGAAAATTTGTGACGTCACCTAAAAAGCCTCTAGCTTCAATCCTAACAATAAGAAAACGCACCAAAAATGTTAGTTTAGATATAAACCTGGGGGGGCCTCTCACCTAACCCGGGCTTCTTGCCCCGACCTACTCTATCCATTCAATTGACCACATTTATCTTCAGTTTTTGTGCGGTGAAGTCCAGATAACAGGACAAGCGTTGGCTGACAGACTTCGTCGGTCGAAATATCTGAATCAACCACAGGTATGTCTCGTAAAACTGGCGGTCCAATGTCGTGAGTTGGTAATATTTAAGTTTTTGCCCAACATGGACATGCATTTCGGGTCATATCTCAGCTTTCGTATAGAATTTTTGCATGTATTATGGATCATATGAAAGGCAGTGATGTCTCCTTTAATGTAAATAGCAGGAAATATATCCACTTCTCTTAGCTTTTGATATATTAAATGGTAAATGATTGCATATTGGATAAATTTTTGGTGTCACGCTGGACACTGCATGTAAAAAATTCAAGTAAAACTTTAAAATACAAGCAAGTTAATACAGTTAAAATCAAATTTAAAATTTGGTATTAAGCTCTGATTAGCTGAGCATCTTGTGAAGGCAGAAAAACGGCCATAATATGTTTCTGTATTTCAGAATGACACGTTTTTCAGTATAAGGTTGTCATGTCACACGCAAAGCAAAAATGGACAATGTAATTTTTGATGCATCAAATACACTGATTTGATTTTTTAAAAATGTTTACATCAATGTTTTGCTCATGACCTGGTCTGTCAGGAAATAGTAACAAAACTTTGTAGAGGCTCTTGTTTTGGAAGCTGTAGGGGCCCAAGTGAGACCGACGAAAAATTGACACCCTCTTTTTTAGAGAGAATTAGATAGGTACTCTAATGTTCAGATGCTGTCTGATTATGGCTCAGTATGACAATTTCACTTTTCTGGATAGTTCCGAAATGCTCATGAGCCTGGCTTTCCATTGGTGTAGAGAAAATGGTTGTAACACTAATCCATCATGGTATTACAGCCCTGTTTCTGAGACTAACGAAAAATTGACACTCTCAAATTATTTAAAATTAATGTCAGACCTCTGCTGTTTAGATGCTTCATAATGAAGACTTGTGCTGGAATTCTTATGATCTTGATATTTTCTCATTGCTCGTGTGTCTGGCTACTCATTTATGTACAAAATGTTTTTGTAAGCCTAACCTATCATGTATTGGAGCAATGTCTTTGAGACTGACAACAAAATCAACATTATTACGGATAGTGAAATATAATGTTTTGACTACTCTTGTTCAGACGCTTCTGGCAGAAGGACTGATGCTAGAATAGCCATTATTTTGATATTGCTTTGTTACTATGGACATGGCTGTCCACTTCTATATATACAATTTGGTTGTAAGTTGAACCTATCTTGGTAATAAAGCCATGTCTTTGTGACTGATAATAAAAGCAGCGCATTATTTTCTGCAAAGGCTGCCAACTGCCATAAACAACGTTAAATGAGGAGAATATTTTTTAATCAACCTACTTTTGTATAAAGGATATCATTTTCTAAAATATGTGGTATCTTAACAACTTTTCCCTACAAGTCCATTTGACTTAAGTAAGAATAGTTTCGCAAAAACTGCATTTTAAGTTTGTAAATCCTTCATATTTATGTTTAAATATACTTGCATTAACTCACCTTGTTAGCTTAAAAATGCATTTTGGAATCTACTAATATATAGGAAACATATCTGTGATTATCCATTTTTTGTCCTAAATGACCAAAAATCCCAAATTTTACCAACTTGTGACACTGGACCTGGCGGGATCCATGGATTAGGTCCAGAAGTTGACTCGGTAGGGCTAATCCAGTGCTGTGAGGCTGATTAAAGTGTGTTATGGACCTCAGAAAACCTGGCCCCATCGACAATGTACAGGCCTAATGGCAGACAATGTTTTCGAAAATAGTTTTACAGCGTTCTACTTTGATATAGACACAATGAGAATCAGTTCACTGCAAAAAATGCGTTTCTTGACTAATGATAGCTGATGAAGTGTCATCTTCGCCACTTCAACATGGGAAACATAGAGGCTGTTTGATTAGTCATGATCAATAGAAGGCCATTTGACTTGTCAAAACTGATTTCAGAGTGAAAATCAGATACATAATCTTTTCGTTTGGCTGTCACCGACAAGCGGGATTAGTCTCCTTATATCAAATTAACATTTAAAGTATTGGGTATAATCATGACAAATCATCAGCATGATGACACACCATGTGCCATTTTCACAGTGCAACAATCCACTCTTTTTCTTTATCAAAGTGGAAGGCTGTAATGTGCACTGGGACGCAGAAGAGGTGGAAAAATGATGAGTTTGACTATCAGGCCCATCCTCCCATTGCAGGGCTCGTTTACACTCGCCTTGCCAATAACTTTAATACAATTCTGAAGTTTCCAAATCATTTAACAGCTTTTTTTCCGGCGTTATTTTAGTGCTTGTTTATGGTTTTCTATAAAGAAACTAACTGAAACAACAAACAGAAAACAATGAAACACTCAAGCATTCATTCAATTGCTTTGAGAGATCTGAAACTGTTAATTTTGTGTGTCACATCGGAGGAGAGTTAATCTCTATGTTACAACTTCACAAAACAGTGCATCATGTGGTCAGGGTAGGTTCAACAAGCCTACACTGAGAAGTGAGGATGATCAGGCCCTGCAGGCTGACAGCTATTGTCATAGGAAGCAGAGTCAACACCAGGGGACCTTCTAAGAAGTCCTTGGTGCAGATGCCTTCTGGTGGAAATATCAGCAGCCGCTTGTCTAGAAACTGGTTTTGCGGTCTATTACATTATATCTTTGAGTACCTTCTCCAAAAAAAAAAGGAAATTGCGGTGCGTATTGTCTGAAATCTGGGTAATGATATCCTCTGCACACAGAGTTCATACATTGTCCCATATATTCATCAAGTGAGAACAGCTGTTGCATGCTCACATGACACAACATCAGTGAGCTTGGAAGCAGTGAACTTTGCCAGAAATCACATGCAGCAACCACAACTGTGCTGGAACAACAGCCGGAAGAGGTTAGAATGACACATTAAAGTTCCCTTGTACATGTATATTAAAAAAAAGATGCGGTCAAAATCAGCACGAAACTATAATCTGAGAAGCAGTAACAAAATGTCTATTGCCTATTGCCACTGTGCATACTAAATTTTCTGTTATATATAGTAATAATACAAAGGTCTGATTTTGGGGAGTTTACGCATTAAAGAACTAAAAAAAAAGACTCATGCATGAACCCGGATTTTGCCAGTCTCCTCACAGTCAGCGCTGTTCGGCAGCCATGGAATATGTGAGTGAAATAAACTGAGCATCATTAAAAAGTACGAATTTCAAACCACAAAATGTTAAGGATAATATTGATCGTGACTGAAAAACCAAAAAATTTAGGAACTACCGTCTCTGTCATCTGTAAATAAAATAAGCAGTTACTAATCACCGAACCCAACCAACAAAAAAAGGTTATTATGCATAGGGGTAACCAGGGCACATGTGGACACGGAGCACAAAGGGACAGTGGGGTTTTCTTGGTTCCTGACAAGGTTTATGATATGGTAGAGCAATCAAATCTTGTAGATTCCCATCCTGATGTTTCCATCCTATTATCGGCAAATTAAAGCCACATGGCAAATTATAGGGTCTTTGGGAAACTATAGGGCATTTGGGCATTACGACTCCTTTTGGCATGACTTTCCCAAAGTCATCGCATCCTTCAATATATCCGAGAGGCCTTTGGTCAAAATATAGATCCTTTGGGCGCATACCTAAATCACTCATTATCAATCACTCCCGACTATAGTGGATTTTGGCAAAGATCTTATACTTTGGATACATGCCCAAGTCACTCGCAATTACTCTTTTATACTATTGTGGATTTTGACAAATATCAAACTTTGGATAATAGTGAACTGACCAAAGAGATAACACCCTAATATCTTGACCAATGAGAATCCACCCTAATATCAACAGTAGGGGGCATTGTAGATAATAGTTTGTCCAATGAGAATGCCACCTAATATCCTGCCCAATGAGAATCCGGTCAAATATCCTAGCCAATGTCAGTCAAGCCTAATATCCACAGAGCCATGATTGGCCAGTGGATATTAGGCTGCATTCTCAGATTGGACACACTGAGAATTCAATGAGATTCCAATCTAATATCCAACAGCCAACAAAATTTGAGCCTAATATCAAAAAGGCCTATAGTCAATCAGGCTCTTTCGTCAAGATCAAAAGACCAAGCCAAAATCCATGACAGCCTTTTGTTGATATTTGTGAGTTATTTTATATGCTTTGAGCATACACAGAGGGGTTCAATTCAAACCATTCTCTGGACAAACCATGAACAATGAGGCTTTCTCGATGCTTGTATGAATTTGATACATCGTAACAAACAGTTATAAATTGCTGTCCTGATAAACACACTCACTGGTGCCTCAGAAACAAGCACTCTTAGAATGCAGGACCGCCCATGCATGCATCATGGATTTAAATGGAATGATATATAAGTATGAAGATAATTGAAAATCTTTGGTACCATCGGCTATTGATTTCGACACACGACCTGACTCGTGCCAGTCCACATACCAGTGGCAGTGAAATGCTGTGGATCCCAGATTGCACAGGACAGTTGATTGCGACATCACCATACCAGGAGGCTCTAAAGTAGCATTTTACACATGCACCACCTAGTGGATAATGCGCCATAGTTTTCACGAAATTGTAAACAACTTTCTGGCGTGATTGAAGCACTTGTCATGCAAGTTTGGTAACTGTCGACTTCAAAAAAAGACACAATTGACAGAATCTACGATGTATAAATGAGTGATGTTGATAAAATGAACCTTTGGAATGGCCTGGTTTGGCCTGTAGGCCTCTGACTCACATCGGTTCAGGACAGAAGCATTACCGCCCTATGCATAGTATGGGCGGTAATTAGGGGCCAATGGGACGCACTTTATTTTATAAGGCAGAATGTAAGTGTCCAAGTCAACTGAGTGACCTGGGACAGCACACAATAGGTATTCAGGCCACAGTGAATAGAAGCATAGTGGATTACCAAGCTCTGTGAAAAAAATTATCTCAATGCACTGTGTGTTACTTACATGGTTGACCACACCCAGGACACTGAGGAAAGTTTATGTTAAATGTTTAAAACCGTTTAAAGTTATTAACTATTGGCACTACCAGGTGTTAGTGCACATTTTGTTGTCTGTCTGCCAAAGGGTATGTGCAGTCTAATTTATGTTTAGCATTTTATGTCCAAGCAACACAGTGTGTTATTATTCACTGATTTATTGTCATAATTTGTTTTGTCATTTTGCTTTTCTTTCCAGTTTCCACCAATTACCTAAAAGGCTAGTATAATAACATTCAACTGGCACTGATAACTCACAAGTGTAAGCAGTAAATCTTGTTATTAAATGTTATTGTTATTTATCCTTGATAAATAAGAATTCCTTTACACATTAAAGAAACATTTTCTTTCAAGTTCACTCTGCCTTTTGAAAGTTGATTTGCATACTTGTTGGTGCAAATTTGCACAGTCACTTCCTTATAAAAGTATGCCTTGTCAAGACTGGCTCTAATATTATGTCAATGGCAAAAATTTAGTCTTTTCTTCAAAAGTTCTAACAAATTCGCCCTAACTAACTGGGATATCCTCAGTTCTTATCAGCAAACTAATAACAATGACTCATAGATCTACAAAAGAAAATGAGCACTGTTTTCTATGTGGTGAAATTACAGGCAAATGACATAATTTGTTAGCATCTTGGAAATGGCTGCTGTGGGTCAAATATGAGTAGATCCTTGTCTGTATGTATCTTTAAAGATGTTTCTAAAGTCCGTGCAAAGATTCATGTTTCTATGTATGACTGTACCATTACTTTCCGATTCATGACACATGTCCTGCTACAGAAGAACCAAGTTATCAGTCGTAAACTCAGGGAAATAGACAGCAATGTGAATAATAACATAATAATTCATGAAAAAATTTTTATCTGCAAATTTGGATTGGATGGCCTGTAATCAGTCCCATTTGAGACATTCCCACAGGAGGAGTTACCTCTGAACACGTTGGACATTCATGATGTATTGTCAGTGAGAACAATTGGGCAGGACTCACAGACCAGCCCCTTCTGTTATCTTATTACTATGCTGGCTAACTAACCTGGATCTGATTGGTCCAGGACTTGGCCATTCGCACAAGGTGGGATTTTATAGACTTCACATTGATGAAAGACTATGGTTCAACCACCATGTTCGACACACGTGTACTACACTCTTCCTCCCACCAGGGCCTAATGGAGTGCTCTACACGAAGGCGAGTTCCTTCCAAGTTTTCAAAAAATTAAAAACTTTCTTGAGTGGCTATATCGCAATATCATTAAGTTATCTGAAACGGGCGCATTTAGAATGCTTTTAGGCTACTTATAACAGACGAGGGTGGAACATGCCATTGAAGTGTTC
The DNA here is from genome assembly GCA_026936325.1 of Platynereis dumerilii. NCBI lineage: Eukaryota > Metazoa > Annelida > Polychaeta > Phyllodocida > Nereididae > Platynereis > Platynereis dumerilii. The sequence continues at coordinate 77,616,005 of JAPTHN010000002.1, read as the reverse complement.
TATCTCATTCTATATCCATCTATCCATTTTGTGCCACTATCATATTAAGGGTAAAGGTTAAATAAGAAGAACAAAAGGGAGAAGAAAAAGTTTCCAGAAAATAAAATTGGTGAATGTGTGTACGAAGTCAAAGATTTAATGAGAATTCACTAATGAAATTTTTGATAAAGGGGAAAGTTAGATCCTCTGTTATGGGTTGTATCAATGCTTAACACTGGTTATCCTTATCTGGTTAACTATAACTGTACCTTTAACTGGACTGCTTTCTTTACAATGCAGTCCTTTTAAAACATTTGGCTATGCAAATGAGCACCAACAAATATGGAAATCAGCCTTCCAAAGACAAGAGTAAACCTGAAAGAAAAGCTTTCTTTTATTGAATGTGTAGAGGAATGCTTTTCTATTATTGATAAATAACGGGTTGTTTTTCAATTGGGGTACATAGTTTTGTCTCAAGGGGGTAAAACATAAAGGGTTTTTTTCTGGCCAAATTGACTTTTTTTTTATTGCTATATACCGTGCCGTGGATTTTTGAAAATTTTAGGGTTACACGTATTCTGAATCTTTTTTTTATTTGACTTTTGCGTTGTTGTAGATAATTTGACCAAGGTCAACACTGTGCTCATCCCTCTATTACTGGATGTATAGAACACCCAGTTGTATGGGCTTATGCTGAGTGGATAGATATATATCTGACAATGAAAAATCATCTTACTTGCTTAATTTTGGCCAAGAACTTTGTGCGTGTCAAGGAAAATAGACATTTTCGGAGAGGCCAGCATATTTTCGGAGAGAACAGTTTATTTGACGAAAGCTGTTTTTGGTGTTTTCCGCTACGAGCATTGTGCAGTTCGTACAACTGAAGTGAAAAACTTACCAAAACTTTGTCTAATCTATTGAACTCTTAATTTAATGTTATTGCTGTTTTGCTGACCCTATTTCTGAGATAACAATATTTGACGGAATTGACCTTCATGTGTTCAATGCAGGATTCTGAAGACACTAATCATAGTTGTTGCATGTAATTCTAATGTTGAATTCTTGGGACCATGTAGAAAGCATATTCACATTGGTTAAAACTTACTGTCAGGTCAGGACTGAAAAATCTGAAGCGATATTTGCCTAATTTGCAAATGAGACAGTCAATTTTGGTCAAAATGACACAAATAAATTTTTTTCGGGCAGTTATCAACCGATTTGAATAATTTTTTCGCTACTGTAGGTCGGTCTCAGTATTTTTAATCATTCTGTGTAACATTTTTTCCACATATATGCATGGTATTTCTGGTATTTTGGATATCGTGTGACTTTCCAGAGCGTACCCGGATTGAAAAACATCCCTAACATAAACATTGAATAACAAGATTTTAATGTTTATACTTGTGAGTCATCAGTGACAGTTGCATGTTATCAAAGTACTGTCTTCTAGGCAATTGGGGGATAGAAAAGTAAAACAACAAAACAATTTATGGCAATAGTTCAGTGAATAATTATAATTACACAATGTGTTGCTCGATTGGTAGATTGATTGATTGATTGATTATTTTCAAAAAGCAGAAAACATACAATCACATATAAAATTTTCAGCATTATTGGCAAATTGCAATTTGGTGGAGATGCACCCGAGTATAGAATACCATGACCTAAGAGGTGGGTGCATCCCCTTAATAACTCGAAGAAGAAAAAAAAATTTTTATGGCAATTCGTGCTCAGTAATAAAAAAGAGCTGCAATTGTCTCTTGCTTGAACCTTGGCCTCTCTTGATGCATAGGTCCAAGTCAAGAGTAGTCACAGCAATTAAATACAACATTCAATATCAATTATATATATATCATAACTTCAGTAATTTTTGAGAATTGCTTGATCTATGAATAAGTTTATATTTAAACATACATATTTAATACTGTATTATTGTCATTTAAATATGAAGTTACATAACAGACAATAAGAGTAAAACTTCTTTTTTTTTTTTAACCATAATGATAATCAAAAATTAGTATTGATTGTAGTCACTGCTTGCTTGGGCCTTGGCCTCTCTTGATGCCTAGGTCCTAGTCAAGAGTAGTCACAACCAACACATTACTCACAATTAAACTAAGCGCAAATAATTTTACAATTGATCCACCTTGTATTTAATGAAAGCCTTATTGAACAATTTCATCTTGTTTTTACATTTGATATTGTCAGGTAGACTTAGCCAGTTCTTTGGTGACTGTCCAAGATAACTCCTATTGTATGAACTACTGGTATGATGAATTGCTAGTAAGGTATTTCTGTTACGTAATTGATAATGATGAGAGGGTATTTCAAAGAGATTTTCAATACGTTTTGGCAGTATATTATTGACATATCTATATGAAATATTACTAAGTTGAGTTGGCAGAGATCACTCACTGGTAATACTGAAGCCCTTTTGTAAAATTGTCGTACCAAAGTTCTTTGATTGATATTAAATATAGCTCGTATTGCTTTGTTTTGTTGAACTTTATTTTTTCTAAGGTTATCAGCACTAATCATGGTACCCAAAGCACTTATAGCATAGCTTAGATGACTTTGCATGGATATTCGCAAAGTATAAAAGTTTCTTAGAATCTTGAACATAAAATCTAAAACAAAAACCAATGATTATGGAAGGCAATGTAACAAATTTGCAAATCATGTCAACACACTGTGAGCAACTTTAATTTCTCAATTCACTCTGCCACAGAGAGTGGAATCAGAAAAGGAGAGGGCTTGGGGATGGCTTCTTCAAATTTGATGTCAAATTGTACCTCTTCAAAAAATGTTATAGTACTACTTATTATCAATCCAATAGCTATTTATCCTTCAATTTTTCTTCATTTCCAGGGAGCATGATGTCATGCTGAGGCTGGTTGTGGATCATCCTTGTGTTGGCAATTCACATTTAAAGATCACTAACATAAACTGCAGTAGTTAGATCTATGTATAATATATATGCTTAATCTGTCTACATGTGGACCGCTGTTACATTGCCACTTCTTTTTCCAGCCTGCAGATCAGAACATATGCTGTCATGTGTTGCCACCTAGTGACTAGTCTGCTATTCCGCGAACTCCTGCGAGCGGTCCAACATCATTCAGTCTGGAAGAAACTGGGTCTGCTTCTGAGTGTGCTGATGGCCTTGTCTACTTCCTTAGAGAATGTGATTGCCGAGTCTGGCTCTGGTATACGTCAATTTTGAATAGAAATTTTGTGAATGTGCAATGAAATTTGAACTATTTCTTTGGACAGCAATGTTGTAGCATAAAAAATCAACTTTTGTGCCAGGTGGCAGCTGCATGCAGTTCTCATTTTCACCAAACTGATGCTTAACATATTTGTTTGTGACTGGAAGCTGCCTGTATGTGTTCTTTTATTGATCTACAAACAGCTGAAGCATGACATCATATTCACAGTCAACAAAGTAAATTTGAAGGATGCATAGTTATTGGATGGATAATGATGTTTTGAATAGAAAGAGAAGGAAAAAACAGACACTGATTTTATGTTTTATTTGCAGGAGCTTTACAGAAGGCAAAAAAAGGCAAAATTTACTGATATTTCGGAAAATGCTATTGATAACCCTGCTAAATATGAGTTGGCTCTGTATCTGAATATGTTTGACAAGATTTTTGTAATTGTGTAGTAAATGTTATGCTGTTACGTGTAAGCGAATAATTTCTTACATACCTACCCTGTTACTGGGGATAGGAAATTTTAAATATGGATATGATTCCATTGATAGTATAAGCCAGTATCTCATAATTGATAAACATATGTAAATGAGATTAGATTTTAGATTATTTATTTTTCCAAACACATAGTAAATACATGTATACAACAACAATCGGTGAAAAATAAGTACTGTGTTGGAGGTGGATACATGCAAGTGTAGACAACTGTAACAGGCATAGCCTGGCATGTACACACATTTAAAGGAAAAAACAATAAAAAAAAACAAAAAAAAAACAAATTTGATTAATTAATAATAAGATACATCATTATTTAAGCGTCAGTTCAAAATAAATAAATGATTAGATAGAAATGTTATACTTATAAGGTGGCTCGATACTCGTGAACTTTCCAAAATAGGATTTCTCAAAAATAGTTTAGAATGATCCAAAATATAGTTAATAGCAAAGATATGCAAAAAAAAGTGGTCGCTACCAGCCTTTTAAAAAAAATATTTGAGATTACCCATTAGAAAGTCAGTTCACCCAAACCTGAAAAACTGAATTTTTTTCTTAAATTTTTTACTGTGAAGTTTTCCCTCCTATTCGGTGGTCATGCATCCCATATTATGCAATGAAGCATGAAATTAAAGAAAACACTTGAAGGGAAAAGCTGATTGCAATTTCAAAGAGATATATTAAGTTTAAAGGACTTTCCAAGTAGTACACGGCCTTATGGTACAAAAAAGGGGGTAGTGGTATTTTTTGAAATGTACAACAATGCTATACTTTTTGGAATCCTTGGGTGTTGTGCTATCTTTTTTTGGTGGATGCCAATTTTTTCCATGGTTACCAAAGGTGAAATCTGTTGCCATAGCAACCAAGGTCAATTTTTACAAAAAATTGACAAATCTTCATATTTCAAGATAATTATTGTCAACGGCCAATATCAGAATATCAGGGTTAATACTTCCTTGAAAGGGACTTTTTATGGTCAGGTGACCTATGAGGTCAAGGGTCGTTGTCACGGTAACAAATGCGAGCCAAGGTCAAAATTCAAGGTTTTCTAATCTCAGCTGAATTTTACGGACCTGGCATTGCCCAGGTTATCATCAAATTTAACAATCATTGGAGTCATTAGTGGAACCAGTATGTGTACTGTTTCTATACATATGCACATTACACTGGTAGGCATGGAAACCAGGTTGGAAGCAAAACTTCAAAGTCATGTCTGCTCAATAACGTCTGAATTGGCTAATTGGGCAACTTTGACAACACCAATGCACTAATTTATCAAACCTAGGGTGAGATATTTTTAAAGATGTGCATTTATTTATGTCTCTGAAATCTTTTTTTGGCCTAAAGTTGGAATTGTCACCTCCTGCTTCTTGTCTGAGGTTGCCATGGCAACCATTTTTATATGTTTTGTTATTTTGGTAAAAATCTCCAAATTTCACCTCAAATATATATTTAAGAAATTGTCTTTTTCACATTAAAATATTTTTGGATAAAAAGGGGTATATGTGATCACATGACCACAACAGTTAGAGATCCAGGTCATTTTGAAAGTGAGGCTCAAAGATAAGAAATGCGTTGTTACATTGGCGGCGAAGTAATAAAATAACAAGTTTTTGCCCGTAGGTCACCATCATTATTTTGGTAGCAATGGCTGTTAATTCTATTTCTTAGATATATCAGTTTCCATATTTTTTAATTATTGAAATATTTGTTGCCATGGTAACCAGACTGAATGCATATGAGAGACAAATAAGAGGAAGTAAAAGGCCAAGAATCATTGTTCTGCCCTAGCGAAATATTCTGCCACTATTTCTGTGTTCTTAGGGTCTAACATCTTTTTTAAGCTGAACAGTGAATTAAATTATTTCCTTTCTTACTGGGACAATTATTTTCCGAAATTACCATGAGTCAACCATTCTATGGATGTCACAAATGTGTGTAAAATAGTAGGGCACTGCCCAGTGTCCATCCTTCTTTCTTGAGAAACAGCTATGTGTGCGGCACAGTGTAGCCTTCTTCCCACTAACAGTGGGCATGGTTCTTTTACATTGAAATTTACCAATCGAATTTCTCCAATATGATGTAGCCTAAGTCAAGGTATAAAATTATTTGTTTTAGAATGCAGCTCATAAAGCCCAATGCTGAAGTTTTCTGCCTTAAACAGTAAAAAAGAAAAGTGGTTTATGAGCCTTGTTTCCAGACCTAACATTTGGGAGGCTGTTCGGTTGGGTTAAAGAAATGTTCTCGTTTCATTCTTCGAAAAAAAAAATCTTTTTTACATTTACCATACATTATCATGGTATCAAGGCAGAGAAGATCAAATCTGACATGTAGATCATGTTGTCCGACTGTTGTAATAAAAAGGAGGGTCATCAACTAAAAGCGTATTATTATATCTGTTTTGAAAAGATAAGTATTGCAATTCTAATTTTCATCAATTTCCAACTGTTTCTTTAGGATTAAGCAAGTCTGTTATCATAAAGACAACATAGTATTTAAACAAGATCACTAGTTGAAAGTTACTGAATAAGAAGTCAATCAAAACAGCGTTCAATGTGAGAATCACCCCTCACCTGTACTACAGCAATGTAATCTGACTCAAAATGAAGCATACCAGTAATGTTTTGATCTGGCAGCAATGCACAGACTGTCTTACCAAGGGTTCTTTCAATCAATTGACAGACAAACTCAAAGTTGCCCAAAACTCAGCTGTTGGACTGATTGAAGGAATAAAAAAGAGGTCAAATTTGTGGACAAAAGAAAGTAGTATCCCTATTCAAACTCATGACTGTTATTGTGAAAGATGTGAATGGTCTAGCACATCAGTACCTCAAAATGATGAATGAAATCATGAATACCAAACCAAAAAAGATCAAAAGGCATGAATGAAAGTAGGGTAAAGAACAGAGCATTTTTAAAACCTGCATCATTGCTTTGTCATAGCCTTCCAGAAAGTGTAAGGATATTAAAAATACTTGATATAAGAAACAGTCAAGACATACCTGTCAATTCAATACATTACTATCATGCATGCTTAACGTGAACTTATCTCATTGCCAAAGCTATTTGTACTTTACTGTTTTTACAAAAGGAATAGCAAAATATTGATGATAGGACTATACAATGCATACATTTATATTATGAAGGAGACAATTTTCCCCCAATATATTGACACATTTCCTGTCACAATAAATAAAGCCTATGTTCACTGAAACTTTCAGCTAGTAACCGGCATTATTGGATATTATGAGTCTTGTGTATGCTACTGGAGCACTATAGCAGCTGTGGTTATGATTTTTGGAGCTTATTGAAGATTGTTAGATTTAGTTTTAACATCACATTTCTTCATTGACATGGCATTCAGAGTGCCTTAATTCAACAAACTGGGAGTCCTTAAAAAGTTGAACAGGGACAAAATGGCACCCCCAATTTTTTTTTATCAGCAAACTCAAAATCACCATTAAACAGATTTTCATGTTTTCCAAGTGCTCAACTTCACCAAGAAATTACACATATTCACCAGTTATGGAAATTGTTTTATATTTTTAATTTTCCTGAAAAGGAATTTTATCCCAAAAAAAAACTTGTGTAATTTGAACTGATTTTTGTAAGTTGTATTTTAAAATGTACCAGATCAGTCTATCAATCCATTTCTTAATAGACCAACTGAGCCTCTCAAATGCATACCATGGCATTGGCAACCAATTACCCAGTACATTGTTGGGAATAAAAAATACAACACTGATAATACATAATTATACATACAATGAAAGTGAGAAGAACAGTCTCATTCTTCTCAAATATTCTAGAACAGATGACCCTCTTCAGGTGATATCCCTATCAATGTAATGTTATTCTCTGTGACTCACATGCAGTACATGAGGCTCAGTTCATATCCTATACTCTCAATGCTATCAGAACAAACAATCTACTGAATCAAAAGTTACTCAATGACAAATTGACATCTCATTTCAATGCAATGAATAGGGCCTGTTGTGAGGTCATTGATGGCCACAAACAGCTGAATATAAGTAATGTACTCATAATTCTTCGAATGAAACAATCATAACCTGCCCTTTTTTCTTAATTAGCATCATTGTCTTAATATTTTCTTTTGTATATCAGTGACTAAGAGCCTGGTTTTTAAACTGAACAATATCTCTGATTTATGAAGTAACATTCATGGCAACAGGATATCATGGCATGGATAATTTTCCGTGGACAATAAATTCTTTAATTTAAAGTACAGACCCTTGTCAGCTTCTTTTTTCGTAAAAATTTGAGATTTGCTTATTTTTATCTAAAATATGAGGCTCTTCTAAACTGTTGTCATGGTTACCATGCTGAGGAATTGGAAGAATTTCAACATTTAAAAAAAGAAAAATAGAACTGAATATCATAAATAAGTGACAGAAAAGTTTGAGTATTATCTTATCTTAGGCAACCCGATACGTCACATTTGTCAATTAAACTATACCTGGTTGTTATGGCTATAACCTGGTTACCATGGCTACCAATGAATTGTACATCTATTGAAAGAGTAGACATACTGTTGTAGCATATTTATACACAAATTGTTGATGAAATTGATTAGAATCTGCCAGTATGATGTTTGTAAATTTTAGTTTATGCAAAATAAATCCTTGTATTTGTCTCAAGTGCATTCAGTCCGGTTACCAAGGCAACCAATATTTTTTGAAAATCATAAATTCTGGAACTGATTATCTAGAAAATAAAATTAACAACCATTGTAACCAAAATAGTGATGGTGACCTACTGACAATAACTTGTCATGTTTTTACTTTGACGTCAATGTAATAACACATTTCTTACCTTTGAGCCTCATTTTCAAGATCACCTGGATCTCTAATTGATGAGGTCATGTGATCACATATACCCCTTTTTATCCAAAAATATTTTTTTCGTACAATACAGACAGTTTCTTATACACATTTAAGGTAAAATTTGGAGATTTTTACCAAAATAACACAACATATAAAAACGGTTGCCATGGCAACCACAGACAAGAAGCAGGAGGAGACAATTCCAACTTTAGGCCAAAAAAATATTTCAGTAACTTAAATAAATGCAAAACTCTAAAAATATCTCAACCCCAGGTGTGATAAAATAGTACATCGGTGATATCAAAGTTGCCCAATTAGTCAATTTAGACGTTACACAGTCGACATGACTTTGAAGTTTTGCTTCTAACTTGGTTTCCATGGCCACCAATGTAATGTGCATATGTATAGAAACAGTACAAATACTGGTTTCACTAATGACTCCAATGATTGTTGAAATTGATGGTAACTTGGGCAATGCGAGGTCCGTAAAGTTCAGCTGAGATTAAAAAACCTTGAATTTTGACCTTTGGTCGCATTTGTTACCATGACAACGACCCTGGATGTCAAAGGTCACCTGACCAAAAAAATCCGATTTTATGCGTTTATTAATCCTGATACTTAGATTTTGGTTCTGGGCCATGGTTTTAATAAAATATGAAAATTCTTACATTTTTAGAAAAACTGACCTTGGTTGCTATGGTAACAAATTCCTGTTTTGGTTGCCATGGGAAAAATTGGCATCCAGCAAAAAATGTTACTACAACTCCCCAGGTTTCCAAAAAGTACAAGATTGTTAGGCTTTTTAAAAAATACCGCTAAATGACATACAGTTGTGCTTGAAAGTTTCTGAACCCCTGGCACTTCAAACCTTATTTGTGCACATCTCCCTAACAAATGAAGGATTAGCTCTCAAATTGGGTTAATAATACAACTGAACACCATCTTTTCTATGTAAGCATATATTCATAGCAAATAATGATATTTAAATATTATTTTATGATGAAAGTCTCCAAAACTGCATGTTCAAAAGTTTCTGAACCCTTCTGAAATGTGTACAATTAACAATTTTTATGGTCCCATTTTTCCAAAGTAAATTCTTCCAAACACTTCTTATGGCAATGGACTACCAATTGGCAGATTTTCTGTGGGATTTTTGACCATTCTTCGGAGAGCATTTTCTTAACCCTCGTAAGCTGGTGGGTCGTCGGACGTGGATTGCTTGGTCAAATCTGACCCAGGCATATGTAGTTGTCTGTGATCGGGAACTGGTCCAGGCAATGCCAGAGCCATGAATTTGACCGATTTTAACCTATTTTTAATGGAATTGCTTGTATACTTAGGGTAATGTTCTGCTGGAAGACCCATTTGCGGCCAAGTTCCATGCTAGTAAGTGAAAGCTTTACGTTTTCTAAGTGCATATCTTGATATTTGTCAGAATTTGTTATGCTATTAACAACACTTCTTTCTCCTGTCCCATTTACAGCAAAACAACCCCGTACAGTGATGGAGTCAACAATATCTTTCATAGTTGGGAGGATGTTATGTTCCTTGAATGTAACACCTTCAGGACACCCGATTTGGAAATATTGACTGAGACCAAAAGGTTTGATTTTTAATCAGTCTGTCCACAAGACATCGTTCCAATAATCATACAATCCATCGAGATGGTTTTTAGTGAAGAACAGTAGGTTTCTTTCTGCTTTTGGCCATAATCAAAACAGATATGTCGGACATCTGGAAGGTCCTGCTTTCAAGGAACATAATACCTACCCAACTATGAAAGATAATGGTGGCCGAATAATGGTATGGACTTGTTTTGCTATAAATGGGACAGGAAAACAAACTATTATTGATATCATATGGAATTTTGTGAAATATCAAGATATGTGCTCTGAAAATGTAAAGCTTGTACTTGTAAGCCTGAAACTTGGTCACGAATGGGTCTTCTAGCAGAATAATTACCCAAAGTGAACCAGCAAATCTACTAAAAATTGATGAAAATCCCTCAAATTTAGGGTTCTGGAATAGCCTGGACAGTTTCCCAATCAAAACCGATAAGATATGCCTGGGTCAGATATGACAAAGTAGTTCTCGTCAGACGACCCACCAGTTTACGAAGGTTAAGAAAATTCTCTCTTGAAAAATGGTCGAAAATCCCGCAGAAAATCTGCCAATCGGTAGTCCATAGCCATAAGAAGTATTTGGAAGCATTTATTTTGGAAAAAAGGGGCCATATAAATTGTTGATTGTATACGTTTCAGACGGATTCAGAAACTTTTGAACATGCAGTTTTGGAGACTTTTATCATAAAATAATATTTAAATGTCATTATTTGCTATGAATATACGTTTACATAAAAAAGATGGTGTTCAGTTGTATTATTAACCCAATTTAAAAGTTGTTCCTGCATTTGTTTGAGAGATGTGGACAAATGAGGTAAGAAGTGCCGGGGGTTCAGAAACTTTCAAGCACAACTGTAAGGCCGTGTACTAAAGGGTCTCGGAATAAAAGTTTTGATTTTGACAATTTTAACTTTTTTTATAAACCATAGTGCTAAAAAAAATTGACTAGATAGGATTTTTTAATTCTTTGTCATTTACTTCCAAAAATAGTGGGGAACAATATGATAATACAGACAACCCTTCCTACCACACTTGTTATTGATATACAATTTATTTTTTATTACCAAGTCATTTTTGAGAAATTAGACCTGCTTGAGTAAAATCGCCTGTAAAAATGTTCCATTCTGAATATCAAACTGAAACTCCGGCTTCTTGTAGTACTCGTCATAGCGCATCTAGTGCTCCAAACGGGAAGTCTCTAACCCCAATAGAAGTGGCGCAATTTGCAAACGAAGCGGCTGACGCATGAAATTCTCGAAATTAAAAAAAAGTCTTGAAGCAGTGACAGCAGAGTGGTGACGTTACGATAGATAGGGCCTGCCTGGCTGCGCGTGAATGTGCGCTAACTACCACTTCCCATGAGTAGCGAGCCACCTTATAATACCCGGCCAGATGTCAAATATTAATAGTCTTTCAATGTCTTCTTTGTTACAGCTTTTAGTGTATGGCCTTGTGTAGGATATTTATCCGTTTCCTAACTTTAGGGTACATTTTTGGAACCAATGTTTTTTTTATTCTATGATGTCCGTAGAACAAAACCTAAGTTGGTTCCATTTTTTTCAATGGCTCCTAAGGCGGCCATCTTGAAATCCAAGATGGCCGCCACTGAAACGCTATTTTTGGCAATAGCTAAACAATGGATTGACATAGAGATACAAATGAGGGGTCAAAATTGTGTAGTTTGAGCTGGAGAATTTAATGGTACCATGTTTTTTAATCCTAAGTGAAAAGAAAAATAAATTAATTTATATTGTTGGTATTTTCTTGCATGTATGAGGAACATTTCAAAAGTTCTGACCACTCGTTCTGATGGACATTTCTATTCGAAGTAGCTAAATGAAATTTTCACAGAATTAATTTCAGGTATTTTACTGTGTACTCTGAACAAATCTAACTTGCTGACTGTGTTTAAATAACTTTTCTGTTGCCATGGAAATATAAGGTCAGGTAACCCAGGAAACCCCAATTTTCAGGCAAAACGAGCTTTCTCGATGTGTAAATAATTGTATAATTTACTTTATATGTGCAATTGATTATGACAAAAAAGTTTTTTTGACAGTCTGACACTATTTAAAAGTGTTCTCCATTACAGTTGGGGCCACTGTGAATTAGTTTAGCCCCTTAGCTGAAGCAATTACCCGCTCTTCAAAACTGAGCTGTTCCCAAATTGTAGAAAAATCAGTGTACATAACCCACATCATGATGAGTATCATTTCTTTCATTTCTGAACTGGAATATATGTAGTGTAGTGTTAGCAAAAGCCATGGAAGGCCAAAGCTGTCAACAAAGGCAAATGGAGTTGGGTTAGACCAAAGCTGTTAATTAAGGCAGATGAAGTGGGGTTTGGATCCCAAAGTTCCTGAGAGTACTTGCTGGCTGTGAATTGTTTCAGCCAGAGCATGGGGGAAACTCTAGCGCTGTGAGCCAGGGTGGGGCAACTGACAAAGTGGCATTGGCACTGAAAAAGTGGCACTGGCACTTGTGTCAGCTGATCAGTTTGATATATGGCAAAAAGTTTGGAATGTAATGGAGACTAGAAGCCTATTAGTATTACTAACGCTTTTTCTAGTATCAAAAGAAAATATTTGAGCTTTCATTATGTAATATGATTTTGTTCAATAGGCTACTGATAACACATAACTATAAATGAAAAATTAATATCTATGATGTAGGTGTTCAATGGTCCAGGTAGGCTCATAGGAATGATCAGACATGTCATCCTTCCTGTTGTACACACCCGTACCGTAATAGCAATATGAAAATATATCCTGGAGGTGATGAGATCATGAGAATGGCTCCACAGAGATCAAACTTTCTTCTGACACCCAACTGATCAACCCCACACATTCAATCATCCTGTCATCACCAGGGCTTCACCATTATTAAATGACCAATAAAGTGGTGCCAGAAAACATTGAGTAAATTATCCTGATCATAGAGCAGTGTGGACTCCATATATATATTGAAGTTTTAATGATCTCCAGTAAGCTGAGCTAGGGCAACCTATGTTGAGAAGGAAACCGTCTCTCAAACACCTCTAGGTAGTTGCCGGTTCATACAGGAGACAATGGAGCATGACAGTAGCGTGACTAATTCTAACCAATTTTGTGAAATACAGCAAAGTCATCAGCAGCTAATAACAGTTCCCTAACAGTTCTCTGGAGCCTTTGGTTCTTTTCCTCATTTGTAATAAATGGAGGAGTAGAACTTTGGAATTAGAATTAAATGAACAATCAAGAAAAGAGGGTAGTACTTGTAACCACTGCAGGCTGGCCCAATGCACCTGCATAGCTTTAAGAAAGCTATTCCCCAAAATATAGGTCTGCCAAAATTTATAGAGAAAATTCAGTGAGATAACATTATTTAACTGGTTTTCAGTAGTAATCATGAGAATGATTTTTAAATGTTGAATGTTCATACATGAGTGTCTGCAAGGCACTCTTTGGTTTTTCTAAACAAATTGTAAAAGGGTTTGCAGGTTTCAGTTCTTTCTCCTGCTTCTTCAGTCCCATCGAGGACTACAAACCAAATTTATTAAAAAGTATATGAAGCATTGTTGCTCTAAAACCATCTGGCATAGTACAAAGCATAACCAAGCAAAAAAATTATTCTTAACCAACTAATTTGAATAAAGTCTATACCCCAGCATGACGGTAATGACTCGGTACTAGAGTAATGAAGGTTGATGTCATTAAAGCTGAATATTACCATTATTATTAGACAATATTCTGAAAGCCAAACATTATTGACATAGTCAACCAAACTGTGTATATACAGCATCATTAAGAAACAACCCTTGAAAGCAACAAAGTTGGACCAAATGAAAATCTCAGACAAGAAGCAAAACAGTGCAGTCGAACAAAAGACAAAAGGAGATTTGGACAAAACTCCACTACAGCTTCTGTTATTGTGTTATCAACATTCATAGACTTAGAATCAATTAATTATCCATAACAACCTGATAACACAGTGATTTTACAAGTCTGACAAAACACAGTCATTCAAGTCCGAATAGTTTCGCATCCATGAATCTGTAGCATGATGTTTAGTGCCTACTTGATAGAAAAATTACTAATGATATTTACTTTTTCGCTTTTTGCTTCATTAATGAGTGAAATAAATGGTACCTTTGCATTTTTCAGCTCAAACTACACAATTTAGACCCCTCATTTGCATCTCTATGTCAAACAGTTCTTGAGTTATGGCCAAAATAGTGTTTCAGTGGCGGCCATTTTGGATTTCAAGATGGCCGCCTTAGGAGCCATAGAAAAAAATGGAACCAACTCAGGTTTTGTTCTTTGGATATCATAGATTAAAAAAAACATTGGTTCCAAAAATGTACCCTAAATTTAGGAAACATTACAAAGGGCCCTATACTATTTTATAAAAGACCCGACAGGGGTCATTCTCAAATTTGGGGACAATTTGCGTCACTCTAGCTCCCTGACATTAATATGAATGCGATAAATATCTGAAGTGTCACTCTGCATCTGTTATTCATATTTCTACTTAGAACCACTGCATTTGGAGCAAAAAGTCATTCATTAGACTTTTTTTAATGCATTATGTCCAGAAATCCGTGCAAAATCAATGGTTTTTCCCTGTCACTGGACCTGACATGACAAAATCAAGTGTTCATTTTCCTCCTAATATACCATTATTTTCAAAGTTTCTTTGCACGATTCATGGGAATATAGACTTGAATTTATATTTAGTTCATATTCAATTTTTTTTAAAAATAATTTCATTTGTGTCACTAATTTATGTCAATTTTTTTGTCCCCTCCGTTACTTGCCATAGCTCTGTTCGTTATTGTTTTTTATGAGCTATTTTCACTGAATATCATCAGATGCATGTGCGCCATAGTACCACTGCCTTGCAGACTTCATAAAACATGTATTCAATAAATTATGACATAATGTTCATAAAAAATGTTTTTGGTCCCACTAAAATGTCCCCTCCGTTTCCTTCATTTCCAATGATAATTTTACAGAGCGATTTCATGTATATGTTGCTGAGGGTGGCAGGTTTTAATATTCTGCAATTATTTTGTCTAATCTCCAAAATAAAAAGCAGTAATGAGCGAAAAACAAAAAATTGTTCCCCTCCGTTACCGTCCACTCCGTTACCAGATCATGAGCAAGAAATCGACATTTGGACCAAAGAATCTACTGATACGCGATGAAGTACTTCTGAAAATAATAGTTACATCAATCTTTTATCATTTTTCCTTTTGTTGCTGTTCCTACAGTTGGTTTTTTACATCAAAATTCCCCTCTGTTACCACATTGTCCCCTCCGTTACAGGACAATTTTCCTATACCCGTTGTCCCGAAATTTGAGAATGGCCCACAGTAGCTTTATTTTTTAGCCCTTCAGGCAAATTTATCCAGAGCCCAGGTGCCTGTCCAAGACAACTTTGGTTGTATTGGAGGGTAGTATGGCTTGGTGCCCTCAAACTATTCCTATTTCTAGTGAAATAGTCATGATTACTCAGGTTAAATAAATTAGTAATTCGTATTGGTAGTTTGTCCTGAGAATATCTAAATGAGATTTTTAACAAAGATAGTTTTACATGATTATGCCACCATGATGGCATGGTGGTGAAGCTGGGATGTTGGAAGCAGGGATGCTTGCATTACTGGAGGATGGAGAAGCTCACACATCCCAGCTCATAGCAGGTGGCACCTCCAAATCACATCTCCCTGTACCTGCTGCGAAGGCCACGGAGAGCATACAGATTGACTGTGTAACGACATCCGTCTCGGTTCTT
The DNA here is from genome assembly GCA_026936325.1 of Platynereis dumerilii. Lineage (NCBI taxonomy): Eukaryota > Metazoa > Annelida > Polychaeta > Phyllodocida > Nereididae > Platynereis > Platynereis dumerilii. The sequence goes on along the minus strand of JAPTHN010000002.1, from coordinate 77,600,078 downwards.
CAGTTGCAGCTACATGTTTGTGGGTGGGAGGGATGGCTTCATGACAGCCCCGGAAAGCGAGAGAGTCAGTTGTAGACATATGGGTAGATAGACAGATTAATCTATGATTTAGTTAGAGAGAGAGAAAAAAAGGTTTAGATTTCACTAAATAGTGTTCGCAAGCATTTAGATTGGTCCTATAATTCCCTCGTTTCACATAATATGTCGTGAGTAGACATTTGGTTTTGTTATAAGAAGATTTTCTCCTGTTTTGCTAGCTGCATACATGTACACTCTTTGTCTTCCAGATCTTTATTATCCCTGGTAACTGTGGCTTTGAGATTTACCTTAATTGCCACCAGGGGAGCTGCCTTTTCTCACAGCTCCCCCTACACTTACACCATTTCAAGTCAATGCTGACTAGTCCCTGTCCACGAATCAGTGGACAAGCAAGTAGTGAGTGACGTCACAAAGCAATTGTGAATGAGCGGATGTTGATTACATTGTTCTCTCGACCAATCAAATCACAGAAAGCGGTACTAGCTACCTAAGGTCATGAAATGCCGTGGATCCCAGATTGAGTCAATGCAATGGCGGCCATGATGTTCACAGCTCTCACTAAATTTCTTTTGAAATGGTTTGAAACTAATTAAGTGATGCATAAAGGCCAAGTCAAAGAAAAAAGGAATGTATGTGAAACTGTTACTCGTTGTATGAAGTAATCGGTAATCATGGTAAGTTTTGGTAACGCTATAGATCTGTGCAATATTTGAAAAGCGTGTTTCCAATGCAATGTTATATAGGATAACCCAACACGGAATATTGAACTATTTTCTTCACTGAACCTGGTGAACCAGGATTAAAAGTATGTTTCAGTATCGTTGTCGATAATATTCTTATATTCCCCTTGCAAGACTTATTCTACTTTATCAGAATGCACCAAAATATTCACAGGGAGCCAAGACACACTTTATAGTCAGTCTGTGATCATAACTCATAAACATAAATTGTGATAAACACGACTGATAACTTGGTTCAGGCAACACAGCGGTACCTTGGGAAATTTCCAACATTTTAAGACATTGCTCCTCAGAATTTCTAGTTTTCTGGCTAAAAAAGCACAAAAGAAGAAGTTGGAAAAACCCTATTCCTTTCATTTATAGACTTCATCCTCAAAGCCATTTGTTTACAGTGGTTGTGCGACTCAACTCTTGTCATTCGAATTTCTATCCGCTATAAAAGGCCATGTTCACTCATACGTAATTTTCAAATTGGCCCGATAACCCTAGAGCACTTCAATTGATGCAATGACCCAAATTTCACACACAAAGTGAGTATCTGTCAAACCACCACAAAGCGACTAAAACAAGGTCATACAGTCACATTTTAAAAAGGAAAAAAATTGATATCGACAGAAATTGTGACCCATTCTGTTATACGTTTGCTGCATGGGATGGTAGTGTAGTGCTGGATAATGCTCTTATAAATTCGTATATGGGGATATTTCAGATTTTGTACTCTATTGGAGAACCAGTATGACGGGCCTTGCTGACAAGACTTGTCCTTATGGCGTCACCCTGGTGCTGACTTCCGTGTTTCGCGTCCTTGGGATGCTGTGGCATTTCCTTGTCCTGGAGATAGTCTGGGCGATGTTGCAATTTGCTTATACATTGTGTGGGAGGTGATGTCAGGGTGAATTTGTCGGGCGTTGATGCAATCCTGTTGACGGTGTCGGAATTGGTGTCCACATGAATTTGTCCGGGTTGTGTCGTCATTCGCTCTTTCCTGAGTTTCCTTCTGATGTCCTGTTGGTGTCCTGCCGGTGTCCTGTCGATGTCCTGCTGATGTCCTGTGATGGCTGGCACTACTCTTGTCCTGCTGGCCCTAGCTGAGTTGTCTGCAAGTTATAGAGCCACTCAGCAGTGCAAAGACGGAGATCCTGCTGATGCACTCATTCCACACTAACGATAATAGGTCAGGGAGGCGAACATTGACCGCAATCCGATAGGGGATGGGCAAGAGGTCATGTCACAGTTGTCAGACCAAGGTCACTGCCTCATTATGGCTGTATAAGGTTATACTAGAATCTCCCCTGCTGCTGAGGCTGCTCCTGGCTGGGCCTGCACTGTATTGCAACTCTGACATGGCCTTATGGTATCCCTGGTGGTGGACACTTCCTGGTAGGAGACCTGACAGGACCTGAGAGGACCTGATAGGTGTCCCTGGTGACTGTGTGGTGAGTGAGTGGCAAGGACGCGTCCTCAAGGCATGCACTTCCGGTTACAATCATGTCTGTTATTGTTATGTGTTTTGTATCATTTCTCTGATGAATTCCTGTTTGTGTGTGCAATATAAATCACCAGAGATCTATCATAAACGTTATACTTCACCAAAACATTTAATTTTACTGGTCTTCAGTGAGAAGCCTTAAAAAAGACAGTGGTTTTGTGTGTGCAATTGGTCTAGATTGGAAGACAGAAAGAAAGATGGAAGATAGATAGATTTAAGGATAGGTAGTTGGTTGTTTTATCTATTAATTGTCAACTTTGGCAACCAAATATCTATCCATCCATCTATCATAGATCTATAGATAGATAGATAGATAGATAGATAGATATGGTAAGTGCAGCCCTCTAAGCCCATTTCTGCACATGAGGGTTGATTGATGAGATGAGAGAGAAAGCGGGAGTCCTCAATATGTTACACATTTACCCCATGTGAGGGATCTTTTACTTTCCCAGCTCAGACACTGATACAACTGGTCGCCAATTTAACGTCTCATCCAAACAACATCCAGCTGGGATTTTGCTCATAAGGTAAATTTTGGGTTCCCCAACCGGGAGTTGAACCCATGCAGGCAAAGACCTTCAGCGGAGTAGGCGGGAACCTTAACCACCACACCACCCAGCTGCCATAAAATTAATCTATCTATCTATATATCTATCTATCTGATATACAGGTCTTTGGTACCAACCAACCTGCCAGTGGGTTAACACTGGTTAACATGTAGTTTCACCCCCAACAAGCCTTATCCTATCAAAGTTCTCAGCATCCATCCATCCCGAAAACCAAATCACCTCTAGGGTATTGAACCAAGTTTAGGGTGAGAGCTAATCGGGAATTCATGCCACTCCCTCGCAACACATATAATGTGAGCGTGGCACTCTAAGAGCATGCTAACTGCCAGGCCCTCCTGGTCATCCCATGGCGCATGGGCCAATGAACTCTGTTGCTTGCTTCCTCATATTCGCGATTTTCTGTACATGGTGTTCATTGTAAAATATTGCTGTAATTCTTTACATCAGGTGGCCTTCTTCTTAGAATGCTTGTAGGGCCAAGAATCACAGCCTGGGCATTTCTCTTCTCATGGATTTTTTTTTAAAGAAAGAATTGTGAATAATTTTTGTACTTGGTTGCAAAGTATTTTCACAAGAGCTTGTTGTACGCAATGGTTCTGCGGTTGTTTCATTCTTTTATTGCTCCAGATTAAAACAACCTTTTGCTGTGATTTCTTTGTCAAAATGAAATTACCTTATTATATTATGTTGAAATATTCAACTGTAAAATAAAGAAAAATAAAAGCAAATGCAGTATTTGTACGGTAGGTTTCAAATTATTAGGCAAGTGGACCTTTTTCTGATATCATAAAAACCAATGTAAGTACTTTGATATCCTTAATGTATAATGATGTACATTCCATTGAGTCGATATCCTGTAAATTTTGTTCAGTTCCATTGGTGCACTGAGAAGATATACCACAAAACAGCCATATACCCAGTTTTTGGCAATGTCAGGAAAAAGTACCCAAAAACCACCAAACTGATCGTAATATGCTGTAAACATGTAGCTCATAATATCTAATGAAAAATAGAACCATTGTTTCAAAATGGATGCTTTCCACACTCATAATTAATATTATACCTTTGCATTGGAATAACATTGAAATAAGCTTTTTTCGTTAATATAAAGCCTCACATGATCTTCAAAAAAGTCTTATCACAACCAGTTAACTTCATGATATTTTTCTGGGACTCTGATGTTGTCCTGTGCAAAGACAAACCAATTGCACTTCTCTACAAAGCATAACACTAAGTCAAAAATGTGTGCTTCATTTTCCCATAGAATTAGCATTGCCATCAATGCAAGCCCAATTCACATAATTTTCATTTAAAGATACTGTTCACGTTTATGGGTCCATGTGGTTTTCTTTCATTTGAGAGGAGTTCTAAACCACTTGGTTTATAACTGAGGTGAAATGGTTGTGATATGACTTTTTTGAAGATCAAGAGAGGCTTTATATTAACAAAAAAGCGTATTTCAATGTTATTCTAATGTAAGGGTAAAAAATTAATTTCTGAGTGCTGAAAGCATTGACTTTTGAAACTATGGTTCTATTTTTCATTAGATGTCATGAGCTATATGTTTATAGCTTCATAGATCAGTTTGGTGGTTTTTGGGTACTTTTTCCTGACATTGCCTAATCATTTGGGACACCCAAAAAAGGGGTATATATGGCTGTTTTGTGGTATATCTCCTCAGTGCACCAATTAGAGCCCTGCGCGGTCAGACCGCATTGCGGTCGCCCGCAAGGACCGCAGCCCGCGGGGCGGTGCGGTCACAGTTTTCTTGTCCGCATGCGGTGCGGGGCGGTCGCGGTCAGGTTAAGACCTTTGCGGGGCGGGGCGGTCATGGTCACACTTTTGGCCAAGCGGTCGCGGGGCGGGGCGGGCAATCCATGCGGTCAGAATATGACCACAATTGACCGCAAACTTCAGAATCTGCCAGTATTTTCTGTTAAACAGGTATATATATTTTTTAATTTAGGGAAAATATAGTGATATAGATGACATTAAGTAATTGGCATACATAATTCCCAAACTTGAGCATATCAGTTCATGTAACATCAATAATATGTGTAGGCTTATTAGTAAATCAAATTTGTTGTTCTTTTTCCAATTGAAAATTAATATCCAAAGTTATTGGACCTTCATCTGTTCTCAGTCATAAGTATACCAAAGTTAGAAAAATCAACCTTTTGCATTTTTGCAGAATTGTGGAAATATTCTAGAAGAGAATTGCATTTATAAGAATTAGAATGTGATATTAATAGGCCAACATTACTTAATAGACAAGAAGTGTATAATATAGCTGCTGGTATCTATTGTTGGACCACCATTGTTGTCTCAAGACAAAGATAATGCAATTGGGTCAGTGCCCCTATCACAAGTGGCAATTCACATAAAGTTTGAGAAATCAAGATTTAGTGTTTTAGTAACCTGGTAGAAACATTAATAACATAAGAATAGCACACTAAACCATGATTTTATAGGCATGTAAAATATGAAATATTTTATTTGTACAGTTATTGTATCAATACCCCCACATAAAATGGGAATTCCCCTAATTTAGTAATTAGTATACAACCTGGTAATAATAAGTACAACCTAACAGGTAATTGTAATTAGGTATTAATTGTATACCATGGCATTTTTCTTTTCAATATCATTTTTTTCCACAATCAAGTTAAGCTAATTAATAAAACTTTATTTTATTTTTTTAAGCCTGTAAGTAAAGTGTTGGTTCTTACACACACCTGTAGCTAGTGGAACCAATCATGCATATCTGCTATCACCCAGTCCTTGTTCAAACAGTGTCATCCACTTTTACCCCACAAGGACCTAAAATGTAATAATTACTTGCAAAATAGTGCAATTAGGAATACCTATTAAAAAAAAATCAACATATATTTGTTAGTATTACATGAATGACTTCAACCATTACATACATGTGAAAATCTTAGATTTTAGTACAATGAACTGAATAAGATGCATTTTCAGATTAACAAAGTAAAGAGTAAAAGGTATATTTTCTGTTTTTATGTCATTTAATTTCAAAGTTTTAAAACTTGTAAATAAATCTTATTCGCTAGATTATATCTAGAGAAAAAGATGACAGAGTGAGACAAATCTGTAATAATTAATCATCCATTCACTGTTTCATCATTATATGATTAGTTTCATATATATTCTAAGAACAAAAGACCCAAGTCACAAAATCTTTTGAACTGCGGACATCTGCGGTCATATTGCGGTCAAGCGGGGCGGTCACGGTCAAGCATTCCATGTCCGCATGCGGTGCGGGGCGGTCGCGGTCAGGCCTCAAGCATGTGGGGCGGTCGCGGTCGTGGTCAGCTTTTCAGCAGTGCGGGGCACTGGGGGGCGGTGCGGTCGGGGTCAAGCTTAGTCCATTGCGGGGCGGGGCGGTCATGCTTTTGAGTGACCGCGCAGGGCTCTAGCACCAATGGAACTGAACAAAATTTACAGGATATTGGCCCAATGGAATATACACCATTATGCGTAAAGAATATCAAAAGTACTTTTATTGGTTTTTGTGAGATCTGAAAAATGTCCACTTGCCTAATAATTTGCCACCTACTGTATACAAAGTCGTTTTTTAACATTATGACAAAATACAGAACTGAGAATTTCACCAATCAAGGTTTTTTAGAGTGTGCTTTGATTTCAGTGTACTTGAGCTGATACACGAAATGGGGACTGAATGGCTTTAAGATCGAGCAATGATTCACTGACTCTGGTCACGTTCCCTGGACTTCCATGTTAAAACACCGAAAACCCTTTTCAAAATACCGGAGCACAAAGGAAGCAGGCGTATTAATTCTCGGATGTTTCTCAATTGTATGATATAGGCCAATCTGACGAGAGTCCAGCTGACTGAGTCCATTTAAGCTCTTACTTTACCCTACCCATGCTCACAGTTCTTGGCCCTGTATTGCCACAATTGACCAGGTTTCTCCTTTCCTGTTCCTGTACCCATTTCTTGACCAACTTTCTAATAATTTCATACTTCCATGCACGCATGTACAGAACTCTACAAATTAATCGAAAGAACCAGGTCGTATGTAATCGTGTGTACGATTGAATACTTAAAGTAAGAGAAAAAGGTAAAAAATCAAGCAACTGACAAAAGGTTGTCAATTTTCTTTTTGTTTCATCAATAACATTTGTTTGCATATATATATGTAAATGTAGATGTAAGATTTTCATAGTCCATTACACCAACCAAGTCAGTCTCAACAGACTTTACAATTACACCCTTGGCGGGCCTGTTCAAGCATGAGCCTTTCTCAACTCCCCAGGGAGTATACAGCCAGGCAGCCGTTTCCAGTGCACACAATGCTAAGTCGCTCTACAATTGCCATCACTGCCTATTGCCAGGTACCCATTAACATCTGGGTGAAGTGAAGCAAAGAGTTATGGAGGATCTGCCCAGTTCCTCCGTTCCATGGTTGGGAGTCGAACTTGCAACCTCTCAGTTACTAGGCGAGCACCTTATCCACTAGGACATGGCACCTCTAAATATAGGTATACAACAGTGATTTAAATGCTGCATGTGACAGTAGGATAATTAAATCAAAAGGTCACTAAAGAGGAGAATGAAGCTGAAAATTTCTGTGTTCCATCACAGGATAGCAAGACTAGAAATCCCCTCCTTGTCAAAGATGATCTCCTCTGAACCATTGCGTGCCTCCACCAAAATCAGGTTCCGTACAAGTTGTTGAACTAATGTTCGTCTCTCCGGATCAAACATGGATAATGCAATCTGTAATCAAAGCTGACAAGACTTTAAACACTACACTGTAAAATTTGGATTTTGAGTTAGCTTAATTGTTTGAGTGAGATGGTTGCACAATTCCTTTGAGCCAAGATAGCTTGTTGTTTGTAAGTTATAACAACAAAAAGATTATCAGAACTCAAAACGACAAGCTATGTCAGCTCAAACAAACTGGGCAACCATCTCACTCAATCATTTGAGCTAACTCAAAATTTCTAATTTTACAGTGTAGGGAATGATATATGGCTTGTGGTAGGCCTGTATTTCCGTGGTAGGGTAATACTCGTATAACGTCTGTGGTGTTATAAATTACAAACTTAGCCTACTGAGACCTACCTAAATCTTTTATTGGATTTTAAACCATGTGGATCTTTAGAAATATTGAAATATTGCTGAATTTTCATATTTATTTTTTGCAACGAAATGAATTTGAGTTTAAATTTAATTAAGTGACCAACAGTTTTAGCTGCTCATCTTTGATATTGAGATTTTACTGGCTTAAGTAATAGCGTGGCCTTAAATCGTTTAAAATAAGCATGGTTATTATGTAACAATTAACTAGGTGCAATTTAAGTCGATTGCCTATCAAGTTATGCTGATCATTTTGATTAAGGTCTGCAGTATTATGTAACAGGACATAATGTGTTGACCTCCATAATTAAACTAAAGGGATGCTCTTCAGCAATTTATTTCGTGTTTCAAAAATAAAAAGATACAAACACAAATTAATCATAATTGTCTTAATTTTCAATTACATTTATAAAGATTACTAAAAAACTGAAAACTTGCTTAAAAGGCGTGTGCAGGTATGGTTGCTACACTGTAAAATCGGAGGCACTGATTCAGCTCAATTGATTGAGTGAGATGGTTGCACAAGTTGATTGAGCTAACATAGATTAATGTTTTAAGCTTAGATAACTCAATATACCGAGCTGAGATAGCTCAAAATACTAAGCTATGTTGACTAAGGTATTCAAGCTGAGAAAACTCAAAACAATGAGCTGTGTTGACTTACAGCTCAAAATATTGAGTTTTGTTGACTTATTGATCCAAGCTGACACAACTCAAAATTTTGAGCTGTGTTGACTTATTTTTATTTTTGATTTATATTTGTGTGACCTGTCTTATAAAGTTATTTATGAATATGGGCTGTAATCCCAAAATATTGTTTGATCTCTCAAGGGGATCCACCAGATCCAGTATGCTTCATTTTAGCACACCATGGACAGGCCCAAGATGCATTCAACAAAGACCATTGCATCACAAGGAGATTTAAAAATTAATTTCTTGTGAATAAATCCCAATGGCCTGTGGCTCATCTCAGTTGGTATACAGTGCTAGAAGCCTATATTTGAACACACTCTGACTTGGAAATGTTGGTTGACGTGTGAAAGCATGCATCTAATTACTCCCACAAAGTAATTTAAGAGAGATAAAAATAAAAAAGTAACCAGCTAAAGTGGTGTGCTACTCATCTTTTCTCTGGGATAGTGTAATATAAATGTTCTTTTTTCTTGTAAGTAAATAATTATTTAAAACTAAATGCAGTCTTATGAGAAGTGGTTGTTATAGATGGCGCTATATGTGGCATGACTGAGATGTCAAGCTATCTGCAACAACTGAAGCTTTCATGTTTTCACAGCTTAATGTTATGATTCGTTTGGACAACTTACAGCATTGAGCTATCGTACCTTGATAACTTATAGGATTGAGCTATCATAGCTTGAAAATTATTAACATTCTCAGTCAGCTCAAATTATTGCTTCAACACAGTTTTCAAATTTTACAGTGTAATAATATAATTGTCCATGTTTTGAAAGTCATCCAAACCGTTGTATTAGAAATCAAATGTGGACTTTTTGCTTGTGTTATGGTGATTTTATGCATGAGAGATATATTTTTAAAAAATCCATTAATTAATTTTGCTTGTTCGTCCTTCTCACAGTCATTAAATACATTGTCATGTTGACGGATGTTATGCTTTTTGGAATATCTAATTCAAAATGTTTTGGACATTTGGGACACTTTGAACATTCATTTAATAATTAGACCCAGGCCTTTACGTTTTTATCATAATTGTTATCTTCGTTAAAAATGTTTAAAGTAGGCCAACATTATCATAATGAATGTCATAACTTATTACATATCTGACAACAAATGTGTGAACGACTTACTTGTGCAGCCGCACCCATCCAAGGAACAATGATTTGCCCTTCATGGACATTGACAGGCTGATAGTGATATGAGTCAAGGGTGACATGTACATGGGGGAGCTGAGCAGGAACAGGGTTTTAGTACGACACATGTAATATATGTTTGGTACTTTGGTTAGTAAAAGGCGGATATATATCGACTTGTCTCTGCAATTTGGAAAAGATCAAAGCTAGGTAAATCGATATAGTTCTAATTATTAGATCAGTACGATATATGCAGGTAAGCCTACTTGGCACTAAAAAACGTCAATAGATAAGCAAGTTACGTAGGAAGGATGTATAGGCTACATGTTGGTCTGTGGAAGGGATAGATGTTCATTGTACAGTTAAGGTCTCCAGAGGCATTTAATGCCCAACGCACCTATAGATATTTGTTAAGGCCTAACAATAAGGAATTTCCCGCCTTACATTTGAATTACGAAACCCGGAACTTCTTCGAAACATGACGTAGGCCTATATGTTTTGTTGAACCATGATTATTCCATTCTCTTGCTGGGCATTTCACAATTCGCAGGAGATATTGTTAGTTTAAATTCAATAGTTTGAGAAAAGTTCATTATCCCAAGAATATTCTTCAACATTAATTCGAGGATTTATACACTGGAACCAGATTTAATGTTGCTCTCCGTAGCAAAAATACAGAGATAGAGAGGCAATAATGAAAATTCAAGATGCAATGTAAGCATACCATACATTTGCTTCTACATATTGATACATAACAGTGTCCAGTGACCAGTACCCCTTGACAATAAGATACTACACTGTAAAATTTGAAAATTTGAGTCAGCTGAAATTATCGAGTGAGATAGTTGTACAATTTGTCTGAGCTAACATAGCTTGTTGATTAAAGTTATGATAATCGATCCGTTGTCATAACTTAAGACAACAAGCTATGCCAGCTCAAATTAATTGGGCAACCGTCTCACTCAATCATTTAAGCTGACTCCGAATTCAAATTTTACAATGTTTAGTGTGGGTATAGTTTTCAATCAGCAGTAACCGCTCCTGGGTAGATACTCATTGGTTACAGTACTTACTGACACCGTGCAAAGCTATAAACATCTACACTTTCATACACTGCCCCATTACATCTTGACAACTAGATTACATTAAATAGAATATCAAACTTTCATTTCTCCTGAGTAAACCCAAATATCATTGTCGCCAATATTTAAACCAACCCGCTCGTCGAAACCCTAGACTCAAGTTCACCCTACAACCAGAGCCCAGAGCTATTAAATAAGGCTCACTCAGACCTTGGTTCAAGAAGAATCTCTCCGAACGTATACTGGTGCAAGCAGATACTAACCGAGGGCTGGCTAACCAAGAGGCGAAAGAAGGGAAGGTGCGGTCTGCTATTCAGCACACGAGTTCCAGCAGCGCTCCCCTTGCTTTCATGAATATGCTGGCAAATTAACGCTTGATTCCTACAGCTAGCCTCGCTCCCTAGGGCCCCATGGTGCTGGCCTTTTTGAGTTTATAAACCTGCCCGGACCCGCAACACTGTCGCACAAGGCTAGAATAATGGACCGGCTGCTCGCTGCTCAATCTAGCCCTTCATTACTCGCAGTCTTGCTATTAACATGAACTCACAATGCGTGTAATCTCTTCCACCCCCTCAAACGTGTAGATCAAATTAAGTTAAGCTTCAATGTGAAATAAGTGTAAGTTCCCTACCGACTCTTAAATCAAATTAAGGTAAGCTTCTACGGTGTATATATAATAAGCTTCAATTGTGTTAAATTGCTGCCAAACAGTAAAACCGAATCAAGTTTAACTTCAATTGTTCATAACAAGCTTCAACGGTGCGATATATTTTCCTGACCTTAAATTAAACCAAATCAGATTTAACTTCAGTTGTGTGTAATAAGATGCATCGATTGATGTTAAAGTTTCCCAGCCTTATATCAGATGTACACTGTAAAATTCGAAATTTTGAGTCAGCTTTAACGATGGAGTGAGATGGTTGCATAATTTGTTTGACCTATCATAGCTTGTTGTTTAAAGTTATGATTATCTGTTCGCTGTCATAACTTAAAACAACAAGCTATGTCGGCTCTAAGGAATTGTGCAACCATCCCACTCATGCTGTTAGTCAAAAGAAGTTAAACCCAACCATTAAAACCTTGATGAATGAATATCTTTAAAAAGATTTATACTTAGAAAACATGGCGATTAATTACTTTTTTTAAACCTTTGGTAAAAAGCATTACAGTGAAATTAAAGGATATATTTTTTATGAATACCAATGCTAGGCTCAGCCGAATTATGCTTTACAAGGCTGTATAAGCAGTTATGGAAAATAGGGCAATGCCTTTAATACTTTTATCCATGTAGTACAGTGATTAACCTTGAGAAAAAATTAGGTCAATGGGATATGAAACCCATTGCCCCCCTTCAACAACATTATATTTCTGTAGTATCAAGCTGTGGACCATGAAACCTACATCATAGATATTTCTCAGTGATATACAATAGGATTTTCGTAAATCAGACTGACGATTAGGCCTAGAGCAGCATGTAGTGTGTATATTGCAGATATTAAAAAATAATCTTTGCTTGATTTGATGCCTTATGTCAAACGATTTAGTCACTTGATATACTTGTACTAGAGTGCATCGTCTGCCCCCTAAAAATGAAAATATTGAAATATTCATTTGCACTTTTGCCATATTGCACCTTTGCCCATAGAAACACATTCTGCAAAATTTCAATAAGATCCGATGTGGCTCTAGGGTGGCACTTATGTGTTGAAGTTGAGTCCAAAATTGTCAAAAAAATGATGCTTTGAAAAGTCGCGGTTAGAAATATCTAGCTTATGGTTCGATGAATGATTTCAATTCATATACCATTATTCTTGAAGAGAATGGTAGAAAGCTAAATTTCTCATAATGCAATCAAGCTTTTATCAGATGAATCAGATGTAGCAGACCATATTTCCACTTTGTAGACTTCTTTAACTTCCCAAAGTCATATTAACATCCTTTTTTTGATTTATCACATTTTACTCAATAAAAAAGAAATTATCTCCAGTTATTCTCCACTCAATTTTGACTTCTATACTGAAAGGAAACCATTAATGTTGGTATTCAAATTAAAGCTCTCTTTCTAAGGAATCTAACTGTGCCATTCAAAAATCATTTCATTTAAAATTGACAATATTATTTATAACCGCGAAACGCTAAAATATGACCTAATACTGAAATTTCAATGCTGTTGTGCCACCCTTTTGCATTAGACTTTTTTTCCTAAAATTTTGCAGGGCTTCTTTTATGATACAAGGGAACAATCATGCAAAAGTGCATGATGTTTTGAAGATATAGGGGCAGACGATGCACCCTAACTTGTACTGCAATAAAGCTAAAAGGTTAATTTTGTTGCTCTGTAGTTGTGCTGAATCATGGCAGTATATCACCCGGGAGTAAATGTTGAAGGAAATCTTGATTCTCGAATAATGATTAAACTATAATGTATATATTCTAGACACAATAAAAAATATATTTGACTTAATATTTACGTTTATATGTGCATTTATGTTTATCAGAATTCTCCAAGACCACACACAAATCTTCATTTTATGCCCTATTGGCTAAGAGCATCAGCCTGGGGCCAGCCCAGGGCCAGTCTATCTGAGGCCAGCCTTATAGGAGTGGGCATGGGCCATTAGGGAGGCCCTCTGCTGCCTTGCAATCACATTTGTCCAAGCAACATCCATCTCCTGTCCTGATTGGCTGGGCTAATTCGAAACTACTCATTGAAATCGCAGCCAGCCTGTTTGTATTTGATAAACGATACCACCTCAAGCTAAACTTGGGCACCAGTGGTTAACTCAAAGCGAGGCTGCTCTGACTTCAATCAGTCGTACTGCAGGTCTCCCCGCCTCAAATGAACCAGCTTTAATCCATCAGTGCATTCATTGGGCTCACCAACCACCAGCAACAACCATGCAGCACCAAATTGAAGGTACCAAATAGAAAGAAACAAATAGAAAGCAACAAATAGAAAGTGCCAAATTGAAGGTACCAGATAGAAAACACTAAATTGAAGGTTACTGATGGAAAGCAACAAATTGATGGTACAAAATAGAAAGCACCAACCAAAAGGTACCAAATAGAAGGCACCAATTGAAAGCAATGGATTGAAGGTACCAAATAGAAGGAACAAATAGAAAACACTTAATTGAAGGTTACAAATAGAAGGTACCAAATAGAAGCAACAAATAGAAAACACTTAATTGAAGGTTACAAATAGAAAGCAACAAATAGAAGGTACCAAATAGAAGCAACAAATAGAAAACAATTAATTGAAGGTTACAAATAGAAAGCAACAAATAGAAGGTACCAAATAGAAAGCAACAAATAGACAGCACTTGCATGTTCGCATTGGATGCGGATTCAAACCCCTCTCTGGCCCTCTCCAGTCATATCCAGATTTTATCACCTTTCACCATGATTACTTGTGGTGAGCAGATTTATCTTGAATATTTAGACTAATACTAGCACATTTGTGAATGAAGATGCTGTAGGCTACACATGTCGTAAAATAAGATGAAAATAAACCGCTATAAACTGTCCTTCAATAAAATCCACTGCTACTGTCTATTGTGTATGGCGATACAGTATAATGGCAGGTTCTTAGAATTTCTAAGACAACTATGAGCATAGAATCATACAACCATGAGCATGGAACCATGAAACCACAAATACCAGCATTATGGCATACCATGGCACAATCAGGCCATCAAATCATACTCTGCAGATGGACTCTACAGATGGACGCTGCATCTTTACATGGACTGCCTCCGTGGCAAGTTCCAGCAAGACACATTGTGATGTGTCTATGTGAAGGCTGTTGGTGGAAAGTCTTGCCCCTAGAGGATGAGTAGATGGTGCAGATAAGAAAGACTGACGCCACATATCGATATGTTTTATGTCACAAGACTAACAGGTCACAGTCTCCCTCCTTGCTTCACAAAAACATATATATCTGCTACAGGACAGGCAAAGCACTAGCCAAGCACTGACATAGCAGCACTGTATGTCATTCTTTGGCACTGTATGGCTCTGAGGTGCCAAGACTCAGAAATCATGCCAAGAAGAAGAAAAAGTCCACAGACAGTGTCTGACACACAAGCAAGCACTGTGTGCATGCCAATGTAGTCCTCTGGTTTATCATCATCTTACACATATGGTTGAAACCTTGAAGATGAAATCTGGATCAGATTTGCAAAATATGACTAATATCCAAACTGTGATTTAGGCAATTTTCATTTTGTGCTTCACCTGTCTCTAAATGAAGCAATACATTCTCGTACTTGATGTCTCATTTAATAACAAGTCTGACAATTACAGTTTGTACAGTTTGAGTTTGACTCATTCCTGAGTCCGCAACCAAGTTATGTATACATTGTGGTAGTGGTTGGCTAACTTATAAACAAGAGTACTGAGTTGTGAAAGGCAGTTCTATCTATATATCTATATATCTATCTATCTATCTATCTATCTATCTATCTATCTATCTATCTATCTATCTATCTATCTATCTATCTATCTATCTATCTATCTATTGCATTTGCCCCCATCTCAAGGAATCCATAATTTATTTAAAATTCTAAATCGCATCATTTATAATAGCATACATTTCAGATGTGCTTGCATGGTATTATTACTATTATTGCCCCAACACAATGTTGTATTAACATGCAATAATTGGGATTCCTAACATGTCCTCTATTCTCCTGTCTGTGCCAACCTCTTTCTGTTCGTGTTGTCATTACCCCCTGTGACATGTCAGTGTCCTTCCCTCCAGTGACCTACTTCTGGCAGAGAGCACCCCTTTGGTCCTTGGGGGTTACAAACTCCCCTTTCCCACTAGCCTCCGTCGTTAAGATTAACCCTGTGGAAAAAGGGCCATCTTGTGTGCCCCCTCAATCCATACTGGCTCCTCGTCCCAGTCTTCCCTGTGGCACTGTCATCACTTCTTCGAGAAATGTACAGAACTTGGGGTGGCGACCTTTGGAAATTAAGGAGGGTTTGCAGTTTGCCTCAAACTAGCATGATACCCGTTAAATTTGGATGGGAGGGGGCAAAATATGAAATATAAACTTTGAACATAAAACCCAGCCTAAAACTTTCTCGTGGGTGAGAAAAGGTTGCATGCAAGTTTTTGTGGATGGGCGACTTATACTTTTGCTGGGAAAGACGGAGGGGTCCATGAATTAATAGTAGGATTACAATTTTCTATCTGATGATAATGCCAGATGTTAAATTTTATTCATTTTGCACTCGCAACTTCCTGAATTTTTTTTTAATCGTACAACAGCATGTTAAGAATCGCCCCAACCACAAATTATTTTGATTCTGCCTGGAAAGAACTTTTTATTACAAAAATTGGGCAATAAATTATTTACCGGTATTAAAAAAAACATCATCTGCCTCAACAGGATTTTAAATTATTAAATCATGCTATGCAATTGAATGTAATACATAATGGTTACACACTGTATAAAACAATTGTAACACAGTAACCAAAAATATATTAATTGGTTGAAATTGCTGAAGTACATTACTACGAAAGACTTGCTGTACTGCGATGGTCCCTGCAATATAAGACCATCCCTTCCACGGTAACTTAGGGGTCCTTCTTGAGGGTGCAGTCTCTCTTGCTTTGTGAAGAAGAAAATCAGTCACTTATCACAGGGCGGTCTTATATTATGGGATAGTATGTGGAATATATACCATGCTTGTATTATTGAAGTTACAGCAACATTCCACAGTGAAGTGCTATCTGGCAGATCCTAGTAGGGCCCTAGCTGCACCAATCTATACTCATCAAGGAACACATATTCTGCCACATATTCTGTATGTGTCCCTTATATCTGCAGATAGGCCAACAGTCAGCTTAATCAATGCATAACGACTTGGCACTAACATAAACATGCACTTTTGCCACTTATATTGGCCTAAGAGCCCTTGCCAGGCCGGGCAGGCCCTCCCTGCTCCCTCCCCTGGTCACACAGGCCACATAGGCCAGATGTATTCATGCCATGGACCAATGGTGGTAAAATTGTTTTCCTTTTCAACCAATGTGGTAGGGAATATGTACATACATGAAGGAAACAGGGGTGTATCTGTTAAATATTGCAGTGAACAGAAGGAGAATTGGGCTTCACGTCCCTTGGTGGGCTAAGTAGGACAGCAATAGGCCATAACAATAATGAGACGAAGGATAGGGTAAAGGTAAAGGTGATCTTATTTAACGTGGGTAGCCAACGAAAGTCCCCACCAGGAGTGGATGGAACAACTTATTTCCAGTTGAACCCATGACACATGTCATTTACCTCCTCGGCATCCAGACTATAGGCTAGTACTGCTGGCAACAGTACCCAATTAAGCAATCATCCAGCACTGAATTGTCAGTTGGGAACCCAGCAGCGGTTGGGAGTTGAACCCGGCCCGCCAGCGCAGCAGTCCAGTGTGCTAACCACTACACCACTGACCCCCTCATTGATCATTGAAACTGCTGTCCAACAGAGATCCTGGTGACCCGACCAGAGCTGAAATCGAACCCACGACCCAGCGATTGGAGGCCCAGAGTGCTATCAACTGGGCTAATGCCCATGCAGTTATTGGAAGGAGAAAAAAATGAATTTGAAATCTTGCTCATGCCAAAGATTAACACTGTTTTAGCGCTAGCTTCCACTGAAATTCTGCTTCGGTCGTTCATGGTACAGAATACTACTACAGATGTCAGATGAACATTGATATTTGACAAAAGTAACTTGATTGAGCTTTTACCTCGATGTTTTAAATTTCTGAGGGGAAAATAGTCTGTGAGGAGGTCTCTGTCATTCCAGTTGGTTATAAGGGTCGTTGGGATTACATGCAGTGTAATACTAATATTATCCTGATGTTTTGGTGATTGTGTGAGAAATTGCGCTTTCTCAAAATAGATAGCATGCTTGATTATCAGAGAAGTGAGCAAAAACATACTCTAACATAAATTTAGTATGCTCTTTCACTCTATCACGACCTAATAATATAAGGTTTTTTTTCCTTAACCCTGATAGATCTCTGCAGTTTAAATTGCGATTTGCCATCTAACCTATTAGACACAGACCTATATATACAGGCCTATACAGTGGAATGGTGCTTGGCCTGCAGTGGAGGGAAAGTCAGCAAGTGATGCAGACCCATCTGGCTGGAGGTTACATTTCTTCCTGCTTCATCCAATACTCTGTTTATCTGCACAAGGGACACCCTGTCAATGGAAAACCCAATTGGTGTCAGCTCGTTCCAACAAAATCGCATTATCCGTGGCTTTTGTATAGAGAGTCGATGATGTGACTTATGGCGCGGCGCTCCTTCCTCGGTGTTGTTTTGCCCAGCCTAATACTCCCCACAATGCAATAAAATAAATTACTCCTGGCCAGCAAATCAATCTTATGTGATGCCTCTCCTCTCCTCTTCTCCTCTTCTTCCCTTGCTTTTTATTCCACTTTCCTCTATTTAGACCAAGCCATCATATAATGGGGACATCCAGCTGAAGATTCAATGATGTAATACTCTTTAAATTTCCTTACTTTTCTTTTCATTTTGGAGTTATGAAATAATAAATTTGCTTTCTTCTTCTTTCTTCATCTTTACTGTTTTCTGATTACCTTGTTGCAATGCATGTTGTATAGGCCTATGTACACAGAAACCATTTAACATTTATTCTGCGTATGTCTCATGTTTTCCTTTTCATCTATACCCCCTTTTCGTATTTTTCATTGATCTTCATTATGCAGGTTTTCTTAGTTTATTTCCTGTACATCTTTTCTTTTTATGTCATACACGAAGCATCGATATAAATCTTCTTCCCCACTGTCTCTTCCATTACGTCCATAAATATTTTCTATTTCTGTTTTGTTCCTCTAAATGTCATTTTTTATCTTCTTCTTCTCATTCTCCTCCTTCTTCTTATTCTCCTTCCTTTCCTTCTTCTCTTGGTAGTTTTTTCTTCTCACAATCTTTCTCCTTGCCTTCCTTGAAAATTATTTTATAATAGTTTTCCCCTCTCTTTTTCTTGGCATTCTTCTCCTTATAGCAATTCAGTACTCTGATCACATTAAGTAATTGTATTTGCATTCTCCTCTCCACTCAGCTTTAGTTGTCTCATCTTGTGATTTAAAAAAAATCATCTTTCTTTTAAATTTTCACAGGATGGATCTTCAGTTTTTCATCTTTAAAATGGTAGTGCCCATTTCCGTTTCGGTTTACAAGAGTCAAACACTGGAAATTGACAAAAAAGGAAACATTTAACCCAGTTTAGGTATCCCAAACAAACCATAATTTCTTAATTCTGGTTCAGTTCTGTTTTAATTGCTTTATTCCATGTTTAAACAAATTGACAATGATTGTCACTATATGTATCTTTAACAATTCTCTTGAACCAAATGAACTTGGGCGCAAAGGAAGGAGACATCCAAGAACTGTTTGTTCTTTCCTGTCTCTCGTTGTCCTCCTAGTGTCTGAGCCAGTCCCTTGGGACAGCTGAGATGTCCCAATAAGCTGGTAATAAATATAATCGCTTACGTTTGAGATCAGACTGTGTCCCAGTGGTGTAGTGGAGGCCCCAAATTGGTCTCTGTGGAGAGATAGGCACCTTATGGATCAATAATCGACTCATGGAAATGTCCTCCCATTTCCTCTGCATCTTTTTACTCAAAATGACATTTGAGATTGGTCCAAATAGCTTTTTACTGGTAAATGGTATACATCTATGATGGCATTATTTTAAAACATACTTTAAGATGCTTTAACTTCTTCAAGAAAGTTGGAAATTTTGTAGCTATGTATAGTTGACAAGAGAAAAACTCCAGTTCCAGATGAAATTCAGTGTTGTCACGAATAAGATCCTATTTTAAACACCCTTTAAATTGTCAACTGTTTTCCTTTAATCTGGAAATAAGGCAGCTCGGTGACTGAGTGCCTAGAGCCTATAGGCTTGATTTGCTTGAGGTTTTTATACATGAGTTAATTCAAAGCATGGGCAGTGACCATGAAAAATGTTCATTTGACCTTCAAGAGCAAAATCCTAACTGAATGTAGACGTGTTCAGAAATTGAATAGATGGCTATTGTATCAGTGTCTGTGCTGGGCAAGAGACGGACCCCTCACATGAAGTAAACATGTGACACACGTTAAAGACATACTCTCTCTCCAATCACATTCGTGAGTTCGCAGAACTGCCCTTTAGAGGGCTGAGATGGCATTATACTTATCCATTAGGGATTGTAGATCTACACTCTAAAAAATGTCGGGACAAAATTGGTTTTTTAGATTCAAAATGGTTTTTAAAAAAACCAAATTTCAATGCAAAACCAACATGGATTTTTAAAAAAATCCATGTTGGTTTTTTGCATTGAAATTTGGTTTTTCAAAAAACCATTTTGAATCTAAAAAACCAATTTTGTCTGAAATTTTTTAAAGTGTATATTGAAGGGTTAAGATCTACAGTAAACGAAACATGTCAATGACCAGTGTATACAATAGCATTTTTAGGTAGATTGGTAATTTTAATTTTATATGACACCTTCTTCAATTGATTACACGACAACGCAAATAACATTCACCGGGAATCGTTTTCTGCGAAACTGGCCATAGACTTACAGACACTTCTGACAAAATTGCAGCTTGAACCATGTTACTCTGCTGACAGTGGTTGTCAGTTCATTGACCCTTTGCAAACATCCTAACATGATGATCTATCATGATTTCCATCTATGAGACAGGTAATAATGGAATGTTATCACTGAGACAAGTGATAGTATATTGAGCTCCATATGTGACACCAAATAAATATCATCTAAAATATGAATGCAATTTCAGGTGTATTTCAGTTAAATCCATGTAACTAGTCCTTGTTATGTGATAATTTATGATATCACACTATTCTCTGTATCTGCCTTAAAAAATAATAGTGGAGGAGGAATCAGGGGGATAAACACCCTCTATTAATATTGCTTCCTGAATTGGCTACATTGTCTTTAGATTGTAGCCAAAAAATGCTTTATTATTCTCTTTTTTTTTCAATTATAAAAGAAGCATTTATTCTAAATCATGCCAGGTCTAAGTTTATAACACATCTCTTCGCCAATTGCTCAATATAGATGTTATCAAGGTAAAGAAAGCTGTGGGTGCCCTGTGCTGTAATATAAGAGAAAGTAATGCTAGTTGTTGGACCTGTGCTATTTGCCCACAACCACTGAGAAGCTAGCTGCTCTAAATTGATTAGATTTGCCTAAGACTGCTAGCAAAGATTGCTAGCAAAGACTCGACTGAAGTGTCAGGCAGACCTTTGGCTTACTGCAGAATTTCTCACAATCCTGGAGCAATCCGTGATTCAATTAACGCCTCCTTACTCATTGTTCCTGATACAAGCCATTACTAATGCAGAAATCGATAGACTCACATAATTTGCCATGCCTCACTACAGCAGTATTATAAAGACAATCTAAGGACAACCTCAAGACAATCTAAAGACAATCTAAAGACAATGTAGCCAATTCAGGAAGCAATATTAATAGAGGGTGTTTATCCCCCTAATTCCTCCTCCACTATTATTTTCCAAATGCAGATACGGAGAATATTGTTATATCATAAATTAGCACAAGGACTATTTACATGGAGTTAATTAAAATAAATCTGACATTTTATTTGGTGTCACATATGGAGCTCAACAATCTGGCAAGCAGCCTCAAAACTGACAGACATGTACTAACTCTTACAGAGGTTAAACATTTTATAGTTACAAAAGAGTATATACCTTTAGATATACACAGTTCCACCAGTAAGTAAGTGAAATGGGCGATGTTTTGTCAATGGGTCAATGCAAAACATCCTCAACCAAACTGCTTATGGAAGCATGAATTCTCATCCTATGAGATGACATCATTTTGGGTCATGAAGGACAGTGTTTCAGGCATGTGGGGTAACAAGGGCTACCAATTTCCATTGTTATACTCATAGTTAGGTATGGGTCAAAGTCTTTGGTAAGTAAGTGAATAAGACCAATGTTATTTTAGTGGGAAGACAGGTTCACTTACTTATCAAAGATTTCAACTCATGCATAAAGCTCTTTTGTAGAGCCAATACATTTGCAACCATTGTATCCCACATGCTTCAAACATTGTCCCTTTTGACCCCACTTGTTTTCATCTCATCGGATGAGCATTTTTGCTTCCAGAAGCACTTTAGTTGAGGATTTTCAGTATTGACTCAATTGCAAAACATCACACATTTTCACTTAGGTACTTAAAGGTGGCCTGCATGGAAATGCCTCTAATCTATACCCTTTTATAATCATGCAGATGTACAGATTGTGGTAAAGATGAAAGGAAATATTTATGCATTTGGTTATCATGGAACATGTGTATATAGATTTTTGGAAGAAAGCATTTACCATTAATTTACATAAGCATAGCCTTTCACTTGCAGTATCAATAATGTTCATGTCATGACCCCTGAGTAGAACAAAATTAACTTTGTGAAAATGTATAAGATAGTATTATTTATGACATAGTGAAATACCCCATTTACTATAAGGTGTAAGTTGAAGTAACCATATGTATGTACACTGCACAGATTGTAGTAGGACCCAAGAGAGGCCAGGAAAAAAGGGCTGAGAGTTGAGTCTGATGAGGAGAAATGGGGGATGTTCAGATGATCCACATATCTGTGAGCCAGGGTAACAGGACACCCCTTGGGGACCCTCATACACCCCAAACGGAAGGAGACATCCCATCCAAGATAGTATGGGGGAACGCTGCAAGGGGAATTCCCCACGGACCATAGGTAATTAGAGGAGAGACTGGGTACAGCTCCTAGAGAGCTATTCTCACCCAATGTGACACAAGAGTGCTTTTCCTAATAACTCATTCAAAGGTTACATTATCACAACAATAGGACATTCAGATAGGAAGTACAAGATGTCCTTTACAGAAGCAGATGCATGCAAGAGTGCATTTTGTAGAATTTTAGATTTCAGTTAAGTTGTGTTCTTCACACACTCCTTCATAAAGCAGAATAGTTGTTTTTTTACTGTTTCTGTGAATTCGAATTTGTTGCTAATAGAATAAATTTAAAGAGACTTATTTTGTGCCCGAAATGTTGCAGGACATATATGTATATATATATGTAAGTACAGACTTATTTGGATTTTCTTTGAAAAATACTTGTTTACTTCAAGAAATATAATCAGGCCTATAATTTTTCTTCTTTTTTTCTTTTTTTTTTTAAATGTAAGCAGTAATGTGGCAAATTGTTCTATAAGCATTTGTCAGTCGAGCCCACATTATTAGAATATACACCATACACTGTTATGAACCACATGTACATTTTCTACCATTACAAATTTGCCCTGCATGACCAATTCCTCACAACTGTAGCACAGGTGGCGCAAACATGGAAATAGAAGACGCAGCATGTCGCAGCGCAGCCTGGCGAGAGTGCAGGGGCTTAGAGTGGAGGGCTGAATCAGAATTGGTGGCTGTAAAGCTGAGTGATAATGGAGCCAGAGGATTGGGGTTCAGTCAGAGGCCTAACTCTTCTTAGTGTAACATTCTTGACTTGTCTACACCACAGATCTGCAGCACCATCACTGAGTCCTCCAGATTCAAGACTATAATTGAATATGTGGCCAGAATACCAAGGGGAGAGGAGCCCAATCATTCGGCTTTAGACACTATCTTAATAAGCCCGATCAACATAAAACATGTCCTCCCAGCCCGACACGACTCATCTTATTAGATCGGATGCAAGATAGTTTGTCATTCTGGATTTATTCTTGTAGGTCTTGTTTTGAAATGAAAGATTTCTTGCATTTGATTTAAGAGCCTTATTTTTGTCAAAATTCCTGTTAACAAATCAAAGGGATTTAAGATATAATCTATTTGTAAGTTCAAGAGTGGAATAATCTTTTTTGTATTAATTCGACTTCAAAGTATAGCCAACAAGCCAGCCCTTCAGTACATTGTACAGCCCTATTAGATTTAAAGGCTGAAGGAATCGTTTATAGATGAATGTTTAGGCCTTCTGAAATCCATATCATTAAGTAAAACTGTGAAGCTTTGACACAGATTCCTAGAATCCAAATCCTTCAAAAATCACAGAAAGGAGATTGTATGCAATTGTGTACAATTTCAAGATCATTCCCTCTCAATTCAAGCCAATTTCAACCACAAGATCTTCTATTTGCAATCATGGGTGGTATTTGTATAGGTCTAATACTATTGGTCTTGTAAATTCTATTAGTCAAGTGCAGAAATGCCATGGTAGTCGTGACGCTGCTGGGCTGCTGAACATCAATGAACGTTGCTCACTGAACATTGTTCACCTCTGCTGTCCATAGACCTGGAATAAACAAGTAAACAGAGATGGTGTATTGCTTGAACAATGTCTACAGTGTTCTTTGGGCTTGCAGCTGTTGTAGACATAATCTTGGTGTGGGGAGGAGTGATGGGCCTGTTCAGGCACTATACCCCACGGAGTCCCCAGTAACAAGAATCTTTGGCCGGGCTAAACAAAATGGTAAAGAATGGTTGGTCTAAAGTGTCATTCTGAGGCGAAGCAACATGAAAAGGCGCGAGTCTTAATAAATCATCCTGGCTACAGCTAAATAATGTAAGATATGCCGGGTAGCTGCAGTAGCTGCCTGCACAGAGCGTTGGGGAGGAAGAGATGGGGAGCTGTAGCTGCTGGTCCTAGCTGCTGGTCCTAGCTGGTCCTGCTGCTGAGGCTGCTCGTGATTATGTTGTGGCTGGAATCTCAGCAAAGCAATGTTGGTCCATACCTTGTACCTATGCTAGTATCTTCTACCTATGCTAGTGTGACTCTCTTGTACCGTACCACCCATGCTGGTATCTCTTGAATTCTTTTAACTATACTATATATGTATCAGTAAAATGATGACTCTTGTACCTCTTCTATAACATTTCTCTCTTTACTAGTACTTGTGACCTATACTGGTATGGCTCTCTTGTATTTACAACCTGTGCAAGTATGTAATCTATGCTGGTATGATTCTCTTGTACCTTGGCTGGTATAATCACTTGCACACTAGCTGGTATGACTGTCTTGTTCTGCATGTGCTGGACAGTTGCTAGCATGATTCTCTTACACTTATGAACTATTCTCCTGTCCCAATAGACTATGCTAGTACGACTCCCAAGATTGTACCTATGCCAGTATGACTCTTGTGGATTGCATTACAAACCGTTTCAGATTTTCAAAAATTGGGCAAAAAATAAGATAAAGCATGTTTTTAATCACCTTCCCAAGACAACTATAAGGAGTATGTTTTTTCATTGTTTTTTTTCTCTGCTGTGGGGTCTTTTAAAATTGTTATAGTTTTCATAGATCATTGAATATCAAACAAATCTATAAAATTAGGGCTTTGCTGCGTGTGAAGAAAGAATATACCATGTATCATATCTATCTATGGGGGATAGCGAATCATGGATTTAGAAATTGTTCACTGGAACGATGGAACCTGATGCTTGGGACCAGCCTGATATAATGATGTAGTTTACTTGGGAAGAACAAAGTAATCAGAATGTAATTACAGTATAAGCCTGTCAACAGTTGCCTTGATTTTGAAATATTCGTGGCATCCTAATGCTATGGTCTTCCCTTGATGATTGACATAAGAAAAGAGCTTCACAAGGAACAAAGAATCTGAATTCCTTTCAGTGATAACAAATTGATAGTCGTCCAAATGGTTGTCTAATGGCCAAATCACACAGCTCATTTAGTTCAGGGACGAGGTGACTATCTGAATTACAGATGTCAGTCTTATGAAAGGATACTTAGTACTTATAGTTGAGTCACCTTATGGTACTTTTAGTTTCAAACATGAACTATTGAGACAAAACAATGTAAAGTTGTGTTGCAGAACAGGTAAAATAAATGATTACTTTTGATTTTTTGAGAACATCAGTAATCCTGTAATGTGTCTGTCTAAGAGTCTTGTTGCCCAGTGGTTTGAAGCGCTTGATTGTTCTTGCTCTGAGGTAGTGGTGTTGAATCCCACAAATTTCCACTCCTAGAATTTAATTTGGTCTAAGACCATTTGACGTAAAATAGAAAAAGGTTGTACCTTGTGTTCTATGTTGGGGCATATTCTAGACATCATACGCAGGTCGCCAAAACTGGAGAATTATGAGGCATGGGAACTTTGGGCATCGTTTGTATAGCTGTCCTGAAGTGTGTCATTCTGACACGGTTGAAGGACTGCGCCTTTGTGCAATATTAGTCACCTTGGTGCCATAAAAACTGATTTTGCACTCAATGCTGTGCGATAACTGTATAATATTGTATATGAACTAAATACGGAAGATACAGTGATCATCTTAAATGAAAACTGTAGGTGCTGTCCGAATTTCATGGCTATGCCATTTACATATTACAATTTACTGAAAACGTGCACTGAAATCAGTTGATTTAGAACTTGGGGAATAAGCAGATGGATCGGAAACTCTTGAACTTCAAAGGTACACACTGCGTTTCGGTATGGTCCTAATGACCATTTAATTGCTTTGAAATAAGAGTGGCAATTAGCTCAATTCAAGACCCAAGACCCCAATGAATCAATGGAATACATATAAAATAATACATTTTGATGATTCAACATTACTATTTTTACTTCAGCAATATATAACAGGATGATAAAGTT
The DNA here is from genome assembly GCA_026936325.1 of Platynereis dumerilii. Lineage (NCBI taxonomy): Eukaryota > Metazoa > Annelida > Polychaeta > Phyllodocida > Nereididae > Platynereis > Platynereis dumerilii. Next base: position 77,573,541 of record JAPTHN010000002.1, on the reverse strand, counting down.
CTTTACTTACAATGTGTGTGGATGCATAATTTATATACAAAAGATAGAGGTATTGCCAGCTGGTTTTAATTAATCTTTTAGTCATTAAAAATCATCAAACTAATGTTTTCAATGGACAGGAGGCAAGACACCTATTTTATCTTTCTAAAATGGGGTCTGCCGATTTTGTAGGCCTAAAAGTAATGATAATATGATCATACAATGCTTCATTGATGTTTAATAAGTGATGCCTGTCTGCTAAAAATTAGGTACTTTTAAATGCACACAACTAAATTCGAAGAAATTCGAAGATTAAACCACTATAACCATCATTAGGACAAGATTCTTGGCTTTCTAATGAATGTGGTCTCATCTACGGCTTCCAATGGATTTGATGGTTTATTGGAGTTTTAAAAATGTATCTTTTCCTTAATTTGTTCACATTTTGGCCTATATCTCGAGTTATCACAGGCCTATCATTAAAAGAAAAATATGTACAGAAATGTCTGGCTCTGCTTAATCCATTAAAGTTTATTTCAGGTACATTTGACAAAAAATAAGAAAAATATATTTGCAGCCACTTCCTTTAAAAGGGGTGAAGATGAGGATGCTATGTGTTCACTGAAGCGCAGTGTGTACATCAAACAAAATATGTGATTAACAATTCATTATAGATTTTGGGCCATCTCTGGGCCAATATGAAACCTTGGTAATGACCATGTAATGATAACTGTTTTATGACTTAATGAAGTTTCCGATCCATCTGCTTATTCCCCAAGTTTAGAACATTCGACTGATTTTACTGACAGGTGCTTGAACGGATATTACTCTCTTAATTACAAGGCTATGAATCATCAATGCATGTGCGATCTCCAGATTTTTGTTAATAATGTGTTTTTTTTAAAAGCATTTCTGCTTTATTCAACGAAATACCTAATGGCAAATATTTGTAAATTGAGTCAAGGTTGAGCCATGACTGCATTTTATAACGTTATTTCAACATGCAATTTCCACAATTACTGAAAAGTGGATTACATCTCACAGTTAACTCAGTTGTCTCCCCTTACAAATAGCATTGGCTAGTAGTTTGTCTGGAAATACAATGATTAGGTTATCTTGGAATCTAATAAGATTTGGGATAATGGGTTTGTTGAACAACCGTAGAATTCTTGGTTTTTGGTTTATTTGATCAATTGTGATATTTGTAGAACTAATCATAGTGTTATTGTTTATTGCATTTTATGAAAGTGATATATAGATAAGAATATATATTGATTTGAGGGAAGGCTTTGGTGGATTTTGTAATAGAAGACCAAAACCTTTTTTTTTTGTGGCATGAAGCGCAAGCTCTTCCTGAATAAATTTAGTTATATAAGTCATAATCAAGAGCAGGCCATTTGATTTGCATAACTGATATTAGAGTAGGCCTACTTAAAAAATCAGATACATAATCCTTTTGTTTTCCTGTCACCAACATGCGGGAATCAAATTAACATTGAAAGTATTTGGTATGATCATGACAAATCATTATATCAGTATGATGATTCTCGAAGTGCCATTTCCACAGTGTAACAGTCCACTCTGCTTGCATATCAAATTTACAGGCTGTAAACTTGAAAGAGAAATTTCAGCCTATAGCATATGAAAATATTTGTGGTTCTTTTATGCTCGTAAACAGTTGTTTTTGGATGCAAACATGCATCACGTTATTCTCCCAAATAAGTTTGAAATAACCGTTCCTAAGTACTGGTAAATACTGTGACTCCCTTTGTCTACAATAGACCGTTCGCCCGCCATGCAGTTCGCATACTGCGGCCAGATCTGTTGTGCATTGTTATTCGGGGCGGTGGCTTGGATCTCCTCTGGGAAATGTTCCTTACAAATTGTGCGCTGATGTCTGCACCCTCAATGATGTTATCAACTCTCTCTTACAACTCCACAAATTACCCTTTTATCCACTAGCTCTAATCTCTGTCTGTTTACCCCTCTGGTTTTGTACAGGGCGTGTGGAGTAGCGCGGGGCATGCAGCCCCCCATAACTTCGAGGAGCGATTTGACCTACTTTTTGTGGTCAATTATTTGAATGTTTATGCTGTCAGGAAGGTATCACTTAACTCTACTTATAACTAGTGAAACGAATGTCTACCAATTTTAATAAAGGAGTTACGGCCCTTTTTGTAAAAAAATTAAAATGGCCTTCTTACCCCACCCATCGGGCAAGAAGCCCCCCTAATCCTATGGAAAAATTTTTTGCGAGTGCATTCAGCTTGAAAGTTATTTCTTGGGGTTCTTCTATCATTTTTAAGACATTCTATTCACTTTTTCTGAATTTCAGAATTTTTCTGTTCATACATTTATTTTTTAATATTTTTTGCCCTTTTTCAATTTCGGCCAAAATTTTTTCTATTTCAGTTAGCTGTTCCATCAAGATTTAAGGTAAAGTAAACATTATCAAATGGTTCCTGAAGCAGCTTCGAGGCCTCAGTGAAGGGGGCCCCATGCCCCATACCATGTGGGGCCTCTCGCCCCAAACCCACATATTTTAATTTGACCTCTATATTTTGAGCTAAAATGCAAAAAACATGATCCAAATCATATTTATGTGATGGTCATAAAGTGAAGCAATACAGATATCCATTATACTTTTTAAAATTTCAAAAGTTATTTCTGACAACCACTTTCAAAGAATTAATCAAAGTTACAAAAACCATGCACCTTTTTTTGTTTCTTTAATTACGACTATGGTTTGGTGCTGAATGACTTGAAAATTTGTGACGTCACCTGAAAAGCCTTTAGCTTCAATCCTATCAATAAGAAAAAGCACCAAAAATGTAAGTTTAGAAATAACCCTGGGGGGGCTTCTCACCTAACCCGGGCTTCTTGCCCCGACCCACTCTACCCTTTACTTCATAATGCTTATTTCGCCAACCAGGCTTGACCTTCCAAAAACTCTTAAGTTCCAAAAGCAATTGCACTGGATCTGAAGGAAGGAAGACAGGAAGTAAGGAAGACAGGAAGCAAGGAAAGAAGAAAGCAAGAAAGCAAGGAAGGAAGGAAGGAAGGAAGGAAGGAAGGAAGGAAGGAAGGAAGGAAGGAAGGAAGAAGAAAGAAGGTAAGGAAGGAATGAAGAAGGGAAGAAAGGAATGAAAGGAGGGAGGTAGGAAGAAAGGAGTGAAGAAGGGAAACAAGAAGAAAGGAATAAAGGAATAAATAAAGGGAGAAGGAAGAAAGAAAGAAAGGCAGAAAGAAGGAAAAAAAGAAAGAAAGGAAGGAAGAAGGAAAAAAAAGAAAGAAAGAACGGAAGGAAGAAAGGAAATAAGGAAAGAAAGAAGACATGAAGGGGGAGGAAGAGGGTAGGAAAAGAAGCGAAGAAGAAGAGGGTAAGGAAAAAGGGACGAAAAGAGGAAGGAATAGAGTGAAAGAAACAATGAAGGAAGGAGGGAAAGATGGAAGGAATGAAGGTAGGAAAAAAAAGGAAAGAAGGGAAGGATGGAAGTAAGAAAGACAGGAGGGAAGGAAGAAAGCAAAATATCAATGATAAAATGTTATAGGAAATGGAACCATTACAGTACACACAAACAAAATCTTGCAAAAAACCGTTCCTGATTTTTGGGCTTGTCCACTTTGTCAATTGTCATTCCACTTTGGTCTTTGGAAATATAACAGAGCTGTGATGTCGTGAATGGTGTAGGTATTTTGGGAAACCAAACTTCCTTAATTGAAAAGAAAAAAACATTTAGTATGTAAAAAAAAGACAACTTTGTCCATTTTTTTTAATTGAAAGAGGAAGACCAGCTGCAATTACAAACTTAATTTTAAAGAATAACAAATTAACTAACTTAACTATAACTTGTAGAGAGCTTAAGATTAATTCGTGATGACTTTTAAAAAAATACAAGGCTCTCTGATTGTAACTTAAGTACACTGATTGCATGTGAGGCCTTGAACTTAAGGCAGAACCAATATGGATCCGATCTATCAGTTGAGCCGATGGCAGCTGCCTGGCTCTCATGTCGAACTCTTCAATAATGACATGCAGATAGGCCGTCTCATGCCTGCATATTTGTAATGATCAAGGCTTTGCCGCCCTGTATATGCATAGAAGCCTAATGATGCTAAAAAATTACGTAACAGCCTCGCTTCCATCACTCTTTAACTCCAGAGTGATCTGATGTCTAACTAGCTCCCTTCCCAAGTCGAGACTATACTACTAATAGTCAATTATACTGTCTTTTGTAGTCTGAATTTGTGAGAAGGCATGTTCTAAATGTATTGTACTTCGATGTTTTTACATCTAAAAATTCTTGAAAGGTTTTGAACAGTAATACCAATTCTTAAATATGGAAGTTCTCGTCTGACATCCAACCGTGCATAAGCTTCAACAAGGAAAAGAACATGATATATCATTTATAGAAAATAATCGACAATTTTATGTCTAATACATATCGCAGAAAGAATCCAGCCTCAAATCACAAGATAAGAGGTGTTAAATTGTAGTTGAGTGGAAACTGTTTGTTATCAGATCAAGTTCACAAGATTAGATATATCTCCTAGAGCTTTAAACATAATATTTACGCCTATGCTATATAAATATTTGGCAGTTACAAGTACAAGCCTATTTCTAAAGCTAGGCTAATGTATTATCATACAATTACTTTGACATTAAAGAAGAAGACAACTTTCACAAATAGTCTGGGAGCAACTTGTTCGAGTCTATGCTGGTCAAGTAGAAGATCCCTCACATAGAGTAAATGTGTAACATGTTGAGGACTCCCGCTTTGTCTCTCATCTCATCAATCAACCCTTGTACATGCTCAGAACTGGGCTTAGAGGGCTGCGCTTACCATATCTATCTATCCATCTATCCATCTATCTATCTATCTATCTATCTATCTATCTATCTATCTATCTATCTATCTATCTATATATCTATCTATCTATCTATCTATCTATCTATCTATCTATCTATCTATCTATCTATCTATCTATCTATCGATCTATCTATCTATCTATCTATCGACAAGAAAGATCCCAAATGCATGAGGCTGAAGTGAGACTTTTCATGGGTCCTTCAAATTGTGCCAAGCTTGATGCAGGCTTCTTTTTCCTCTGTAGATAAAATGTCACTGAAAATAGAAAACTTTCGTTTACTTAAGATCTTCAATATCTGCTTTACTGACCACCGTTTCAGCATGTGTGACACATTTCACTCATCAACTAAATAGAGTGCCGCACTCAGTATGTGGTCACTGGTCTTCTGGCAATAAGGGCCAAAACTGATATCTCTCAAAAACGGGTTTAAGATAGCAGTAGGCTTAGATTACGATTACAGGAAAGCTGTTACCCAGTCTTCGCAGTACTTACATGGTATGGGCTGTTAATTGCACGTAATAATTTATGTGGCTCCTGAACACACTGAGTAAAATGTATACATAAAGTTAAAGAATATCTGAAATTCCATATGCGCACAGAAAGCAATATGATTGATGTAGTGACAATAAATAGGTTTCAGAGGCAATTTGACACAGAACACCTATTTGCTCAGTGGCTGTGTGTGATTCTTCCAGCTTGCTGACTGCATGTACACAGCCTGTTCCAAGTAACCATAGTCAGGAAGATAGCCTATCATAGTATGGCATAGCCTTTTTTATATTGTGGATGAATATTTTGTCACTTGGATGCTCTTATCAAGATGGGTATGAACTTAGGGACTTGAAAAGGGTCCTGTGTAGAGCAAACCACTGTGGAATATAATAAGATATGATGGATCAAACAGAGTTCTGGGGCTGACTGCAGACTGGGCCGACTCATCAATCAGTGACTGGTTTGGCTGACGACTCTACCTTTTTCTTATAGATGTGGTAGCTCTATATTTTTCTGTATTTTTTTGTGTCTTTTGTGTCCTACTTCTTGTTTCTTACAACAACTTTCCTCTTTGCTAAATCTGACAAGCAAACATAAATCCCACTTGGCAGTTTACTCTTGTATTTCACCAGTCAATGGCTGTGCACAACAGTTGCACCTAATGTGCTGTAAAAGAAATAGGACTTTGAACGGAAAAGAAACAACAAAACCACGAAAAATATATGCAAAAGTAAATAAGATATAACCCACTAAAAATTCTACAAGCCAAGACTTTCAACAAAGGAAAAATCAAGAAACCTCCTAAGGTTATACTCTGATAAATGCTGAACAACGAAACAAAGTTGGCCGTACCATAGGATTTTTCATTTATCAGACTAGTATACCTTGATAAAATATTTAAAAAAACTAAATGTAAATGTTAATGTAGAGATTCTTATGGTCCATTGCACCATCAAAGTCAGTCTCAATAGACTTTAAAATTACAGCCTTGGCAGGCCTGTTTAAGCATGAACCTTTCTCAACTCCCGGGGGAGTACACAGCGAGGCAGCCGTTTCCAGTGCACACGATGCTAAGTCACTCTACAATCGCTATCACTGCCTATAGCCAAGTACCCATTTACACCTGGGTGAAGTGAAGCAAGGAGTTATGCAAGATATGCTCAGTTCCTCCGTGCCATGGTTGGGAGTCGAACCTGCCACGTCTCAGTTAGCAGGCGAGTGCCTTATCCGCTTGGCCACAGCACCTCTAAAAGGCTGCAGGAAATCATTAGTAAATATGATATGGCTAAAGCTGTCACAAACCTAGATTTATCAAAAGGCGTCTTGAAATGAAAGCAAAATAAAACCTTAGAAGAGTAAAGAAAACATTAGAACATTTCACCTTGTACATGCACATTAAGGAACACAAAAAATACAATCTAGAAACTAATTCTACAAATAAAAAATAAAAAACTTATAATATACTCATGAAAGTAAAATAAGCTATACATGTAACTCTGCTAAAATTGCTACAAGCCAAACCTTCCAGCAGAAAGCCAATAGAACAAAAAAAAAGATAACCAGAAAAACCATTAAAAAGCTAGGAAACAAATACTCGGAGCATGTAATCCGAGCCCAGCATCGATGTATTAGTTCTTTGGAGTGAGCCAATGAAGAGTTGTGGCTGCTGACTTTTCTAGGCTGATATTTAGCAAATCTATAAATCTCTGCAGGGTATGTATTATGCAACAGTAATGAGACTGCTTTCCTTGTAGAACTGCCTGTTAAGACAAATTAACTCCCCACCTCACCACAGAACATTTAGCACATGTAGCTTCAAGATATATTACATGCATGTGGTTTTGTTTATTTGCTAAACATTTAGATTATAAATGTATGTAAAGCTATGCTTTCATCAAAGCTGGGTAAGTCAAAAGTCTGAAAATCAATATTGTTTTATATTCAGAAAACTGTTTATGTATTTTTGTTAAATATCAGTGTCATTGTTGCAGTCGATGAATGACAAGTACTGACATTCAGCTGCTAGCGGACATCAATGACCTCAAAACCAGCCATATCCTTATTGAAATGAACTGTCAATTTGTCATTGAGTAACTTGTGACCTCACTGATACTCAGTGACTTGTTTGACAGTTTTGAAAGTATATGATATGACCTCACAAATTGCCCATGAGTCACAGAGAATAACATTAGCATGGATACTTTGGATAGACATATGAGCTCACAAGGAACATTGCAGTCCAGTTCTGTAAGCACTTGACATTCATTGACTGTAAGAAGTTCGAAATGTCATAGCTGATGCATGGAAGCTGATCTGTGGATCAGATGATGCAGCGAATGACCAAAACAGCAAACATCTGACAATTCCAAGATATGTGGACGTTCTCTGCCAAGCGATATATTTCAAAATGAGCCAACAGTTCAAGGACATTTATGAATACATTGTTAAGAGTATCGCAGCAATGATGAGCAAAATACAAATTTCACGGATGGTTCTCTCAGTTAACACAAGGGGAAAAGTGATGAATACTTAAATCCCATTGGCTAAGAGATTTCCTGCCTTTGCCTCTGATTGGCCTAGCCAAGGTGACCCCCAGCTGGAGTATTTTTAGTGCATTTTAATGTAACTTTAAGACTTTATAACTTGGTCATCCTTTTAGTTTAAATTTTGAAAGTTGTGTTTTTGGATTCAGAGTGTACACATCTCCTATGTGTGAAAAGCGAATGAAGAATCACATAATTACAAAAAAGTTATTTGGGGTCAATGTTCAGGCGGTTCAGTGAAATAGGTCTATATTCCACTCTTTGCAGTCAGTCAGGGGAGTCAGGAAGTCAGAGTCGCAGTCGGACTGATCCAACTCTAGTTCTCTGGTACAGGATACAGCATTTTGTGAGTTAGTATTATACATCTTTCATCAATTTTTTCCCCCAACATCCTGCTCAATAGCCTTTCTATCCATAAAAAAACCCTCCTAGATGTACAGAAAACTTCCTGGCACCTAGACAGCTCAGACCATGAGGAAAAATATGAAAAAAGAGGGAAGAAGATTGTGTATCATGTAGCTTTGATGTTGGCTATCTGAGGTGTGCAGTATTGTGCTGGTCAAATTGGTAGCTCAGGGGTCATAGGCTATCACAAGCTAATATTGGCCTGTACCATAACACAGTCTATGAACAAAGCTCCTATAGGCATATATTTAGCATATTTCACAGTAGACTTCTTTGTTGCCCCTATTGTTGCATATTCGCCACTTTGGAATTGTGTTGAAAATAAGATAAACTCCCTGACAAGACAGACAAGGGGTGATAGTCAAGGGATAATCATGTGATAAACTTCTGAAATTGGTTCAAAATATCACATGTAGATTTCCACCAGATAACCACCAGAAAATCACAAGTCTTGACGTGATTTTAAATCTGGTGATAATATCTTCACCAGTGAAATTGTGACTAACTGGAGAAATACCTTCATTAACTCAGGGGGAAAAACTGACGATTAACTGATTCCCTATTGCACGTGCAGCCTAGTTTATCACCAGAAAATACCTTATATATTGAGACCGAGCCAAAACCGAGACCAGTCAAAATATGGCCCTGTGACTGGCCTCAATAACAAGGCAAACCTCGAGACCTCAAACATTGATAAATCGGCCTACAATTATCACCCGTTTGCCACCAGTTTGTTCAGATGAGACTTAATACATCCTCAGGAAGTTTTATCTGTTCTAAGCCACGAATAACCTTTTTTTCTTCGTCCGACTGATCCCAGAAAAAGTTTCTTGAGAAGCTAAAGATCAATTATGCCTGGCCTCACACGATAGGAGCATCCTTTCTATATCCTTTACGCAGTGGAGGGATAAGCAGCTTGGACGCCATGTGACTTAGGTACCCGCCTGCTCTGCTGAAGGTCCTTGCCTGCATGGGTTCGAACCCTGGGTTGGGAACCCAAAATTTTCATTGTACCTTCATGAGCAAAATCCGAGTTGGATGTCGTTTGCATGAGATGTTAAATTGGCGGCCTCTTGCATCAATGTCTACTATGTGCAAATAAAACATCACTCACATGGGGTAAATGTGTAACATGTTGAGGACTCCCGCTCTCTCTCTCTCATCTCAACAATCAACCCTCGTGAGCGCCCAAAACTGGGCTTAGAGCTGCGCTTACCATATCTATCTATCTATCTGTCTCCTCCCCACAAGCAGCCACTCTGTAAATGCTTATCATAGGGACAACTGTATGTATTATGTAAGTACATGTAAGTATCAAATGAATATAAGGTCGACCCAAATATAATGTAAATGTAACACCGGCGTACTGAGTGTGGCTCATACAGCGAACGTCAAGGGAGTAAAAGTTTGTTAGTGCTTTTCAGCTGTGTCAGCAGAATATGTAAAAAGTCTTCGCTCATGAGTCATGTGTCACAAGACCAGCTGAAGACTACTAATGCACCAAACCAAGACTAATTTGTCTTATTTCATTATCTATCGTCAGCCCATGTCCCTGTTCACCCAGTCTTCTGTATGATTTGCATGAACCTGTCCCCCTGCTCCACTAAACTTGTTGCAATATATGCTCCTTCCTGTTTCTGCTGATGTCCCTTCTTCCTCCCCTACTTCCTCTTCCTCATTGTATCTTGTGCTCTTGGTGTCCTCCCACTCCCCCATATTTTATCCTTCTTTGTATACTGTTTATCTTCAATCATATATGCATTTTTTTTTCGTTGTCCTTTTTGGTCCTCCCTGTCCTTGTTTGTCCTTTGCCTTGCTTTGACCATCTTCAATTTTTTAAGCCCTTCTCTGTCTTTCTTTCTGCTTCTTCAATGTATTTCATACTCCTTTGTCCTTCTTTGCTATTCTCTGTCCTTCTTTGTCCTTCTTTGTCCTTCTTTGTCCTTCTTTGTCCTTCTTTGTCCTTCTTTGTCCTTCTTTGTATTTTCTTAGTCCTTCTTTGTCCTTCTTTGTCCTTCTTCAGTTTCATGGGCCCTTCTTTGTCCTCTGCCCTTCATACTGCCTTGTTCTTTGTTGTCCTTTGGTTGTCTTTTGATTGTATTTTGGTTGTCCTTTGGTTGTCCTTGTTGTGCTTTGTTTTCCTTTGTTGTCCATCCTTGTCCTTTGTTGTCCTCTGTTCTTCGTCCTGCCCTTTTAATCTCGATCCTTCTTTGTCCTTCTAAGGTACCCCACCCTGATCCTCAGACTCCCCCTTATCCTCTTCGTTTCCCTTATCCTTAATTAATTCTTGGTCTTGACTCCATAGTTCCTCCTGCTTCCATCCACTTACGGGTATTTAACCTTCTTAATTAGTACTGCTCTTATCCTCCTCCTTCTTAATAGTGATTTTAATTTTTCTCCCTTCTCCTCCTTCTCCCTCTTCTTTCCCTTTCAGCTCCTTTCTTACCCTTTCCTCTCCTTTCTTAATTCATCTTGGTCTTCTTTCTCATTTTCCATTACCTTTCTTCTCTTGATCTTCTCAATTCTGCACAGGACTCCTTCTTCCCTCTGCCCCTTTTCTTCTCTTCTGCCCTGTATCTTATATATCCTTTTCAATTTTTTCCCCAATTACCTTAATATAGTCACCAACCATAATTTCAAGGGATTTGATATTTTAGGGCTCTTTGCAGATTGGTGATCCACTGGAAAAATAATATTTTTTATTTTCAATTTGCAGACAAGCTTTGGGATGTCATTGACAGTGACCTTTTGGTCTACTAATCCTCCTATTAGAAGAAGTACCTTAAGTCATTTAATCAGTTTGTTAATTGTCACCTATGCTGCTATATGTGATAAGCACTGAATCAACTGATTAACCAATTAACCATAACTGACACAAATGAAACATTTTTAAGCCAGTGACATCACACGACCAAGCTGAAAGTGAATTTTGAAACTGTTTGGACTGCCAATCTGCAAACAACTACAAATCCCTATGAGAGTACCATGGAGCAGAAGAGATCTGAGATGGTCGAGCTGGGAAATTATGGAAATTTGCATGATTTGACACGGAATGACTCCTTATACTTTTTCAAAGAACAAACATCTTCAGTAAGTAGTCCCTGATATTCTTAATTTTGAGGAAAACGATAGCACGTTCAAGGAGTGGCACAAATATAACAATGGTCATGTATATCATGTATTTAGAGTTTAAAAGACTCATTGTGATAACTGATTTTCACTATTGAGAACAATTAGACTTTTGAGTGAAGCAAACAATGATATTATTCGTTATTATTCGTATAAAACAATATTACTGTGTTCGGTAAATGGCTACTTCGTGCACAAAAACAAACCGTTTTGCAAAACAACAGATTTCTTTAATGAAAAGGAAAAATGCCATGACACACGCAACGAAGAAATTACCATGTAATTGTTACATGCTAATAATAACATAATGATTTTATTCCAAGACAATGATCAGCAGCAACAACGACTGCACGATGCAATAATCCATTGAGCAAACAGTCAAAACTGGAACTTCACTGCTTACAAAAATTAAGGGAGCGAGGGGGATATTTCATTTGAAACCATCCGACACCTGTGACAGCCAAACACATGCCAGTCTTTCATGGCAATAATTCCCATATTCTTTGTTGTCCACTTACTGCTCATGTTTGACTGTTTAAATGAATCACATAATTCTCTCTTTCGTGTTGAACAACCTATACATATAGTGTAGGTTCAAATTATGGCCAGTTAAACGAGATACAGACCTGATGTGCAGCAAATCACCAGGAAACTTAATTGAAAGGAGATCTGAGAAAGAGATTTAAAGTTTTATACCAAACCTTAACCATAATTATATATATACCTAACCAGCAGATCTCAACTATCTGACTGGCACGCTCCCATGCATTTTTGTGAGCTGTGTACATTTATCCTGAATTTAGCTGAATAGGACTGCAGCTGGGTGGCAGAGTTGTTGAGGTTCCTGCCTGCTCTGCTCAAGGTCTTAACCTGCATGGGTTCGACCCTAGGTGGGGAACCCCAAAATTTCAGTGGACTGTCATGAGCAAAATCCCAGCAGGGCCCAGCTGGATGTCATTTGGATGAGACGGTAAATTTGCTATGTCTGCGCTGGAACGCTGTTACACTTTCACAGGAATGCGTTATGAGCTATAACATTTGAAAACATGATTGAAAAATTAGAGTGATGTATTGAAAATTGTCCAGGATCTAAACGGTTTTCCTAGACCCGGATGAAGCAACCAGTTTGGTGCAACAAAGAATTGGGACAACTGGGGCTCGTCTCCCCTACGTGTGTTGGTGTTTTGGGAGCGGCCTGCCAAGTCATGTATATATAGGCCTATGGTTTGCCATGTGCCTGACGGCATTTGTTAATTGATGGTGTAGTTCATCAACCACATGTGAGGATGGTCTTCAGAGGTGAATTGAAGGATCCCTAAGGCAAGTTAATATAGGGAAGTTTGCTGGTAATGGTGGAGTGCATGTGGTAATTCATAATCTTGAGCCATGCAACAAACTTTGATTTAGTCATTTTTATGATTTATTATATTATAAATTCCGCCATTAGGGGAATTTATATTGTTTTTGTTCGGTTTTTTAGCATCCTATTACTATTATTATTTTTTTGTTTTTTGTTTGCGTCAATATTATGACAGCCTGTATTAAAAAAAGTACTCACGTTATTTAGCTCAAAATAGAGGACAATTTTGCTTTTGGTGAACAATTTTATTCTTTAGAATTACAGAACGTAATTTCCCATAAGCTGGTAATTACACAGCAAATTTGTTAAAAATTTGTGTGCACGGTTTTGGCAGAACCAATTGAGGAAATTGAACCAAATTTTTACACAATTGTCTTAAACATATACGCAGTGCGGAAAGTCGTGAAATGGCAATATCTTTACAGCGAAACACTTTGATATAGATTTAACGTGGACTGTGGCACTGTGAAAATGGCACTTCGTGACTCATGATAGCCGATGAAGTGTCATCTTCTCTACTTTCAACATCACAAACATAGAGGCTGTTTGATTAGTCATGATCAAGAGTAAGCCATTTGACTTCTCATAACAAATTTTGGAGTGAAAATCAGATGCATAATCCTTTCGTTTGGCTGTCACCAACAAGTGGGATAAGTCTCCTTCAATCAAATTAACATTGAAAGTATGGGGTTTGATCATGACAAATCATCAGCATGATGACACACGAAGTGCCATTTTCACAGTGCCACAGTATACTTTAATTCTATATCAAAGTGTTTCGCTGTAATACTTATTTTTATATGAATTTTCTAAATAAGGGAATTCCCAAAAAATGTAAGTTAATTCATAAAAATCTAGGAAGAAATGCTCCTATTAAGCTGAAAATGCTTTCACGTGTAGTCTTACAGTAGTTCAGCAATCTGGTAAAATTTCAACTTTCCATCGTAAACGGCGTTAAGGTGTGGGAGAATTTATCTTTGTGATTGACCGCAATTACAGCTATACTAGTTATTGTTATTTTATCATTTATTTCGCGTCAAAAAGATACTTAAAACATAGAAAATATGAAAACAAACCCAGAAAATTTACAAATGAATATAACACAAATAGCACAAAACAGTACCAGTAAACAAATGTCAAAACAGTTTGAGAAGTCAAGTGACTGCAAGAGACTAGTCTAGCAGAACTGAAATACAACACAGGTCGAAATTTCCGCATCAGATTTGTTGCGGCAATTCTAGGCCTGTTTAGACTATAAAAATTGGCATGTCAAGCTGAGAAAATATGCCCTACCCTTTGTATATGGTCTTCAGCATTATATCCAGCAAAATCCGTCTCTCATTTCCATTTTAACCTTAAAAAATCCATGAATTTCAGATCGTGGTTCCCAAGAACACCCTCTTAAAATTGAGGCTTTGTTGATTAAAATGACCCAGCTTTAGGGCATTCTGGGATTGAGTATAATCATTATATGCAATAATTGTTTTAAGCAGCAAAGCTGACAAACAACAAAACAGGCAAACTTCAAACAACATATTTGGAACCAATACATAAAAGAACAGCCAACTGCAAATGCTGTAAAAATGTAAATTTGCGCATATATGCCTATATCATGATCATAATCTACCCGTCCATTAATCTATCAATTTATCAATTATCAATTTATCAATCAATCAAATTTATCAATCAATCAACTACCAATTTGTCTATCTATCTATCTATCTCTCTCTCTATCTATCTATCTATCTATCTATCTATCTATCTATCTATCTATCTATCTATCTATCTATCTATCTATCTATCTATCTATCTGTCTAGCTGTCTATCTATCTATCTATCTATTACAATTACTATCCATCTATATATCTATCTACCTGTCTATCTATATATCTGTCTATCTATCTATCTATCTATCTATCTATCTATCTATCTATCTATCTATCTATCTATCTATCTATCTATCTATCTATCTATCTATCTATCTGACTATCCATCCATCTGTCTATCTATCTATCTATCTATCTATCTATCTATCTATCTATCTATCTATCTATCTATCTATCTATCTATCTATCTATCTACCTATCTATCTATCTATCTATCTATCTGTCTGTCTGTCTGTCTGTCTATCTATCCGTATATCTATCTATCTATCTATTTATCTATCTATCTATCTATCTATCTATCTATCTATCTATCTATCTATCTATCTATCTATCTATCTATCTATCTATCTATCTATCTATCTATCTTTCTATCTATCTATCTCTCTATCTATCAATCAATCTGTCTATCTATCTATCTATCTATCTATCTATCTTTTGTTTTTGGTTTTTAGAATTAAGCCACCTTCTCAGTGGGTCATTAATTATATATAAATACCTGTTACAATAAATAAACTGCTACACTTTACAGATGATTTCATATTTGTAGACATTGATCAAATAAAAATATATTTTGCAAATTTTCTGGTCTGACATCAGAAAATCCTGCCAGGTGATTGGTCAAGTTGCCCATTACGTGTCACTTTTTTCAGCGAGTGATGTTTGCTGGTAAAATGATGTCAAAATTTTGACCAATAGTATACTGCAAAGGCCAACTCGGCATTGTGGCAGTTGTTCAGTGTTCACACATGTCAAACCGCAATCCACGTGAACTCTTTAATTTCTTCATGAACTGTTGTATTTCACGCTCCTGTGTACAACTGTTGATTGTTTCAAATGATATCAAATCAGTTTCAAGCTGACTCTGAATGGCTTCACATCTACTTACACTAAATCATGCCTTGACCAAAAGCATTTTCTATGACATCAGTAAGGGACTATTCAGATTTTTATGCCTCGGTTGAGGGGGAGACGGGATTTTTACCTGAGTTGGTGTTACATGTTTCAAGGGGGACAGTGCTAATTTTTACCTTTTGTCCAGAATCTAAGTGCCTTGCAGGCTAAATAGAATTTATATATGACTTTTGGGGGGGGGGGGGGTGGAGTTTTGTCTGACAGAGCACCAATTTTTCACAACATGCTTAAGGGTACAAAATTTTAATAAAAGATTAGGGGATGTACTAAAGTCTGCATGGAATGTATGAGGGGTTCAAATAAGCATGAAACCCAAGGGGGATAATTTTTTTTACAGAAGGTTCCAACAAAACTCTCAACCCCCCTCCCCTCCCAGATCATAAATACTGAATGGTCCCTCAGGACAGGATGGTGGCCCAGTGATGTGGCCAACATTCATGAGAAAATCACGGTGGGAATCAGATCAGGGACCCCGTGATTGTTTGCCCATTTTACTGTCACCTGAGCCAAGCCCCTCCTCTGAACAAATGTTACATTCACAAATGTGCATGTTTATTTTCTGTATAAACAGTCATTACATGGATCACCAGCCGTCTGAATGCACAGTATCGGACTTGCAGAATGCGTGTACTAAATGTGTGAAACACATACTGAAACTCTCACTTGAAACTGCTAAGGTCAGTTCCTGTTAGGAGATCAATGGCTTAGAATGCCATGGTCACCCATGTAAAACACTATGTCACTTTTCTGGAGAGAGTGGTGTCATACCTTCTCTCGACCAATGAAAATTGCAAGAAAAATGATGTATTTTCTACCTCAAATGTCTACAAATATGAAATCATCTGTAAGAAAATGCGATCTGAGATGAGTTTTTGTGCTCCCTGTCAGTCACTTCAAAAGGCATCCATGCTTGGACGAATGCTCGCCCATGAAATAAAAGTGCAAAATGATTGACAGTGGATTTCATGGACTTGGATTAACCAAAAGTTGAAAGCTGTTTATCTTAATCAGCTAGATACTGCGAAAAGCCACCAAATACAATTAACAACTTTGAGATTTTAAAATACTAAAACAATGACAAACATTCAACCACCCAGAACGGGTCACCGACAGTTTGTAATCCTCTTATAACATAGATTAGACAATCATTAAAGAAGTTGACATGCAATATTGGTCAAAAAAATTCAACGTCTCCAAGAAATTTGGATGCAATTCTTTAAAATGGATTTACCAAGCATTGACAATGTATGGGAATGGTAAAGGAATGTCTACACAACATGCCTTGAAGGCCCAGAAGTGGAGGTATTTAATTGATTTCATATTAACAGTGTTTGAAGTTGCTGTTTTGATAATTTCGAAGACATTTCTCCCCCGTTTGCAATGGGCAACTGAGCTAGGGTGTACCAAAAAACAACAATGTTCTTTGATTTTTGCACCCGTCGGAGGAATTGAGCCTTTTGGTGAGTAAATCAATTGGAAAAAAAAAATTTTGAAATCGGTCAATTCCTTACGCAGGTTTACCCCCTTTGAATAATAATTTTTATGCAGTTTTTGTCACTAAAGAGAGTCACAGATGAAATATTTCACCCAAAATGCTGTGCATACCCATCAGACAAGGCTATGACATCTATATAAAACAAACATGACAATTTTGGTGATGAAATTTATCAAAATAGACATTTTTTAAGGCAAAAATGCCAAAAATCGCAATTTTCCCCTGATTTTTAGCATGTTTTTTCAAAAGTGCAGTCCATTTCAGATACACTTCTTATCTAGCAAGTGTCTTTTGTTCATTGATGAAGCCTTTTTACCCTTAAGATATTATCATTGTCAACCCTTGTGCCCTAGATCATTGCATATCTTGATTTTGCAATGCTGAATACCAAATAATATGAATACATGTAATATCAATCGTCTTTCGGCTTACCTTGCTTGTGTTGAACGGTGCTGATAAATTGCAATATGAATTTTTGTATGTCATGTAGATGACAATAACCACATAAGGAACCTAAAAGGAAATAGTATATCAAAGTTCCTATATTGTGTAAAGACTGCAATCATTCATGATAACAATATATAACCTGCAATGTAAAAATATATAGTAGGATTTAATTCAAATGGCATCCATTAAAAAATATATTTGCTCACCACTGCTAACCATACTGACTGACAATCTTTCCAATCATTACAATGATAAGCTACTGATGACCTCTGGACATAGCCAGAGTAGGGTTGGAAAATCCTTGTGCACACAAGGACTATGCGATTGGTGCCACCGCCACACATGAATACCAAATATTAAATTCACATTAATCTACACTATTTCTAAAAAAAGTTAGGTCCAGAAAGAAGACACCACACTGTCACCACAGACAAAGAACCATAAGTTCCTATTGTGCATTTCTTAGATCAGTTATGTCATATATGAAAGTGAGTACTTTTACACCATCCCTGCTTTGGTGCTGTGGTACTGGGCAAGATGTTGGAAACAGGAAATTACATGCAGCAGGAATTTGCCCACACTTGGAATGCCTACATGTGAGGGTTGAGCAGCCAGTGTTGAGAATGACTGGTAAAAGGTTTTCAATATCACAAATAAATTAATATTTGTAAATTTTATTTATTTATCTTATTTGATTTGAATTGTGATAGCCCTTTCCGCCTCTTATACTTTTACTGAATCAGTGTTGTGTTTGCATTGTGGGAATGATCTTATTTCATGATGTCAAACTCATTAAGAAATCATTGTTTTCTAGGTAGTAACAAGTCTGTATAAAATTGACTTATCGCGAGGAGTCTAAAACCCAATCTGCATCTCAAGCTGGCATAGAGTCAGCATCAATTACTTTACCAAGCTAAGACAATGATAAGCAGAATTATTTCTAATGACTGATGGTTGATAAAGATTTGCTGTGAGAGGTTGACCAGTAAAACAATTTACAATTTTGTAGCATTGAGTGTGTTTAGGGTTCCAACATCATAATGATTAGCAAAGTACACATAAATCAGTCTTTATAATCCACTTTCATTGTGGGATCATTGCAATTGAGAATATAGGCCTCTCAACTGTAAACAAATATAGTAATTGATAATACTAGCTACAAAATAATACATGAACTAAAAAACCATGATGGAATTGAGGCACGAACTGCTGTGTAAAACTGTACATTTTATAGGCACTTTAGTCATAAGTAACAAGACAAACGACAAGATTAATGATTTCATAGCATCAACTTGAGTAAAAAAAATAATTATTTGCAATAGATGGCTTATTCTTAAAGACTTCAGGGTTGACAAGGATGTCACCAATGGGATACAATGGCTTCTTAAATAAAAAACATATTCATCTGACAAGAAAAGTATCTGTAGTGGCACTGTATCTAAAAAAACATGCTAAAACGAAGCGAAAAATTGTGATTTTTTGCATTTTTGCTTAAAAAAAGGGCAAAACAGATAAATTTCATCACCAAAATTGTCAAGTTTGTTTTATATAGATGTCATAACCTGGCTTGATGGGTATGCATAGCATTTTGGGTGAAATATTTCATCTGTGACTCTCTTTAATGACAAAAACTGCATAAAAACGGCGATTTTTGGTGTTTTCGGACCCCTTATTATTCAAAGGGGGTAAACCGGCGTAAGGAGTTGACCGATTTCAAAAATGTTTTTTTCCAACTGATTTACTCACCAAAAGGCACAATTCCTCCCACGGGTGCAAAAATCAAAGAACATTGTCGTTTTTTGGTACGCCCTAGGCAACTCCTTGACTCTATACCCAAGCCCCTTGGCATAGAGTCAAGTATTTGACTAGACTGCAAGAGTATTAATCATAGTTATAAGACATACATTTTTCGGACAAAAAATGTATTGGCTGCTCTTTAAATCTTTAATTATCATCATCAAGTCATATTTAAAATTTGGCATGGGCTGCGCCAAAATCACAAATGAAATGTTGTGTTTCGCCTGGAAAATATATTGGATATACTATACAAAGTACTACAAAGTAATGGTGGTTCATATGATGTAATCTAGAAATTACTTTTAATTGAGTTTCATGCTTTTAGTCACACCTATAATTTGAGGCTAACTAGCCCTTACCACCCAGTGAAAAATTACACAAAATAACCCGAATTCAGGATATACACTTAGATGTTCTATTATTACGGCATTTATGAGCCCATGTTGGCATACATATATTTCATTGAAGACATGTTGATGAAAAAATGACCAGTATGCTGTCCTGCTTTATTTTGCTAGTCATTGTGTATTGCCTTCAAATTGATGTCCCATCAGTAATGCTATGTTTTTCACAACTCAGGTTTGTGTGTGTCTGTTCAAGAGGGTTTGACGATTTGATGAAAAAGTGACCATTATGCTGTTACGCTTCATTTTGCTGCTCAGTGTGGCTTATTGCCTTCAAGCTGAAGTTCCAACTCAACAGCTCGATCTTGGAAAAGTTTGTAAGTATGACAATTTCCCTCACTTTTATTCCAGCCGAAGTATGGTACAAAATACTACCCATGCCATGGCAATTAGCAGGTCGATATCTTAAGGCCAGACATAATAAATTTTCAGCTTCTCAGATGGGACGACACAACAGATTTTCTGCCTAGTGGGAAAAAAAGATGGACCTGACCAATATTAAATTTTTCAATAAACATAAACTGAACCAAATAAAAAACGCAAAACTATTGCCAGGGCTTTATTTTTCTGTATATGATTCAGATAGGCTGTTGATTTTATGCATATGTACAACCAGGTGTCAAAGGACTCAGTTCCATAAAATCACTCCAGTCTGACCTTTGTTTGCACATCTGCGGCCTAGTTTATCACATTGGGGTATGGTGAGTGGAAAGGGGTATTAGGCACACTGTATGGCAAATTTAATGATTTCATGTTAAAGTTTGAAGAAAATGATGCAAAAGGCCATACAATTCACTTCATTTACTGCCACCTGACTTGCTAAAAAAAATTATTTTTGAGGAGTCAGGTGAAAGTTTTCCACACACGATGTTATTCCAATGGAACAATGCCACTACGGAAACAAGTCCTCAAACAGCCCAGACAATAGCTGCGGGTGAAAAAGGTTTAGGATCTTTCAGAAGGGCTTCACACAACCTGCGTATCAGCTGCAGAGTTAAACATCAGCACTTTTTGTGCCCTCCTTTTGCTATTCTCCCTACCACACATCTTGCGCTGTAAGAAAAGCATAAAGAAAGCCCACATGGTACTGATGTTTGTCGTACGGCTGCTATTCAGGTTGTTAGAGGTCTTTTTGATAGACCCTATGCCTTTTCACTCTGTTTCATGTGTTTAGGTCATTCCTTGACTTGTTTCAATAGTTGAAGTGTTTCACTTCAATATCATTGTGTGTGACAAACTCTGACCTGGCTTCTCAAACAACAACATTTTAACAAGTTAAGTGGCACCAACTGAAGCAAATTGTGTGGCCTTTTGCATCATTTTCTTCAAGCTTTCGCATGAAAACACTAGATTTGCTCTGTCGAGTGCCTAATACCCCTATCCAATGACCATACCCCAATGTGATAAACATTGCTGCAGATGCAGATGCAATGGTCAGAATTTTACGATTTTAAGGAACTGAGTCCTTTGACACCTGATTATACATATGCATAAACTCAACAGCCCATCTAAATTATATACAGAAAAATAAAGCCCTGGAAAAAGTTTTGCGTTTTTTATTTGGTTCAATTTATAACAAAATTGGATAACAATTTTTTCACTGCAGGCGTGTGTGCAGGGGGAACCGGGGCACATCGGGAGGCTTTTCATATCCACTAATTCTGCTCAATGCTGAAAACACTGAGCAACCCAGAAGTTTGCATGAACATTACCAATACTATTGAGCTTTAATCCAAGGCATAAGAGATTAGATTGCACCTCAGCCAGACAGCAAAATAGTTAATTATTTCAAACATTTTAAACATTTGACATAAACTGTCCTGGGTGCGGTCATCAATGCAAGTAACACGCAGTGCTTTGTGATAAGTTTGTTCACAGAACATGTTAATCTAATATGCCTCTATTCACTGTGGGCTGCATACCTATTGTGTGCTGCCGTCCCAAGTAGTTCAATCGACTTGGACACTTACATTCTGTCATATAAAGTGCGTCCCAATGTGCCCCGTGTTCAGTGTCCCAATGAGCCCCAATATGACATTTAAACCAAAATGCTAATTTTTCAGGCACCAGTGAATGTGTTTATCAGGGTAGCAATTCATAACTGTTTGTTACAATGTATCAAATTCATACAAGCATTGAGAAACCCTCGTTTTTCACGGTTTGTTCAGAGAATGGTTCAAATTGAACCCCTCTGAATTTAGTTGAGTAGTAGGAAAACAATATTTTTCTCACCATACTTCTGCATGTGTCTGTAATTTGCCGATAAAATGATAGAAACATCAGGATGGGAATTTGCAAGATTTAGTGGCACTGCCGTATCATATAGAGTAGCGCGGGGCATGCAGCCCCCCTTAACTTCAAGGTGCGATTTGACCTACTTTTTGTGGTCGATTATTTAAATGCTCATGTTGTCAGGAACGGATCACTTGACTCTACTTATAACTAGTGAAACAAATTTCTGCCAATTTCAATAAAGGAGTTACGTCCCTTTTTGTAAAAAATATAAAATGGCTTTCTTACCCCACCCATCGGGCAAGAAGCCCCCCTATTATAATCCTATGGAAATTTGTTTTTGTGAGCGCATTCACCTTGAAAGTTATTTCTTGGGGTTCGTCTATAATTTTTAGGCATTCTATTCACTTTTTCTGAATTTCAGAATTTTTCTGTTCATACATTTATATTTTAATATTTTTTGCCCTGTTTTAATTTCGGCCAAATTTTTTCGATTTCAATTAGCTATGCTATCAAGATTTAAGGTAAAGTACACATTATGAAATGGTTCCCGAAGCAGCTTCGAGGCCTCAGTAAAGGGGGGCCTCTTGCCCCATACCATGTGGGGCCTCCCTCCCCAAACTCACATATTTTAATTTGACCACTATATTTTGAGCTAAAATGCAAAAAATATGATCCAAATCATATTTATGTAATGGTCATAAAGTGAAGCAACACAGATATCTATTATACTTTTAAAAATTTCCAAAGTTATTTCTGACAACCACTTTCAAAGAATTAATCAGAATTACAAAAACCATGCACCTTTTTTTTTTCTTTAATTACTTCTATGGTTTGGTGCTGTTTGCCCTGAAAATTTGTGACATCACCTACTCTACCTTGTCATGAACCAAGAAAACAAAACCCCACCGTCCCATCTTACTGTATTATCCCACGGGCATATATATTGAAATCTTCATGATATTGAAAAAAGCTGTGAACAAAGCCGATTTTTGTTCAAAATGTCAACATTGTAACTTGTGAACTTTTTGATACTTAGTAGGTGATTGGTTTTATTATCGTTTTCATAGCTACGTGTTTTTTGAAAATTTCATTTTGCAGTTAAACCGTGACATCATCAGGGTATCTGTGAATGTGATTGGTCTAACCTTCAATCTGTGACATATCAGTTCTGAGTTTGACATCACAGTTTATTACAAAGGAAATTAAAACTGCCAGGCAATGTTACTCTTTTTGTACAACTACAACAAACAACTTCTGTCCAAGCTGATTATTATACCTTGACAGAAGAGTCTCTGTTTCAATGTTTAACAAAACAAAGCCTGTTTTATTGTTATTCACAAGACACTCGCCTTCACAATTTCAAATCACTTTGTTGCATTTGTTTTGAGTCATTGTACACTGCAGGCCAAAAGCTGGGAAACAGAATTTTGCTTGCCATCAGATCAGTATTACAGAAATTTGCTTGAGTGTGGATGGATTGCGGCTTTCAAAAATACTGATGGCCCCAAACAAGTTGCCAGGCATGTCAATGAATTTTCAATGGCCAATGCTTGCCTGCTTTGACACTTACCATTTTTGAGGGGGAGGGTTGGTCAAGAATCAGTGGTACCGTGCTGGGCTGCCAATCGCTGGGTCCAGAGTTCGACTCCAGCTCTTGCCTATGTTGGACGGCTGTTTCAATCATCATTCGCCTCATTGCCGTTTCCTCCTCCTGTCCTAATCCTACCAAGTGCATAAATACAGGACATAAAGCCCGAATTATCCATCAATCATCCATCCCCGTTTTTTGAGAGCAACCTTTAAAATTTAATGCTATTTTTACAAATTTAATTTAATTATCCACTATTTTGGCATGATCAAGTATAAGAATCCGAAGTTCCGAACAACCAGATACCATTTTGCAACACTAATTAGGCAGCTTATTGTTTTTTCCAAACTTTTGGCCAGCAGTGTAACTCTCCTTTGAGGACAAGTGGTCTGTTTAGTTCAGTTTCATTTCATTAAAGTATCTATCAACCTATGTTGGTATTAAAGCTGAAAATACATAATCCATGTGTGAATGTATTTGGTCAGTTTCTTGAAATATGTGCTTGTAATATACAGTTATGCAACTAAATCAGTGACATCACAGTTTTGAGATAAAGCAAAGTGCAAACTTGAAAAACATGTATCTATGAAAACGATAATAACAGCATTGGAAGTATACGATAAGACCTAACATATTAATTATGTGTTAAAGAGAACAACATATTGCATGGATACTGGATAGGGATATGACCTCGCAAGGAACATTTCAGTCCAATTGTGTAAGCACTTGACAATCATCGACTGAATATCATTCACATTAATTCAATAGATGTAGAGGGCCCAATCAAACTTATTTCCCGAATGACCCTAGCGATATTATTATTTCAGACGAATTGTTGAATTCCAGCATTCTGAATGCTGTGGGGATCGCCTTGGACAGCATGCAAGGTGGATGTGAGTCTTGTGCAAATATTGGTTGCAACAATCTCCCCCATGTTTGCACACTGGACATAAATTTCAAACTATGCCCTTTCTACTGCAAATGTGATGTAGCATGTGCTGATTTTGGGGACTGTTGCTATGACTACTGGCATGTATGTACAGATTCTCATCATCTAGAACTTAACAGGAACACGCCAGCATTAAGCAACTTGTCTAATGACTCCTTAGACAGTCTCCACGACACCAATAATTCAATTTCTAGTCTATTGAAATATTATATCCACAGCAATGTCCAAGGTAACAGTCGGTCCATCAGAAAATATGCCACTTGTAAGCGATTGTCTTTAAAATATGAATGGGACTTCAAAGTTGTAGATAAGTGTCCCGCTGCCTTCAGGGATCCCATCATTAAAGACAGCTGTGAGGGACCTGATTTTCTCACCTTAGCACCTGTTTTTAATGACAACTTTGCCATTTTTCAAAATAGTCACTGCGTAATGTGTCATGGATTGAATATTTCGGAATTCAAACCAATATCTTTGAGCTTTGAATGTACAGATCTTTTGTCAAGACACAGAATTAACGAGGAAATCAAAGTTGGGAATTTTACGGCAGCTAGAAAATTACTATTCCAAGGATGTCAATATACTGCAGAGGTGATAAAAAATGACATGTTTCATGGTACACCTGGACTCAAATGGCAATTCCTTATACGCCAGAATTGTGCTATTCGCAACAGCAAGTGTGACGGATGTGAGCCTCTCTGCACAACATTCTTACGACCTGTTGTTGAAGATTCCAAGTTAAATCCCTTTTATAACGGCTGTAACCTTGCTGCTTTAAATGCAACATGCCATAAAAGTGTAACACCAAGGATCGATACTGACTTGCCGGACTATTCGTTGCTTTTTTCTGTCAAAGAAGATACATTAATAAGAAGATTTTGGAATGTTAAGAATCGAAATAAGTACACATACGACACTTACTGTAAAGAAAAGGCCAAAACTGCCTTATTCGAAGATGTGTGTGTCAATTTAGACAAATCAATCATAATGAATGACAGTGACCTGTTCTATCGGCCAAAGCAAGGGAAGGTGTCGCCCATTTATAGAATTATGGCTGCAGTTAGCTTGCCAATCCCAGGACAAGATCAAAATCTTGATGACAGTAAATGTCATAAAGTCATAAAGAAGGTTCCCGGAATGACTAAATTTTTTAGTGCCACCTTAAAGTCTCAAAACAAGTTTTGCAGGATTTCTTCAAAAAAGTTCACAGGTCTTCAGGATGTTTATGCTTTTGGAAATAACTTGTTATCAATAAGCAATGTCTCAAGAGAGTTTGTCATATTTAACGTCGACATTCACCCAGACCAAAAGCCATGTGAAGGACTTGATGAGATTCGTATTGCTGAGGCAAACATTTTCAATTTTTCTGGTGACCTTTTTTTAGCAGCTGATATTGGTGTTGACAAGTACATGACAATGTTGAATAAATCTGTCATTTTTGTACATTTGAAGTCCGAGCAAGAATCGCAGAAGACAACAGCATCTGTTATGGCACTTTTCTGCAAGAGAACACCGCAATCAGGCACGAGATACCTGGGAAGTGTAACTTTAGTCTGCAACACCATATCTATGGTATTTCTATTTGTGACAGTATCTCTATATGTTACGCAGAAATCACTCCGCTCAATAGTGGTTGCTTCGATCCCTCATCTTGCTGCTTCCCTCTTCTGGGCTCAACTTCTTTTCCAGGTATGTCGCTTTTTTGTCTTGTTTTAGAAAGTGTAACTGGCTGCTAATTAGTCATGGCGAGTCACTTATGGCAACTGTATATTGTGCCATTGTATCGAGGTCCTCAGTACCTGATTGTATCAACGCCTAACACGGGTTATCCTTAAGTGGGTTACTTACTTTACTTATAGTGCGTCAAAGAGAATGTTTGTCAGATAACTTTGATAGACTGAGCTCCCTTTATAACACAACAAAATTATTTTTTAAATAATCCTGTTAGAAGATGAGTTATAAGAGTTAACTAGGAAAACCCTTGTTGATGTGTTGATCTATACAATCCGGTACTGTGTGGGATGCAAAATAATTTCTATATCACTGGAGACAGCCATTTACTCCTAAGATATCAGTAGATATATTAGGAGATTCAAAGTCTTTGGGCAACTGGCTTGGGCTTTACCAAAACGTATTAGGGCAATAAGATGTGAATATCTGAAAGGCACATTTGTTTACACCATTGCTCAAGCTCCCAGAATGCTCAAAACAATTGTTATTCTACAGGAACTGTCCTTTTCCTATGCTCAGTTCACCAATGTCATCAAATCAGTGTAATTGATATTTTTTATCTTTTCCTTTTGAGGTAGTGATCATAAGCAGGGCCAAAACAATAAAGTTTAGTCTTCATTTTCCAATTCATAATTTGTTTAACCTTTTTTCTTTCCTTGAAGTCACACTTGTACATTTTTTTGCATGTCCCAACGCGATTTCTGCGAATTTAAAACCTCGGTAAAAGTAAGATTATCTGAATATGCTACTGTTTTGATACAAATATAAACAGGTCAATGTTCTTAAACTGATGGACTTGCTTCAGTCTGGTGAACATAACTGCATGCATGCGGCTACAACCTGGCAAAAAGGTAAGTTTTGCAGCATTGCCATTCCAAAGAAATAGTTCCAATTTAATTGCACATTCAAAGTTTCTATTCAACAATGAGGTAACCTGGAGTCGGGCAAGGCAATCACATTCTCGAAGGAGCAGACAAGGCCATCAGCATACTCAGAAACAGCCCTGGTTTCTTCCAGACAAAAGTTGTGTGAGTTCCTCACACTCAGTTTATGTTGACTGCTCACTGGAGCTCACAGAGTTGCACACTGGACAACAGGTGGCAACACACGGAAGCTTGAAAAAGCTCTGGCAATGAAACAGCAGCCAACTTGTAGACAGGACTTGCTTATTTTTTTTTCTTCCAATTGAATTTAGAAAAAAATCAGCTGCAAAGGTGTGTGTCACACTAAACAAAAAGTATACCTGCATTTGTCATTACCACAAGTGTCATCACTGCAAATAATTTGTTTCACTTGCAGTTGTGGTAGAAACAAATAGGGAGAAGTATGTTTACTCTACATTCCACAACAGATTTGATAATTGGACAAAGAACCAGAGTGAAGTTATTTAATAAGTTGCAGTTATAACATGGGTTGCAACCAGGGTTTTGAAGTCGGGGTCGGGAGTTGGAGACATGGAGTCGGAGGTTCTTGAGTGGAGTTGAAGTTGGAGTCGAAATTTGATTTTTATGTGGAGTCAGAGTCGGAGTCAGAGTCGAAAACTAAATTGGTAACTCCTTACTCCTTAAACTAATTAATATAGTTTACAAAAACACAGTCACAAAAATGTGAAATGAATCAAAATTTGACATACAATTTTCCGGAACAAGTATTCATGTACAAAATGAAAACTTTGTAGAATTACTTTTTCTCCTTGGTTAACCTTTTAATATTTATATTATGCATTGTGCAATAATGCCGATAAGCGGAGTTGGGAGTTGGAGTCGTAATTCAGGAGACCAAAGGTGTTGGATTCGTAGTGGAGGTGGAGTTGAAGTCGCTTTTCAGAGTCAGTTCACTCACTACCCGACTCAAAGTCCCAGTTATAACATTAGTTATTACATGGTTTTCCAAGCTAATCTGTACTGTTGCAATCATTCATAATATCATGAAGTCAGTTTTTTTTCCAGATAAGCCACATTCACACCTTTACTTCAAGAGTTCGTTTGTGTAATACAATTGGGGTGCTACAGCATTACTTCTGGCTGACATGCTTTCTGATTATGACAGCAGTTTCTGTTGACTTCCTTTATCGGTTTTCAAACATCTACGAGCCTTGGTTTACGAAAAAAAGCAAGATGTCGTCACGAAATTTGAGTTATTGCTGGATTTTCAGTCTTTTGCTGATGTCGATCCCCATCTGTCTGGACAATTTCACCAATCATCCATTAAGTTATGGGTCAAGCAGTGGCATATGTTTCATTGAGCCAAGACTGTATCTGATTGGCTTCTTTATTGGTCCTTCACTCTTTTTATTTTTCATCAATGCAATATGTTACATTATGACCATTGTCAGCATCTGTCATATACTCCCAAATGACATAGAAATCGCTGCTGCCTCAGACCGCAACATGCTGGTGGTATTTGCCAAAATCGGAGGACTTATGGGAGTCGCTTGGCTTTTCGCCCTTGTACCCTATATCACAGGGATTGAGGAATTCTGGTACGTATTTGTTGTAATGAATGGACTACATGGACTCCATATATTCCTCTCGTCTGGAATTATTGGTTATTACAAGAAAAAGGTATCCCAAAACCAACAAGGGACATCTGGGACAAATTCAGTAAATAGAACAGCTGATCCCTCCAGGGAAAGTCGGTTTTAGCCGATGAATAATAGAAGACTCTCTGAGTCTTTCGTTAGTTAGTTTTAGGTATCCAAATAAACTATTGAGTTGCGCTTATTCTCACTTTTCTGAATGTTAGGGTGAATTATTTGAATCAGAGCCACCAATGTCAAGCAAGACATCCTCCTACAGTCTGTCTCATTTCTAGAACGCACGGTCGTCGTCAAAAATCGGACAAAAAATTTACCAAAACATCACAAAAATGTGTATTTCGGCTGTGTGACCTTTAGACGCTGAACAATCAGGCCAAAAACCAGTTCGCATATTGTGAGACAAACTGTAATTACTATATATTCCTCTTCGAGTTGACACCATCAATCAAGGAAAACATGTAAATAAAGAAATGAATTAAAGGGAGAGTGAAATATGAGATTAAGCTAATGACATCACAGATAGCTTAAATTTTTAAGCACTTTTGACATGTTATTGGCTTAAAGCAGTCTGGAAGAACATATATTTCACTTATGCAACAAGAGGTCAAGATTGAAATTTTCTTTGCACGCTGAGAGATTGCTGACACACGTTTATGTCATAGATTGGTGAAATTTGGATAGATCCAGACGTCAGTACAATTTTCAAGATGGCTCAAAATATGGCTTCAAACCACTTTTAAAATACAGTGTAGCTCTGATGATAAAGGTAAACATACCAATTCAGCCGCCACAGTGACTATGCCATCAACAAAAACATTTTTTAAAATGTAAAATATAACATTACTGTCTAAATTGAATATTAATGAATATATCTATTTATTCTGTGTGACAAATTGAATCCTTGGATAAATGACGATGTAATTTATTACTTTAATAAAGTTAAGAGCAAATAAGTGAATATTTTTGTTTTCTTCTCCTCACTTAAAAATCATAATCTATTCCCTCATCTTCCATATAACAAACATGCCCTCCCTCCCCTCCCGTACCGAGGTCTGTAGCATCGTCAGAGTCTGATGATAAGGCCAACTATTAATTAAATTAACAACAAGAGTTCCACAAGGTTCCATCTTGGGTCCTATTCTTTTCATCATCTGCATGTGTTAATGACATATAGCACAAGCCACTGAACTGTTTTATCCGATAGTGTATGCTGATGATACTACCCTTTCTGCAACTTTAAAGGCGCACATGATTCAAAACACAACTTTTTATAAAAATATCTGTATCAAAAAGAATTGGCACTAATAAACAAAATTCCCCCAATATAACAAGAAATGTCTGTGACCAGTGCATGCAAACAATTAGTGAAATAGCGATTCTGTGACTATTTTGTTGGCCTTCCCTCCATATTAGGTATGACGTAGGATAAGGGACCCCCCCCCTTCCCTCTGCCTGATGCTGTGTGGCATGAAGAGCGTGGTCACTCATGCATGTAACATTGGCAATTGACATTGTACCATTTCTGGACCATCGTGGTATTGCTCTGTGAGGTGCTGCCACCTCTCTATTAGCTTACAGCAGTGCTGAGCCTCAAGCACTTGAAATCAACCAGGCATGCAATCTGGTTGTTTACATTTCACCCAGCCCAACTTCACTTGTCCATGTACCTTTCAAAAGGGGTCGCTTTTGCCTGTGCCATTTTTTTGGCTAGAAATCATAAACTAAGAGCATCGTTTTAGGGGGTCTATCTTAATTGATTTTCAAAACTATCACTGTAAATTTTCTGTGAATCTGAAGCATGAGGCTCACAGATGATAAAAAAAGTGTGTGACAGTGGTCCTTTAAATACTTTACTCATTGTAATAATAATGTACCTACTGATGAAAAAATGAATAGAGAATTAAACAAAATAGACATTTGGTTGAAATTGAATAAATTATCAGTAAACACAGAAGAAAAAAGCAATGATTTTTCATATGCCACAAAGGAATGTCACCTTACCAAAACTAAAAATTTGTGATTCTGAAATCACATTTGTAGATAAATTTGACCTTTTGGGCATAATATTAGATAAAAATTCTCAGCTGGAAAGATCATCTTGCCGAAACTTCAAAGAAATACCTATTGTAGCTTGAACAGTTGCTGTAATGAACAAACTAAAACATTTTTGCCACAGTGTGTGTTACAAACAATTCATAACTCATTAATAATGCCACATTTGATATATGGAATTAATTTATTGAGCTCTAAATACAAGAAATTAGAGAAGTTACAAACGAGGGCTGTATGAGTCATTACTAATTCTTCCTACAATGCTCACACGGAGCCCATTTTTAGGAAATTGAACACACTTATGTTGCAAGACCTATGCGCACTGCATGACCTCAAGTTCTGTTTTAGATGTGTCAATAGTATATTGCCACATATTTTAACAACATTTTTAGTAATTCAGACAATCATTCTCTTGAGACTCGAAATTCTGTTAATTTCAAAATTCCAGTTGTCAGACATTCATTTGCTACGAATAACATTAGATATATAAAATAGCTTAAGTTTACAACCATACTCCTGCCATTTTACATGAAAAAATGTATACCCATGTGAACAGCATCACAGGCTTTTCATCATAAACTGAACCAAATAAAAACTATTTCTAGGGCTTTATTTGTCTAGATATGCTTCATATAGGCTGTTGAGTGTATGCTTCTGTGCTAGCAGGTGTCAAAGGACTCGTTTGCATGAAATCACTCAAGTTTGACAATTTTTCGCATGTCTGTTGCCAAGTTTATCACATTGGGGTATGGTGAGTGGACAGGGGTATTAGGCATCCCATAGGGCAAATCTAATGACTTCATATTGAAGCTTGAAGAAAATGATGCAAAAAGCCACACAATTCACTTCATTTAGTGCCACCTGACTTGCTACAAAATTTGTTTTTTAAGAAGTCCGGTGAAAGTTTTCCACACACAATGATATTCCAATGGAACAATGCAACTACGGAAACAAGTCCTCAAACAGCCTAAACAATAGCTATGGAGTGAAAAACGATTGGAGTTTATAACCTGAAAGACTTCAAACAACCTGTATGTCAGCTACAGAGGTTAACATCAGCACTTTCTGTGCCCTACTTTTGCTATTCTCACAACCACACATCTGCCCAGAAAGAAAAGCATAAGAAGGGCACAAATGGTACTGTCATTTGCCCTACAGATGCCATACAGGTTGTTAGAGGTCTTTTTGACAGACCCTATGCCTTTTTCACTCAGTTGCATGTGTATAGGCCATTCCTTGACCTGTTTCCATAGTTGCAGTATTTCACTGCAATATCATTGTATGTGACAAACTCTGACCTGACTTCTCAAACAACAACATTTTAACAAGTTAAGAGGCACCAACTGAAACAAATTGTGTGGCCTTTTATTCATCATTTTCTTCAAGCTTTCACACTAAATCATTAGTTTTGCTCTTTCGAGTGCCTAATACCCCCGTCAAGTCAACATACCCCAGTGTGATAAACCTTGTCACAGATGAGGATACAAAGGTCAGAATTTAACAATTTTATAGAACTGAGTCATTTGACACCTGATTATACATATGCATCAACTCAACAGCCCATCTGACTGATATACAGAAAAAAACAGCCCTGGAAATAGTTTTGTGTTTTTTATTTGGTTCAGTTTACATGAAAAATTATACCATTCAACAGTAATTTGTTCCCACACCAGGGCAATTCCTTGTATGTCAAAAAGTAACTTCAAGACTGGTGTTTTGTTTTTATAGTGCATATATTACGGCCATGCAGCCTTCTTGACACGTACATGTAATATTGAACATTGTTATATTTGTGGAAATCTATGAATTAATTCAGTTCTTCAGATCTTCTGAATTAATTCTATTGATTTACGAAATTCAGAAATTAAGTTGATTTTACCTCCTTGTTTTATCTGTACCTGGTTGTTGCGTTGAAGTTTAATAAGTGAACTTAATTCTTAATCTACTACAAGTCAATTTTTTCTGGTAGCTTAAAAATTCCTGAATTTGTTTCCTTAATTCTCTTGTTTTACCTGTGACAACTTCCACAAGAGTCTTCACCTAAACACAATCCTACAGGTGGCTACTGAACAGCGGTCCATTAGGGCCAACCTAGTAGTCTCCTCCATCATTTTGAAATTCATCCTCGTCTCATATACTTATATATATTCTATGTGCATTATTATTGATGGAAATAAATCAGCCTTGAATCTTGAATCTTAATGCCTTTGAGGACATCCGGGAAAAGATACAGTGAGCCATGACTGTACGGTGGTACCTGCGTTATAAGACCCCCCTGTTGTAAGACCAACTTACCTTGTGTGACCAACTTCCTCCCGCTAAAGGTACTATTTTTCATGCATTTTGCACCTCGATGAGAGACCGCGCTCCAACAAGAGACCGCTTCATCGCTTGTCTGCAAAGGGTCTTTTCAACCACATTACAGACGACTCCAATACTTCAGCACTTTTGACATGTTATTGACTTATGGCAGTCTGGAAGAACATGTATACATATTTCACTTGTATGCTACAGAAGGTCTAGATTACTGAAATTTTCTTTGCATGCTGACACAACTTTAAGTCATATATTGGTAAGATATGGGTAGCTCCAGACGTCTGTACCATTTTTAAGGTGGCTCCAAATATAGCTTCAACACACTTTTAAAATTTTACAAAAACATAAATTTCCAAGTTTTTAGATTTTTGTGGATAGGGTAATTCGGGGGAAATCTGGCCGCCTTATATTCTGTTGACAAATCCGGCCCATAAATAAAATGATTTTAAGTTATTGCACTTCTTGCGATGCATGAACCTAACTTGAGGATTGAACTACCTCTGCACAAAACAAAAAACGTCTGCACGAAACAAAAAACAAGGTCAAATTGTTTGATTGTTTGTTGATGCAATCGTATGCCTTGATCGTCTGTTTGTTTACTACAGTTTTTAATCTGCTTGCTTCTGTTTCTAATCCTTTGGGGTCGGATTTGCCCCGGGGCTGGCTTTCCACCACCTAGCCCAAATTCACAGACATGGCTAGCCCACTGAGCCCAAGTCATGCTGCATTGAAAAAAAAAAAAAACTTTTCTTATTTTTTCCAAATATACAACTTTCGATTTTGTTCAGAGCATTTAGATCCCTAAAAGCACCCTCTAATAACCTCATGTGTCCTCAGCTAGCCTCAAATTCTCTCAATTACACTCAGCTTCCATAAACTACTCTCGGCTTCCCTCAACTAAATTATTCTTTCCTCCACTAAACGCATCTTCCCTCAACTACACTTGCCACCTGCCTTCGTTCTACTAAAAATGCCTCCCCTCAACTAAAGGTGGCTTCGCTCAACCAACGCAGCACCCCTAAGCTACCCTCCACTTCCCTCAACTACCCTCAGTTTACCTATCACACAACTGCAGTTACCCCGTGGATGTGAGGGTACAGTGCCGCCTGTAAGTAAGTGAAACGCATGATATTGTGCCATTGCATCAATGTTAAACATCCTTAATCAAAATGCTTCTGGAAGGACGAATTCTCATCCGATGAGAGGAAAACTTTTTGGGTCATAAAGGCCGATATGTGAGGCATGCGGGATAAAAATAGCAGACAATTTTCTTTGTTGTAGTTGGAGTTAGGTATGGGTCAAAGTCTTTGATAAGTAAGTGAAACGCAGGCCCAATGCTAAAAGATAGGGAAGGGTGGTTCACTTACTTATCAAAGACTTTGACCCATACCTAACTCCGACTACAGCGAAGAAAATGGGCTGCTATTTTTATCCCACTTGCCTCACACATCGGCCTTTATGACCCACTTTGTTTCCCTTTCATCCGATGAAAATTCATGCCTCCACAAGCAGTTAGGCTGAGGATGCTTAGCATTGATGCAATGGCACAATGTCATGCGTTTCACATACTTACAGGCGGCACTGTATATATAATATGACTGTGGCCTATTATTTATAGGTATTCAAAAATCACATTAGTCTATTGCTAGCTCAGCACTCCTATGACATTAGCCTAAAAAATGAACCAGGGGGTGTTGAGGAGTGAGTTGCTTGAAAATGAATGGTAGGAATCTGAAAAAGACGCTTGACAACTTGGTCCAAGAAATTGTTGCTGCTGATTGTGGACTCTGCGACCCAAGGCTACCGATATTTAGTGGTTCTGGGAGTCATGCAGTTGCACCGACACGTCCAATTCTCCTCCGTAAGAATTTTCTTTCGGTTATGCTGTTTGGATTATTTGTATGCTAAAACAGGACAGTCCTGAAACTAGGGTAAGCAGTAAGTAGGAAATAAATAAATGAAAAATGAATATACAGCAAAGAAGAAATCAGAGGAAAAGGTAATTGTGAACAAGAAACTCATCAGGCACCAGGCAGTGGAAGAAATGCTATTGAAGAAATGACATATGCAGTAAATTTAAAATCTGAAGCACTTTCAATCATTTGTATAGCTTTAAATCTAGTAAAAATGGTGGTCAGATCAACGCAATTTACTTTTCCAGTTTTAAGAAAGCTGTGCAATATGGGAACAACTTGAACTTCCTGAAATTGAACTACATGTAATGTGTCATTTGTAAATTTGCAACATTCCATACTTCTCTCGCAGCATTTAGACACCCAAAAGGTGTTTATTTAGAACATACCCAGTGGGCACTCTGACCTTACCTGACGTCAGTATGACGTCTGTGACGTCACACTTTCGTCCCCTGACGTCAAAATAGGTAAATTACCCACTGGGTACAAAGTCAAATTCTGTGGACATGTAAGTGCACTCATTTTCTCATTCTGTTTGGAAAAAATTAATAATCAACAACCTGGGCATTAAACAATGCCGAGGGTAAAATGAACTAAGTCAAGAAGAAGAAGATTGGAAGTTTAATGTTGAAAGTCCAAATTCAAGATCTCAAATGACAAAAAATGTTGTCATTGCACATCTTGCACACCAGTAGATATTGTTTCAAGTATATCCTTCTATTTTTCTTTACTTCCGGGTTCATCACCGAGACCAGAATACAAACGAGTAACTCACATGTGCTGAGACTCTCTGTAGTCTGTATAACAACTTCTTCCAGTCTCCACAATCAACAAACCGCACACACACCCACTGGCTTACAAGTATGGGTTTTTGAGAAGGCAATAATCCACACCTTGGAAGGCTGCTACTTTTGGAATTAGACTGGAGCTGGGCATTGATTTGCCTCATCTGGAGAGAATGGGAAGTGACTGAGGCAGAGGCAGGCTCCAGTGGAATGCTTAACCCACAGTTAACCTTGCGCCTGCCCCTGCCTACTTCCCATGGCTGGAGCTTGTTAGTTGAGCTGCCCATGTGCTTACAGCTAGGTAGAGGGCTCTATTTTCTAATGCCCATTCCACAACACACCTTGGACTGAAGTCTTGCAAGATGTGTCTTTTTTAAGGACAGTGTATACTGCGATTGTACATTTGGAATTCCTGAATAATATGTAAATGGCACAGCCATGAAATTCGCGCAGCTCTTAAAAAGTTTTTTTAGGGCTTATGGTTTTACCATAACTTTCATT
This sequence comes from Platynereis dumerilii, assembly GCA_026936325.1. Classification (NCBI taxonomy): domain Eukaryota; kingdom Metazoa; phylum Annelida; class Polychaeta; order Phyllodocida; family Nereididae; genus Platynereis; species Platynereis dumerilii. Next base: position 77,537,214 of record JAPTHN010000002.1, on the reverse strand, counting down.
AAATTTATTTCATATTCAAAAGGCAGTTATGTTACTGTTTCAAAAAAATTGAAAGACGGATATAAGAAAAATAGAGAGAAATTTAGACTAGAAACTATTAGAAAGATAAAATAGATCAAAAATACAATATATAGATAGATAGATAGATAGATAGATAGATAGGATAGCAAATAAATAGGATTAAGAATAAATAGAATTGATAGTTAATCAGCTAAATAGTAAAAAACTTACTAAAAAGGAAGACAACACTGAAAGCTGCCAAATTTAAGTCTATGCTAGATTGTTGATATTACATAATAGTGATAACAAAAACAATCACATGATCTGCATGTAGATTAATTGCTCACTGTTACATAACCATCAGTTGACAAAGATTATGTAACCTTAATTTTGTTATTTTTTCTTGTTGTCTGTTTTGAAATGAAATTAATCACATGTCAATAATTTAATTTAGCTTGTCAAAGCTTATAATTAACTATTCCATAAAAATAATAGATACAGAGAATATTAATGCAGAAAATTGAATTTTTAAGACACTTTTGAATATGAATATGTCATGTTTTGTTAAATTCGAAACTAAATCATTGATAAGAAGCTGGTCCCACTTGACCTAATTTCTTGCTGTCGACCATTGATGTGGAGACCATCACTGCACAGATTTTTGAAACCTTTCTTGTGCTAAGTTCGGCCGTTTCGCTGCGCGAATATAATTTTGTATTGGTTTATTTTTGTTACCAGGTAAAACTATAAACCTTAATATTTACAACTCTCTATATCCCCCTCTCCTACTCCACAAAGAGCACCCTCACAACAAGAAAAATATATGTTATACGTGTACACTCGTGATCCAAATGCTATAATAATCAGGATTTTCAAATATTCAGGGCGTCCAAATTCTAAAATTGACCATTGAATGTGTGACCGTGCAAACACTTGATTCTCAGACATAAGATTTATGTTTCAATAATATCAAAATTAATTTTAGTGGCTGACCATTGTTTGTCACCTTCCTTTTTTTTGGTAAAAATACAGCTAATTTTTATTGAAAAATCATCAAAATGCACCTCGAGCACCATTAAAAACGCAACAAAATTTCAACATATCAGCCTATGCTTAAAATTTCAACTTAATTGTGATGTGTACAGCTGAAAAACTCTGAGATATTAAATGTGAATTACTCATGCTTTGACTAGAGATTTCACTTGTCTTTACATGGATTCCACTGGCTAATATTTGCTACTTTGCAGAAAATATGGCCATTCTTCAGTAATTAGAGTCACTTGCACCTGGTTCGGATCAGTTGTCCAAACCTTCCCCACGAGCACGCAGAGAATTGTCCGTAGGTCCCTACAGTGTTTTGTATTTTCAGTCGAGTTATATTGCTGAACAATAAAAAAATGTCAATTTCTGTGATGTGGCTGTACAATGTTCTGACACTGTCATTTCTAACGTACAATTCTACAAAAGGGCAAATCCGTAAAGTCCGATTTACAGATTTGACACTTTAGCAGCTTGTGAAGCCGTACCATTATCCCTTAGCTGTTTTGATTTCACTGCTATCCTGGCATGAGGCCAAGTAATAGGGGTATCAGACAAGCCATTAATCAAATCTCCAAGTGCAACAGGATCTGAGATCTTCAAAAAGTCATCGTGTTGGACGTACATCGTATGAGTACGTGCGACACAGTGCAGTTTGCTTTGTAGCTCAGCTCCTGTTGCCCTTTCAGTTTGGTTGATGGCTTGTCTGATACCCCTATTACCTGGCCTCGTTGCTATTTAACAATGAAATAGCTGAGGAGTTTGGGTACGGCTACACAAGCTCCTAAAGTGTCAAATTTGTAAATCGGACTTTACGGAATTGCCCATAATTTAATGTCAATATTTTTGTCACAATGTTGCTGCAATGCAGCTGAAATGTAGAATTGCCATTTGGGAGACCTTATATGATAATCATGATTTATGAAGCCACCTGGAAAACAAATAGTTAATCTCCTGCTTGTGTTAACTTCTCTTGCCATAAAACCATTGATCTACATGGTGAACTTGACTCCAAGCGGCAAGGGCTAGCATTATTCACATTACACTGCATGGATTCAATCATTATAAATCAGAGATAGTGACTGTCTGGAGTCAATTAACTTTATAGCTTTATAAGAACATTATCTATTGGTACATTTTTGCCTCATTGCTACATTTTTTCTTATTCGAACTCCTTTTGCCAGTATAGGGCCTCGCCATAGCTCTAAAGTGCCCCAGACAGGGGTGAGAAAGGGTGTGGGGGGTGGGGTGAATTAGGACTTTATTCCCTCCGCAGACCATAACTTATTTACCCCCAGGACAACATGCTGTATTTTGTCCACCCTAATTTCTTCCATATTGATCCAACCTCTTTTATCGCTCACTCAAGAGGGTGTCGTAAAAATTCAAGATGGCTCCCAGGACGTTAACCAACATTTTGCGACATATAAATGACAATCACACAGCCATTATCAAGCCCAGCTCTCCCACAAATATAAGTTAGCAGATCCGCACCCATGTTAGGCCATGCAAAGCGTGAAATATGACCCATGCATCAGCTCAGTTTGGCAAGTAGCCTGCTGTAGTGACCCACGGAATGTATGAGATTAACCACTCCCCTGACTTGATTGACACTTCCATGGACAAGATGAATTACTTCGTGAATTATGTGGTTATTTCATCAATGTGGTGTTACAAGTACTAATGTCAACATGTCTGTCTTTCTTCCCAATATTTGCAGTATTAAACTTGTCTTTTACATTGGAAGGTTTGCTATCAAACTTCAAGAAAATTTGTTTTATTTATGATACATAATCCACCAAAACAGGAGAGAGCGGCAAGCAACTGAGAAGAGACAGATTTACAACACTGTTGAAATATCATGTCACACGATGTAAACCCCGACGTTGATAATAGGTCTGTCTCCATATGAGGATTACGATAGGTATTATGGGTAGGTGGCACTACGACAAGGGGGTAGGGCGATTTTTGTCTTTGGGGAAGCCCACCAAATGAGATATTATCTGTTTTGTTTGCAAATTAAATGCAATCCTGTGACCAACAGTTAATAATAATCTGGTTGTTAACGCTTTATAATTTATCCCCCAATCTGTATGATTGTAACTAACAATACACTTTTCTGTTGAACTGCCGTTTTGAGAACACAATCAATAGCTGACCCAAACAATTAACATGCAACAAAAACACTCATTAAGTCAGACTCCTTGGCTTGGTCAACAACACATATCACCCTATGGAAAGGCAAAGGGGATTCCAACAGAGCTACCATTGCTTGGAGATGCCACCTACACATAGATTCAGAACTACAAATGGAGATAGACCTATTGGTGGAGGGCTGGTCTGTTGATCACATAGATATGTATGGTAGAGATTATGTTGCCACAACGTGAACACAGTGTCGGTTTTTTTACAACATTGCCACAACATTGCAAGCTTACGTTGAACCGTTGACATTGCCTCACAATGTTGTGAAAACGTCGCCACAACAGCGTATCCTAACATCGTATCTTTGATGTTGCTTCACAACGTTGTGACTAGATAATTTCTACCATACGATTCTACGTCATTGACAAACAGGGTGACATTATTGCAATGTTGCTGTGATGTAGATGTGCCCATGGGGAGTCGCCCAGGGCGTGCACCATTCATACGGGTGGCATCTTCACTAGTTCAACTTAGACGTCCTTTTGGCCTGCCCTCTTTCGCATGTTAGGGAGTCATGAACAAATGTTTTGAGTGTGTCGTCACATCTTTCAGGTGTTCAGTCTTTTAAAAACAGGAACTGATTGCTCTTTGTCAACATAAATTGACCAAACCATACGGAGTGGTTGGTACCTAGAGCTGGTATCATAAAAACAGAATCAATAACCCTATGCCCAGATTTTGACGTTCAAGGTTATAATCCATCGCTATTTTTTTGGCAAACCCACCTTTACTGCAACTTAATTTGAACATCAAATCTGACTTCAGAATGATGTTGTATTTACGCCGCTTGCTCGTGAGGAAGAAATCATCTGTCTGTTAGTGCAGATACACAGGAGGTAGAGTACAACTAATTTAAAGGCATGCAACCCACAATATTTTAATATCATACTGAAACAGAACATAATAACACTCTTGTAAATGAACATAATTTCAGGAGTATCTCTCATATTATAGAATATATACTGCTTCCATAAAAAGCTGTAGATGTTGGGCATTGTAGGCATATCTGGTTTCAACCTATATTCTGAATAATTTGGAGTAATTGGGAATGATATATAATTATCTTTTAGCCGGTGTTTTGAAATTTGCCCACATAATGGAGGGGTTGAGAGGCCTGTGGTATCCTGATATGATGAGAATGAGGCTGTCAGACTAAATAGGCCCCTGATTATTCATAAGGGGCCAGGATAATTGATTACCAAGAGATATTGTATACACTACCTTAAGAAGGCTTAAGAAGGCTGCAGCAAAGTGAAAAGAGAGATTACTCAACTGATAGATAGGCATGAATATATTATAGATAGATAGATAGATAGATAGATAGATAGATAGATAGATAGATAGATAGATAGATACACTGCAAAAAATTCCCGTTAAATTTTACAGTTAAATTAACTGGCAACTTTGTTCCAGGTCTAATAACTGTGAAAGTACTAACCAACCTGAACATGACAATGAACCGTAAAATGGGGATTGGTACATTGAACTGTAATTTTGTGGATTCAACAGAGTGATATTACGGTATAACGTACATATATAAAACAGTTTATTTAAAGTATATTTTACAGTTATATCAACTGTCAAACATAGAATGTAAAGAATGCAAGGAGCTGTAGAATCTACTGTAAAAATGCGGATAGTATCTGTTATTCTTACTTTTGCACAAGTGTGAAACAACAGACTAAGCACGTGATTTAACTGTCGCAGGGATGTACCGAGGCTGGAATCAGCTGAGAGAGCCACTGACTCCAAGCTCGGCCTTGCTCATCTCTTGCTTGACAGCAGGGAAGTAAGTCCATCAATTATATACCCAGAAATTAATCAGGACATGTTTGCTCACAAATTTCTGCCATAAAATTGATGGATATGTTCCAAGAGAACCAGGTGTCAAGTTTATCGAAGTATGTTCTATTGATGCAGACTACGCTTGGGTTATTTTGGTTTTAATAGTGTCATTCTTTAGATCACATCATAAGACTCACACAAATGTCAATGTCACATATAGATATTACAACTTTTGCATAATGACAGCATCTTTAAGATCTTATGAATGAGGATGTTCCCTTACCTTCAGATAAGTTATAAATTAAGTTTAATTAACAGCTGTGTTAAGCATATGTTATAGATGGCGCCACATGTTCCGTGGTTGAAGACCATGTAATGTCCTGTTTATAGTTCCCAATCTTACCAGGTGTATTGATTGTTTGGCTAATTCAAATGTTTTGTCTGCATATTACAAGTTGCCAGTAAATTAACGGTTGAAGTAATTGTTCATCAACGTGAACTGAATGTTAAATGACATGTTGCAGTAAATTTATCTTGGAGCCATTTTGTACCTGACAAAGAACTGTAAATTCCCAGACAAAGTCCGTATAAAAAAAATACTGGTAAAATAACAATAAATTTACAGTTCTTTTAGCCACAAAAACACGGTCGTTTCTTACAGTGTAGATAGATAGATAGATATGAATGTGTGTACGGATAGGCCTATTTGGAGTATATAACGGAAAGATTAGATAAATTCAATCACTCACAAACAGATATGGCTTAGGCCTATATATATATTGATTCACACACATATGTGCACCAAAGATAAATAGTTAACATGAATAGTACACTAAAGATAGGTAATTACTGAAGAAATATCTGAAAAGAGAGATTGGCTACATTTTAGCAGATTATCTATATCCATCTATCTGTCCATCTATCTATCTATCTATCTGTCTATCTATCTGTCTATCTATCTGTCTATCTATCTGTCTATCTATCTATATATCTATCTATCTATTATAACACATTCCCCTTAAAGGTCCGCTATCAAACCAGTTGAACTAAAGGGCCGGCCCCCTAGCCAAGGGCTTAGGAGCAACCTATTATACCCAACCCACTATACTATATCCCCCAACTTCCCTGAGATTTTGACACACTCAGGTTAACAATCTCACCTCAATGCCACTTGCCACCACGACTGAGAGTCGAACCAGCTACCTCTTAGTAGCCTCAGGCTGATGCACCATATAACATATTCCCCTTAAAGGTGCGCTATCAAACCAGTTGAGCTAAAGGGCCGGCCCCCAAGCCAAGGGCTTAGGAGCAACCTATTAAACCCAACCCACTATACTATACTATCTATCTATCTATCTATCTATCTATCTATCTATCTATCTATCTATCTATCTATCTATCTATCTATCTATCTATCTATCTATCTAACTGTGGCACTGTCTATATGGTGTGGAAGGAGATGTTAGGTTGGGTGCTTGGACCAACACACCTGCTCTGTCCAGATCAGAATACGAATCGTGATTCAATCGGCCCCTTGACGCGCCTTCTCCCGCCTTTTATGCAAATTAGAACGTGCTTGCATATCCCACGTGCGTCTGTTCGTTCCACACAAGCCAGCTACGCACAAGTTTGCTGTTCACACCAAAACCAGTTTCTAGAAATATATTAATGGTGAGATATGATTTCGTGTTGTGCCTAACCAAATGAATTGAATTAAATCAATAAAGTCAAGTGTTCGGGGAGATGAGCACCTCGAAGACAGATTGTTCATTTTTGGCATGTGAACAACCGTTTTTCAAACAAACATGTAAAGGCATAATCCAGACCTATGTATACATTTGATTGGAAATAGCTCAGAAATAATATTGCTGAAATTTGACCTCATGGGTGAGTGGGGTAGATTGTAACTCATTCACTGACTTGTGGTGATACCGGGTTTGGCAAGTATCTATATAGGATACAAACTCACATACCGATAGATAGATAAGTATGATGTCTAGCCATCTAAGCCCAGTTCTGGGCATTCATGAGGGACTCATCCATGCGATCTATGGGAAAGAGAGCAGAAATCTTCAACATGTTACACTTCTACCCCATGTGAAGGATCTTTTGCTTGCCAAGCATACACACTCTTACTAGGGGTCGCCGATGTAACGTCTCATCCGAACATAATCCAGCTGGGATTTTGCTCATGAAGGTCCGCTAAACATTTTGGATTCCCTATTATAATGTGTTCCATTGTGCCCTTCTTTGAAAGTGTTTGTCGACACTATAATCATCTGTTATGCGGATGCAAGCTTGCTAACATTGTTAGCAAACTGTGCGCATGCACAGCAGACACCAAGCTTGTGATGGAGGTAGAACTGAGGACGTGCCTGAAATGACAGCAGCTCTGTCTAATTAAACTCGTAACTAGTCGGAAGGTACACTGAACCATATATAACTAATGCCTAGATCACACGGAGACGTAACAGAGGGTTCTTGTCGCGGAGCTTCTTGCTTTTCCAGGAAAGTGGGAGGTTCTTGAGCTACATTCAACAATTCGGCGACGATATTTTCGTCTACGGCGCATCTTATACTTCCTCGCCAAAAGTTCCTAGAAGTCACGTGACTTTATGGTGAGGCAAGAACTTGCTTCACGAAAGATTCAACCGGTTGAATCTTTACGAAGGAAGAAGCCACGATGCAAAAGACCAGAAAGACCCCCAAAATGATTGGGCGAAGGTAGAGACAGCTTGGGCGAAGTTAGAGGCAGGTTGGGCGAATCTAGAGAGTGCTTGGGCGAGGCTACTTATCATTGAGTCAATGGAACTTCGGCGAAAAAAGAGAACAACTCGCCGATGCAAACAAGCTGTTGAAACGCCGAAACAGCTACTTACTTCACCGTAACAGGTATTTGCTTGGGCGTAATAGAGTATTTGTCAGGTGCTTGGGCGATGCTAGAGCCTGCTTGGGCGATGCTAGAGCTTGCTTGGGCGATGCTACTTTAACATGGAAGCAATGGAACTTCACCGAAGCTCCTGCCAACTCGCCGACACAGTCCTGCTCCTCTTTGGGGGTTGCTACGGCTCCAATTACGAGCGATTCGGCGTAGAAAACGAGTGCCTCGTTGTCCTAGGATCCATCCACGATGATGTATAACCTCTAATTGATTATATAATTGTCCAAAAATGGCCTGAAACGCCAAAAGTTGGCGAAATTTGAGTTCCCGGCACCTCTACAACTTCGCCGTCACTTAACCACTCTCGTGAGATCCATGCATGATCTTATTTGTCTATGGCATAGAAGACTTTAGTATTGAATGATCACGGAGCGCCATTTGAAGTGGTATTAGAGTCAAAATAAAGTTCACACAAATTTGAGTTACAGCTGGAAGACACCATGGTTCTACAACCATACGAGGGGTTTTCCATAAGTTCTGTCCAACTAGTCATAACTTTTGCTAGATTTGATGTAGAAACATGATATTAAGGTCCGATAATATTCACGTAATTTGCAAATGATTCACAAAAAATAGGATCATAGAATTAAAAATAAATGCTCAATCTGTTGCCATGGAAACCAGAAGTCTTGAAATGCGGCCCAGACTTTGTAGTTCTCACTTAAAACCTGCTTGCATTTTCTATGTCTTGACATATTGAATTGAAGTATATTATAATTTTTTTCATGAAATATAGGGGAAGCTTGGGAGAGTTTGGCCGCAGGGAGGGTTGGGCCACCCTGATTTTTGAGGAAACTAAAAATATTTTGAGAAAGCTGCAGCCACCAAAATTTTATAAAAATCTTTCAATGGATGTAACATTTCTGCCTAATTTGCTTGTCACGATCTTTAGAGAGAAGAAAATTCAAATTTGGATGAAAAACGGAAAAACTGAGCCATGTTACGAGTTCTTAATTGTCTGTCAGACAACAAGGACTGAGAAAATTTTCTATGGCATGCTTGGTAGGCTTGACTATTCAGTTGTTATTAACATATTTTGGAAAATTATCAGACAACCGGTTTTGTCATAATTGGGATTTAGAGAAAAATGGTCGAATGGGGAAGAGTTGGGACAGTGCCAATACTCTCCCCACATGTGTTGCATTTACCCAGATTTATTTCTATTAAGACAGAAGAACTTGTCTAGAGCAATTTTCAACAGAGATTGAATATTTTTAGGCCTTAATAAGTATTCATGGTCTAATAAAATTAGATATCAGGAAATCTAGATGGGGAGAGTTGGGCCATCAGGCCGAGACTTAAGTCTGACAGCAAACTAGAGTTGTAAGAGGCCTCAATTTGGGATTAATGACTTCTATGACCACCACACTACAGGTTAAAAATATTATGGCCTCTAGTACAGCTTTACCGAACCTGATATATTGCAATGGCCCAAGTCTCCCCCCTTATTGGCCCAAGTCTCCCACTTGATGGGGAGAGTTGGGCCGAATTTTTTCCAATTTTCATAGGGCTGTAGCTGATATGTTCTTGGGAAAATATCAAAGCAAATCTAAAGATATTTTTCTGAAATATTTAAAGATACAATACATGCATTAAGCATGTTTATATAATCATTACTGTTAGCAGGAGGTGGAAGAATGTAAAAAGTGGCCCAACTCTCCCAAGCTTCCCCTAATCAGTCAATTGTAAAATCATTAATAACAATGGAAATTGGTATTTTTGTTACATCTCAGCTACTTTACCATCACTCATTCAGTTTCTCAGTTTTTTACGAGATGAGCAATTTTTTGGATTATGATGACATCAGACATACCTGTTACATTTTTTTCATTTTTAATTGGACAAAACTAGCAGAGAGAGTATGAACCTTTCATCATACATACAAGGAAGACAGTATGAGTGACAGAACCAAATGAAGATTGTACAAACTTTTTCTGAATGAAGAGAAGACACAATGGAAAACCTAAGAAAAGAAGACTGGAAAATGCCAAAACTGACCTTAACATGAAGACTGAGGTATCATACTTAGAGATGGATAGAAAGTATGAGAAAACGTATTTACAAGGTCCCAGTCACTATTTTTGGAAGAAGGGCAATGACTATGTATATTTTGAAAAAAATTCTGTCCTATATCTCTTGTAATAATTACATATTTTACACGATATGTCAAGTATGTGTCGGTTAACAAGCTCTTGGTCGCATTTCAAGACTTTTGGTTTCCACAGCAACTAATCAACAATTTATTTGTACCTCTATGATCTGATTTTTTGGGGATCATTTACAAATTATCTCAATATCAACTGACCCAAATATAATTTTTCTGTTTAAAATCTACCAAAAGTTATGACAGGTTGGACAGAACTTATGGAAAACCCATAGTAAAGAACAAAAAGTCTGCAAAACACCAACTGTGATCTTAATATGAGGACTATGAGACCTTGAATTTTTTAGGAGATATAAGGTTAGAGGAAATGTACTAAGTGTCAAGTTCGATATTACAATAATTTGTGAAATGTTAGGAATTATTTTTGATATGTTTCTTGTCCTGCAACCCTGGTAAAAATTCAATTTTTTGACAAGATATAATGAACCTATGTCCCTAATAGTTCCCTGGGCCGCATTTCATGACTTTTGGTTTCCATGGCAACAAATTAACCATTTATTTTCGTTTCTATGATCTGATTTTTTCAGGATCATTTGAAAATTACGTCAATATTATCTGACCCAAAAATCATGTATCTGTATAAAATATTGCAAAAGTTATGGCAAGTTGGACAGAACTTTTGGAAAACCCCTCGTACATATGGAATTCACAGTTACATGTGCGCACTCTGCTGAACTGAGGTTCAAAACAGGTGATTAAAACGGACAAATAGTGCTAAACAAGATATCCTGCTTGCTATTTTGTAACAGGGCCCTTAAAACACTGTCCGAGCTTCAGAATATGTGACAGAGCCAGGGAGTATTTGCCCAAGAATTTATAAAAGGAACATTTGAGGATCCATTTATCCACATGGAAGCGCTCATGGACTATATCTATATTGCATGGAATATCTGTTATAAAGGTTAACAGGACAAATTGTAGGATACTAATTTACAAGAGAAGGTAAGACAAATTCTCATATGGCCATGTCAACACAGGATTTTTTGTTAACTCACATTGAAACTGTGGAGGTTGTTAGTCAAATATCAAAGTTGTTTCAAGGTTACACTTTGCATAGGTTTTGTCTACAGTGACTACATATAGAGTTTTAATTGGTTTTCTATAGCTGACAGCAATTTCATTTTATATGAATTGACTTTTTCTGAAACATGTGCTTTCTCCAAGCCAATGTTTTGGTCAAACAGAAGGTCATGTACAGCATGTATAGTGCTGCCACGTTGTAGCACCATGATACATGTTCAGATATATCTGCAACTTTACACAGGAGTCGTACTGCCTACTTATTATGCTCGAATGCAGCAGAAAATATCTTGTCTATAAAACCCTAATTTTGTCTTTAGGCTAAAGACAAAATTCAAGGAAACGTGCCTTGGCTGTGGCACTTAAAACATGCGATTGTGGCACTGCATGTGAGATATCAGTAAATACATTTCCCTTTGAAACAAAAAACTTGTGCATCAATCCTCTATCTCAGTTTTGCCATTGTTTTCTTATGGTTATGAATGTAGATTTTGCAAATTGTATTGGCTTATAGATACATAAATGACACAGATATCTTGCGAATTGTATCAGATTTCAAAATTGTGTAATAAATCAAGAAACAAGTTTTTTTAAATGGATTTTCTGAGAATCTTGCATTGGATCACTTGAATTTCAGATATAGTCCTAGATACAAAACTAATTGTAAATGTAGGCCTACTTCAATCTCAGATGGTCCGTGTTGAGCGGATAGCGAAACAATATAACCAACATAAGTTTGATGCCTAAATGAATATAGTCTTTGTTCAATTTTTTATACATACTGAATGGTACTAAGACCTACTTAAACCACTTCTGCTCTAATACTAATGCTACAGCTACTCCGCTACAGCTTCGGCCGCATGCTTCTTCTGCCGTCGTTGCTGCTGTTGTGGCGGTAACGATGACTATCTGTTTTGATAAAATCTGTTTGCGGGTACTCAGTCCTTTCTTGTGGGTCCGATGTTATCCGGATTCCCCAGAGAAGCCTCACAGGGATTGCATGGAGGAGGCCTCCACTCCTGCAGGCAACTGACATGTCTACAAGCTCACTGGGTGCCACCCTGCCCTTATCACTGGACAACATTATCCAGAATTATGTAGAGTGCGGGTTGTTGTGGGCGGACGATGAACTGTGGAGTGTGGATGGTATTTAGTACCAGCAATAGCAGAGTTATAGTATTAGCATTAGTATTGTTATAATGTAATACTATCAGTATTTTGGTAGTCTCTGTGATTATAGGTAAACAAGTGTATTGTCTATTTCAGAGAGAAGCTACCTGGCGACCTGGGGTATACAAGCAACCCACAGAAGACGAAGTGGACAACAGAAAAAGTAGCAGTTTTGTATAGAAGTAACAGCATGCATGGTAGTAGCAGTACATTAGCACAGAAGCATAGTTCCAAGTATGCTTGTTTTAGCAGAAGCAATAATATTATTAGGTAAAAGGAAGAACACCAAAAGGAGGACAGTATAGCACCTGAAGTAGTTCAACAATTTCCTGTGGATATAACCTTATTGTGCACCAAGAACACAATAAGTGGATTGCATTGCATTAGCACTGATGATGACTGTACATGTATCTATGAGGGTTTTGACTTTATCAGCATGCTCTGAGAGGTAGAGACAGTATATTGCAAGGCATGATGTAATCATAATCATCTTGTATTGTCTCCCACTATATTCTATTTATAGAAAGACATGCAAACCTCCATCCACATGCAACCGTTATTTACATTCGTCATGATTCACTCACTTATCATCTTGACTGTTTGGTAAAATAAGCTGGTGGTGAGGCAGTAGGGTAAAATAATGACGATTAAATCATCATTTTGATTATATATAATGTAGATTCAATTGGAATGTGTAACACTATTCGCAAAAGCAGTATATCTGCTTCTGCACTTCATGTGATATTATCGCCAGAATACAGCTTGAGAAAGAATTGTCTTTCAGATGATTTCATAATTGTAGACACTGAGATTGAATGTGAATTGTTTTCCAGGACATGACATTGTTATCTATAGGACAGAGTGATGTCATAAGTTTTCTGGTGCCACTTTTCCAAATGGAATATTATGTCCTAGAAAAAAAACCAGATATTCAGGCTGAATGTCCACAATTATGAAAAAGTCTACAGGTAAAATAAAATTCCATAGAAAGTTACTCATTTCAAGTTTTTTTCCAAGGGATAAATAGGAAGGTGAGACTTGCATTAAGGAGAAGGAGAAGAAAATGAATATAATAATAAAAAGAAGATGAGAAAATTGGAGCAAAGAGGGTACAATTTCATAAAAAGGAAGGTAGAAGAAAGAGTAGAATATGGGAGGATGGGGCAAAGGGAGTGGGGAGTGGGGAGTGGGAAGAAGAAGATGGGATGAAGAAGAAATGTGAGATATAACCAAAGAAATCAGATGAACAAATAGAAGAAGAGATTAATAAAGGGGATGTTTGAGATTAAGAAGTAAGAAACCAGGCCACATTGGGATGCTTTTAATGTCTGCTAATTTTGCCCAATGCTGAAAGCACTATAAGCAACTCAGACGTTTGCATGAATATCACCAATACTATTGAGCTTAAATCTATGGCTTAATGGATTGGACTGCACCTACCCTTTTACAGCCAGATAGCAAAGTGTGAGTTGTGATCATGACTGTCCCAGTGTGTCCTGACGGGGCACATTTGGACATCATTTAAAAAATCATTTTAACACTCCATGTGCAATAGACATACATATAAGTAGTGCACAAGACTATATACAGTGCATTAACACCTTTTAGACATCACCAAGATACTTATACCATTGGAAAAGCTGGTATCTAACTGACAATTTTGCATGTTAGCGCCCGGCTAGGGATTAACTCTGTTTACAACAGCAAACAAACAATCAGATTATCGTTTATTTTGCCAAAATTATAAGTTAAAATCTATAATAGAAGAAGCTTATGATGTCTAAGTCAGTTAGACACCGATTTGGAGGGTTCTAACATGCATTTTTGTCAGTTAGATCCCTCCCTTCGGTCGGGATCTAACTGACAAAAATGCATGTTAGAACCCTCCAAATCGGTGTCTAACTAATACGTAGTGCCAATAGTTAATAACTTTAAACAGTTTTAAACATATAGCATGAACTGTCCTGGGTGTGGTCATTATGTAAGTAACACACAGTGTTTTGCGATAAATTTGTTCACAGAGCATGGTAATCCACTATGCCTCTATTCACTGTGGCCTGAATACCTATTTTGTGCTGTCCCGCATCATTCAGTTGACTTGGACACTTGCATTCTGCCATATAATGTGCGTCCGAATGTGCCCAGTGTTCTGTGTCCCAATGAGCCCCGATATAACTTATACGTCAATCTGCTAATTATTCAGGCACCAGTGAGTGTGTTTATCAGGATAGCAAGTCATAACTGTTCGTTACGATGTATCAAATTCATACAAGCATTGAGAAAGCCTCATTTTTCATGGTTTGTCATGTTTTGTCCACAGAATGGTTTGAATTGAACCCCTCTGAATTTACTTTAGTAGTAGGAAAACAAACTTTTCCTTACTGTACTTCTGCATGTGGCTGTAATTTGTCCATAAAATGATAGAAACTTCAGGATGTGAAATTACAAGACATGATTGCTCCATCATATCATATACCTTGCCGGGAACCAAGAAAACCCCACCATCCCATAGTGCTCCGTGTCCCAATATGACCCGGTTCCCCTATACATAGATAACAAAAATTCCATAAGTAATTCCATAACATCAATAGTCAATCTGCAATTGATCTATAGCTATTGGATGACTATCATCAATCAGGGGATGGGGCAGGCTTGCAGTTTATTTATACCACGGTAACGAGCTAACAGCGACCAACATTATTTATTTTGAGCATGCAATGTCTTAACGCATATATATTTTTATCCCAATATGGCACATCCACGCATGATAGTGAGCGCACATACACGCGCGTGTATGTGTAATTGCGCGCATAGTCAAGCGTGTATATGTGTTCACGATCACCTGTGGACATGTCATCCAGCGCATTCGTGGACCTGCATTCACGTGCATGCGTGTATATGCGATCGTGGACATGCCAACCAGCGCACGCTTGGATGTGCCATCCAGCGCACGCTTGGACATGCCATCCAGCGCAAGCTTGGACATGCCATCCAGCGCAGTTTATTTATCAGAACACAGGAGCCCCTCCAGCAGTGGCGTATCTAGAAATAGCCTGAGGGGGGTCCATTTCTTATTTCTTTAAGGGGGAAATTCTGACAAACCTGGAGCCTGTATTTTCTATATATATATATATATATATATATTATCTTCCAGTGGCGTGTTTAGGGAAGGGGGCCATTGATGGGCCATGCCCCCCTCCCCCCTTCAGGCCAATAATTAACGAAGAAATAGGAAAAGCTGTGGAGCGCCCCATATTCACCCCGAAAAATCTTGATCAGACCTTGACCCCACTGCATAGCATTTTTAGACACTCCAATGTTATAAGTATTGCTGGACCTCCCCCCCTTTCAAAAATTCCTGGATCCGCCCCTGTAAACTACCCATATGCGCTGGAAAGCATATCCTCTGGTGTGCTGGAAAGCATGTCCATTCATGCGCTGGAAAGCATATCCACTCATGCGCTGGAAAGCATGTACACCAATCCAGAACCTTCGCGCGTGCGCGTTGTAGCACATCCACGCGCGTGTATGTGTCAAATCTTGCACATCCACGAGTCCCAAAAGCGTGTACGTGAGCGCTAGCGCATGCGTGGATATGTCATATTTGGATAAAAATATACCTCCTTAACGTCTTCAAACATTTATTTCTCAAAACAGCACACATTAAGAAATAAATAAACATTTATTTCTCAAAACAGCACACATTAAGAAATACCCCCACCAGGATTTTTTTATTTCAAGATCGTCCGGAAATAATTTATTTATATATCACTAAAATGGGTTAGAAATTATTTATTAAAAAAATCCAAGACCCCCCCCCCCCCCCCCCGATGATTTAATGATTGCCTCCTTAAGTAAGCCAAAGATGAACCAATGTAGACTTTAACCTGACTTCTAGGTATTCAATGCAATTTCAGTCAAAAAAATACATCAGCTGTCTTGCAAACTATTCTGAATTCCAGATGCCAGGAGGAGGAGAAATGTCTAAGTCAAACCTGCTGTCTGCGTTCGGATGGGAGAATATCTTTCAATCTGAGTGAGCCGTAAACACATTTGGCTGATTGGTCAATCACTCTGATAATATTGCGGGAGTATTCCAAACGCTTCTACAATCGATGATTTGATATGGGATTTGACCTTGGGGAGTTACCTTTGACCCCAGAGCCCTCAAGGTCACCAAGGTCATTTTGCCCACAAGGACACTAGGCCCTCGCTTGCTACTATTCTGATAAGCTGCTCCAATAAGCTGCTCCACTGCAGTTAAGTACAAACTAGACCACAGCCTCCAATACATTGGCAGTCTGCAGACAGGGACAGGTCTAGACCATGGAGGTAGAATAATAAAACCCTAGCTCAAATCAAGGTATGATCGTATGGAAGGAAAATGTTATTGGCCTAATAGATTTACTTTACACTTGTCGTACTATTTTATCTGTTTATTGTTGTGTGTTTTGACATGCTTTATTGTTGTTTTTTAAACTTTTTTATGAAGGAAAGAAAAAGACGAGAAAAATACACTAAAAAGTAGCTACGAAAGTGTAGTTTAATTGCTTATTGGTAACCAAAAAGATGAATGCTTTTAGGAATACGATATACAATACAATTACAGATGATTTCATAATTGTAGACACTGAGCCTTGATGTGATTGGTTTCTAGGACATGTAATTCTGTGGGGCAGAGTGATGTCATAAGTTTTTTTTGTCACTTTGCCCTATATGACCCGTGTTCTCATGCAGAGTGATTACATATGTTTTTTTTTGTCACTTTGCCCTATATAGAACCCGTGTCCTCGTGTGGAGTGATCTCATAAGTTTTTTATGTCTCTTTGCCCTATAGAACCCATGTCCTTGTGCAGAGTGATGTCTTAAGTTTTTTTTGTCACTTTCCCTATAGAACCCGTGTTCTCGAAACAAAAGAGTCACATTTTGGCTCAATGCAATTATAAAATCATCTGTAATTGTGACGCAGAATATTGCTAGTAAATAGCTAGAAAAACTCTGCAAGAGATATCATGAAAGAGATCGATTCACCAACTCAAGAACATTAGATATCTGAGTAACCTTTGCCAAAATAGTTGCCTCATTTCAAGATAGACAGCAAGCAGACAGGCAAGAGGACAGACACGTGGACAGGACTAAGCCAGGGTAGATCTGTAAATGGTCTTAAGAACAAGCCCCCAGGGCTCCATAGACTGATTAGGGCAAAACCTTGTCTACATTTGGGAGGGAAAGAATTACTAAGACTGCTCTTCAATATACTAGACTCCAGTCAGTAATATAGCTGTAATTTACTACATATATGCAGTTGCTCTGAAAATAGTCCATTGACTCTGCACACTCTAAGAAATAATTCTCTGTTTTTGAGCGATGCTGCGAAAGGTGACAGGCATCAGGCTATAATTGCACGGCATACTTACAGCAATGCACCAAATGAGCAGTGCATTAAATCCAGCAAATAATTTTCAAAATACTGACTTTGGACTTTATTTCCTGAAACTCAAATTCAGGAATAACAGCTTTTCTGTTTAGAATCAAATTGTGATTATAAAAATTGTTATTTTTTGACAAACTATCAAATAAACAGACCATGAACATTGAAAAGGCTGCTCAAAATAATAGCAGTTGAAAAGCACATGTCTAATAATAGCCAAATTACTATGAATCTATTAGTTATCAGTAACATAACACCATGCAGAACTATCTATGTAGTCATTGTTGGCCATATCTATGCAAAATTACACCTTCAGATTTCTCTGATACTGAATTAAATGGCTTCAAAGTTGCCAGGTGAATTGGCAAAAGTTTTCTGTGTTGACATGGTTTAAGGAGAATTTTGATCTCTTACCTTGCATATAATTATTGTCGTCTACAGTGCAATACATTTAATTTGCCCTCTCCAGGTATATCCCTTGCAATGAATGTTCAGTAAGTAGATAGTTCCATGTTGATAAATATACTTTAAAATGTCTCAATTAAGATATCTTTGGCAAAAATTCCATGGCTCTGCTCTGATATCTTCTGCTTTGACAGTATTCATGAGGCTCTCTCAAGAAACAGGTGACAGGATTTTAATCTTGTTGTATTGTTTAGCACTGATTGCTGGCTATAATCCCCTGTCTTGAACATCAGGTCAACGGACTCTAAACTTGACACCTTTTTAAATGTGATTAAAATTGGATTCTCATTCGAAGGATTGTGTGACCATGAATAATGTCTAAACTTGACAACAATGTAATGTGATTAGCATGAGATTCTCATGCGAATGGTTGGATGATCCTCGAGGATGACCATGATATATATATAGTGCATTCATAAAGCCAGATGACTACTAGTTTCACCAAAAAATTAAAGGGTAATTTATTTAAATCTGTAGTTAATATTAAACGATGTTTATGCTCAGGTTTCATAAGAGACATTCAGATTATAAACTAATACACGTCATGTGCCCTTATATTATAATAATAATAATGCGGCTGATTGAGTTACGGCGTTTGCAACATATAATAGAGTCTACACGGTTTTTCTTTACACTTCTTTTTGTGGTGTATCATTAATTGCAGAAAGCAGCTAACCCCATTTATGTAAGTACAATATATTGACAGAAGAAACAAGGAAGCTCTCTCCTTTGGTTCTTTTCCTTATTCTCTTTTTTCTTGTATCTTTTTTCTGCCTCTCTCCCTTTCCTTGGATATCACACTATTCATCATTGATAGCTTTCTGCCCATTCAGCATAAATGCCTGACTCATGCAGCCAAGATAATCTTCTTTTCACAAATTATGATTCAGTTTTGTAGGCTAAACACGTTTTGAACACCCCATATTAAGGCATAAATAAACATGTCTCAGTGCCAAAGGCATCCCTCAATGTGGTTAAATTATTCTATTCTGACACTTGAGGTCCAGCTGTATACATTTCTTTTGGGGTCAAGGACCTCACAATTCTTCTGAATCAATAAATCATTAGAATACTGACAGAGCACGTATTTCCAACCCGATGAATACATTCAATAAATCAATTAAATGAATCAGTTCAATAAATAATTTTATTACATGACCAGACCACTATGCTAGAGCGATGCTGATTGGCCAAAGTCAGTCACACGACGACATTATAAAAACTCATATTGCATGGTTCGAGTGCAATATGAGATTTTTTCCAAAAAATTTGTTGATTTTTGTTTTCCTGATTTTTTCATATTGCATTGTCAGAGTGCAATATGAATATTTATTTAAAAAAAAAATTCCGAAAATTTTGTTCAGAATGGAACATTATAATTTATATTGGCAAAGTGATCATGTAATAAAACAAATACGGCACTTATTATCGTGCAATATGAACATTTATTTGCACTCGTAAATTCATATTGCACTCATATCATGCCGCATTTCTATAATATTAGTCAATCAATTAGTCTTCTACATTTATCTATCTATCTATCTATCTATCTATCTATCTATCTATCTATCTATCTATCTATCTATCTATCTATCTATCATCATTTACTTGTTCCACTGGAACTTATTAAATTCTCATTTGGAGACACTTTTATTTAACCGACCTTGATAAGAACCAATCACCAATTCGATTTAGTAAAAGACAATCTTGCAGCCAAGGATGAATTTCCGAAACCTGAATAGGAGACCGCGGTTTGTATTTTATCCAGGAAGCGAGCTTGAGTAATTTTGTTGTTTGCCGCAGTTTGAGTATGAACTTGAACATACTAATTGGTCTTTAATTAGAATGAGTAATTTAGTGCAATAATGGGAGAGAGGGTTGATTTGCTGGTGGCCAAAACAAAAGCTGGGGAAAGAGCAATCTCACTCTCTTGCAGCGAGGTCAGTGCAATTGGATAAAGCATTATTTCATCACAACTGCAATTTAATGAGGATTCGGCCTTTCAATCAACCGCCTTGACAATCAAGAATGGACGAGCTGCAGGGACGGCCGTTTAATTGCGTCAACTACCCCAGCTTAATTCTGAAGGGGGCTCTAATAGATTTTTATTTCTATTTTCACTCCCCTCTCCTTTTTTTCACAACCACTTCAGCTTCACTTTGTTTTACCAACACTCGCTCAAATAAAAACTGCATCAATTCTCATAAAGCCACTTTGCCAACAGAGTAATGATCACCGTTTTGCAAGTGAACTCAGAGCTAGACATGGTAAGTATAGGTTATTTACCAAGTAATATGTGATTTATCCAGCGTGTTAATCGGCCCGAGTTGTGATAAACAGATATATGTTCCCATGCTGAAAACTGACTTATACCATGCAAGTGTTATAAACAAACATCTACAATCTGTGCAGTGGATGTCTCAGTGTCAGTTGCCTTAAGAAGAACAAGATCAAATTGGGATAGAAGTTTAGTTTTCATTCTATTTCAGTAAACATATACCTTGATCATCTTCAGAAGTGTTTTAGTACTTAAACCTTGTCAGATCATACTCAAGATACTCTGTGCGGACACTAGTTTGTGGAAATCCTGAAATCGTATTCACCACAAAGCTGTAGACAAAATTATTGACAGTTCACATTTTCTCAGGCAAATTCTTATTCCAGTAGTGCCCCCATGCACTATTTCCCTTTCTTCTGCTGCAGGTTGCTACTTTCATCGGATTAGCAGTTGAGCATTGATATAGTATAGTTGTTATATATATTCTTATTCACCAAATTCGAAATGTGATAGTTTTATGTTGAGTAGACTATATTTTCACCTCAAGTGAAAATGCACTTTTTGGTTTGTCGTTCTTATGCAGAGACAGTAAACAGCTATAGATATGAACTGGTGACAAACCATACAAATAATTATACCCTTTTAATGCAACTTTCTGGTGAGCTATGTATCCTACATGCAATAGCTAAGGGATGGTGAATTCCATTGAGTTTGATTTGGGCCTTGATTCATTAATTCATATTCTTCAGGGTTTTATCATGGTTCCAAATCGCTCGTCTGATCCTGCCATCAATCTTTCAGGCTATTGTTTTCAACACTCGTCACAGACAACCAATCAGTCATATATTCAAATCCACATTAAAATATTTCCTCTATCCTTTTGGCCGTCGTTATCCCTCTAATATATTCATTATCTGCCAGTGTTGCTAAAATATATTATATGAACTATCTGTATTACTCGGTAATTTCTATTAGTTGTGTAGACCCATTTTAAAAAGTTAGTTATACAGAAAGTCTTAGTTATTGGTATTTGAACTCTTGTATTGATTACATTGTGAAAGCTAATACATGGTCAAGAGTGTCCTGTCGCCTGCTCCGATGAAGGCCATGGGTCCGATTCCAGGACAAGGAGCAAATTATATGAGCAAAATTCCAACTGGGCGTCGTTCAGGTGACATCAACTTGGTTGCCCAATTGTGGCCCTTGTATACACTTACTTATCAGTGTCATATTGCAATTTATCACAACACTCCTGTGCATGCACTGGCCCACATCTGTCTTTGTTGTGCATTGCAGACCTAGCTCACTTTATAGATACTGCAAGGCTGGCAAGTCCCAGTTTCTATGAATTTGTACTACCCTGCTGCAATGCTGTGCTAATGGGTAGCGGGGTCATGAACATCGTAGAGCCACCACCTTCCTTGGCCCGCATAAGGCGCTATCATGCTGAATGTCATTCCGTATGGTCATACAACTGGCAAATGATTGTGATGTATAATGGTGTCTGTGCTATAGGTATATTCGTGATGACAGTCATTGTGTCACATGTATGTTGAGGACTCTGAATATCATCTCACCAATCAACTGTCATGTGCATCAGTAACTCACTTGATAGACAGAACTTTCCATATCAACCATATGCATAGTACCTTTATCAGTTTAGTCGATCAAAAGCAATTTTTTAGCCAACTGCTCCTTTTACTCAGCTATAAATAACGTTATAATTTCTTACCTATACTTTCCTACAAGTACTTACTTACTTTCTTACTTACCTTCTATTTGGTATATTTTTCCAATTTGCTTGAATCCTCAAACAAATTTCCCTTTAACTCTTCATGTCTGCCCCGTGCATATTCCTTCCCCCGCCACTGCTCAAACCTTCATACTACAGATGCAAGTCTGGGTGGTTAGGAGAAGAGGGAGTAGGAGAAGAAATTGGGTCCTGTCTCTTCGGATTTCACACAAGACTGGCCACATGTCACAAGTGTTAAAACTGACTTCTTTGCAACATCCAAGCCTTTATGACAGGCATATTGCAGATAAGTCCCCCCAAATTACATGCAAGTTAAACTGCTCATGTAGCGTATAGGCAAACTAGATGGTTTATATCACATTCGATCTATTCAAGGATTGTAGCTTTTCCGGATGTTTATCTCAGTTTTTTTTTTTCTTCAAACTGACCTAGGGTGGCCTGAATTTCAGCCCTGGGGCAATCCATATCTCCCTACATTAGCACATCATCATAAACAAATTTGCGAAGATAAAGACAACCTGTATTGGATACACTACCAAATCAACTTGTGATTGCATTTAGGGGCGGACCAGACCAAAGTTAGGGGGGGGCTATGGATTTAACTCCCGAGACAAACTTATTTTTTCCTCGCGAACAGTTGACGAACAATTTTGTCACACGCAGACTAGTGACAAACATTATTTTGGTAATGTTAACCTTATGGTAGCGTAGCTACGGGTGCATGGAAAGAAACCATGTTCTTTCTTTTTCATTTTCTAAACAAACCGGTTTTTTTTTCAGTGTCAAGCAGGAACAAACTTTTGATCATCTGGTCGGCCCCTTACGACACTGCATGCTTGTATTGGTGATCTTTTTTGCTTATGTGGGCTTTAAGTCAATGGTAGATTGTTGATATTACATAATAATAAAAGCAATAACATGATTTGCATGTATATAGATTGATTACTCACTGTTACATAATCATTTTAAATTAATAGACACTTTATGACGATTTTGATTGTAGTTTTGTTATGACTTCTTCTTGCTTGCTGACCCGTTAGAAAAAAAAACGAAAAAAAATCACTTGTTTTAAAATTTATTTTAATGAACTGTTCCACCAAAATGATATGTACAGAGGGTTTAATTAGAAAATATTAAAAAATTTTGAGATACCTTTGAAGATAAATATGGTATGTTTATTTAGATACCAAACTAAATCATTATTGAGCAGCTAGGTCTATTTGACCTATTTTCTTGATTTAGACATTTGATGTTGAGACAATTAGTGCACATAATCTGATTTTAGATGCCACTTCTTGTGCTTAGTTCACTTGCAAGATGCTTGTATATAATTTTGTGTATTCATACAAAACTGCTGAATGTGTGTACAACTAGTGTACAACTGCAAGGGGAAACTGTGAAGTGGCAATATTGCAGGTTAAGGGCAGTGGCACCAAGTGTTGCCAAAGATTTCGGATCTGTGGGAATCCATGGCTGCAGATGTCGAATTCCCAGTCCAGACCTGACCTCTGGGTCACATGACCTGCTACATACGTCTGTTCGTCCTCTCTAAAACCGGAAGTAGCTCCACTTGCAAATCTCTAACTTCCTGTCAGCCATTCCAATTTTGTTGGGCGTGCTTGGCACAGATTCAAAAAGCTATAAGGTGCTACACTGGCCTCTATTTACTTTTGGCAGCCACCACCAAGCAAAAAGCCAAGCAACAAATGTTTCCTTCCAATTCTGAGTAACAGCATTCCTTCTTAACATCTATTACAATTCTTATACATGTAAGCCCATTTGTTAGATGCGGTCAAATGTTGTATGTCACAATGTTTGATCAGAAAGTGGCATGGTTTTAAACTCTACTGTTAGCCTATTTCAACATACAGCCCCATTTTACTGACAATCAGAGTGCTCAGGAATACAGTATAGCTAGGGTTAAATTTGCTTTTATGATGAAACATCAGATAGAGATAAATTCCAGAAGAATTGCTAATCATGTACTGGCATTCTGCGTTGTGATGACCTCCTTGAATAGTACTTGTAATGTGTACAAGGAAGGTTGCAAAGTCCCTGGCAGCTGGATCTGCAGTTTTCACAACGCTGCTACCCATTATCCAGACATTGCAGCAGGGTAGTTCAAACTTGGACTTGCTAACCTTGGTTGTCTGTAGTAAGCACCAGTTGGCTGTGGGCAAGTGCAAGACATTGCATATTCACCAAGTGACCTAATTAACAATGTTTTTTGTTTACATTTTCCAAGTTCTCATATACAGCCCAAACGACAAACTAAACCAAATAGCTAGTATGCAATCGTATGCATGTATACAAGTGATAGTTTAGTGATACACATATAAAATTTGGAATCAATCAGTTTCAGTTTCTGGGAGATAAGGCAGTTTTAGTAAACTTTAGTGCACATTGTTTACTAGAATCACCAAATCTTTTGATTGCTTATATATACAGCCTAAATATTTAATGCTTGTAATTTCACATCAGGATGTCTAATACATATATACAGTATACTGGCTATGTTATATTGTAATTTAATTGGTTTCTAGTCCAATATTTAAGATTTTATGATTAACTAGGTTGCTTCGCATAGTGCTAACGGTACACAGTGAAGGTGTGAATAATTGTACTGCTTCTGGTAGATTCATGTTTTGCAATAGCTTCAATCTTAAGTGGTGCTGCTCTGATGTCCATACTCAGCAAGGTCATGGTCTTATTTCTCTTTGTAAGTATGAATGTTACATTATTGCATGTGCAATTTCTTCCACTGAAGCAACCATGTTTAAAGAATATACATGGAAAAAATGTCAATGGTGTCTCTTTACGTGTGCATGTATTACGTGTATCTCTTGGCTCGTTTAACATGTTATGTAGGCTACCTGTTTAGCCTACGTCAGCAGTTCTTATTCCATATAGATATCCATCATGCATTTACATGTACATACTTTTGATAAAGAAAACATGAAATGCATTTTTGGAGTACAAGGCAATGGGTAATTGCTTTTTTTTTATTTGCATGTCACCCTGCATATAATAAAGGCCTAGTGTCAAACTGAATTTGCTTTTAAGGAAGCAGATGCATTATTATAAATTTATGTTGATTGAACAAATTTAGATTAGAAAATATGATATCTGTAAGTTTATGTTCCATGATTCAACTAACACCTCACACATATGTGAGCACGAATGCTCGTTTTTTCATGTCTACAAATTCGTACATGCTCGTTTTTACACCTCCACAAATTCATGTACATGTCAAATAAATAAAAATATACATGCTTGGTCTCGAAGTATTTTCAAGCTTATGGCAAAAAAAATTGTTGTGTTGAAGGTTGACTTTAATACGGTGGCTAGCATTTGCGAAAATGGTGTACCTTAATCTATACTAGGCCTACAATAAGCTCAGTTTTGTTAGTTTGTTTGTTTGTGTTTTACGCCTCTGCAGCACCTCAGTGGGCTGTATCGAGGCAGGCGATCGCCGTATGATGATGAGATGAGAAGACTGAGTCTGGCACATTATGTCGCACATACCCTATTAATTCAGGGATGCCCAGGATCTTTCGGTTGCCCCACCATAGCACACTGGATACAACCCGCCTCCATTTAATGTCCCATGGGCTCGGACTAAAGTGAGTTCCCGGGGTGAGATTTGAACCCATGCCCTCAAAGCCAGTTGACACAATAAGCTCAGTAGAATGCGGCAAAAAAATACGATGCTTCAACTAGACCCGGTCTCCCCTACTGGTACATATGTATAAAATCATTAGATTTTGCAACTAACGCACATCTTAATTGTTTGAAGATTCCGCTTTTGGAATTAGATAGCAGAATAGATACCCATGCTGTTTTTAGTTGAAAATACAATAAAGCAAGAAAATTTAGAAAAAAAAACCAGTGGAATATCTTCACCGTGTCATTTCTATTGCCATTATGTTACATGCCTTTGGACCGCAATCATATATAATATATTGTGTTGTGGTCTACTGGGAATTCGCAGTAGGCGTATCCTCCCCCACATTAATACCGTCTCTTATTTCAATTCTATGGTGTTTTGATTCTTTTGTATATTTCCATTTATCTCTTTTTTTCTATTTTTAACATTTCGAATTACATTAGGGATTTGCACTATATGTGCATACCATGCTTGGCTATGATAATCTCTTGCTATATGAACGTATTTTGCAATTAGATGGCTGTTATGGTAACATTTAAATACAATGAGTATGAAAACGCAGTAGCATTTTTTTAAAATTAAAATATCTTCGGCCAATTGAAATCTGTCAAAAGGTGGGGGGGGGGGTAAAAAAGTAAAATACATCCATACATATCTTGTATAACTGAAACCGAAGAAGTATACTTTTTTGAAAATTTTGGTGAAATATACATTTTTTGAATTATGGTTGTATAGGCCTGTTAGTAAAAAATCTCAGATGGGTAGCCAAGTTGGTCAAGATAGGCCTTTTTTTCAAAACTGTTTGGGCCTGCTCCTAACTTAAGCAGAGTTCGATCATGACTCATGGAGCAATTAATATTTATCAAACCAGTGTGAGTGGCTGCAAGCTCAGAAATGACCTTTGAAACTCCATGGTTACACAAAATACAGAAGAAATAACAATGAGCAGAGTATTGTAAAATCTGAAGAAATCTTGATTGATGTGTTTCAAGCAAATGAGAATGAATCCTCCTAAATTAGTCCCACGGGGAAAGAGGTTTGGGCCGAAATCGGGTCACTTGTCATTTTAACCCAAGTCTCATCCTCAATTCCAAAGTCGGACGGGTCATTTTCTTTAAGATGGCATCAGTGTCTGAGGTGTCACATTTTGGAATTTTTTGTTCTTTTAAGTAACTTCAAGATCAAATGTCAAATGTCCATCTTTGAGCTCAACTTAAGAACTCACTTGCAAGGTTATCTGGGTCAGTTTTAATGTGTGCTTTTTGCTTGCTTTATAAGGGTCAGTTTTTGATACGATTTTTTGTTCTGTTATCCATATATTAAAAATGAAGAACTTTGAGAAAATGTGAAGCAATCAACTGTGTAGATGTTCTACACCTGTATTTATAAAAGTGTATGAAGATAAATAAATATATATTATATACATGGAGGAGGCCACAAGTCAGTTTGAAGCTCAAGTGCACCATATTGCAAGTGACCCCAGTATCTCATGCTTTCACTCTTAAAACTGGAAGTTCTTAAAGGCAAACACTCGTCGAAATCCCACTTTTAATAAACTTGTCTTCTCATGAAAGAATCAGATGTTTCGAATGCAGTCAGCTAACAACTACCAATATTTGTTTTTTGTGGTCCTTCAGCATGTTCAGTCAGCTATGCAGTGACGTAAGGCAGGGTAGCCCTCCCCCTCTCTCCTCAGATCGTATGGGCAATGAGAGAAACACACATTTGCAATTTTGACAACCAAACAGTACCGTGATATACTGAATTGGATTAATAGATTCTGTTATAAAGGTGACAAAATTAATTTGAGACAAACTGAAACTGTGAAAATATTTTCGGAAGAGTTCCATAAACATCACTGTCAATCAGTAATTTGTCTCGTGGCTGATTGGCTGGTTATGGGGTGGGTGGGGTGAGTTATTTTGACAGTGGTTAAATTGCTCCACATGTGACATGTCCAGATCGCATTTTTTTGCCTGAAATGTTATTCAGCTGCCAGATGGATAAATGTAGATAGACAGATAAAGATAGCGATAGATAGATAGATAGATAGATAGATAGATAGATAGATAGATAGATAGATAGTTGGATAGATAGTTGGATAGATAGTTGGATAGATAGTTAGACAGATAGTTAGATAGATAAGATAGTTAGACAGATAAGATAGTTAGATAGATAAGATAGATAAGATAGATAAGATAGATAAGATAGATAAGATAGATAAGATAGATAAGATAGATAAGATAGATAAGATAGATAATAGATAGATAATAGATAGATAATAGATAGATAATAGATAGATAATAGATAGATAATAGATAGATAATAGATAGATAATAGATAGATAATAGATAGATAATAGATAGATAATAGATAGATAATAGATATAAAGATTGATAGATAGACAGATAGACAGATAGACAGATAGATAGATAGATATATAGATAGAATCTGATAGATGGATAGATAGATGGATAGATGGATTCGTTGATTGTGTTCTGTAAAGGCTATAGTTTTTTTAGGATCATGAATTGGTTGAAATCTCCGTCAGAATTTATTTATTTATTATTTTTTTTATTATGAAAATATGCTCTTAATCATTTTCTCTTTTTGCGGTTTGAGCTTGTCAGTTTTGGTCCAAGTCAGTCACTCTGTCACTGTTCATTACACCTTGAGACACTGAATGTGTCATTTTGGAAGCAAAACTGAATGATTGAAATGAAGATCACAATTCATCACAGTTTTACATCATTGTGATTGTTTGAAGGTGTCATTTCTAAAATATTTCACAGCTATGCCTATCAACTACACAGCTCATAATAAGTCACATGTATTTGTTTACTTAAAACCCAGTCTCATGTCATTGAAACATTTGCCTTCCAAAATGGGTCGCTTTTCAGTGTGCCAAAATTATGGCCAAAATGGAAAAATAAAAGTTAGTTTTAATGGGTTTATTTTTGAACAAATTCGAAAGGAACACTTTAGTGTTTCTAAAAATATTATGCTTGAGGCTCCCAACTGATAAAAAAATTGCACTATTGTGGCCCTTTAATTAGGAGTTCCAATTTAGAATGCAAGAGAGGAAAATGTTCCATATTACATCACAAGGTTCCTAAATAAAAGGTTCCTTGCATATAATTTGGTTCCATAATAAAACTGTAGCCAATATGTGGTACAGCAAGTGGTTGTCTCTGAGATGCTAACAGTGTACCTATACATCAAGATGCATGGAGGACTGAGGGGAGTATGCATATATGGGTTCTGCAATACATTTTATAGACACCCAGAAGCAGACTTGTAAAGGCTTGCTATAGCTCAACATCATTCTGTTAGATATTTCTAGACATTTGCAAAGCTATGATGATGTGGATTGTATTTATGTTGTAAATGGCACCAACAACTGTAGCAGTGAGATGGAACCTGCAGCTATTGTTGATCATTTTAAAACTGTTATATGTGAGGCCAAGAAACGAGCCAAAAAAGTAGTTGTTTCAAGTATCACACCAAGAACTGACAGTGAGCTTGTTCAACAGAAAGTATCCACAGTGAATCAATTGCTTGTAGTGTTGGCCAATGAAGAAAATGTGACATTTGTGAATAATGACGAAAATTTCACTTACAGAAATGGAAATGCTGATAAAAGTGTGCTGCAGAAAGATGGATACCACCTGTCCCACGATGGTATCACCCGCCTCCTCTCCAACCTGAAGCTCCAAGACATGGCCTCAAGTATCTTGACACCTTATGGAGACCCCAAGGAGAAACATGCTGGACCAGTCCAACACAAAGCACAGATGATAGGGGCTGGCGGAAAAGATGATGATGTTTGGTATGATGAGCAATTCCCCCCTCTGGTTGCTCCTGCACCGCCGAAACCCCCCGCAAGTAAAAGAAAAATCCTCTTTCAAGGACATCAACACCCATTGTCAAATTTCTTCCCATGTGACCTTGAGATGTACAATCAGCACTTCACAAGCTCTGAGGCAGCGTATCAGTATCGTAAAGCCCTTGAATATGAAGAGTGGGATGTAGCTGAACAGATTGCCCAATGCCGTAAAGCTCATGATGCTAAGAAACTTGGTGATGACATCCATACAGACCAAAGATGGTGGGATATACGACTACCAGTAATGAGGGAGATCCTAACTACGAAGTCAACGCAATGTCCTGAATTTCGAAACACACTGATTGCATCTGAAGGAAACGTTCTTGTAGAAGACACAAACCACGAATTCTGGGCGAGAGGTCGTCATTGGAAAGGTCAGAACAAACTCGGCCAACTGCTCGAGTCGTTGCGATCCAAAATACCTCCCCAAACGCAAAATCAGATGAAACGTCAGCGAGCCTCGGGTCATCCGTCAACCTCCTTCAGGCGTCCGCCAACCTCCTTCAGGCGTACGCCAACCTCCTTCAGGCGTCCGCCAACATCCCCCAGGCATCCATCAACCTCCTTCAGTCGTTCTGGTGAGTCTGGGGATCCAGGATGCGGCTACTGTGGTGAGAGGGGCCATAGCAGCGACATATGTGGTCATGGTAGGCCAGTTCAATGTAGAAATTGTAAAGGATATAGACATAAAGAAAAGAAATGCTGGTACAAGGACAGTAATTCCTATTAGGATACTGGCAAAGCAGAAATAGCCACAAGAAATCCGAGTATTGTACCTTGTGTTTTTAATGACATTTTAAATAACTTTAACTGCAGAAGTTTTAAATGGTGTACTTGTATTGATCGTGATGTTCTTAATACTGAACTGAGTTATGAATCAGGTAGTAATTCTTCTGAGTCATCACTGACTGGTGATACAATGATGGAAAATGATAATTTTAATGACTCTCATGTAAGCTCAGAAAATGACACTTCTGTGCTTGGTGAATGCCCTGCTGATGTTTCAAATGTGAATGAAAATGATGATCCATGGTGTAATCTTAAGCAACTAAGAAATAGTCATCCAAAAAATCTAATATTTGGAACTTTAAACATAAACAGTATCAGAAATAAGTTTCAATGTTTACAAGATGCAATAGCAGGAAATCTTATTGATATCCTTACCATATGTGAAAGCAAACTAGATGATAGCTTTCCAAAAGCTCAGTTTCATGTTAATGGTTTCTCAGTGTTTCGTCTAGATAGCTCTGCGACTAGTGGTGGTGTTATGGTTTATGTAAGAAGTGACATCCCCTGTCGAAGAAGACCTGAATATGAGTATGTGTGTCATGAAAGTCAAAGTTTGTGTTTAGAACTCTCCATAAGAAAGGAGAAGTGGTTTCTATTGTCCAATTATGTTTTACCTAGCTCTAATGTTAAGAGTTTTTGTGATCTGATGAATCCAATCCTGGATAAAATGATGTGTGAATCATCAAATATTATATTAACTGGTGACTTCAATGTTGACATGTTATCAAAGGGTACTAAATTTTCAACTCTAGATGAGTTGCTTCAGATGTACAATCTAAAAAATATAATAACAGATGCTACTTGTTTTAAAAGTTCTAATGCTAGTCTGTTAGATTTGTTCATTGTATCTAAGCCAAGAAGATTCAGTACAACACTTAATTTTAACTGTGGCTTGAGTGACTTCCACAATTTTGTTGTTGCTTGTACAAAACTGCAGTATGCAAGGTTCAGACCGAAAGTGGTGACTTATAGAAGCTACAAAAGGTTTAATGAAGAAACGTTTGAGTATGATGTTTCGTGTATCCCATATCAAATACTGGAGGTCTTTGATGACATTGATGACAAGTTTTGGTGTTATAACAAGTTGATAATGAATGTGATTGATGAACATGCTCCACTAAAAAAGAAATACTTGAAAAAACCAAATGCCCCACACATGAATGGTCTCTTAAGAAAGGCCATGTTTAAGAAACGAATGACCCAAAATAAGTTCAGGAAGTATAGAGACCCATTGTCTTGGGAAAATTATAGAATAGCCCGAAATGCTTTTGTTAATTTAAACAGATTGTCACTTTGTAATTACTTTAAAGAAAGGTGTTAAGGTGGTACCCAAAACAGAAGTTTCTGGGAAACTGTTCGTCCCTTTATCACAGACAAATGTGTACTGAATAATGAGGTTATGCTGTGTGAAGATAATGCTATTGTGACAGATCATGAAATTCTTGTTGATGTATTCAAAAATTTCTTTATGAATGCGACTGCTAATATTGGTTTAAATGAAAATATGAATGAAATGGACTTGAGTGAGGTCATACGACACTATGCAGACCATCCAAGTATATCAAAAATTGTTCTAAGCAGACTGCAGAATGGAAATTTGCCATTTCACCTGTTAGTGAATTTGAAGTGCGGAAGTTATTGACTCAAGTCAATCCAAAGAAATCGACCGGATATGACAACTTCCCCAGTAAACTTCTAAAATTGATTGGTAGTAATATTGCACCGTCTACGACTGCTCTTATAAACTATTCTATATCTAGTCATAAGTTTCCCGCAGGGCTTAAATATGCTGAAGTTTCTCCGGTGTTTAAGAAGGATGATGCATTAAACAAAAAGAACTATCGACCAGTAAGCATTTTGCCATGCATGTCAAAAATTTTTGAAAAGGTCATAAATGTACAAATTGGAAGTTACTTCTATGAATCTGTTGCTGAAAACCTGTCAGCCTTCCGCAATAAATACAACACACAATCTATGTTAATTAAGGCTGTTGAAGATTGGAAATCTGCTCTTGATGAAAGTAAATATGTAGCAGCTATTTTAACTGATTTGAGTAAGGCCTTCGATGTTGTGCCTCATGGGCTACTATTGGCAAAATTAAATGCCTATGGCTTCCATCAAAATGATGTAATGCTGATAAAGAGTTACTTGACAAATCGAAATTTTAGGGCCAAAATACAAAGTACTAGAAGTGGTTGATGTGAAATGATCAAGGGTGTCCCACAGGGCTCCATACTGGGGCCTACACTCTTTAACATTTTTCTTAATGATATTTTCTACTTCACTGAAGAATATAATGTGTACAATTATGCAGATGACACGACGATATCATATTGCGCTGAAAATGCACTAGAATTGTCAACAAATATTGAAAGTTGTGCAGGTATTGTAACTGATCAGCTGATTGGTTTGAAGAAAATGGAATGAAGGCTAACCCTGATAAGTATCAGGCTATTGTATTCGGTAATAAAACAGATGCTCCTATAAATTTCACTATCAAGGGAAATGTTCTGAAATGTGTAAATAATGTTAAGCTACTTGGTGTTGATATCGATTCACAGCTGAGTTTTGATGAACATATCAAATCAATTTGTATAAAAGCAAGTAGACAAATTAATGCTATAATGAGATTATCAAGACAGCTAGATACTAATGTCAAAGAAACTATGTATAAAACCTTCATTAAAAGCACTTTTAACTATTGCCCAGTGGTATGGATGATGTGCAGTAAAAGTAATTTAGGAAAATTAGAAAAACTGCAATGTCGTGCATTACGCTTTGTTTACAATGATTATGTATCAAAATATGAAGAGCTCCTTATGAGAAGCAAACAGTTGTCTCTATCTGTTCAACTAATGTACAACCTTGCTGTTGAGGTATATAAATGTATTAATGGTCATGCTCCTGTTTACTTATGTTCTCTATTTGATGTTCAAGATCACCAATATAACTGCCGAGGTTTCAAAAATGTCAAACAAAAGAAATTCAAAACAATTAGATATGGCTATCAGTCGTTTACATACCTGGGCTCTAAACTATGGAATGCTCTACCAAATGAAATAAGAGAAACCACTGATGTATTTTCGTTTAAGAAAGCTGTTAAAGATTTTAATTTCTGTAATTTACATAGGCTTATATGATTTTTATGATTGGACTTACAGAGGTTGATATGATCGTTATGACTGGAATTTATGACTTTTTTATGTTTTTACTTCTGTATTTTATGTAAATATTGTTACTGATTAATTTTTAGATTGTTTTTAGTCCTTTTAGTCATGTAATAGCAGTCTTGCTAATTTTAATTGTTGATTTGTAAACCATGACTATAAATAAAGATTATTGTTATATTGTTATTGTTATTGTGTACAGGTTCCTATCACCACACAGGTCCATTACAGGGTAATTTTTTGTTTTCTAAGTATAAAGATTTCTGCAAGCACATTAAAAGATCCCACATTGAAACTCAAGGTTCTTCTATGAACCTTCTTTTGGGTTTCATGAGAAGAACTTCCTTAAAGGTTCAATTTGGAACATTTTCAGGTGCCACATCTATACCAATCTATAAAACCTCACAAGGTTCTATCTTGAACCTATAGTTTTTAGAGAGTATATTGAAATTGCTGAAACAGAACATAGTGACTGTGCAGGGAAAGAATCTTGTCTACAGTAACGGAAAGGGTGGTTTTCATGGGCCTAGGTATGAGACCTGATAAAACCAAACAGCTTTTCTTTGTTCTCATAACTTCGGACGAAACTACAGTCATCGCTCTGGAAGGTGTATTGAAATGTAATGTTAATGAATGAGCCAGTTTTACGCCTTCTATAAAAGTGAATGCAGCTTCATCTGAAGTAAAGCGAATCAACAAAAGCTGTTTGGTTTTATCAGGACACATACCTAGGCCCATGAAAACCCCCCTTTCATATTTTTATGATGGCTCAAATAGGCATCTGGTAGACAAATCCCATGCAAAAATACATTTTTTGCAGTGTGACTAGGTGTCTAGTGTTTGCATGCTTCATTAGAGGGATGAAAATGTGTTAAATATATATTTTCCTGATAATTTTTAGTTGACCATTCATATTCTAACAGTTTTGGAGCATTAAATCACCATTATTACCCCTTAAATTGTAAATGTGAGAAAAATGTAAATAAATGAATTTTTCCCTGTTTGATGACTGATCGCCTTTAAATAATTTGAAAAATGGTTATGTGACTCATCTAAAATGATATTGAATCATTAACACACTTTTCCTCAATAGTACCATGCCATTGAGGGCCCTTGTGGTGGTAAACAGCATCAGACATAAGTTTAGACAACCTGAAATGTTTGTTTATCACACATATTGAAGTAAGTGCTGAAAATAGTTTAATTTTTCTCTACGGTACAACTTGCCTGATACATAGGCAAAAATATCCATGAAGAAATTGTTCAGTTAGCCACCTATTTGCAATGATATTAGCAAAATATTGATGTGGCCTAAACTTCCGTCCGCTGCTGTATATGGCCCTATGGATAAGATTGCTGCCAGAAGTCAACCTCGTCAGTTGTCATGAGTTTGGTTCCCAAAGATTGTATCCTTGGGAATAAACATTGTGTACCGTTTGCACAGTGCCAAGCAACCTATAGACTTGTTAACGCTTGGGTTTGCCTTCATTGAAAGCTTCAGACTGTCTAATCGGTGTATGCTTAAGTCGAACTATGTCTTTCAGGTAAATACAATGAAATTTCGGTGTTGCCCCCACTCCATCCACGTCAATTTACACTTGGTTACAGGCTGTGATGGTTGTGGTAGAATCGTGGCTCTAAATATGAATGTGTGCTCTTCAGGAATAGATAGGTGACTGATTGTGGCTTTACGTTCTGTATTTGTGTCACCTTGACCTATGTTGGAAAACAGTTTCAGTGACACTGATCCTTTTTTGCCTCATGTCCTGTTCCTGCCCTAGTTAGCTTTCCAAGGGCATACATCCTGAATTTATAGCCCAAATCACCCATCAAATCATAAAATTTGGTCGAGAGTCGGATTATTTTAAAACGACTAATACTGAACAAGATTCCGGACCAGAATTAATATCAATTTGCAATTATTCGCTATCCAGATAAATTTTCGTTTAACTGAGAGATAATGTGTGAGAGTGTTCAACATGTTACAAATTTACCCATGTGAGGGATCTTTTTCTCACATATTATCACAGATACAGGAGGTAGAAATCTGCCTCCCAACCCATTTGCCTTCACCACTTGACTTTCATGAGACTCCATACCGTCTTTTTAATACAGTAATGGTATGTTAAGCAGAATATCTTCTGCTCTGTTGGCTGTGCAGAACATAGCATAGGACAGCTTGGGTTTAGATTTATGCAGATAGAGTTGGTATGGGCTGCTTGGGATGGTAGAAAACTGAGGACTGGAGCAGCTTTTGGTGAATACTAGAACATCAACAGCCTCTCTGGTATTAGCGGCATAGCAGAGGTGGAGGGACAAACTAATCTGGCTGTTTTACAAGCCCTTTTAGAACTTACACCATGCACTGTCTGTAGATGTATGTGATGCAGCAAAGATTGAGGGGTGGGGAGGCGATATTTGGCAAAGTCACCAGTGACAGTGAGTTGAATAGTGGATCAAATTCTAATTTCAGAAAGCCTTCATTTTTATGAGCAATGATGTTATTTTTAATGCGAATATCAAACCAGGCAAGAGACAGTAAGAACCCTTAAGTAAATGTTGAAAATGAAGAAATGCAGTTTCCTGCAACTATACCATTTGTCTGTTGTCTCATGATTTTAATATAGGACTTTTGATATCTGTATCCCTTCACCAGCTATGACTTTGCCTTTTTCAATCATCATACACAGGCATTGTATTTTTAATATATTGAGTTTTGCAATCAATGGACTCAACAATCACAGCATTGACTCTGCTGCATGAAACACCACATTGGAGGAGCTCAAACAGCAAGATTCTTCGGTTTATACATCACATCACAGCAGCCTGAGCCTCACAGCAGTGTTGCCATGGGATGTCTAACCAGGAAACTCAACAGAAGCTTCTAAATGAAGATATATAGTGGACCTATAGTGACGTGTATGATAGCCACACTGTGGCGCTGTCCCACAGGCACCTCGAGTGCGAATGAAGACTCATGAAACCACCTCTCTTTCTATCTCCACTTCTCCACTCTATGTGCTGCTCTATGGTAGCATGGAATCATTTACAGGGCACAAAAGGGTTGGAAATCCAAATTAGAAAATATGAACCTTCTATTATGAAGGTGCGTGATTCTCTCGCCATCCAATGTGCTGTCTTCATTTTTACACTGTATACGCTCTCTACCTGCAAGGTTACATTCGTTACATGTAAAAAACAATTTGAAATCAAGAAAAATACAAGAGTGAGTAATGCAGGAAACGAGTTCTCATTACGGTTTCTGCATTTCTCCTTGGTAAAATATTGGGGAGTGGGTTAGCCCAGTTGGTGGTGATGTAGGATTGCAACTGCTGGGTCCCGGGTTCGATTACAGCTCTTGTCCTGTCACCTCCTTGCTGTGTCATTCCCAACTTTGGCTACCTCTTGAAACCACCTCTGTTTTAACATTGTCTCTACACTTCGGCATTCAATTCATTGCAATCTGGTATCGTGGAATTTTTTAACTAAGAAAATATGAATTTATTGTGTATGGTCTTTCTAAAAGTTGCCTTTCTTCACTATTTTGTGTTCGTATCTTGCATAATATGTGCCATAAACAAAAGATTTGAACTTAAGCAAAATATTAAGATTATACACACGAAAATGGAGAGTCCTTGAAACCACCTCTCAATGCTCTCACACTCTATGTGCTGCTCTTTGGTAAAGAATCATTTGGACTGCACAAACAGATAGGTAATCCAAATTAGAAAATACATACCTTATATAAAGATGCCTCTTTTTCTATCTGCATATTTTCAGTCTGTTTCTTGGATACATTTCCTTGGGGGTTCTTTTGGCTTTTAAAAAGTAAATATCACCTTCATGCAATTTTGGTATAGAGTAGCTACTTCATCTAGATCCCATCTCTGACCCAGCTCAACAGCTGCCTTCAAAGATTGCTTCATTGTCCACTCTGGGTGGAAACCTTATAGGATTGAGGTATAGCCATTTTCTGGGACAGAGCTGGTCACCATTGTTATCATAAAATCTTATTACGGGGCTGAAAATATGCCATTGTTCACTCTAAAAAATATCGGGACAAAATTGGTTTTTTAGATTTAAAATGGTTTTTTGAAAAACCAAATTTCAATGCAAAACCAAAATGGATTTTTGAAAAAATCCATTTTGGTTTTTTGCATTGAAATTTGGTTTTTCAAAAAACCATTTTGAATCTAAAAAACCAATTTTGTCTGGAATTTTTTAGAGTGTTGAGCAAAAATCTCCTGACCATTCCCAGTGATGGCTGCTAAATGACAAATGCTGGCACAATGCCCATTCTTATTAGGATGCAATCGCCAGTAGAGTGGGGTGTATATAGACATGTTAAAATAGGTCAAAGCGGAATTATAGGAAGAAGAGGATACAAGGAAGGAACAGTTTCATCAAGCCCATTTGTATTACTTATGTTTTATTTAGGGAAATGGACAGATAGATGGATGGATGGATGGATATATGGATAGATAGATAGATAGATAGATAGATAGATAGATAGATAGATAGATAGATAGATAGATAGATTAGATAGCAACTCAATCTGCACAAATCTATACCAAAGCTGTCCTATGCTATGTTATGCACAGCCAACAGAGCAGAAGATATTCTGCTTAACATACCATTACAGTATTATAAAAAAGACAGTAAGGAGTCTCATGAAAGTCTAGTGGTGAAGGCTCTGTATCTTTGATAATATGCAAGTAAAATAAATATGTAGTATATGTTGAGGGTTCCCACTCTTGGTAGATGGAGTGATAAATTGGTAGATGGATATTGGCAGGAGAAGAGAGCAAAAGAAAATACACAGAAAAGCAATGTAAGTCAGAGTCAATGACTGAAATTTGTGGTAGGTAAAGTAAAGGAAATACAAATTACGTATCTCGTTCTTGGCGAGACAGAAACCAGCAAGTGCAAAATATGCCTTTTTATATGTGAACAGCCGCAATGGTGGGAATACTCTGAAAGAGAAAGGAAATCCAGCTTTTCATGTAACAGAACTTGCGAGTTGTCTGCGAAGAGGAAAGAGTCATTTGATGCATATTGCATTAATAGCAGTGTTGTGTGTTTCCGATGTGAAATCTTGCCTCTCTATACCTATAACGAAGTAGATTTTTCTCTAGATTCCATCAGCTGCCTCCTGCTCGTAATGGGCAAATCAGAAACCATCAAATTGATATGTTGTAGGATCTTCCAGCAATTGAAGTGTCATTAGTGGTAAATACATTCCAGACCAGAGAGTCGCCCTGGAGAATCCGAGGGAAAAATTCACCCAAAAAGAAAGAATTTCACCTTGGGAATGGAGCAGTCTTAAGGCACATGGAGGGTTAATCAAAGGGGTTAACAACAAGTGTAGCACAGGATGAGTTGAAGTAACATTACCCACAGGACAACCCTAAATTGAATACAAAAGAAATTAGTTATCTTGCTTTATGTAAGTGTTTTTTAAATGACTGCTTATGATCAAATAATCCTTGATTTAGCATTTAACTGGATGACTACTTAATAATATAATATACACTTATCTTTACTTTAGAAGTAGTTAAAAAATATTGGTGTTGAGGTTTAAGCTATATAACAGTTTTAGAAATGTGAAAGAGTCTTCAAGATTGATCTACAGACTGTTTCATTTCTTGCATACATTTTTCTTATTTCCAAAAGTGTTCCATCCAGAGATATCAATAGATTCTGTACCTACAGCTAAACAGTGCCCAAAATCTGCATGAGGAGATACCACATGCATGTATTTTATCAAATTTGTCGTTGATTATTATATATTCTATATTTCTTACATTTAAAAGTCCACTTTGTCTGGCTGAATCAGTCTATAAAATTTCTGCATTGTGGGTGGTCCAAATTTATTGCTGTTAAATTATTCTTATTTGCATGTATAATCTTCATGTCTTTCATCCAATCAACTTTTTACGAAGAAGACCACACCACAGATTCCAGTAAATCTTAAGATTACTGTTAAATGGTAGACACCAATAGATAGTGAGCAATAAGGACAGAATCTGTGGAAGGAACCAAGCCTATAGTTGCTCAAAATCGTTTCTTGTGCCCATTTGACTTTCAATTTAAAAATTGATTTCCTATTGATGCCCAGAACCTTGAACTTATATCAAGTTATCTGCAAATACTTGATGAAATTCATGAAAAAATGGCTGATTATTGCAGCAATAAAAGTCTTGAAATTTACGCCATCTCTAAAGTCTCCTTTTCATGAAGTATAAACGGAGAGATCTGTTATGAGATTAAAATAATAATTTCCAGTTTGAGGTGACTATAAAACAAGAAACACATGCTAAGAGGCGTTTACCTACAGATGAAATAAAATAACAAGGTGACTGGAGGAGGTTATTTACAAGATCAGATGTATATATAATATATATGTGACAAGTTTAAAACCAGTTTCAATAATTCATCATTAATAATACTTATAGTTTGACATAAAATTTCTGATTCATTAGAAATAATTTCTACACTCACATTCGTATGGACAGTCACTTTTTCTTTGGGCAACTGGGAGCAGATTGGTTGCAGTCCATGCCTGATCCCCTGAAGGTCTTTTTGGGCAATGGTATAAAAAAAAAAAAGGATTTGATGTTAATTGGCAACCTGTTGTATCAGCGTCTGGACATTAGAAAGTAAATTTGAGGAACTCTTTATATGAGCGGGGATGCTATTGCATATAAAGAACTTATACTACTATATAAAGAGCTTGTCAACTTATATACATTTTAACATATTACATTGTATTAAACACAAGGTAGCTATTGTCACATCATGTCTTTTGTGAGACTATCGTTCGTCGAAAAAATACTTTCATGAGCCACCATGACAGTATCATTATCACATCATCATTGCATCTGCTTTACTTGCCTATTCACCTACTCACCATTGAATTACCAAAGAAACAAATATACAATTTATCCTATCCCTGTGAGGTTATATCCCTGTGAAAGTGAGACAATATCCCTAAGGGGCGAAGGGCAACACAAATACAACCGAGTAGTCACCGTTACGAATATATCTCCACATCGGAAATAGAAAAGTATAGTGCCCAGGGCTTAGACACGAGATCTTCCCTTCATATAAAAACTAATGTCATTCATTGTCTATTTATCTATGTCCACCCACCATAGGCTCCATTCTTCACTCTTATATATCGTTTTGTACTGGGATATTTGTAGGTTGGTAGTGCCAAGCTGTCAAGAACAAATATATCCTCCTGATTTTCTTATTATCTGCACAATAGTATATGTAGGCAGAATATGAAAAAAAGCCCAACTGTGACATCATGTGGCCAGGGTCCTGTGATTGGTCAGAGGTGTACAATGGAATGCAGTTTTTGCCACGTGATTTTGTGTCCACAGTATATATAGGCATATATGGTACTTCTTGAACGTGTGCTGCTTGGGTGGTCAGATTTTTGAAGATTTGCTCAAATTTATGATTTAATCAGTGAAGAGGTTAATATAGGTTCTGAACCACATATGGCAATGGTTGGCATGATTGCATCCTCATGAATGTATAATATTAGCTAAAATTAACATGCTTTCCCTATGAGTCATACCGCAACTCTAACAAATTGATGCAGTAATGACACATTGGAATGACAAATTCAAGGTTTTTAAATTTTTTTGAAGGGGCTCAGCAGCAATAAAAAAAATGCTGCATGCCTTACTTTGTTTTCAAACCTCTGTTGCAGTGGTGACAAATTAAATATTTGAAAAAATGCATTAAATTATGCCAAGTCCATAAGTTTAAGGACATTGTTCTGGTTATATTCATAAAAGTATTTATAGAATACTATACTATTTTACAGGTTATATGGAGCTTTGATTCACAGAAATCACCATCAATTGGGACATGCAAAGAGTAGAGCAGGTATGACTTTAAGGAAGTAGAAAATTGTGAACATTTGACAAAATTAATGCTAAAAATGATTGTTTAGATCCTGCTTTCGATTACCTACTAAAAAAGGTGATAACGAAACAATAACAATTCATTTAATGACTTTGGTAACTTGTGGACAAGAAAATGATATCTTCTGTAGAATGACTCTTCTACCTTATACTTGTGCAGTTACTGGCATCCAAAATATGGCTGTTTCAATTCCTGTTGTGTTGTATTCCCATGCAGAGCTGTGGTATGGTGTGGGACCCTATGTGAGCTGATCCAGGACCTGAAGCGCGTCGCACTAATGCACAGATTACGGGCTGTGGAGACCAGGGGGGACCGGGGGCAAATTGGATTTTAACTTTTACAGGCTATGGGTTAGGTTGGAAGTGACAGGAGATGGGGACTAGAGCTAGAGAGCTCTTGCTCCGGCTACCTTGCTCTGTAGAACGGGCTGCTCTGCCTCCAAGCACCGCGCTACAACATATAGACACGACTCCAGCTAGGGCTGTGAAAGATTCCTTAAAATTGATGTACAGACTGCTTCATTTCTTGCATGTATTTTTCTATCTTCCAAAAGTGGTTCATCCAGAGAAATCGAGATATATTCTATACTTACGGCTATACAATACCCGAAATCCGCATGAGAAAATACTACATGCAGGTATTGTACAACAATTCATCATTTGATTATTCTGCATTGGCTGCATGTATTCAAAGTCCACTTGGTCCAGCCATTTAGTGTCTAGCTATAAATTCTCTCTTTTGGGTGGTCCACATTTTTAACTATTAAATTGTCCTTATTTGCTTGTATAATCTTCATGTCTCTTATCCAATCAACTTTTTACGAAGAAGAACAACCACAGATCCTAGTAAATCACAGATTAATGTCAAATGGTAGACACCGATAGATAGTGAGCAATAAGGACAAGATCTATGGAAAGGAACCGATCCTGTAGTCGCTCAAAGTT
Organism: Platynereis dumerilii; assembly: GCA_026936325.1. Lineage (NCBI taxonomy): Eukaryota > Metazoa > Annelida > Polychaeta > Phyllodocida > Nereididae > Platynereis > Platynereis dumerilii. Next base: position 77,494,570 of record JAPTHN010000002.1, on the reverse strand, counting down.
GTTCTTGTGTCCATTTGACTTTCAGTTTTAAAATTGATTTCCCACTGATGCCCAGAACCTTGAACTTATATCAAGTTATCTTCAAATACTTGATGAAATTCATGAAAAGTGGCTGATTGTTGCAGCAATAAAAGTCTTGAAATTTACACCATCTCTAAAGTCTCTTTTTCATGTGATATAAATAAGGAGAAATAAGTTATGAGATAAAAAAATAGTTGGTGGTGACTATAAAACAAGAAACACATGCTAAGAGGTGTTTACTTACAAATAAAATAAAATAACAAGGTGACTGGAGGAAGTTATTCACAAGATGAGATGTATATATAATATACATGTGACAATTTTAAAACAAGTTTCAAAGTAAAGTAAAGTAAAGTAAAGTAAAGTAAAATTTTATTTAAAGTCGGTGGTGAAATATAAAACAAGCAACACAAGCTACAAAGCTTTTGACCGACAAGATAAAATCAACAATAACAAGCGGCAAAATGATGAGATGAATTATGTACAGATGAGTTTTCAGAAAGCATTAATCATTAATAAGCCCGTTTGTGTCTTCACAATATACAATGTGGGCCCTTATTTTACAAAGAGTTCCTTAGACATAGAAGACATGTTCCACAATCACATATATTCAGACTATTGCTTTTTATCAACGCTGACTTAAAAGAGACTATGTCCGGGCTGCACTTAATGTGAGAGGGTAGAATATTCCACAATGAGGGACCTTGATATCGAATAGATCGCTTGCCATACTGAATTGTGTTAAATTGTGGTTGAATTAACTTGTTATTATCTCTCATGTTGTACGGAGATACCTGTTTATTGAAAAATGAACTTTCAACAGGCGGCGCTAAGTTGTTCGTGACTTTGAAAACAAATTCAGCTAAGTTATACCTATGCTTAACATAGAGCATCTTCTTATTCGTTTTCAATAGAATATCATTGTATGTACTCTCATAATCATTACAGACTAATCGTAAAGCTCTTTCATTTAATTTTTCAAATTTTCGGTCCTGTCCGACAGAGAAAGTGTTATACGCGACAGAACAATAGACGAAGTTTGATGCCACGAAAGCCTCATAAATTCTTAATCTGCCTTCATAATCAATGTGCCTACATATTCGTTGTAAAGCATTTATTTGTCTTGCTGCCTTTTTAGTTACTAGTGATACTTGATTTTGGAAATTCAACTTGCTATCAATGTGAATGCCTAGCAACTTGACATCATTTTCAGATTTAATAGTATTGCCCTGTAATTCTAATTCCATTTCAGAATTATTCCTGCTAATACATATTGTTTGAAATTTATTTGGGTTTGCTTTCATAAAATTTGAATTAAACCATTTGATTGCCCTCGCAGAGGCTATCTCGAGTTTATCTTTAACTACTGACAAGTCATTATGAGAGTAGGAAAGAGTATTATCATCTGCGTAATTATAAACTTCACATAATGTGCTTTGGTCTATCAAGAAGTCATTTATAAATATGTTAAAAAGCAGCGGTCCCATCAGAGAACCTTGCGGGACACCTGTCTTTAAGTTCATCCAATCACTTTTAATGTCGCCTATTTTAACAGCTTGTTTCCTATTCTTCAGATAGTTCATGATAAGAGAGCATGCTTGGACTGATACACCATAGGCATGCAATTTAGCAATAAGAAGTCCATGTGGTAGGCTGTCAAATGCTTTGGAGAGATCGATAAGTACGCACCCTACATTACAGTTATCATCAAGAGCTTTTCTCCAATTTTCTATGCATTTAATAAGTACATTATTGCAGCTATACAACTTTCGGTATGCAGAAAGGTCAATGGATAGTGCTGGCGACATGAAACTTATTAACTGGTCACACATGATTCCCTCAAATACCTTCGATGTGGAAGTTAGAACACTTAAGGGCCTATAATTTTCTTTTGCAAGTTGATCAGATTTTTTATATAAAGGGGTAACTTCTGCCTTTTTGTTACAGTTAGGAAATTTACATTTCTTTATACTTTCATTTATGATTGGTGTTAGTGACCTACTTATACTTTCTGAGCCAGTTTTCAAGAATTTTGGAGAAATTTTATCGAAACCTGTTGCCTTATAATAATTCATAATAATACTTATAGTTTGTCATAAAATTTCTGATTCATTAGAAACAATTTCCGCACTCACATTCATATGGACAGTCATTTTTGCTTCGGGCAGCTGGGAGCAGATTGGTTACAGTCCATGCCTGATAAACTGAAAGTCTTTGTGGGCATTGGTATGAAACAAAAATATTTTCATCGGACCTTCATGAGCAAACCAAGGTGGATCACATTTGGATTAGATGTAAAATTGGCAACCTCTAGTATCTGTGTCTAGACATTAGAAAGTAAGTTTGAGGAACACTTTACATGAGCGGGGATGCTATTATAAAGAACTTATATAAAGAGCTTGTCAACTAATATATTTTTTAACGTATTATTATTGTATTAAACACAAGACAGTTATTGTCACATCATGTGCTCTGTGAAACAATTGTCTGCCGAAAAAATATTTTCATGAGCCATGATGACAATGTCCTTATCACATCATCATTGCATCTGTTTTACTTGTCTGTTCACCTACTCACCATTGAATTACCATAGAAACAAATATACAATGTATCCTATCCCTGCGAGGTTATATCCCTATGATAGTGAGACAATATCCCTAAAGCGACAAAGGGCAACACAAATACAAGTGAGTAGTCACCGTTGCGAATATATCTCCACATCGGAAATAGAAAGGTATAGTGCCCAGGGCTTAGACACGAGATCTTCCCTTCATATAAAAACTAATGTCATTCATTGTCTATTTATCTGTATCCACCCACCATGGGCTCCATTCTTCACTCTTACATATCGTTTTGTACTGGGATACTTGTAGGTTTGTAGTGCCAAGCTGTCAAGAACAAATATATCCTCCTGATTTTCTTATTATCTTTACAATATATGTAGGCAGAATATGAAAAAAAGCCCAACTGTGACAGGGCACTGTGATTGGTCAGTGGTGTACAATGTTTTGTTGCGGTAATGACAAATAAATGACATACTCACTTATATATAAATAATATGAGTTTAAAATGGACATAAGGTCTCTTTTGCCAATGTGACTTGCTTCAGCAGACAGCCTTGCTGTCAAGCTGCTCAAGTAGTCGTAATGAATAGGTCAAGGGACAGATGACATCACTTGTGTCAGAAAGCTAATAAATATAGGCCCTACTATGTTCCGGTAATGACAAAGATCAACATTGGGACAACATTGGGATATGCGAAAAGTAGGTACAGTTGTAACTTTAAGGAAGTAAAACATTATGATGACAAATTAACGCTAAAAATTATTGTTTACTGCTTTCGATGAACTAAAACAAAGTGATAAAGAAACAATAACAATTCATTTAATGACTTTGGTAACTTGTGGACAAGAAAAGGATATCTTCTGTAGAATGACTCTTCTACCTTATACTTGTGCAGTTACTGGCATCCAAAATATGGCTGTTTCAATTCCTGTTGTGTTGTATTCCCATGCGGAGCTGTGGTATGGTGTGGGACCCTATGTGAGCTGATCCAGGACCTGAAGCCAAAGCACTAATGCACAGATTACGGGCTGTGGAGACCAGGGGGGACCGGGGCAAATTGGATTTTAACTTTTACAGGCTATGGGTTAGGTTGGAAGTGACAGGAGATGGGGACTAGAGCTAGAGAGCTCTTGCTCCGGCTACCTTGCTCTGTAGAACGGGCTGCTCTGCCTCCAAGCACCGTGCTACAACATATAGACACGACTCCAGCTAGGGCTGTGAAAGATTCATTAAAATTCATATACAGACTGCTTCATTTCTTGCATGTATTTTTCTATTTTCCAAAAGTGGTCCATCCAGAGAAATCGAGATATATTCTATACTTACGGCTATACAATACCCAAAATCTGCATGAGAAAATACTACATGCAGGTATTGTAAAACAATTCATCATTTGATTATTCTGCATTGGCTGCATGTATTCAAAGTCCACTAGGTCCAGCCATTTAGTGTCTAGCTATAAATTCTCTCTTTTGGGTGGTCCACATTTATAACTATTAAATTACCCTTATTTGCTTGTATAATCTTCATGTCTCTCATCCAATCAACTTTTTACGAAGAAGACCAACCACAGATCCTAGTAAATCACAGATTAATGTCAAATGGTAGACACTGATAGATAGTGAGCAATAAGGACAAGATCTATGGAAAGGAACCGATCCTGTAGTCGCTCAAAGTTGTTCTTGTGTCCATTTGACTTTCAGTTTTAAAATTGATTTCCTATTGATGCCCAGCACCTTGAACTTACATCAAGGAGATAGGGACTATTGCTAGAAAGCTCTTGCTTTGGCTACCTTGCTCTGTAGAACGGGCTGCTCTGCCTCCAAGCACCACGCTACAACATAAAGACACAACTCTAGCTATAGGGCTATTGGGGTTGAGGGTTGGAAGAGGGTATGTTACAGAAGGACAACTCAGGGCTGAGGTCCTCCTGTTGAATGTGTGTTGATAATGCTGTAAAGTACCGGAAATTGTCTTCACGTAGACAGACGGAAATAGATATATGAATAGATAGACAGACAGATATATGTAAATGTTGAATTTTTTATAGCCACTACACAGACTAACTCCATTTCAGCCAAATTTACAATACAATACACCGTATTACACCCTTGGTAGGCCTGTCCAAGCAAGAGCTTTCTCAACTACCCGGGGAGTACTATACAGCCAGGCAGTTGTTTCCAGCATACACAATGATAAGTCACTCCAAAATCGCCATCATGCACTGCCAATACCCATTTACACCTGGGTGAAGTGAGGCAATGAATTATGGAGGATCTGCTCAATTTCTTCATCCCATGGCTGGAAATCAAACCTGCAACATCTCAGTTAGCAGGCGAGTAGGCTACTTATCCACCTTACAATATAGAGATAGAGCGCTAGATGGAGTAAGTTCAAGTTAAACATTTTCCCTTTGGATTAGCATGCATTTAGTATGCCTCAATAGTCTATAGAAACAATTGCCTTTTACTTTACAATCATAAAAATCACTTCGACCACAGGCAAAAACAATCTGTTTCATGGGTGGTGTGTTCCACTCCACTGCCAGCTCTGATGCCTATAAGTATTAGAAAAGGTATGACAGCTTGCTTGGCAATGCTCGAATTTTCCAGACTGAACTGGTACGTTGTCACTGTAGCAGACGACAGAGGTAACTGTAAAATCCAGTCATAAGACAGTGTGAGCAGACCGGCCGGGTCCCTTGGAGTCAAACCCCCCCCCCCATAACTCCTCCAAAATTAGCAGTTTGATAAACATGATTGTTGCTATTTTTTGCACCACAGTTATTTCATTATCAAGCTGAAAACAAAATGCACAATCTGTGGAAGATATTGAAGTATTTCACACAGGATTAGTTTCACCAAGTTACCACAATGAATAATTTTTTATCAGCTGTGCTGATTGGCTGGTTCTTAAATCAGTGTATCTTTGATTGAAGTTAATTTGTTCCATATTTGACTTGTCCAGACCGCATTTTATAATGGCAGGTGACACTGCATGTAGATAAATTTGAATTTTAGACGTATATATAGATAAAAAAAATATTTAGTAATTATAAATAGTAATGATAGTCAATATAGATAGTCAAGATAGTTGAAGAATCCAGTCAAGATAGATAGTCAGGATAGATAGTCAAGATAGATATTTAAGATTGATAGTCAACAGAGTGACATTAATAGACAGACAGACAGACAGACGAAGAAACTCTTTTAAACCAATTCATAGAGACAGCCATATGACAAGAAATTAAAAATATGTGTTCTGCACTTGCCATTTGTTTCTTCATAAACCTCAGCAGGGAAACTTGTGACCAATCAGAATGCAGGGGCGTGGTTCATTGTTGATTGATTGAAATTAGGATAACACTTGTCCTCTATATTCAAATTGAGAATGCCAATTGATTGTGTTATTTGTGACTTTCATCCCAGTGTTTTCAGTTCACAGCTTGACTGAGACTTCTTAACTCATTTTACTGATTTCAGTGTATCATAGTTTTTTCAGAAATAACTCTCTGACATGTCAGCTTGTTGAAGTTGTTCTTTGGTCCGTCTGAACTGAATTTTACTAAAATCTGTGATTTTTCTCTTTGTTTTGACATGCATGAATGCCCTCACTTCGATTTTTATAATGCTACTACACAATTCTAAACACACTATTTTGATCTGAAAATTTTGCACCATGATTAAATTTTTGTTCTGCAAATGTTGTTTGAAAATTGGTCTTTAAGATGCAGCAATTAATTTGACATATTTTTATTGTTATTGGTGTGGTTGACACAGCAATTGAACTTCCGTCCAGTTCAGTGTGGAACTCAGAATTTTGATACCATAAAAAGTTATGTAAACGACATCCAGGTGTATTCTTCATGATAAGTGTCAATTTAGAGGAATTATACCACTGGCTACGTAGAAGGTCGTCTGCTGGGATCTTGAAGCTGTCATACCTTGTTCTTATATAGTTAATAGAGGACTCAGTGGACTGGCCCAGCCAAGTCCAACAACACACGAATCACGCTGTTTCTGCCTGTGCTTCGACATTTTTTTAAGGAAGTTGTGCCTGGAAAGCCATGCAGAAGCCCTGTGTATCTGGAACATTGTCCATGGCAAATCAAAATGATACTGGCATGGATCATAGTGTCAACAAAGTTAGAAAACCTTGTGTCGAAATCTCGGGTCAAGTACCATTATTTTTGGAATTATGAGCCTTCAGAGTTGTACCCCCTCATCCTCAAAAGGAGTATTTTCTATTAAAAATAATAATACACCTTGTTTGGACCTTCAAAGCTCTGCTTCTGCGGCAGGTGGCAAAATTGTGATTACTGATTTTGATTTTTAGTATTATGAAATTTGCAAAAAAAGAGAAATTTAACTCTGGGAATCGACTTCCCCGTGCATGTAAACAATAAGCTTGATCGTATATATGAAATGCCTGTTTTAGGGTCACTTTTAGGCTTATTTCTGAATTGACTGCCATAATGCCTACTTAGAAAGGTCCTGGGGCAGAAAAACTAAAATGGTGGCCTTGTTTGATTGCCCCATGATTTGTCATTACAAAGCTGCCTTGGTCAAAAAGTCATGTGATACCTCGATTCCAGGTGATAAACGCCTGCTAGCTTTATTTTTGCCAATGAAATTACCATTTTTTTGCAACTGTGGCCACAAAAACCAAGACGATGACTTGATCTATTTTTATTTTTTTTCAAAATTTAGAATATGTTCAGGCAGGGTGGCAGATTCACCAATGATCATATATGCATAAAATTCCCGTTTAGGGCCACTTTTCGGGCTTATTTCAGAACTGACATTATGTACCCGACACTTCCCAAACATATCGCGTCTCCCTTTTTTCAGTTAAAAGCTTTCAACTAAAAATGACTTTGAATGATTCAGCAACCTCAGTCCCACTTTTTGCCGCACAACTCAAAAACATAATGACTGGGTAATTCTATCCAAATTATCCATTCAGCAAACTAAATTTACCATGTGACCTTTTGGTCTTCCAATATCAGAGTATTGCAAAATGAATATCACAAAAACATATCACTTAATTATACATTGTAACTTGCTGACCCATACAGCTGTGATGACGAGAAGACAAATAGAACATCCAAAATAGCATTACATAGTCATTTTTTTCTTGCTTATGATGCAACTGATTTGTGACTTCAATAGCAAAATAAAAGACTGCATCCTAAAATAACCATGAATCAAAGAATTACCTGACTTTCTGATAAATGAACTGTGTGATGACAAGGGGACAATCATATCAAAATGGCTGACAGTCATCGTCCTGGTTTTTTTGGCAGCAGTTGCAAAAAAATGGTAATTTCATTGGCAAAAATAAAGCTAGCAGGCGTTTATCACCAGGAATTGAGGTATCACATGACTTTTTGACCCAGGCAGCTTTATAATGACAAATCATGGGGCAATCAAACATGGCCATTATGACACATTTCGGTTTTTCTGCACCTGGACTGTTCTAAATATAAAATTTGGAGTCAAAAAATAAAGCAGCCAAGCACAATTATTCTGAAATTATATAACATAAAAGGTATTATCCTTGAGACTAAGGAAAAGGCACACAAATCTAAATCAGCTGGGTCATGCATTATGGCAGTCAATTCAGAAATAAGCCTAAAAGTGACCCTAAAACAGGCATTTCATATATACGATCAAGCTTATTATGTTTACATGCACGGGGATGTCGGTTGTCAGACTTAAATTTATTATTTGCAAATTTCGTAATACTTAAAATCAAAATCAGTAATCGCAATTTTGCCACGTGCTGCAGAAGCAGAGCTTTGAAGGTCCAAACAACCTTAGTGTATTTTTATTTTTAATGGAAAATACTCCTTTTGAGGCTGAGGGGGTACAACTCTGAAGGCCCACAATTCCAAAAATAGTGGTAATTGACTGGAAATCTCAGCACTAGGTTTTCTAACTTAGTTGTTGACACTATGATCTGTTCCAGTATCATTTCGATCAGCCACGGACAATCTTTCAGCCCATGCATGATTTTACAGGCACAGCCTTTAAATATACTGTTATATTATCAAGTCGTTTTGTCATATGAATTCTCTCAATCTAGTATATCATGCGATATCGATTTTGATGATATTAATAAGCTGGGGGCCAAAAACTCAATTTAACTTTGAGCAGTCGCCTCTCACCATGCATGTCTACTGCCTACCATGTCTGTCAAAACTGCAGCAGCTTATTAGAATATGTTTGATGGGGAAATGCAAGTTTGCATGCAAGAGATTTGAATGCTGATGCAAATTACCATATCTGTCCGGAATGGAAGCCCCCGAGGGTTTGGTGGGGTTGTGGATGCCATGGCAAGCCTTGGCAGGGGATGTATGTTTTTTTGGTGGTGGTGCAGCATTGCAGGAATCTAGCCAGTGGTGGTTGATATGGAATTGATATGAAATGCAGAATGGATATTTGTTTATCAGGGGGTGCAGGCAAGGGTGTAATCAGAAGGGGTAATCAGGAATGATCATAGTGAGCAGGCTGTAGCTGGCTGACACAGGCTGGGGCAGGGCTGAGCTGGGCTGAGCAGGGCTGAAGGAGGGTGCCAGGGTGAGACTGATGCGCGGAGGCCACCAAAGGCAATCTGGAGGATGGGGGAGTACAGGCAAATCTGAGGCTCATCTCTTTTGCCGTCCCGTCTCCATGACAATGTTGCTGATGCTGAAGGCTTCTTGCAAGAAGCAAATCATGATGTAGGAGAGATGGGTTGATCTGTGACCGGCTGCTGCCAGAGTGCTCAGACCAGTTCTTCTTGCTCTGTGCAATTGTGCTTCACCACTCTACACCAACAGTAGCAATCTTGTACTCAATTATTTGATATATTCTGAATTAAATCTGATACCGCAGAACGGGGTTAAGTTGGCATGCGGGGGGAAAGTTGGCCACCTAATTTACCCCTCTAAATGGCAGAAATGCCAACTTTCCTCATGACACGCGTGGCCAAATTCCCGAAGAAATCTGTGTTAGTGGAAAGTTGGCATTTCTGCCATTTAGTGGGGTAAATCAGGTGGCCAACTTTCCTCGGGCTTGCCAACTTAACCCAGTTCTATGGTATATATACATCTTCCCTATTTGGCTTTCCTAATTCTTTCTGATTATTTCTATTACTATGTTTCAGCGTTCAGTGATATGTTATATGCACACAGATATATTGGGAAGTGACAGACTGCAGATGACTTGACAAGTGCTATAGAGCTATCTAGCTGTCTGTGTCTAGCAGTGAGGATTCCCACTCTGGCCTATAGTTACAGGTTGCAGCAGGGTGACACCGGTGATATCACACCTGAAACCACCATGCGGTTGGCAGCTGCCTAGTGCGCATGCTCCAACCAACATGGCGGCTGTGCTTGGTGGAAAACAGGTCACATTATCATAGCCATTTTGCCGGCCCATGGCTGCCAAGGTGCAAGACTACAGAGAGGCAGTTTTTTGGCAGTGAGGGAGCGAGGGGTTGACAGTTGGAGTTGGAAGGAGCCGACAAGAGGAAAGAAGGCGGAGGGGAAGGTGGATTATAACTTGGCTGGACCTGAGATGGCTGTGGATGAATTCATTTTGGAGCAAAAGCAACAGCCAATGAGATGGGGCCGTGCAGCTCCAGAGGATAAGCAGCAGCAGCAACAGCAGCAGCAGCAACAGCAGCAACAGCAGCAGCTGGGGCAAGAGGAGGGGGAGAGAAGCATCGGCCAAAATCAATATGAGTAAGAGGCTAAGCAAGAAGAGGCGCTGAGGACGCCGCCCTCTCTCTATCCTTCTGCCTGATCTCAAGCAATAGTCGGAGTGTGACCCGAAGGTGCCTTGCTATGACAATCTGCTGAACCGATCTCCTACACATGGACACCTCAGTGTTGTGGTGCAGAGAAATGAGCGACTCTGATTGCTCCATAGCAGCCATGCTCGTAGGCCGATTGGGATCTATTACTACAACAGTTACGTTGGCAAAACCGTGGGCTCGGCTGTATCCCCTTGAACAAGTCCGCGTCGAAGCCGAAGCTGGGTCCTGCTGCTGCGGGCTGTTGCTGCTCCTGCTGCTGATGCTTCTCCATCGGCCTAACTCACTGCTGATTTGTCGCTCAGTGTGCTGTCTATGAGAATCTACTTGGTTGTTCACTGGATATTTGTGTATGTATGTGCTGGAGAATTGGTCCAACTGGTTGCGGGTGTATGCATCTCAGGGCGGATTAAGGCAAGGAAGTTTCTGCTTGGGACTGAACAGGGTTGGGGAAGACCCTGTGGGCCAGGCAGATGTGTGTACAATGGGCTGTTGTGGAAAGAAGAAACTGCTCATGATTATGACTAGTGTCTGTGCGTGTGCTTCATTCGCCTTCCTATGTATTGCCGTGGCTACGGATTACTGGTTATTTGCAATCGAGAAAGTCACAGACTACTCAAACGGGACGGCGGACTACAAGCGCACGATAACAGGACTCTGGAGGAAGTGTGTAGTTAACGGTAGGTCTTTTCCCTTTACCTTCTTGTCCTCACTACCTTCATCTAGCTCCCATTTACCTGTATATCTGTCTTATAACCCGTAGATGTTCCTATGTATATGTACATGCCAATACCGCCTAAATCTACTATGCCATGTATTATAATGTATACAAGATGTTGGTTGTGGTCATTGCAGTGAATGATCAGACCAAGGTCTTCATATGGTCTACCGGTATACCAGTTGATATCCATTGAATATCCGTTGAATTTACATGGTGCACAAGAAGAAAGGATGATTACACTTGTCATGACCAACACAATGACTACCTGGTCATACAGGTTTGACCAGACACCTGTAGCATTCATTCAACATTGTTCATCTGTGTCTTTTTCCTTTAAAAAAGTGTTGAATGGAACCTCTGGTATGACCTACAAAAGAGCTAATATCTGCCAAAGACACCTATAATAAACATTCAGAACAACATTTAAATGATGAGTAAGCAGGTTAAAAGCTTACTGCAGCTCAAGTAAGATGTGAATCATTCAAATGTGTGTACAGTTAGCTGTATGCTGTCAATCACTGCAGCATATTCATTGATGGTGGCATCTGTCATGTTTCAATCAGGTCTAACAAACTCTTTTCCTTATACTGATGTCTAGTCACAACTTTATGCAAATAGGTAAATGTAATTAAATCTCTATTATGTATCAGTTAAAGTGAACAGGTTGTTTGAGAATTACCGGAAGTTCAGATGAGCTTCCGGTCAGGAGAGCTAATCAGGCATCCATGTTGGATATAAATGTTCGTCTGGTCTCTCAGCTACAGTGCTATCTGCATTCATCAATTCTGCCAGTTACTTCAAGGTAATAGTCACCAATAGACAATCACAGGCAGGCAATTGGATTGGCTCCTCTCTTTCTTCCAGTGGCAATGAGTTTGCATCTATATCATCTATGGTTTCTCTCTATGGTTTCATCATCAGACTGCACCATTTTTAGTAGTCTCTGACACGAAAAACAAACATCACATCATATTACACAAATTAACCCATAACACAATTGAATTACCCTTTTATCTGTAGAAAGTGATGTACAGTTAATATTCATACAGCGAAATGACCAAAGCAAAAGTCGCATGCGAACGAAGCCAAGAAATTGCATTGAAAATCTGTGCAGTGATGATCTAAACATGAAGTGTCCAAAGCAATAAATTAGGTCAAGTGGACCCAGCATCTTATCAATGATTTAGTTTCGAATTTAAATAAACATATCATATTCATCTGCAAAAGTGTCTCAAAATTTCTATATTTTCCAATAATACCCTCTGTTCATGCATATCATTTTTGTGGAATAGTTCATAATAAGCCATGAAAAGCTTACTATTATAATCCTATGAAAACTGTAAGTGCTGTGCGAATGGCATGACTGTGCCATTCACATATCATCCTGCATTATTTGTCTGACTGATACACAAATGAGGAGCTTCGTGACAAAGAATATTGGACCACTTTTGCCCAATTGATCCAAGTATATGATATTTACATTAATATAATAGCAGGGCCGTTCAAGCAATTTTTCAATTAGCTCCAATAAAAAAAAAGTGCCCTTTTTGGATGACATTTTCTCCTGTAATGCCTTGTAGCTGAGAGGGTGTTATTAGTCTCAGTTTGTTGGTGTGAGATCTCCAATGTGAATCAATATGATTCAATGCATGTGATTCATGTGATTCAGGAATGTGATTCATGTGCAGGGAAATAGCACGATTTAAATGCAACAGATATGAACGCCCATGCATTGACAATGTGGATGCCAACAATGAGCTAAATGAAGCAAGGCAAAACAGGGCGTCGAATCCATGGTGCCATTTGTGGGTGAGAATGTGAACAAGTGTGGGAATCAATGTGTGAACTAGTGCTTAATGTCGTTGCCTTTCACACATCAGGACACGGATACAATGCCGGCCAGTGTCCTCTAAATGGAAGGTGTTCTCGCGAGGTTCCCTCAGAAGTCTCGCGCGAACACAAGACACTACGAGCCCATGAGGAATGGTCGTGGAAGCCATCTTGTGTGTGTTGTTGAGAGAGTCTGAGGATCTGCATTGAGCATCCACAATGAGTACCCACAATAAGTGTCCTCAGTGAATATCCCGAGTGAGTGCCCTGAGTGAGTACCCTGAGTGAGTATCTGAGCGAGTATCGGAGTGAGTATCCGGGGTGAGCATCCTCAGTGGTCTTGCAAGTGTATTCAGTGGGTGTGTTCAGTGGCTGCAGTCAATGCTGTGAGTGAATGTCCTCACCGGCTATTGTGCCTGGCTAAACAGCATGTGGACACTGAGTATGGACTAAATGAACATTTGCTATTGGCAGGAGCATTGGCAGGAGCATTGCTGGAGCATTGCAGGACATTGAGGGTGAGTCATGTGTACAATGGACATACCCTTTGTGGACATAATGGCCAACCCCAAACAGACATTTGCTGTGGACAATAGCCCTGATCATCTCCAGTGTGGACACTGAGCATGTTGGTGTCTGATAAGACACCTTGGCCTAGTTTCATTTCTCCTCTGCCTCTAAATCCACACTCATTTCTCACCAGCTTACCTAAGGACAGCAAACTCTTAATTCACCTGTGAATTGAGTGCCTTTCAGTCCAAACAGCTTGGGATGAGTGCAGCCAAAAACAAAGCTAAAAACCCTTGTTGTCTAAATGACCCCTTCCAGTGCATTTCCTCAGAACTGCACTGAGGTGCAAAGTGCTTCTTTCTCCACTCGCCCAATTCCCAGGATTCACAAAACACAAGGACAAAAGCCTCCCAGCCAAGTGTTAGAATTATGCTTCCTTGAATCTACACGGATTTGAAGGCCCTTGCTTCTGTCAGCTGTTTCTGAGAACAACGAAGCACTCATGCAATTTCTGGTTCATAACTTCATATTCGACATGCCAATTACATACAGCATATTCTTGCTCAAGATACACATATGCAACTGTAAAATGTAAACTTACTTAATATATTATTATGTCTGTATCTATTTGTGTTGATTAGAGGCTTTTTGAGCATCTTTATCAATAGTAGGCCGAGTAGGGGAAGGTGGAGTAACATGGAGAGCTGAAATTATTGGGAGTTTGAAGGACCTCGGTTGTGGGTAATATAAGCCTAAACAGGAATCTGAAAATGGGTCAGGGCCATGGATGAAGAAGTTTCAATACCATTCGCCATTTGGTAATGCAGCGAATAGTATTACCAAATCACAAGACTACATCTTTTATTATTATTTTTGAAAGTTGTAGGCATTTTGCACTTCATAGAATTATTCACATTCTGCAATTTAGCATTACACCTGCCTGGAGAGCATTCTCTCAATACACAAAAATTTAATGTAACACATGATGGATGATATTGATATAGCATTGTGGATTGCCAGTACATGTGTGACAAATACTATAACATGAGTGACAAATACTATGACTCCACGTGTAATGTTATGTAGATGTTGGCATCACATTTCAGGCAGAACAATGATTAAATCATTACTGTTAAATTCACAATGCACCAAAATCTGTGACATCACATGCACACTAAGCATAACTGATTCAAAAGATATCCTTAGCAGCTGACAATTAGGAACTTTAGAATATCCATGAAAGATAACTGAATACTAACCATAGATATACATGATTGTATATATTTAAGTTGTTTATCCAAACATATTTTCAATGTACCTTCATCCTTTAATAGCAATATGCAGCAGAGTTGAAATGAGATCTTTTTCGTGGGACTTGTATAGATAAATACAAGGAAGCAAGGGAAGAGAAAAATACAAGGAAGTAAGGGAGAGACTTAGGGAGTGAGTTGGACTTGTATTCCAGACAACATTGAGTGGGAGAGGCAATCTGCCTGGCCATTTCAGCAACAATACAGATCGACCGAGGGTCCATCCATGGCATATGAGGTGAATAATTAAAAGGCAGCTAAGTAAGGTCTAAGTAAGGTGCTCTGGAAAATACTTGGAGTGTGGTGAAAACATCACGTCTGGTGATGTGTGCTCCAGCGGATGCATTTTCCAGGCTCTGCACCCCAAGGACGGAGTAATGCCAGGAGACCCCGTCTCACCCAGAGGAATTTTAATTGCCCCAGGCCCATTAAATTAACATTACAGAATCTGTCCCGTGGCTATTGTTCTTATTTGTGCCTGGTTAATAGGTCTAAAATGGTGTTGCCATGGCATTTTCGGCCACAGTTATTCAAATGTGAGGAGCACTTTCCAGCCAGTGCCAACCAGTGCAAAGGTAATCTATTGGCTGTGCAAAGGCAATTTCAAGGCAATACACCAGCAATGTAAAGGCTGGGCAAAGGCAATGAGTAGGCTGTGGACAAGGAAGTCAAATGAAAGATAGAGGCAGGGCAAAGACAGGCTTAAGGAAGCTAAAGGCGAGCTGAAGACATAGCCTTTATGTATTGTACTTTGTAGTAAATTGTACATGTGCAAGAGCAGTTTGATACTGAGTAAACGTAATATACATGGAACAGAGACAGTGCTTGGAATTATATGCACATTGAAATTACTGAAAAATAGTCTTAAGCAATATTTGGCTTCAAAAGTTCTAAGAAATGAGAACAAACAGAAGAAACAACTATGAACTATAAGTATATCTATAGTTTAGAACAAGTGATAGGCCGTTTTCAAAAGGCAAAGATTACAGATTATTAGAACATTTTTGATCTGAGTTAAGGCCATGCAAGCAATGGGAGCCTGGGCACATGGGAGCACATTTCAGATAAGATTGCTCGTGATGGAAATTTGGAAGTGAGATGAAAAAGTGATCTTCGTTGCAGCTTTTATTGCTCGTTGTTCAAATTTTGAAAGATGAGAGGTGGCTGTTGAACTGCAGTGCTGTGCAGTGCTGTGCAGTGCTGTGCAGTGCTGTGCAGTGCTGTGCAGTGCTGTGCAGTGCTGTGCAGTGCTGTGCAGTGCTGTGCAGTGCTGTGCAGTGCTGTGCAGTGCAAAGTAGTGCCAAGTAGTGCCAAGTAGTGCCAAGTAGTGCATTGCAAGAGGACAATATTTCTCTATTCTGTCTCCGAATGGTTCCTGCAAGTTCCTCTTAAAAGTACAAGCTGAAAGTGCTTGCTGTGAGTGCTTGCTCCCATATCTGGACTGTTTAATGCTTGCTGTTGAATGCTTGCTGTGGAAAGCTGCTAATTCTGCTTGCAAGTAATGTCTGCTAAATGCTGTCTGCAACATCTTAAGAACTTAAGAATGGTTTAAAGAAACCAACAGTTTGAACTTTGAAGCATTGCACTGGCTGATCCCTGGTCTAGCTCTGCTCCATTCGAGTCACTCATTGATGGAAGGCTAGTATTGATTAAATTTGCTAGAACATCAAGTAGGTTGATCTTAGTTGCTTTGTATCTGGCAGGTTGAAGGTCAAGTTCTGCAATGAGCCTTCTTTTCGCCCCCAGGGTGGCTAATGTCCAGCACAGGGAGGGCCTAACTTCACTCCTGGGTTGGCATTAATCACTCAAGTCGCTGACCAATGCTTCAAGGATTATGAGGCTCCTTCCTCTACTGGCTTTAACATATCACTGACTCCTCCTTAGTCTTGCCCTCTATCTGTATTTATATATATCATCTCTGGCTCTTTGTTGTGAGTTCTCTGAGTTCAAGCTAAGTATTATCACTCTTTTGTATTGAGAATTGTGTGGTTTGATAGATTTTTTAAACTGTTTTTTTTTATAGGATTGGTCTCCGTTGTTATCTTCTGCTATTTCTGATCTATGATTATTTTATTGTCCCCTGTCATTACCTTTTTGTCGTGTAAAATGTATTTCAGGATGGATTCACTTTATTTGACGATCCTTCGTTGGTCGCAAGACGTCTCTCTTTGCATTGGTAGTGTTGAACTTGAAGAACACTGTAAAACCTGCTGCGTTACTTTAACGGCAGCTACCATAATGAATACACAAAAGTGCCACTTTACGGCAGAAAACTATTGTTTTTTATGGCATGTACTGTTGTTTCAACGGTAACTGCCAGCAGCTGGGTTTACAGTGTAGGTGAAATCTACCACGCAAACATGCAGTGCAGGTAGAGTTTCCAATGAGAGTGAGAATTCTCGAGAAGTCTCGAGATCAACAATGACTCAGCATTTTCTCGTCTCGCTGAGCGATTCTCGAGAATTGAAATGTTGATCATTGTTTGACATGGTGTTCATGTGTTTAATGTTTATAACGGTTACAAAGCATTGGATTGTTGTTTTGTTTTGCTTGATATTATTGTTATTGTGTACTTGCTCCATTGTTCAATTCAAATATCTGTTGATGATAATCCCCATTGTATACCTGATAAATGCTGAAGTTGAACTTGTTGAAATGGTTTAAAATTGTATAATATCTGGATGTTTAGCTGTGATTTACAGGAAACAAAACACACAGATTAACATTAAAACTATAAAAGATATCATAAAAGCCAAATAATTTGATCCATTGCAAGATTAAATCTCTCTTGTTTTATCATTGTGCCAATGGCAGAACAGTGTCCTAGATTTCTCGAGAAATTCTCGATTCTCGTGCACTAGACCATGACCATTCTCGAGAGGTGTCGATCGAGACTCATTGGAAACACTAAGTGCACGTTTATGGTGTTGTCTGCCTAATAAACAATAGATGAACTACAATATCAAAGAACTAGGTGAATCTCAATAAAAGCAAAATAGTGATTGAACATGGTTATGATATGAAGGAGATCTGAGTGTTTCTAACAGACTTGGGATGATTTAGATTGAAGAAGAGTCTTCAGAAGTCTCAGAAGCCAAATCAAGTCATGTCTCTCAGATGTATTTAAGTACTTGCTTTTCGCAAATCGACACAGCACCAATTGTCTGAAGAAATTAAGAGGATTATCATGAAAAGATTCATTGTGAGCCCATCGATATAATCACTTCATAATCTCATTATATCGATTCTCTTAAGGCTTAAAGTGCTACATGATGGCTTAAGGTGATTCTGGTAGATTTTCTGCTGAAAGGCTAAATAAGACCAAGCTTCATAATCTCACTTCAAAATGCCTATTCAATATGCAGCCAACTGAATCTTTTGGATGTTTGAGGACATCAGTGATGTCACTCTGCACTCTGCAGGTCCTATCTTCTACATAAAAATGAGTAAAGGCCTAGTCAGTTGTGTGTATGGGATTAAACATAATTCATAACATTTTGGGGAAGTATTTAATCAAGTATCATGACACAGTATTACACGTAAGAGCATGATTTCTATTAGAGTTCAAATGCAGTCATAATGTCATATGCAGTAAATTTTGAAATTGATATTTTCACTTTATGTGTGTCATATTGCATTAACGAGTTTGTTCACCTGCTCAGTCCTGCTGTTTCAATAAGAATTAAGTCGACCATAAAGAACACATGTTTTGAATATACCTGTCACCGGTGAATATTTCAATATTAATTTTTGTTCAATCGCTACTGTGTGAGACGTGTAGTCTGTTCTTATCCAAACAAGAACACATGCAAGTATCACCATGTAACTGAGAACACGGAAGCTATCTATACTGTAATTTCTGCAAATATCTCAGTGACCACGCCTATAATTAATGAAATAGTGTTCCTCGATATCACTGCAATGTACAATTGTTATTAGACTTTTTATCAAGAATGCAGCTATTTTGGATTTACATCTCAGAACAAACATACCAAACCTAATACATACACTGTAAAACCTGCAGCGTTAATCTAATGGCAGCTACCGTAATGAATACAAAAGAGTGCCACTTTACGGCTGAAAACTATTGTTTTTGTGGCATGTACTGTTGTTTCAGTGGTATATCTGCCGGCAGCTGGGTTTACAATGTTGGAAAATTTGAACAACTTCTGAAAAGGAACAACATTTCAGAGAGAGTCAGAAGAGTTGTTTTATTATGACATAGGTGTTCGACAGAAATTTTTATTTTGACGATCAGATGAACAAAAGTGGTCAAAAGCAAAAGATCATAGCAAACATAATTTGTGACCTAAACACATGAATTTCTCACTCAAAAACATGTTTTTAACCATAACATAAAACATGTCTCAGCTATGTTTTTTGAAACACATGTTTCTTTCTTGTAGCAACACCATGATATTGACATGAATAGTTATATCCATGGCATGGAATAACTCAGGGGTGGGTCTCTATGAGTACTCAGTTAAGTCAAGTGCTGGCTTCATGTTGCAATGTCAATATTTGCAGAAATGTCAGTAACCGGTTGAGGATGAAGGGCTCTTTACTCTTACTCAGATGCCTCCATTGTGCTTGGTAATATCTTGTGTCCTCTCCTTGCTGACAACATTCTTGAGACAGATATTCTCCCAACTGATTCCCAGGGCATATTCTCTCAACATATTCCCTCAACATATTCTCTCAGCGGATTCTCTCAACGGATTCTCTCAACAGATTCTCTGAGCAGCATGCCTGAGAAATTAGATAATGCCAGGCAAGCAGACATGTCATCATTCATTCTATTATATTGTCAAGAGAACTTGACCTTGACCTAGATAGGAAGGTCAGCTGCGGTCACAAATCAAGAAGACATCAATCATGGAGGCATGCTGTGAATATGCAAGAGCTCGGCCCGAGTGGGGCATAGATAAATTGGCTCACATTAACAGACATGCCCGGGAATTGAGCGGCATTATGAAGATCGAGTAACAAATTGTGGAAAGATTGTTTGCTAAGTCGTGATTTATGTTCGCTGTTGTCTGCTTTTGACTACGTTTGTGCACTGCACACATGCAATGTTTGACTGTATACTTAAATTCAGTTACTATTCGCTGTCAGATACAATGCCGGAAGCCGTCCAGGCTGGCTTGGCTGAAGGTCTGTGCCTGCATCAGTGCATGGGTTCGAACCCTTGAAGTAAGATCCCATGCAGCTGGATGTTTTTTGGATAAGAGATCAAATTAGTGACATCTTCTATCAGTATCAGTGCTTAACCAGTGAAAGATCCCTCACATGAGTAAAAGCCCTGTATATATCTGAAATGTAGAGGACTCCCGCTCTCATTAATCAACCCACACGAATGCTCAGAACGCGGCTTAGAGGGCTGCGCCAACCATATCTATCTATCTGCTCGTATGTTGAATGTTCACTGTAATGTGACTAAAATTCTAATGTAAATGGTTGCAGACTTTGCTCTGGCAGAAACCACTAGGCTTTAGGTATACTATTAGGCCTAGACAGATGCAAATTCTAGGTCTGTTGGCAAATGCTTGGTAATAAGGTTTGAACAAGCAACATTTCCTGAAGTTTGGTCATCAGATGGAAGACTTATTACTGGGACAAATCCCAAGCAAAGGATGTGCCACTATTATTCAACATTTCTTTGTATAGCTATGTGACTAAACAAATCCCATTATAATAGTAGCAGTCTTGAAAAGAAAAGAAAAATCTAGATTTATTTTGAAGGAAGTGTCCTACATTCTGTAAGCCTTTTTATAATTCCGTATGTCGACAGAACATGAAAACAACTGGTGTATTTCTATGCTGTAAACGTAAGGGAAGCTACAGGCATAATAAGCATGGCATCAATTATTGGCTTTGGAAATGGCTGCGTTCTGAGAATCGTCTTAGAAGACTTACATGTACCTGAACAATGCTTGGTGCTAAATGGCTTATCATGACATAATCATGTGGAACAGTTTTGTTGGCTCGTTATCAAATCAGCCTGTGTTGTATAACGATAGGCATTTTTCTAAGAATCAACAGTTCCCTCCCTGCTATATAGACCTGTGATAGCTTGACAAAAGACTCGTGAAGATAAAACGTGCAGTAAAAATGCATCAAAAGAAAAAAACATCAGATATAGCCTTCAGAACTGAGTGGAAGAAGAAATCACTCTGCTGTTTCAAAAGGGCCAGGCCCTTCCAGGTAGATTTGGGTAAAAATATTTAGCTGAATATTAGACAGATAGACAGACAGATAGATCTGTTAGTTCGATTCCAGCTCTGGCTAGATCATTGGGATATAAGTTGGACAGCAGTACTGGCTGCAGTAACCAGTGGGCACTTTTGTGTTGCATCAACATTATGAAAATGTTGCAGTGTTTCTGTAAATTACTTAGAATTGTATGGTACAAATGACATTGTCGCAATGCTGAGAAGCATCATCAAGATATGATGTTATAGCATGCGCCATTGTGGTTGTCGCAATGTCACAATTTTGTAAAAAAATCCCAAAGTTGTGTTGTACACTGTAAAATTTGAAATTCTGAGTCAGCTCAAATGATTGAGTGAGATGGTTGCACTATTTGTTTGAGCTAACATAGCTTGATGTTGTGAGTTATGATAATCTTTTCGTTGTTATAACTTACAACAACAAGCTATGATAGCTCAAAGAAATTGAGCAACCATCTCACTCAATCATTTAAGCTAACTCAAAATTCAAATTTTACAGCGTAAAGACCCAGCAGCCTAATCCACAGAGACAATCATTTTTGCTGACTTTTTTTCAGATAGGCCTAATCTTTGTACAGACTGATAAATATTACAAACTGGTGAACAGATAGATGTTCTGCTATCTCCATGTTTGCAGCTAACAGGAATATTCAAAACAGAAACACGTTGACGTCATGGCGCGTTGTGGTATTTTGAGGTTCTAGGTGTAATGTCTTGCAAATTCAGCTCCATAATAGGCCACATAAGACAAAAATGAGAATTGCTCCATTGTTTCTCTTTTAGAAATGTCAAGGGGAGAGCGTATTTTTGGGGCTGATGCCAAACCACAGACAATGTTTGTTTTCGCATGTTTTATGTTCCTCCGTGGCCCTAATTTCTGCAATTTCATGTCTATCGCGAGCACTCACAATGAAACGGATCAAATTCAGTTTTCCATCTTTCGGTGAATGACATGCTTCACAATCAAGCCTCCACATGCAATGCTTTTGACAGGGTCATTTTGACTCCATTTTTGAGTAATTTTAAAACAAGCTTTCTTTAACCGTTCCACTAAAACATCACCACTGAGGCACTAACTTAATGCAGATGCCTATAATAAATCATGGTTGGTTCTGCTTTTCCTGCGAATATCACAGTGGATATGAAGTTCATTTTCGGAGTTCCTCCTTGCTTTCGTATCTTTTGCATGGTAAATTGCTGAACAATAACCATTCCCACATTAACCCTATGGTCAGAGATATGTTCCACCACTTAATATCCTCGTAGTGAGCCACAAATATTTGCATGCTTATGACTGTTTAGCATAATTTAGGGAAAAAGGAATTGATAAGGCTTTACATTCTGTATTTTTGCACTGATTACATGTAGACACTCTGGGCAAGGACAAAACATCCGCTTGGCACAAGAGGCAAGGACCAGGAAGTGAATCTGCAGCCTAGCAAGCTACTACTGAGTATGGCCAATGCCTGGACAAGGAAAAGAAGAGTTGAATCAATGTAGAACATGCAGATGTTCAGACAACAATACCTGCCTAATTTAATTCCAAAAAATATCATATGGGTATCTTTTAAAGTGATACATATAATTCAAACACAAAAATCCTTATCTATGTGTTGTAATGGATGTTAAAAAATCATATATATACATTTGACCCAATTAGTAAGTAACAGAACAGTACAAATTTGTACATGTATAAATCTTTAGCAGGGTATTATGGAGCCATTCGAAGGATATTATAGTCACAACACTGGAAATATTTAAGAGGAGAAGGAGAGCTGTTAGTTGTATGCACCACAGAGTCAATGACATGCCAAGGTTACAAGATAACATCTCTCACCGATATGCACATGGAAGCTGCTGGAGGCTAGGAGCTAGATGATCACGAGCACTGGGAGCAGCAGCAGTAACAGCAGCAGCAGCAGCAGAAGCTGTGACAGCATCTAGAGGTAATATACATGCATGAGCAGCAGTTATAGCATTCAGTGTATGTGCAGGACAGTATGTATAGGCCTACACTCATATACTCTGCGCTGTAAAATTTGAAATTTTGAATCAGCTTAAACGATTGAGTGAGATGGATGCACAATTCCTTTGAGCTGACATCGCTTGTTGTTTTAAGTTATGATAATTTGTCAGTTGTCATAACTTAAAACAACAAGCTATGTCAGCTCAAAGGAATAATGCAACCATATGTCTCACTCTATTATTTAAGCTGACTCAAATTCAAATTTTACTGTGTGGTATACGTTGTAGTAATTTGTACTTATCTGGTGTCATTCACTTCAATAAGAAAAACACACAGTTGAAGAGAAGACTAACACTTATTTACATTAAGCTGTTTGTGGACATCATTGATATTGACATCACAACAGGCCCTAACTTTCAAATTGAAGTGAACAGTCAATTTGTCATAGGATGACTTATGACCTCAGTAGTGAGTGGTGTGACTCATTTAGTAGTAACTTGTCCTGTGCTTTAAAATTGTACAAACCTAGTCAGCATAAATGATTGAATGAAACGGTTGCACAATATCTTTGAGCCAACATTGCTTGTTGTTTCAAGTTATGATAACAGACATAAATCATTTACAGTGTGATAGCTCTGGAAGTATGGGATATTACCTAATTAACTACATATATGAGTCACAAAGAACATCATGGCAAGGATAGGGATATGACCTCACAAGGAAAATATCAGTGTATTTCTGTAAGAACTTATAACTAAATGATTCTACCGGGTAACTAACTATTTCAATGACGCCGCAAAGCGAGTTCAGTTATAGAGTTCTGCAAGTTTAAAATAATTTCCAATGAATCCGTAATTTGGCTGCTGTGTCAACAGTAGTATGAGTTGTCAGGCAGCAAAGTACCTAAATACATACAGATGCCTATACAGTTTACACACAACACCCAGTAATTGACAATGAACGAAATGCCTCTTCACCGCAGTTTGTTGTCGTGTTCTGAGAAAAGTTCACTGTGGACCAGCTATTTAGCATAATGAGGCAAAATTAGCTCTGGAGAGCAGATGACATTTGAATAAAGAGGCTGAACAGAGCTACTTTGCCAGGTTGTTTTCTTTGCTATTAGCCAAAATCAGGTCAACATTTCAAGACATTTAACATTAGATAGGCAGAGTGTGTGTAAATGCATATATACGTAAACTAAAGGTGAATTGTTGGAGTCTATTCACTGGCATTACACTGGCATCTACCAGCAAATCATACAGCTCTCAATTCAGCAACAGCGGATTAAAATCACAGAAAAGCATACACAGAACAGAAAGAGCATATATGAAGCAACAGAAAGAGCATTTGGAGGCAGAAAGAGCAGTTGGATGAATAAAAGAAGGAGCATAGGTGATCTGGTACTGCTGCTGCATATATACATTGTCACGAGGATGCTGCAAAGCCGCAGCAGCAACTGCTGTGACGTCATTGGAGACCCAAAATAGCCACCAAGCTGTCAAAAGTCTAAACAATCGAGGCTATTTTTGGAAGAAAGTACCTGGCTAATAAAAGGTGCCGAGCTCATATAGCAGGAAAAGGCAACCGCATACAGCCCCAGCATCATCAAAGAGAATTAAAGGTATTATCATCAAGGGCAAATTCACATTTACATGGCCTGCACACCTGTTGTGTAATGGTTTTCTGTGGTAGGCTGCAGCAAGAATACAGTCTAGAGCTCTCATGATGTCACTTGCTAACCTGTTTGGTCCATTGCAGTATTCTGCAGAAACATAATATATCCCTTCCACGGGTTCATTGGAATTGCATGGTTGACATTTGTTGTCTTTGAGGAAGACGGCTGTCAAATTTTAGACTGCTTGGTTCGGTTGGTTTTTGTGGAAACATGCAAACAGCATGCCAGCAAGTAAATGGCCACTACGGATATCCATGTCTGCATGCATCTTTTAGCTCTTGTGGAAATATTAAAAACCAGCCATAATATACATTTATCAATCTATTATCCCTCTAGAAACAATCTGCAATACATTTATATGAAAAACACTCTTACTCTCTTTTTTGGAGTCTAGACACATGCAGAAATTAGTCAGACAAGTCCATAACACTGTGGGTGCATGAACCCATAAATATGAAGGAGAACCATAAAGCATTTCACAAAGGAAGACAGCAAGGATAGGGAAGAATGGAGTAAGCTTTGGGATCCCCATGGAATGCAATGGACAAGGGACTTGAAGGGAGTGAGAGGAGCCGGGCTCTCCAGACAACCAATGAATCAAACGCCAGAGACACACAGCAATGAACGTGGCCATTGAAGCCTGCAGCCGAGAAAGGCCAGTCACACGCAGTATTAGGTTCTAATAGCAGGCCATAAAGCAGGAGATGGGCCATTTGTGGGAGTGTTGCTTCTGCTGTCTTGCCTCCAGCCATTGCTCACAGCCATTGCTCACTGCCAAATGTTGCTCAGAACCATAGCTTTGAACCATTGCCAAGAACAATGCCTGTTCCTACTATTGCT
This sequence comes from Platynereis dumerilii, assembly GCA_026936325.1. Classification (NCBI taxonomy): domain Eukaryota; kingdom Metazoa; phylum Annelida; class Polychaeta; order Phyllodocida; family Nereididae; genus Platynereis; species Platynereis dumerilii. The sequence goes on along the minus strand of JAPTHN010000002.1, from coordinate 77,469,102 downwards.
GCTCAACACCATGGCTTTACAACTACTATGGCTCAAACCCTTGCCCAGAACTGGTATTCGTCCAAACTCCTTCTCTAATATTAGACAAAACCTATATTTATTCTCAACATTTCTTTGATCAGATGACACAAAAATGTGTTCTTGATTGACAACTTCCTTTGCTGTTTCATTTTTGAATGACATATGTTATACACACAATTTTGGATGGACACCAGCTAATGTTCATTTCGTCTGTTTTAAACAAACCATCTTTTCAGTGTGGTCACTCAGAACCAAGAAAAACTGCAGAAAATCAGAACGCCAAATGTTTATCTTAGAAAATAAGATCTAAGAAATATTTCCTACTTTCGCCATTATCTCTGAACCATTAGAGCATACCCTTTTGTACATTCGTGCATGTCTCTCTGCCAATGGCCATACATGTACATGTCCCAATTATACCCGACGCTTGACAACATGTCATTTTGTGTCCCATCCTGTCTCCCCATGTCTTATTTTGTCCCACATTATGTCCCTTTGTCCCATCCTGACCATTTACCATTATGGCAGGTCATCTTTTACATGCTTCACTTTGGGGATCAAAGGCTTCACACATGACCACCCCCAATCATTGAGATCACTTAATCGAGATCACTTAATCGAGATCACTTGAGATCACTTGAGCTGCTGTGCAGTCTATGTTTGCTGTTCTAGCACCATCGCTTATTGGCATGTAAAGGAAGAGCTCAAGAACCCGGATGGGGCGTCCATAGCAACACTGAAGAGCCCGGATGTCCATTGCTCATTGCCATGGATACTGCCCAGGCAATTGCAGTGAGGCATTGGCCATATTTGGAGGTGAGTGAGCACTCATTGTGAGTGTACATTGTGCTCCCTGCAATAGGTTATGTGAGGGACTCATCCCAGCCCATGCAGATGGCCAGAAGCCTGTGCTCGGGAGGCCCAGCTAGAATACTGAAAAGGGTGCGCTTTTATATATCACTCTAAAAAAATTCAGACAAAATTGGTTTTTTAGATTCAAAATGGTTTTTTGAAAAACCAAATTTCAATGCAAAAAACCAAAATGGATTTTTTAAAAAATCCATTTTGGTTTTGCATTGAAATTTGGTTTTTCAAAAAACCATTTTGAATCTAAAAAACCAATTTTGTCCCGACATTTTTTAGAGTGTGCGCTTTTATATATGGGTATGGAAATGTGGATGGGTTCTCACTGCTTGATGCTATGTAACAGGGAAATTTACTTTACTAGCTGTGTGCAGAAGCAAAGAATGCATACATATAATACAGAAATGACTGTACTAGGTCTGCTAGAAAATACTGTAGGAAATACATGTATAGTGAGAAATAATGGCTCAACAGAAGATAGATCAGACTTTTATGTTGTAATTGCAAGTGTAGTTATTTGTGGCGTCATATCCATATATACTTACATTGGTATACGCATCATGACTATCGACACTGCAAGTGCACAATTATCCCCCCTTACTTATTACACACACAGGACGTAAAGCCCAATCATCCATCCTAACCTTCTTCAGTAAAATATCCCAAGAGTATACTTGAGAGCATTGCAAATCTCATTATGTTATGCCTAGACACACTATCTAGAGATAATCTGATTGAAATGATGTTGTGGAAAATGTTAGGCATGTTAAGTGGATACTTAGAGAATGGAATTATATAATGAGCAAGTCAAGGGCAACGGTTTTGTGGAATGGTTATTAGTGATGCTAAGAAGCAAAATGAAGAGGGAATACTCATTAGACAGAATTTAGGTGAGGTTGAAATAGGAGCCTGCTCCAAGAATGGCAATAGCAAGATTATGAATATGTATCCTTGCTATGAAAGTCAATTGATTCTGTGGAAGACAGTCCCTGAAATGTAAAATAATGAGTAGGAAAAAATATATATTTCAATGCACTGTAACAAAAGAGTACTGCCATTAATTTAGCATATCATCCATGTGATAGCTCCTTCGCTTTGTAAAAAGGCGTGAAAAAGTATTTAGATGATCGAGAGTAGAGCATTGAGGGTAAAAATCTGCTTTTTCTCGTGTACTAATATGCTCTCCCTCTCTTTTTAAAAAAGAAATGGTATTTTCCTTCAGCGATTACATGTATGCATGAACACGTTACGCCGCAGTCTTTATGACATGATTATATCATGAAACCTTCCTTTACTGTCTCTTAACCACCAGCATCTTATTTCCTGATCAGCCTTCCTTAATTCCTCATCTTGATGGCTGATGCTCATGTCCCCAATTTAAGCCATGATGTGGCTACCCCTTGTACTGCTCATGATTTTGTTGTTGTTGCTCCTGATGCAATGGTTTTTCCCGTTGCTCCAGATGCTCAAATCACATGCTCTAATGCCCCGGTTCTCCTGATGCTCCAGTTATTCTTGATGCTCCTGTTTCACCTGATGCTCCTGTTCCTTCTGATGGTTCAGTTTCTCTTTGTGTTAAAATTTTCTTATGCCCATGTTCCTTCCGATGCTCCCGATTTTTTTAAAATGCTCACATCTCTCCCAATGCTCCAGTTTTTCCCGTTGCTCCAGTTTCTCCATATTGTTTCAGTTTCTCTTATTACTCTGGTTTCTCCCGAGGCTCCCGTTTCTCTTTATGTTCCTTTTTATCATGTTTCTTCAATTTCTCCTTTGCACTAGTTTCTCCTGATGCATCAGTTTCTCCCGATACCCCTGATGCTTCCTGTTTATCCTGATGTTCCTGTTTCTCACGATACTTTTGTTGCTGCTCCTGTTGCTCCTGCTCCTGTTCCTTTATTGCTTCTACTTGCTGCTATTGCTGCTATTGCTGCTGCTGCTGCTTCTGTTGCTGCTGTTGCTGCTGCTGCTTCTGTTTCTCCTGTTGTTGCTGCTGCTGTTTGGTGCTGTTACTGCTGCTGCTGCTGTTGCTGCAGCATCTTGAGGTGTCTTTTTAAGACCTGCTCCACTTTACACCAGATTCGCAGGTGGCAGTGCTGACTCAGCATTTCACAGATTACTCCTCTATTTTGCTGTCTGCGTGACTCGCTTGAGTTAGAGGTTCGCCAATGTGTTGCTTCTCATGTAGAGGCAGTTCCACAGTGTCAGGCTGACATCCCCATACCACAGCCAATTCCCTCAAGCGGCCATTTATTGGGGGTATGCACTAAATCAAAATGATGCTATACATGCACAGTGTACAAACAGACTACATACATATTTCCCCCAGATTTCTCCCAAACATTATCACATGTCTGTATCACACAAGACGACCTACTTTGGGTTACATCATCATTATGCAACTCGATATTTTATAAGAAATGCCAACAGGAAGGAGAAATTCCTTGTTTGTGGTTCCAGGAACCGAGGATCAATGGCAAAGTGCCACGCTGCTGCAGTTAAACGTGTGTACACACATACTCCATGATGTTGTAAAAGCTTGAGATTAAAAAAAAAAAAAGAATTTAATGTAGCTGCTATAGATTCGGGGGGGGGGGCAATCGAAACTATAGTCTTATCATCATATACTGTTAACATTTTAAAATATGGTTTAAAGATATCATTCTTCCTTAGGCCTATGAAACTGTTTTATTTCTTCAGTTCGTAAACTGATATTAATATCTCAATTGGTCATCGCGTGTCAGAATGAAGGTAATTCTGAAGAAGATCTAGTCTCGTATAGATCTAGAGGGGAGAATGTGGTGTGCAGAAGAAAGAGAGAAGTCATGAAGGGTAAAAAGGAGAGACAATTGGGGGATGCTTCATCTGCCAGAACCTTCATGGAGCATTAAGTGCGCTCCTGGAGGCAGGCTACATAAGCCCCTGGTGTGTCTGTGGCAAAATCAACATAATACTCAGATCAAGGTGTAATGCAAGGGGCATGATGGCTCCTAGATTTATGTAGCAAGAAATGCTAATGGAAGACTGGTCCAGTATGGCAACACAGGCCACACGGCTAAGACTACATGCATAGGAATTGATGCACATGCATCACAGGCTGTCTGTCTAGATATGGAAATTGAGCAGCAGACCTAGAGCTGTTGCTGCTGCATGGTGCTCCATCACCTTGCACTAATAACAACAGCTGAGGGAGGAGGAGGAGGAGAAGGAGGAGAAGGAGGAGGAGGAGGAGGAGGGGGAGGAGGAGGAGGAGGAGGAGGAGGAGGAGGTGGAGGAGGGGGAGGAGGAGGAGGAGAAGGAGGAGGAGGATAAGGAGGATAAGGAGGATAAGGAGGATAAGGAGGATAAGGAGGAGGAGGAGAGGGAGGAGGAGGAGGAGGAGGAGGAGAAGGAGGAGGAGGAGGAGAAGGAGGAGGAGGATAAGGAGGATGAGGAGGATAAGGAGGAGGAGGAGGAGAAGGAGGAGGAGGAGGAGGAGGAGGAAGAGGAGTAGGATGAGGAGGGGGAGGAGGAACGAGAAAGAAAGACGCAGAAAGACAAGAAAGAAAAAGAATGATCAGACGGACGTAGGAGAAAATTGATGAACAGGAGGAAGAAGACGAAGAGGGACAGAAAGAGGAGAACGGGGAGAAACAAAGAGCACAAAGGGAAAAGATAAGAGAATAGAAAAGGAAGAGTATTCTGGGTGAATGAGGAGGGAGGGGAGGCAGAATGCAAGGATGAAGATGAAAAAATTGAAACATAAATATGTAGCACTAGGCTTGTACTTCTTTGTGCAACAGTATTTTCTCTTTACCGAATGCACAATATATATTACTTGAAGTTGCATTTGTGGCACTCCTAGAAGACCTTACAGATATTTATCAGAAAGGTAATAGATGGGAAGTCACGCACAGAGAAGCACAAGCAAATTGCAACAAATCCTTGGACTGAGTTGTGTGATGAAAGCAGTGTTTTCAGAGAAGGGTTTTGTTCTAGGAGCTGAGCAGGGCATATCTAGAGCTGGAGAGGAGGCAAGCCTTTATTCTCATCATGCAAATGAACTGCATCCGGGAACACTCTGTCCTCCCATCATGCATTGCTCTTCCTGTCAATAGCATTATCTAGACGGAATGCATTAGCACACTCGTATGGTGTACTCCTATGGCCATGTCGTCGACTCGTCGTCCTTGTTAATTGCAAGAAACCAGTCTATTGTACTCGGCTGGCTTCGGGAATAATCGATGCCCGTCTAGCCCTCCCTCTAGATACCGGAAGGATATGAGATGTAGTTGGCACATTACGTAATCTCGCCACTTCCCCCTTCCCATCAAATATGCTGATTCTCATTGCTGGGTATGCCGCTCGCCGATTAATTGGGCATTGTTGGTAATAACATGGGGATGGAGTTTATGCATGGCAAATGTCTTGTTAATAGGTCCCTTGTGAGGTATAATTAACACTGTGTCATCCCTATTTCCCTAGTAGAATTACATTGACTCTTATTATAGCAATATTGTCGTGACAAACCTATGCCATCCCATAAAGAAATACCAACACATATATATTGGATTTTACAGTGTGATTCCAATGCCATAGGGCCTATGCTTTGTAATGGTATTTGGCAAAAGGTGCGGCTAGATTCGTATGTGATGCCTGCTACACATGCTCACAGTGTTATAAGCCAGGACACACATGGCGATCTTGAAAGAATGTGATCTTTTGTGATTGGTTGTATAGATGTTCAATGAAATCAGTGAACATAATAGTGAATGCTGACCTACTTCAGATGATTACATTGAAGAGAATGTTTCCAGGTCAGCTCTCCGTTACAGCACATTTCATAAAATTAGCTTGATATATTTTGTGAAAGTGAAATACACTGCTGTTTGCTGAGGCGACTAATTCCATTTATTTGTCTCCAAAATGTCAAAGTCACATTCAAAAGCACTTTCAGACACGGCGTTTTGAGCTCAGCAGAAGTAAGAATCAGAATAAATCATTAAAGGGAAGAATCACATCGTTGTTCACATATTGGATTCTATGGTGTAAAAATGCACATAAATTATTAAACTGATAGTCTAATATCCTGTTATGTCAATATTTTCAATCTATATTCACTGTTCGGGCTAATTTACTCCAAAAGCTTTATGAAATCCACCCCTATTCACATTTTGCAGAGGAATGTGTTTAGTATTAGAAAATTGTGATTTTCTTAAGCTGGCACACTTATTTTTGTTAAATTCAATTGTTTCGTGAGGATCAGTAAACACTAAATCTCGTGAATTGTCAGAATTCGTGGCTGCTGGAGATGGAAGCAGATAGTGCACTGCACTTGTGTGTTTGTAATCACCTAATCTATTGTTGTTTAGTACCCCGGGGGTGTTTTAATTCTCTCTAGACACATTAGAACATGCTCCTTTTCCACTAAATACTTGCATGATTCACTTGATTCTACCGAGGAGCTCTTGTAGCAATTCTTAGACATGCACAGGCTGAAGCAGTGGAACACTGACTGTATTATCTGTAAGGGGTGTTTCAAGAGATTGTTTAATGTATCCGTTTTAGCGCCCACAAAGTAAAGGAACATACTTCATGGTACATGTTGTAATTTGTAATTTATTTGTAATTTATTTTGTTCATATATATATATATATATATACAGTTGATTATTCATTACCGATTCATTTAAGGTTTTATAATAACTTAAACGTACGAACATTCTTTTCTATGTGTTAAAATGTGTTACAATTGCATTTTGAGTATATTATCACCTGACTACGAATTCATAAAATTTAATGATAACTTACTAAATTAAAGCACCCCTATATAGGGGGCATATCAGGCTATATTTAGTCTGTATGTACATGTATTGCAGATGTTCTCACACATTGAATGTATGGTGCCATTTTCCTCCCCAGAAGACCAGCAAACATGTTGATAAATACCCTGGAGTCAATCCGATGTCTCCCAAAAACAAGATAAACTTCCAGACTCTTTTTATGATCTTATTACTGAGAATTTGAGAGCCTGAGATTTGCTTTCCACAGATTATGGCCACCAAAGTTAAGCATCAATCTGCCACTTTGACAGTCTTCCTAGGATTTTCCACCAATGTGTTCTATTGCTTCTAAATCATATAAAGAAGGGATTACAGGTTTCTGCAGCTCCTTATGGCTTCCCGATATGGAAATTTGATTTGTGTTTCCTAGACTCATCCTTTGTTAGCGTTTTATGAACCTGTTGGGTAACAAAAGATGTGATATATATTGATACTAGATGTTCCTGAAACAGAAGTCACTTCTTATTAAACAATTAGACGTGAAGAAAATTACACTCGGAGTAAACAGAAAAAGTTTAAAAAGGGCTAAAAATAGTATCTGAAATTTGGCTTATTTACTTCTTAGACAGTAAACAGGCTCATGACCCACTTAGCTAATCCCCTTCCAGTGTTTTTATTCACTTCCTATTGATTTAATACAGAATGATACCAAAAGAGTCTAGAATCAACTAAAAAAGTAAATAGGGGCTAAAATCTATAATTTCACTTATATTATTGAAATTCACCACTTTTACTTCTTCATACTATTTCAATTACGGCAATTATGCATATATCACTTTTTATTGACTTAATTAGAAGTAAATCAAGTTAGAAATTCAAGAATGAAACAAAGGAAGTCAAAGGCCTAAAGTCTATACTTGAAATCTTAACTACTATTACTTCCTATTCTGTTCACGGCTCTGGCATTAAGCTAATTCAGTATGAGTGTTTTTATCGAGTTTTTATTGACTCAATTAGAAGTAAATCATGTTAAAATTTAATCTGTTTATCCCCTTTTTGATTCGCAGTCTGCAAACATTTCCTTAATTCTACTGGGTTTCAGATTATCTACTTGCAATTACCCATCTCAGCTGAGACTGGCTCAACATGTAATGATGTTTTTAAAAGTGGTTTTCAAAATGTGAGCTGAAATTGCATTAACATCTTTCACTTTTTGGTGTCACATTTCTTACTGCTCTACTAGATCCCGAGACCCATTCTTATGATGGGCCTACTAAAATGTCTTGTCAGATACTTGTCTTTGTTTTCCAATTGAACATTGACACTAAATACTGAATTGTCTTCTGTATAATAAATGAGTTATAATACCCGAACCAAATTCAAAAACCTATTCTTATTCTACCCTGGATTTTTTTGTTACGATGATTAAATGCTCAATTTGCCTTTCATTTGCCATTGATCAATGGCATCGAATGTAAAATTATTTTCTGACTGATTTCTACTTCCCTATAGCCAAATTAAAGAAAAGACATTCTTATTCTCCTCTTGATTGTCATGTTACGATTAAATACAAGTTAATGCCTTTGTATTGCAATTGAACATTGCATTGGCATAAAGTACATATTTCTCGTCTTACTGTAGTTCCTGTAAGGTTCTTGGTAGATTCTTCTGAGGCGGGGAGAGAGAGAGAGCAGGAGCTGAACCAGACTGCAGCTCCTCAGTCAATGAAATGTTTTGGAAACATTGAAATGTGATTAGGAACGCCTCATGGGCAGATCAGATAGCAGAGGGAGAAGTGAAAAGAAGAAAATGAATTTGATGCAAGAATTAAACTCTAGACTGTGCAGAGAAAGAGAAAGAGAGAAAGAGAGATCAAATAGAAGAACGAGAGACAAGACAAGATCAGGAAATCATGAAATATTGCATATACATCGATAAGGCAGAGGCTAGAGTATTGAATTGTGTGGAAATTCTGGCGATTTTTGTATGACTGGCATGGCCACAGTGTGAAGTGTGTTTGATGTAACAAATCCATTTGTATTGTTTCTTATTGATAAAGGCGTTTATATCACATGTTTCTTATAGAAATGCAAAAATTATGATTTGACACAGAAAAAGCATAGAGGGAACTCCAGAAAAAGGATAGAAAGAGGTGAAGAAACATTAAGAGACTATCCAATAGTGTAGGTAAAGCTTAAAAGAGGATAACATTAGCATTTCCATCGCATCTGATGGAAATATTCGTGTGGATTGAAACATCGAGTGACTATAATGCTAACTGGCCACTAAGAGGTGAGATCTGACTGAAAGGGTATATTTCAAGTACATGCTTAGAATGTAGGCCTATAGCAATTTACTATTCACTGTGCATGTGTCGAATCAAAAGAAACTTGACAATGAGGAAATAAACCAACAACCCTGTAAGAACGCGGATGAAGGGTAAAGATAAAATACTGATGCACGATAATTCCACCACTGCTACTTCTGTGCTCTGTTGTTTCTGGCAATGATGCTTCTGTTGCGATTGGAAATCATCCTACTGCTTCTTTTGCTGTTGTTTCTGTTGTTTCTGTTGCTTCTGTTGCTGTTGCTGCTTCTGTTACTTCTGCTTCTATTGTTGCTACTTCTGTAAATGCTGTTGCTTTTGAAGTGAAATGCTCCTGCTGCTACTGTTATGCTATTGCTCCTCCTGATGCTTCTGTTGGTGGAAACACTGCTTCGGATGCTGCTGCTGCAACTATTTGTGATGCTGTTTCTGTTGCTGTTTCTGTTGCTGTTTCTGTTGCTGTTTCTGTTGCTGTTGCTGTTTCTGTTGCTGTTTCTGTTGCTGTAGCTGTTTCAGTTTCTGTTGCTGCTACTGCCACAGCTAGTGGAAATCCTGCTGCTGATGCTGCTGCTTCTGCCATCTGCCCTTGCTACTGCTGCCGTTTCTGTCGTGAGGTACAAGGTTAGGAGATAGGCAGATAAGATAAAGGCAGGATGAAGAGGGAGGGAGAAGAAAGACAAAGGGATTATGAGATGGATTCCTGGGCATCAGTGACATCAGTAGTAACATCACAAGTGGCATCAACAGCATCAGTAGAGGCAGAATCATCAACAGCAACAGCAGTTATGTTCTGATAGTATAAACAGCAGCATTGCAACTTCATGGTGTGGTACAACAATAACACCATCATTATGTACAGCAAGTGCAGTATCAGAATGACTGTCACAACTCCTGGAACACACACTGTATAAAAATTAACAGTTATAATTTACAAAATAACTGATAGATGTTAAAGTTAAATTTGTTTAGGACTTCTAATACTCACATCTTTTTGATGTATTCTGAATGAACAATAACTTACATAAACAAATGGTTTAAACATATAAACACTAACTGAGACAATCAAATGATTAAACCACTCCTAAATCAGTGACATCACAAGGTTGAGCTGGATGTTCATATAGAATTGTCATGGGAAGCCATTTCACAAAAAAATAAAATAAAATGAAATACTGCCTGCTTCGTTTTACGATCATCAGGAAAAGAAAGATATACAGTTATATCAGAAGGTTCAACATGCACAAAAAAATCAAATTTCGGTATTGGTCATGGTCATAGTTTTCAGAAACAGTTGGAAAAAGAGCTGCATATATGTTTCAACAGCAACGTCGGATGTCAGTCGTGACTAATTTTGCGACTAACGATAATTCTTCTATTCAATATATATAAAGGAAACACATTTAAACAACTTTGGATCTCCACATTTTCCACATCATGCACGAGGTAGTTGCAAAAAACAACAACACAGCAATATGTTTTTTAAACAACAGCAGAGGTAGTTACAGCAATACCAGTGGTTAAAATAACAGTGACACCAGCAAACAGTATTTCAATACAGCAACAACCTCACTAGCACTTGTAGACACACAACAGTGATGGTTTGCTTCCACAAAATGGCGGAGACCAGCAGCAGCAGCAGCAGCATCTAGCCAATGGTCAGCGGTGTGGGAGGAGTGAGCAGCTGGTGAACACCGGTGAAGGGGGGGGGTGGACAGGATACAGGAAGAGGATGGAGTAGGGGGAGGGGAGGTAGAAGACCCCTCACTCTGTGACTCTGCGATGCTGCTTTTAATAACTGCTCAAGCCGCATCTCATCAGTAACCACAGCATCTAACAACAACAAAAACAACAACAGTGCTTGAAGCTACAGCATTTACAAGACAAGATTAGATTTTCATCCCCATTATATATTGTACATAAGAATTGATGTATATAATTCAAATTTCCTAATTCACCATTGACACCTATCTTATAGTCAAAAATGTCAATGGAATTTGCTACATTATAAGTGTAAGTATCAGTTTAGCTTCGAAATTACCAGCAAAGAAATCACAGTTGGAACATAATGATCTCTTTCAGCTGCTTGAAAATATCCTGCAGTATGAATTCATGTATTACATCAGTGCCTACAGAACGAATCAATATTAAACTTGTGTTATTAGGTCTTGAAAACTGAATTGCAAATATTCCAAGAAAAATATGCAATATTCAAGACCAAGGAAATGTATATATTTAGTGGACCCTGGGAGTAGAATCAAAATTTAATAACAGTAGAAAGTTACCAACAATTTCACATTATACAAAATTCACATCTACAACATATACAGTGTAGATTTTAGCTTTAACAGCATCTACACCACAGACCACAGAGCTCCTCAACATCTACAGCCACAAACAGCTTCACAGCAGCCCTGGCAATAGCTCCTGCAGCCTTAGGCCACATCATTCATTAGCAGGAGTCAAGACTCTGTGCCCACCTGTGAAACTTATCTCCGTCTGGCTGGTCAGTCTAGCAAGCCAATCTCAATGTTAAGCCACTCTTGAGTGCATGGGGTCATATATACCTGCAACACAGTTATCATATTTATGAAGCTTACATATATTGGATATGGTAATCTCCTGAGATCATGGCATTAAGTGTCCTTTCGTCATTTTCCAATGCTTTCCAATATAGGCCTACTGACTATATTCCTATATAGTGCAAACAGAGAAGTTAATCAATCAACTATTGCTTAACAGTTATAGAGACAGGTGTGCTGTTCTGGTTTGTTTAAAATGGCAGATTGGCGTTCTATGTGATTGGCCTGATTAGTCAAAGTAAAGGGTTAAAGCTTCAATTGGCAATATACTAAGCAAGCAGTGTACACTGTAGTTGCAAATTGTTTTTCTATTTCGAAAGCATTTGTTCCTTAGTCCTAAACATTACTTAATTGCTTTTGTTTGGCTTAGAATTAGGCAATTCTATGCTTATTCAAAACCAAAATAAAGAAATCCTGATTCCAATTCCTTTGCCAAATTCAGCCTTGAGCACATGTGTATCTTCAAAACTCAAGTCAAAGCCAAAGATGGGAATGCCTCCCAAGACAAGTGATATCTCTGGAAACTAAATAATGTACAGGGCAGATGGCAGGTTGTCTGGCAACATTATATTGGCAAGCTACATCTGCTAAAGAAAGGAATCTGATCCTGTAAGTTCTTTACACTTCTCCAATATGGCTAGATCGGTGATCACAAGAGGTTGGGTGGTATATCGCGTGGCCTTCTTCTTTAATTTAAACATCGTGTAATACCATCATTTTATATGGTTGAGTTCTTAAAATGTACTCGATCATTCAGTTTACTCAATAACTAAATCAATCAAATAAATTTATTTTGTTTTAAAACAAATTATGTTTTCTATTTTACAATTATTTTAATATTGACATTAATTTGCAGATCTATATCACAGCTAGAGTCGAAACGGCAGACTCGAAAACCACTGAACACGTCATGCTTTACTCGTGTCAAACCTGTGCATAACACGGTGACGTACTTAAACATCTAGATTATAACTTGGGGATAGCTCTGAAATATGTCTACGACTTGGTGTGTTTACGACTTGGTGTGTCTACGATTTGACTTGTATTCCTGAGTCCGTCCTTTTGACTTCAGTAGTAAATCGATAATCTAATGCTTTTTCAGTTATCACAACAAACTTTTGTAGGCCTATACTACGTTTCTGCGAAGAGTCAGATGTGGAACTTTTTTTCCGTCTCTTTGCTCGGTAGTCTTACGGCGTGATTCGAAACCAATCTGTTGGTATTTGGCGCCTCTCGCTGTACTTGGAAAGTTCTCGCGTGTGTTGCCCGGGCATGACGTCATGCCAGGAACCAACAGAGATTGTGCTAATCGCAGGGGACCTAATTCTCCATGAAATTAACCAAAATGAGTCAGACTCAAAACGATTAGCCTGAAAATGTCAGACATTTTCACAGCCAGTTAATGTGCTTCGTGATTCGTTCTGCCTTGGTTGCCGCACAACATGCAAAGGGGTGATATCGGCTGATTTTATTTATTTAGATTCAGAGTTATTTAGACACTGTTAACCCCATGTAATACTGAAGGATACTGATATTCAGGGTGTTATTTTGGGAGACATTTCATAATAGAAGGTTACAGAAGTTAGAAGAAAATCAAGAAATGGAATTTCATATAATACTGTGACTGTAATTCAAAGTGACTAGAGCTGAACAATCTCTATGTAAGTGACATTTATACTGACTGAGCACAGTCTGCTTTAAAGCAGGCGAGCGAGCGAGGCTGCAGACTGATGAAATTCAAGTCGAATTGGGTATCGAATTGGGATCTAGGTCACTAGAACTGCTGCCTCTAAAGTCCGCGCTGCTGCCAATCAGGTCCGCGCTCAGCAGAACACAGCAGAACTGTGAGAGGCAAATGCTCCAATGAAAGAGGAATAAGCATCGGCAGCAACATGGGAAAATTCTTCGAAAGAATCATCAACAACAGAGCAAAAAGATGCATTCAGATAAGCGACATGCAAGGTGGTGGAAGAAAAGGAGCCCAAACAGTCGACCACATTACAACACTCCTAGAACTAGCAAGGAAAGGAAGAAATGTCTACATTGCATTCCTAGATGTAACAAAGGCATACGATAAAGCATGGGCAGCAGGAATCCTCCATGTGCTACATAAAGAAGGCCTAACAGACAGGACATGGGAAATAGTGAAAAAGCTAAACGAAGACCTAACAGCTGTAATTGAGACGATCCATGGAACCACAAGAAAAATCGAGATGAAAGACAACATCCGCCAGGGAGGAGTACTGTCAGTCATCATGTATGCAGCATTGATGGATGAAATAGCCAAGGAGGTGAAAAACGAAAATCTGGGAATCCGCCTGGGTAATGAAAAAATAGGATGCCTCCTATGGATGGACGACGTAGCATTCGTATCGTCAAGTAAAGAAGAACTACAAAAAATGCTTAACATTGCACACAATGTCAGCATAAAGTACAGAATCAAATTTGGGGAAGAAAAAAGTAAAATCCTCAGAATTGGGAAGAAGACGCCAAGAGCAGAATTCACCCTGGGCCCCATGAGACTCCAAGAATGTGAGAAGTACAAGTACCTAGGACTAATGATGGCAAGAAGTGGGAAAATGGATGAACACCTAAAGGAGGTTAAGAGGAAAGTACAAGCCGCATACAACACTGCCATGGCTATAGCCGGTACCCCAGATCTGAAAGGAGTCGAAATGAGAACAATGTGGCAATTGCTAAAGGCCTGCATTGTCCCCATTGCCACATATGCCGGGGAAGCAGCAGTCAATACAAAAAAGGAATTGGATGACCTGAGAAAAATCGTTGACAATTTAATAAAAATGACTATTACAACCCCCAGATCGACACCCAGAGAGCCGATCTACTTGGAAACGGGACTCATGGAGACTAACTACCTTATCAACCGTAACAAAATCCTGTACATGGAAAAGATGAAAAACAGTAACAATACACTCCTGGAGGCCATCAGGGGAGATGAAGATGAAAAGGGATGGTGGAAGATGACGAAAAAAATGAGGGACGACACCATTGGAAACGTCAACCTAGATGGAGTAGAAAAAGAGACAAGAAAACGACGGGTTGACCAGGCCATCAGGAAAAAAATGATTGAAGACCTACAGAGAGAAGGCAACGAGAAAAGCAAAACGAAGTTCTACCTCGACAACAAGGCCAAAGATAAACTGGGTCAATGTGCAAACTACATGAAGGAATGCACTAGAACAGAAGTAGGCCTGATATTCAAAGCAAGGACGAGGATGCTGGACATCAAGGAAAACTACAAGAATAAATACCGAGATCAACGATGCAGAAACTGCAGAAATGAACCAGAAACACAAGAACACATCCTGGAAAAATGCCAGATGATCCATGGCACAAGTAACCAACTTGTGGTAAAAACCGAGGACATCTTCCAAGAAGAAACAAAAACACTGAAAAAAATTGCTAGAAAAATATGGAAAATAATGAAGATACAAAAAAGTGCTGCCCCCCACTAACAGTGGGTGAGCAACCTGGCTGATCCAGGCCTGCACACAGAAGATAGAAGATAGATGTGCTGGCCTGTGGAGAAAATGCATGTAAGCGAGGACGTGAAATAGAGCACCAGCAGTGAAATGTTGTAGCCTGCTTGCTTACGCTCGCAACTTGAGCAGGCTGCTGTAGCCTGACATTTATATTCAAGTTTGTGGATGCACTCTAAAAAATTTCTGACAAAATTGGTTTTTTAGATTCAAAATGGTTTTTTGAAAAACCAAATTTCAATGCAAAAAAACCAACATGGATTTTTGAAATTTGGTTTTTCAAAAAACCATTTTGAATCTAAAAAACCAATTTTGTCTGAAATTTTTTAGAGTGTGGACAAGGCGTTGGTTACCCCTTCCCTCTGGAGCTTCTGTCATCTCTATACCTTGTAAAATGCCAGACAAGCTGTTATGATTGTCTAGAACATTCTGTTCTTGGACATTGTAAATTTTATATGTCATATCAATAATCTCAATATAATGCTTCACTTCAGAGACCTTGAACTTTTCATGCAAAAATGCTCCATTAATAAGGAAGTCACAAGTTGCCTTGAAGCTGGATTAGTGCCTTTTTGGAGAATGCATCCTTATTGTTCACTTCGGACAAACCTCCAGCTCTAATAAGGAGTTGAGGAAGCTTGTCTGGTTTAATTCAAATCGAAAAATAGAAGGAAGCAGCTAACTCAACAAAGGCATTAATAGGATTAAGAAAATCAAAACAAATACTTTTTTTCCTGCAGTGACTTTTTGTCAAAGTTTGAGTTGGAGGAAAAAAAGGTAACGATTATTTGCAATCGAATTTATGAGTTCTCTTTCGTTTGATATCGGCATGATTTGCAGGTCTGGCGGATTGAATGGAGAGCTAATTGCCAAAGCAAGAAACCCCTCGCCTGGAATTAGTTTTGAATTCTTAGCCAATAATAAACAAAACTCCCCTTCCCCTTGCCTAATTTTGCATGGTGAGAATAACCAGGCACATTCCCAAATTTTCTCCCCAATTTCTCCCGCAGCCAGCAACAGAACAGGCTTTCATCATCTGATTAACTTGAATAATGATCGGGTTGGCTTCAGCACCACTGCCTCATTAATAACAATGCTATGCCGAGTTTAAGCACAATTGAAGATCTATCTATCTATCTATCTATCTATCTATCTATCTATCTATATCTATCTATCTATCTATCTATCTATCTCTTCATTTATTTATCTATCTATCGGAACTGTACAATTTGAATTTTGAGTCCGCTCAAATGATTGAGTGAGATGTTTGCACAATTCCTTTGAGCTAACATACCTTGTTGTTTTAAGTTATGATAACGGACAGATTATCATACCTTAAAACAACAAGCTACCTCTATATTGACTCAAACAATTTGTGCAACCATCCTAAGCAGACTCAAAATTTCTAATTTTATAGTGTATCTACTGACTATCTATCCATATCTACAAATGTTTCTTTATCTATGATTCCAATGCTTGATTTAACTATTTTTCATCTTTTTTAAAAATAATTTCCCCTCTCTTGTTAGACAGGATTACTATTCGCATATTTGTTAGGCATGAGAACAGCTTAAGCAGACAGCCCCAGAGCCCCAGTAGACATGCACAACTCCATTATAAATGCTTTAATCCCAGCCCCCAGCCTCCACTAATTCACCATTCTATGCTAAGCCCCCAGTCTTCATAATCATGATGATTTCTAACTAAGCACATCCCTGGATCTGCCAATATAATTTGCCTTAATAAAACTCTGTGCTAATTTAATGACGAAGTCAAACAAAGCCAAAGATGTTATCACTAGGATTTTGAGCAAAGCAACAAATTGTTTGTGTTAATAAGGAATGTTGACACTGCAGAAGCCTTGTTTGAGAAGGTCCTTCTTGGGTTAAGGTCAAGGTTTTTGGGAATGTTGGGAACAATGTTTACTTCCGAAACATGTATATACTACTGGCACATATATAGCAATCCTTTTTAGAATACATTTTCATGATTTATATTATGATAAACTGAATTTGGCAACGTTTGTCTTGTAAAAATGGGAGGCTGAATTGAAGGATATTTTCTGTATGCCTAAATAAGATAAAGAATGGGTGTGGAGCTGCTTGGTGGAGCACAGAAATTCACAGAACCCCAATAACTGTGATGGGCTTCATACAGTCACAATCATGCAGACTTTTATTGTGCCTGTGTGAAGTGTATCTGGGCATCCTTTTGTGAATGTGTCACAGTGAATCTCTTATTAAGTGCTCCAACCCAGTGCATGGGTTTCTCTTTGATGTTTATGACACAATTCTTGCTGAATGCTGCATACAGCATTTAACAGCTTCCACATCTAACAGAACCTTGTCAGAAGCATCAGCAACACTTCCAACAGTAGCATTGGCATTTACATCAGCATTGACAGCACCAATATTCACTGTACATCTGTAGAGTCAGTATTAGAGTGTAGCATCAAGATACATGAATAGGATTAATGTACATAATTAAATTTAAAGTATGTATTGTTTTAACAGCTCAAATAGTATAATTAGCGACAACGTATGCTGTAAAATTGGAATTTTGAGTCAGCTCAAATGATTGAGTCAGATGGTTGCACAATTCTTTTGAGCTAACATAGGCCTAGCTTGTTGTTTTAAGTTATGACAATGGACAGATTATCATAGCTTAAAACAACAAGCTACATTGCATGTCAGCCCAAGGGAATTGTGCAACCATCTCACTCAAGCATTTGAGCTGACTCAAAATTTCAAATTTTAAAGTATAACACTTCATAGAAATCATCAAAGCTTTCCATCAACAATAGCACTGGTGTGTAATATACTATGTAAGACACTATGTATGTACTTGTTCCAATTTTTACCATGCCATCTGATCTTTCAATTGCAAGCTTTTGATGTATGCGTTTCCAACTGTAAACCTTATAAAATACAGTATATATAGATATAATCAGATTTTGCTTCTAAAAATTACCTTTAATCAGATTTTCCATACAGAGTAAAATCTGGCCAAGACTATATTGTTCACAATGTTAAGAATGGTTCTAGCCATTTCAGAATCCTTAGTTTTATGTTATGTACAATATGCTCAGTGTACAAACTGCATTTTTGATGTTTTCTGACTTTTATCTGACCCTTATTGCATTCAGGCTGTTACTGCATGGTTCTCCAAGGTATTCAGCTAACAGTTTTCACACATTATATGCCCATAAAGCATCATTACCTGGCTTGGCCATCTGTTTTATTTATCTCTTCTGATGGACCCCTATCACCCTGGTGCTTGATAGCATTCCATTTTCTGCCATCGAGTCTTACACAGATCGTATATTCTGCATTATATAAGCTTCTTGAATGCCAATGAAGGAACTTGCTCAATTGGGGATTAGCACAACACCCCAGAGCTTCAATCTACCCCGACTACTATCTGTCATAGATCAGACATAGAAGGGAGGGGGGATGTTCTGAAAGGAATGGTAAGGATAATATTATATATTCCTCTGCTTCATATGGAAATTATATATTCTTTCTCAAAATTCATTTGAGATGGAATATGATAGAAGCAAGATATGTGTGCTGGTGAATTTCAGTAGAAGACGTCTGACAGTGAAAAAAAAAAAGAATCTTGAATACATATTCTGACGAACCAAGATATAAGACAGAGACAAGAAGCTTTTTGTGCTTTAGTTTTTCTTATCAATCAAATGTAAATGCTGTATACATGCAACATACCTTTATATGCTGGAACGAAAATGTCACTGTGACATTAAGTGTTTTTGCGGAAGTAACATCTGGATATGCGTGACACAAAAAGCAAAAACAATTTCCTCAGAGAAAACGTCTTATCAAAATTTAGTTATAACATATCTGTGATACGGAAGGATACTATAAGGTCAGAATGTGAATAATTGGTAAATAAAAATGATCTCCAATGCTAAACATTCTGGATATATCTCCGTTCATATAGATTGCTCCTTAATGTATTCAAAGCAGCTCAGTGGCCAGTTGGTTTTAAACTACCATATCAAGTGATCTTGATGTAGAAATTGAACTATTCCACAAGCTGCATCCTCACTTGAACAGGCAAGACGGAAGCGGGCAATTCGTGCTTCTATTGAGATTGTCAGCTTGACTCGGGGACTTGACGTGGCTGCGATGGAACCATAGAATATATTGTCATTGCATGCAACCGACGTAAAATGCTGCTGAAACTGTAGCCTAGCAACCAGGAGAGAGGCAATTTGCTATGTCAGCGAAGAGTGTTGCAGTTGCAGTTACAGGGGGAATGTGCTGGTGAAGTTATATGTGACAGTTGCAACAAAATGGTTAGTCGGTTATTTGCCCGAGCCTGTTGTTGTGTTGTTTGTTATTGCATTTCCTGGCTATTGGTTACTGGAAAAAGTTGTAGCCTTTTATAAGTACTGTAGGCCTATCCCTGTGGGCAATTTGACCTATTATATTGACGTCAGGGGAAGTCAGCATGATGTCACAGACGTTATCCTGACGTCAGGTGAGGTCAGAATGCCCGCTGGGAAAAAGGGGAGTTTGAAGCTGGTGGTCTGGCAATTTCGCAAGGTCTGCGAGACTCTACATGAGCATGTAAGTATAGGCCTACATGTGGTACTCATATTCACTGTATATGTAACAAGAAATTCTTTTTAAAAAAGAATTATTGGGACCTTTGTGAGAAATATGAGGTTTCTTCAAACACATTTTATTTTCCAAATATTCAATTGATTTCCTATGTATGTATAGTCACATCTATACCTCCAATGTACCTACTGTGATTTGACAAACCTACTGCATGTTACCTCATGATTGGACATGCCTAATTATAGTTGTTATAAATATTTTTTATCATATAAAAAAATATATATATAACAACAAACTAATTCTTGCTTGCTTATTAGGACTATTACACTTTTCATAAGCTTGTGAACATCGTAGGAGTAGTGAGAAGTAGAATATCTAATGTTTTCATACAGTGTGTTTGTACACTTCTATTAAATATAATCCCAAATCTTCATAAACTTAGGCTATATTTGACCAATTTCCTAAAGGAAATCTCTATCTATGGGATATGCTCCAGGTGTGCTTTGGAGATGGTCCCCGATCATCCAACCATGACCAGTTGACCCCATTGTTATGATTGAGTGGCTTCTGCCTCTCTGGTGTAGCTACTGTGTATCAAGAGGGTGCAACATGTACTTGATTTGTAAATTGTACTCACAGATACCTCCTCTGTGGCTTGAGTATCCTCCTAATATTGGAGGTCAATTAGGAGGGTACTCCTGCTATAGGGAAAGTATCTCTGCAAGTCCAACTTGCCTGTGGCCCCCCTCCAGAAACTTAGAAGCTCCACCACTGCAGTACACAATAACTGATGACAAATTGCACTTGGCTGGGTATTTTTGTCCCTTTAGTTAGGGACCTTCAATGTTAAGTCTTTCATCATTTGGAGCTTGTAACATAGATCTGAGATGGTCCCTACAAAAAGAAGTCCTGTGGCTGTGTACATAAGACATTTATTGATAAAAGTTGTACCTTCAAGAAGCAAATTTATAAAGACACCTGCAGAGATATGCTTGAAAGTCTTATCCTCGATTTGATAAGGATACAAGAATATATTTCGATTAGATTAACACTGTCTCGCTAATCTCTCTCAGCATTTCCATGCAAGTGAATGTTTAGCTGCTAGAGATATTGCCACTTTAAAAAAATGGGATTTTACTTAAAATCGGATCAAACTAAATGGTTTACTCACTTGTTACCATGATTATGCTAACGAAATGAAAATGGCAAATTATTCTGCCATTGTTGAAATAAGAATCGATATCTTGATTTAAGCGTAAGGGTTTAATTTTATTAGACTGGATTACCAAGGATCTACATCACTTAAGTCAGTTTATTTGATCAAAAAGCATTGGAAATTCATTTGTCAATGTTTGTTGTCCAAAGACCTGAAATCAGATAGATTGGGAGGGATAGTGTGTGTCTTTAATGTCAATTCTGGCTGCTCCCAAGGGCTGACTGCATGTTTGAACATACTTACATCATGTTACATGTACTCTATGTGAGGAACATTTCACTTTCCCTTAGACACTGATACAATTGGCTGCCTTTTTAACAACACATCTCAAAAAATGGCACAGTTTATTCCAGAGATGTATCTTCGATTTTCTTACTCACTGACATCCGCAAGATATATTTATGGCCAGAGAACCTACTCTTTCATTGCTGGTATAAGGTGATTGGTGTGTCTTGCAGAGTCAGCATCTTGGACCAGACCAGGAAGTCTGCAATAATTCTTGCATTGCTAGAAAGCACATATACTGTAGATATATGGTAGAGTGGACAGGATCAGTTGAATTAGGCTGCAGTTGGTGGAAAGCTTTTAGTTGCTCCAGACAGACCAGAGCAATGCAGAGCAGACCAAAGAAGAGCAGAGCAGGGCATGGCCACTATAGAGTCAGTGAAGGCATTTTGGAATGAAGCATGGCCAGGACTAGCTTCCACTACTGCATTGGGCTGTGGGAAGGCTGTGGGAAGTGATCAGAAAGATAGGGAATGGAAGCTGTCGTGACGGACTCAGCGGCGACCCAGGTGCGACCCAATGAAGCTCAATACTCCTTCGAAACACTTCTTGTGAGGGCAAACCGAATTCCGCAGTCCCTAAACGCAAATCCACGAGACACCTTGGATGCAGCAAACCGAGTTATACCCCACTAATGATGAGGAATCGGAGTGCATTTGCAGCAGCAGCACCACTGCCCTCCCAGTCCATTTTCACTGGCCACCTAAATACCAGCAGTAGCAGACTACTTGCAGCAATGTGCTGTGGAAGCAGTTTCAGACTAAGAGACCTCAGCAGCTCAGCTATATGTTCCTCTAAAGGCTGACATAGCTCTGTCTGCAATGAGTGAAACTCTTGCATTTTAAGATTGAATATTGCCATTAAATTATTTTAGAATTAATAATTAGTGTAGATTGTAGATGCTGCAGCCAACCTGGCTTGCAAATATATTTTAGTTCAGGCTCTTTAATTTGAATTTACTACAAGACGCATCTAATCTACTATGGTGAGTCTTTGGTGACAATTATGAAATGACTGTTATAATCATGGGAGTGCAGGATCAACTTCTCAAGCAATTAAATTTTCAAGTTACTGGATCCGATTCATATAATAATAGTTGCACAATGTGGGACATGAAGGCATGAAGAACAACCATGCTGTTCCCCTTCATACAAGGTTACAGGACATGGAGGGGTCATTTCACTCCAGCCCCTGACACTATCGTCCAAGAGACAATGTCATAAAATATCACTATCATATGCCATGCCATTGGGGGCCCAGTATAGCTCCTTGTTTAAGACCACCTTCTAAAAGGGCCAAGTTCAGACTTCGAGAACCTGTTGGGCTTCCGCGACTGCCATGTTGAATGTCATTGTGGCGACTTATCCAAATATTTAAAAAAATACAAGGACAACACAAAAATGCATAAATAAACAATTTATTTACCGTCAGAATACATGTATGTTTTTTGAAGCAGTGAGGATAATACTAGAGTTTCTTTTCAAATTGACATGTGTTGTTCAAAACAAGGAAGCCAAAACAGCCAAAATGTCCCAAGTTGTCACAGAGGTTAATTATGCCGAATATTTTTAAGAGCTTTTAAAATATGCTTCATAAGAATTACATCTTTAATGATTTAAGTAATTAAAAAATCTGAATGTGAAGATTGTCAGGTCTGGAGCATGGTCATATAGGCCTGATCTAAGTTATTTCATAAAATGATCCTATTTTAAGAATGCACTTTTCCATTGTAGTAAAATCTGCAAGGAAGTGGTTGAAATGTGTTCTAGTTTTGTCGAGAATGACCTGAACCAATCTGAACTGAGCCACCTTATGAACAAGAGGAGACATATTTCAGCACGATGACCATATTTGACAGCAGAGCAATATTTACTGGGTCAACCCACCATTTACACAAATCTCTGGCAGCAAGTGGAGCACTGGGTTAAAAGCATGAATCAGTTATAACTTATGAATATGCTGCTGCCTCCCAAGGGACTGAGGCGAATGTGTTGCTACCCTGACCTGTCCTCACAATTCACATGGCAACTTACAGCTGGCCATTCAACTCATCCTATCCTATCCTATCCACCTATCCTATCCTATCCTATCCTATTGTATTGTATCTTTTCCTATCCTATCCTATTCTATCGTGTCCGATCCTATCGTGTCCTGTCCTATCCTATCCTATCCTATCCTATCTTATTGTATTGTATTGTATCGTCTCCTATCCTCTCCCATATCCTATCCTATTGTATTGTATCTTTTCCTATCCTATCCTATCCTGTCCTATCCTATCCTATCCTATCCTATCCTATCCTATTCTATCTTATTGTATTGTATTGTATCTTCTCCTATCCTCTCCCATCCTACCATATCCTATCCTATTGTATTGTATCTTTTCCTATCCTATCCTATCCTATCCTATCCTATCCTATCCTGTCCTGTCCTGTCCTATCCTGTCCTGTCCTATCCTATCCTATCCTATTCTATCTTATTGTATTGTATTGTATCGTCTCCTATCCTCTCCCATCCTACCATATCCTATCCTATTGTATTGTATCTTTTCCTATCCTATCCTATCCTATCCTGTCCTATCCTATCCTATCCTATCCTATCCTATCCTATCCTATCCTATCCTGGTGTTTGTCATTGTACAGTGTTCATACATGTCCACTGAGGAATAAGGTGAACTTTTTGATCTCAACTCAATTCTTGTGCTGATAAAAAAATGTTTTCTCAAGAGTAAATTATGTCAGGTAAATTGCTAAAATCATAAGATGCATTACATAGCAACATAAGCTTCCATTGGGTACACATAGGAAATTATTTTCTGTTTTTTTTCCCCTCAATAAAATTATGTGTTCAAATCCATATTAAAGCATTACATTGAATATTAGACAATAAATTGGTACATGTTTCATACATGTCACAATTTTCAGACAACCAGTTACAATTGCTAATGTTGGCATAATTCAATCAGCTATTCTAGGAAATTAATAATACATGAAATAACTGTAAATGATGATTTTTTATTGTGACTTAAAAAAAGAAAGAATAAAATTACACCTTGGGCAGACCTGTTCAAGCAAGAGCATTAAATATTCTCCGCTCGCCAGGAACTACACACCGCCAGGTAGCCATTTCAAGTGCCACAATGCTAAGTTACAGTAAGTCACACTGCAATTGCCACCACTGCCTAAAGCCAAGTACCCATTTACACCTGGGTAGAGTGCCGCAATGAGTTATGGAAGATCTGCTCAGTTCCTGCATGTGATGAGAGTCGAACCTGCAACAGCTCAGTTGGCAGGTGAGCACTCTTACTACCAAGTTACCGCATCTCTATAAATCATATTTACAAGGAAGCATTTTTCCCTTAAAAAGGCCATAAATGTGCAGTTGGATGTCATTCAGATGAGATGCTAAATTGACAACCGATTGTATCAGTGTCTATGTTTGGCGAGTAAAGATCCCTCACAACTGGTAAGCGCTTAGGACACCCGCTCTCTTTCTCATTTCATGAATCAACTCTGAAGAGCAGGCAAAACTGCCTTTTGAGGGCTTTTTCATATATATTTTTTTACTTTGTATCTTTTTTTAAATAGTTCATATACTGCTTTTGAGGGCTGCACTATACTGTACATACCCTCGATACCTGTGTTCTTAACGAAAGGGTAACACAGGATACATACCAAGGCGTAAAATTCGGCTAATCTGACATGGCGGATCTAAGTTGCTAGAAAGACCTGATTTGTTGAAATCTGAGACCCACCCAGGAATTGCTTGTCTCTGGCCCGATCTCTGATGTCAGTTAAATCTCAGAATACATCAAAATGATGCTGGCAGTATAAGCTTCTCATTGGTGGATTTTGTTGCCTAGCAACGGCGTCTACAACAGAACAATTGTGCATTATTCATTCTCGGTATTTGCTTCCAACAAAATATTTAAGCTTTACTTTTTTATAAACACTGTTTGCAAGGGTTCTGAATACCATTATGTGGGCGATGCTTGAAATGAAAATAGTATAATCATTGAATTGTTGGGAATTTTCAATAGGAATCATGATCATATTCTCAGCACAACCAAGAAGTACAGATAGGCTGATATATTTACATTAAGGAATGTTTTATTTTTTGAACATGAATTTGGTTATCAAACAGCCACATTCACCTTCACTGGACCGTGGCCTAATTGGTAAATGCGCTTGTCAACTGGCTTTGAGGATGTGGGTTCAAATCTCACCCCGGGAACTCACTTTAGTCCGAGCCCATGGGACATTAAATGGAGGCGGGTTGTATCCAGGGTTCTATGCAGGGGCACTGAAAGACCCTAGGCATCCCTGAATTAATAGGGTATGTGCCAGACTCACAGTCTTCTCATCTCATCATCATACATCAATCGCCTGCCTCGATATAACCCACTAAGGTGCTGCAGAGGCGTAAAACACAAACAAACAAACAAAACTAATCACCTTCACTGGAGGCATTTAGCATGTAACCAACAACACCAAGACTTCTCGTGTGCTCCTGTTGGTTATGAAAACTTGACTATAACCATGGAACTATATCTGCATATAAATCCATGTTATAACCAACATTATGATAAGTTGTTATTACTGACTGTCCGATTTGTAGGCAACCATTGGCATTGTATAATTAAACAAAATTAGTTACACTCTGAAGGCCATTTGCACAACTACAATTCATTGCACATTTCAAACAAATTTTAATTTATGTCTGAAACATACAATAGTTGTGTAATATTATATTTTTTGCAACAATCAATTTTGATATATATAGCTAGATGCTACATGATTCAGAAACACATATTTCACCTATACATGTGGGCCTACATTTTCACTCCCTGTTGATAATATAGACCTACTACCAAATAAATCCCGAGCAGATTGATGCATGAGGAAATCTGCCACTGACCTGACCATTGCTGGAGGCGAAGGCAGAAATCATGGGATGTTGTCCTCGGCACAGAGACTAGGAGGGGAAAGGGATTGTTGGCTGCAAGTAATCCTCTCCCAGAACAAGATGGCTGAGGGATTGGCCAAAGTCCATACGTTACTCGGCAAAAATGAAGGATGGCAATATGGTCAAATGTCCAGCAGAGCCCCATAATTCAGTTTTTCTCTTCAATGTATTGTAACAGCAAATAGAGCCAAGTGGAAGAAGATACTTCCTCAGTGGTATAAATCTATTTGTTTTAAAGGTTTTACAGAATGAAATATGAGTGAGTGGTGGATGGGTTATAAATATACTTTTCATCCTGTATTTAAGCATTAATTTGGTTTATCTTAATAATTATGAAGACAGGAAACAGAAATGAGGCAATGTACACTCACGAGGATAGGGATGAATCTATCAAGGAATGGAACTCAGATCTCAAAGGCAAAAGGTCAGCAGCACAGTATTCTGCTGCTGAGCTGCTTCCCAGGACAAAAGTGATCGAAACATTAATACAATACACTTGTATATGACTGCATTGTTATGAAGTATTAGGTTCAAATGAGTGAAATCTACACTAAGCTATCTATGGTTTTGATTGATGAATTTGTTAATTTATTTCTACACCTGGATAACTTATATCTCTGGGGATATGACATATGGCACAGCAGATGCTTGATGAATTGATGACAGATCTATAGACAGACAATGCATGAGTGACTTTCTGGTTTTGGGACAGATCAACAGATTAATCGATGTGAATTGTGATACACTAGCTCTTAAAAGCTAATTTTCAAACAGTGATTGTTTGAATGCCATTGTACATATTGGTGATAACTGTTTGGTTGAAATCCAGACAATCCTTGTGTAATTCAGACAAATGCTTCATTGGAAAGGTCGATATAAAATGATTATACTAATTAATGAGATTATAACACTTTAATATCCTTTCTTGAAGAAGCATAGAAAGCATGTATCTCTATTGGTCTGTTAGCCAATTTAAACATTGCAAGTGATCATCACTTGTTTGTGTGTTTGCATGCCTGTTTACTTGTGTTTAGGCATCGTGAAATCTGAGAGTGCAACATGCATGGCGGCGTTTGCCCAGTGGATGTGGCTGCATCGAGTGGCAGTGTTTACCCTTGGCGACATATTCTGTGTATGGTACAAGTGTGCAAATGTAATGGGGGGACGGTTCATGCGCAACCGGTGAATAATGCAGCAGACTATTTGTTTACACACCTCCCACGACCGGTTTCACCAGTTGCACCCAATGCAGGCTGCTGTGCTTTGAGCATTAGCTGCAAGCTAACATGAGCAATCTCAACTCCCACGCCAGCCCCACAAGTCAATCGCATATTCATGGAAACAGCCCCAGTTATCAAGGCTTACAAACACGTTAATAACCCCCTGCTCCATTGGCCCACTAGCTGAGGTGTTGTATAAACGAGGCAACAGCCATAGATATGTGATCTTGATGGCATGTGTATACAAGACAGGGGATATGCCAGTCGCCTAATGTGTCCCTGGCATGCACGCCACTGGCCACTGCTATTGTTTGCCCTGTTCTGGAGAAACAAAAAGAGCTCTAAGAAAAAGAAAGATTGTCATTGTTGGTCAAAACCAAGATGTATCAGAACTCACAAATATTGTCCATATTGATTTTGGATTTTGAATCATTTTGCATCTTTGTACCCTGCTGTTATGGCACCACAAAGATTTGACGTTCCTCTTCTTCCCCTCCCATCTTCCACTTACCCTGTTATCTCCATCTTCTTCTGTACCCTTCCTCTTTACCTGCCTCTTCTTCGTCTTTTTCCCCTGTCCCTTTCTTCTTCATCGTCCTCTTCTTATGTTCCTGCTTTCTTCCTCTTTACCTGTCCTCTTCTTCTTGCCTCTGTCTTATTCACCTTTTTCTGCCCTCTTGCCATACCATTTTAAACTGCTCGGTTGAAAGGTTCTTGATCTCTTGAACAACGATTATATGGTATAGACCTTTATAAGCATGCAACCAACTGCATGTCATTTGGACGAGATGTTAAACTGGCATCCCTTGTATCAGTGTCTGTGCTGGGCAAACACAAGACATTCACATTGGTAAATGTTTAAAATGATGAGGACTCTTACTCCCTCTCCCATCTCATCAGTCAGTTCTCGTGAGAGGCTGTAACTGGCTTTACCGGGCTACAATATCCTTATACCTACCAACCTACCTGGTGACTACCACGTCCTACCCCTTCTCTATCACACTATATGTCCATAGGATTGTAATTACACAGCCCTTACATCACGATATATCATAATGCTGTGGGGGAACAGAAAAGCAATAAATAGAAGGATTGGAGATAAAATGAATGTACTGAGTACAAAGAAGGCAGGTGAAGGCTGATAAGACAAGGAAGGATTGTCACAAAAAGGAAAGTGGCTGGCAAATAGAACATTGCAAAGGATAGGGAGAACGCAGCCAAGTAAAATGGGTCTCTATCTTCTTGTATAATGGAACATAGCAAAGAAGCAAAATGTGTTTGATGAACTCAATATCAGATTGAGTGACTGTGAACATTCTGATCAGATTGCACATTTTATAACCTTCTGTCCTAAACCAGTGGGTAAATGGGAGCTTGTATATTTCCATTGACAGATAAGTAGATATAGATTTAAGTGCAGCCCTCTGGACCATAAACTTTCTGCCCCAGGTTTTGCACCACAGAAATTCAACTATGTTCTGAATTACTGGGAGAGGTACTACCGGTTTTTGGCTTTTTATAATAAAAAGTTGAAGTCCATCCATGACAGCCGACCTATTGTCATGATATTGTCAGACATGGATGCATTCCATGGTGTTACAAACATGTCCATCATCCTTCGCCGTCACAAGGTATAACCAAGACATATGGCCATGACGAAATAGCAGCAATATTAGAGCATGTTGCTCCTCATATAGTCCTGCACCTTGCTCCCTGTTATGTCTACAGCAGTATATTCTACTGCTGGCGGCTGCCCAAAAGGTAAAGTGTAATCAATCAATCAATTTGCCTCCCAGCCCTGCAACTCTGGCTAGCTACGTGCTGAGTGTGGGGAGGTGGTGAAACCTATGGACAATAAAAGGGCCTTTTGTGAGGAGGCATGCTGGGTCTTTCTCTGATTGTTTTAGCTGCTATTCTCTGGGAGTGAGAGCAGCAGCTAGGGCCTATATGAGCCTATGAGGTCTTTTCTGCTTCTACTGCTGCTGCTGCTGCTGCTGCTGCTGCTGTCACCACTGGGCTGTTGGCCATGTTCTGTGGTGCTCAAGCTGCTGTGATGCGGTCTATCCATCACTTTCAAATTTCAACATCGAGAGATCCAACAACGCCAAACTCCAACCTTTAAAACCTTCAACATCCAGCGACAAAAGAAGTTGTGTCCTTTGTCGATGTGCCTTTTCAAAGCGGTGCTCATTTTGTATCACGGTAGCTACACAAAAAGGCTATATTCTAAATTTCAATCTAATATGACAGCGTCATTTTCATTCATATTAGAATTTCAGCTCAGTGTAAAGTTACAATCGCCAAGGATTGATATACTGAGTTTCAAATATTCCCTTTTTATGAGTTTTTGGCAGGTTCTTTGTTTATATCTATCATTGAATTGTGGGTTTCTAAACCAGAAACTCTCTGTCGTCAGTGACCTAATGTTTCATATAATAATGAAAAAATATTTAACATTTTGGGATGGAATACCGTCTACACTCTACAACATGCACTTGTAATGGTTCAATAAGAGCTTCGACTCCTCATTAATGCAGTATAGCGTACGAATTCTTGCAGGAACTAATCGTTGGAGAGGTGTGGGTTAATGATCTCATCAAGGGGAGCTGGACCTGTAATTAGCCTCTTTTGCTATCAATTTCCACTGGTCTTCAGCACGTGGGTTTCACCATCTAAATTTATCCATCGCGTTTCTTCCTCAGTGTTTATCCAATCATCAACTTGTGGGGTTTCTCTCTATTGGTGTTGTTAAACATTGTGTGAATGTGCAAATTGAAATAAATGTTAATGATTATTATCCTGTACAAGACTTCAATCAAGTGGATAATCTGAGCAATGAGTGAATTGTGCTCTGCTCTAAATGGGAGTTATTGGCATTTAATGCGATGAATTAAAACGGGGGAGCTGACAGACATTGTTTGGCTTGTAGTTATGTTTCGCAGGATGTGGAATGGTGAAGAGGGGAGAAGAGGAGAGTGTTCACACGTTGACAGTAATCACTCTGCAATTGGCGAATGGCAATCAAGCCAAGCATTGTGAGTGCTTCAATCAAAGAAAATGGCACTGAGTAGAAGCAGATTGGACTTGTAGCAATGAATCAAATTCAACTCTCGGCTCCTCTCCCACTGTAGAGTGGAAGCTGTGCGAGAGTTGGAGGCTGGGCTGTTGCCTGTTTGTTGATCCAGGGGTGGATATTTGGAAGGATTGTAAGGGGTTATTGATATATACTGAAGTAACGGGACTATGCAATATACATCTGTAACATAAGGCGTACCTTCTGCTTCGAAGCGGCCTTCGTCAGGAGCTTCGCCAGATTCGCCACGGTCTATATCCTCTGGCGAGTATTCAAAAGTACAGCACCGACCAAGTGGCAAAGCATCACTTCTTTGACTTACATGCTAGCAACAATGTCAATACATACATACATAAATGTAGATAGATAGTGGAGTTCAGTCCCAATTTCTATTCTGCATGTCAGGTTCCAAGAACACTTCACCCTCATTCCCACTATTCCCAACTCCGCCAATGCCTCTCTCCCCGCCGCAGCTTGTTTACTCACTACACCAGTATTTTGGCCCCTAATGCAATTACAATATTTGAATGGGTGGCAAGTCAAATTTACCCAGCAGTGGTCGATGCTTGTGAGTATTTGGCCAGTCTCATCTTGCCACACATCTTGTTAGTGTAACTACCGTTCAAAGGAACCAAACAACCGTGCACAGCTCCCATTGTGACCGAGATTGCAGTTCAAGTATGCCACGTCTCGCCCCTGATAAGTAGATAATGTTGTGTGCTGTTAAGTAAAAGTGGTAGTCTTAAGCAAGCCTCAATATTGGCAACCGTTTTTATTGCAGTTCAGATGGAGTAGGGTGTGATGGACAATTTGCATCCAGAGCACCATAGTCCACGTATTTACATAGATCTACACAAAACCACTATCTTGTATATAACTGATTCAAGACAGTTAATGTCCTATCTGTCTGTCTATCTATCTATCTATCTATCTATCTATCTAATATATAGTATCTATATTCTCTATCTATCTAATACCTTGAATGCAAGAACAATGCTGTTCAAAAAGTCCTGAAATGTCCAAAAGCGTCCTTTTCTGGCAACATTGCAGCGTTATGCAACAACCAACTATCACAAGGTCACGGTGACCTTAGTGGAGGTCTTCCCTCCACCGGAAATGACAAACCGGAAGTGAGCAATATGAGGCCAGCAGCTCTTCCCTGTCCTACAAGAGGCGCTGCGGGTCACGTTCTAATTTAGGTCTGCCTGCAGTCAGGGCATATTCCCAGCTCACAACTCAAAATATATATGGTATGGATTTAGTTTCAGGATGATCTGTCATAAGATATGATGCTCTTTATTATTGCACATTTTCTAGAGATAATGCATTTAGAAACGCCTGTTGTAATGCCTTTGTCATGTGTCAATACATATAATTCGTACATTGTAATAGAAGCGGGATGATATTTCGAATTGTTGATATGTGTTATAAATGTATCTACTGCCACAAATTCCAGCAATATGTATATCTGGACTCTAGTGATATCTCAAGCAATACTAATAAGAGTGTATAGTTGATTTTAACACAAATAATATATATACATGATATTCATAATATAATGTACTTCCGAACATAACATTGTGCAAAGTAATTTGTTACATTTTGAATACGTAGACAAGACATTGAAAGATCCCCCCTCTCAAAAAGGACCTGGGGTATATTATTTTATGAGGTATATGTATTTAGTAATCCTGAAGCAAATATACTGGGGTATATTATTATATGAAGTATATGTATTTAGTAGGAAGGAAATACACAGGGGTATATTATTGTATGAAGTATACATATTTAGTAAGAAGCAAATAGACTGGGGTATATTATTTTATGAAGTATATGTATTTAATAGGAATCAAATAGACTGGGGTATATTATTATATAAGTGTATGTATTTGATAGGGAGCAAATAGACTGGGGTATATTATAAGTGTATGTATTTGATAGGGAGCAAATAGACCGGGGTATATTATTATATGAAGTATATGTATTCAGTAGGAAGCAAATAGATAGACAATATAGAAACAAGTATATAAGCTGTAGACTACAGAACGATGAAGCCTTCTACAGTGAGACCAGATGACACAGTTCTCCAAAGGTTTCCACTAAATCAATCCCCCGGGATGGCCTGCCCGCAATTAATCCAATAGACTTGCCTAAATGGATATTCACTGGCTGCTTTAATTAATGCCTGTCACCAGTGCCAGGGCAGGCGCATTTGCAAAGGCATTGCAAAAATCTAAGCTTTTTAATCTCTCTTGTTTTGTCAAGCTGCTTTCGGTCTTGTGCTGTACTTATAGCTATGCATATTTATTCCATCTCAATGATTAGTGTATATATTACTTTGATTTGTTTGTTTTGTCCTGTTAGATATATTTTATTCATAATTATTCAATGTTCTATATTCATTCTTTAGTAACAATTTGTTCATGGTGTGTTTTGTACTAAATATTTATCATATTTGTAAATTTGCTATCCAGGGATATATAAAATCCTGTGTATTTAGTTTATCATCCATTCTGATCTGATTTTAAGTCACAACTCATAGTAATATGTGAACTGTTCATTAAGTAATTTAGTACACAACTAATGAATAACTGAAACATGTTAAATGTTGAGAAGTTGGTCATTGACCAGGGAAAAAATGGCCCCTCTAATGCTGTTGCAAATTATTTGAAGCAAACTACGTTTACTTATGTACTTTTTTAAAAGTTCTTTTGCCAAGCCTTCGTCATTACTTTGCAATACTACCATGCACATAAAAAGTAACAAACAGGCCGCAGTCGCTAAACATTTTGTGAAATACCTAGTATCTATTATCCACCAACAGATAATAAATCAGCCAAACACTTCATTTTATTTGCTCCACATTACATGTGATGAGATGTTGTGTGGTGACCATTAGTATTAGCAGTGCAAAGAGCTTATCTGTGGTCGCTAAAAGCATTTTGTCGATTCAGATGATTAATTATCGCGTGCATTTTCTAATGTTTACTATTCTGTTTACTAATAACTGATAGTGTGTAGTGGTTGCGGACTTGTAAGTAAACTATTTTGCTTTAATTTGCCATCAATTTGTAACAGTTGTTATGGGCCGTGTCATTCACTGCAAGATTGTACATAAATAAGAAATTATAAAGCTAGGTCTAAACATCTTGTACATATAAAGTGTCAGTGAATCAGAAAAGGCATAAAGATTAAATTATGTTGCTAGGCATAGGCCTATATCTATTATTGAATAACACATTATAACAAGGATTTTTCTTCTTCTTGTTTCAATCAGATTAGGGATGTATATTTATTGCTGCTTCACAGCGACGAAATGTTTTCATTGAATAGGCCAATGTCTAATGTTATTCTTTCCTGTGTGCCAATAATGTTCAGCGGGAAAGCACTGCTCTGTAGTTGCGGCTTTGTACGTAGACTATTTTGCAAAATTTGCTACCAATTTGTTCACATTGCTGTTGACTGTGTCACTCAGTGCAAGATTGTACAGTTAGGTCAAAAAGGATAAAGATAAGAATTAAGCCTCTTAGTGGTATAGACATCACTGAATCGGAAATAATGTATGAAATTCGGTTGATGCTTATTGATCTAAATTTGCTA
Source organism: Platynereis dumerilii (assembly GCA_026936325.1). Taxonomy (NCBI): domain Eukaryota; kingdom Metazoa; phylum Annelida; class Polychaeta; order Phyllodocida; family Nereididae; genus Platynereis; species Platynereis dumerilii. The sequence continues at coordinate 77,435,112 of JAPTHN010000002.1, read as the reverse complement.
TATATTAGATGCGTCCCATATTATTGATTTTTTTAATGACTTTTGTGGTCATTCAATTAAAGTGAAAAGGAAAAAGGGCAATAAGGATGAAATTAGAACCAATATAAAGAACTTACAACATTTGATAAAGTCCTGTCACACTCGTTGTTAAATAACTAGACGGACGCTTTCTATCTTGATTTCAAACAATACTTAATTATAGCTTGCCAGTTGTCAATCTTGTCAAAATATGTCTGGGCTGCACATATTCTATTCTATTCTATTCTATTCTATTCCATTCTATTCTATTCTATTCTATTCTATTCTATTCTATTCTATTCCATTCTATTCTATTTTATTCTATTCTATGCTATTCTATTCTATTTTATTATATTCTATTCTATTCTATTCTATTCTATTCTGTTCTAATCTGTTCTATTCCATTCTATTCTATACTATTCTGTTCTATTCTATTTTATTCTATTCTAGTCAATTCTATTCTATTCTTTATAAACCAACCAATGACAAATAAAACCTTCCCTAATACATGCACAATTTAATAACCGTATAAAATGCATCAAAAAAGTCGAAAAACCTTTCAAGTATTAATCATATATAAGATAAACGAAAGAGAAAAAATGTCCTACAATCTACGACCTATAGGACAATGGGACTATGGGCTTCAGATTTATAAGAAAAAATCAACCAGGAAGTGAAACCCAGACATCAAAGGTGGAAGGAATATCTGGAATTCAAATTGGATAAAAAGAAAAGAAAACAAGAAAGTTTGCAGAATTCAGTAGGATTGATTCTATTGAGTAGCACGGAAGCTAAACACTAAGAAAACAATTAAAATTGATTAGATCTGTTAGACTCTCATGGTTTCAATGGCTTGGGATCTCATGGTTTGGAATCTCATGCATCCCCACTTTGAAAAACCTTGAATCTGATTATAAGCTTAAGATTTCACTTGCTTCAGTTGTGTTGGATGTTTGCAGTTGAAAAGATTTAACTCAAGTTTGTTTAGCTTTGGATTAATGATATATTTGTACTAGCTGTTAGCCTATTAGGATATTAAAGAATTTGATGGAATTCTCAGATCTCATGTGGCTTTGACAATGGATTGCAGATTGTATCACCCCTTTGCATGTTATGCCTCCACTTGTCTAGCTTTCATTTGTATTGCAAGATGAGTTGTAATATGTACAGGTGCTGTCTATATCACCACAACACTTGGAAAGGCACCTCAAATGGCATAATGGGTTCGGTTGAAAATAATCTTAACGGTGAATAAACTGCCGGGGATTTTTGTTTCCCTGCATTTTATTGAATCAGACTGAAGAATGAAGATCAACAATAACTTTTTCAGGATACAAGACAAAATATCAGTATCTTTAAGATGCATGGATTAATATCTATATTGTGATCAACGTCCTGTATTTATGTACTCAGTAGAAAAATCAGGACATGAGGAGGACTTCCAGTTAAAGATGTTGTCAAGAAAGAACCAAATCTTGAGTATTATATAGACCTAGACATTTTACAACATTTGATATATAAATATATATATAAATATATACATAATATGCAGATTTCAGGTATTGATTATATGGCAGCAAAACTGCATCATACATGTCTAGACACTACTAGACAGTGGCAGTTTATAACATGGAATGCTTTTGTTCTTTGCATAGATCCATTGAGGAACATATTGACAACACCGATCAAGTGAGCAATTGGGCAGAATTCTTTGGCAACCCAAAAGAACCCAAGCAATATATGAGAGAGAATTGGCCTTGCCCTGTGGGGATTGGAGGCAACTGGGTGGCAAAGCCCTCTGACAGGTTCTAGTTAACAGGGAATACTATGCGTCTGGAATACAACAGCTAGAATACACTGCAGAAGAGTGCATGTGCTATTGGGTAGGGCAAACACAGGGATAGGAATGTAGTTGTAACATAAATTTCAGCTTTATGGCTAGTTCTCACGGAGACGTAACAGAGGGTTCTTGTCGCGTCGCTTCTTGCTTTTCCAGGAAAGAGGGAGGTTTTTAAACTACATTCAACAATTCGGCGACGCTATTTTCGTCTACGGCGCTTCTTAAACTTCCTCGCCAAAAGTTCCTAGAAATCACGTGACCTTATGGTGAAGCAAGAACTTGCTTCACGAAAGATTCAACCGGTTGAATCTTTGCGAAGGAAGAAACCACGATGCAAGAGACCAGAAAGCCCCCCAAAATGATTGGGCGAAGTTAGAGACAGCTTGGGCGAAGTTAGAGACAGGTTGGGCGAAGTTAGAGGCAGGTTGGGCGAGGCTACTTATCATTGAGTCAATGGAACTTTGGCGAAAAAAGAGCACAACTCGCCGACACAAACAGGCTGTTGAAACGCCGAAACAGCTACTTGCTTCACCGTAAAATGTATTTGCTTGGGCGTAATTGAAGATTAGGATGAAGTAAGAGGATGCTAGGGCAAAGCAAGAGCATGCTAGGGTGAAGAAAGAGACTCCTTGGGCGAATCTAGTTTAACATTGAAGCAATGGAACTGCGTCGAGGCTCCTGACAACTCGCCGACACAAGTCTCTTCTTGCCTCGTCCGTAATTACGAGCGATTCGGCGTAAAAAACGAGTGCCTCGTCGTAATAGGAACCATCAACGACGATTTATAAGCTCTAATTGATTATATAATTGTCCAAAAATGGCTTGAAACGCCGAAAGTAGGCGAAACTTAAGTTCCTGGCACCTCTACAACTTCGCCGTCACTTAACCACTCTCGTGAGAACTAAGCATTAGATGCAGTATAAGTAGGTATAAATGGAATGTGCAGCCTTCTAATGCTAGTTCTGGCTACTCATGAGAGTTGGATTATGATGTGAGAGAGGAAGAGAGGAGTCCCCAACATGTTGCACGTTTACCCCAGGTGAGGGATCTTTACTTGCTCAGCATAACATTATAATACGACAGTGGTACAAGATCCCATAAATCTAACATCTTATCAGAACCATGTCCCAACTGGAATTTTCTTGAATGATGCGATTGCAACCTTCCTGAATTTCAGCTTAGAACCACCACCATATAAGGTGTACTATAAGCTTGCTCTAACCTTGAATTACCTTAAGCGGATAATCCCCTTTTAAATAGCTTTAAATCCTCTCGTTTGTATTACTTGGTATATAATTATAACCTTTTTATTTCCCTTTAGGTAACTCCATACTCTTTCTGTGGAGTATGGTCTCTGTGTATAACCATGCATGTTAGAGTTTTGCTAGTAGCTTTGTTGCACTGGTTAGCTGGAAGTATAAGAGACTTTTGGTTTTCCCCTTTGAAGGCTACTGGCTGGCAGCCAACAACCTTATAGCAGAAAGGCCGACCTCGCATGGAGTTGCGGCTGCCAAGGCTTAGCATACAGGAAGTAGGAATCATTGTTACAAGACCACAGGAGAGAGTGGTCGCAGAACAATGGAAAACGACCAGAAAGGGACAGAAAAATAGCCCGGAAGAACAGAAAATAGAGACCAAAAAGGCCTTAGATTCTACAGCTCAGCTACACAACAAAAGAACGCGCCAGACAAACCTTCGTGCCGTTGTTGTTATCAACCACTGGACATATATATCACAGTCCCTGGGCTTCAAGGTGCAACCTCATTTTCTAAAGCCAACACAATCACGACCTCGTCCTTTGAGTAATTGATTCTAGGGAAAAATATAACGAAATAGAAATGGGTTCAACCCTAACGCGGAAAAATGGAAAATCACCTCTGCTGTACATTACTGCAGTCAGCAGAGGTTTCAGGGCAGGTGAGGTAGAGATATTTTTGTTCAGAGGATTATTGATGCACATAATGTTATTTTATTGGTTACAAATTCGAAGAAATCCATTTGTTACAGTTATAAACTCTGTACTTCATTATATAAATTTTAGACGTTTATTATTCTATTCATCTTCTATGTACCTTGTCAAAGGGGCAACTTAATTTATAATTTACTTATTAAGAACTTTTCCAATTCATAAGCTAATGTACATGTACCAGATACGAATATATAATATTTTTAAAAAAATATTGATTTTATAATCCAAAATATTGCACCCTGAATACAGAGATAGATGCAAAGCTAGGATCAAACCAAAATCAAACTGGGGCAAGCATGCAGTGCTATTGGAGGTGTTCCAGGCTCACCATGCTTCAATCAGTGCAAAAGCAGCAGCTCGCCTCTGCCTGTCTGTAATTACACACTATGTTGTCTCAAGTCTGCCGGGCTGTTGTCTGACGGTGCTTATTACTTCAGCATTTTCATCTCAGCCAAGGACGATAATCAAAGGAACAAGGGCGCGTCAGTTAATTCAAGGGCAAAGCGAATCGTCTCGTCTTCCCTTTATCTCTTCTCTTCCTTGTTTCTTGTTGAAAAGTGCAACTTTCTCTCCACTGATACTTATATGTGTATCACAAGGTGAATCCTGTTACTGAACTTAGTTGCCCCTGTTATTATATTATGGCTTATAAATCAGACCAATTTGACAAAACACTATCATTATAGCCTAATACTACGTGGAAAATGGAATATAAACAGAGATAGAGTGATAAGGACATATGCACAACCACTGTAGACACAAGAAGAGATAGAAGAAGACTGATACAGAGATAGTAGGCAGAAGACAGATAGATAGAGATATAAATAGAGTGTACATAGATAGATTAATAGACAATACAGATCGATTTAGTTGATCATACAGAGGTGTGGCTATTTTGCCTGTTGCATAGGGCCTTCTCAAATGACATCAGTTCTGGCTCTTTAGTTTTAGATGAGTATTAGTTTGTGTACAGTATTCAATCAATTTTTCAATGTGTGCAAGTCGAAGCTTTCTGTATCAACCATATATATACAACTGTTCTGTTCTTATACTAAGCTGTCTTGATTAATAGTGTGGTTCCTTTTTTCCTGTTTGAAATTTGCTAGTATTTAGTCGTGGTTGGGATAGGAGTGGGATGGAAGGATAAGCCACCATGTCCTTTCTTTTTGTCTATTTATCTTCCCCCAACATGGCGGCTGCAAGTCCCTGGGCGATATAAGGTCCCTAGGGGTAGGGCCACACCAGATGTTCGGGCCACGATAGATGGTTGTGTCCTCACCTTCTAAGCTACAGGTAGCCTCTGCAGAATGACCACTAGGGTCACCAGGCAAATGTAGGCCAAGTGCAAGCCAAATATGCCATGATATAGAGGGAATATTGCAAGCAGAGTTCATATAATTATATGATATAGACATAATATGGCATGCAGAGTTCAAATGTACGTTTTAAGTGCTTCAGAGATAAGAATAATGGCATTTAATGACATGCTATCGAGGTGATTGATTCTCTTTACCGTATACCAATACACTTTACTAAACTGTAGAATTTAAAATTTAGACCAAACTTAAATGATTGAGTGAGGTGGTTGCACAATTCCTACTAACATAGCTTGATAATCTGTCAGTTGTCATAACTTAAAACAACAAGCTGTGTTAGCTCAAAGGAAATGTGCAACCATCTCACTCAATCATTTAAGGTGACTCAAAATTAAAATTTTACAGTATAGTTTTAGAATGTGGTGGGACATTGACTATTGGTTATGTTGGCTAAGTTGTTTAGAATTCACTTTTGCATTGCTTGCAAGATTATACCATTGTCAAGGTATATATAGAGTGGGTCGGGGCAAAAAGCCCGGGTTAGGTGAGAGGCCCCCCCAGGGTTATATCTAAACTTACATTTTTGGTGCTTTTTCTTATTGATGGGATTGAAGCTAGAGGCTTTTTAGGTGACGTCACCAATTTTCAGGGCAAACAGCATCAAACCATAGTAGTAATTAAATAAACAAAAAAAGGTGCATGGTTTATGTAACTCTGATTAATTCTTTGAAAGTGGTTGACAGAAATAACTTTGGAAATTTTTTAAAGTATAATGGATATCTGCTTTGCTTTACTTTATGACCATCAGATAAATATGATTTGGATCATGTTTTTTGCATTTTAGCTCAAAATATAGAGGTCAAATTAAAATATGTGGGTTTGGGGCGAGAGGCCCCACATGGTATGGGGCATGAGGCCCCCTTCACTGAGGCCTCGAAGCTGCTCCAGGAACCATTTAATAATGTGTACTTTACCTTAAATCTTGATCGAATAGCTAATTGAAATGAAAAAAAATTTGACCGAAATTGAAACAGGGCAAAAAATATTAAAAAATAAATGCATGAACAGAAAAATTATGAAATTCAGAAAAAGTGAATAGAATGCCTTAAAAATGATAGAAGAACCCCGAGAAATAACTTTCAAGCTGAATGCGCTTGCAAAAAAAATTGCCATAGGATTATAATAGGGGGGCTTCTTGCCCGATGGGTGGGGTAAGAAGGCCATTTTAATTTTTTTACAAAAAGGGCCGTAACTCCTTTATTAAAACTGGTAGACATTTGATTCACTAGTTATAAGTAGAGTCAAGTGATCCCTTCCTGACAGCATGAGCATTCAAATAATCGACAACAAAAAGTAGGTCAAATCGCACCTCGAAGTTAAGGGGGGCTGCATGCCCCGCGCTACTCTATTTAAAAACTGTATCTGAAACATCTATGAGTGTGTATCGTGTGATGTGCCAAGTTGTTTTTAGTGTTGCTATTTTATCAACAAATTAATCTCTGGCTTCAATTCATAACTCAGACAGTCATACGTCTGTGTTTTCATTACATCCCATCAGTTTCAGAATCAATTAAATGCTCTTGACCTGCGACACATATGAAAACATTTATCTGCAATTTAGATTTTGGTTGATGTGCTTTTTGGTGACTCACGAATAAACAAAGCTCGTCCAACTGCACTCTAAAAATTTTCAGACAAAATTGGTTTTTTAGATTCAAAACGGTTTTTTGAAAAACCAAATTTCAATGCAAAACCAACATGGATTTTTAAAATAAATCCATGTTGGTTTTGCATTGAAATTTGGTTTTCAAAAAACCATTTTGAATCTAAAAAACCAATTTTGTCCCGAAATTTTTTAGAGTGCTGACTGCTTTTAGCTCCAGGTTAACCAAATTGTGGTTAAAATCCATTAACTCTCAAGGTGCATTTTAATTTCGTGTCGGTGTGACTATTGTTTGTAAACCGTTTTTACATTAACTCAGCGTATTTAAGGGATATTATGTGATCAGTTACTTAATTTTATGTCTCAGTCACTGTCAAATGATCTCTCGGCTTACCGTAAACTCTATAGTTGTAATAATGTACTTGTTAAATGTATAGAAAATTGGAGGAAGGCGATGGATGATAATTACCATGTCTGGTGTATTCTAATTGATCTTTCTAAAGCTTTCGATAGTTTGCCACACGGACTCTTAATAGCCAAGTTACATGCCTATGGTGTTTCAAAAGAAGCATGCTCACATATTATGAATTATTTGCAAAATAGAAAACAAGCTGTAAAATTAGGAAATATCCGCAGTGAATGGCTAAACTTAAAAAATGGTGTCCCACAAGGATCACTTATGGGTCCATTACTTTTTAATATTTTCATAAATGATTTCTTATTGGACTTAAAAAAGACATGTGAGGTTTATAATTATGCTGATGACAACACTCTGTCATACTCTCACAAAAACTTATCGGTTGTGAAGGATAAGCTTGAGCAAGCCTCTGAACAGGCGATTTTTTGGTTCAAAGCTAATTATATGAAAGCCAACCCTTCCAAATTCCAGGCAATATGTTTCAGTCGAGACAACCAACAAATAGAATTAGAAGTGGAAAATAAAACTATTAAATCTGAACCGGTTGTCAAGCTGCTGGGAATCCACATTGACCAAAAGTTAAACTTTAACCACCATGTCTCAATAATATCAAAAAAAGCAGGAAGACAAATAAATGCATTGCAAAGAATATGCAAATATGTTGACTATGAAGGCAGACTCAGGGTATATGAGGCATTTGTGGCTTCCAATTTTGTGTATTGTTCCTTAGCGTACAATACTTTCTCTCTCGGCCAGAGTCGAAAAATTGAGAAATTGAATAAAAGGGCCTTAAGATTAGTATGTAATGACTATGAGAGCACATATGATGACTTATTAATAAAAACGGGTAAAAAGATGCTGTATGTAAACCATAGAAATAATTTAGTGGAATTTGTGTTTAAAGTTATGAATAACTTGGCACCACCAATGGAAAGTAACTTTTTTGAGAAGCAGGTATCTCCATATAACATGCGCGACAGTAACAAAATTGTACTTTGTCAGTTTAATACCATTCAATACGGTAAAAAGTCAATAAGATTTCAAGGTCCTTCATTATGGAATTCACTCCCTAACTATTTAAAATGTTGTGAAGAATTTAGTTCATTTAAGTCAGCTCTACTAAAAAGTAATTTCCTTAAGAACTGTGACTGTACTTTGTGTATACTATGTTTGAGAAACTCAATATAATATCAAATGATGCTAACTTGTTATCTTAAGGAAATTAAAATCAAATGATGCTAACTTGTTTTGTAAAGTAATTTGAGTTTCACCTTATTCATTTCTCATTTGTATATATCATATTATCGCCTTATTGTTGTGTTATTTTACTTGTCGGTTAAAAGCTTTGTAGCTTATGTTTCTTGTTTTTATTGTCATCACCGACGTGAAATAAAGTTTTATCTTATCTTATCTTATCTTATCTTAAGGGATATTATTCCGTTATAAAGATTGCTATATTATGTGTTAAATGTTTAGAGTATCATCGGAAGATGTTATATTGTGTGTCAAATGTTTAGAATATCATTGGAAGATGCTATATTGTGTGTTAAATGTTTAGAATATCATTGGAAGATGCTATAGTAGGTATGTTAAATGTTTAGAATATCATTGTAAGATGCTATAGTACCTTAAATGCTTAGAATATCATTGGAAGATGTTATATCATTTGTCAAATGTTTAGAATATCAATGCTATATTATGTGCTAAATGTTTAGAATATCATTGGAAGATGCTATATTATGTTAAATGTTTAGAATATCATTGGAAGATCTATGTTATATTATGTGTCAAATGTTTAGAATATCAATGCTATATTATGTGCTAAATGTTTAGAATATCATTGGAAGATGCCACATCATATGTTTAATGTTTAAAATATTGTCGTAAGTATACTTCAAAAGTTGTTAAATGTTTATAGGAAGAGGCAAAATGCAAGTTTCATGGTAGAATATTGTTGGAAGAAAATATGTATATTTCACAGCGTCATACAACAAAATAGTAGTGCGCATCTGATTAGTTTACCATTATGCATTATACAATTAGAAAATATCCAAAACATTTATAGGTCTTCGATGTAATTTGATTTTCATCTGGACATGCATAAACTCAACCACAATATATATCACAACAGTTTGTACACAATATACTTGCCTCTACAACAGTTGCTCCACAAAGAAGATCTATCTTCTCTCTCTCAGGAAGTTCAAACCCTTAGGTATATAATCAATCAATCACGTCAGCTCTGTATAATTGTCAAGGGTTTTCTAGGCTCCTTTTGCAATATGTTCAAGATCCAGACACAATTTTATTAACACAGATATGCTTTTGGTTGAACTGATATATCTCTTCTTATAATTGGATTTTTCTGGCTGCCATTTAAATTGCATTTGTATCATAATATATCGTTTGTGTAGTGATCATTGTCACAGCAACTTACGAGGATGATGTTGTCTTATTAATGTGAGAGGACGTCTTGATATTACAGTGTATTGTTCTAGGGGAGTGTTTTCCAATTAACTAGAGGAGATAAGGGCGAGTACTGAGAATTGTTACGGTACCTTTGGGTCTCCACGGGGTTGAGTGATGGGCTGGGGGGGGGGTGGGGACAGAGCTCTCCCTTCCTACAAGGAACCACCCCTCTCCCCCTCCCCCCAGAGGCAGTCTACATCGTCAATGGCGAAAGATTACTTTGAAAGTTGAGGAAGCTTAAGAAGGGAGCATATCAGGCCGACTATCAGTGACAAGTCAGACCGGGCCTTGTCTATTCGGACATAACTCAGGGTGACGGATGGCTGATGGGTGCAAATGGGGCCTGAAAAATGGGCAGGTCTCTTGAAAAAAGGAGGTGGGCCCTGAAAAATGGGGATGTCACAGGCAGCCAGACAAGCCTTGGCTGGAACTAACCAAGCAAGCTCTAGCAGGATGGTTATAACCAAGCCAACAAACCCTGGAACTGGAAGGTAAGCCAGAGAGATGACGAAAAATGGAAACTAGGAGGAATCCATAAAGCTGCTCCAACTAACTGTGGGAATAAGCCTGAATGGACATTGGTCAGATAAGTGACTTATTGCAACATTTACTGGAAACAACCAATGGTTACTATATACCATAAAACTGTATTACCAAATAACCAGAATCGTTGGATATCTAGATGTCAGTTTTAAACAAAATCAGGTTGGGCAAGCAACCATAGCATTTTACAGTCAGTATATGATTTATCGCTAAAGTATAGCTTGTATCTGGAAAGTATACAGTCATGAGCAATGAAAGTGGCATAAAATATATTGATATCACAGGTCCATAATGGGAAGTCCCTTGGAATGAAATGTAATCTCTATATAGAGAGGCTCAGTGTAAGGGACTCACAATATGTGATGCACTGAATCCTCCTCCGAATTACACCTTCTAGTTAGTGAGATTCTCAGAGCACCTCAGTCCAATCTATACATAATTCAGGTGCTCATGCTACCGAAGACCTGCGGAGACTTAGAGCAGCATTGGTGATAGACTAGCTGCTGGGCCTTGAAAAGAACACCTTGTGGTGACCTTGGAGGCTCTCACGTGACCTTGGGTTGTCCCACGTGACCTTGACGTCACACACCAGAGGCAGCACTGTCGCGTTTCCTCCCCTTCCCTCCCGCCCACACTCAGTGGCAGCTCAGGAGCCTGCGATCTATAAGGGACATCTTCTAATCAAATTTGGGGCCTTTGTCCCCACAATGCTGTGCAGATGATGATATTGATCCTTGCTGTGGTGCTGAGAGCCAACTAGGAAAAAAAGACGAAGCATCCTTAGGGTAGACTCAGAGAGATTTGTACTCAGAAAAGTGAAAGACAAGCAGAGATTGGGGCAGACAGAAGGTCAGACAGATTGCCACACAAAAAGCAACCAGAAAGGCCAGCAAAAAATTTAATGAAGACAGACAAAGTAGACAGGTAGCATTGTGGGACAACTGCTCACTTGTGTTGTTCCATTTATTCCATATAGCAATAGAAGACTAATAGAGATATAAAGGAACTGCAGTGTAGGAAGTTACCAATCACAAAATGTACAATTAAAAGCATTACAATAATGCACCACCAAGGCCGAGGAGATTTAACACTTAATGAAAACAGAGAGAGGCCAAAAGAAGATAATGAGAGAGACAGACAGATGGAGATCACATTGGAGCATGGGAATGACAGAATGACAGACAGCTACAGAAACATGAATTGATAGACTGACAGACAGATTACTCTAAATGAAGACAGACATGATTATGATTGAGATAGACAAGGTTACAAGAGAAGTGCTTGACAAATGGTGCTTTGAATCGCTTTTGCAAATCAACAAAAGAAGAGAGTGTAGTAGAAAGGCAGAAAGATCAGGAAGGTTATTTGGTGAAAGATGATACGAGATAAGTGATAACGTTTTTCTTTGTTTATAATTTTCTTGCTGGAAACCACATAGGTCTATTCAACCAGTAATATTGCATATTTGCAAAGTAAATTGTTCTAGATATTATTATATGTTTTATAAAACAAAAAATAAATGTGGATATTATAATTGTGACAAAAAGAAAATCATACAAGTGCATTGTTGGTGAAAAAGGAAAATTACATGCTTCACCAGCAATACAACAAATGCATCTTAATCCTATTAAGGCGATTATCCTACCATCTCTCATCCACCACCTTTTACCACTGAACAAATGCTTGGCCTTGCTGCTGCATCACAGCATCCATGGGCTGCCTGAAAAAACCAAGCACACTCCTTGCAGGCAGTGCGAGCCATCCGCATGCATTTCCTTAATGAAGCCCGGTCACTTGCTTAACAATAGAACCGCACAGGGACACAATGGGAAGTAACCTCAGGCTGGCACTTGGCGCTGTGCATAACCTCCGTGAGCAGGCTGCTTCATCTCTGTAACAATGATGCAACCCACAGCATCCCTCCAGCTACAGGACACATGTACAATTGTACATCCCTGTCCACAAGAGTATCAAGCAAAACCTGAACATCTTGTGATTGTTATAAGCGAATCTGACTTCTGAATTAGTGTAAAATTATAATCAAATTTTAAAGGAATAGTATTTAAAACGTTTGAGGTAAAGGGATTTGTGGAAAACAGAGACCCAATTGAGGCTTAAGTGTAGTTTTGTGAAGTATCAATCTATGCATACATGCACTGAAACAGAATATTTATGTCATCAATTGTTCAGACAAGCATAATATAAGTACAATGCATATCATTTGAAATCATTTCCCTGTTTAAATGATGTCCTGTGAAAGCAAACCAGTACTTCTTATAGTTCAATTAATAGGCCTACTTTCTTCAAATGGAGGTAGTGTGTGGCATTATAATGGATAATATACCATTTGGCACCTCTGCAATCCAATCATATTCCAGTATTTCATTGGACTTATTCCTGTATTCTTTGGTGTCCACTAAGTCTTATCATCTCATGTTTGACTGTTTGATTATTTGTCTCACGTTATAAGTCGGTTGCTCACTATGGGATTGGGAATATGTGTTTATCACACATCGGGCAAAAGGACATATTCCCTCTCCCATAGTGAACAACCTATAATCTAGTAATATTCTCTGGGTCTGTACCTCTCTGTAAAGGAGCATGCATCTAGTATAGTATCTATAGGGAGGAAGTAGATATATTTACCCAGGCAATTAGATGCCAGAATCTCGAGCTAGCAAGTGAGCAGCTAACTGAGCTAAGCACCGAGTGGAGCATCAGCCCATCCTCCTAAGCCTTTAACCAATGACAACAACCCACTAAGCCCCTTCAGGTTCATCAGGGAAAGTGGCCCTTCTGTAGTATGATTGAAACCACTTTGTTATATTAATCTCATCTGCCTCCCACGATAAATGAAATAATGAGAATGTCCAATCAAGACACAGGAGACGCTGCAATAAAGAATGATGCAAAACAAATTAAGATGGACATTCTTTATATTGCGTCTCCAATCCCTTTATTCACTCTAAAAAATGTCGGGACATATTGGTTTTTTAGATTCAAAATGGTTTTTTGAAAAAATAAATTTCAATGTTAAAAAAATCCATGTTGGTTTTTTGCATTGAAATTTGGTTTTTCAAAAAACCATTTTGAATCTAAAAAAACAATTTTGTCTGAAATTTTTTAGAGTGTTTGCCCAAGGGGAATTCGTGTAGAGAAGCATTCAGAAAGGCATTTGATAAAATGTCTGGCAGTGTACTGATTTACAGTATGCCACCCAGCCACTTCCATACAAAGGAGCTTACAGGCTACACTCCCTGTAGGTAAAATATTTGTTGGAATTTATATATATGGAGGACAGACAATTAGACATTGTATTTCATTATGCCAATCTACAAGATTCTCTTTTTAACTTGCTACACAGCATTTGCTCCAACAGCACGGTTGCTTTATGGACCAGTCAGACAATCTATTGGTAAGCTGATACAAGGAAATTGCGAACAATCCATAGAACCTCATACTTATTAACACTACAAGAAGAAAACCTTCACCATACGATTATAGAGCAGTAAGCGAGAGCAATTTTTGCGGCCAAAGGCCGCAAAAATTGCGATAGTTACCGATCCTTCCAACACTAGTCATGTGTGTATTGAAAAATCATGGTATTGATGAAGCTGATCCAGAACCTGTCATTGACATTTTGTTTTTATTTTCATGTAGGTCGATGTTGTAAGCGGCCGAATGACCTCGTTTTTGCCATAGCCTCTAAACATTCACCTTAGATCGAGCATAAACTGCTTGTTACTTGTCAACTGACATGATTAGATCGAAATGTATATTTTAGAAAGAAAACAGTATGGTTTTGAGTACTTTTGGTATTTCAGAAGTTTTCTTTCAGGTTTTCAGCAGAATTTTGAAGTTTTTACTTTCACCCACAGAGGACGTCATGACTAGGCCTAGTGGTGCCATCACCATTTTGTCCAATTCAATTCAACAGTGTTGTCAGCCTGTATATCTACAGGTGCTTGCCGCTCTCTCATGCTTTGGCAGATTACATATAAAATTCTACAGTCATGTCTTTTCTGCTTAATTAAACTCAAGCTCTACATTATTTTAATGTTATGATGGTATTCATAAAATAAATGTTAATTCTTAATTGACAGACATAGTACTGCTGTATGTACCAAATCATAACAGTCATAGACCAACCATTGCAATTGATCATGTGTTATAACTAAATGAAATCCTAGGTCTTGGGTAGAGTGGATAGGCTTTATAGCTCTTTATTCCCTCAGTCAATTTCTGTTCCAGATTAAATTCACCTAAAATGACATTAATTTTCTAAATTAGATTGCGCTTGAGCTTAGCCAATAATTGGCTTAAACGACTCTTATCATGCATACTAATAACAGTTAGGTGATCAAACAATCAATTTGGTTCATTTTAAGAATTACAATATTGAGTATGTTGTTCAAAGATTGAATACTGTTAGCACAACCAAAAGTAAAAAGAAAGTAGCAGATGACCATACAAATGAAATAAATATTTGATTTGAAGAAAATATTACTTTCTTAATCCAGGAGCTGTCCCTGCTCAGTCCCATCTGTTTTGTTCCAAGAATTTGAACAAATAGGGAATAAAGGCAGACACCCTTCAAATGGCGAGTGTCGTTATAATTAAAATTATAGTCTTTCGGGATGCTCATCTCTCTTGCAAAATGGTGTCAAGTAAAAATATGGCAATCCATGATTCAATTTTAATTATCACTGAAAAACTATTAAAATTGGAATATATATATCGTAATACGAAATCAGTGTCGTTCCAAGAAACAATTATACGTGTTTTGACCAAAGGGTATTTTGATATTATATTGGAATGGCAATATGTTTATACAGTTGGTATACAATTACTTATTGGCCAAGAAGTAGGCCTAATTTGATATATAATTACTTATTGGCCAAGAAGTAGGCCTAATTTGATATATACATTTTTAGAATTGACTTAAGTTCTATACATTTGTGTTTATTTCATATACTGCCACATTCATAATTTCATGAGCAGGTCTTAGGGACCGTTCAGAATTTATGACTGGGGGGGTGGGAGTTTTGGCCGAGGGGGTATTAACTTTTGACAACACTTGCAAGGGGGGGTAAGAAATTTTAACAAAGGAATTATGACAATTAACACGCATAAAATCATCTTATTTGGACTTTTTTACGTGCAAAAGACCGCGAAATGACGCGAATCTGTACGCTTGGCCGTGTATAACAGTAAATATGTGTATATTGCTTTGTATGTCGAGGGAGGGGTACTAAAATTACGCATGAAACCTAGGGGTGGGGTACTAAAAATCTGCATGAAACTCAAGGGGGGGGGGGTATCAATTTTTGACGGGAAGTTCCAGCAAAACCCCCCCCCCCCCAGTCATAAATTCTGAACGGTCCCTTATTTCTTTGTCTATAGGCTCATGCCTTATACTCAATCTAGGACAAAATCTGTATATGGCTGTGCAGCATAAGTCTACAGTTCAGGCAATTTCTACGCATGCAACTTCTTTGTGTCTCACAACTATGCGAATGTTGCATGGGCAAAATGCTTGCCAAACTGGCTGGCACCTTGCAAGTGCATTAGTGTTAAATGAGGCATAGTTGTAGCATTGTTAACATGAGCCAATTGCAGTTAAGGGCAGCCCACTCCCATGTTGTGCACTTGCTTCAGATGGCGATATTTTGCCATATTGTATATGCTAGTGCAATATATTATATACTAGTGCAATATGTACGTTACAATGTGATATGGTACATGTATGTGGATAGAACTAAGGTTGACGTCCATGGTTTGGATATATAAGTTAGATATTTTGCAAACACCTTGTTAGATTTGTAATCCAACCATTTCTTAAAGACATAAATATATCATAGGTGGATATATGTAGAGGATTATGCCAGGATCGACTACCACAGAATTAGGAAAATTTTCATGAGATATATGTCAGACAGGAGTATATAACATAACTGAAGCCAGCCGGAGTTCAACCCTGAAATGTTGTCTTGTCTTATTACAAGAGAGGGAAACCTATAGTTTGAATTTATATGCAATGAAATTAATTATGTTATATGATTTAGCTGCAAGGAAAGGAGAACAAGACGACAACAATGACAACACCAAAACAGGCCAATGATGTATATCTTCAAATAAAGATACATCCACGCTAGTATCTTCAAACTGAAATACATCAGGTATCTTCAATTAAGATAAATCTAGATAATTTGAAATTAAAATACAACAAGGTATCTTCAAATTAAGATACATCTAGATAATTCCAAATTAAAATACAAGGTAACTTCAAATTAAGATACATCTAGATAATTCCAAATTAAAATACAACCAGAAATCGTCAAATTAAAATACATCCAGGTATATTCAAATTGAAATACATGCAGGTATCTTCAATTAAAAAAACATCCAGATATCTTAAAATTGAAATACTTCCAGATATCTTCACTATCACCTTTGTACACCCTGAGATCAGCATGCTCACCAATTTCAGCAACAGCTTCACCATCTCCACAAGCAGTGCTACTGGCCAGTCTGTGAATGGCCTATTGTCCCCGCATCAGTAGGTGCCGTTTCTATGACCAGCCTTGCTTACTATGCAAAGGACGAAGCTGCAATGTGTCTGTCAATAGGAAGAGCAGAACAAGGCAAGACAAGCAAGGGGGGCATGAATAAAACATGTGCTAGCAAATGATGCATCGGATATGAAGAGATAAAATGGTTCTCTGTCAGCACCCAGGTCATTCTTTGGCTGCTCTGGAGATGGCTGGCAGGAGTCAGGAGCACTGCCAAGGCTGTTAGTTGATTCTAGTCTTGTTCTAAGTCACCCCATGGTCCCCCTTGGTCACCTCATGGTCACCTCATGGTCTGCTCTAGGTCACCTCAGAAGTCACCTCCACCCCACAGGGCCCACACCCTCTTGTCTGTCTTGTTGTGACCACTGAGTTTCCTGGACACACCACACTGGGGTAGAAGCAGCTCTTATCATTCCTCCTCAATTCTCTTTGGGTTCCCAACAGAATACATCAATGCACTTACTATAGTCAGTGTTAACCGCCATAGTCATCTCGGACCCTTCCGGGTTGCTGAATATTTCAAGCTCGGAGCATTTGTCAAGAGGGTATACCCAAGAATACCTGAGAATAACAGCTTCCAATTATAGAACATATAATCTAGCCCAACAAGAGATTCTTTGAACAATTATAACAAGAAATGGAAAAACTCCAAAGGGATTATTGATCCGCATACAATCAATTTCATTAGCACTATAGACTTTTTTTCTCTCTCTGTATTTTTCAGGCATTTGTTTCAATGATTGTGTGTTTTTTCACCATCCGTTGCTCATTCAAAGGATTATTGAATGAAAGTGAACATGGGAACGGAAGACATGTTATCTGAAGACCAAGAGTATATTTTCCTGAGGTACAGGAGCTGGGTTATTATTTTGTGAGAGCCATGCAATGGATGACCATAGTTATTGGGCTCTTAATTTGTTGACAAGAGTGTGTATTTGAGACAGCTCTTCCAGTTGAAGATAATTTTGAGCAATTAAGAACACGAACTGAACAGCATATTTCTGTGATGGCATGGTATAACCAACATGACCTATAAGGCAATATGGGATGAAAACCTGGAATGAAGTTCAAATAAGCTAGGCTCTTGAAGTTGAATGATCACTTGGCCAGTCTACATGGCTAAGATGATATTTCTAGATTCAGATTCGAAATTGACACCAGAGGAAGTGTACTTAATTACTTACAGTGTCTTATCCATGGTTATACAGTGTATACAGGATTATGTATGGTATGGTATAGCAACTAAGAATTGTTCCATAACACATAACCCAGTAATCCTACTCTAGGGTCAACCTGGTCAAAATGGCCAAGGTCACTGTGCCCACAACAATGTCGCATTGTCCATGTTTATTGTTCAGCTTTGTGTTATTGGATTCTTGGGGCTTGCCAGATGCCAGGGTTGGGATGCAACTTATTGACATTGAGTCCAAACAGATGCAGAGCTTATCTCATTATCTGTTTGTCACATGACTGATTGTTGTCATCACATGACCATAACACGGACAATTGGTCTCCTGTCATGACGTTGATTTTTGTCAAAAGTTTATTGACGAATTAATTTGCTGCTTCTGAATGATGATATTATTTGAAAGGTTACACCTATTATTAGGTTTCGAGACTCTCGGGACATTTTTCCTTCCACCCAGACATTTTATTCTCATGGAACAAAAGCCATAGGCTCTATATTATATCCACTGATTTGATAAGCATGACGTATTTACAATATTTTTGGTTAGGATGGGAAAAACTTGCTAACCCCAAAAATTTACCTCCGCATTTTGCAGAAAGACAAATAAATTTCAGAAAAATCCCCCAGAAGAGGAAAGATGCTTTGGTAACATACAGGACACGTTTGATGATGATCATGTTGAATTATAATTCCAAATAGAATTTGTCAAAAAGACAATTCCTAAGACACTATATGTTATACCTGCATTCATATGATGGCAGTAAAGCAAGTTTTACACCTGATAATTCAGTTAATTGCATCACCGGAAGAAGGATATTGAAATAATTTGTGTCTTACAATCAATTAGTGCAAGGTTATTCCGTTCTAAAATCAACCACATTGTCGAATTCATGGCTGTTACAGTTACTATTTCTAGTTCTGGAGTGGAATTTGTAACACTTTAATTCCCTTAATGACGCAATGACCTGCTTCAAACCAAAAGGACCGTCTAATTTTAGAAACATGGAGTTGACACAGCTTTGTGCAGAGGTGGTTGTTCCAAATTTAGACTTGTCTGCAATCTGTAGCAAATGCGCATAAAGAACCAAATGGACCAGACACAACCACAATATCTAAAAGCAGAAAGTACATCCAGTTTTAAAATTTTCCATCTTAGACAATAGCATGCTATCATTCTTGAATTTAAAAAAAATAATAAAAAAATACAAGAAGCATTTGATTGTATACTTCGAATTGCACCAAGAACGTGCCAGAAATTGTGATGCTATTTTGAAACTTCCAAGAAACTGTTTACAAACATGAAAATGTGAAAAGGGGAGCAATAAATAGTGAGGTTAGATCAATACTTATTCTGTAATGTATAAAAGAAAAAGAAAGTATCAGCAAAAAAAAAAAATAATTGTCAATTTTTTGTTCCACTGATATACTGAACAGCAAAAGAAATTTATAAAAACATGAAGTGTTCAACGTGTACTTGGTGTATTAATTTTTCTCCTCTATATATATATTTTTTACACGGGTTACAGTAAATTGGTAAGCAAAAGCAAAACGCATTTTTTGTAGAAGAACATACTTAAATTTAGCAGCAATAAAAACCGGATTGACAAGACTAGTTTGTTTCCCCAGATTTGAAAGGCACACAATACAGAAACATTTTATGGAAATGTGTGTTTTTTTGTTTACTTTTATTATTATAAACTTGTTTATTGCACAGTGGCAAATTCTTCTCTCTGGGTCCCTGGATGCCATAGATGTCTGCTGATGATAAACTCATAATAATGGACTCATATTAAAACGAACCTTGTGTGGGACAGCTAGTATTCAGCAATGCGATTTCTGTTCTGTGTGTTGGAATTTTCTTTCTGACGTTGTGACAGCTATTACGTTGTGAGTTGGCTTGCTAGCTCCACAGAGCGTCACAGCCATGTTTATGTGCATAGCAATATGCACAGCAAAGAAGCAGCAACCCCCCCCTCCCCATCAACTGATGTGTCTGCAACAGCAGCAGCAGCCAAGCTCCAAGAGAAGCAACAGCAAAAATCTAATGCAAGTCAAAACTCTTCGCTGCTCAACATCTCAGCTCATATTTCTGTTATTATACAGAATGTGTTGAATTGTTAGAGGTCGTGAGGCAATGATATTCTTAAGAACATCAGAATACTGTATTTTGAACCTGTTGCTGTGCTGTTATGTGTATACAATTCTGAGAATCAGTATGTAAGAAGAAAATGATAAGTGTATGACTTTAGCTTTATCTTCAAGGGGTCATTTTAGTGTTTTAGAATATATTTGATTCCTTCTTCAAGAAGATATTTCATAGAGCATTGCAAACTTATTCCCTGAGAATTGTACATTTTATATCCAACTACTGTCTCAATCAATCACTCTCATTGAATACAAGCCAATTGTCTTTCCTTTTCAATAGCCTTTTTTCGTCGGTCTCTCATATATGTATTCTCCGCCTATCAGAAATAACACCAGCTTTAGCGTCAACGGTCCACATCAGTAGCGACATCATTCCAGCAGCTGCTGGCCACTGTAGCATCTTCTTTGCCACCTCCCATCCTCATCTCTCTTCCCCTGCTCCTCCTCATCCCATCTTATGCAGATACATCTCTGTCAGCAAACAGTCTATCTCCCCACACAACCCTGCTGCTGCCTTTTTTGCTGCAGAACAGAAGCTGATCTGATTGACAAATTATCCAGCAGCATTGCCTACAGAATCCACAGGCTTCTCAAAAGACTATGTTGGGATGGCAGAGCTGGGTATACTGTTGATTCCCAGGATAGAAGAAGACATAAAAAGGACAGGAATAGAAAAAAATGATGGGAGGGTTATTCAGAGGGTATAAGAAAAAAAAGGTCAGAATATTATAACCTGCATGGAGATTGGTGAAGGCTCGCATCTCAGCTTGTAGCTTATACTATAGTGTTATTTTCCAAGCATTGACCTAATTTGCAGTACCAGAGGAATAATTATCCCTAATTCAATTTCAAGAGCGTGGGGGGTTTACTAATTTATGAGTTCGCCTCCACCTTCATATGATATGAGTGAGGATGAAAGGCTTTTGGAATATAAATGTGATGACAGATAGATGAATTTTGAATGTGGATACCTGAATTTTCACTGAAAACCACTTACACAGGGCATTTATAAGAGAGGTCTGAGCATATTTTAAAAGACATGAGCTGCTGCACAGCCAGAACCTTCAGAGATATGGAGTTATAAAGAAATATGGAGAGATATAGAGAGACAACAACTATGTATTTCCAGATATTTAGTCATAGGGCAATTGTGGTGCCCAGATTTAATGTAGGCCACGACGTCTGCTTTGTGACACGACCAGAGGAGCAGCCAAGTGGAAGACTTCCGTGCTTTAGTGCTCTGTCCTTTTTGGCAAATATTCCATCTGCGTGGCGGATAATGCCGGTGTTAATGCAGATCCCTGGTTGATGAGCAAGCCTTAGGGCAGAGGGCCTTAGTGAGATGGCATGCAGGCCTGAAGCGGACAAATGTTCAACACAATTCGCACTGACCCCAGTCCGGTGTATAAGTGGGACAACACTAGGACCAGGCTTGTGGCGGGAAAATGCAGCTTTTAGCGGGAGAATGCCGGCAAACCTAATTACTGTTGACATGTATCGAGTGCCGATGGCTGCACTGTGCCTCGGGCGAGTAGCATCCTCTCCCTCAGCTAGCCATTTGAGAAGCACATCCCCAAAAGCAGGAGCCTCAGCCTCAACAGCATTAAGAGCACAGGCATGGCTAAACAGTGAGTGGTCAACAGCATCAGCCCAGAATTAACAGCGGGCATCAACAGCGGCATCGTGAAGCAAGGGCCTGGCAGCATCATCACCTGCAGGTCGTGATGCTGCGAACATTCATAGGTCAGAGGCAGTTGTCCATTAAAGGTTCCAGCTGCAGGGGGCCAGCGCATGAGAAACGCTCAATAAGCCTAGCCGGACCCTGTAGATAGCCGGCCGTCTTGTCCCCACTGAATTCCTCCATTTCCGACCGCTGTCTTTTCATTCCCGGCGTGCGACTAACCCGTGCAATTATGTCCCTGCATTGCCATGAAAGACCGCTTTGCCTCTTTGATGCCCAACCCTAGGACATTTCTGAACACACAGCCAGCGCTGCTATCCACACTGCCACAAAGGCCCCTCCACACCTCATGGTACTCTCTGCTCCACGTGGCAAGGGCCTGCTGTTAGTTCTGCCAAAAGGTCACCAAGTCAAGCCCTAGGACCTCAAGTGGACTTCGCATCATTATCGGTCTTATGCTAAAAGGTAACCCCACTGTTCCAGTGTCCTGCAGTCCTGATGCTGGAATGTGGTTCAATTCAAACACGTAGTCATATTCCCTGGCTACAAAATCTGTAAGAGGAGCTGTTGTGGTTTATGGCCGTTCACAGCTGAGCAACGAGAACATGTGCGGAGGCACTAGCGTGAAAGAGCGAGCTTTTAGAACCGTTTCCAGTATTTGATTCTTATAAAGCTGCTTTTAAGAGGCAAATTTCAATATAAATATAGCTTATATATACAGATGTATATCAGGTTGCCTAAGATGAGTAGCCATTTTATATCCTACTGTTGATGTATCGAAGGTCTTGAACTCAATTCTGGTTCCAGGCGTTGAAATATGTTTCGTTTATCGCTGTTGATGTGCAATGGCTTTTGCGATCACTTGAAAGATCTGTTGAAGATATAAAAAGCAGAAGCATAAAACGTCAACAACAAGCTAGCATGTCGAATATACACTTTCATTTCAAGAAAATGGCTAAAAAATTGTTTCACATTTTGCACACGCACACACACACCAGGTATTTTGTCTTCATAAACATGTAAGAGTTCATCTTTAGTAAATGTCATTTGCAAAGATTTTGGCAAGAAGTTGTAATGTATACATAGATGTAAAGATCCTACAAAGGCTGCATGCAATATAACACACTACCAAATTTTAATAAGATTAAAAGTAATTTCTTAAGTGGACATAAGACCTCTCCGAAACTTACACTTTTTTGTTTTAATATGTATGAATACACCTATATCATTTCTTGCTTAAAACTGGGTCATCTTGCTGGAGCATCATGATCATTCATCATCAATGAAATTACTGAATATTTATTCATTGAATTGCGTGTGTACTCTTTCGATACATGCATTGCAGCGGAGTGGCTGAATATATGATGGAAAGCTGCATTGATGGAGATTAGCATATCATTGGCAGCATAATAAACACACACAAGCATTTACGAGGATGCAATGAATCACCATTTGTTATTAGTAATTATTGAAAAATGATGGCTGTTCAAATGGCTAAGGCGGAATTCATTCCAGGGTCTTTGGCTTATTTGAGTATCGGGTGCTTATTTCGCTTTCTGCAATTTGATACTTTCAATTCCAAAATGGCGCTCCTTGAAATTATGCATTGCATTTAAAACAAAGTGGCTGTGGCACAAGTTTCCATTTGATGCTGAAACCTAATATTTGTGGCATGAGAACGAGGAGCTAGGCAGCTTCCTACCGTTACAAAATAAAGTCCTTGTCTTAAGCAATGCGACGGAGGGCAAAAAGCCCATTGCAGATTCTTCAATTAATAAGAGGAACAAGAGATAGCAGAGAGATTCCATGTAACGTTGATATCTTGGCTGCAATAAATCAAAACGTCTGGAATGTGCCTGGGATGAGGCCCCGGGAGATACGAGATGATGCTGAGCATTTGGGGGGCATACGAGTCGCCTTATTTACAAGGAACGTGGGTAATTGATCTACGATTTTCACCCTGATAAACCCACCATCGTTATCCTGCATATAGCCTTGAGCTGAGCCGACTCGCAAATTCCTGTATAATGACATCTATTCAGAGAAATGCGTCCCATTGCTTCAGCGACATGACGTTGGCCAGACATCCGCAGCAGCAGCCAAGCAGCCGAAGAAGCAACATCATCATTTGGAGCATCAATTCCAGCAACTGGCTAAGCTTGACATTTATATATCATATGTAGAGCAGCTATACTGCAAGTTGTTGTTGCAAATTGGTTGCAGTCAGGCATGGGCAATCTTCAACATTACTGTCAACAAGGTAGATGTAATTGTGACAGATAGCCTAAGTGGTTATTGTCAGCCTGTCAGTCATTGACAATGGAAATTCTTAAATTGAGCATAAATCACAACAACCGTTTAATTTAAAAAGATTTATAGCATTGATTTGAAAAAATGTCAGGTGTTGTAAGAAGGGATTTGGGGGGATTCAAAAGGTGTGGAAGGGTAAAGTAGTGGCTGATTCTTCCTTCCTGCTGATGTAGTCGTACTTTATTTTGGTTGTGCTGTAGATAAGTACTCATCTGGTAACTGAGATGTTGCAGGTTCGACCCCAAAAAATTACATGGAGCAACTGAACGAATCTTCCATAACTCTTTGCTTCACTTCACTCAGGTGTAAATGGGTACTTGGCTATATGCAGTGATGGCGATTGTACGTGTAGAGTGACCGAGCATTGTGCACCCTGGAAACGGCTGCCTGGGTATGTGGGAATTGTGAAAGGCCAATGCTGGAACAGGCTTGCCAAGGGTGTAATTATATTGTAAATTATGTTGAGACTCTCTTCGCCAAGGGTATAATTGTATTGTAAACTATGTTGAGACCCTATTTGACAAGGGTGTAATTATATTGTAAATTATATTGAGACTCTCTTCGCCAAGGCCCAAGGGTGTAATGGATTTGCAAACTATGCTGAGACTCTCTTTGTCGAGGGTGTAATTGTATTGTAAACTTTGTTGAGAGTCTCTTCACCATGGGTGTAATTGTATTGTTAAGTATGCTGAGACTCTTTGCCAAGGGTGTAATTGTATTTCTGAACTATGTTGAGACTCTCTTTGCCAAGGGTGTAATTGTATTGTAAACTATGTTGAGACTCTCTTTGCCAAGGGTGTAATTGTATTGTAAACTATGTTGAGACTCTCTTTGCCAAGGGTGTAATTGTATTGTAAACTATGTTGAGACTCTCTTTGCCAAGGGTGTAATTGTATTGTAAACTATGTTGAGACTCTCTTCACCAAGGGTGTAATTGTATTGTAAACTATGTTGAGACTATCTTTGCCGAGGGTGTAATTGTATTGTAAACTTTGTTGAGACTCTCTTCACTAATGGTGTAATTGTATTGTAAACTATTTTGAGACTCTCTTTACCAACGGTATAATTGCATTGTAAACTATGTTGAGACCCTCTTTGCAAAGGGTGTAATTGTATTTCTAAACTATGTTGAGACTCTCTTTGCCAAGGGTGTAATTGTATTGTAAACGATGTTGAGACTCTCTTTGCCAAGGGTGTAATTGTATTGTAAACTATTTTGAGACTCTCTTTGCCAAGGGTGTAATTGTATTGTAAACTATGTTGAGACTATCTTTGTCAAGGGTGTAATTGTATTGTAAACTTTGTTGAGACTCTCTTCACTAATGGTGTAATTGTATTGTAAACTATGCTGAGACTCTTTGCAAAGGGTGTAATTGTATTTCTAAACTATGTTGAGAATCTCTTTGCCAAGGGTGTAATTGTATTGTAAACTATGTTGAGACTCTCTTCGCCAAGGGTGTAATTGTATTGTAAACTATGTTGAGACTCTCTTCACCAAGGGTGTAATTGTATTGCAAACTATGTTTAGACTCTCTTCACCAAGGGTGTAATTGTATTTTAAAGTATGTTGAGACTCTCTTTGTCTGTGTATTAGACCATAAAATAAATCAAAATTAACAATAACATTTAAGAAACTGTGAGACACAATATTAATATCACTATTTCCTCGCTGGAGTATTCTAAAGCAATAGCTGAATGTTGGTCTGAAACAGGACCAAATCCTTGGAAGAGAGACAACAGTATCCCATTGCTGGCTGTATGCATTATTGCTGTGCTCTGGGCTAAAGAAGCAATCCTATTATGGGCAAGTTTCTCTGAATGACTACATGTGGGCACATCAAGGGAAAGGTTGCGTTATATGGCGGCTATGTTGTGGTGACCACATCTGAAGGATCTCAGTGGGATGCTGCTACCACAAGGGGGAAGGCATCACAGTGCCATCACACTCATAACAGGGTACAATTGCTGCTATTCACACACCCAGTGCAACAGTGCATTTACATTGTCAGAAATTCTATGTCATCTCATATTACCTTGTTTCCATGAAAAAAGAAACAAGCACCATCATAATGGTGGATTCATTGGTGGAAGATACTTCAGGGAACCTCAACTCCATTATTTATCTAACTACAAATTGGTTAGAGTGTCTTGCACAGATAATCTTTTTAGTCTTTACCCATGGGTTTGGATTGATTAAGGAAGTTAAAAAACCTATGTATCGATGTTTTCAAAACGTTGCAATGTAGTCTATTAGAAAATGGTGAAGCAATAGAAAGGCCAAAACACTTATGACTGCAAGACACATTTTTGACTTCGCTATTCTCCTTTGTCATTTTCTTTACAGTAGACGAACTTCAAGTGCTTACAGAATTGGACTGAAATTTTCCCTGTGAGCTCATAGCCTATCCATGCCATGTTATTGCCTATGAGTCATAAGAAATGTATGAGGTCATAGCCTATGCTTGCAATGGTATGGAAACGTGTCATCAGTTGAGTATCAATGAGGTCACAAGTTACTCAATGACAAATTGCCAGTTCATTTTAATGCAATGTATAGGGCCTGTTATGAGGTCACTAGCAGCTGAATGTAAGTACTCATCATTCGTTTACTGTAAGATATTCGTTAGTATTTTGGTATTTTTGATTACTATGTGTACATGTAGTTATGAGAGTGAAGGAGATTTTACGGGAAAGTTAAGGTTTCCATAAAAAGAGGAAATAAGTAGGAAACAGATAACACAAGATATTATTAATTCTATGCCTTCCTAACATTTCTCTAATCTAAGATAAAGTCAGGGTCTTTTGTGGTTGTCAATTGTCATTTTGAGATCAACAATATTGTTCTGTGGCCTCTAGCCTAAAAGATTATGAATGCTTACCCTGAGTAGCAGACTGGGTCCAAGTGGGAGGGGAATTGAAAGTTTTCAGTCATTTGAAGGATCGCTGTTTTTGGCCTCTGTGCACTTTTAGCAATAGCCTTTGTGGACTAAACAGTTTTAGTCTTCTTTATATTCAGCCAGTGTGGATTTGTTATTCCGGAAACTTAAAGGCGAACACTCAATTTTCCCTAGAGGTCAATGAGGCCCATTTTGCCCGGCCTCCCCCACCCCTCAAATGGGACCACATATCTAATACTTGCAAACCCAACTCACATGCCCCTGGGGTTTCCTTACTCCTTTCTGTTTATCATTTCAACCAGCTTTAGTGTCAGCTTTGCTCCGGGGAAATGAGGACACAAAAGTCTGTCCACGAAGGACACCGCTAGTCACTACTAAACAAGCCAATACTTGACTTTCGGGCTGAAACCGATTTTACAGGTGATTGGCCAAATTGCTAGAAAACGTGTCACGAATAACCCAACCACAGTCCTTCCCAATCATTTCAATTCCAAAATACCCTTATACGGAAGATGACCAGCGAAAATCAATCGCAATATCATTTACAGTCGAGACTAGGCTTGGCTACAAATAACGCTAACTATATGGCAAAAAACATAATGTGGCAAACATTTGTAATTATAATGAGAACACATAGAGCGATGGAGATATTCATCTGTGGAATTGTGAGCTGTGTCTGGCTTTTTTCTTGATAGTTGGAGCCAACCTTTCACATATGATTACTGTGGAATGTGAGACAGTAGTCAGGCATTGACTGATACAGCTCATTTCATATATGAAGCTGTGAGAAAAACCTTCAAGTGGAAAACCTTGCATCTCTGGAAATAAAAACGGTTGCTAGGAAACAAAATATCTACACAAACAGTCTAGGTCTCACTTGACAAGAATGACAAGTCAGTTGCAGCTGCCAGCAGGGGGCGAATTGACTCATGGAATGAGGCGGTAGGAGTTATGGCGTTATAGTGTAGCCAGTGACATACCATGACATTGAATATCTTGAGTTTGTTCAAAGGTCAATTAGTTACAATTACAACTAATGGGTGTCAGACTAAGTGTCTATTACTTTCAATTATAATGGATGGATGACTGACACAATGTATAGTAGTTTCAGTTATAACAGATGGATGTTTGACTAAATGTCTGTCATCTCAATTATAATAGATTGATGATTGCCAAAATGTCTATTAGTTTAAATTATAATGGATGGATGATTGACTAAATATCTATTACTTTCTATTATAATGGATGGATGATTGACAAAATGTCTAGTAGTTTCAATTATAATGGATGGATGGTTGACTAAATATCTATTACTTTCAATTATAATGGATGGATGATTGAAAAAATGTCGAGTAGTTCCAGTTATGACAAATGGATGATTGACTAAATGTCTATTAGTTTAAATTATAATAGATGGATGATTGACTAAATATCTATTACTTTCTATTATAATGGATGGATGATTGACAAAATGTCTAGTAGTTTCAATTATAATGGATGGATGGTTGACTAAATATCTATTACTTTCAATTATAATGGACCGATGATTGACAAAATGTCGAGGTGTTCCAGTTATGACAAATGGATGATTGACTAAATGTCTATTACCTTCAATTATAATAGATGGATGATTGACTAAATATCTATTACTTTCTATTATAATGGATGGATGATTGACAAAATGTCTAGTAGTTTCAATTATAATGGATGGATGGTTGACTAAATATCTATTACTTTCAATTATAATGGATGGATGATTGAAAAAATGTCGAGTAGTTCCAGTTATGACAAATGGATGATTGACTAAATGTCTATTACCTTCGATTATAATGGATGGATGATTGACTAAATATCTATTACTTTCAATTATAATGGACGGGTCATGGATGATTGACAAATTGGCTAGTACTTTCAATTATAATGGATGTATGATTGACAAAATGTATGTTATTTTCAATTATGATGGACGGATGAAATGTCTGTAGTTTCAGTTATGACAAATGGATGATTGACCAAATGTCTATTACTTTCAATTAAAATGGATGGAGGATTGACTAAATGTCTTTTACTTTCAAGAATGACAGATGGATGATTGACAAATGACTAGATATCCACGAGTGATGTCATTTTTAACTACAGAACATTAACCTAGGTTCCCTGAGAGGTTCAGAAGGTGTCCGTCCTTGAAAGCATGAGGTCTTACCCATGGGGATATGCTGTATAGGGCAATTCTTTTTGAGAAGGCAGCCAGCTAAGACATCAAGCTTTAGCAAGTCAGGCAAAAAAAACTTTGATAGATGTTTAGCCTTAATACTTCTTTGTAGCTTTTGTTAATCGGACGTTGCCATAGTGAGGGAGGCTGGTTCACTCAGCTAAGACATCGTGTTTTGGAACTGAAGCAAAAAATGCGAAGAGCAAAGAACCTAACACACGTTAATATGCCTTTTGTAGTCTTTGTTAAATGGTCGTTACTATGGAGACGTGCTCGTGTGACATGGGTGCTACTGTCATGTGATCGATTGAGACCAATCACGTGTCAGATGTAGCCGAGATCATGTCACATGATGAATTGCACATCACAGCTTGTTAAGCCTCATAGAAATTAATGAACTGATGGTTTTTGTCAAAAGAGAGCTTGCCTCCACAGCGCTGTCTCTCTCTCAAGCAATCAAACGTTTTAAGCAGCATCCTCTGTCATTCTGCGACCTCATTGCAAGACAAATGCTGTGGGGTCAAAGTTTCCAGCACCTCTTCTGACAAGGGTTAATCAAGATATTTATCAAAATGAGCAAGACCATGTTTCTGTCTATCAGAATACCAAGCCGTTAACGAGACTGTCTTCCTGCACGTATGATATACAATATTATACATGCTATCAGCAGAATTACCTTCCTACAGGTCCAGTCGTGTTCACATATTACCTACAAATGTATATACAACTCGATCTATCTATCTATCTATCTATCTATCTATCTATCTATCTATCTATCTATCTATCTATCTATCTATCTATCTATCTATCTATCTATCTATCTATCTATCTTAGCAGCCCTCTCTGATGTGGTTACCTTAACAGCACTTCCTGGACTCCTAGTGGCAAGAGTGTCACCAAAGGCAAATGCTTCCACCACTACTCTTTCTTTTCCTTCTTTATGCTCTGCTTTTCGTGATTCTACCATTGATGGACCAACCACAACATAAAACGTCTACATTACCACATCTCAGACAAGATTGGTAATCATTGAAGTCAAGCACTGGTTTCATTTCATTTTATTGCAGTGATGTTTATTTTGCTCACAGGCTGTTAGAGGCTGGTGAATCTGTGGTCATAAAATTTCCAAGTAGTAGAGGGCAAGATGTTTGAAGAACCTACTGAATTCAAAACATCTTGCATTGATAACAATAGTCCATCTCTATAAGAATGACAATATAATTATAATTTTCTGAGTGGCTCTTGCAAATACACAAATTCGAAATGATTTCCTTTCTTCTTTATCAGGAGAAAGCATGTTCATTGTCAAAGATCTATTTAAACTCACCTCTTTTTATGACAAAAATATCCATGCTGCAATATGAGAACTGCGATGATGTCAGCGACTGATTTTAAGTGATTTAAAATGTTAGTTTTGATTTTTAATTAACTTTAATTAGTAACAATGAAAGACAATT
Organism: Platynereis dumerilii; assembly: GCA_026936325.1. NCBI lineage: Eukaryota > Metazoa > Annelida > Polychaeta > Phyllodocida > Nereididae > Platynereis > Platynereis dumerilii. Next base: position 77,404,413 of record JAPTHN010000002.1, on the reverse strand, counting down.
ATGTAAAACAATCATAAGGATCCCCTATCCACTCAAATGAACTAAAATCAACACTTCTCAAGGCTAAATCCTTAGGAGGGCATTTGTTGATTGGAAAAGCCATATGATATGAGTTGCCAATGTGTGTTGATCCAAGAGCATAAATATTGCTTGGCTCTCTGGCAACCCAATTCCATTTTAATTTTCACCACCACAACATTGCCAAGTTCTTCCTTGCAGCTTCTTAGTGTAGTTTTTCACACTGCTTCTCTAACAGCCATTCAATTCATTCAATGATCCAATTAAGAATTTCCCTTTTTCTCTTTTCAGATTCTATTGTAGGGAAATTAACACCAATTATGGAAACATTTGCAGGTGAGTTGACCTCATATTTTGATGCATTTCTTGCAATTGTACATTGTGTACATAAATATACTACATATTGTATATAGTGCTCCATAAATTATTGTGAGCAGCATATGTGAGCACACCCTTCTCCAAATATATATGAACAAGTTTATTACAGTCCTCATCATACTTACGTGGAAGCTCAAGTTCTTTTCTATGCTGTTGAACTGAGATGTCAGAGATGACTCTATTCTAGCATTGCAATAATATTTAAATTAACTACAAGCTGTCATATCAAACTGGGTCAGATTCCCCAGCTTTTAGCCAATGCGAATCCACCAAACTGAGCATCACAGTTTCAACTCAGTGTCAGAGTGAAAATTGGGAAAACCGATGCAAGTTTGACATCACAGCCTCTCAGCCGATGGGCTGCCAGAACAAATATATATAAAAATAAGCCATGTGTTTACAAACAACAAAGTTTAAAGTTGTAAGTTAGCAAGTTTGTAGATTAATCAAACAACTCTGTGGGGATTATAACAGTTGTCTACTGTGAATTCTCACAAATCTGCCATTTTGTAGGATTAGACTGGTGATTGCCTGTGATAAATCATTGGGATCACAAATGCATTGCTTCATTCAATATATCAATGTTTGAACTGTGATGCGTAGTTTACTGTCAGCCCATTGGCTATCAAGCTGTGATGACGTGGTTGTTGGGGCTATCCCTGATAAAATTCTTACTCTGACACTGTGTTGAAACTGTGACGCTTCCGTTCAGAAGGATCAATATTGGCTATAGAAGCTGGGGATTCTGACCCAGTTTAAAATGACATCACAGCTTGTAGTTAACGTACAGATGTTTGCGATGCTAGAATTGATTCATCTCTGACATCAGCATATATAAATTATGAAAAAAGGATAACATCACATATTAGACAACATAATGCCAAACTGCTGTGACGGAGATTTATATCTGGCAGGCAGTTTGCATTTCGCAAAGGGGTCAAACAATTCAGAAATTATTCAACCCGCTTGCTTACATTGGAATGACATGGAGCAAGGGGTTGAATAATGTTTCGAAAGTTTTGACCCCTGTATGAAATGGAGCCAACCAGATTTAGGTATGCTTCACAGCAGATTTAATATTATGTTATCTTGTATGTGATGCTATCATGCCTTTTTTGCTTTGATACATTCTGATGTCACCAAACTCATTTTTGCAAAACATGTTTACTATAAGAGCCTATGAGAAAACATCAAATCGATTGAATAATTTTGCTACCAAGTGCAGAAGACAATGGTCTCTGCATGGTGAATCTGAAAGTCCTAACCTAATTTTGGAAGGGGTATACTAATGTATGCTACTCACTGTGCATTTCTTGTCTGTCATGTAATGATGAGACTCTAAAGTGTGTCAAATTGTCAATCTCTCTTCAAGTTGGTGAAATACTAACTGACTGTAATGTTTCCTTTTTGCCAGATTTACTGAGTGAGTCCTGGTTTGTATTTGTGTGTAGGGTGGTAGACTGCATGTAATATATTTTTAAGGTGTTCTCTTTCTTGAGGTACTGGACATTGAAAAAATATTCTATTTACATGAACAAACAGAGAAACCCACTGATATACCACTGACCAGTGCCAACATCCAACATGCACAAAGAACCACAACTTTGAAAAAATATATAGGCCTATAGATTTATTGTATCACTATTGTTTACATAAAGTAGACGTGATCAGTGGTTTTATCCTACTATTAGATCTAGAGATTTATCCCTCATCCCCCTTTTACCCTAACTTTATTTATGATATTTCAATTTTGTTGTTTCAAGCATTTACACAAACTTAACATTTCAACATTTTTACATCTTTGACTCTCTATATATCAGTGATTACTTGGTATTTTTTCTTTGTAAAATTGAGATGTCACACAATTACTGTATTATATATAATAGTACATACGTTTAATTTGTGTGAGGCTGCTTGAGTTTTGCAATGAAGGCCTATCAGTACAGAGCTGTATGAGTTTAAAAGGCCTATACTGCTACCCTTTTTTCCACAACAAGAAAACAGGAAAATGTTTAAAATTAGCATAAGAAAATGTCATCAGTGATGATTGCCGGGTGCAATTTGACAAATAGTATAGAATGCACATTTTATGGGAGTAATGAACACAATAAGAATATTAGGGGATTTTGTTAGTGAATCTTTTACATAATATGAGGGAACTGACTGAAATGGCATCAATGAAGAGAAAATCAGATATTATTTTTTAGTTTGTTAGCATACAAATGTCTTTTTAATAATGTTTTTTTCTTGATAATTTATATGTTCTACATTTAGATCAAGGGTTGAGCTTTATTTTTCCATTGATATGTATTATCTGGGTGTGTCATAAATTGATAGCCTGGGTATAACATCTGCATGGTGTGCTTTATGGTAATGGCTACAAGACAAAGAGCTATTAAATCCCTCCTGTATATCACACAAATTGCATTGGGGTCATCATTGTTGGGATATCATCAGGAGATATGTTTGGTTTAGCAAAGGAAGGGTTTGTTATTGTTTGGGTAATTGATTATCTTCAGACGCAAGAAGAAGAAAAGAGAATAATTGTGGAATATCATAGGCAATTAGCCTAATTATTTGGACTAATCACAATTACTTAGACTGACTATAGATACTACATGTAGCAACACTGACTGTTGTCATAATGTGCTATCTTCTTTTGTATATTACATATAAAATTACAAGAGAAAAAATATAACAAATTGTCTGGTGCATTACAAAGTGTTGAGATCCCAGAACCTGACCTGGCAAAGGGCAGAGGAAGTAAACCAAAACAAACCAGAGTCAGGTGTAAGGAAGTGTGAGACTTAGGACTCACATGTGATGTTAAGGCCTTTAAGGACGTCCAACCTTCCATCTCCTCCCACACAAAACCCTGGAATGGAAATCTAAGAACTAGAGCTTCTGGGTAGAGACCTGGCTGTCAAAAAATGAGTACTACATGTCAAAGATGATGAATGGACGTATTGGTTCTGAAATAAATATGTTAATATTTAAAAAAATCACATACGAAGTACAAAAAGATGCTTATCATTATAGCAAGTTGTTATTGCACATGTGAAGAACATTCCCAGTAACGACTCGATCTTGGTGAAATTACATACTATTACGTGCACTAGACTCCTGCTGGCTGTGATTAACCCCTCAGCACTGAAATAACCAGGCATGGACTCCACTGATAAAGTCTCCAGTGTCAGAACTCCTTATGAACAAACTGTAGATCAAGCATACTTAGTCCACTGTGAAAAGCACCAGTGGTGCATCCACAATTTCATCCATGGGCAAACAAATTTTTCTGATCATTTATCCTTTTCATTGGCATTATCTGATAATCTTGCATGGTAAATTCAAGGATTTGGAATCTGAAAATGTTCCCAAATCTCGCAAGAGAAATCTTTAAATGCTCAGGGAAACTTCTGAAAGTATAGGGAAATATTAAAATGGAGAAAATTATTTTTCTGGCAATTTTCAGCAGCGCTAGCTCTTACTGAAGAAATTTTGCCAAAAGTTATGACCATAAACGCGTGTGCCCCTGCTTACCAATCTCATTCAAACTTAGCATACAGCCACTCCTGAATTTTAAATCATAGACGATAAACTTTTGGTGCCCCAATGTTACAATACAAAGTAATAAAGAAAACAGATAGGCTTCTTTTCACAGGGTCAAAGGTCAGCTGAATTTGCATACAGCATGTTTACAGTGCACTTGGCCACGTGGCTGCCTTGTGCATTCAGCCGTGACAGTCAGGATCCACTGTGGGTCTACTGCTATATTTTAAGTAGGGCAGCTGCCCCCTGCTTGGTAAGCCTATATTATGTTGACATTTTGCGTTGCTTAAAGTGCTTGCACGTTATTTTAATAACAACATTTATTCTCACGATTGACATCTTTATTGGGTTCTAAACATCTAATAAGATTGAAACAAATCAATAATTCAAATTTATACTGTATTATATCTTACAATACGTACAGGAAGACCACAGAATTGAGACATATATGTTCACCACACATACAGAGCTAAGGTTTTTGGAGGAAAATGCCATTCATTTGGGGTCCCTTGGCATCAAAGACTTGTGTTGCAGCATGGCTCTAAATCACTACAGGCCTCCTTGGTGGTGCTTGGGGAAGGCAGACTGGCAATAATTCCTATCTTTGCCATACATCTTGATGTCGCAGCAGAAATGATATTTTCGTTGATATATCTCTGGGGAAAAATTCACGCCAAACCGTGACAAAGTGGCCAGAAAAACTGTTCCAGTTGCGACACGTAATATATGGGCGTCTCCACCATCAGGCATGGAACGCTGCTATTGAGTGGAGTTGGCCACATAGGTCACGCTGCAGCAGATCTGTCTATGTACCTCCATTCCCTGGAGGTCTTGGGCATATAAATATTATGGGATTTGTGTCAATGTAGAGTAAAATGAGCGAATTACAGCCTCTCTAATGTACCAATAACTTGTTTAACAGATGTTGCTACAAGAATGATGGGATTTGCCCTATATTTCTTTGTACGATTTTCGACATTTACTTTCTTATGGCTTTAATGCCAATTCGCCCTAGATATTTCTAAAATTCTAATAAGATGTGAAAGGTTTACTTGCATAGGCCTATGCCTTTAATGCCAAGAAGAGCATTCCATTGTGTGAATTGTGCCTATTTGTGTAAATCCATACTTAGGGGATGTGGTTATGACATGGTTGATGTTTTGATGTACATACACTGCACAATGGGATTTGCTTGAAAGGATGGTAACAATACATATATATATATACAATAACACAGAAATTACACATCCGGTGAACATAAAATGGGGAAACCAAGGCATGTTTGGATGTTTTGCAGATATATTATTTTACAGGGAATGCCGGTACAAAGACAGATCTGCTACAGCATATTAACCCAATAACCTACACTCTAAAAAATATCGGGACAAAATTGGTTTTTTAGATTCAAAAAAATCCATTTTGGTTTTGCATTGAAATTTGGTTTTTCAAAAAACCATTTTGAATCTAAAAAACCAATTTTGTCTGGAATTTTTTAGAGTGTAATGTGGCCAACTCCACTCGATACGACGTAAATGACACAATTTATTTGCCACAGTAGATAATACTAATAGAATAGAATATAGAATATGTTTATTTGTACAACTGCAGTTCTTACAAAAAACATGTACATTACTGTATAGAATTATGGAAATAAAATGTTGTACTGGAGGACACCTGAACAGTAGAACTGCCATAACCCAAAGGATAGGTGTACCCCCTTCCCCTTTAATTTACCCGAAAGTTATATAATACATAGGCCTATAAAGATATCTACACAACAACACAAATTATTTTAAACATAAAATATACACACAAATTACAATAATTATTACAAATATATACACATATAAATACATTAAATGGCACATTCATACACTTCAAATCGAAACACGACAATATAACATAATACTCACAACATGCATTGGTACATTTCACATTTGGAGTCCTGTGCTATCCCTCATCTGGTTCAAAGTTGAACTGCAGAGTTGGAACAGCCAGGACAGCCTATGCTTTACCTAAGATATGATATGTATGACTACATTACAGCACATGAATAAATACAAATGTTTACACATGCTGCCCAGTACTACGTCTATTTCAATTTCAATACAAATATATGGTTAATAATGTTGTAATTTCATTTGTGCAACAGATTTACTGAAATATTTTATGGTTGTTTTATCTTTCACATCTTGAGGCATGTTTTGCCATAAATGTGGCGCTCTGGCTAGAAAACTTTTATTGTATATTTCTAAGCAGTGATGGGGTGTTCTGGGATTATTGTTGTTTCTGCTATTATGGCGATGATTGCTAAATTAAAAAATGTTCACAATTCTTTTGGGCAGTATATCATTGGTGTATCTGTATGATATTTTAAGCAGAGAATTTTCAATTAGATCATCCAGTTATTACAGAAGATCTTGTCAAAAGAAAAAAAACACATTGACAAAACTGGTTAAAATCCTTATGTATAGGCTAGCAACAATGCATCTTCAGATATCATCTGGAGACAAGATCACTTGTAAAGGGTATATATAGTGGAAGCATAGCAGATTTGGTATTGAAGCTTCTCGATCTGTATCTTTGAACAGATTTTGAAAGATGTGGATCATTTAAGACAAGACACAACCTTATTGTAGTCCAGGCAATCTGTGAGAAAAAGGGGGTGGACCCACCACAAATTCCTTTAGTTTTGACCCATACATTTTCGGAAAGCTTGGACTCTAAGGAATAACATATTAAAAATCTTCCGTAAAAATTTCCCGGGAACCCCCTTTTTTCAGCCAAAAACAAAATGGCCGCCAAATATACTTAAAAATTGGAATTTGCCTAGCGTCCCAGGCAGACACAAGTTGGTTTGAAGGTTATTGCATACTTTTGAATTCCTTACACACCTACACACACTATCCATGTGTACAACTTTTCCAATTGACCACTAAATCTATGTTATTCAACATGGCGTCCTAGATAGCCCCAAGATGGCCGCCATGCACTCATCCTTAATTGACACAGGCAATTTTTCTCCAATGATTTCATGTGACACATCAAATTTGGGGTTTTCCTGGTCAAGGAATCAGAATTTCATGGTTTCAGGGTCATTGGAGATGATTTATGGCTGCTACTAAGCCCCTATATTGGGAAGAATTGGAATATGACAAAATATGACACAATACAAGCATATTTTTCACATCTGACAATATAGTGGGGCAGCTTAATGAAACATCTTAGGAGAATTGTGCATTTTGAGATGGACCTACCAAATTTGGCACAGAGGTAGAAATCAACTTAAGAAGCAAAATTAGCTATGGTGTCATTTTTGATTTTGGCTTACATCTCCATGGCAACGGTTTCCATAGCAACCATTAATTTTTTTGTAAATATTTATAATATAGCATATATCTCACAAAACATGGCATCAGTGTTAAATTTAATGATGGATATATGTTGCTGAGAAGTATGTGCTGCTTTACTGTGGTTGCCATGGTTACCAATTTGTTTATTTTCAAGCAATCATGGATATTTCATGGTAACTTCACTATACTTGTAAGTTCAACTCTATGTGAATTCAACTGCACAAAAATATGTTCACAATGAGCAAGCAAGTTATATACCATATTGTTTGTTATGGTCTTGGCTATGCAATGGTTCATGGTTTTACTCTCACTACCCTAGATACTTACCCTAAAGCAGCTATTTTATGGCAATGAAGACTCAAACTTTGGTGGGCGTAAATGTCATGTCAAATAATGTTGTTGTGTGATTCAGACAATTATACTGTACATGATAGGAAGTTTCTTACCAAATTCAGCTCTCTGTGTCTTTTATAATCAAATTAGTATATTTCAATGCTCATCTGAGAATTGCATGAGTCTTTAAATTTAATTGGATGACAATTGCTAATCATTCCTGAAAACAAAAATGTCTTTTTCCCTACAAAATCTTAACCAAATAACCTACTGGGCCACGTCAGGGAGGATTTAGGCATTCGCATCAATCTGGGGCACTTCGGGCCCCATCTAAGCCACCAGTCTCTGAATCCCTCAAGTGAAGATTGTTAGAGTACAATATTGCAAATTAATTTTGAGTTAATCTAGTATGGTATGAAACTAATGAAAGGCATACATCATATATATGTATTAGGTCTTCTCTTTTCCAATTTGGATGGTAAAACCTGTGGGAGCATGGTCCAGAAATTTTACTGCGTGTTACAATGAGGCCCTCAGTTTTTCATGCTGCTGTGGCTGGATATCTCACAAATGAATAGTTATATTGTCCCACACTAGGCAGGGGCGGAGCAAAACCTAAAGGTTCATAATATTTTGTGTGGGGCCAGCAATTTTTTGTTTTACGGACCCCCTCTCTTAGCCTGGCATTCACAAATGAATGTTCATACCTCCGTGCATGGGGCAGCCGTCGGCACACTTTGAAAATTATACTGCATGTCATGTAGAGGCCCTCAATTATTCATTCTTTGTGTCCCCTGTAGCCTGTATGTATATAGAAAATTTTGAATTTTACATCGTCATACTTGAGGCACGGCTGTAAAATATGATTGCGTGTTATTTAGGGGCCGATAATTATTAGGATTGTCCAAAAACACATTGCTCTAAATTTCTCTGATTTGAATCTTGCAATGTGATCTTATAATCTAGACAGAAGGTGTTGTGTGAACATTTCAGCAAAATCAATTAATATTTAGAGGTGGCACAAAGCCGTTGAAGTTTAACATGTGATTGCCCTTCAGCAGACCTCAAAATAATCGGTATTTGCAAATCCTGCAATAACGGCCAATTATTTTTATCAAATAACCCTTTTTTTAGTATGTCCAGGATGCCCGATCTAGTCCTGATGTTACATTATAAACTTCAAAGGCTTTGTGCCACCTCTAAATATTAACCGAATTGGTTGAACTTTTGGGTGCGTTTGTTTTACCCATGTGGTCATCAATTTCTACTTTCAAATTGGGGGTTTTTAGGCGATTTGATTTTTCCCACTGAAATATGAACCACCCTCATAATTATTCTTTTATTGTGCCTTATGCATGGCTGGTTATAACCCTGTTTCATTGAGAGTGCAAGTGCATAGTTAATCGAAATAATATTGTATGATGGGAGCCCAATTGATTGACTATCTCTGGATTTTGCATTGCAGTTTGATTCTACAACGTTCCGCATGACTTCTTTTTTTTAAATTTCTGGACCCCCCCCCCCATTGCTCTGGGCCCGGGAAATTGCCCAAGTTGTCCATACGTAAACCCAGCCCCAGGACTTGTATGTTATTTCAAAAACGTCTTCATGTAATTCCTATCCATATAAAAGAATGCATGCATGATTACCTAAGACTAGATATACAAGACAAGTACCCTTACTATGCACCTGAGGGCATGTGGCATGTAATAAAAGGCTTCAGTATCTAAAAGTATGCATTCCTATGAAATAAATGCCCACAAAAAAAATTCCAAACCCCGTCCCCTTGTTTCATGAAAATCTCACACAACCAAGGATGTGTCAAACTTATTATTATTTATTATATATTTTTGGTCACTGAGATTTGGCAGCTTTCTTTTTCAACCCTAACGCTAACCCTTACCCTCCTTACACTTGACTCTGGTTTGTTTTGGTTTCCTTCCTCTGCCCTTTGCCAGGTCAAGGTTCTGGGATCTCAACACTAATGCACCAGACAATTTGTTATATTTTTTCTCTTGTAATTTCATATATGTAATAAACCAGAACAGTTGACAGTGGCAAGGAGGACTAAGTGGCTTGCCAAAAGCCACAGACAGAAGACGCTGTAGAGCAGACTCAAACCTGGTCCCTCTGGATCAGTAGTGAAGCTCTAACAGCTACAAAGGTGGTGTTTATGAAGTGTCCACCATATATTTCACCTGCTTTGATGCATCACCCAGCTACATGTATGAGAAATGGCAGGTGATCCAATTTAAGGACTGGTCAAATTTGGTATCTTAATGTTAATGGACATTGTGTGAAAAAAGAATCTTTAAAAAGTTTCCTTAATTGCATCGCAATTTTTGTACTAAGAGGCCGTAATTAATTTATGTGTGAAATTTGTGGATGTCCCCTCGTCCACTTAAGTTAAGAATTTCTGTTGTCATGGAGACGGATAGTGCAGGATTCATTTTGGTTGCTGGGGTGAAACAAAATACCAATATTTATGAGTGTATATATCCCAAACTATGGCCAAAAATTTGGCATATGACTTGCTTGTTCATTATGAAAGTATTGGAGGGAAGCTCAAGAATTCAAGTGGTGTGAAACTTACAAATACGGACAAACTTATCTTGAAATATCCATGATTCTTTGAGAATAAATAAATTGTTAACCATGGTAGCAATAATAATATAGCACAACTTCTCAGCTACACGTATATCCATAATCAAATTTAACCTTGATGGCATTTTTTTCTGAGGTAATTATGCTCTGATATTAAGATTTATGATGAATTCACTGGTTGCTATGGGAATGGTTGCTATGGAAATTGAAGATGCTAGTTTTGCTTCTTTTTTTTGTTTTTACCCTTGTGCTGAATTTGGTAAGAAACTTCCCATCCTGTACAGTATAATTGTCTGAATCACACACCAACATTAATTGATATGACGTTTACGCCCACCAAAGTTTGAGTCTTCATTGCCATAAAATAGCTGCTTTAGGGTAAGTATCTAGGGCAATAGGAGTAAAACCATGAACCATTGCATAGCCAAGACCATAACAAACAATATGGTATGTAACTTGCTTGCTCATTGGGAACATATTTTTGTGCAGTTGAATTCACATAGTGCTGAACTTACAAATATAGTGAAGCTCCCATGAAACATCCGTGATTGCGTGAAAATAAACAAATTGGTAACCATGGCAACCACAGTAAAGCAGCACATACTTCTCAGCAACACATATCCATCATTAAATTTAACACTGATGCCATATTTTGTGAGATATATGCTATATAATAAATATTTACAAAAAAATTAATGGTTGCTATGGAAACTGTTGCCATGGTTATGTAAGCCAAAATCAAGAATGACACAATAGCTAATTTTGCTTCTTTAGTTGATTTCTACCTCTGTGCTAAATTTGGTAGGGCCATCACAAAATGCACAATTCTCCTAAGATGTTACATTAAGCTGCCCCACTATATTGTCAGATGTGAAAAATACGCTTGTATTGTGTCATATTTTGTCATATTCCAATTCTTCGCAATATAGGGGCCTAGTAGCAGCCATAAATCATCTCCAATGACCCTGAAACCATGAAATTCAGATTCCTTGACCTGGCAAACCCCAAATTTGATGTATCACATGAAATCATTGGAGAAAAATTGCCTGTGTCAATTAAGGACGAGTGCATGGCGGCCATCTTGGAGCTATCTAGGACGCCATGTTGAATAACATAGATTAAGTGGTCGATTGGAAAAGTTTTACTCATGGATAGTGTGTGTAGGTGTGTAAGGAATCCAAAAGGATGCAATAACCTACAAACCAACTTGTGTCTGCTTGGGACACTAGGAAAATTCCAATTTATAAGTATATTTGGCGGCCATTTTGTTTTTGGCTGAAAAAAGGGGGTTCCCGGGAAATTTTTACGGAAGATTTTTAATATGTTATTCCTTGAAGTCTAAGCTTTCCGAAAATGTATGGGTCAAAACTAAAGGAATTTGTGGTGGGTCAATATCTAATTTGCCTGGACTATTGGGCTTATATACATATCTGCGGTGCATGTAGGAGCTAGAGCTAATTAGACACGTTTAGAACAGGGAAAGTGGAAAATAGCCAATTTAACAGTATAACTACAGCTTGAAGAACTTGGGTTGGGCATAGTGCATGTTAACGCATCGTAAGCTGGAGCACATGGAGTGTTGTTCGGATACAGGGTGCATTTGGGGCTAGTGCTGACAAAGCAGCCATGGCACAAGTGATGTTTTTGTGAAGGGCTGGCCTGACCCCCATTAGCCTAATCTAATATAATCAAACAATTTGCATAGCCCATCCAAGGCTGTGTGAGGTGCAGTGACCCGTGTGATCAGCCCGTTCTGCACACCAGGTACTTACACTATGCTAATCACTGGCGGGCAAACACAACGTTAACCGCCCTATGATTCTCTGCTCTCCGCTCCTTGCCTCTGCTCCTTGCCTCTGCTCCTTGCCCGTGTAATTTGTGTGCGAGGCAATGGACGGGGAACGGGAGAGAGTTTCTGTCGTTGGTGGCTCTGCAGCTGGTGTGTGTTAGCTGCAGCTCTTGTGCTCACTGCAGTTGAAACCTGCAGTTGTGATGGTTGCTATAGAAGCTGCTATGGAGCTCCTCTCACTCTGCAAGAGATGGGAGCAATGGTGTTCGTCAATGATTCCTCACTTTAGGGTTGTTGCATCAGTTTGTGTGTTCTTGTATTTGTCTGAGTAATGATCACAGCGATGCAGTGGAACAGGCAGTTTAGATGATTCAATATAGGCCGACATCTCCTAAAACGCCAATGCATTTAAAATTGACCTTTAACAAGATATCTAGATCACGATTCTCTTATGTATATGTGATCGTGAGTCTCTCTTTCGGAATGTGATATTTTGCACAAATCGTCAGCAAAATTTAGATAAAAAGGTCAGCTTTTGATATTACATGACTCTAAAATGATTAAGTGCAGGGGGTAACAGGGGCACACGTTGACGCGGGCACTATGGGATGGTGGGGTTTTCTTGGTTCCTGGCAAGGTATATGACATGGTAGTGACATCATATCTTGTAATTTCACATCCTGGTGTTTCTATCGTTTTATTAACAAATTACAGCGACATGCAGAAGTATGGCGAGGAAAAGTTTGTTTTCCTAAATTCAGAGGGGTTCAATTAAAACCATTCTGTGGACGACCACGAACAATGAGGCTTTCTCAATGCTTGTATGAATTTGATACATTGTAATGAACAGTTATGAATTGCTATCCTGATAAACACATTCACTGGTGCCTGAGAAATTAGCATTTTGGCGTAAAAGTCATATCAGGGCTCATTGGGACAGTGAATTCGAGCACATTGGAACACACTTAATATGGCAGAATGTAAGTTTCCAAGTCAACTGAATGACGTGGGACAGCACACATTAGGTATTCAGGCCATGGTGAATAGAGGCATAGTGGATTACCATGCTTTGTGAACAAATTCATCACAAAGCACTGTGTGTTACTTACATAGATGTCCGCACCCAGGACAGTTTATGTTTAATGTTTAAAACTGTTTAAAGTTATTAACTACTGGCACTACAAGGTGTTAATGCACTGTATATAGTCTTACACACTACTTATATGTAATATCTATTGTACATGGAGTGCTAAAATGATTATTTCAATGATGTGCCAATATGCCCCGTCCTAGCACTTTGGGACGGTCATAATTATTTTAAGCCTGTACATCTAATCACTTCACTTAATATGTTATTGATATTAAACTGTGAATGGCCAAACACAAGGATGATCCACAACCAGCTGCAGCATGACAAGTTATTGGATTGATAATAAGTAACATCTGAAAAAGTTATGGATTAAAAAAAGTGCTGGGACGATAATGTAATGTAAACCATATATTTTTCGATAAAAGTCATGTGAAAGAAAACTTCCTAGTTTGTTTTTTTTTCCGCAATTTTGTTCTGTAGCATGTGAACAGCAATGGGCCAGCACTAGCGAAGTGGCTGTGCTCTGAGTACACCCTGCATGGCTGCTGCATATAACGTATGGCCTTTGCTGGCCTGTTCCAGAGTCTAATGTGATGCTCGAGCAGTAATTAAGGAATAATTAAGTGGCAGCCAAATGGCCCCATTACATCATGTACATGTTACTAGCCAGGTCCATCTTTCATCCAAGCTTTCCCCCTTAAACATCAGCATTAAGTAAGTGGGGCGGACAAGAGCTGTTGAAACTGCCCCCCTGGGTTTTAAACCCGGCCTGTTTATCTCCCAGGTTTGCCAATGCTAGAACCGTGTGCTTTTCTTTTTACAAAATCCACTTTAGCTAGTTTCCTTGTATAAAGTGGCTGGCCATGCAAACTCCAGCAGGAAGCAATAACAGTCTCTCTAAAATGTGGCTTGCAAGAAAAAGAAAGGCAGAAAAGAAGAAAAAGAGCTTTCCACTAAGAAGCTCCAGAAGTTGGCTTAAGTGAAATAGAGAAGATAGGATTCTTATCTAAAGACACATTCAACAGTTGACTACCTCGTGACACTGACCTGAAATTTGATGATTTTAGAGCTCGTGCACTACTTCGCGATACAGACCTGAATGTGATTGCTACATAGAGACACTGAGAGAGGCGTAATGCACTCTAAAAAATGTCGGGACAAAATTGGTTTTTTAGATTCAAAATGGTTTTTTGAAAAACCAAGTTTCAATGCAAAACCAACATGGATTTTTAAAAAAATCCATGTTGGTTTTTTGCATTGAAATTTGGTTTTTCAAAAAACCATTTTGAATCTGAAAAACCAATTTTGTCTGAAATTTTTTAGAGTGAGGTGAGATTTCAAAGTATTATGTTCCAAAGCGAAAAGAGAAGAACTTCCATATCAACCGGTTTATTCTCAAATGAAAATTTCGCTGATATCTATATGGTTCTTATTTTCAATGTCTGAAGGAATTTTTATTTGTAATTATCCTTCTGAATGCATAATTTTTATATGAGGGGCGCCAGTGAACATTTAAAAAATGATACAATTGCCAGTAAACAAGGGAAAGTCCAAAAAAAAATAATCAATGATAATTCTGACTCTTAAAAGGCAAGAAGATGTCCTAACAGCTTGTATTGTTTGTACACAGAGGGCCATGCTATCTGCCTAACAGCCTTTTTTTAGCCAGGAGAGTGTTGAAATGATTTTACAGAAAACCACAACCAACATGGCGTAAGTGGCATGAGGAGACAAGGCTGCCGTTGCTGCTGTGGGAACAAAAAACAATCATTGTTAGGGGCAAATTGCATGGGGATTGGTACAAATGAGAAAACAATATGAAACACCAACAATCCTGGATTTTGCCTCCTATGAGCAATTAATGAAATCAGTGAGCATTTTGCATGTGATGGAATATGGATGGGCGGATTAGTGACAGCCTGCTGGCTGCAGTGATATTTCTAGGCTCTGCTCCGCTCAGCTCTGCTCAGCTCAAATCAAATGAATTAAGAACACAATCAGTTGACTGGCTGACAGAAGCTGTAGCCTTGGGATTATGAGTTTAATGCTAATAGTTTATAATTAATAGAGCAAATGTTACAACAATGAATATATTTCAGATATATAA
Source organism: Platynereis dumerilii (assembly GCA_026936325.1). NCBI lineage: Eukaryota > Metazoa > Annelida > Polychaeta > Phyllodocida > Nereididae > Platynereis > Platynereis dumerilii. Next base: position 77,389,192 of record JAPTHN010000002.1, on the reverse strand, counting down.
TCTTCAGTCATGACTATAGGAATATGTAGAGCAAATGAGAGAGGCTCAGAAAGCTAATCGATGGCATGCTATATGAACTGCTATGTGAGGAATAGGTTTCATATTCAATAATTATCCATGGTGATATTTTGATAAATTGGCATTTATGACCTATAAACTGTGATTTATGTCAATTTTATTGTGATTGTTCAGATCTATATAGAGCTTTTGCTGGCATAATAAACCAGATATTAGACAACTATCCGTTTTGTTAACTTGAGAAAATAGCAGTAGAACCACTGGATCACTGGTAGTTTTAATAGAGAGGCTGTACTCTATCTACAAAAATTGACATAAAAAAGAGAGTTTATTAGAGTAAAATGCCCAGTATTTTTGACCAAAAGTTATCAAATCAAATTAAGATTCTTTGCTTTATTTGGATCAGTTATGTAGAGCTTATAGTATGATAAACGAATTTGTTTTAAACGCTTTTAGCTTCTACGAGGGGCGTTCAGAAAGTTCACGGCTTTTTTTTATATGGTCACATATTTTAAATCTAGAACTCTGAATTTTTTACAGGATAAAATTCAGCAGTTTTGAAATGGATTTCCTAAATTTTGGACAATTTGGAAATTTTAAAGTCATTCTGTGGTTGCCATGGAAACAGAAAGTTTGGCTAGGTGGAGCAGGTAGTAGGGAGATCAAGAAAATCAATGAATTACGGCTTAGAGAGACCTCACTCTGCCACTTGTATTAGTAAGATAGACAATAATTAACACAAGAAATATAAGATTGACAATAATTAACACAAGAAATATAATATTACCTTTTAAGAATACTCGCAAGTACTACAAAAGCATTAATTCATACATCTGACGCATTGAAATAAATGTTCCTTGAAGCATTCCAGGAAAAGTTTATGTGAAAGCATTTCAGTCATCCAAAGCCTTTTCTCCTCCAGTGCCTGAAACTATTGCCCCCAGTGACTAAGGTAATGGAAAACCAGGTCTTATGTAAAGCTACATGTCAAAGGAAAAGCTGGGATGGATAATGCTGTCCCTTTAGGTCTCTTGCTCATACCAGTGAATCCTGGGGCCTGAATCACTCTTGCCAAATCGGGCATGCAGGAGTGCTTTCCCACATTGGTTCACCGTAAGAATACAAACATTTGGTATGCTTGAAAGTATATTTAGAAGCTAATATCATATTTCTTGTGTCAAATATTGTCAATCTTACTAATACAAGTGACAGAGAGAAGTCTTTCTCAGCCGCAATTCATTGATTTTCTTGATCTCCCTACTACCTGCTCCACCTAGCCAAACTTTCTGTTTCCACGGCAACCACAGAATGGCTTAAATATGTCCAAATGTTCCAAAATTTTGGAAACCCATTCCAAAACTGCTGAATTTTATCCTGTAAAAAATTCATTGTTCTAGATTGAAAATAAGTGTCCATACAAAAAAAAACCGTGAACTTTCTGAACGCCCCTCGTATGACCGCCAGTCTTACCTGTACTTAGTATGTTCAGCTATCATCTAGACTATGTACCTTTATTAGCTAGAAAAGTGCAGCTGGATGGCCAAGTGGTTAAGGTTCCCGCCTGCTCCGCTGAAGGTCTTTGCCTGCATGGGTTCGAACCCCAGGTGGGGAACCCAAATTTTCAGTGGACCTTCATAAGCAAAATCCTAGCTGGATGTCGTTCGGATGAGATGTTAAATTGGCCGCCCCTTGTATCAGTGTCTAAGCTGGGCAAGTAAAAGATCCCTCACATGGGGTAAATGTGTAACATGTTGAGGACTCCCGCTCTCTCTCCCATCTCATCAATCAACCCTCGTGAGCGCCCAGAACTGGGCTTAGAGGGCTGCACTTACCATATCTATCTATCTATCTATCTATCTATCTATATATCTATCTATCTATCTATCTATCTATCTATCTTCAGAATATAAGTTCTTGTTTCTGTGTCAGTAGTTCCAGAAGATCAGTAAAAATCGTCGATTTGCACACCCATGAGAGGGATGATTTACCTTTTCAACATATAGGTGGAATCTAATATATACATAGCCATACATGTACTGCTTAGGTTTTGAACGTTCATTTCAAAACAGCCTTCAATGGGAGGAATGTAACAAGGAATCAAAAAACAGTAGCTGTACAACTAGACTTCTTCCAGAAGAACTAACCATTGCAAGATTTAACTGTACAATTGCCTTTGCCAAATTTAAATCCACAAATCTGACCATAAATGTGTGATGTTTTAGTTCATGTTGCTTCATGCATACACAGTCAAAGTATAACAGTTCAGTTTGAGCTGCAATAGAAGTGTTTCAAGACTTAGAGTCTGCCAAGACAATTCCTTATTCAGCCTCGGCTACGGTATATTGATGGAGTGGTCAAGGGGGGCTGATTATACTTGTTCCAGAGGAGCCGGGTGCCTCTTTCGCATATCCTTCATGTGTTTTTCTAATCCTCCGACAAACTACACACTAGCATGCCTGGGCATTGCCTTGCCAAATCTTTTGCCGGACCATCACAGTGCGGCTATGGTCAAACCATAGTTACCGGTACACTCTATACTTTTGGACAAAATTGGCTTTTTGTAATACCGAATGGTCGAGCCATAGTACAATCTAAATATTTTTTGACACAAATGGCTTTTTCAAACACCGATTTTTTTCTTGAAACAGCCATGGTGGTCATTCATGATAATGTGGCTGTATAGTATTTCCACGAGCCCTAATTGGAGTGATACGGACAAAAAAAAAACAATGTTTTTTATGACCTTTATTTTTTAGCGTGTAAGAATTTCATAGCGACCTAAAATTATACTTGCATGTTCTCAAATGTAATAATCACAATGACATTGTGGGCATACGTGACTTTAGACACCACAGATTCATTTATGATTCAACATGTTCAGAGAGAATTTCTCAGAACACCTAAAATCAAAATGATCGAGTTTCTGTTTTTTTTTGCCTTTTCTAGCTAAAAACATTGATACTGTCTTTGGAATATTACGAAGTCAGAATCGTTATCTATTTACACATTTTAATGTATTATTTTACAGCTTTAAAAGAACATATTAACTGGAGAAGTTACCGTTCTTATTTCTTTTCTCTGCTTTTTAATTTTTTTTTTGGAAGCACAACAAAATATTGTGATACTGTTTCTCAATGTCATTGTTTTTTAAGAATCTTTTTCGAGGATAAATGTTAAACATAGGCTGCGCGGCAGCATACCCTCGGCTAATCAGTGGGTATTCTGGAGGCAGTGAAATCAGGAGGCGCAGGCTTTTAGGGGGCAAGGTCCCTAAAAACTTGAAATTGACGTCCGTTTCCACCAGGTCACAGCAAGTGCCATATTGAAAATCTGTAAAAATTTAAGCGAGAATCAAGGCCAAAATTTGTTTTGGCAATTTGTTGAATTTCCATCACCACAATGTTTTTCATGAGTTTCCCTGACTTTCCGTAACTGCAGAGCAGACACTTAAATGCAGTTCAAAAAAACTTAAGCAATACTTGATTTGTAAACAAAGACAGGGTTTTGAGGGGGGAGGGTTGGTCTAGTGGTAGCGTGCTGGACTGCCAATCGTTGGGTCCAGAGTTCGAATCCAGCTCTTGCCGGGTCACCTGGGCCTATGTTGGATGGCTGTTTCAATCATCCTTTGCCGCATTGCTGTGTCCTCTTCCTGTCCTAATTAATTAGCCTACCAAGTGCATAAATACAGGATGTAAAGTCCCAAACATCCATCCATCTTAAGAAATACTATTCTTTTATTGCATGCAGAAGTTCAATTTTATTAATTTTAAAATTAGAATTTACTGAATATGACTGAAATTTGTCTACACCCATTCTATGAAATCTACAGATCTAATAGTAATATAGAAATACTGTATGTTATTAATGCAATATTAAAATCCAGTTGCACAAGGAAATTAATTATTTGATCAGTCAGTCAAACAATTATTTAAGCAATCACTCAATCAGCAGATCAGTCAATCAAACCACCCTGGTTTTATACCAGGTTGCCACCCTTTAACTTTGGATAAAAACGAGAAATTTGGTTGAATCTGTGATAAGTGATAACACATGGAAAGACCTTTTTTAATTAAAAAAAATCTGTTTAAGTCAGTTTAAGGATTCCATTAACACATCAATAAATGCAATTGATGTCAGGGAAAATATGTCTGGTGAAGCAGGAACAATCACGGAAAAACACAGAGAATTTGCTCCAAAGCTTACTGTGCACTAAATTATATAATTTTAGCCATCTTTATTTAGTTTCATTTCAAATATTAGCTCCAATAGGCCTACATGTAAACTAGAAGAATAATTCTAATAAAGCAGCTTCCAATCAAACGCTGGAACAACCTTGCTGACCACATTTACAAATAGATAATACAAACAACCAGGGCCAGGCGAAAGTCAGATTATAGGTCCGAATTTATAACAATAAAATCGACCAAAAGCTCCGTAAAGTGGCACATTCAGTCCCATTTGCTGAATTTAGGTGTTTTTGACACTAAGACAATATGTCTGAATCTCTTGGATGACATGTTGATCTATCTATCTATCTATCTATCTATCTATCTATCTATCTATCTATCTATCTATCTATCTATCTATCTATATATCTATCTCTATCTATCTATCTATCAATCTATCCATCTATGTATGCATCTATCAATCTATCTATCTATCTACATGTGTCTATCTATCTATCTATCTATCTATCTATCTATCTAACTATCTATCTATCCATCTATCCATCTATCCATCCATCTATCTAGTCTATCTAGTCTTAGCTATTCTTATCATAAATTACAAATATGGAATATGGGTCTAAAAACAAATTATAGATAAGATGTCTCCAACCAAAACCATTGTAAATAGTAACACTAAAACAAGGTTTATGCCAGTATATATATATATATCTTTTAAGATTAAGCAAGTTGCTAGTTAATACAAAGGTTAAATGCTGGTCAATAGCTGTAAATAAAAACAAAACAAAAGAAACATGTCCCAACTCTGTGTACAGCCTGTATGGGCTACAAAAAGTCATATCTCAGCTTCTAGTTGGCCTAAATCTTTTATTCAAATTGGAAATTTCTTTATTTGTTCAATATAAAACTACAAAGTTTGTGTCAATGCAGTTTGGATATATTTCTAAGAAAAAAGAAAATTTGTTAAAAAGTTGAGGGTGCTGTGCACTGCTTTTGTGCTCCTTTGTTCCTAGCTTTGGTCACTGGACAGGATTAGTGACACAATGTTACATAACATGAATGGCTGGAGGGGAGGGGTACAATGAAGCACAGCCATAGTGTCTCTAGGCCCATTCAACAAAAACTGGACCCCTTCCAATGATGACACTTTTACCCCCTAAACAATTAAAATGCTAAAAATACAATTGGAGTGAGTTTTAAAATGAATTAAAAGACAGATTTATCCAATAATGTTTTAAAATGTAAAATTATACGCTGAAATTTGCAGAAATGGGGTTTGCATGCCAAGTAATTTTCTTTAACAACCCTATATATATACATAGTGCTCATATTGCCAGTCTGTCTTATATGTTTTTCATTAAAGACCAAAATAAAAGTAAGCTGACAGTACTTCATATGTTAAAATGTACATAACGGATGTTAGATTTAAACCATTAAGTTAGAATTGAGAGTTTAAGATTTCTTGTCAAAGGATTAGCAGGGAAGACAATTACACTGTGACATAACATTACATAATCAAGACTTTTCCAGTGCTCCATTCAACAAAAGCCAATCTGTCTGATTCATTTACATTTAATTTTCATGCAAACCACTAAATAAAAGGGGCTGACATTTATTCATCTTCTAAAATTTTCATCACTGAGTTTAGATATTAACCATAAAGTTATAATAATTGGGAGTTAAAGATTTAGTGTCAACATTTTAAAATATTAACACACAAATGCATGTTTTTGAATATACTTAATTAATGCTTTGAAAGTCCACATAATTATATATAAAATTTATATATTTCTTATTGATAATATTTCATGAGGAGAGAGCAGAAAAAGTCAAATTTAGACATTATTGACCTGGGCCAATATTTACTGATATATGATTTTCTGAAAATCCTTAATATTTATCTAATTTTGTTAATATTGACCTCTGCTGCGAATAAAAATTTTCATATTGTTCAAAATCAGCATGATGATGATGTGAAACATGTCAGGTTTATTTTGACAAAAAATGTCAATGATTGGTATGACATCAGAAGGAAATGGAGAGTAAATAGACATTTTAATGATTTTTTGCATTTTTTCAATCATACATTTCAATGGAAGAAATTGCGACAACTCATGCAATGGCTGTGAGTATTAGTTAATAGTGTGTCTAACTACAATAAGACCTTAAGTTAACTAACTTACCCATTACCATTTGGCTTTTCATGCAGAAATGTTGGAAAATTGGGATTTTTTCGAATTTTTGGGTTTTTATAAAAATTCATAGGACCAACATTCCAAATGATTAGAGATGCTTAAAGAAGCATAATTTAGACACCTAATTGGAAAATTTCATAGATTTAACTTCAAAATTAACTGAATCATACAAGTTTAAAATAATAGTATTTTTTCATATTTTTGGTAAATTGTCGTCCGTTCAACTTTCTCAGAGCATTTAGACCCACAAAAAACACATCTTGGGTATTTAATACATACAATATGCAAATTTCAGTGTCAAAAGTACTGCTGTTTTTTAGTTCTGTCCCAGAAACAAAAAAAAACAATTTTTCACATTTTTCAATGATTGTGTGAAAAATATTAATGTCATGGGGATTAGACCTATGAAAGGCTCAACTGGGATAAAAGATACCATATTTACCCAAAAATGATTAATATGCATGCCATAGTTTTGGCTTGACACCCAATACACAAAAAAATATTTTTTTACATTTTTCAATAATTGTGAAAAAAGTATTAATCTCATGTGGATTAAACCCCTAAAAGGCACAACTAGGATAAAAGATATAATAATGTCCCAAAAATAAAAAGTATACATTCCATAGTTTTGGCATTACTCCCAATACACAAGTGGGACGCCCGTTATCCGGACGCCCGCCCGCCCGTCCGCCCGCCCGCCCACCCGCCCGCCCGCCCGCCCGCCGGACGGACAAATTTTCCCAAAGTAACTACAATACCCGTCGGCAATGTATACATTGCCGAGGGTAAAAAAAGTAAATAAGACAAAGTGGAGAAGCTAGTGGATTCCTATTTTTCTTTTCAGTTTTCTAAAGTTCACTTGTTCCCACCAGCAATTTCGTGCGCTGCTCCCACTTTTCCTCAATAGCCTTGTAGTTTGTTGCGGTGGCCTATTTCTGTAAGAGCCGCATCTGCTGCTATGAGGATGTTTGTATTGCTGGATGAAATGCCATTCCAATTGAGGTTGACATTGCAACTTGCTAAAGACGTCTCAGAAGGCTGTTAAAATGATTGTTTTTCTGGCTGCTGCTGAGACATTCTTAACATACGACAAACAAGCTGAAGCAACATTAACAAGATAGAGACATCGGCTATGCTCCCAGTCTCTTATTGGCTTGCATGGCATCATAAGTAGCAACAGTGCCACGCGGGTAGACCGAGCAGATTGACTCCTGTACAATTTATATTTAAACGTGGTATTTAGCAACGATAATGGTTCTTATTCCCCTTTAATAATTGTAATGCACATGAAAACGGTAGAGTATATTTAGTAACAGCAATTATTCGTATGCCCTTTTAAAATGCAATATATTATGTAGTAGGCCTATACAATGATGTAGGCCTACATGATTATAGAGCAGTCAATGCCAGGTCAGTTCTGACCACAGTGTATATTCGTACTCAATTTTCAACTGTTATGGAAAGCTTTAATGATGATTGATTGCGGTCATTTCGAACATTCAGAATCTTAAGTTGATTTGAATTATCATTCACAAAATTTAAGACTAATTTTTGTGTGTGGTCACTTCTGAGAGAATGGTATAATTATAATTGCTTGGATATTTGCAGTAGAAGCCAGCCAGCTCCAAGTTCAAAGCTGTGACGGAACCTTGGGCTCAGGTATATCCTTCCATAGCCAAACATATTACACATTAAATGTGTCTCATTTTACCAGAGGACTTGGTCATCGATGGACTATGTCGAACCCAGTATCTTTAAGTTGTAAGCCCTCACATACCACTGAGCCCCATAGGTCCAAGGCTAAAATTTAAAATTTTGAGTCAGCTTAAATGATTGAGTGAGATAGTTGCACTATTTGTTTGAGCTGCATAGCTTGTTGTTTTAAGTTATGATAATCTGTCCTTTGTCATAACTTAAAACAACAAGATATATGTTAGCTCAAAGGAATTATGCCACCATCTCACTCTATCATTCAAGCTGACTTAAAATTCAAATTTTGCAGTGTATGGATGTAAGATTGTAAGTAAAGGGAATGTAAGAGACACAGCCAGATTGTCGAGCCAGATGAGCAACAGCCGCTGAGATACAGGAGGCAGCAGTAGGAGGCAAGCTGAAGCAGCTCCACGCTGCTAATGATGATGAGCATGCTGGTAGAATAGCAGCTGCCGGGCTAGCCATCCCAAGACTTGGCAAGAGCTGGAGCAGCTACACCACAGCAGCTTGAGTAACATCAAGGAATGATGCAGAATTAACTGTGGATGGATGATTTGGGCTGTGTGTCATGTATTTTTGCACTCGGTAGGCTAATTAGGACAGGATGAGGGAATGTCGATGAAGTGATTCATTATCAAAACAGCCACCCAGCATGGGTCCAGGTGACCCAACCAGAACAACAGTTATCTTACTTTTTTGTGGGTATCAATAACAACTGCATCATCAATAGTACAGGTAGTGAAAATGAAAGTGTCTATATCTTCAGCTGAAGCATGAGTACTGAGTAACATTGAAAGTAACATCCAAATCAACAGTACATTTCAACAGCAACACAAGACAAACGATCAACAGTTTTGTTAACGACAGTATCTCATGAAGCTCATCAACAGTCGTCAATGAAAAGGAAGCTGTATCATCAGATACAGGACAACAGCAGCTACACCAGTTCACCATTCACCATTAACACTGAACAAATAGTAGCTGATGATTTAATTTAACAGCATCATCAACAGTATAATGCTATTAGGTTGTCAGATTGTTTAACTGGAAGCAGCAGTAACAGCACATGTATCCGCATCAACAGCGGTTGGGGTCCAGCATCCCAGCAGCTCGTGCACAGCAAGGAACAGGATGTGGCTGTGGTAGCTGTTAGCTGTTAGCTGCTCTGCTGGTGACGGGGCTGCTGCAAGCAAGCGGGGGAGGATGGAAGGCGCTCCCGAAAAGCCAATGACAGCAGCGGTCCACCGAGGACATTGGAACACAACTCGCAGAGGCGCGTTAGCTTTTTAGAAAGCGAACCGGGTTCAAAGGCAGCTTCAAAGCTGGCATCGCCTCATTTGGAAGTTTTCCAGAGTTGCAGGCTCCTGCCATCTCCCATCAGGGCTCATTCAAGTGGAGAAATGTGAACAGTCGGTTGCTGACATGCCTCGCAGTTTCACACAAGCAGGCCCTTCCTTTTGAATCTCCACTAGGAGGCAGAGGGCTTCATAGTTACATCAATCTAATGCTCTGCTTCCTGCCCTCCTCTGTCTTGAGCATGCGCATCACGCCCTTAATGACGTCACGCCCCACGTGACCTGGGCTGCCTTTTGCTAACTGCAACCTTTCTCTTTTCTCCCTCTCTTTCTTCTCTCTTCCTTGCTTACTTTGCTTTACATTTAGCCAGCCAAGCCAAGACTTGTCAATGCTCAACCTCACATCTCCTGAGAACCTATTTCCATTCAGTGAAAGGCGAATTTGCCAGAAAAACTAAAGCTAGTTGGCTGTGTATTTACCAAAATCACTTACAGAATACTGCCACTGACAAAATGCCCTCACAGATGTCAACGTGAGGCTTGTAAATGTGTAAGGACCCAAGTCTCTGACATGGTACCAAATAAGATTGTAATGTACACATTTATGTAAACTCAATCTTTATATATCATGATGATCGTCTTAGCGCTGTTCCTGCTGTACTGGTAGGCATATATCTTTTTCTGGTGTACTGGTGCCTAGAACACCAAGTTAGTTCAACCTCAAAGGAATTGTGCAACCATCTTACTCAATCATTTAAGTTGACTCAAAATTTAAAATTTTACAGTAATCAAACAATCTCTTATAAGTTGATAACTGCATAATAATTATATCAATCTTTTGGAAGTCTCCCAATTCATATATAAAATTGAAATATCTTTTTCTGACTGAACCAAAATATAATGCTTCTAAATATATGTGGTTTTCTTGGAAATGTAGTTTATGTTGAAACACAAAGAATCTACTGAATTGGTCTATCTTGGCTGGGATGCTTTATTCCAAATTTCGATAGTGTTATTGGATGTTTTGTTTCTCGTCACTTCTATAGACTTCAGATTGAGTGACATCTGTAAAGCCAAGAAACTAAATTGGCAATATGTGACATGTGTGCTGCAACAGTTTGCTTGACATGACATTCCGTGTTGTGAGGCGAGATATTGCCTGATTTATATCACATTGTCATGTTGTATACATTGCATTGTCACAAAGTTAGCAGAATATGCTGTCACAAAAGTGTCATATTTTGTCCTTCGGATTTGTACAACATGTGTATGTACATCTTAGATATTTGCATATGAGTTGGCTTTGCACTTGTTCATGGTAACATTTGGCTTGAGATTTGCTTTGTCACCTGTACAACCATGAAAAGCTGCATTTGCTTCCTCTTATCTACATATTTCAATTTGAAGACAGCTATATATTTTAGTTCATTTGAGTAGTGTTACTTGTGAGACTGGACTGCCCCCCCTTCTGGTCCAGAAGAGACAGGGCCACTGGTTATGCGGTCCGTTATGTGCCAGTATTTGCCGGTTTTCAATTTAACCCAATTTTAGCCAAAATCATCGAAAAGGTCGGAAAGTAACAGTTTGAAAAACAATAAAGAAAGATCTTTTTTTTAGTTCAGAAAAAGGTAAGGAAGTGATGCTAAACCAGTTTACGGCTAAATGAAGTCATTGATAGTGCTGGCAATCTTGTAAATTAGTTTTGTGCTTTCATTTTACATTTGTGATTTAAATAAGGCAATCAGGGTGATAGTCTCCAACTAAATCATATAGAAATTTGCTGCAGTTGACTACCTGACATGGTCCAAGTTTGTCAAGTTTACAGCAGTTTGAATAAGCATGCGATTCTCTTCAAACTTGATATAATTTTAGCATTTCACCTCTTCGTAATCGGATTGGTTCATGAAGCAAGCGCGGAACCAATCAGTGAATGCTGAAAATTCTACACAACAAGTCGAAAGGATCACATTCTTATTGCAACTGTTGTAGCCAGAGAGCTGTACCAGTAGCTCTTTTGCACCTGATGATGTGTAAATGAAATAAATAATAAGGTAATTGCGAGGTATGTTGATGATATGATGATATATACAAAATAAGAGAGTGTTGGCAGCTATATATATACATTGTACAGAGAGAGAGAGAGACTGAGACTGACATAAGATTAGGTGCTAGTGTGCCTGTCAGTGGTGAAGTGTCAATGACATGCGGTGCAGCTGCAATGTATACCCATGTGCTATGTTGCTATCTATAGTGCCTTTCAAATCACTGCACATCTCGAAAATTAATGTATAGATGATTGAGGCTTTACGTCCTGTGTATACGGATAATGCATGTATGAAAAACATATTGTGAGATTCAGATTTGTGAAATTCAAAATAGAAATAATTTCTAAGGTATACAATTTTCTTTTTTTTTGGTTACTACTTGGCCATACCAGTTGATTACTAAATGCCATGGTCACTACTTGGTTGGGAAGAATCAGAAATGATTACGACTAGGTTTGGTTACCACTTGGCTTGGTTACTTCATGTGATTGACCTGTATTCATTTTAAATGGCCCACTTTGAGCAGCTTCTCTTGCCTGGCAGATTCAGTATCTCTATTATTTACCCACTGACTGCTGTAGCGTGTGAAGAGTGATCAAAACGAGGTTGGGCCCCAAAGACCTCAGACCCAGGCCCTCAGAAGTGCCTGATGCCTCTGGCTGTGCTGCCCGAGGGCACTTATGTTGTCGCCATTTTGGTTTACAGGACTAGTGGCGCCCTCAAGTAGATGGTGTCACATGAGCTGATCTATGACCTGAGATGTCATGTCTTCTGCCAGGGAAAGGCATCACACACAGATCTCAACACAGCCCCTCACTTAACGCATGGAATCAGTGGTTAGCTGCCATCAATGTAGCCTCTGTCTCCAAGTGCTTCATGGAGGGCCCTCCACAGGCAGCCAACAAACGACCACCTAACATGTGTCTCTCTTATCTGGCTCTCTCTCATGCCATCTCTGGTGATCTCCCTGCCCCAAGCCGATTATTGGTCAGTCCTAGCCATTCATTTGCTAAGCCTTCTTCTGATCTTGCCGTTTTCGTCAGATATCTTTTAAAATAAAGCTGTACAGACGGTCTTGTTTCCATCAATACAGTACTGCGACAAAGTGAATGAAACAGGTTATGTTTTTCCGTTTGGTCAGTGCTAAACATCTGCAACCAAACTGCTTGTTAGAGCACGGATTCTCATCTGATGAGATCAAAACATACTATACAGTATCATAAAGGAAGAAATTATAGGTATGTGGAATATACAAACGGCTGCTGATTTTCTTTGCTCTATTAACATTACATATGAGCCAAAAACTTAACATAAGTAAGTGAACACCTGTCCCAATAGAAACGCAGTGACGTTTGGTTTATTTACTCATATTAGATTTCGCGATATGCAATTCTAATAAGTACAGTAAGGAAAAGGGTGGCCATTTGTTTCAGACACACATAAAATGCCCACCTTCATGTTGTAATAAATTTTTATCGCATCGGTTGAGAATCCCTGATCCCACAAGCAGTTTGATTGAGGATGTTTAGCAATGACCTAATAATAGTAATATGGCAAAACATCACCTGTGTCACTCACTTTTTAGCAACACCGTATCCATTGTAAAATATATTGCTGGAATCTGAATTAATTTCTTCCTAAGAATTTACACTCAAAATTTGTACGAAGCTCCAAGCCAATAACCAATTTTATTTATGCAACTCCATGAGTTGAATTTTCTTCATACCCTCTAAAAGATTCAGACAAAATTGGTTTTTTAGATTCAAAATGGTTTTTCGAAAAAACAAATTTCGATACAAAAAACCAACATGGATTTTTTTAAAAATCCATGTTGGTTTTGCATTGAAATTTGGTTTTTCAAAAAACCATTTTGAATCTAAAAAACCAATTTTGTCCCGCCATTTTTTTAGAGTGTACCCATGACAGTGGGTTTATGTTAACATGTTTTATATAGTTGAAACGTTCCATGAGCTTCTTCTTATATCAAGTACCAATGTGTTTCATCCTATTTGGCTTTGATGACATAAATATATTCAACGAGTTAAACCACATGAAGTGCTACGTATACATTCATCTTAGTTTCTGACGCATTAGAAAGGAACAAATGCTATTGACCAGTAATCTATACTTTTTAGACGAATCGAACCCTCAACCCATCAAGCCAAATGTACCGGAGGGACCTTTAACTCTTGGCCACTTCGTTGCAACATGAAAGGGTTAAAAGTGACAGGTTTCCAGAAGCAAAACCAATCCATTAGATAGGGAAGCATGATTGTAAACTACTCAAAGACCAGACTAGTTACTTAAGGTTAGTAGTAGGTTAAAGCATCTGTCAAAATGTCACTGGCATAAGATGAATTACTAGAGGAGTGTAAAAGCCTGCAGGTAATTTGTAACATTCTGTCTTATTCACCAGAACAAGATATATATAGAAGTAAGAGCATAAAAAGGAGCTAAGGCAGCCAGAGTGGAAATAGGTTTGTGGCACATTCAGTGATATATCACAGAGTGAAAAGTATATGGAAAGGTCCTGAGGTGAAGGAAGAAAACAGGTCTTGAATTGATTGTTTAAGATGTTTAATCAAAGAATAAATGTCTATTGTTACTACTTGTCTACTTCTGCATGAGGTTATATAAATTCGTAGAGCACTGTAACCTCAGTATTTGAAATTATGCCACGATCATGCATCACAATTATATGGACAATAATGATATCTCACTCAGACAAAGCAGTTCTGTGATTTCAATCAATGTGCATAAAGTATATATTCTTCCTTCTTGTTGGGCAATTTAGAGAACTTCAATCCTCCAACAAATGATTCAGAATAATCTACATTTCGGTAATGCTTACTTTCAGGTAACTTGAGGCAAAAGCAAAAAAAACAACAACATATAATTTTCGTAGACCAATAGACCTTCCTTAGCAACAATCTTCATCTTTTATTCGATACTCTGTCAGCCAATCATATGCCAGTATTTCAGGGCGATAATTTCCATATTTATTGTTGTCTACTTATCGTCTCATGTTGGACTGTTTGACTGTCTCATGGTATAAGCCGGTTATTCACCATGGGTTCAGGAATATGTGTTTATCACACCTCGGGCTAAAGACCTCAGGTGATAAATCACATATTCCCTCTCCCGTGGTGAATAACCTATACATATAACATTAAATTGGTGATCTCCTGATTCATTGAGCAAGTATAAGATCCTGCCAATGGAGTAAAATGCATTAATGTCGTGCTGTCACTATACTCTTCCTGTTTCATCTCATTTAACTCTCCAAGTTGCATGAATTCAGCTCAGAGCGCTGCACTATTCCTACCCATCTCCCCGGTCTCCGCCCTAGTGCACTGTGCATCCTATTTTCATTGTAGTAATCTCCCACTATAACAAATGAATAGAGCTCACACCATGATAAGGACGAGGCTCACTCCATCACTGGAGGGCCTAGTCTGGTTGCATTGGAATCCAAATCAAAATGGAGCTGTGATGAATAGCCTGCTGCTATGTGCCATAATGGATAGGTTTGCACAACGACAGGCTCATCTTCGCGTCATATTGGAGTAGAACTCTCTTCAGCGTGTTGTTGTGACTACAGTTGTCTCTGTAAAGAGCAAAACAACTTTCTGTAGTCCAGGAAAGGTTGTTCGTTTGCTCGCTGCTAGCTTATTTAGTTGTGCCGGTATGTCCCGGATTAGCCGGAAACGTGCATTTAGCCCTATATTCAGTTTTATTATGAAGGTCTGACCTTCATAATAAAATGGTGTTGCTGCAAGGTTTGTAACATTCATTTTGAAACTCACAAGGTAGAACGTGCACAATGTCATGTTGCATTTGCCAGCAGCTATGTTATAAATGTTTTCAGTGGCCCTACAAGGTATACCTGTTCATTGCTTGGGTGAAGGACATATTTTTCGTCGCGCTACATTGAGATGACCTCGGAAGATATTGGAGACATATTGCCATTGGATGTCCTTTGAAATGTGATGATCAAAACTGCCAATAGTTGATGTTCTTTTATGCATTCACAACATATTCTATATGGCGTTAATGCCGTATTATACTTGTGAAATACCAACTCAGTGCACGGGTGGGGGGAAGTTTGCGGAGTTGTTATTGATGCTCTGGCCTCTGGGAGAGTGGGTGAGTAGCTAAGTTACTGCACCTCGCTTCCAATTGCTGGGTCCCGGATCCCGATTTTAGATTTTGTTGGGACTCACCTGAACCTATGATGGACAGCAATTTCAATCATCCATGGTCTCATTGCTGTGTCACCCATGGTTCCTAATAGTCTAGATACTGACTGCATTGTACACATAAAGACCCAGTCATCCATCTATCCATTCTAACCATCAGCCTTTTTTTCCCAGCCTCCTCAACAATGATCTCACCAACCATAGTTGGGGCAATATTAAGAAAAAACCTAACCACTTCCCTAATTTTTGAGTGAGTGAGTTTGTGTTTTACGCCCCTCCCTAATTTTTGAAAGCAGTGGCTTAAAGGTACATTCCGTTCAATGGCCCACCTAAATTTCATCAAAAATATAGATAAGCAAATTGCAAGCCTTTTACACGTACATGCCCAATGCAATGCCAATTCTTCCCTGTTTAATTTCTGCCAAATATGCTGTCAAATTGCTATAGATGTCTACTGCTATATCTGTGCTTTGAGTGAGCTTTTCGTGTTACATTAGGCCTATATTTGAGTAAGAAAATACATACAGGAGTGGACTGAGCTTTCAAAAATATTCTTCAATGCCCAGCATACTGGGGCTCTATTTGATTTCCAGACACATCGTGTAATTACACCAAGAGTGTATGCCTACACGAAGCATAAACAACACATCTAGTTACAGGGAGTCAATATTGCAATTGAAGGTGCATCATTGGCGGTGGTGTATGGGACAGTTGTTGGTTGGTATGGCCACATTGCTGTCATGATGTGAGAATGTAAGAGAAATAGAAAAAAAGAGAAAATAGAGAAAGGAATAGGAGAAAATGTGGATGTAGGAAAGAGTATGTATGAAGAATTTTGGGGGGAAATGTTACTGAGAATTGAAATGAAGGTGAGAACGAAAAGGCTGCAGAAAAGCAGTAGAATGAGGTAGCATAAAAGAACATCTTAGAGGGAAGAAACAGAAAACTAGGAGATGAGTAATAGATAGGGGAATAATCAGAGAAATAATAGAACAAGAAGGAAATTTTAAGAAAAAAAGAAGAAGAAGATAATGCAGAGAAAGAGGCAGACATCAGAGTGTAAACATAATTGGAATATAGACTACAACAAAAGAGGAAGAGTGTGACGAAAGAAAAACGGAGAAATGAAAACGAAAAATAATTTACGATAAAAAAGAATGAATTGAAGAGGAGAGAGACGAAAACTAGGAGAAAGTAAAGCATAGTTGGGGAAATGATAGAGAAGAAAGAGAGAAATCACAGACAGAGAAAACTGAGAAAGACCCAGAATGTACAGAAATTGGAATGCATAGAGAAAAAATAAAGAAAGAAATAGGGAAAAAATAAGAAAGGAAAATGAAAAAATAAAAAGGGAAAAGGAAGAATATACAAAAGGGAAAAGGAATAACATATTATAAGATCAGGGAAGAAAATGGGAAAACTGAAAAGGATGCATAGATTACAGAAGTGTAAGTAAGGAGAGAAAGCAGGAAGAAGAGGATGGCGGAATAGTATGGGACAAAAAACATCTCACTGGAGTACACCATTTTCTTTAGCTGGGCCACAGCAACGTAAACATGTTTGCTCAGGGATAGAAGGACCACTATGGGTGACACCTCCAAGATATTTTATTGCCTAGAAACATGAAACTGTCTGGGCGAAATAGGACTGAGAAAATACGTGTGGGACGGATCAGCCAGCACACCCTGGGAGCTAGGGTAAACTGCAAACAAAATTGAACAACACAGCAAGCCCACGAAACCACATGAGCAATTTACCACAGCAAATCTACTGCCAACTGCAGGAGAAGCAACTTGTTAGGTTCTATCTACAGAAGCAAATGTATCAATTGACTGCTGAAGTGTAATCAAGGCATGCCTATTTATAGAAAATATTAGAAAAGAAACTGATTCTAAAATATCTTATTTGATCGCTTTCCTTTTAATTGAACATAAAAGTCATTTAAAAAAAGAAATAGTTTAGCATTAAAAACAGGGTGATAATTTATCATTTGAGTCTTTGACATTATTGTCAAGATATTAAACACATTACAAGACAATGTTCAGTCATTTGTAACCAATTTAAAAGGACCACCTTCTTGATAAGCAAATGAGCATGCCAGGAAATTTTATTATTTTAAGGTTTAGGGATATATATTCTTGTGTGTATTTCAGTATTTAACTTACGAATCCTTATACCTATGTTGGGTTTGATTAAAACTAGGCTATACAGACATGTAACAATGATAGATCACCAGACTTTTGTGGTCATCAAACTCTGGTGCATACACAGGTTCAAAGATTATCTGCACTACATCCAGTCAGCTGCAACAATGTAGAGAGGAAAATTGGAGATTCAGGGTTGTATTTTATCAAATATTTAGGATCGCCAAGATGGATATCCCACTATTTTGTCTATATATCCCATCTCTAGATCTCTGTGAGTTGCTGGTAGACCATTTCATCATCCATGCAGAAAGAGAGCACACGCGGCTAGGTCTGATTCATATGAATCATAGGAAATACACAAAACCTCAATCTGTATTCTCTCTACCTAACAAAAATGTTTTCAATACCTCTTCCATATTGGTTGTCTGTAACACACTGCGTCCCTCTTTGATATATTGCTGCTACTTTGCTCCCAGGGCAGACAAGCCAGCCTCTTTGTTATGAATGCCTTTATAGGCAAGAAATTGATGGCATTGAAAGCTAATGTCACAACTGCAATAGTAAGATCTGTGATATATGTCTCATATAAATGCTGGTCAGTTGGCAGGCAGAGTGTGGCAGTTCAGCTCTATTTGCAACCATCAAATTGGTTGCAGATTTTGAGATTCAAAGACAATGGTTGCTGAATATTAATAGGTGCAGTGGTCTAATATAAGACCCCTTTATAAGTGAGACTACATCCTCATGAACTACAGCATCCTGGCTACAGAAAGGATGGTATCTATCTGTTTATCTATCCATCTGTCTATCTGTTTATCTATCTATCTGTCTATCTGTTTATCTATCTATCTATCTGTTTATCTATCTATCTATCTATCTATCTATCTATCTATCTATCTATCTATCTATCTATCTATCTATCTATCTATCTATCTATCTATCTACTTAATTTCCCTACCTGTACCTATACAACATAAGCCTACCTATACCTGCCTTCTCGTATCATATATTGTATTGCCTTCCCTTTGCTGTGTACCACCTTCCATATTATATATCTGACCATATTGCAGGATGTATGCCTGTGGGTTGGCTGCAGACAGGGACATGGCCGGAGTGGACAGTACTTTGTCGGACAAATGAGTGAGCGAGGGGTGAAGTGACCGGGGTCATTAATCTGTTGTTGGCCCCACAAAGCCATGTTCTGGGCAGATAGTGAGCCCGCCCATACATAATCAGGAGCAGAGTGATAAGACCAGAACAAAAGACCCTTACATGTGATGCTTTTGTTATCAGCATGGCACTCAGGTCGACCCTTTCAAGTCCCACCCTGTTGCCGCTGCTGCAGAGCCTTGTACCAGAGCCCTGTAGCAGAGCCTTGTTGTGCCAGAGCCTTGTGGTGGAGCTTGGCAAGTGGAGATGCATTGTTCTATAGCTGGTTGTTGGTGTTGGTAGATATGTTGGATCCTGATTGTTTGGTTGACAAATGCGTGACACAATTATATGCAAAACATGGTTTACTTCATTAAACACGAGATCACGGACATATCTTAAATGGCACATGTCTAAAGGAGGACAAAAAACGTACTTGGTTTGAATAGGAATTGAATTGTATACGGCATACCCTATGAACATGTATGTACATACCCTTACATAGTAAAGACAGTATATGGCAAAGATGGTGCTCAGGCAAGACCAAGCAAGATGAGGACGGGAGATTTTGTGGATGTGAGGAGGCAGAACAACGCATTGCTAGCTAATCAATTGTTGCTAGGGTGGCCCATGTCATCTGCTTTTTCTTGCACAAGGCATGGACTGTTGGGAAGCCCTGAACAAGACTGTCTGCAATAAAAAATAATAATGGTGCATATTGACTGCAGTGTATATTCTCGTGGTTGGCTATAGGTCCACTGATGGTTTGCTGCATATTTACCTCAATATTATCAACCAAGCAGACGATTGGAAATACATGTATATGTTTCACCAAAGTCAAAGTCAAAAGTACCTTTATTTGAGCAGGGTAAAACACTCACTATAATTGCTATTCATTCCTTAAGCAGATAATTTCACAATTCCAGAACAAATTGAAAGTTTATGTGTCAATGAGCAATGAATGTTAATTATTTGTCATCCATAATAATCAAAATTTCTTGAATGACTAATGTGTGCACAATATCGCATTTAAAACGCTTTCTGAACATCATATTTCTAAAACGAATAACAATATATTACATTATGCACATAAAATAATTATAGGTACAATGCAGCAGGTTTTCTGTGGTTGTTGGCCATCTGTGTGTATTTGGTATAATCATGTAATAGAGATTCTTTGGTATAGATTCCAAACTTCTTATGCAATCTTCCCAAAAAAGGAATACATTTTTTGTCTAATAAGACACTATCAGAACCCAAACATAACAAATTTACCTGTGTTATACGCATCCTTGACGAACATGGCTAACAGGGACTCTTGAAACTAGTGCAGGATAGAAGAAAATGGAAGAAAAACTAACGTTTTATGAACTTGATAAAATTGACTTCTCTATTTTGTTGACAAAGAACAGATCAGAAGTTTAAATAAGCATAACAATGTTTGTTTTGATACTGAATACTGTTTGTTTTGATACAGAAAACTTCAAAGGTTTATGAAATAAGGATTGCAACACAATACACTTGAATACAGCACACTGTAAAACCTGCTGCGTTACTTTATCGGCAGCTACCGTAATGAATACATAAAAGTGTCACTTTACGACAGAAAACAGTTGTTTTTATCCGGCATGTGATTTTGTTTCAACGCTAACTGTTGGCAGCTGTGTTTACAGTGCAGACAATGTCAAAAATCATATTGATTTCAACAAAAAGTGCATTCCCAGAGACCCAGCATGACCAGAAATGCTGCCCAATGCTCAAATTTACAGTCTTGTAGAGGAATTGTGAGTATGGCTAACTGGTATGGCTAACTGACCAGTGTGGCCAGAGCATGCTAACCATGCTGGACATTGCTGTAACCCTGTTATCACAAACTGCAAGGATTCCGTTATGGGCAATGTCCCTCTCCTTACTATTGATTCTGTGTCTTGCAAAATACTCAAGAGTATGCTTACTGCCTCTCTATACTGCAGGTCCAGGTGTTGCTTACTAAAAGTCATTTTGGCCCAATGACTAGGTTATTGCCCAAGCTACGCAGTATATGGACCTCTCCCTGCATTAGCTATTTACCAACAGGAGTACGTAGTAGGCCAAATAACTAAATATGATGAACGAATAATATTTAAGTATTATTTGTTACGTTATTTGATACATGTTTGATCACTTACAATCATGTTAATTAAATGTTGTCATTATAATTACTACAACAGTTATTTTGTATCAGTTACATTGGAATATGGCCTGGTCAAAGATGATCATTTCAACCCTTTGATGGCGCGCCAGATGCTGTTGCACAGCTGTTTTGACTACTCTACAGTGATTGGCACATTTTATTTGAGATATCTCAGCCTGCCACATCCCAATTGCTTGTCCTATTTCAATTTCTGATTGCCATGACATGTAATAGATAACGCCCTCGTTTGTGACAATATGCAATATATCCGAGGGCTTTAGCCCGAGGATTATTGCATATTGTCACAAACAAGGGTGTTATCTAACTTATACCACTTAGTACAAAACAAATTAATTTAAATCCCTTTGTTTGCCTTCAATCCTTCTTGTTTGACAACATTTCATTGTATTTGTTGCACATTCATGTTCCTCAGTTCATTTGAAGGTTGGCAGCCCTGAAGGCAACAGGTCAGAATTCTTTGTTCTCAGGAAATTATACAATACATTAATTTTGTAGATAGAAAGATAGATGGAAAGATAGATAGAAAGATCGATAGATAGATGGAAATAACACAATACATTAATTCCATTGATTAATTTTATAGATAGATATGGATAGACAGATAAATTGATAGATGGATAGATAGATAGATATATATATAGATAGGTAGGTCGATAGTGCAGCTATCTCAGCCAAGGTCACTTTGGGGAGGTTGATTATTACAGTCGCTTAGCAAATGTTATTTTGAAATTATGAAAGATATTTGAAAAATAACAGAAAGCAAGGAGCAGGGGTTCGGGGGCGGTAGCCCCCGAAATAAGAAGAAGCAGGGGTTCGGGGGCGGCAGCCTCCGAATTAAGAAGAAAAAATAATTCTTTGAGCTTGCCAAATGGGGCCAAAATTGTTGGTCTGCTTCTCCGCTGCTCCGCTATTTTTTTGCAGCTTACATATCCCAAATGTACTATTTTATCAAGTGACCTTAAATTTGATTATTATTTCAGATAATGGTATTTATAAAATAAAGAGTGAATATAGCCTTTTTATTGAGACCAGTCACACTTGATACAATCTTCCTCCTTGTTTGCTGTCTGTGTTGTTCAGTTTTAATCCTTTGTTGGTCAGTTTTGTTTCAGTGTTTCCTTCAATTTTGTCAACTTGTAGTCAGCCAAGCATGCAATATCATGGTCAGGTGTATGAGCTGTGATATGCATTATATCAGAGCAAAATCCTGCCTTCTGATTGGCCAGAAAAAGCAAACAGTGGTATAATGTGCATAACTGTCTCACTGAACAACAATTTGGTGTTTCGTTGTTATTGGCCTTAAGGACCATCTTTTAAGTCATCAACAGACTTGCACTCAACTTCAATGATCATTTGCATTGTTGCATAACAGTTTTGTGAAATGGGTCCTGACAGACACAACAAAGGTCACGACCTTGATTTTAGTGCTCCACAGATGTTTGAAGAGGTTACATAGCAAGGACAAAACGTAATTACCTCATTAAAATGATTGTTTACCCACACTACTGAACAGCTCTGAACATGTTATCTTATCTTATCTTATCTTAGTTTTTGAAATCTTTCAATGAATTTTGTGGGGATCTTGTCTGTTAGAGATTTATAATGCTACACTAACCATGGTAAAACCCATTGAAGAGTCATGCATTATTTATAAGACTCACCATAGAAGTCTTTCAATGAATTTCGGGGGGATTTTGTCTGTTAGAAGTTTATAATTCTACACTTACCACAGTAAAACCCATCAAAGAGTCATGCATTTATTTACAAGATTCACCATAAAAGTCTTTCAATGAATTTCGGGGGGATTTTGTCTGTTAGAAATTTATAATGCTACACTTACCATGGTAAAACCCATCAAAGAGTCATGCATTTATTTACAAGACTCACCATAAAAGTCTTTCAATGAATTTCGGGGGTACTGATTGTCTGTTAGAGAATTTATAATGCTACACTTACCATGGTAAAACCTATCAAAGAGTCAACATAAGACTCACCATAAAAAATGAAGAAATATGTCCATGTTCAAGTAGTTTTAGTGATGGACTGTCTTTGTTTTTGCTTTTTGTTTGTTAATATTCATTCCTACATTTAACTGTCTTGGTGTCTTACCTTGAATATACCCTGAATATTTCCAAAAAAAAGATGTAGGCCTGTTGTAAATCACTTACATCCGGGAAGTCATCACTTGACATGGCTCGATTGTAAGTCAGAAATAAGTCCTGGATGAGCAGGAGCTCCTGCCAGCCAATCCAAATGGTAAACAATATTTTGTGACAAAAGAGAACAGCATGCATGTGAGACAATTTTGGGAGGATATGTGACTGCCTGCCTCTGAAGAGTGTCCCAAAGTCCCAAAGTCACTAGAAATCTGTATATGGTATACCCTCATAATCTGAACATGTATGTATATACCCTTACATAGTAATGACAGTATATGAGGAAAGATGGTGCTCAGGCAAGACCAAGCAAGATGAGGATGGGAGATGAAGAGGACGGGATGGGCAGCATAACACGTTGCTTTATAATAAATACAAATAAGTCTATCTGACACAAATAAGCTCTAGATAAGAAAAAGCTCCTGTCAGCTCATCCAAATGGTAAACAATATTCTGTCACAAAAAAGGGACTGCATGTGAGACTATTGCATTCACAAGACTTCCGGCATTATGAATTTTGAATAACACAGACGTTTATGCAGTAATATTTCATTGGCATAATCTTCAGTAGTTGTATTATATTTCTGGTTACACAACTTAGATTATATTCCACCTTGAACTTTATGCATGCATCGATATTGGATTAATTTGTACAGAAAGTAGGTCAATAATAAATTTTGAAATAAATAAGAGAGACTTCTAAAATACAATTACCATTAATATAGATGCTGCTGATTATGTGAAAACCAGTAAAAAGTATATATGATTATGTGAAAAGCGGAATGCTATTGTGTGAAAAGCCATATACAATGTGTGAAAAACAGCATACATATGATTTTGTGAAAAGTGGAAAACATATACAGCATGTGAAATGCACTGTGATCATCTTTATTTTGTAAACAGTGTCACTCTGCCCTTGTATAGGAGGCCTACATCAATCTTCATCTTCATGTTGGCCATTGAAGGAAGGAGGAGTAAGAAATGAGAATTAAAAAAAATATCATCCTACATTTTAAGGTGAAAGCGTTTAGCTGAAACAATACCCAGGTTAAACTGAAGTAGAACAAAAAATATATAATTGATATGGTCATATGGAATAAATGTGGAACAAGGGCAGATTTCAAACATGTAAAATTGGGCCACACATTTAATGAGTGCGTGAATCGTTAAGGATAGCTAAATCTGATATGCAAAAATTCAACAGCTCTGAGGCAAGCTGTCATTGCATGAATATGGCATTTGCATGTTCCACAATTCCTAATCAAAACATGGGGAAGCATTTGGAATCTTCACCAAACACATTTTTGCTCCTGCACTGTTCCATGAGTTTGTAGAATTGAAAAATTTAGCTTCTGCAAATGTTTTAAAAGGCTCACACAATGATGCTTCCATACAGTGACAGGGCAGAATCTGATGCTTTTCTTAATCTTTTTTTAAAGTTAAAGTTAAATTTATCTTATGAGTCGTAGCATTCGATATTTGGATATGAAACATATATACTAATAAAAAGTATGGTGCCACTGGTAAGTTAGTGAAACGAGTGATATCTTGCCATTGGCGCAATGCTAAACATCCTCCACCAAACCAATTGTTGAAGTATGAATTCTCATCCGATGACTGGAAAACATATATGGCCATAAAGGCTGATATTCGATGAATGTGGGACAACAAAGGCTGCCGATTTTCTTTGCAGTAGTACTGAGTACTCGGAGTTAGGTATAGGTCAAAGTCTTTGATAAGTAAGTGAAACGCAAGCCCATGTTATTTATTGGGAGGGGTGGTTCACTTTCTTATCAAAGACTTTGTATACTGTAACCAATTGAATTGGTTGGGCAAAATATATGAACCAATGGTTTGGTCATCACAACCATTTTGTTTTGTGGTGTAAATATTTTTTAGATTCCAAATTGCTTTGGTGTATTGGTTTGGTGCATTGACTTCTTTTCTTATCTTCACTCTAAAAAATGTCGGGACAAAATTGGTTTTTTAGATTCAAAATGGTTTTTTGAAAAACCAAATTTCAATGCAAAACCAACATGGATTTTTAAAAAAATCCATGTTGGTTTTTTGCATTGAAATTTGGTTTTTCAAAAAACCATTTTGAATCTAAAAAACCAATTTTGTCTGAAATTTGTTAGAGTGTTGTTGCTGGGAGTGGTTCCGTTGAGAAGTAAATATTATTTTGAATATTTGCCTCTCATACCTGATGAATATATTTCTATAATTTGGTATATATTATAGTACCTGACCAGTTCAGCCAATGAATATATAGAGAGAGGAAAGAAAAAACGTCTGTTGTGGGCGAAATTTTAGGAAAGACTGTAATTCGAAGATAAAGAAAAATTCTACACAATACAAACATATTCAAAAATATACATTTATTGTTTGCCTACACAATGACACAAGTCATATTTTTCATCTTTACAATGCAATTGGACAAAATATATTTTTATTTTTATTAGTTCTGTCTTTTTATCAAAAATATCTTTCTTTCAGTTTTATCGTCCAGTGTGCAGATTTGATTTATTCTTTCTTGGTTTAGTGCAATACTGTCACGAATTCCCATGTTAATATGAAAAGAAAAAATGAATTGTTAAATGTTCTTTATGAATATTTGATGCTTCTTAAGAAGATAAACA
The DNA here is from genome assembly GCA_026936325.1 of Platynereis dumerilii. Classification (NCBI taxonomy): domain Eukaryota; kingdom Metazoa; phylum Annelida; class Polychaeta; order Phyllodocida; family Nereididae; genus Platynereis; species Platynereis dumerilii. The sequence goes on along the minus strand of JAPTHN010000002.1, from coordinate 77,363,258 downwards.
TCTGATAAATATGATGACTTCTTTTCATTCATATGCAATATTATGCATGCTATAATGTGTTTCTTTCTTGTTTATTTCAGATAAAACAAATACTCACAAGAGATGTGATTATATACCATATTTTGAACACCAAGACAGAGACGGTTTAGGTCCCACAGATGCAATTCTAAGTGAGTATATTCTGGGCTGCTGCATGGAATCGAATTTGCATTATTACGTATTAAGATTTATGATTCGCTGTATGTAACGAGACAGCATTAGCTGGGATGTGTTTGTTGTAAAACCAACGTAGGAATCAAAAGCTGCAAAGTGCATTGTGAGGAATTCCGTTGGGATGACTTTGTGAGTGGATGAAGCCTGTTCGGAGAAAGATGAGATGTGACAAAGGCATCAGCAACCTCCGCTGCAGCATCAGTAGGGCCGCATCAGTAGGGCCGCATCAGTAGGGCCACATCAGTAGGATGAGCATCCAGAGGGCCAGCGGCATCACTAGGAGATACAGCTCACCATCACCAGCATCATGGCAGCAGCTACAACAGCTAGGATGCGGCTGCTGCTGCTGCTGCTGTGATGGGATAACTACACTGTTAACCTCTATTGTAGTTCACACACTGCGATACATATAAATGACGGCGGATTAAGTAGAATTGCTTCAAATGGCATTATGCATCCCATTTATTACGAGCTTGTATTATTACGAAGCACCCTTGCATACGTGGGTTGTATCCAGTATTCTATGCTTGGCAACTGAAAGACCCTGGGCATCCCTGAATTAATAGGGTATGTTCCAGACTCCCAGTCTTCTCATCTCATCATCATACGGCGGTCACCAAAAAATACAAGTTCAGCTCCCTCCACAAAGATGGTGGTTGAGCTGCCCCGGCTGCTCCGGGGTACACCAGCACAACACAAGTAAAGTCAAGTCAAGTTAAAAACAATCCCTTGTCAGCCTTTCTATATCACTGAAATAAGGGTTGGTTGTGAATACATGGGTATTATGGCCTATCAAATGTACATAACAGGTTCAACTCATATGCGTGTGGTCACGAGTTCGAACCCCAATCATGGTGTGGAGGAACTAAACAGACCATCCTGAAACCATCGCCTCACTCCACCTAAGTGTAAATTTATTCTCCGCAGGGAGCTGAGAAAGATTCAAGCTTAATCAGGCCTGCCAAGGATGTAAATTGTGAAGTCTGCCAGGCACTCCTTGGACCACAGATGTTAAACCTAACATCTACTCTATATGTTAAACATTAATATCGATTATGTTTCTATGCATTTGACATGCAGCTGTTATATCAACCTCTGCTATACCTATGAAATGATTTCAAAGCATTTTGAAATATTAGTTGTATTCTGTATCTTTAGCAGTACTGGTTCCACAGTTTCTGGTGCCAGCAACTGCTGGAACTGCTGTTACGGACATGTTGCTTTTATTCAGCCTTCTGCATGTTGGCTGCTTTTATATGATTTCATAGAAAATGCTTATAGCATAGAAGTAATCTGCAGATATCCATATACTTGTGTATGTGACAAGCCTTTTTGTAGACCTGGCAGGTCAGGGTGAGTCTGATGCTGCCAGATAACTGCTGGAGCCTCATTGGAAAATCTCACACCATAGGTTCAGAACATATTCTAAATGGTATAGGCTATTAAACTGGAAAGCAAGCCAGCTTCAATGTTCGGTATACTTCCATCTGGACAAAAAGCCTCGACAGTATTTGCAGGGGGAAATAAGCTTTAGTTGGGGCACGTAATTAGGTGATAATATTTGACTGTTTGAGGACATTAAAGATGTTATCACAGCAGGTCCTCATTTTTACATTGAAATGGGGGGTCGGTTTGTCACTTTGGAACATGATACCGTGACCACACTGGTGACTCATTCTGGATTTCTGCTTCTAACAGGGATAGTATAGGATATTACCCCCTAATCAGCCTAATAAACTCTTTTAAATCTGTAAACTCTCAACAAAATATAGTTATCATGTCCTCCATAATCTAGCATTGTATGCAAAGGTATCATCAACAATGCCTCACAGTTCTATAGTCACACTGTATTGCAGTAAAATATAAATTGTATGAAGCCTTAAATTTAAACCCTCATAACAATAAGGCTTTGGTTTTTAAGTCTCCATGAAATTGCGTTACTGGTATATCAGTTATGCCTTCAGTCCTCAGTATATGAGTCTAAACAGTCTGGCCCCTAGAGCATCTCGTCAACTTTAAGTGTATAATTAAAATTCATGGCAGTCAACAGTTATTCCTCAACAGTAGAGAATCAACAGATCGCTTATAGCTGAATTACCAGCACTCACAACATCACGTATTAAACCCCCATATTTCCATAAAGATTATTTATGCATTAATATGATTCCATGCCATGGGATACATCACAGCCCATCTGTGCATCGTGATAGTCATTCTCATAAATTGAACATCGTGTATATGATAGGAAGTGAGAGCAAATGTCAACATAGTCCGAGCCATGGATGTTTAGTGATGGAAATAGAAACAAGAACAGTTGTTTTTCTCTGGGTTATTTTACTGTGACCGTGGCAATCAGTTTCCAAACAGATGCCAGTACAGGTATAGTAATGGTTGATATTCTTATCTAAATTTCTGCGGACTGTTCTGGTAGTATTTTTCTATAAGTACCAGTGATTTCATACAGGAAAGGAGACTAAAAATTCTGGCACACAATCAAAAATTCCGGCACTCAATTATATATATTCCGGCAGATGAAGATGTGTATAATTAGAGCTGGACCGATTAATCGATATATCGCGATATATCAGTTCACAGACTTATCGTGATAATCGTTCACATATATCGTGACATCACGATAATTGCATATGACAAAAGTTGTTTTTCGTGAAATATGACCAATTTCGGGCAAAAATTAAAATTTTTGTAGCAACTATACTTTTGATAGCATTTACGTCACAAACTTAGCATTTTGCATGATTTATGCTGCTCAATTATCGAGATAAATATCGTGTATCATAACAAATGTATCGTGATATTATCGTATCGTTACAAATTGAACGATGTCCAGCACTATGTAATAATCAACAGATCTCAAGATTAGCCTTTTGAAATAGTATGAAATCCATATCAAAGATATTTGGGAATATGCTGCTCACCCTGCCAAAAAATGCGCTCTTCTTCCAGAATCGCTGGGTAGCTCAACCTCATTTTTTTTTTTTTGAGGGGGCTGCACTTCTACTATGGTTCAATCCACCATGTTGGTCATTGCCGTACACTGTATGATGTAAGAGATGATAAGGCTGGGAGTCTGACACATGCTCTATTTATTCAGAGACATCCAGGGTCTTTCAGTTGCCCCGACATAGAACTCTGGATACAACTCTCGCGGTATGCCTGTGCTGGGCCTTTATAATCATAATTAGTATTGTGATGATGCCAACAATGAGATTGTGACACAGTGAGTTTATCGTGTGACTCGCTTATTGATACTACGGGATATGAATCATCAGATGAAGGACATTGAAGGTGTGAGTTACATGGAAGTATTCACTTCAGGGATATGACATCTCAAAGGGAATGTTTGTAACCACTAATCTTTCCTCGGCTGTAACCAAAAATAATATGTAAATGGCACGGCCATGAAATTTGCGCTGCACTTAAAAAGGTTTTTGAAGGACTTATAGAGTTAACATTACTTTCATTAAATTTATTTCATATTCAATGTATGAAAGGTAGTTATTTGCTGTTTCAAAAAATATGAAAGAAAGATTATAGAAAAATAGAGAGATATAAAATAGACCAAAAATAGAATAGAATAGATAGATAGATAGATAGATAGATAGATAGATAGATAGATAGATAGATAGATAGATAGATAGATAGATAGATAGATCGAGGGTTGATTGATGATATGAGGGGGAGAGTCGATGCTAGATAGTTGATATTACATAATAGGCTAGTGATAAAAAACAATAACATGATCTGCATGTAGATTAATTGCTTACTGTTCCATAATCATCAGTTTACAAAGATCATATATATATGTAACTTAATTTTGTTATGCTTTCTTTTTGTCTGTTTTGAAATGAAGTTAATCACATGCTAATAATTTGATTTTTTTTTCAAGGATTATAATTAACTATTCCATAAAAGTTAAAGGTACAGGGAATACTTCTCGAGAAAATTGAATTTTAAGACACTTTTGAATATTATGTCATGTTTTGTTAAATTCGAAACTAAATCATTGATAAGAAGCTGGACCAACTTGACCAAATTTCCTGCTGTCGACCATTGATGTTGAGACCATCACTGCACAGAATTTTGAAACCTCTGTTGTGCTCAATTCGCTTCGCGAAATGGCCTTCGGTCGTTTCGCTGCGCGAATATAACATCATCAATTGAAGTTCGAATGATTGCATGCTTGAGAGTCATGAGTGTACAATGGATAACATTCCTATTTCCCAGTGGTAAACTTGGACAACTTCTGGTACATTATAATAACACAAACTCTCGATTTCTATAGGCCTTCAGAGTGTATGATTTCATATGTGTCCGAATTCTAGACTTTCTGTCTCAAATAACACTTCATGATTCATTAAATATATATTTCTGAATGAAAATAGAAGTGAACAATTCAATCTTGAATAACATAATCATTCAAAATGGTTTCCTAAGAAAAGATATGAAGAAATATCAAGTGTTTCTCATTACATAAGTTTCGTGTCAATGATGACATACCAAACCTCCACACAAATACTGAAAAAGACACACATCATAACGGATATGCAATGTCAAAACACACTCAAAAATCAATTGGTTTTGATAAAAATTAATCCATTTGTAGATTTGTACACAGAAATGTATCAAGCAATTCCAATCGGTGATTAATGGGGAACATAGGCCTGCATGTGTAATTGTGCATTGAATAGGCTATCACTCATCAGGGAATCCACTGACAGGATGAAATTTGATAATATCATATATATGAAGAATTACACATTATCAAAATCCTTGGGAAAATTTGAAAGAGGCCATGTTTACAAGCCAACTTGTCGGCCTATTCTGAATCCATGTGCTTGAACTCTGCAGAATGATATGCTGCGAACCCTTATCCTCTGGAACGCTGTTTTTGCTTGATCAGAAGCTAACTTTGTGATGTCAAAAATACTACAAGAACAATGAAGTGAGACATAATGCAAATTGCTGTTCAAATGCATTTATGAACTTAATATTATTATTCAAAATGAAAATGCAGTGCTTCCATTGCCTTCACCATTTTGTCTGTTCCTTCCACTTGAGTTCCAGAAGTTTGCTGAAGAGAGGTGGTGTATTTCAGTTTGTGGTGTCAGTATTTTGGGGTTTCAGTATCAGTGACGCAGAATAATAGTTTCTACTGGGGTTATAGAATAACTTTTACAATCCCTCCTCCAAATATCAGACTATTCACTTCTGAGTTCAGATCAACAACAAGCAATAGCTAAAGATGGAATAATAAAGAACATGCACCAAAAGCACCTCCCTCACCACCAATCTCAGGTCATGCCAGCCAATATGAAAGAATGCAGGGTTGGGCAATGTGAGCAACACCTTGAGCAGGCTTACTTGTGGAGCCTCCGCGGGGCAGTGAGGGCCATTCTGCCTTCGTTAGAGGCATATCAGTCCATTCTGTGCAGATCCAGTTAATTTATTGCATGCAAAAGGGGTTTTACAGCCATTAATGGGCATCCACGGACTCCATTGATATAAATGAAATGAATACCAAACGCATCAATCTCGATTTAATGCATGTTAATATCTAGTTACCACCTCTGGACACACAAACAAAGGCGGCTCAATATCAAGATAATGCAGCGTCTAATGGAGGGATTAGCTCCATTTATATTGCGTATAGGAGAAAGAAAGTGGATGGTTTTGCTTTCTTCGGGGCACCTGATCTTCCATGCAATTTTACTATCAATATATAGATTGTCAATACAATAATAGTATGAATGCTAAGAGCAAAACTGATGCAGGAGGGGCGCCCCAGCAAGTGGTCATAAGTTTTTGTAAAATTGCGCTTCACGCCGCCTAAAAACCAAACAGTGCATTGACTACAGATTTTCGTCGGAATTCTTCTTCAAGTGATGTGTGATATTCATCAGGACTTCAGTTGACATGTGATGCCAGAATAAGACAATTACAGAATAAGAATAAGTCACTTAAAGTGTTGTTATATTACCGTAACATCAAGATTTGAATCATTTATTGGTTCTGAAATGTACAAACATGAAACTGCACCGAGACAGGAAACACCCACACTCTCGCACTCCACAGCAACTTGCATCTGAACATGAAAACTACTATTTCTGCTATTTAAAGGAGACGATTATCATGTAATGTCTCAAAGAGGATCTGCAAATGTGAAATCACAACTGTTCCGTTCTCTCATCTTTTCCCAGAAGACCAAAAAGCAACTCTGTTATTTCAGTAGGTCAAATATCAGCCACTAATGTCTGTTGTGACATTTACCCATAACACATTGATAGTACTTCTGAGTACTTTGGTTCTTGGAGGAAGGAAGAGAAGGAAGAAGAGAAGGAAGAAGAGGTTGAAGAAGAGGTGGAAGGATAGTTGGAAGAAGACAAAGACGAGACAGAAGAAGAAGACGTTTACAATCTGAGGAAGGGAAGTAAGAAGAATGGTAATAAAGAGGGATACGATCGAAGAGGATAAATAGGACGGATGAAGAGAGGAGGAAGAGGGGGAAGAGCAGTCGAAGAGGAGGAAGAGCATAACGAGAACAACCAGGAGGAATGGTAGGAAAGGGAAGGAGAGGAGGAAGAGGAAGAAGAGGACGAAGAAGACGAAGAGGGGAAAAAGGGGAAGGAGGAGAAAGAGCAGCAAGATGAGGAATATGTGGATTACGAGGGAGAGGATGAAAAATAAGAGGAAAGGGGGAGGAGAAAAGGAGGAAGAGGAGGAAGGTGAGTAAGTGGAGGAAAATGAGTTAGAGGAGGAAAAGAAGAAGAAAATGACGAGGAGGAAAAGGAGGAAGAGGAAGAGGAAAAAGAATGGTAAGAAGGAAGAAGGTAGATGGGATGAGACCAACAAAATTAGGAGCAAAAAAGTGGACGTACGTGAGAAAGAAGAGGAGGTGAGGTGGCCTATAGGAATACGACAGGACGGAAGAGGAGGAGAACAGGAGGAGAACGAGGAGAGGAAAATGAAGAGAAAATGAAGTAGAGATGAGGTAGCACTGGCAGCAGTATTCTCCAAAACACATACATATAAATATATATTTACCAAATGAATAATAAATCTGTATCTCTTTATATAAAAATAACAGTATACTGAGAATAGAAGAGTAAAAGATGGTAACACAACAAGGGAATATTCAAGTTGTATACGTGCACTGGCTGTATGCAGACAGGGTTCTGAGTTGAGATGGAAAGCACAGGTGACCAACAGGGTCAGACAAGACATTCAATAGTAGACTGAGGAGTCTGAGGGTCATTATTATCTGGGGGTGCACCTTGTGCTGCTGGGATTATGTGCTGGTTGTGGCTGGGATTTCAGCTATACACATCATTTAAAAAAACACCAAGACCATATTTCACAGTATGTACATTGCTCTGATTTATATGGGCCTTCCATAACCACATAACGATAGTATATAATATGTAGGTGCAATTATCCAGAATTAGCAAGTACCAGGAAGAAAAAACCCAACCAGCATTGTAACCGAAACATCAACTGACAAACCAACCAGCCCATGAACCATCCAACCAACCGTCCCACCCCAACAACCGACCATCCCACCAACCATCCAACCAACCAACACATAAACTATTCAACCAACATACAAACCACATAGCTAACTATCTGCATATGACATCTATCTATCTATCTATCTATCTATCTATCTATCTATCTATCTATCTATCTATCTATCTATCTATCTATCTATCTATATATCTATATATCTATCCATCGCTGTCTCTTTCTATCTATCTATGTCTTTCTCTCTATCTACTCTGTCTATAGATCTGGGCCTCACATCTCATTCTGAGGTTTTAAGAGATGAACTGGAATCCGCCATTAATCATGTGTTCATCCCTTTGTAACACACGACAACCTCGCAGTGTTCTGCCTGCTCACTTGTTCCCAGTTATAAAGCATGTTTCATGACTGAGCAGCCAAGGCTGTAAATCCAACCATGGTCTAACAGCTGTTTTCAGTGAGCTTCAATGTTCAACAATCAGTCTTCAATTATTTCCCCATAGCTCACTATCCATCTTATGCCTCAGTAGCTCCTCTGTCTTGCTGTGGTAACTTATGATTCACTCCTGTCAGCACCACATAGGGGAGAGTGTTGAAAGGGTTGAAATTGGATATTGGCATCTACACCGTTTGAAACAGGCTCCAATTTGCCTTGAAAGGGATTTGTTAAAAGTCAAGTGACAGAGTGAAATGTAGTTCCTTATATTTACAATAAGATTGGTTATGGTTAGCTATTCTTATTTACAGAAGTTTTGTGAAGCTGTGAAGCCGACCTAACTGATCTATTTTCCCGCATTCTCCTTAACAGTATCAATAGCTATCAATGTGGCTTGGAAAACTACAGCTTGGACATTTTTTCCAATATGTAGTACTTATAACCAAAACCTATAGCCGCAACAGTGTCACATTCCATATTCTCTGTCATGTACATCACTGTTTTTTAAAAGGTTTTATTAACAACCTGTAATCTGTAAAAACCTATATATTATAGTCGTTGTAACACTAGTATCCTATACAGATCGGTAATTATCGATTCAGGCAGCTGTAAATGTATGTAATTTTAAGTCATTTGGCCATTTTGTATGTCAGTATGATAAAAATTGTTTCAGACTTCTTTTTTTATTCACACTCGAATTTTCAACTGACAACTTTCCACTACTCAGAGTAGACAACACTTCAGCATGGCACTGACTACATTGTAACTGTTTGGCTGGCATCTTGTTTCAGTGCTGTTGTAATTATGGCAGATAGAGAACAGCCAATAAGCGGCTTAAGGGGATTTCCAAAACAAAACAGAATTCAAAAGCAGTGATTGACACAGTAGACTCCACAGCAGCAAATAGTCCATCTAAGGCCATGTAGTCTCAGAAAGACATTAAACACAGAAGTCCACAGATTTGTGGCATCATGTGTCTGTGCTCTACAAGTCCTCAGCATCTGAAAAGAATATTGATGAGGCATTGACAGGGTGCTGGTTTTACTGGCACAGCTTACCATGTATTTTGCTTCAGCACACATGCAGTCACTGTACTGCTGTACAGAATGTTCACTTGTGGAAAATTAAAAATCTGGAGGCCAAGTTATAAGATTAAAATTGAACAAATAAACTTCGTGCCTATCACACACTATATAAGATTAGCATGATGATAATATATATTGAAGAAAATTTGAAGTTAAAACTAAACAACCATTTTGATTCATTCTGTTTTGTCAGGATATCTGAATAGGACCCAAATTGATGATAGAAGAATATGATTATTGCTTAGGGTTGAAGTTGCAATAGATTTTGTCTTTTTTCATTTGTTGTATCCCAGTGTTATTTACAGACTCCAAACAATAAATCTCGTACAAAAACCCTGATTGGTTTTTGGGCTTACCCTCCGCAGCATTCCAATTAGGGTTTTTGGAAATACATGCAGCTGCATTGTCATGAAAGCAGCAGGCTTTTGGGAAAAAACTTTTTTTGACGCCAAAACTCTTTGGTATTTTAGAAAACCCATTTTGTGCTAAAATATTTGGAATGTAGATATTATGGGGGCTTCTCTCTGAAGCAAACCTTCGTTATTCTAAGAGGTTGATTGATTGATGGGGTAGAGAAACTATACTTGACATTCTATTTGGTTAAGATAACGACATTTTAAGTCTGTGGAATAGTAAACTATAGAGCAGTATATTATACTCCTTGGGTGATGTCAGCCACATACTCCCACTCCGCAAATGTCTTCCTGCCTCGGAGCATAGTTGATCCATAGTAAGCTATGGCCACCGAGCTCTGGATTCCTGCATCGACCTCCCTGGCCTGCAAGTCTTAGTGGCAGGTAATGGCAGAAAGCCAATGGATTCCACAACACTGTTGAGTCTTTCAGTGAGCTGCTTGCTTGTGGGTTTGCTTCCATGGAGTCTGTCTGTCAGTCTGTTGGCTAGTCGGTCAGTTAGTCATTCAGTTATTCTGCCAGGTAGTCGGTCAGTTAGTCTGTCAGTCATCTGTCAGTTATCTGTCAATAAATGTGTTACACTGTTTATTAGTGAATCTGTCATTCAGTTAGTTAAAGTGCATTTTTAGTGAGTTTGTCAGTCAGTCCCTTAGTTATTCGATGACTTCGTCAGCCAGTCAGTAACTTAGTCAGTCAGTGAGATTGTCAGCTAGTTAATGAGTGCATGAGTATGTCAGTGGGTTATTCATTCGGTGATTCTGTGAATGCGTCTGTGAATAAATCTGTGAGAGAATGAATTTGTTAGTCATTGAATCTGCTGGTCTATGAGCCTGGCTGTCAGTGAGCAGTTTTCGTGCAAGTTAGTCAATGAGTCAGTGGGCCTGCCAGTCAGTCTGCCAGTGAGTTATTCAGTCAGTGGATCTGTCAGTGAGTCTGGCCCAGAAAGTTTCTTCTCCTTTCATGGTCACTCATCCTTTGCAGCGGCCAAGTGGACACAGCATCGATTATGGGCAATGGTCAACAAATGAGGGCCAGTCGAGTGACCACTGGGTAATCCAGTAAATGGCCCAGCACTGTCAGCCAGGGGAAAATGCTGGGAGAAAATCGCAGAGCTAACACAAGATAGCAAAAATCCAAAAGGAAATGTACATTGCTTCAAACAATTCTGAATACTTTTGGAACAGATCATGTACTAATAATGCATGTATCAATCCAAAGATTTCCTGCCGAGTCACTGTGTGGAGCTAATGCATCCGTAGTACTGTACAAATAAATGTCTACTGTACTTAATCCATGAGCTGTTTGCAAAAACCAGCGGTCACTGCCAATAGGAACCATATCTAGATTGTACAGAACGTTGCATTGGAAATCTAGTTTTCTGTCAAAGCGGTGTACAGTGTACAGTGTATTTGCATGTGACTGGTTTGGTGAATAGATGAGAAAAATAGAGGAGATAATCTTATCATTGAAGTGTCATAAATCACGATCACTTCAATACTACATGTAGCACTCGATATAAGACCACACAATCAACCACCTTTCGTGAAAACCATTTCCTTCACTGGAACGCTAAGGCACAACGTAATTGCAATATAACCTCAAGACGACAGTCACACTGGAAGATCACTGGTATCTATCTCAACAGTTGTCACATAAGAACCACATCTATCACTGGAATGCCAAGGCATTTAATTGAAGAGGACCACTTTCACCTGAAGACCAAGTTTGTCTTGAGAAAACCACCACTTGCGAGACTACACCCACAATTGCATGGGTAAATATAAGACTGAAAGACGTTCATTGCAGCATAAATTTGTACACACTTCCACATATAGGCCAGTTTAATAACAGATATAATTCTGCCTGAGATTAAACAATACACATCAACTACTGGATCTTTTTTCTTAAATTGTTGGTTTTGAATGTTGGCAGTTCTAATGATTATGTTGCCAGTTGTCATAAAAGTCATGATCTGTTGACCTGAAAGCCTCTTCCTTATTTGGGAAGGGGTATACTTCCTCATGCTGTTAATTGAAGTATACAGTGCAGCCTTAAATTAGGGGACATGGGTGATGTTTTGCCATTGGGTCATCCTCAACCTAACTGCCTGTTGAAGCATCAATTCTCATCTGATCAGATGAAAACATATTTGGTCATAAATGACGATTTTCGAGGCATGTCCATGCAAAATTAATGGCTGCCCATTTTCTTTGCTCACTCCTCATTGAAATTGCATTTATGCTATGAACATCTTTCTGTGTTATGTTTACCCATGCAATTGTATTAGTGTAGTCTTGCAAGTTGCGGTTTGCTCCAGACAAACTTGGTCTTCAGGTGAAAGCTGGATGACCACAACAATACAAATGGGTTGAAAAAGAAAGCCATCTGTTATCGCAAGGAAACCACATGACTGGAAGACTGCCACAACAACAGAGATTGGAAGACCACAAAATATGACAAGAAGACCACAGCCAGTGACCACAGCAGCTACAAAGCATTCAGAGACATATGCAGCTAACTGAGCTAAGCTCAGCAGCCAAGCTCACCCATTTACTGGTCAATGACCAACAACTATGATGCTGCTGCTGTTGCTTTTGGTGCAGTTGATGTGATGTATGACCATGTTGGTTCTTGGATACCGTTCCTGTGGTTGAAGGTACTTTAAGGATGAAGTTATTGAATACATATATATTTTGATGCTTTAAATGTTTCTGTGTAGAATGGGGGTTACGTATAGGTTAGCTCAGTATGTAATGGAGATATTTTCCAAACTCATGGATGTAAGATTCCTGGATTATAATCACCTAATTCTGAAACCAGCAAAGCAAATAGTAAGCATGAGATCATTGGCTTGAATCAAAGTTCGGGAACTCATTTCTGTCATTCTACAGTATGGGATTGGTATGAGATATGAGCTGAGAAGTCCAACATTATACAGTACAACACTGGACATTGTTCATCACATGGTGGTTCATCACATATGTCTCCCAACATTGTCAGTCATCACATAATGTTTCCCCACATTGTGAGTAGTCACATCATGTGTCCGCACATTGAAAGTCATCACATAATTTTCCCAACATTGTGAGTTATCACATCATGTCTCAAAACACAAGTCAATGTGTGATTTTTCCCCACAATCAGAGTCATCACAAAACACATAATGTCTCTCAACATTGTTAGTCATCACATAACTTTTCCTAACATTGTGAGACATTGCATAGGCCTATCTTCTACAGTATGACTTATCACACTGTGGCATTACAGTGGTGTTGTCAGTTGTCCTGGCCTTATAGCTGTTACCCCACATTGTAAATCATGACATAAGGTCTCTCCACATTATCAGTCATCACATAACGTATGTGAGTCATCACATACTTTTTCCCAACATTGTGAGTCATCACATAATATCGCTCATCACACAGTGGTGTTGTATTCTGATTTTCTGACCGTACAGTTGTTTCCACACATTGTGAGTCATCACATACTTTTTCCAACATTGTGAGTCATCACATAATGTCTCACCTCATTGTGAGTCACATACTTTTTCCCAACATTGTGAGTCATCACATAATATCTTTCACAATGTGAGATATCACACTGTGGCTCATCACATGTTGGCTCATCACACAGTGGTGTTGTAAGATGCGCTGGCCGTATAGTTGTTGCCCTGCTACAGCTGCTGATGTTGGCCGTTAGCTGGCTAGCTGCCTCTCCATCATGTGTCCTGCATCTAAGTCTATTGGGAGCTTGGTGAGGTCCGTGTAAGCTCATTTGTCCCCACCACTCCTTCTCTCCCACATGCTACTTAACAGTTAATACTGCTCACACACAGTAATTGGTGCTGGCAGGCTGGAGTGAGCTTACTCTTGACATGGAGGAGCTAAATGACCTTACTCCCAATGTGGAGCATATAAATGACCTATCATGACCTTCCTGGAGGAGCCTATAGAGGAGCTGAATGACCTTACTCCTCATTCAGAGTATGTAAGTGTCCTCACAGAGCATCATGTTGGATAAGGAAGATCTGAATGAGCACCACTGCTGGGAAATTCTCAATGACTTTCCCACATGACCTCACACCTAAAACAAATTGTGTGGAATGATTTTGAACTGGTGGTTCATTCATGATTATCCTTAACTACCTTGTCTTTTCATACCCAGCTTCTCTTAATCATATTGTGTCGATGGATCTTTAAAATAGCTTCATTTCAAAATGCTCAGGCTCAGGGTGAGTTAATTAGTTTCATTGTTATGGTGTGAATAGGGAGACATTTAATGAACTAGGCCTGCTCCATGTCTGATATTTGACACTTATTGCTATAAAATTTCTTAAATACAGTATATCATAGAAATTGATGGAATTACTATTTGCCAAATTATAGGCCTATGTAAATGACCTTGAGAAGAACAAGGATTGACAATGTTGTGTACATTTTACCATGGGGGGGGGGGCAAAACTACAGTACATATGATGTAGGTGATTATCTCTTCTTAGAAGGTCTACAACCATGGCCTCACTTCTGTGGTTCTGCTCTTCTAGAGACACTGAGATATTACTCTTAATGAGGAGAAATCTAATGACCTCACTGTGCGCCCTGGGGGTCACGTGACTCCTGTAGGTTTGCTCTTGCCTGTGACATGGGGATGTGTTCTGAAAACAGACTGCAAAGCGGAACACACGATGAAGACTGTCAGAACAAACACAGTGCCTGTGTGTAGTTAATTCTTCAAAGGACAACCATATATTTCACTATGGCAGGTACCAGCGACACTCTACAAGCTCTGGGGGACCAAAGGAATTAGTGGGCCTTAATGTGGTCGCAGACAAAAGGGAGGTCATGATGGAAATGGCGAGCAAGGTTGGTGATGGCAACACATGTCATGATTGAAGCATTTCTGAGTATCAGAGAGTATCAGAGAGTTACAAAGAGTATCCGTGAGTATCTAGGAGTACCAGAGTGCTCAGATTCACCCAGAGATCATATCCAAGATCATATCCCAGATCATATCCCCCTCCACAGTATAGGACAGTTTGCAGGCCTGATCATACCCAGGATCACATGGCTGATCATGTCCCTGTTATGATGTAATCAAATATGGATGGATAGATGTCATGATATGCGGCGTTGACGGTGCCTATAGCTGCTTGCTCGATTCAGGCTCCAGATAAAGAAGGTTGGATGCGCGCTGATGGCGGCTTCTCGGCGTTTTTATTGACTGGCGCCCGGCGAGGCCCTAATTGTAGGCTGGATGTGACGTCATCTGCTTTCCTTCCTCCTCGCCTGAAGAGCTGTCACAGAGTGAAGGATCACAATGCCCCCTCTGCAGCGCCGCCTACCAATAATAGTTACCCATCAATTGCCAAGTCACAATGAGGCTCTGCTGCCCATTAACTCTCTCCTTTTAATCAATTATAACTCTACAATAGCTATACTACCTGCTATTCTGTGCCTGAACGCTTCCTTGTCCTTAAATAGCTTAAATGTGTTTCATTTGTTTTCAGCTATTGGAGTCATTAAACTAACTGCTCCATGAAGGGCATTGAAAGTACACCAAGGTGGATTTCTTTTCTGTCAGAACACTATCGGAGTAAACATTTTAACAACACATACTGTGTACACTCTAAAAAATTTCAGACAAAATTGGTTTTTTAGATTCAAAATGGTTTATCGAAATTTGGTTTTTCAAAAAACCATTTTGAATCTAAAAAACCAATTTTGTCCCGATATTTTTTAGAGTGTACATGTAGGTCTACTTAGCTTTGTTTTAGACGGACAGGCAATGTGGCAGTGTGGCATGATACTTTAAGCCATCACCACTGTGACAAGTGTGACCTTGTGGCAAGGCACATATGGTGCATGCGGTCAGAAGTATAGTTAACAGTTTGTTTTGTGCAGTGCATGTTTAAAGCTGGACATGTAGTTTTCTGAGACATACATTATGATAGTGTAAGGAAATGTGTAAAAAGTAGAAATTTCGCCTACATTGAAACAATCATGTATTTCACAGTGCTGTTGCTGAATGACAGAACTAGCTTTAAAGTTTTTGAAATAAATTCATTGCGGAAGGTTGAAACCAAATCGATAGGACCAAAAATCCAGTGCTGTTATAATCTGTTCAGCTATCAATGGGTTAGGCCTATCTTGTTATATTCATGCTACCGATAGGACGTCTGCATGTACATACTATTACTACAATGCCTTTTAGAATGTGTTTTTGTGCATACCGAGTCTGACATGTGTTCTTTTTGATTCTGAATTAAAGACTACTCCTATAATTGGAAGGCAATAAAACAACACGCACTGTAAAATTTGAATTTTGAGTCAGCTTAAATGATTGAGCGAGATGGTTGCACAATTGCTTTGAGCTGTCATAGCTTGTTGTTTTAAGTTATGACAACGGAAAGATTATCGTAACTCAAAACAAAGAGCTATCATAGCTTAAACAAATTGTGCAATCATCCCACTCAATTATTTCAAATTTTACAGTTCATATGAGATAGAAAATTGTAAAAAAATATAAATAACCTCAGAAGAAGAATATGAGAAAACATAATATATATATATACAAATAAGTTACAACAAAAAGTTCATGTGGTTCAACCTCCTATTGACAATAAGTTGAGTTCTGCAGGCTGCACTTAGTAGGCTATATATACATAAGTTTCTTAGACACGTTCATAAGATATCAACCTCCGTGTACTAACCCTTTTGTGTGTTATTTTCTTTTGCCCTCTCCTGGCACTTTTATGGCCAAAACATTTATGAGTTGAGCTGTCTAGACACAGCATGGGAGAGACAACAGTTGCTCTGTGCCGGGGTCTTCATGTCTTGAGTTTTGCAAGTACACTCTAAAAAATTTCAGACAAAATTGGTTTTTTAAACCAATTTTGTCCCCATATTTGTATACCGTCTCTGAAAAGAATAACAGAAAACAACGTCAAGCTGCTCAAGGTCTTGACAGATAATTGCACTGTTATTATTCTGGGCGAGAAGAATGCAGACGTTCTAATATAAATATCAACATATATCTGTTTAATAAACTGTAAAAGTAACTATGCTTGCGAGAGCAAAGAATTGTATAAAATAGTATTTTTGACATTTTTGGTGGTTTACAAGATGGACCAAGACGATGTGGCATTATGATTCTCTGACAATGTGTGTGAATTTCATATAAGCAGATGATGAACCGTCTCATGAATGCAGATTTGTTCACTGGTTGCATTTAGACCATTGCAACCTGTATGATAGTTTCAATTCGTCAGATTTAACTCGAGATAGAGACGTCTGGGAGTAATTATAATAATGCAAGTAATATTGTAATGTTTTCATCAGTTACAATATGTTTTTTATCCAAAAGGTTGGAGCTGATTATTGCAATAGCTTCCATGCAAGAGAGCCTAAATATTCTGAAGTGGTAAAGTGACCTAGTGATTGTTCATCTGGCAGTACAATAACTGTCAGGCCCAATACAAAGTGGAGTGTGCAGGGGTTACAAGCCCATGTTGGAGTAATTAGCAGGACATGCACAACCGATGCATTATTCACCAGGTAGTACTACTCTGCCACTACAGCTTCTCTTGTCAATATACACTTCCGGGTTCCTGGTCTTGTTGCAAGCCTATACCTGTATCATAGCTAGTATAGTGAATATGCCTTAGAATCTTTTAAGATAATTATAGCCACTGAGATGAGTGACAATATCTAAACCGAATTTTGGAATTTGGATGGGGATGATTGTGTTTAAGACATAATATAATATTATAGCAAAAATGTTAATCTGACTTCTTTTTTTAACCAATGGCTTCAAAACCAATTGATGCCTGTATAAGGCTATACTTATGTTAAAACATATGGTTCTAAAGACTTCAGTAACCTCAAGAAGTGTTTCATTATTGCACAACTGGATTAAAAGAGTTTGACATGATATGATATGATACGATGTGATATGATGTGACATGATATAATATTCTCAGCAAGGAAACATGTCTTATTGTCCATGTAGTTGTAAGAGGAACCCTTGTGGTCCTGCAGTAGTATATAATTATACAGGGTTGAAAGGGTGTAGCAATTGGCCACCACCAATTGTCGAATTCAGGCAATACAGATTACTATCCAGATCAACTTTGGCACATTACACATTATTTAACAACTGTACTTCATCAGGAACTTGAGAACTTGAAACTGATTCTTAGTTTCACTCGGCTAGTTGTGTAGCATCAATGTAGCTATCTGACTAGAGCCCATTGGAGGAGGAAGTGCATAGGCAACTGCATAGAGCTCTGGAACGAGGCTTGTCATAAGAAGGCAATATCGCTCAACCGGTATTAGCCTTCAGATTAGCAGAGCCTATACTACAAATCATTGATTGAATGTAATTATAGGGGTGTTGATAAGTTAGCTTGGATGTCTGAGGAGGGAGCAGTGGCATGCAAATGGCAAAGAGAGTGAGCGATAATTCAGAGGAGCATCCTAGGGGGAGCATGGGATGCCGGGCCAGGCGCCTACCCCGTTCAGATGGGACTTTATCCTCAGGGAAAATTACATGCATCATGCTAATAAATCATTGACAGAGCTGTTTAGCTGCTTTAGAAGGATAAATGCCTGTCTTCTGTGTCTTTTGATAATATTAGGCTACGAGCAACAGGGGTTGCAAGATACAAAGGGTTTTATGGCTGGAACTGGGTCGACTTTGAATATGGTGAAGGGTGGCAGTCTAGAGAAGAACATTGAGCAGTGAGCATATGCACTCACACAATGTCCTGGTGGATTGAAGAGTTGCAATTGAGTATAAGAGAGAGCCACATGACTTAGATATTATATTTTATTTGCCTTATACATTTTGTGCATCACTAGCATACTATCAGTTGGATAAACCACTCTGTTTTGATTTGTGTGTACATGCATTTTTGATTTGTGTGGTTTATTCCTGCACTTACAATAAAACAGGTGATATTTTACCATAGAGTCAATACTAAATATTCTCAGCCAAACTGCTTGTGGAGATGGATTCTTGTCTGATGAGATGAAAACACATTGGGTAAAAAAATTGGATATTTGAGGTAAATGGGACATAGGTGCCTGCCAAGTTTCTTTGCTCTACAAAAACTTAAATTTGGGTCAAAATCTTTGGTTAGTAAAGTGACATTTTTTAGACATAGCTTATTTAAGATATCAACATTTATGACCAATATGTTTTCATCTCATCGGATAGGAAGCGGTGCTCCTACAAGCTGTTTGGTTGACAATGTGTACATAAACAAGTCAAGTTGGTAACCAACAGGGAGAGTGTTGTAAAAAAGGTTTAGATGCCAGTTGGTTTGGTTACCGTCATAATTGAGAGCATCGAAACTTTAAGGATGTGACTCTTAGTAGGGGAAGACAGATGACTGATTTGACAACTGGAGTTGGACCTAAACCAGATCTTTTTATAAAGTCACAGTTTCAACTCAGCATTTAGCTGGAAAACCGACCTGTGTTATCCTCATTAGGTCCATGGTTCTAATAATACACTGACAATTTTTGTGTTATCTAGGTTCATAGCAGTAAAAGTGGCAAATCTTGTTTTGCAGTGTTCTCTCTGGAAACTCTTAAATTTCAGATTTTTTGGATAAGGGTTTCCTTCCATTAAGTTTTTTGCACTGCTTTTTTCCTATGTCTCCCTGATGTTTATGCTGTGACAACTGGAATGGTTCTTGTATGAAACTTAATGATGCTGATGGCGAGGTTGCATGTCTGGTCCGATGTCACAGATTATGAGAGATATGCATCTGGTTTTGAAGGCAGCTGAGGAGGAGGTCTGTGTGGTTAGATGAGAGCTGGTATAGATAACTGCTGATGATTGTGGTATTGAGGTTGTGGAGGTATTGATTGTTTTATTTAAATTTCTCTATTCAAAAGGGAGTTCAATGAACAGACCCACCTTACAGCCATATGATTTTCTTGTATCCTGATACCTTGAAAATATAGACTTTCAGCAAAAGTCTTCTTGTTTGGATTCAAGCTTCTGAAGTTCTGTAAGGTGGTGCACTCTAAAAAATATCGGGACAAAATTGGTTTTTTAGATTCAAAATGGTTTTTTGAAAAACCAAATTTCAATGCAAAACCAACTTGGATTTTTAAAAAAATCCATGTTGGTTTTTTGCATTGAAATTTGGTTTTTCAAAAAACCATTTTGAATCTAAAAAACCAATTTTGTCTGAAATTTTTTAGAGTGTGAAGGTCTCTTATGTATGTAGATGTTTTTGAAGATATTCTGATAATTTGTTGTTGAAATTATTGCTTTCAATTGTATCCACAGCTTTTGATTCCTACGTTGTTGGGTGAGAGTTACTGTATGGTTTAAAAGTATGAATAATCTGACACTAATACTGATGTATCCCATCAGTAATGCTGTTGATGCACTCATTGTCGTTGTTTATTCTTAAACGTGATTGTTAATTTCCATTCAACGATTGTCGAATTCTAGTAACTTGCACAATACACAGTTGATTGTATTGAGAATTCCACAATAATTGTATGTTTCAGATATTTTGCTGGTGCACAAAGCCAGACAATACTGCTGGTGCTACCATTGCATGAAAATTGACAATCACTTTTAAGGATTTGATCCTGCTTACATACAATGTATATTTGCATTTTCCTAAACTGTGTTATTTTCTTCTTCTTTCAGTTTCAATGAGGCGAGCCACCCCATTCCCACTTATTAGCTTACTCATTCTTCTGATTGGGGAGATAGTGTGCTTCCTGGGCCATTGCAATCACAAACGGAAGGTCCTAACGTTCGTTGCTGGCATTTTATACGTCGTAGGCGGTACGTTCATGAAATCTTACTGTTTTAATCTTCCTAGTTAAGAATTGATTTAAAAATATTAAAATTCAATTTTTAATGTTTTTTTAAAATACAATTTGACCAAGTGTCTTTTCCACTTGGCTTTAGAACACTGGAGGTAATTCATCAGTGACATATTTTTTAAAAATTGACAATTTATTCATCAGGCAAGAAGATTCCAAAGTGGTCATCAAAGTGGCTAAACATTGCAAAATTGTCAAATAAGTTTTGAACATCTGGCTGGATGGTTCCTTGAAGCTTTCTTTGATTTCTCTTTCTACATCCAATGATTAAAAATCTATCTAATTGTCATGTAACAACAGTTCAAGCAACTCAGTACTGAAGAAGTCTGCTTTTTAAGCAGAGCGAAAGTCTCTGGGTTAATTTTTAATAATTGGATGTAGACACCGAAATTAAAGAATATATCAAATTACAAAAGAGTCCATTGATAGGTGTCAGTGATGAATACACTCTATTGTAGCCTTATGAATACAGATGTCTCCAGTATTGCCTATTTTTATGAAAAAAAAAGCTGTCTGAACCAGTTTGATATACAGAGTATATTGCGTTTTGATAATTTAACCCAATGCCAATGACAGACTTTGATATTCATGAGCCAATTTGCTTGAAACAAAAATATGTATGCTCATCTCATCTGACCAAGAAGTGAGAGATCCCTGCAATTAGCCAAGTTTCTAGCAAAAGCATTTGGAGCCATATTTTGTGTGGCAATAGAGACTTTGGACAGTTGTAATCAGGCCAATGCCATACGAGGTCATCGCAATTAGCCCAGTTCCTTTGCATTGCATAAGAAGTTACTGTCCAATGAAAAATTCCAATGCCACCAATAGAGTGCCATTGTCCGGTTTCTCAGCTCAAGATCACTTTCCTGATTTCTTGGATCCAGCTTCTCATAAATACACTGAACAGTGTGAAGGTAGAAAGGTAGAATGGTATTATCACTCAAAGATGGCCCTGAATCAAACCACCGAAATCAGTGTTCACACTCTAAAAATGTTTGTGCAAAGCAGACAAAACCAAAGACAGTGGTATGTCCACCATTCATGCAAAATATTTGTGTGTATCAGGCAAAATTTAATTTGAAACTGCCAAGGAAATCATCAATTCTGATCGAATCTGTCTGAAATTTTACCAAAGTATAATCATCACTTCTTTCTGATTTTTACACAAAGACTTTTTGCATGGGCGCCTTGCTTTCGCCTGTTTTATATGCAGAATATTATATTAACTGTTTCCAGCCCAGTGGTATGAATTACCGAAAACAGTGAAAGACTGGATATGTTACTTATTATCAATCCAATAATCATGTAACCTTCAATTTTTTCTTCTTTGCCAGAGAGCATGATGTCATTCTGACTTCTGAGGCTGGATGTTGATAGTCCTTGTATTTGGCAATTCACAGTTAAAGATCACTAACACAAACTAAATTAATTAATTATACAGACTAAAATAATTGTTTGTGACTGGATGCATTGTAACCCTGTGTGAGTTATTTTATAATTGTCAAAACACAAGGATGGTCCACAAACAGCTAAAGCATGACATCATGTTCTCAGTCAATGAAGCACATTTGAAGGATACATAGTTATTGGATGGATAATAACAGTCTACTGGAACTGGCCATGTAAACAACCACAAGCAGCATACAAATGAGCAAGATATGGCAGTGTGAACTTGTTACCTAATTGTTTTCTTTCACTCCCTTGGAATCTTTAATTGTTTTAGACTAAAAACAATAATATTGGATAACAAAATAAATGTTTATACTTTTAAGTTATCAGTGCCTCTGCAAGTTATGCATTGGACAATGGGAGAATCAAAACAAAGTGACATAACAAGTTTTGATAATTAATCGCACAAGGTGTTTTTTGACATAAACAAAAAGCAACATTTATGAGAAGTTACACAACCAATCAGTTAACATTTTTGGAAAATCCAAACAATTCAATTCAAGGAGTCCCGCTGACACTTCTGTGTCATCAGAAAAAAATACTAGAGGGACTCGTAGAATCTGGGATAATAATGTCATTGGCAAATCTGGGATCTCTATCTGGATATATTTGGTCATAAAATGAAGAGAATGCAATGGGCATTGGGCAGTCAATTGGAGATAGTTTGGTATTTTCATATTTATTCCAAATTTGAGTTGTATTCTGTCGAAGTTCAAGCGAGAAAATCTTCCTGTGGCTCATCTTGCCTGTAGCACTGTCTGCACAATATACACAGACTTTTAGGAACTTAATGGTTACCATTCCAAATAATTTACTACAACTTTTCAAGGTTGTCCGTAATTAGGGAATTCCGGCAATAACCAGTAACGTAAGGCCTCCTTCGCAGTTCTAATGGACGAGTGACCGTGGGAGTTGAACATTAAACTTTAATAGGGAATTTTTCATCTCCTAATTTATTATTCTTCGTTTCAAGCTTACTGCACTAAGATTACCCATTTATTATCACTTTGATTTGAGCGTCGTGTCTCTTAAATCTGAGAATGAATGTAGTGCTCGCTTCGAATATTCGAAAGTCTTTACCAAAAAAATGTTATCTCACATCTCTTATCTATTTCTTGCTTAAGGTTCACAGCTTCACAAAACAGTTTTGTCCATATCTTGATAACTAAAGCATAATATCGTCCTCATATCATGAGAAACTTGATCAAACTGTCTAAATTCTAGGAACAGTTTTCAAAATGTGTGTACCTCAGTGTATGATAATGGTAGTTTACTTCAAGTTGGCTGGAAGTCATCCATGTCCAAATATTTGATCCATATTTATGCCATTGCAATTACAATTTTTGTCTGTATTTTTGCATTTTTAATGAATCATAATACTGTTTTCTTCTCTTTTCAGGGCTGTGTACATTAGTAGGAATAATATTATTCATAGGAGCGATAACTGAGGAAGTGGGTAACAAACCTAAGTCGCCAATGGAAGACCCAAAGTTTCGCTATTTCTATGGATCCTCATTTATGATGACTGTAGGGTCTTTCATAAGCTCTGAACTTACTGGAGTATTCTCTGTTTATTTATATATTTCACGGCACAAACATGCCTACCGCAAGAAGCAACAAGAACGTTTGACCATGATGGATTCCAATGAGAGACCTCATCATAGCCGCTATCGACGGCCTCGTTCTCAATCCCAAGACCGGTCTCGTGATCACTCTCGCGAGAACTCTCCTTCTCACTCAGACACGTACTATACGTACACACCGGTCTCGGACACATCTAAAGAAATGTCCAACTACACGTTGACACGCGATCCATCTCGACACACCATATCAACCACAACAGCGGATACGCATCTATCCAAGGACCATTCGGTGCACTCTGTAAGAGACCTCGACACATTCCGGCGTACGACTCCTGTATAGGAGGACAATGTCCAGTAGCACTGACCAATATTTTCCACTGTAGTTGTTGCACTACTCTAAATATAATGTACGGAGCATGAGGGCGCAGCGTGTGACTGGCCGACGTTCGGACGTGATTTGATTGTACCGTGTCGTCACGTCGGACGCCGGCCGTTCTCGGAGCACTCCGGCGGCACCGTGTCTCCGCGATTCAATGTCATGCTGATGATACTGCTGCCTTCACCCAACACACAAAAAGCAAGCAACCAAATGTATGAGCAAAGCCCACTGCGCAGGCGCATGGCCAACTAGCAGGAAGTAAGAAGGGTGAGCTGAGATCGAGGCTAGCGGCACAGCCTCGTTTTCAAGGGTCACCCTTCGTACATCACAGCCTGGAGAAGAGTAGGAGGAGAGAGAGAGGAGGAGGAGGATGAGATTTAATCAATTGACTGTGGAGCCAGTTCAATTGCTGTTCTAAGCTGGCCACAACCAATGAACCATTACTCCATCGTGTCTTCCTAGCTAATGATAATCACCACACCACCCACGTCATCATGATTATGACGTCATATAAAGGGGTCATCATCGTTGTCAGGCTGCAGAATCTGATTATCATATTGATAAGTCAAACCGGATCATCTTTTGTACATATTTCTTTTCAGGTATTTTATATACATATAATTGCATTCCTTTGTTTTCAACCTTAGAGATGTTGTGCAACGGTCGTACTGTATCTCGTCTACTTTGTTGGTGTGCACGTCTTGTGACCTCGGCGGATGTGGGCCACTACAGTGCCACTCTGCCACCGGATATCCTGCTGCTTCATACTACACATCCTGTGTCAAATCACTGTTATATACTCGATCGCCGCGAGATAGAGAGAGAGGACCATGTGCTTTTTACACAAATTACTCTTCTCACTGTCGGCGGCTGCATGTAAGACTAAATGCCAAAAAAAGTGAAAAATGAAAAAAATTACACAGCTGCAACACTGATTCATATAGTAGAAAAGTGTAATACATGAACTGTTATGAATGAATGCTTAAGTCACGCCAAGTGAGTGATTGAGTAAATTGGTTCGAGACTTACATGCAAACCATATTAGGAGCGATTGTGACGTCATGGTACACATTGCAACATTGTGATTGTGCCACTGCTTGACAATGGTGGCGGCCAAACTCTAATGAATCCCTTTCACCCCAAAAAAACTTGCACCTCCCTCTCATCTACAAGGCTGAACACCACTGCCCAGACAGAAAAACAGACCAGTATATATATTATATATGTTTCCATAGTTTTCTACACAACCCAACAGCATCAAATACTACAAAGGGCTTTGTTTTTTGGTTTGACCAGCCATTGGTCATGTCGCTAAACACCTTCAACAAAGAGTGAAATGAAAACAAAAGTTAAATTTGTGAAAAAGTGAAATTTTAACAAATTGTCGAACATCGTGTTATCATTGCTGAGAACTACTTACATAAGTCTTACAAGTCTCCGATCACTCTGAAAATTAGGTCTGACAAGAATTTTAGACCAATGGAAACAGCCCTCTCAGATGGCGTCACACGTCGCTCTATGTGCGTCATCATGTCCATTGTCAACTCTAACATTCATATCAATCCATTTCAAATGTGTATAAAAGTAATTGTTAATCATTTGTAGATAAACAAGATTTTCACTGCTGTTTTGATTCACTGAGTAATGTGGGTGACATGACTCCCAAACTAGATATCTGTTATAACCCTGAACATTTTGCACTGCCCACTTTTCATGGTTTGGTGATTGCGTATGATGATACATTATGTAGATTGACAAGGAGAGAAATTTTCTACTGAAAAGTTGTATTGAGTAAATGGCAGGGGGAACAGTGGGTCAGCGCTGGACAACTATCCAGTGCAGTTAGATTTATTATTTTTCTAACACATGTTTAGGTACAACACTAGCTCTATCAAACAGCATTTACAATTGATGAATGAAATGAGGATGGATTTTTGGGGCCCACTTGCTGCTGAATTGTTCTCCCTGATCATATGATGTTTCCCAAAATACACCAGAGGGCGCTGGGGCCTGTGATGTCATGGTCCAGTGATTTGGAGGGAACTTTGAATCGCTTCAGTGGCGACGTTTGTTTCAGCATTGTTCTGTTGTTGGATTCTTTGATAACCAAGTCGAAATTAAAGCGATGAAAAGTTTGACCTCAATTTTGTAGCGGTCTCATGACACAGGCAGCAGCGCTTCTCATCGTCACCAAGGCCATCATTGCCCTAACTAGGTCATCAAGGGTCATGAATGGCTTTGAAACTAGGTCATCTAAGGTCACCATGGCCTGAAACTGTACTGATAATACATTTGACTTTCCTGTTATGTTTGAAATAAACATTTAGTCTTGCCATTTCACATAATCATGGGTTGGTGTCTTTGTTAAGTTTTCGCTTAGAGTTCTTAGTGTAATTAATTGAGATAATAATATAGTTGTTGATGTGTTCTACTGAAGCTGTATGCACCATAGATTTGCACAAAGTTTCTTGAAGTTACAGCAACTTTGCTTTAACTAATTCTGGTACGTCTGCTGTTGATAAATGCCTTTACCTATGAAAAAAGATTTTGTAGTAAAAACTGCATGAAACGTCTCCAAAGATTTTGTCCAGTTATTATTTCAAAAGAAAATCAAATTACTGGTTTCCACAACCAGAATATGGTACATGCTTACATGTCTCATGATACTTTACAATAAGTTTAAACAAAATGTGTATGGAATTAATTTTGGCTGCCATATTTCATTGCCAAAGGATTACCAGGTGGCTGGCAATGATATCCTTGTTACATGTTATAATGTGTCAAATTTGAGACCACTGATCTTTTTGGTACACTTGTGTTGTTCAAGAGCATTCTGATATTCAAAGAGGAACAGCCGATAATGTAAGGACACCCCTTAAAGGGTATGTCCTACTGGCTATTTAGAAATACTGATACACACTTCATATATATCATAGTTTATCAATAGGAAAGAATGTTGCAAAGGCAACCGTTTCTCTGATTGTGTTCAAGCAAAAGTTCCATGTTTTTTTTGATGATGTTTAAGATGCACATAAAATATATCTCAAAGTCATAAGATCGACACATTTTCCGAATGAATGAAAATGTCATTTTGGGCCAAAGGCCAAAGGCTAATATGGGCACGGAGCCCCTGTAGCCAGTAATTGTCATTGTGAAGGACCCAAACAGCCTAATAATTCTCTAATCTGGAGATTAGATTTTTGGGGTCACCTGGGTGAGTCTATTTTTCTTGGGAGGGTCAGTTAGAGAGTCAGTTCAAAAAGTCAATATTTGTTAAATTGTTCATATAGTTCATAGGTCAGTCGGAGTCTTTTCAGAGTAATATCGACGCATTTTCCCACGTTAAGCCAACTTTTGTCATTTTGGAGTCTCAGCACTGCACATCGTTTTAACATGGATGTATTGCCCACAACCATGGCATGACCTTATAGTATGAAATCTAAATGCCTTTGTCTACACAGGTCTAGATTGCTTTCCTTATGGAGTTACACACATTCGTACTCTGAAAAAATGGATGAAGCTGCACGGTTTTAAAAATAGGTCTCTCTTAAATCCATCCCTTTCATTTAATTCTCAGGTAATGGGCAGTGAACTCCAGATACTCAAAGACAAGAACAATCTTAGCTAGTGTCAAATCAAAATCTGTGGGTAAATGAGGCAAGATATTTAGATAGATAAATATATTTATGTCTCTCTTTATTGTGTTGAATATTTTCACACATCTTATATGATATTGACAATAAACAGTCAAACTAAGTGGCTACACAAAACAGGAATACAGGGAACAACAGAGTTAAAAAATAAATATATCAAGTTGCACCCAGATTAGAAAAAAGGGGTGATGGGATGAATACATTGTAATTAATTCAATTGAGGCAGCGGAGGATATAGTCAAACTTGACCAATTTCATGTGAAAGAGTGAGCTTAGCTTTTGTCTGATTTTGTGCAGAGAGTTTGCATGGACACCAGCTAATGTTGATCTTGTCCATTTGACATAATTGTGTATTCCTTCTAATGCTGAGAAGATGCAATTTATCTAGACCTATCTTTTACATGTAAGAGAAGTGTGTACCTTTGGCACAGGGTCAATGTCACAATTTTACATCACAACTACATGTATTGGTTGAATATCCTGGTGAAATTTTGATTATTCAGACTTCTGTGCATTTATTACGGATGCAAGAATTTGATTTAGCTCAGTGACATAGGCTGGTCAGAAAGACTCCCTAACTAATAACCAAATGAAACAGTCAAACTCGTTTCGATATAAATCTGCCTAGAGCTCAGTAATTGTAGATAATTATTATTTATGACAGATCAACTAAATCATTCTAGTAACATACAATAAATTTCATTACACACTCAAAAAACATTTGTGTAAAAGCAGACCATACCAACTTTAGTGTGTATCCAAACCTGATATTAAAACTATGTATCAGGCAAACTGTTTAGTTGTAATACTGCCAAGGAAATTATCATTCCTGGTTAATTCTATGCGAGTATGTGTAGTTTTTTTCAAGAAATATAAAAGAAATGAGCTCGGTTTTGTCTGATTTTACGTAATGAGTTTGTATGGACACCAGCTGAATTTAGTTTTGTCTGTTTTACACAAATATTGTTTAGATTGCAAATACTCTCACAAACCGTTTACACGGCAAGCATTTTGCATGCAGTGTAGGAACTTCACAGAGGCTAACAGTTCTCTAACCAATTGCATATAGCCAAGGGCATTTGGGTCAGAGGAAGACACAGAGGCTAGAGGTCATGAAGGGGTAATAGAGGGATTACACACAACACGAGGTGGCACTGGGGTGCAAAAATGCATCTTTTGGACACATCTGTTTCTGGAGATCTAGCCCCAGGACAGGCCAGCAGAAGGGCACCAGGGACCTAAACATGGTTTGGGTAGACAGTGTGGATCATTTTCACAATGCCTGGCTCTCAATCTAACACCCCCAGGACATCAAGCTGGTCTCCAACTTATATGGCCTGAGAGGGCATATAGACCTCGGAGCTGCACTAGGACCTATTTGGCTTGCTTGGGTTTGCTGCTAGGAGCTCTATGGGTGGCCTATATGGGGGTGTGGAGCCCATGGTGTGATATGGAAAGGGCATTAACCTGTAACATGTGTATATATTACCTTGCTCAGCTACAAAACTGATTGACTCTGAAGGAAATGCTTTCAGTATAGAGCTACAACTGTACGAAATTTTTAATTGAAAAACGTTTTCATATGCTTGCCAACAGCATCACAACCCATTCTTCATTCATTTGTTGAAAAACCCAAATCAAAAGGGCTGTAGCTGTGAGGGCGGAATACCTTAATGGGTCATCGGGTATATGGAAAGGGTATTGCCTTTAGGCTAGACAAAGTAAAATGACACCAAATGAAATGATCTATGTATCGATAGATCTGTGAAATGGAAGATACAATCTAAAAAGATGAGGGAAAATTCCCCAAATTAAAACAAAAGTGAGTGAACATATTACACCAAAAATTGACCAGTGGCAGATCCAGAAGGGGCTTTGGGGCCCGAGACCTCCTGAAAAGTGTTATTTTGAAGAAAATACATGACGAAGCGGTTCCGCAAACGTCGAAACATGTCTAGACGACCCTGTCTGGATCGGCCACTGTTTACCAAGCATTACATTGGAATAATGATAACAGATGATCCAAAAGAGTATACTAGTACCATCAAGTTTGAAGGATAGCTGAGGCCTGGGGGGGGGGGTTCTCACTATATGTTGGTCTACACCTATGCTCGGCTGAAAAGGGCTCTTCAAGGGCTAATTTTCCCTAGCTAAGGGTCCTATAATGAGGTCTGAATATTCCTAGACATGGTCTAACATTTCCAGCACTCCGAATTTCGCGTAAAAATCACCTTCAAAAGGACATCCGTGGGACAAATTATTGAAATAATACAGCCGACCCAAAAAAAATGCCTCTTTGAGGGCGAATTTTCCCTAGTCCAGGGTCCTATTTTTGGGTTCCCGGCACTCCGTTACTGGGTCTGGGTGCGAGACGCTCAGCTGAGCACCCCCGTCATATTTCGGAGCGAGAACCCCCCCCCCCCCCAGGAGCTGAGGATTACTCACATTAAAATTACTCACAATGCAGCAGGTATTTCAATATCCTCAATACCCACCAGGTGCCTCTTGTGACTGATAACAACACAATGGCGACACCCAGTGTCATCCATAAAACCATTCTTATCTATACTTATCTGTCAGCAGCTCGGTGCAGAAAATGTAAGGAAGAAGTTGTTGATGAAGTTGAAAATGCAGTTTAAGAAATAGATATCGAAGTTATCATATACCTAGAACAATTATCTAGTTGGGATGAATCATCCAAATTACATCTTCTACCTTCCACTGGGTCTTGCAACACCATGTGAAAGATTGTCATCAGTTTCTGTGTAGGCTCAGGAGCTTGAAAGAAGAAGTTGAAGAAGTACTTTGAAAGAAGCAGCAGAAGTTTACAACGAAGTCACTGAAGAAGAGGTTGGTAGAGTAAGAAGTAGTTTTTAAAACAAGAAATTCTCTTAAAAAAAGTATTGCAGATTTAAATTTTCAAAGCGGTTATTGTAGAGTAGGTTGGGGCAAGAAGCCCGGGTTAGGTGAGAAGCCCCCCCAGTCGTATATCTAAACTTTCACTTTTGATGCGTTTTCTTATTGATAGGATTAAAGTTATAGGCTTTTTAGGTGACGTCACAAATTTTCAGGGCAAACAGCACCAAACCATAGTAGAAATTAAAGAAACAAAAAATTTGCATGGTTTTTGTAACTTTGATTAATTCTTTAAAAGGAGTTGTCAGAAATATCTTCATTGCTTCACTTTATGACTATCACATAAATATGATTTGGATCATGCTTTTTGCATTTTAGTTCAAAATGTAGAGGTCAAATTAAGATATGTGGGTTTGGGGCGAGAGGCCCCACATGATATGGGGCATGAGGCCCCCTTCACTGGGGCCTCGAAGCTGCCTCAGGAACATTTAATAATGTGTAATTTACCTTAAATCTTGACAGAATAGTTGATTAAATATAATATAGAAAAAAAAATTGGCCGAAATTGAAAAAGGGCAAAAAATATTAAAAAATAAATGTATGAACAGAAAAATTCTGAAATTCAGAAAAAGTGAATAGAATGCCTGAAAAATGATAGAAGAACCCCAAGAAATAACTTTCAAGCTGAATGTGCTCGCAAAAAAAATTTCCATAGGATTATAATAGGGGGGCTTCTTGCCCGATGGGTGGGGCTAGAAGCCCATTTTAATTTTTTTTTTACAAAAATGGCCGTAACTCCTTTATGAAAATTGGTAGACATTTGTTTCACTAGTTATATGTAGAGTCAAGTGATCCCTTCCTGACAGCATAAGCATTCAAATAATCGACCTTAAAAAGTAGGTCAAATCGCGCCTCGAAGTTAAGGGGGGCTGCATGCCCCGACCTACTCGATATGTGTCAAAGTATTTATAAAATGTTGATACTGTGGAAAAAAATCAACAATTGTGCTTATGCATATATAGAGTACCCACTAAATATAAGATTTGGACATCAACAGTTTTTTATATTTTATGTCTGCCCCAGCCTGGGATTGAACCTTGGCCTGTGGAGTGGAAGGCGGGCATGCTATCCATCAGGCCACTTGGGCACGTATGGCTGGCAGAATTTTAAGGGAGTCTTCCAAGTATCTGTGCTATGCAAGATCCTTTGTGGCTTACATAAATTTGAAGTTTTAAGGTTTTTTTAATAACTAACTGTGAAACAAAAAATAGTTTAACTGTAAATATCGCACAATCATAGTGATCCACCACATTCTATTCATACGTTCACAATGAAGCCAAAACACATGAAGTAAAGATCTACAGATGGGTCATTCCATGTCAAATCATCAGATTTTCCAGAAATTTTCCACCACCCCGTCTGCGAATTGGCTGAAAAAAATATATGTTTTTGTATGTCCCAACAAATGAACTTCCTGAAAATTTCAGCTTAATTGGTAGATTTTTGAGGATTTGGTAGAGGTTTAAAAAATGCTGATTTTACAAGCTTTTCAGCTGTCGTTTTTGAGCAACTACATTTGTTTCTCAATAAAACAATCGATACTCCACCTAAAGTTTTGAAAAGTCGTTTTTAGACTAACTGGACTATGGAAAAGCAAAATGGATAGCTAGTTTTTCTCTAGGAAAAACACTAATGTAGCTGTGACCTTGTTAATTCCCTCCCCTAAAAATCGATTTTCACTACAAAAATGGTCATAGCTCAAGGGTAGTATCGTGAATAAACATGAAACTCCCAGGATATATTCTGCATATGTGTGGTCAAATGATATAAAAAAATTGGAGATATGTTCAGCCTCGTTTTTTTTATATGAATTTTTGAAAATTATTGGGTGTCTGAGGCTGGTTCAACATCAAAAATAGCTAGATCTTCAGGGTAATAGATGACACATCCCTGAAATTTTCCAATTATCTTTCACATCAATAGGATAAAATGCTGTAAAAAATTCATGAATGTGTTCATCATACTTTAGGTTCTGTGGAATTTTAAATATTTTTCCTTCTTGATTGGTTGTACAATTAGTAAGTGGCTTTTCCACAAAGGGTACAATGAGCACAGTCTTTAAAATTCTTGTGCATATTCTGTATATGTATGACCGATTAGTATTAGAAAATAATACTTGTGTTCAGCCTCAGCTTTGTTATATTAATTTTTCAAAATTATTTGGTATCTCGGGCTTGTTCAACATCAAAAATAGTTGGATCTCCTTAGTAGTGGATGACATATCCCTGAAACTTTCCAGTTTTCTTTCATGTCTTATTGGTATAATGCATCGAAAAACTCAGACATGTGGTGGGCTAACTTCGCGTTCTGTGGAATTTGCAATATTATTTCACCTTTTAAAGCAGCCCAATCGCGGAGCAGCACTGCTGCCATGGTAAAATTGGCATAACCTTGCAAACTTTTCCGATACAGTTAAAATGTAAAACAAAATTAAGCACTGCAGGAAAAACAAAGATGTGTTACAGCACATATCATTCTAATTTTAAGAATTTTTTAGTCAGCATTATCATGATTTTCAGTAAATCACACAACTCAAAAATTTTTATATTCTATGCTTTGTTTACATTAAACATATATAGGAAACATAACTGGGAAGTTTTAGGAATGTGGCATCTACTACCGTGGATATCCAGCCAATTTAGATGTTGAACAAGTCTGAGATCCCAAATAATTCTTAACAAAAGTAATACTTATATCATGAGGCTGAGCACATGTCTCATTTTCAACACTATTTGGCCATATATATATAGAATGTGTACAACAAGTCTAAAGGCTGTGCCCATAATACCCTTAGTGGAATAGCTACTTACCAGTAGCACAACCTGTCAAGATAAAAATAATGTTCAAAATTCCGCAAAACCTAAAGTATGATGAACACATTCCTGAATTTTTTACAGCATTTCATCCTATTGATGTGAAAGATAATTGGAAAGATTCAGGCATGTGTCATCTATTACCCTGAAGATCTAGCTATTTTTGATGTTGAACCAGCCTCAGACAACCAATAATTTTCAAAAATTCATATAAAAAAAAACGAGGCTGAACATATCTCCAATTTTTTTTATATGATTTGGCAACACCTATGCAGAATATATCCTGGGAGTTTCATGTTTATTCACGATACTACCCTTGAGCTATGACCATTTTTGTAGTGAAAATTGATTTTTAAGGGTGGGTTTAACAAGGTCATGGCTTCATCAATGCTTTTGCTGGATAAAAAAACGGCTACTCTCGAAGCTTTACAATTGTCCTGTTAGTCCAGAAATCAAATTTTAAAGTGTTTGGTTGAGTATTATTGGTTTTATTGAACAAAACATGCAATAGCACCTAAAACTATGCCTGAAAAACTTGTAATATCAGTAATCTTGAAACCTCTGCCAAATCCTGGAAAATTGACTAATCCAGCTGAAATTTTCAGAAAGGTTGTCCTTTGTGGTATAGAAAAATATAAAAAAAATGCAGCCAATTCGCAGATCTGATGGTGGAAGCCACTTGTTGATTTGACACAGAATGATACAGATAGAAACTCCTGAACCTGCACAAAAACTGATGCCAATTTTTCACATGGTGTTCGAAGACCCTGTGAAAGGTAGAAGATGGAATTTGGATGATTCATCCCAGGCAGATAATTCTGCTAGGTATCTGATATGCCATCTACAAAAATCGAAAAATGTCAATTATATAATATACGTATATATAAATATTTAAGTAATAGAGGTCGTCTAATCTGAGATAGTTGAAGAAGAGCTAAGAAGTAGATTGTTGAAGAAGCTTAAGACAAAAAAGTTGTAGAGGAGTGATTGAACAGTAAATAGTTTTTAAAATTGTCAAAGGTGTAAGTATAGTTTAAGGAGTGGGAAATGAATTGAAGAAGGAGGTTGTTAGGAAAGAAAGTCAAAGAAGTAAAAGAATTAGCTGGATAACTTGTTGATCGTATTAATTGAGAGCATATCAACTATCGTCTGTGTGGACTAGAACTCCATATTTCTGGGAAAGGTTCGCTTGATATATATGCTTTGTAAAGCAGAACTAGCATATTTAGCAAACCTCACATGGGACATGTGAAACTCGGTACAGTGGGTGCCAAATTATTACTCCAGTCAGTTTTTTATGAGTTCTCTAAAATAACTGAAAGAATTTGAAATCCTTCACACATAACAATGTGTGTTCCATGAAGCCAAGGTTTGTCCAATTCTGGTAATGCAGTGAAGAGTTACACCACAAAGCAGCCATATAACCTGTTTTTGGATGTCCAAAATTATCATGCAATTGTAAGTAAAACTCTGCTGTCGACTGCTGAAGCTACCAAAATGATCTTATGTTGCTATAGGTTTTCCTCATGATGTTGAATTAAAATAGAACATCATTTAAAAATTGTTTTTAAATGATTAAGAAATCAATATTATACTCCTGCATTGGAATAACATTGAAATTACTAACTTCTCCCAACAAAAAGCTACGTCAAGAGAAACAAAAAAAAATTGATTACCATAAAACTCATTCTCTGCATTCCTTTTAGGTTTAGAACTCTCCCCAAATGAAAGAGAAGCCACTTGGACCAATTATACATGAACAGCATCTTGAAATGAAAATTTTGTGGTTTGGTCTTGCACTGATGGCAATTCTAATTCCATGAGAAAAAGAAGTACACATTTTTGACTTATTGTTATGATTTGTGGAGAAAGAGGAATTGGTCCATGTTTACACAGGATAACATCTTAGTGTCACTGATAAACTGTAATGTGAATTGGTTGATATGACTTTTTTCAAAACAACAGGGCTTTATATATATTCAAGAAAAAAAAGGTCATTTCACTGTCATTCCTATCAAAAGGTATCGTATTGACCTCGTGATCATGAAAGCAACAATTTTTGAAATGAAGGTTCTATTTTTCATCAAACACTTTGAGGTAAATGTATAGAGCATTATAGGGACATTTTAGATCACTTTTTCTTACAATTGCATAATAACTTGGGACACCCAACACAGGGCAATGAGGGCATATTGCTACTTCGTGGCATAACTCCTCACTGCACCACCAGAATTGGACATTACTTACAGGGTATTGGCCTCATGGAATATACATTGTCATGTGTGAAGGATTTCAAAACACTTTTAGTTGTTTTTGAGATAGTCTATCATAAAAAGGTTGTCAAGCATATTAATTTGGCACCAACTGCAGTCACCTAAACATCTCAGTAATGAACAGTGAGTAGTGAGTCTGATAGGGGACTCTCCACACTTGTATCTAGAATTTTTTCCATGCGACTTGCAGATGCACTGGTACATCCAAAAAATGAGAAGCAGTAGATATTAGACATTGAAAGGTTTATGAAAAGCCGCAAGAACTCTCTGTTGATGTGAAACTTGTTCAAGTCACTGTAAATAACATGACTGAGGTGTCTTACTCTTTGATGCTCATTACATCCGCGACTGTCCTGTCAAAATGAGTGGTCATATAACCATTCCTGGCCTTTTGCCTCAAGACAATAAACTGACTCTTCAAGTAGATAATAAACAAAGAGACAAAAAAGTATCTATAGGTGAAAGCACTTCCCCTTGTTTCACCTCATTCGACTCCTTGGATTAGGAAGAACATGTAGCATTCCATTTAACATGCTACATCTAATGGTAAGTTCTCACGACATGTCGACAACGGTTTTGCGTCGACGAGGCTTTCGGGGCGCCAGGAAGTGCTGTTTCAGTGATCTAAGCCATTTTGGACAATTATATAATCAATTAAAGGTTATATTATGCGTCGTCATGGGTGGATCCTAGGACGACGAGGCACTCGTTTTCTATGCCGAATCGCTCGTAATTTGTGCCGAAGCAACTCCCAGTGAGGAAGAGAATTGTGTCGGCGAGTTGTGCAGGAGCCTCAGTGAAGTTCCATTGCTTCAATGTTAAACTAGCATCACCCAAGCAGCCTGTTGCCTTGCCTAAGCAGCATGTAGCCTCGCCCAGGTACCTCACAAATCCTCAATTACGCCCAAGCAAAGAGCTGCTTCAATATGGGAAAGAGCCGTCTCGGCGATTCATCAGAATCTTTGCGTCGGCGACTTGTCCACTTGCCTCTCCGAAGTTGTATGGACTCAATGATAAAGTAGCCTTGTCCAAGCAGCCTCACCCAGGCAATCAGCAGGCTCACCCAAGTACTTTTAGGGTCTTTCATGCCTTTTGATTCATGGTCAAGATTCAACAGATTGAATCTTTGGTGAGGCAAAATACTTGCTTCAACAACTTGTCCCGTGATTTCTAGGAACTTTGATGAGGCAGTTTATGATGCGGCGTAGACAAAATTATCGTCAACGAATTATTGAAATTAGTTGAATCATCTCCTACTTTCCTGGAAAATGAAGAATCGCTGTGGCAAGAAACCCCTGAATCATTGCCATGAGAATGGGGCATGAGTATGATTCATAAACATTTTAGATAACTCTATATATAGGATTCATGTTCCTCCGCAGCATTGTGTGAAACAGCATACCATAAAACAGGGTTACTTTGGTTCTGTACTACTTTGACCACCAAATGAGAAAAAGATTCAGTATCCTGTATCTCTCAAACCAATATAGATACCAGGAAATTCCTTTTTGCATCTGCTAGAGTAACTTGTCTACTTTTTATGTACATTAATTATGTTTCAATATCATGATACCAGTGCTTCTTGTGAAGGCCATTCTGGGAAAAAGCAGATTTGCAAAAAAGTGTGATTTTGCAGGGAAGTGTCTACTTTGTTCTGGGTGGGTCAAGTGCAAGCTTACGCAGTGAAAATTGTGGACGATTTTTAAAGATAATATATCAAAGATTCAAACTACGTTTATATGTTATGTAATTTAGTGAGTTTAGGGCTACGACCAATGTTACCCCAAATCTCCAAGTCAGTGTCGGGGTTACTTTGGCCACCCCTGGAAATGGCAATTGGCAAGAGTTGGACCAGTTTTTAGTTAATAGCAGTCAAGGAGGTGTAAACCTTGATTTGACAAACAGGTGTATGACCCTGAAAATTATGTTGACTGCCAGAGATGCTGAAGAAAATACCATAATTTGTCCAATGCAATAATTGCAATTTATGTCTTTTAACAAGCATAACATAGCGATGATGTACTGGCTTATAGGGAAGCTGTGAACCACTGTAGACATATGATTTCATCCAAAATAGCATTAGACAAAATTACGTCATCTCGGATAATTTTTTATGGTTTTTTTCAACATAATGTTACATCGGTGAATTATGCAAAAAATAGAAAATAGAAATGCAAAATGTCAAATGATTGATAAAGATGGTTTTAAATTGACACCTTTTATGACTAGTAGCATATCTTACATTCTTGTGACCTAAAAACAGGGGCATTTTCACACTACGTCACACTGAATTAAGAGGCAGTTGTACACAGAGTGTGGTACACCCACCAATACTTAATTTTTGTTCAGAAATCTGCGAAAGAGTCACAACACATTCTAGATTACAAAAATACATTCCTCGACTTCTTAGCTGGCCAAAATAATTATATATGTCAATATTTGGCAAACAAGCAGGTGTGAGAGCAATTCGCGTGTAAAAGAAATGTGTTCTAAGCTATTAAAATTTAGATTTAAAAATTATCTTAGCATTTGTAGAGATGATTTTAATATCCTGAATCAAAATATGACCTAATTATTTGCTCAGACTTCTCCAACCTCAAACATTTGAGGGCAAGAGGTGCCAGAAATAGGCGATTTTTACCAAGTAACTTCTGGTTTGTTTATAACCACCTCAAGATATGAAAATTTTGTTTGAGGTGCTACAACTAGTGATTCAAACCAATTTGTGAGCTGCTAAGGGCCTACTTTGCTAAAAAAAATGTATTGAAATTTTATATTAACAAATTTGATGAAAAAATATTCGAAAAAAATTTATGCTTTTTCCCAATCTGATTTTGAATGTCCATGTTTAAATGCTCATGAGAATGTATATGCCCAAAGTTATGTCAAATCACACTCCACCTCGAGTAGCTAAGACTCTGAAGGGACTGCTTGATTATCATTAAGGAAGGGGTTTTGTGAACCACATAAATTGTTGCATATTTGATGTTTTAATTCTCCTCGATTTGATTTCTTCTTGACAGAAATTGTTGGTTTGAGCAAAACAGTATCGAAAACAGTTACAACCATGTCAAATTTTAGACACTGGTCTACACGTACAGTGGCTGAGGCTGGCTCTGTGGGCAGTGTAGTTGCATTAGAGTGTGGTATTTTGAATTATATCTGCATTTCCTGACCCTTCCAACCAGAACATCTTAATTTCAAATTTATTGCATCTCATTTTCCATACATTTTTTCATATTCTTCATAAAAAAATCCAATCATCATAAGAAATTACTTAGATATGTTTTTTCTCACACCCAGAAACAATAATTTATTAGTAGGAGTTTCACATTAGCCATTTTCATAATTCCAAATGGGAACATATTGATCAATAACAATTTTGCAAAAAATCGCCCATTTTTGGAGCCTGGCATCCTCAAATTTTTGTATCTGGACCTGTCTGATTGGAATATTTTGGCTATATATTGTTTCAGCATCTTAAAATAGCTTATATAAATACTAAGATATACTTACTTTCCAGTATTCAACAGTGCAGAGTGCATTTCTTTTACACGCGAATTGCTCTCACGCCGGATTATTTGCCAAATATTGACATGGCCATAACTCAAAATCTAGACGTTCTGGAGAAATTCTGATTTCAGATTTGGAATCAGCATGCTCGAATTAGGTTTATAGAGGTATTTTTCCTCAGGTAGCAGACGGAAAATTTTTTTTTGTTGACCAGTGTATTCTAACAAATAGTTTTTCTCAGAACACAAATTTCCAAAACGGCTAAAGTAAACCCGTTTTACGGTAACATAACCCACCTTGTCAAATACATTGGACATAGCATTGCCTGCACTGAGCTGCTGTCATTAACCAATTTACTGGAAATTCCTGTGACGATGGATGGATGGTTGGGGCTTTACATCCTGTATTTATGCACTTGGGAGGCTAATTAGGACAGGGGGAGGACATGGCAATGAGGCGAAGGATGATTGAAACAGCCGTCCAACATAGGCCCAGGTGATACGGCAAGAGCTGGATTCAAACCCTGGACCCAGCGATTGGCAGCCCAGCACGCTACCACTAGACCAACCCTCCCCCCGGAAATTCCTGTGAACAGGCACTTGAAAGAGATGTTGGTTTGTAATCCTTAAATCCTAATTTTAGTGGATCGCTTGTTAGCTTCGATCTCTGATTATAAATGAAGATCAGATCAGATAACTTAGCAATACTGTTGCACAGACCTACTTCCCTTTATCTATCTGACTTATTATTGAGAGCATAACTTTTTTAGGTATGGGACACATGGTTCCAATCAGCATTACTTCTCCTGTATATCTGGGCTGAGTAGGTTAAGCAGAGAAGTGCGGTGCCAATATGGTGAACAGATGCTGAATTTGAAAAAGAAGGAAAGTTTATGGTTCAGGTATAAGACGACGACAAAGAAGAAAAAGAAGAAGAAAGAAGAAAGCATTAGACAATTTGAATAAATCAAGTGTTTAAAGGGAAAGAAAGATATAACACTATATATTTCTTTGACTGGTGGTGGATGAATGCAAAGGCCCCTTCAAAATTGCCATCATCTAATCATAATAATAGTCATAGCAGGAATCTCATCTCACTCATAAGGCTTTTTTCTCTCAATCCATAACATCTTAAATTACACTCCTGAGCCTGTCAGTTCATCTGAAGTTCCCGATAGGGCAAATTTTACCTATGAACATTCATTATTTCCATAGTTACACAAATATATCTTGGGAATTTGCTACAAAAAAACATGTTTTTTAACTTAAATACATCCCACCTGTACATTTAACTGCCACAACAAGGACTGTAAAGCATTTAATATTAAAGACCATTAAATTCCGCATCTTTTGATATGCAGACTGACCTTCTATGGCCAATATATCTACCCAGTTACCAGATATTCCTGTTGGGAGTTTGACAAAAAACATTTTCGACATACAAATCTGGAAGCTATATATTTCTCTGCCACATCAAGACCAGTAATGCATATTATATTGCAGGCCACTAAATTTCGCATCTTTTTCCACACTGATTGAACTTCTATGTCCAATATAACTTCCCACCTCCCAGAAATTAAATTGCGTCATGCATTTAGAAAATCATATTTTCCAACAACTCCAGTCTCTCAGTGTTTGTAGTGATGTACACCACGCTGTAGTACTTCCAAACAATCCACCTTACTTCATCTAACTGAAAGCTGACTGGAACCTGCAAATAGGACCTGCCTTCACATTACTCTAACCTGGGAAGAACCTGGAACTCGGTGCATTTTTGAAAAGCAAGAAACCCTAAAGGGTGAACAGCTAGTATTATCATTATTACAGAAAAATGCATTTAAGGTCTTCTCACTCATATCAGGTACAAAAAGGAGTATTAACAATTCAATTGTGAAAATAAAAGAATTTAAAAAAATCCCAATTCATTCATCCTTTTCATTTGTACATAATTAAGTTTTCAAGTAAAAATTTGTTTGTGCAGCAATAATTATTTTCGTAATAAAAAAGACTCCTCATCTGTTACAATGTGG
The DNA here is from genome assembly GCA_026936325.1 of Platynereis dumerilii. Classification (NCBI taxonomy): domain Eukaryota; kingdom Metazoa; phylum Annelida; class Polychaeta; order Phyllodocida; family Nereididae; genus Platynereis; species Platynereis dumerilii. The sequence continues at coordinate 77,322,108 of JAPTHN010000002.1, read as the reverse complement.
AACTTAATTGAATGCACCACTTGTCCACACAGTGGCGCTTTTTTCACACACATTTAAACTCCACCTGGTACTTTTTATTAACACTGAAAAAGTAAGTAACAATGTGATAATGTATGCATACACTCAAAAAGTGAATGAATGATTAGACATTTGAAGACAAGTGTAAATAGCCATGAAACAGGAGCAGATCATAGTATTGCCTTAATCCCCTGTTTTTGTGTCACCGTTGTTGTTTGTGGGGTCAAAAGTATCTGTCATTGTCAATGATAGTTTTTATTATTAATGATGAGGAAATATAATCATCTATTTGCCATTTAGTCTCATTTCTTTAGAAAGTATAGATCTATCTTTATTGTCCATTGTCTTCTTTCTGATCTTTGCAAGCTGGCCAAACCGAAATGGCTTTTTATTGTAAGGGAAATTTCCTGAAGTTTTGCGGTAATGTTTGTTTTTAATTGTGAAAGTTGTACTGTGTTTACCAAATGAAAGGGGAATAAAAGCAAAGGTTTTTCTTTTCTTTTTTGAGATCCAATAAAAAAGTGAAGTGATCGAATAACCAAGCATTGATTTTATTGAAACCTTTCAGGTTCAGTTAGTGTGTAGGCCTGCTGCTTTACAATATCCTGAAAACATTCATGCTGCTATCTGAAATAAAACCAATAAATCAAATGTACCTTTGGCAATATCTTTTCTCTTATAAAGGTAAAAGCAGTTCTAAGTTCTCCGAGGAGAAAAGCAAATAAGAAATAAGAAGAATTTATGTCTGATTGGAGCTTTATGTCCTGTATTTATGTACTTGGTAGACTAATTAGGACAGGAAGATGATGTGGTAATGGGGCAAAGGATAATTGAAACAGCCATCCACCATTGGCCCAGATGACCTGGCAGTAACTGGATTGGAACCCGGAGCTAAAGGTTGGCAGCCCAGCATGCCACAACTGAGCTAACTCTCCACCTTGACTTGACTTGTGTTGTGCTGGTGTACCCCGGATCAGCCGGGGCAGCTCAACCACCATCTTTGAAAAGGGAGCTGCTCTTTTATTTTTTGGTGACCACCATATGATGATGAGATGCGAAGACTGGGAGTCTGGAACAAACCCTATTAATTCAGAAATGCCCAGGGTCTTGCAGTTGCCCCAGCATACATGTAGAATACTGGATATAACCCACCTCCATTTGATGTCCCATGGCCTCGGACTAAAGTGTGTTCCCGGGATGAGATTTGAACCCACGCCCTCAAAGCCAGTGCTCAAGCAGTCTTGACCATTAGGCCACAGGGAACACCTGGAAGGAAGTGAAAGAGGAAGCAGGAAAGGTATGGAAAATATAAGAGGAAGATGAAGAAATAAGAAGAATGGTAAGAAAGAAAACAATTTAAAAAGGCGATCAGAAGCGTATCTAAAAGTGGCCTGAGGGGGTCAAAGTATATGCCGTGAATACAAGATGCTCTGTCGTTTACTGTCTTTTCAATGTTAATGCCCCCCCCCCGAAATTCCTGCCTATTCCGCCACTAATTCGGGCAATGGGCAATTTATGATATAGACCCACAGTATGAAGACAAACAATTGAATGAACAGTATGACTTGACATATTCCAGTGAAACTGCAAGCTTGCAATGGTCATAAATGAAAAGTCAAATAGCCCTCCTAATATGTACACAAACTTGGTCAAATATAACCATGCAGACCTTCCCCTAAAACCATGCCAAAATTTGAGTTAAACGACTCGAACGTTGTTTCACTTGCCTTTGAGAAAGGTAATATATCTGTGCAAACAAAAGTTTATGTTTAAGCAAATAATTTTAGAGGTCTATGCTATTAGAGACAAACAAAGAATTGAACAGAGTAAGAGGAGTGGGTAAATAGGAAAAGAGGAAATGTGGGTTGTTAGAAGAGATCTCTCCTGGCTGCAAGGAAATGAAAAGGGCACAGCACAATAGACTAAGGGACCGTTCAGAATATATGACTGGGGGGGGGGGGGTGGGAGTTTTGCTGGAACTTCCCGTCAAAAATTGATACCCCCTTGAGTTTCATGCGGATTTTTAGTACCCCACCCCTAGGTTTCACGCGCATTTTTAGTACCCCCCCCTCGACATACAAAGCAATACACACATACATACTGTTATACATGGCCACGCATACAGATTCACGTCATTTCGCAGACTTTTGCTCATTAAAAAATCAAATAAAATGATTTTATGCGTGTTTTTTAACATTTTTTCTTCGTAAAAATTTCTTACACCCCCTTGGAAGTGTTTTCAAATATTAATACTCCCCCTTTGAAATACGTGTGAAAAGTTAGTACCCCCTCGGCCAAAACTCCCACCCCCCAGTCATAAATTCTGAACGGTCCCTAAAAGATGAGTATGTCTCCTTGAAGGTCTTAGTTTTTTTTTGGGATTGTAAATACTTTCATTAAGATCTGTAGATATGGTAACTCAGTTTCTCAAGATCTTATTAAATACCAAGGTTGTAATTTTTAGATTTTTTTTCATGAACTATAATTACTAAACTTCATAAAAAACCCTAGTTGGTTTTTGGGCTGGTCCATGTCATTCCAATTTGGTTTTTGGAAGTACTCTAAAGTTGCATTGTCAAAAATAGGTTTTTTTGGAAACAATAACATCCATGCAAAAACCATCATGGTTGTTTCAGAAAGTATGTGTTTGAACCACCAACTTTGTCCTGGAATTTTTGAAGGTGAGTGATTGCGTCTCTTTGGCCAAAAGATAACGAGGGGAAGCTAAAGGAAAAAGCAGCAATCTGTTAATTACCTCTTTGCAGCTTTAATTAAAGAATAATAATCATTAATTCATTATGTCCAATAATTTCTAGTTTCGCCCCCAAATTTCCTCTATTTCAAAATACGATGTCTCTGATATCCAGCCCTCTGGTTTGTAATATCTCTCTATCTCAATTTATTCATATATTTCTCTCTATGACTATAATTATAAGCTATGCGTTCTGGACTTATGCAAATTAAACTGAATGGAATTATTTTTAGAAGTCCAATTGAAATTTGGACAAAAGTGCACTGATCTAGAATGAGTTCCGAAATGAAGGTTTGATAATTATATGGTAACTGGTACTGACTACATGAATGTATGAATGCATGGCTGTCACTTTCACAATATTGGTAATTTTGGTATCTCTGATGAGAAATATTATGTGTAATGCATAAAACCTTTGGCTGAAAAGTATACTTATCTGGTTTCATTGTATTGATCAACATTCTGGAATCCCTTATTTTGAATCTATCATATAATCACATCGCATATATGACCCAAAATAAGCATGAAGCAGTTAGAAGATACAATGAAACAAAATGGATATATGATATTTTACCTTAATTCTAGTGTCCTTATTATGAACTTTGCATTTTGAAAGAAGGTTTCCTAATTGCAGACAAGGTTCCTATTAACTCAGTGTCCATATATTTCAGAAAATTTCCAAATATTTTTGTGTCTGTCTAAATCTGACCAGAAAGCACTAGATTTTCATCATTTCCTCATGCCAAGAGTTATAGGAGGTCTATATATGGATGTCTCTATTCATGTTAGCCTTACTTATTAGGCACTGCAAGTATTGCCAATTATGCTAATTATAGTTATGAAGGTAAACCTTACCTAAATCAAAACGGACACAAGAAGGGTAGACAACATTATTTATTTAGACTTATTAAAAATGTTACTTTATGAAAAAATATCTTGAAACCAAAAAGAAAACAACAACAACACAAGAAAACGAGTCATTATAGCTAATAAAATTAATTATAGCTCGAAAGCAAACAAGATCAAAGCATAGAAAATAGTTTTCTTTCACAAATGCCTCCCTATTCCCTTTATGTAACACAATCATAATCATATTTGTAAAAAGTTATTCTTGATCAACAGTGCATGGCATAATTATCCAAAAGAGTGCCAGGAAAGCAGCCTTAAATCATAAAAATAGACTTTGCGAGACACTTTTTATATCTAAAGAATTTTAAGTAAGCAAATGCTATATCAAATCTGATAGTTTTTTTTACCTTTTTAACAGATGATTTCATATTTGCAGACACTGAGACTGAATGTGATTTTGTTTCTGGGACATGTATTCTGCTTGGAATTGAGAGACATAATACAAATTATGACATAAGTTTTTCCCTGTAGAGGGCATGTCCAAGAAAAAAAATCACATTCAGTCTCAGTGTCTACAAAATATGAAATCATCTGTAAGTTTTCAGCTTATTGATAAGTAGGGTATTTTGGGGCCCGGAGACCCCATTACTTTCAAGGGACAGTTTGACCTACTTCTTCGCAGTAAATTATTTAGATTCTTACGCAGTTAAAAAGATCTGGCATAACCTACTTACAAGTAGTGACAGAACTGTCTACTTTTTAAAGCATGGGTGTTATGGTGATTTTTGTAAAAAAAATGTAAAAAAGGCCTTCTTTCTCCACTGTCCGACAAGAGGCCCACATACGAGGAGTGTCCCAAAAGTTCTGACCAATTTTTTTGGCAGACCTTTTTATTTCAAATAGCTAAATGAAATTTTCACAAAATAAATTTCAGGTATTTGCCCATCTATTTTGAAAAAATCAAGACTGTAAGAAGTGTTTAAGTTACTGTTCTGTTACCATGGTTACGAGAGGTCAGTGCACCCAACGCAGCTCAATTTCTCACATGGAATTCAGCAAATTAGCTGTGTTAAAAGTCAAAGAACTTATAGTAAAAAAGCAAATGACTGCAAGAAAATGTACTTCCTGATAGGCCTGCAGTCTTTCAAGTTATCTTCCATTAGATTATAAACATTTATTTATATTTCAACCTGATCTGCTGAGGCAATTACCAAAGGCGTTTTACAGCAGTTCCCTAAGAGCGCTTGAGACAGTTTGGCTGAAACAATCTGCTGTCGAGAGGCAGTACTCAAGAACCTTAAGTTCAAAACCCCATCTTATTAGCTTTAATTACCAGATTTGGCCTTCTGTAACATTGCGTCAGTGATGTAGTCGAGGCTGGGACATCCGAGGCCAAGACCGAGACCGAGGCATGACCCTCCGAGGCCAAGGCGAGGCCGAGGCCATCAAAATATGGCCTCGAGGCCAGTCCCGAGGCCACCATCACTCAACCAAAGACACCCGAGACCGAGGCAAGGCCAAGGATTTGGCATCCGAGACCGAGCCAAGGCCGAGGCTATCAAAATAAGGCCCCGAGGCCGGCCTCGAGGACGAGGCCGGCCTCGAGACCTCCAACACTGCATTGCGTGATACTAAAATTTATATACCATTTCAAAAATTAAAGAAATAATAGTCATAACGAGAAATGGAGCAGTCTTCACATACATTGAAATTCCACAATTTAGGAACAGCCCAGTTTGGAGGACCCAGGTGATCGCCTCAGCACATGGGTTAAACTGATTCACGGTGACTTTAAATGTAAATGAAAAACTTTGAGATACTGGCAGGTTTTCTAGTAATAATTTTCAGGATCATCCATTGCATATTTACAGTAAATTCCTTGGTTATTTACAAGCCTAGATACTTGGATTTGGCCTAAAAAGTTGAGCTGCGCTGGGTGCACTGACCTTCTGTTTCCATGGCAACAGAAAAGTTATTTAAAATGTTCGAACAGGTACCATATTTTCAAAATGGATGGTGGTATACCTGAAATTGATTCTTTGAAAATTTCATACAGCTACTTCAAATAGAAAGGTCTGCCAAAAAAATTGGTCAGAACTTTTGGGACACCCCTCGTACTCTATATCATAATACACCAATGGCACAATGTCTTTTCAAACACGTTCTTAAATATTTTTGGGGTTGGGATGACTTTCCTTATAAATATAAGGCAACTGGTTGAATTTTCTTAGTTTCTTCCTTTTTTAATGGCCCATAGACTTAGCTAAATTTTTGACAGTGTTATGGTGCTGTCTGCCTGCAATCTGGCACATTGTCTCAAAATTTCCATCATGTCCACAAGAAAAGCACCGGAAGTGTATTAATTTAATGCTGAGAGCTTTCACCTGGTGGGGGCTTATTGCCTCCACGCTACTCCATAAATATATGTTATTCTACCCAGTTTAAAGTGATAAAAATATCAAGCAAAAATAAAAATAAAAACTCACTTTTTCATACAATGTATTTGAATGATAAAGCAATCATGCATGAATAAATGAACTTAAGGTGACTCAACCGTGGTACACTGCACATACTTCTGAGCAGCCTGGTTACCTAGCAACATAGCGTCACCACTGCTGCAGGCCCTGAAAAAGTTGTGACGTTACCATTTTCTGCTCTCTTTTTTTTAACAGCATGGCAGCCAGTAATTTGCTATTTAAATGAGATCTAATGCAGATAGAAGCATAATTATTTTTTTATTGAATGCAGTAACACCTATTCTATGCTAATTCAAAGTTTCAGCTTCTCGTCTTTATCAAAAGAATTTTCTCAACTAATTTCAGTCAACTGTGTCTAAAATTGTCTTTATTTCTTTAAATTGACATTGGCATAATCATGGTACTGCAGTTAAAAAACGACTCTGTGAAATTTTTTTATTTTTGGACATTTGTTTGACAATAACCTGTTTATGATATATGCAAATTTTTTAAAAAATCTGTATGATCGTTTACCTAAAATTTGATTACTGCCAAAGTTGATGCATGCAAAATCTGCAATTAATTAGTGTGTTTGTGCCCTTTGAGCTCTTACAAAAAAAAGTATTTTAACTTTTTTCTTCAAATTTGTGGCAAATGTATTGGTTTACATCCATGGGAAGACATTTCTGACATTTTTGTGTGACAAATGCATGTAATGCTTTATTCTGTGGTACATAACCAAAAACTCAATTTATAACTTTTAAGCAGTCATCCGGCCAAATATGCTGTTACCATAGCAACCAAACGAGTCGGTGAAATTTTTTTATTTTTCATTTTTGGAATGTATGGGTCCCATAGACTACCTGTGCAAAATTTTAGAAAAATCTGTATGATCAAACTACCACGCTTGAGTCACCTTAATTGGATAAAGACACTCTATATCATCCGAGAAATGCCTTATAAATATAAATAGTACATACAGGAAACAATATAATATCATTACGATATCATTTTGACATGCATAGGCCAGTACACTTGGTATAGCATGTGATCCCCTTATTAAATGTAAGTATATCTGACAATATATATGTAATTCGTACCTTTGATAACAGTAAAGATCTGATTTGATATAATGTAATTGCCGAATAATGATTGTCATCAATTGATGTAATGTAGTGTTATAATTATGTGCATACGTTTACTATTTGACATAAACATTTCTTGCACTTGTAGTACTTCATAATTAATTGAATGAGTGGCCCTACAGGTCTACAATGTGTACATGTTGACCCATGTACAAGTGCATAGAGGTCAATGACCTGCATGGTACATACATGCACTGACAAGTTGTGTTATAGTCAACTGCACAGAAGGAAGGAAGGAAGGAAGGAAGAAAGGAAGGAAGGAACAGAACGGAATGAATGAACGGAAGGTATGAACGGAATGAATGAACAGGAGGAAAGAAAGGAAAGGAGAGAAAGAAGGAAGGAAAGAAGGAAAGAAGGAAGGAAGGAAGGAAGGAAGGAAGGAAGGAAGGAAGGAAGGAAGGAAGGAAGGAAGGAAGGGAGAAAGGAAGGAAGGAAGGAAGGAAGGAAGGAAGGAAGGAAGGAAGGAAGGAAGGAAGGAAGGAAGGAAGGAAGGAAGGAAGGAAGGCGACATCTGCCTTGCATTTTGTTAACTTCGATACAATACTTAAAGTTAGTGCACTATTCCAGTGCATGCTCCTCAAAAATACTGGAAAGTTCTAAATTTGCCTTGAGCAATGTACAACGGTATGGCTGAATTTCTTTTCAAGATTTTTGGCCTGAGGGAAACTTCAAGCCTGGTGCTCACCCCAGGCGTTCAATGAATAAGTTTTTATAATGAACACATAAATCAAATCAAAACACTGAAACTTTATTGTGTCAAAATTGTGTAAAAAAGTCACAGCTATCACCAAAAAGTACATTATATGACTATATGTATCAAATAAATTTGAGTATTTACTAGATTATAAGTCAACCACATGAAAAATTTACATAATTTTACGTGTTATAGACTCAGACTGGAGTTCAAAAGTTCAAACTACATTTCCACCTGGAAGGTCACTAAAAAAAGGTTTTACAGAAGGTATGTTGTACACATATCAAAACAATACAATGAATATGGTTTAAAAAAGGACTTCAGACGTTTACACTGTTAGTATAAGCATTTTGTTTGTAGGGAGACCCATTGTTTGATAATTCATTGGATCTTTGGACCAGTACAGGTATAATTCCTTTAAGCTTTATCTAGTTTTATATTTTCCCTGGGCACAGAATTCCAAGGAAATGTATTCCTTTTAGCAGTGAAAAAAGTAGATTTGAAAAGGACAATGGACATCTTGAATAACACTCTATACTCATTAACCAAGGGTTGGAATGAAAATGCTTTTGCCATGTCTCTTTAACATAACACTGTCTTCAGGTAAGGCATTTCCAATAATTATCAGTTTCTTCTTTTTTCATCATTAGATTGGTTTCCAAGAGTTGCTGATGATGTCTGTGGTGATGCATCGTATTAAATTTCCAATCGATGATTTAGAAATGCACGAATTTGACATGACATTCTGTTTGGTGATGCAATATTTGAGAGCAGGATGAGTCATGTTGAAATTATAAAAACAAGGAAAACTGATATTTGCCAAGTGTCTTATTCACTATACTGCAGGAGAAAAGGGCAGAGATTGATTGGCAGGTACTATTGTTAGGATGGTTGCCATGGAAACCTTTTAGACATCAACATTACTCCATGTCTCATGCCTGTCCCAGAGTCGCAGATGCAATCCGCATACAGATGAAGCTGAATCGATTGAGATCAATACATTTTAGGGCAAGAGAATCACTTAAACATTTTAATTGGTGCCAGTAATGAATGCCACAATTGTTTTCCCAATGGACTACCCATTTTGACATTAGATATTTGACATTGAAATTAGATATGTGACATGCAATTAGATATTGACCATTTAAGATTGTCATCTCAGTTATTGAAACCTCACATGCAATGAATATGTTGAGAGAGACGTGAATTGGGTTGCCTGCATGTGATTCGAACTGGTCATATAAAGAAGGTTAGGGGGTGACCATTTAATTTCCAGGGGGGGGGGGGGGCTTGAAGTTTTCCTCAGCAGGTAAGTTGTTTCAGTCCCAGAATGTTCATTCCTCAATCAAGCAACCACTTGTTTAGAAATATCCCAAGGAGAAAAATTATTTTAAATTTCAAGACGACCCAAAAATAATTGATTAATTTCATCGAAACCAGGAGAGAAATTATGAAAAAAAAACAAACAAAAAACAACAACTCACAAGCATTGTATCCATGTCTGTGCTGAGAAAAAAACAGGTTGCTCAGGTTGGGTAAAGGTTGAGGACTCACACTCCCTCGCCTATGTCAACAATTAATCCTCAGGAGAACTCAGAACTGGGCTTGACGGGCTGCAAAGTGAACATATCAATAGGCCTATATCATGCTACATTTGTGAATCGATAGTAAAATTAAACAATAAATAGGGTACTTACATCTTTGTAAAAATGTAGTTTCAATGTCGTATCAAGACATGTGTCATTCTGTCTGGGTATTCCTGAATGTGTCAAATTGCAAATGAAGCAATAACTTACTAATTCTCAAAATGTTGTTTATCTTAGTTTGTGTCATATGCACCTTTTTAAATGGTTCTATTATCACAAAAATATCTGACACAAACACACTTTCACAGATTAAATGAGAATTTTCATCGTGTCAGCCTGAATGCTGAATGTATAAGGTGAGTTAATATTTATTACTTTATAAAATGAAAATTATTCAAAGAAACCCATTATTTCGATGTGTGCATTTTTAATGGCAAATTACAATTAAAACAGTCTATAGTCACTGCTAATGGTGAGATATAGATAACTTTATTTTGATGAAGGCCATGTTTTGCAGCTGTGTGGCCAAGAGATTGAGAGGATTGCTTGCTCTCCTGAAGGTCTGGGTTCAATTCCGAGGTGGATGACACTCCATTGCATAGAAGAGGAAACATGCAACATTTTTGCACACATCAAAAAGCATCATGAATCTTTTTTAGTCATTCATATGTAAGTATCTTTAATTTTATTGGTGCATTTGCATATATATATTATAGAATGTATAGGGGGAACTGGGGTAACTCGTACCATAGGGTAAGTTGAGTAAGAATTGCATCCAGGTAAGTTTTTTTATCTGAGTATTTTTCAAAATTTTCTTTTTACCTATTCTGCATTCACTACTAGGGCTGGATATCGTCTGGTTCTTAACGATACGATACTATCACAACATTTCTGAAACGATACCGATAAAGTATTGCGATACATTTTCTTCAATCGTGACTGAAATCAAGCTACTATAGTGCAAAAAATCTTAAGTCATTCAATAAAGAGACAACAAAGCTGATAATTAATCCGAGATTAAACTTCCATTGAAATCTAACTTGAATAATTTTCTTTCTTAAAATTTCACAATCACTACCAAATATTGTATGTATCCTGGCGCTGAAATTTGATTTACTTTAGCGCAGCAAATGTTTTGCATGATGTAGTGAAGAACTTACTTTTAAAAGCTGCTGATGACATCTTTGATATTTTGTTATTTATCTTTTCTCTAACATGGTTTTTGGAATGAAGTAATTGAAGTATGTTTAATTACGTAATGCATCAGCTCTGATGTTACAAATGATACAAATGCTTTCTCAGAAACGATATTTCGTTTATGTTTATGTTTTGTGCCCCTTGGGTGTATATATACTAAGAATGTATTTTATAACATTTCAATTTGTGACCTACAATCAAAACTGAAAATGAGAGTTTTGACAAATATATAGGCTCCAAGTAAAAGATGGTGCAGCTTGTCCCACCCTCCCCTAGTATAATTTTAAACATTCTTTTGGAAATGGAAAGTTAATTTTCTGGGACACCTGACTTTCACTTGTAAAATTTGATTGAGTTGCCGTATGCTAAAGTATATACAGTAACTTCTTAATTTTTCTTCAAATACCTTTTTTGGGAATATCTTTTACAAAAATATCAACGGTTCTTTTACAATCTAGTAAAAAGAAAGATAGTGTATGTGCATCTAGGTATACTGTATGCCTTTCACAAATGAAAGGCAAGTGAAATATAAACAATTTATCATCTTTTTCAGTCGCAAAGAAAGTCTTTGCTTTATAAATAGAAATTAGCATACTGCCACTGATATATGCTTGAATGGACTCCTATGATTTCAGCACCAATATATTATGGTTAAGTTTACACTTGGCAACATAGTTATGATGTGTGAATATTACAATTTGGCAAAAGGTTTTACTACACAGCTAAGAATGCTTTGAACACAAGCCAATCTTCTCACCACATGCATAAAAAGTTGACAATATTTGATAACTTCTAAAAGTATTAAGTGTATCTATATTAGTATTTCATTTTCAACTCAAACACGAATGACATATAATCTTATCCCTGTTTAGTTTGTTTTTTCAAAAGAAGCATTGCCCAGATCAGCTGGTAAGAAGGTACTCTCCCATGCAAAAACATATATAAGAAAAATCTTAAAGTAACTGTAATAGGTTTACGGAATACTTTGCTGTCTGACTTTTTTCCACCATAATGACGGTTTTGTCTGAAATTTGTGTGGTCTTTTTAGGTATAAGTGCAAAACTGATATGATGTAAAATTACAACCTCCCCCTCCATATACTAGACATTTCAAATATCCTGATTCCTGGTTTATTTGAATGATTGATTCATTTGATGGACTGCCTATTGCTGATGTTCTGACATTGGCTTCCAGGGATTGGCTGAGCCTGAGTGGCCAATTGCAGCAAGGAAAGGACCAGTGATTACATTCGCCTCTATGAGGACATCAATGATGTCACTATAATTCCTGTCTTTTACATTAAAGTGAGTTGTTAGACATTTGAAGACCCGTGAGCTGACTGCACACCGGAATGGAATAAGAAGGAATTTAAATAGGCCTAGAGTTGAACAAAATAGAATGAATTAGGGTCATGTGATAAAGCAAGATAACCATATGTAACCCATGACCATGAGTCACAGGAGTGCAATCATGATTTATTACAATACCCTCCAATATTGAGTACAATACATTAGATTTACATTTTTTCAAAGACCACCTAACAGCAAAGTTGTGTAACAGGACAATGCTTTTTGTTGACTGCACATTGTGTGAATTGACTTGTCAACGATTTTTTGACAAAAGCATTTCTTTTTTTTCTCCTGTTTTTAAATTGCATTAAAAGGGATCAAAAATGGAAAATTCTGTAGTTTCCGCATTTAAACAGTGGCTGGTGAAACTGTTTATACATGTTTTAAGTTTTTTTTTCGGTCAGAAAATGTGTCATTAAGGTTTTAGATTTATATAAGGAAAACAAACTTTCATTGAAAATGCAGAGCATAAATGATAGGGGCAGGTATGCTAATGAGAATTTGTTTATGAATATTCATTAAGCTGCAAAATTCTGATAATATATCCGAAAAGATATTAAGAATTATGAAAGCCACTAACTGCATGGACAGTTTGCTTGACCAATATTGAAAGAGGATTGTTGATGTAATGTCAACAAAAAATGACGTATAGAAAAACTGTTCAATAGAAATAGATCAATAGCTATCAATACCATGTAATAAGCCATTAGATAATGTTGATACAGGTTGTAACACAAACTGGTGTCCACTTCATGTAATATTTCGTTATTGACCTTATAGATCATATTGATCCGCCACTAAATCTTCCAGAAATGTAACTTTGGCAGATATACCTACTGTCAAAAAAGTCAGTGATATCATATATATCTGATATATATCTGATGTCAAGATAAAAACTGCTTGGTCAATTTCCATAAGTTCCCCCGTGGCTTATGGATAAGAACACTTGTCTACTGGCGCTGGGGGCGTGGGTTCAAATCTCAACCTGGGAACTCATTTTAGTCCGAGCCCATTAAATACTAAATGAAGGAGGATTGCATCCAGTGACCAATATTTTATGCTGGGGTAACTCAATGACATTGAGAATCTCTGAATTAATAGGGTTTGTTCCAGACTGCTAGTCTTCTCATCTCATCATCATACGGCAGTCACCAAAAAATAAAAAGTGCAGCACCCTTCGAGAAGCTGGAGGTTGAGCTACCCCGGCTGATCCAGGGAATACCAGCACAACAGAAGTCAATATGTTCAGAAGACTTTAGAAAGACACTTCTGGCATTCCAAAGCACATAAGTCATGCATAACACATCTCAGAGGCAGACATAAATTCACATAATGACGAGAAGACAGTTTGGAATCAAATGATCTTTAAAATTATTAGATATGAAAGATAAGAGAAGAAAGGAGAGATGTAACAAGAAATGACGGGATGGGAAATGATATGGTAGGATTTGATGGCAAAAGTGTAAGTAGAGTAGGTCGGGGCAAGAAGCCCAGGTTAGGTGAGAGGCCCCCCCCCAGGGTTATATCTAAACTTACATTTTTGGTGCATTTTCTTGTTGATAGGATTGAAGCTAGAGGCTTTTTAGGTGACGTCACAAATTTTCAGGGCAAACGGCACCAAACCATAGTAGAAATTAAAGAAACAAAAAAATGAGCATGGTTTTTGTAACTTTGATTAATTCTTTGAAAGGGGTTGTCAGAAACAACTTTGGAAATTTTGAAAAGTATAATGGATATCTGCATTGCTTCACTTTATGACCATCACATAAATATGATTTGGATCATGTTTTTTGCATTTTAGTTCAAAATATAGAGGTCAAATTAAAATATGTAGGTTTGGGGCGAGAGGCCCCATATGGTATGGGGCATGGGGCCCCCTTCACTGGGGCCTCGAAGCTGCTTCTGGAACCATTTAATAATGTGTACTTTACCATAAATCCTGATAGAATAGCTAATTAAAATAGAAAAAATTTGGCTGAAATTGAAACAGGGCAAAAAATATAAAAAAGTTAATTTATGAACAGAAAAATTTCGAAATTCAGAAAAAGTGAATAGAATGCTTTATAAATGATAGAAGAACCCCAAGAAACAGCTTTCAAGCTGAAAGCGCTTACAATAAAAATTGCCATAGGATTATAATAGGGGGGCTTCTTGCCCGATGGGTGGGGTAAGAAGGCCATTTTAAATTTTTTACAAAAATGGCCGTAGCTCCTTTATTAAAATTGGTAGACATTTGTTTCACTAGTTATAAGTAGAGTCAAGTGATCCCTTCCTGACAGCATAAGCATTCAAATAATCGACCATGAAAAGTAGGTCAAATCGCACCTCGAAGTTAAGGGGGGCTGCATGCCCCGACCTACTCTATGTGATCTGCTAGGTCAGATGAGATTTTCATGAATTTTGTATCGAGGGCAATGACCTCTATCGAAACAACCCTTTTCAGAGATTGATCAATATTTCTTTCAATAATAGTCGCCTTATAAAAAGTTGTAAGGGTACAAGTAAGCAGGCAAAAAAAAGGATGAATTATCATCTTTAATTTCAAATTGATATGAATTTCTAGCCTGCATGTATGTATTTTTTCATACACTTGAAAGCCTGTGTGATTAATAGTGTCAACCTATCATTTTAATGGCAGTTTCAATTGCAAGGGTTTGAGGGCTCATTCAGTCAACCACAAATCATTATATTGGCTTGCATTGCAAAGCAGGGCCTGCATTGCTGCATTCAAAATCTATGAAGTTAATTTTGCTCGCATATAAATAACTATGAATGAATATGCTTGATATATGTTTTCTTGCCCTTCTATGAAGATCCAGTATATTGTAATCTAAGATATGTCACAATATCAAAAAATCATGTCTGATTTGGTGGGTTGATGCCAATATCCTTGCATGCTGCTATGGGTGATCATCACAGATGAAGCTCCATGCTTGCAGAGCCTATAGTAGCTGTCAATTGCTGTACTTTGATACTGTGAAAATGACTCACTAATCATGCACACTCTTGAAATATCAACATATCATGCAGTGAATTCTTTAAGTTTTTTCAACTGCCTTTATTATTATAACGGAAACCTATATATATATATACCATAATTTCATTCATAAAGGTAACCTATATGCATGAGTAAAATTGCATGTTTTTTTAAGGCCTAAATGGGACGTCCAGTTATAACTCCCCTTGGCCCCTCCCACACTTTTCACCCCTTTAGTGCAATGGGCCCTAGGCAGTGCTTGCCCATTCATGCATATCCACTATCACACACACTTCTCAGTGTTAATAGATAGCAAAGCTCATTGATCAACACTCCATGAGGTATCATTATTGTTTGGTTTTTTTTTTCATAATTATTGCAGCTGCATTTTGTAATTTCGTCATTTGAAAAAAGGGACAGTTTTTTATCAATTTGTTTTATTAGCATTTTGTCATTTTCCCCTTTGCAGGTGGCGCCTCATACTCCACAGCCAGGTGTGTCTCATGCTCTTATAAGCAGTTGACAGCCCCTACCAACACAGGGCTCGTTGCTCTGACAGAGAGCACACAGCTCTGGCGAAAAGCATATATTGGATTTTTCAAAAGCTAGTCATTCTTTATTTTGTCAAAGTCACACTTTACCATTGGAATTCAAAGATCACGACTTGATTTATATTCAGGGATTTTTTGCTACCAGGAAATTTAGTCAAATTTAGTCATCAACAATTTATATTTTAAGGAAATCCAATTATTTGTCCATGGATATTATCTACATTTCTTGTTAATGTGATAACACAGTATTTTCTCCTAGAAAAGTTGTCATAAACTGTTACAACATTAGTTTTATGACATTTCTAGGTATGCACAACTTTGCAAATAATGAGCTTTACTTGTTCTCAGAAAGGCTCACACACTCAGCAAAGTAATCCTTAATGACTATTATTTGGACAAAACTTTTTTCTACTCGGATTATGCAAATTAGTATTAGATGACGTCTGGTGACTATTTATATACAACAAACACACTGAAGGAACAATGCAGAGACTGCTACATTGACAATTTTGCTGAAAAGATTTTTATCACCATGGACAGTATTGGGGAAGGCTACACCTGTCATCATCAGCAGTTATGTTTTTATTAGCCATGGGGAGTAGTCATCACCAGCCTGGGGTCAGGTGGTCACATGTGGTTTTATGGCCAGTCTGATACCTGAATCATATTAATCACATCATCAATGATATGGATACCAATCAATAGAATCACAGCATTTTTGTTATTGTTTTCATCACTGCCACAATGCATCTCAAGATAAAAGCATTGTACTCCATGGGTTTCAACCAAGGACTCCTGCGGTTTGTCAACCTGGTGACATTCATCGGAAGTCTATTCGTCATGTCAATGTTGTTTGAGCGCGGTCCGACCAAAGTCATACCGACTCAGAAACTTCACGAAAGTCTACGAGACCAACTAGAAGACATGAAAGGAATCTTTCCTAAGCAAGAGACAGCTAAATACGAATCGTATATGGTGAATGTATCGTTGAGCAATCGTATCCCGCTTGACAGAGACCTCGCTGACGATCGACCGCTGGAGTGCTCGCACATCAAATACGGAGCCCTTCCGAAGGCTACAATTGTCATTCCTTTTCACGATGAATCGTGGTCAATGTTATTACGAACTGCTACGAGCATCGCTCTCAGATCTCCGCAGCATCTCATCGATGAGGTTTTACTCGTCGACGATGGCAGTACTTTTGACTACTTGGGGAAACCCTTAGATATGTACATTAATCTGTTGCCAAAGTTCAGGATAATCAGGAGACAGAAGAGGGAAGGACTCATAAGAGCAAGACTGGCAGGAGCCTCAGAGGCACAAGGATCTGTGCTCATCTTCCTTGATGCTCATGTGGAAGTCACAAGAGGATGGTTGGAACCTCTTCTGGGAGCCATCCACAAGAACTCTACCATTGTTGCTGTTCCTCATGTAGACACCATCAACTCTGGCAGCATCAAGTATGAACTGTGGGACCCTCCTGCTCATGGTGGCTTTACATGGTCCATGGACTACATTTGGAAAGGTGAGGGTGCAGTCTCTATTTTGTATTTTTCGTTAGGCAAAATACTAAGAAATTTCTTTCATGTAAAATGTAATGCTGAAAATAGTAGCCAAGACTCCTTGAATGAAAGCACATTTTTTAAAAACGATGTTTCAAGGAATATATGCAATTATTCATTAACTGGGAGTATGGAATAGAATAGTGAATTCCAGGTTTAATTTGCACTGTATACTAATGCTTGTCAGAAGTGTGATGATCGAGGCAAAACTCTTAATACACAAATCGACCCATTGCCATGCAGCAGTTGCAGCACCTGCATGAGAGTGTGTGCATTCCTTTTCATTTCAAGATTGGTGCTCTATATTTCCCTGTAAATAGTGATTTCTCCACTGCAGGGATCACGACTATATATTGGCAGAGTTCTTCAGAATGAGTACTGCCATCCAGTTAACTTGTTGAACTGAATCTGCATGTACTAAAAAATGAGACCCAGCCATTGCATGTTGAGGTGGTGTCACTGAGCCATGCACTACTTTTTTCAAAAATCTAAACAATTTTGAAATGTTAGTGCTTAGAACTTTGCTGAGAGTGAATTCGATCCTTCAGATATTTACTCACATCTGGCTGTAATGGATTTTCCATTGAGCTATTTCAAGGAAAGACATAAATGAAGAGATATGGGTTTCAGGGTCTTGAGAACAGCAGCACTGGCATGGAAAATGCAAAGATGACATTGTGTTCCTTCTTGAACTGACAAGATAGCAAGTCAAGTCTAGTCAACTTTATTGATAGTTGACCTTACAGGATAAATCAGATGCCTCATACAGCTTCAAAATTTATACGATGAAATAGAAACAGTTTAAAGTTGATTCAATTCGTTGGGCACACAACTGACTAGGCTACCTTGGTTAAAGCCAGGGGAGCATGTGTGATTGCATTTAGCTATCCGACTGTTTGTGGTCATTAATTATGTCACTGTAAGCTCTGTATTTTACATAAACCTCGAAAAAAAAGAAGAAACTGACGACATGGCAAGTATAGGTTATGACCTCACTTAATGGATATGAGTCGCCGAGCAAAATCAAGTATAGGGACATGACCTCACAAGGAGAAATTTTGTATTTGTTTTAGTAATCAATCATATTTCGATGGCTGTAACTTATAGATTCAAGGATCTGTGCCATACTGACTTCCAGTGCAGTTCACATCCGGTCAAACTTGACAATTCGGACAATTCCGCTCTTGGTTTGTTGGAAGCAACTCTATCATATTGAAATATCAGCTGTTTGATCCTTTTGTTTGCGTTTCTCAAAATTCATGTTTGGAGAAGTCGGGGCTTGATAATGGATGGTCTGGGCTGTGTGCCAGTCAAAAGAAGTTCTTAAACAGTCTGGAAGTTTGTGTGATAACGGGTGGTACCCCTATTGACTTTTCAGCTCTGGTATTTACTATCAATGGTTCAATTTCTTGGGCATAAAAGGTGCTTTTAACTCCTCATAGGTTTGGAGTATTACATCATAACTGTATTCAATAATTCGAACCCTTCATGCAGACAGTCAAACATAAACTTGGCAGTTGCCTGACAATATATGCTTGTCTTCTGGGACTGGTGCCATGGGTCCTAACAAAAGCCTGCTCCATTGCATAAAATCATAAATGTTTGCTTGGAAAATATGTCATAAACTATATTGTAAAAAGTCATGAGTGCTGCATTTGCACATGCAAATATCCACAAAAGTCATGAAATGACCTCCTTTAAGGCAGAATGAATGAATCGTTATAATAGCCCTGTAGTACCAACATGGAATGTACACCTCAATGATCTCTCACTCTTAACATGCTATCACAACTTTATTTACAACTTTAGAATAAGAGGGACATAAATGTTGAATGTCTTTGCCTTCATGAGTTCAAGCCTTGGGCAGTGATTGCAATATATTTTCAGTGGACCTTCAAGATTTATTATATCTATCTATCTATCTATCTATCTATCTATCTATCTATCTATCTATCTATCTATCTATCTATCTATCTATCTATCCATCTTTCTATCCATCTTTCTATCCATCTATCTATCTATCTATCTATCTATCTATCTATCTATCTATCTATCTATCTATCTATCTATCTATCTATCTATCTATCTATCTATCTATCTATATTTATCTACACGTGTGTCCTGTGTCCACCTATCTGCATGCTTATACATGTACCAACATGTGCTTATGAATCCCTTCATAAAGTTCCTTGCACTATTTCTTCAACTTGACTAAAAAGTAAAATAGTGTGATTATACTGTTTGTACAGCTATTCCACTCATATCATATTTTTCTCACAGCCTTTTTATTATTTGTTCTCATTTTCATTTATTTTCACCCTCTCTACCCAGACAGAATCCATTCATCAAACAGAAGTCTCACAAGCAACCCATGTCCCTTTTATATTCATAAATGACATTCATAAATGACATACACAAAATCCATTAAAATAATACTATATAGTAGTACTATCCCACCAAAATAAGCAAAATGGTGTGATGAGTTTTGGGTGAACAAATTAGAATGGGCAATTGGTTAGTTTTTTAATTGTAGGAGCTCTGTCAATTTGGTTAAAAGTTTAAAACTAGTGCATCAACATATTGCATGTATATTCCCTGTAGAGAGTTAATGTGGTAGTGTGTATATCACTGTCTATGCTGTCTTAGATAGTTATGTAAGTCATGTCCATGAAAAAATGCAGGTTAATTATATGAGACATTCTTGCCAATGAATCTACATGCTGCTTTGTGTATAATATGAGGGTAGCCTAAAACATGAAGAGCCCAAGATGGCAAGAAGTGAAATTATTAGTTTTATTGCAAATTCTGAATTAATTTACAGTCAAGGAAAGAAAAATGAATAACTCAATTATTTTCATACAATTTCTTCAGTATTGGAGAAACTCAATTCTACACAGATGATAATATAGTCATTCATTTTTGGCATAATATTGATGTTTTATCAAAATTACAGTTATTCATTGCCCCATAATCATATATATAGCCTTACAACTTACAAGACTCAATCATGGAACTTTCAATGGTTAACTATTATACATTTTCAAATTGCTTCCTTTGGGCTTGTGGCCTTTGATGAGGAATATCCTAGAGCTTACAAAGAAAGAAGATGTAACATGTTGCACTCTACTATCAGAAAATACATAAAATGATTTATTCGACAGTTCCATTGATCTGACAATGCAGCCATCTGAAATAATCCAAAATGAAAATATTAGAAATTACATGTAATTGCTACCTATAGGGTAAAATATCTATAGCAGCATATTTTTCATGATTATCAACTGTGAAATCTTATTTTTTCTGCGCACTACCATAATTTGTCTTTTACAAACATAATTTGAAAAAATGATGGCTCAAAATCACACATGGCACCATTGTGACTACTAAGGGGCACCCCCACTATCAGAGAATTTTTTTTTGCGACTGATAGTGGGGGTCCTGGGCCCCCACTATCACTGTCCCCTGGAATTTCCACATGAGTGCGTTTCCTTTGATCTATTGTTCTCTATTGTTATGCATTTCCTTTGATCTATTGTTCTCTATTGTTGTGCATTTCCTTTGTTCTATTGTTCCTATTGTCATGTTATAAGATCAAAGGAAAAAAGGGGTGCATTATGGGATGTCTATTGTTCAAGTTGCATTTTTCAAATCATCCAATAAGGAGCAAGAAATGCATCACTGATTTCATCGCACATCCAATGAGGGCGAAGATATGCATGACAAGATTTAGGTCAATTGAGTTGTATATATACCAGAGACGTTCAGCAGACGGCATTCTCCTCCTGAACATCTTGCAGAGAATTTGGAAAAAGCAGACATCGACTACAATGGCCGCCGCACAAGTGAAACTCATAAGTGACTTATCTACCAAGCCTACTTGTGCAACTTCGGACACTGTAACTGCTGCAGAGTTTCAACTCAGTGATAAGACTAAAGTCACTGCTCACCCCGGGGACAAATGGAAGGCAGGTTATTTGACCATCAGTCGTGTTACACAAGCTAAGGGTGGTTGGAGAAATGTGCATGTCTCTAAGAGATCGTTTGAAAAATTTGCTGAGAAAGCTGCCGATGTGTTAGAAGCCCTGAACAACAAAGTCGTGTATCATGTGATGTTGACGAAAAAACAACACGTACTCACCACGGTGTTTGAACGCGAAGGGAAGGTGCCTCTGTTCTATGTGAGTCTGCTTCATCCTAAAGCTGAAAAGGAAACTCTCTCCAAAAAAGATGAGGTGAACCATGCCAAGACCATTAACTTAAATCCCGAAGAGTTCCGCAAATTCACTCTTCTTCTCGAGAAGTTGTTGCAAGTTGTGCGCAGTAAATCCGGTACTCCAGAAAATGAAGAGTCAGTCATGATAGATTGTTTCCGGTGGACCTTCAAAGAGTCTGGACAGAGATCTTCCAAACTGTTTCCCACCCGCGAGCAGTGCAGCAAAGATGCTGACCTGTACTATTTCCAAGTGAATAAAGATCTCTTGCAAGCTCAGCCCATGGAATATGAGTATGAGAGCAGTTTCGAATTTAATGTCGTTCAAGTGGAGAGACCCGGCAAAGTTGAACTCATAGAACATCTCGCCTACGCGTGCGTTCTGCAGATGTTAAGAGCGAAGGATGTCGAAACCGAGAAGTCGCCGCCCTCCGAAAAAGATGTTGACAGGGCCATTGAAGACTTAGACATGATCACGTTTAAGGTCGCTGTCAAGAAAGTCATGAACAAATTGGCTTACAAGAATGTATACCTGAGCAGTGAGCTTGTCGGATTGTTCATGTACTTAGATGGCATGAAGAAAGTCAAGTCATGTCTCACTTCGCACAGACAACCTGCAGAAGGCAAACTGTACACTCGCTTAATTGACTATTGCTACCAGAGTGTGTCAGATGATATGTGTAAAGAATAGATTGTATCGGTCATGTATTATTCCACTGTGATATTGCTATGCAAGAGAGAGAAATAAAGAATTGAAGTTTGCAAAAAAAAAAAAATCTTGTTGTCATCCTTTGCTTGTTTTAGAAAAAGAGAAAATAACTCTCAGAGTAGTTTTAACAAAGAATACTTTATTTTATACAATAATAATAATAATAATAATAAATATGTATATACAAATGTACAAGCATATCAAATGTCAAACATTCTAAAAAATTTCCAGGCATGCTGAGATGTGAGAGAGGGGAGGGAGAGAGAGAGAGAGAGAGAGAAAAGACAGAGTATGAGTGTCACTTCATAATGTGTTAATTATACAATAATTTATACAAAAATTTATACGTATACAAGTAATGTTGCTGATGATGCTGGTAAAGAGAGAGAGAGAGAAATAGAAGGATGTTACTTTAGCTGAAGGTTGAGGGTGTCAGGGGAGGGACATAGAACACAAGTCAGTAGCCAAAGGGGAGAGTGTCAAAAGACCCCTTTACAAGACGTCGTTTATTGTACGTCACTTTGAATCTCTTAATCTCCTCCCGACTGAACAGAACAAACCTTTTCTTGCAACGTCTAATTTTATCATAACGAGCTTCAATGTAGTCGTTCATTCCCTCGGGCAGAGGGTATGTGTCAGGGTCAGCCCAAAATAACACAAGTGCACGTATGGTTTCAAAGTGTAGTTTCTGGGCCACTTCGTGATTCAAAGTAATCCCCTTCAACTTAACAACTTGGTCTCCTGTGCTGGTAGTGTAAGCGTAGGATTTCGGACCGCTGCTCACGAAGCTCGTTATGTGTTCACCTTCTGGCAATTCGTTAGTCCAATCGCCTAGGTAAGGACCAATGTGAGGTTTGTACTGCTCACTGACACCCTCATCATATTCATACACAATCGAATCAGTATCAAAATATATCACCCTTTCCCCCAAGCCCTTCAAAGCCTCGTAGAGACGCCTGCGTCCATTGGATGTAGTGAATGCTGCCACAAACACATTCACATGCGACATTTCGGGTACAAATCCCTTGGCGTACTCGTACTGCAGAAAGCAACGCTCTGTTGAAAAGACATTTGCATCCTTTAAAATTTTAGATGGATCACATGTCACTCCGAACAGCTCTGGGGCTGTAGTCACAAGTTGGTGAATGCGATGCCCATTGCTTTCACCGAATTTGCCCCAGAAGCTGTTCAACAAAAGCTTGTTCGTTGCCCTCTTGCCCGAATTGTATTCAATATTGGAGGGGTCCAGTTGTATGCCCTCTGCCTCTGCATAATCTTCAACATAGGCCTGCTTTTCTGAAGCACTCATGTCAGATTTCGGCCAACCCGAGGCCTCCTGCTTACCCTTTAAAAAGAGATTCACGTACTCAGAGAATAGCCCTGAGTCCTCCACAGCTCTATCATACTGGGCTCTCTTTTCAAAGTGGTAGACCTCATGGATCTTGACAATCTCGTAGCCCACTGTCAGGGCATCCTGGAGATCGATCGTTGTCCATGTACCCATGAGGTCCCTCTTCTCGTCAGTGCAGCGACATGGATCTTTGCTGAGTGCATGTGCACACGTACGACAAAGAGGAAACAGGAGCTTTCCGTTGCTGCGGACAGGCAGGCAAGGGTGGTAGAGACCTCTAGGTGCTCGCACTCTGCACTGCACAAGACCGAAGTAGCCGGTTATGTCGCATGTATCCGGGGCAACAATGACCTCGGGTATACCCACCGGGAAAACATCATTTTTCAACACCATAGGGTAGAGTGAACAAATGTCAACATAGCCAATTTTACGCCCCTCCTTGGCCTCCCTGTAGAGCTTTACTGCGTTTGTTCGCCCGCCATAGAAAGCGTCTCGCGGGTCCAAGCGCTTGTGCAGGTCCAGCTCTTCGCAGAGGGCCTTCAAGGAGGGGTCACTCTCCATCATTGCATCAAACTCGCACTCCCAAATCACATGCACTTCAAACTTCAAGTCTTTTCTCAAGTACTCGAGACGACTCATAGTGCGCGTGTACAACACTTCAAGGGGTTCACCCGTGTGCGGGTGTTTAAGCCTTGCAGTGTAGGGGTTCTTTGGGTAGCACTTGGGGCAGCCATGGAATACGCATCCCATGAACTCCCACGCAGTTTCCTTGCCAGTAGCTTCGTCACGGTGGTAACCATCCAACTTCAGCAATCCCCCTGAGGCACGCGTGTTCGCAACTTGGTGTTCACCACCGTTGCGAGCGTGACGGATGTTAATTCCACGAAGTCGTGATTCACGCTCAAGCCATATGATGGATGAGAGGCTGTGATTGTCGACACACGCAAACCCTGTGGCGGGCATCCTGGCGAAAGGAGTCGATTTGAAAACGCGCTCTTTCACCTGAATGTTCTTTGGGTCCACAGGGTTCCCCTCTGAGTCGTAGAACTTGCTCACGTCATTTGTGTTGTATTCAATCAACTGGCGGTCGTCCTCTGTTGTGACTTTAAATTCTTCAGTCAAGAAAAGATACCTGAATGTGGCCATACAGACTCCCGCCAACGTGTTGTACTGTAGTGGGTCAACCCCGATCCGCTTAACTTTCCTTTCCCCTCCTTCCCCAACATCGATCACCTCCTCCCTACTTGTGATGCCAAGCAGCCATGCACGGAAGGCATTGCAGCTTTCTTGGAGGATGTTGACATCATCCTCGCAGTACTGTAAGATTTCCTTCCGGAAATCAAATGTGGCACCCCTCTGCTCTTTGTACCAAACCATGAAGTCCTCACGGACCTTGGGCCTCATGGAATTGACCCTGTAGCAGTAGGGGTGCGGCATGGGTCCCACATATTCCCAGTTCACCTTCTGATTAAAGAAGACTGGGAATGTGCCCTTGCGGATATCCTGCAGACCAAACACTTTAGGCATTTGAGCCAGTGCCATCGTGAGGAAGTTTAGAGAATCTATCACCCGAAACTTGCCAGTGTCTATTAGCATGCATTTACTCCCTCTGAAAATGGTATGGGGTTTCCTCGTCAGATTGTTTAACACATACAGCATCAGGAAGTAGCAATCGTATGCCTGACCATTGTGAAACACCAAAGTGTAACCTTCAAAGGGCTTGTCAAAAAAGAACTGGCAAAATTTGTAGGCGATATCATCTCCGAACAAATCAACACCACGACGCCCGCAGTCGTCAGTCCGCATGCACACATTACGCAGCTTATCTCCGCGTTTAAGTCTGCCGACTGCCGACCTGCAGTTGTCACAGGATGATCCGCAGTAAGCGCAACGAGGGTTTTCACGATAACTGATCCCCTCGCAGTGTTCACATTGCCAATGAGCCACAATCAAGTTCGCCTCATGCACATCGCCTGTAGGGTCTGTCTCGAAGTCTGCGTACATGTACTTCGACGATATTGCTTTCGGTCTCTTTTGGCGCATGTAGCAATAGTGAACACCACTCACCGACTGCTTGCACACTTGACAAGTTCGTTGCCCGCAATAGTGAGTGACGCTCGGCCGGTAGAAATAACCACAGTCAAGACAGCGATGGGATTGGGAGCACATGCCGTTGGCGATGTGGCCATCATAGCAGGCACGCGAATTCAAATACCTGTTACATGTTTTACATGTTGTTTTCTCTTCTTCGATGATGTCACACGAGTCCTTTCCACACGAACGGCAAATGTTCAGACATTTATGCCTGACATTCTTGTCATAACACTCTTTACACTTTCGGCAGAAAGTGGCCCCATGGAACAACAGTGAGAGATTGACAATTGCGTGGAAGTGACCTGGACTCGTGTCGCCATCATGCACTTTGGCAAAGAAGAGATACACAGTTCGCTGCCTCTCCTCGCTGCCGACATATACCGGCCTGAAATCAGTACCTGACTGGAACACAATAATTTGCACGTTCGCAGCCCTTTCAAAAGCTGCAATGTCTGTGAAGGCCGGTGTATAACTGAGAGGAAACCCTGCACGCTCTTGCATGGACTGTGCCTCTCTAGTCAGCACACTACGTGCAGGATTGTACAAGAGATCTAGCCGACTTTTAGCGTTCTTCATGACAGCCTTGTTGCCTGTCTTGTCAGCCTCTATCTTCTCTTCCTTAGCAAGTGCTACGACGATTGATCTTGCCAGGCAGAGGTTGTCAACAACCCTGGTCTTTGAAATGGCCCTGCTATGACGCAGAGAATCACCCTGCCCGAAAATGTACTGCAGTCTTCCTGGCCTCTTGCCTGCACCGCGGGGGTTTTTCACCACGGCCACTTGAATCTCAAGAGGCTCATCTAAGAAGAGCTCTTCATCTGACTGCAGTACGGCACGAAGGTGATCCTCCACCATGCCTACATTTAAATCCCTCAGTGGCAGCATGCCTATACACTTCGGGCTGTTAAATTTTCTACTTGACAAATAAAGCCTGACAAGATCACTCGGTTCGTAGCACTCCCTAAGCCTCTCAATTATATCGTGCACTAGCTGTAACAATTCCCCTAAAACCTCAGCTAAAGTAACATCATACCATGTCTGATTGAAATCGACACGATAAACAATTTCTCGAGCCAGACCTCCTGCGAACTGGAGATCCCGTGCATTAATCTCGAGGTTCTTATAAAATTCCAGCTGACAGTCATTCCCCTTGAAAAGCATGTTTGGGTCAAACTCATCATCATCCTCCAAGGGGAAGTTGTCAGGCGATGCAGGTGCAGGGAAGAAATCCTTTTCTCCTGCTGCATCATTACGTTCTCTCTCACCTCCACCAACATCACCATCATCATCATCATCATTGTCTAGTTCATCCTGAGGAGGTACTTGCACCTCATCACTGTCATCTCCCACCCCATCAGCAAAACCCTCCCCCTCACAATCAGCATTATATACTGCATCCATTATTGCTCTAATGTTTTCAGTAGAAAGACAGTCATCTTTGACATTGTCTCCCTCATACACCTCCCTCACCTGGCCTGTCCTTAGGGCTGTCAATACGCGTTTTTTCTCTCTGAAATAAAGTTTTCACCGCGGGTTCGTTTATGCAATTTCTATTATTATTACAATCTTAAATTTGGAAAAAAAATCTAAAACGGAAAAAATACGCGAATGCATTTGCCACGTCTCACCTACAGCTCAGCTTTCCTATAGCTCCGGTTAACCGATTTGGCTCGGCGCGCTCGAAGAGACATCTTCTGACACGCGACCCGCCCGCAGCAGTGCTGCATTCACCGCCGTCGGCCCCGCGGTTAGCGGGAGCCTCACACTCGGGAATCGTTTCCCCCTGAAGGTACCTGAGTAATGAGGTCAGGAAAAAAGTTCATATTGATAATAATGATAATTAAAATAAAATTATCTAAAAAAATAACCACCTCCAGCAAAATAAAACTCACCAGAGCCAATACTTACCTCTTGACGGCGTGACACTGTAAAGCATCGGTTGTCTTCATTGTTTCGTTGTCTATATCTGCCTGTCTTCTCTCCTCCACCATCACCTGCATGTCCGCTTCCTGCTGCTGCTGTTGCTGCTGATTGGGTGCGTTTACAGATTCCTGCATTTTTGCTGGTTGTTCTGTGGTGGTGGTGGTGGTGGCAACTTTGGGATTATCATCATCATCATCATCATCATCTTCAGACGAGATGTCATCATACACGGGTTGAAAGGAGGGTGTGGTCTGGGCTTCTTCTTTTTTCTTTTCATCACCCTTCAATTTTACTTCTAAATCTCTAACTACTTGCCTGCAATAAAGTCAAAGTAAGAAAAGCCTCATGAGTCATGTCAAAGAACAACTTAAGTTAATTTAAGCAATGTTTTTGTCTATTTGTCTTACCTTTCCATTTCATCAAGAGCTGCTCCATCCATGAAGTTGGATGGGGACTTCATGAATGCATCGATGAGGGAGTCATTTCCTTGCGTCTTCTCCGCCTCCACCTGTTCAGGCTCCTCTTCATCATCATCATCATCATCATCCAGGTCATCATAGTCTACCAGCAACGTCGTTAGCATTTCACCGCGAGCGACATCCTTGTAGGGTATTCTGTGTGTCAGCTCGCGTTGGCGGTTTGCTTCGTCGACAGTCCTCGTCTCGGTTTTGGACGTTACAGTCATGCGACATTTCGGCATTTCTTCTTGTTGTTTCTTCTGCTCCTGCTGACGTTGCTGGTGTTGTTCTAACTCTTTTTGTTTCTGCTGCTTTTGTTTGAGCTTTTCCTGCTCTTGCTGCAGCTCTTGACGGTTTTTTTCCTGAACAAGGGCAACGGCCATCTTGGCCGACAGCATTGGTCTGCTGGGTGGATCCTTCTTCTTCACCGAACGCACCTGCACCTTGCCAGGGTTGCCCTTCACCTTGCCAGGGTTACCCTTCACCTTGCCAGGGTTGCCCTTCGCCTTCTGTGGTGGCTGGTACAGTGGCTGCTGCTGCAGGGGGAGCTGCTTTGGGGTGGTGGGTAGACGTGCAGGTTCCATTTTGAGGGGTTTTTTAATCGGAATTTGCGAAACCTTATTCTGTGCTGACAACTTCTGGGGTGCAAAGGAATGCTGCTTTGGTAGAGTCAGCAATTTAAGGTTTGCAGGAGTCTCCTGATAGCTGGATTTGGTCTTCTGCACTTCCTTTGCTGGCGCCAGGCGAGTTGGTGGTGAAGGCCGCTCGGGCTGTTGCAGTTGCGGCTGCTGAGGCTGAAGCTGAGGCTGGACCTGGGATTGAGGCTGTGGCCGGGGTTGAGGTTGAGGTTGAGGGGGCTGCTGGCGGAACATCTTAAATGAGTGTTCCGGGGAAATGCCAACACCCGGCAATGGCGCACTCCTGACAGGGTTGTCAGGGGCTTGGACAAGATTCCAGTAGCTATAATTTGCCTTGGATTGCATCTGCTGCATAGCCACTTCCTCTTGTCTCCTTTTATCGGCTTCTTCAGCCTCCCTGAAGCCATACTCCCTATTAAGATAAAAGAAAGGAATTTGTTATCAATTGAGCAAAATCAGCATATCCTAGTTTGTAAAGATAATAAAAGTGAAAAAAAATTCTACCTGAGGTAGCGCTTCGCCAATCTCCCCATCCCATCCAAGACATCGTCAGTCATGTCAAGTTTCCGCTTACGACCTGTAGCCTCTCCATGGAGCTCCGTCATGTCTATAAGCTCCTGACATACACTGCCAATGCGAAGCTCCACTTTCTGCAAGTAATAAAAATAATATTGTTTTTAAAAAACATAAAAATAAACCACTCACACACACACACACACAGTATGCTATTCTTATGGATTTATTTTATTTTTATTTATGTTTCACTTTTGCATACTTACATCGATAAACTCTTCTTTGTCGTTCATCCAAGTACTCCTCCGTCCTGTTGGTTCCAGACCAGAGGTGGAGGAGGAGGAGGAGGATGAGTTGTCCCTCAGCAGATGCGTCATGCCTAAGCTATCAACCCATTCACGATGCTGGATGAGATGCTGCTGAGGGATGCTGCGCTGCACCTGTCGCGGTTGTGACCTCCTCTCTGACCGCCCGTTGTTCTTCTTGAAGGTTTCAGCCCGCACAGTGGCGCCATCTGACTGACGACTGCCAACAGGTTGCAGATGCTCGACAGCACTCAAGTCGGGGTAAAGGCCTTGCTGCATACCGGGAACCTTCATTCCATCCACCCCCAGAGAGGTCAGTGCTTCGACAGCTGAAGTCAATTGCCTGTGTTGGGGAGAAAAAAAAGTAAAATAAAATGAAGTCAGGCGATGCTCAGACAGGTGGTGATCAAAACGGGGAGATGAATGTTTTCAACTTTGAGTGTCCTGCCGCAACAATGCTTGTGGGACCATCAATGTCTGGCAAGACAGTGTTGACGATGAGTATACTGAGAAATGCCCAGACAATGTACAAAATCCCCCCAACCAAGATCATCTACGCATATGGTGTTTACCAGAAGGTGTTTGGGGAATTGGAAGCAGACATAGAGAATCTCACACTGCACGAAGGATTACCAGGACGCGAAGTAATCGAAAGTATAGGATCTGAAGACCCTCATCATCACAGCCTACTTGTGATCGATGACCTTCTGGATGAAGTTTGCAAATCGGCCGAAATGTGTGCACTATTCACACGTGAAGTGCATCACAGGAGAATATCAGTTATAATGATCTCACAGAATATATTTCATCAGTCTCGCTATTCGCGCACAATCAACTTGAACACCAGCTACTTGATATTGATGAAGACATGTCGCGATCTGCAGCAGATTCATCTTGTGTCGCGCCAAATGTTCCCCAGCACCCCTAAAAGACTAGTGGAGGCCTACGAAGACGCCACTCGAGCTCCGCACGGCTACCTGGTCGTTAACAACCTCACTGGTTCTGGTGATGAGGACATTCGTTTGAGCACGCGAATTCTACCCGATGACACTCTGATCTTGTACACTAAGAAGTAAAACGATTCTGTTTCTCCCTCTCTCTCTCTCTCTCTCAAACAGGAGAAGAAAGAAAGAAAGAAAGAAAGACAACATGTCGGCTAGAGTGAGGAAATGCTACCCCTTCATCAAACTGATTGTGAGAACCAGCAAGGTCTCAACAAGGCTGGCCCGGCGCCTATTGCTAGAGGCAAGCAAAGAACAATGCCTGAGCATAATAGAGATTATAGCAAACGTTTTGAGGGGGAACCTGAAAATTTCATCAAGCACAAGGGACACGTTGCACAGGAGTAAAATCATATTGAGGAAGTTGGCCTGTGTGCAAAGAGCATCGCATGCACAGGACTTGCTGAGGCAGCACTACAAAACAGTCATCTCGTTCTTGAAAGCCTGCAGTCCAAGACTTCGACGCCTTGTCAAAGAATTGGAGAAAAACTCTAGCTGTGAGACATCCTCCGACTCAACTCGAGACACATCAGAGGAGGAGGAGGAGGAGGATGAGGAGAGTGACACTGAGAGCGAAGACGTTAGTCAGACCAGTGAAAGTGCAAGTACGAGTGCAAGTACAAGCGACAGTGACAGTTCGAGTGAAAGTGGCGAAAGCAGCACGAGTGAGAGGTCGAGTGAAGGACAGAGCGAGAGCACGGGAGGTACGGTCACCAGTGACAATGATAGTTCTGGTGAATACGTGAAACACTGGCACTTCAAAGGTGAACGCGATGGCCCTGGGCAGACCAGTGGCCAAGAGGCTATTGTGTCGGAGACCACTGAAGGGGAAGGATCTGTGACGAGTTGCACTCAGCAGAACTGAAATCACTTTTGCACACTACACTAGAGGGTTTGAGGGGGGAGAAAATACATCCCCATCAGTGAAGAGAAATGTCTCTCTCAATGAAATTCAACAGGAAAGTCTACGTAATTCCTGAGGAGAAATATCTCAGTATGGTGAGAGCCAGTAAGATACGGGAGGATGGAGTTGGCGAACGCGCGAGCGTTCGCCAACACCCTCCTCCCGCTCATCCTTCAACGGGGGAAGTCGGCAAAGGCACAACTCTAGGCGAAGGCGTCGAAAGGGGTTCCGGCGGCGGCGGGACCCATCCTTCTGAAAGCGAAAGCGTCGCCGTCGATGAGGACAAGTCTCAAAAGACACTCGCAGGCAGCGAGACGCGCAAAGTGACCAATAAAGAAGAAGAAGAAGAAGAAGATGAAGGAGAAGGAGAAGGAGCAGGAGAAGAAGAAGAAAAAGCGCATTATTCCTCAAAGTCTTCGCAACTCTCAAAGTCACAAGAAGGAAGAGGTGCTGGTGAGCAAGCTGCAGAAGATCAGCTGAAGGAGATCCTAGCCTCACTGTCGGATGAAGAGAGCAAAAGCAATCTCCGCAAAGTGTGGCTGTTGATGAAGCCTAACAAGTCGGCTGCAAGTTCCACATATGCAAAGTTATTGACATCACTACCTCACACTCAATCCTCTAGATTTCCCCTGCCCAATAACTACAAGACTTTCTATGCGAGGATCTTGGAAAAAAATGTACCCCTGAAGCTGATAGGCAACAAGAGACTGCGCCGAGTTTTGCAATATTTGAAGAACAAAGAAGGAGGGCCTGTGAAAACGCAGGAGGCCATCAATTCGAAGGCAAAGAGCAATAATAACAATAATAATAAGAAGAAGAAGAAGAAGAGGAAGAAGGACCATGATGATGATAAGGGCATGCAACACTTCTCGTCGAAGGTGAAAGGCAGGTCAAGCACTACCGCGGCAGCAAGTGCAATTGCTAAGGCACGTGCAAATACTGCTGCGAGGCGCTCAATACCCCAGAAGCCCTGGATGAGTTTGTAGGAGAAACGAAATAAGCATGCAGAGGCTGCTGCATGCCTCTTACCGGCTGTCAGGCTGGCTGTTCACATTACTTCGACTGACGTATCTCGCAACAACCATCTCACACAGGGTTTTCCGAATAGTTCGGAATGTTCTACATGTTGCACGGAACACCTTACGCAGACTGTGGCCCACTTACTCTGTACTCAGCTGGATCCTGAGGTTCACACTGCTGGCATTTGGTCTGAGACGTTGGATCGTTGACGGACGTTTTGACGTGGGGCTTCTTCACACCTGTCTCACCGTGGTGGACCGGTTCATAGGTTTTTTCACACGGCCCACAACCATCACCGTACAACTCTTGGAACTGTTCGAGGGAGCAGTGGAACTTTTACTAAGACTTTGACAACCGTCCTCATCCGTCGGACAACCCTTGCCCAATGGGATGGCCGTACCCAAGAACATAGATGCCTACCTGACGCGGCGTTACTACACCGCAGGCACGCCTGGAAGTTTTACCAGTGTCACAAAGCTGCACAAAGTACTCAAGGATGAGGGTAAATACAACATCAGCCTCGAACGCATAAAACAATGGTCGCAGGGTCAAGATGTGGTCACCCTTCACAAGACCGTCCCGGAAAGACAGCCAGCTTACAGACGTATCATATCACCTGGCCTGAATCACATGTGGGACTGCGATCTCTTGGTACTCAACGACAAGAGATTCTCTCAGAGTAATTTGGGGAATTCCTACATTTTGGTGACTGTCGACATTTTCTCAAGATACTGCAGAGCCGAGGCCGTTAAGAACAAGGGGAGCGGGGAAATGGAAAGGGCCTTCTCCGCAATCTTCCGCAGAGGCAATATTCAGCCTAAATTTTTGAGATCGGATCACGGCACCGAATTCTCGAATGTCAAAGTTCAACACTTGCTCACCGAGAGAGGGGTGAAACATTACTACGCTAACACTGAAACCAAGGCCAATTATGCAGAAATTCTAATTAAAACCCTCAAAAAACGCCTGTTTCAGTTCTTCCAGAAGACCAACTCCTATGCATATACCCACGAACTGCAGAACATCATCAAGTCCTATAACAACACGGTGCACACCAGCATAGGCAGACCACCCAGCGCTGTAACACCTGAGAATGAGCAGGAAGTATGGGATTACCAATATGTCACTCACTCGAAGGCCTACAAGGACTCCCTGAGGCGCGCACTAAAGGCTGCAGCAAGCAAATCCAAGAAGACCCGCTCATTTAAATACGAGATCGGACAGACTGTCAGAGTGGTGTACTACAGACGAAAACCTTTCGACCGGGCCTACGATGAACAATTTTCCGGAGAAGTATTCACAGTGAGAGCCCGAAGGGCAGACGAAGGCATTCACCTGTATTACCTAAATGACTTTGCTGGAGAAGAGGTGAAGGGGCATTTTTACCCGGGTGAGATCACCCCCGTGAGATTTGACCCAAATGCCCTGTTTAAAATAGAGAAGGTGCTCAAGACCCGAGTCAGGAATGGAGTGACTGAAAAACTTGTGAAATATCAATCTTGGCCAAAAAAATACAACGAATGGAGGCTGGCAAAAGATGTCGTTCAGCTTCCCAGGGGGCGTGCCAAAAGAAAAAGACCCTCCCGCAGATGATGGCCCGGTCCTCTAGTTAGTAAATTTGGAATGCAACATCAACATCGATTCAATCTGTGAAGCTCACTTCGCACCAGCCAACAAACAGCGGGGGCACTGCAAGTCGTAAACTACAGCCCACACGTCGTCCGTTGCACACTGCGAGTGAAGGTGGTCGAACAAGGATGTTGCTCTGCATGGAAAGTACTAGGGGTGAGAGAATTCACATCAACAACACCGCCGCTAAATTTACCTGCACACTTCCTGAAAACTACAACTTGGATACAGGCCGCAGGGGTGCATGGCACCTGGGTCTTGTGGAATTGACACTCCCTCCGATAAAGTCAGGGCGGAAGTGGGACAGCCTCTACGTCTGCTGCAGTGCATGCGAGCCCTCCTGTTTTGGTGAATTGTACAGGCCAATCGTGGCGTCGCTCAGCTTGGGTGAGATAAAACGCAACAACTTTGTGCGCTTTGACTCAGTACACTACGTTCCACTCAGGGTGCATAGTCTAGGAGAGCTGAGTGTGGAAATCTGCGACCGAGACGGGGAAGCTGTGGAAGAACTGAGTGCGAAAAATCCCGAACAGACAACGAAGTGCACATTCGATTTGAAATGGATGCCCAATACAAGTCCATGGCGTCCGTAAACCCTACTGCCTGGGTGGAACATTTCAAACAGACGGTAGGCAAGGCGGCAGTCTGGGGGAGTGAACCGAAATTAGTGCTGCTCAAGAACAGTTCGGGGTCTAACACTTCGGCAAAACAGCTCCCCCTGAACATCGTCTCGCCTGTCGAACAGTATGCAAACATGGCTCGGGCCGATGTGGATAAAAGCACTCCCAGCTACACGGCACCTTCAGTCCCGGGGAAATCTTCGAGAGGAGCAGTTGGACGGAAGAGAAAGAGCCATAGTACATCTAAGAAGTCCCACCACCACCGAGGAAAGAGGAGGAAAGTCACAAATACCAAAGACAAGAAGAAGAAGAAGAGTAAAAGCGGTGGAGATATCTTCAGCTAATCATGGCAAGTGGGGAGAAAGTACTTAAGGAAGCCGACCTGGCATACGACAACTCACTGGACATTTTTGAAATCCCAGCTAGCAACCTGGGCGTGAGTGAAGTCAAACATATTGTTCATAAACCTTTGAACCAGTTCTCAACAGAGGGCAATGTGAAATTTCGAATCTCAGGGGCCGGGTCGTCTTACATAGACATGCGGGAGATTTACGTAAAATCCACCGTGAGAATAGTCAAACAGGATGGCACCTCAATACCAGCACCGCCGTCACCTCCGGCCGCCAATGCGGCCACCCCAGAGCCGGGATTAGCTTCAGTAGGTCCGGTGAATAATTTTGCTGATTCCTTGTGGTATCAGGCGGAAATCCGCATGAATGACACGGTAATATTAGGGGGTCAAACGGCATATGCATACAACGCATTACTGAATACATTGTTGGACGAAAATTCCCAGACCGAGGCCGACTTGCAGTGTGCGATGTTCATAAAGGACACAGCAGGCTACCACAGTGATGCAAACATCTACGGAGACAACAAGGGATTCAATGAAAGGGCAGCCCTCATGAAAAAGAGCAAGCCTGTAGAAGTGCAGGCCCGACTTGATGCCGACGTCTTCAAGACTCAGAAATATTTGATTAATGGGGTCTCCATAGATGTGACGCTAATTCCGACGACGTCGGCCTTCCGAATCATGTCGGGTAACAAGAAATATACAGACTACGTTCTAGAAATAGTGGACATTTCTCTAGTGGTGAAAAAAGTAGTACCAAGCAGTCAGGTCCTTGTCGGCCACCAGGCCGTGATGAAAGATGAACTATCAAGAGCAAAGTACTTCTACTTGAAAGAGGACCTACGTCGTTTTACCCTAGCCAAAGGCACGTCAAGTTATTACGTAGAGGATTCTTTTAACGGAAAAATCCCGAACACCCTTGCTATAGCATTTGTGGCAGGTGACGCCCTCATGGGGACCCCCTCAAAAAATCCATTTATCTTCAAACACTACAATGTTTCGCACATAAATGTAAGTCTGTCGGGCAGTCCTACGCCGCGAGGCCCTCTCACTTTTGACTTTACGCAGGGAAAATATCTTCAGAGCTTCCACGACCTTTACGGCGGCAAGAGCAAAATACCAAGTCACAATCAACGCATCACACTGAAAGAATTCCCAAATGGGTACAGCATATTTGTCGTTCACCTCAACCCGCAGAACCGTGACACATATTTCCCATCCAATCGTGACGGTTTTGTAAGGATCGAGCTCCGTTTCTCAATACCACTGGAGGAAAGCGTCATTATGGTCGCTAAGGTGACATATCCGGGACTCTATGAATTTGACTACCAGCGTAACGTCTACATAAGCTAAAATGAATACTGCAACTATCTATGATACACTGTGGCGGGACACTCAGTCGACAGACTATGTGGCAGCTGTAACACCCTGCTCTACACTTAAATATATACAATACCCACCGAGGGAGATAAGTTACATAGTTCACGTGAAAATGAGGAAAGAAACTTGTAAGCAACACTCACCGGTCAGCAGCAGGTCCTTGCCCAAACTGGGTCTTGAGGGTCTGTATGGTGTTAACGACCTGCAGCGCCTGCAGGTTCTTCAGAGTCTCGTCAACGCCTGCAGCCCGAATGGCTGCCTCACGGGGTGTCATGCATGCCTCCCTGCGGGAACGCACGGGGTGAGTTGTGTAGGGATCGAACATGGCATTCCGGCGAATAGATGTGGACATTGCCGAGGGTGCCTTGTAGCCTGCACCCCTGTATCCGGTTCCTTCCTCGCCCCAAGGCAGCACACGGAGATTGGCCATTGGCTTGTGCTTGTGATGAAGGACTGTGAAGTCGAAATTTTTGACAGTCTAGGTGAAATGTGTGTCCGCACCTATGGAGAAGAAATGACAAACTTTACTAATAGATACAATTGCACATGGGTCAATGACACAATTTTGGAAAGTAAAAACTGTGGGTACTATTGCTTGATGTTTATTTATCATAAGAGTCGAGGTTTGCCAAGTGCTGAAGTAGTCAATGTCCTAAGAAATACAAAGTCGATAATAGAGGCATGCAGGGAGGCTTTCAGAGCTTCTTAAAAGAAAAGAACAATGTAACTTAATTATTATTTTTATTTTTAGAAATGTAAGATTGACCCCCTCAAATACACCCTGAGTAGTAGTAGTAGTAGTAGTATCAGTATTAGTAGTTTGCATTAAATCTTTATGAATGAGTGACTATTGTTATTGCGGAAAATTGTCTAATGATAAAAAAATAAAATCTAATTGGTGAAAGGTGAACTTGCTTGTTATACTTATTTTTGACTAGCAAAACATTAAATTCTCCGAAGGAAAAAAAAAAAACCACGCTTAGACATATGGAGCATTTTATAGAGCTTGTAAACAGCTTTAAAATGAGGGGTCACACAACTATGTTATCTCAAACAAATTTCTAACAAAATTAAGGAGATGGGACAGAGTGAAATATTGGCTATTGACATTTCCACCATGCAGCATTTGATTGCCATGGTCACTGGCTTTAAAATGAGGGGTCACATGCCTAGGTCAACTCTAGTCTAAAAAAAAAAAGGTCAAGTTTTCTTAGGGGTGGAGTGTGGCAAAAAGCTAAAAAATTCACTGCGGCCTTGACTGCCATACCCCATTTTGCTGAGCATGTCATAAGCTTAAACTGACAACATAAAATGATCTTGTATCACAATTTCACGTTTTTGACGGTGGAGTTGGGTAAAAAATCGAGTATCGACATTTTTGTCATGCAGCATTTGATTACCAAGGTCATTGGCTTTAAAACGAGGGGTCACATGCCTATGTCAACTCAATATTTAAAAAAAATCAAGTTTTCTCTCAGGGGTGGAGTTGGGCAAAAAGCAAAAAAATTCACTTGGGGTCTTGTCAATATGTGACATTTTGTAGTGAAGGACATGAGCTTTAAATTGCTGCCACAAATGGTCTTATATATCAATTCTGACAAAAGTCACGTTTTAGGGGTGGAGTTGAGCATACAATCGCCTATTGACATTTCTACAATGCAGCATTGCATTGTCATGTTCACTAGCTTTAAAATGAGGGGTCACATGGCTAGGTCATCTCAATTCTAAAAAAAAAATCAAGTTTTCTCAGGGGTGGAGTTGGGCAAAAAGCAAAAAAATTCACTGGGGGCTTTGCTGATATGTGGCATTTTGCAGTGTATGGTCAGAGCTTTAAATTGATGCCACAAATGGCCTTATATATATATATATATATATATATATATATATCAATTCTGACAAAAGTCACCTTTTAGGCGTGGAGTTGGGCATACAATTGGCTATAGACATTTCTACCATGTGGCATTTGATTGCTATGGTCGCTGGCTTTAAAATGAGGGGTCACATGTCTAGGCCAACTCAATAGAAAAAAAAAATCAAGTTTTCTCAGGGGTGGAGTTGGGCAAAAAGGAAAAAAAATTCACTGCTGCCTTTGACACTATGGGAATTTTACTGTGTAGGTCACCTTAGCTTAGAATGTCACAACCCAGGACTGATATCTCAGCTATAACAATTAAGGCTTGTTTTCTGGGTTGAATTTAGTGGATTGAAGAAAAAAATTTCTTTTTCAGGAAAAATTACTTTTGCAAGAGTGACAGGGTGAGCTGCATGACACAAGGCTTTTAAATTTTCTGTTTTTTTTTTTGTCTATCTTTAACAAAGAAAAAAAAAAAATTGGTTTTGCGCACTAATGCACACAAGTTGTGCCTTCTAGTAATCCGAGTAAAAAATGTCGCAAAATGTCTGATTTTTACTCATCAGATACTTGTTAACGTATGTAATGCTTCTGCTATGCAGAGATTGAACGTAAAACGTTCAGGCATCCTATATTGTCGAATTTAACTACGTGATATGCACTCCGAGCATTTAGTGCAGTCCTCAACCCTCTAACTACGTCTACAAATCACGCATCTGAACAAAATTGCGTCTGATCGGCAAATTTCTGTAACTGTTTCACAAAACGCCAGATGGCGCATAGCGTCTCATAGACCCCTCGCCCTCTGGCGGGTGCTTCTAAAACTACATGACACTGGTCAATCGAGCATTGAGGGAATGTTCGCAAGGCAAAGACTCTAAATCCTAATATTTACCACCTATTTATAGAACCTAAGCTTACCATGGACGGTCCTCTAACGAAATAACTTGCAAAAGTCAACTTAATATGCCTAACAGCGAAATATTCGTTAGTTGATCAATTTTGAATTCGCCTTTCAGCAAAGCGCAAAAAGCCTCAACTACGTCCGATCTTTGAAAGGGTGAAAATATTTTTTCCTGCAATATATTGGGCAAGTATTTGATACGTGTCGACTGACAAATAGGTCTTCTAACGAAATATTAAGCAAGTATAAGCATAAAAATTATTTTGACGAGAATTTCGTTTCTTATACTTTGTTCTACGCACTGCTTCATGCAATGCTGCTTGCAGGTTCAATAAGCGGCCTGCGTACAAGTTAAAAACACCCTGCTATGTTTTATTTTTTAAATTGTAAATGGTAGAAACATGCTCTATCCATACCTCCCTTGCGAATAATCAGCTAAAACATCATGTATTTACATTAGCAATGTCAGAATTAACTTAATTTCCTGCCCAACTGATGCACTGCGGTCATTTTTTTGTTGGTTTTTTTTTGAATTTGCAAGAAATAAACACTCACCTTTGGTAATTCTTTCCAAGTCCAAGTTAAAGTCCAAGTCCACGGCAGATCCAAGGTCAATAGCGAGTACACGACTACCTGGCTGGTTATGGTATTCCAAATATTTGCGAGTCCAAGACGGTAAATGTCTGCTGTTTCTATCCAGTAAAATCCAGTAAAAAATCCAGAGAGGAATTTCGAGCTTTGGAGTTTGCTGTTCACCAGAGGAGGTTACAGCTGAACTATGCTCTGATCGGAAAGTCCAGCAGCTTTTATATGATTTTGGGGTGTCAATGTTATGTAATTTCTAGGGGGCTGACAAAGAAAAAGCTCTACTCTATGATGTCAGATCTCATGGTCGATTAATGGGGTATAATTGTCACCCTCACATATATAGATAGAGGGCAACAAGAGGTATTGTTGACACATTGACTAGATGCATATAATATTACCCCGCTATATAATCATGATAATAGTGCAAGTCATCTTTTCATTCACTAGACCCATATATATGTTAGCAGTGACAATGCAGCATGACTAGTTCTAACAGTCAAGCATTAGGCCTATGTCTCTACACCCTGATAATATGTGACTGCAAGATGCCATTATTGTCTGAATTACCCAATTTTGCGGATTTATTTCACCCATATATGCAATAGGCTTTTTTTCCCATTGTTGTTTTTTCTTCTTTTTTTTGGAAGTTAATTTCTGTGGACTTTACTTTTATTTAGGTGGGCCAAGACGTACAATGAAGCTTATTTCGTTAGTTGCATTTTATTTGTCAGCAAAAAAAAAAAAAATAAACAAAGAACAGTAAAATGTGAATACAGCTGCAATTTATATGCATCGAGTTATCAAACTTAAGGCAGGCTTGGATGCAGAATCTGCTCAGCTTTATAAAACATACTGGCAAATAAATAAGTCAAGTAAAACAACCAAAGTTAATCTACCAGTGAATTTTTTTTAAAAATTTGCTAAGTCAAGAAAATGAAGTGTGCACAGGACAAATTCTTTGCTACAAAGTGTACATAAAAAATGATTTTTTAATTTGGGAGCAATTGTCAAAAGCACTGCATTGAAATAACCATGCATTTTCACCAATTTTAGCCACGTGTTCGAATTTCCAAGTTTTATGTGACAGCTCTGGTCACTGTGACCTTGGATCATGTTGCAAAAACATGCACTTTAAGTTGCAGTATAGCCTGTCTAGGGTGCACATATAGCATGTCTAGGGAGCGCATCAGCAGGGGGTCTCGATCTTGGGACAATGGAGCTCCATCCTAATAGGGTCAAGTTACGTAACGGTTGCCGGTTGCTATGCCAACGGGGTACTTGGTGGAATTAGGTCAAGCCAAATGTCACTTCAATTGGCCTTTAGCTGTCATTGAGAAAAGCAGTGGACTACTGATCTCTGAGTTATTTTGAGCATTTTCATTGGATTAAGTCAAGTTTTTGCTGCAAAAATGTTGCAAGCAAAACTTGTGTTTGCCACACTTATAGTGTGCATAGCTGGGATGCCTGTTGACAGCTGGTCCTGCGGAGGGGATGCTGAATGCCGTTGCAGCGCTAAGAAGTTGATCACCTGTGATGCAATCAACCAGGCCCCGAGATTCACCACAAGAAACAAGCTTGGCAAGACGATCGTCCTGAATGTGGCTAATCCTGAATGGTTTATTCTGGACACCCTGGAGCGTACCTATGGCTATGAACATGTGCTATTGACTGGAGGCGACTTGGAACTGTGTCAGGCTGTGAGCATTGAATTTGAGTGGATCACCTGCATAGTTGAGCAGACGACAACACAGGCCTGCGTGGGCCCTGACTGCAGGATCATTCAATCGACCGTTGTGACAGCTGATCACGTGATGACTACAGAAACCGACTTCCCCGAGACAACTGGCTATGAACAGACAACCGATACAAGTGCGCCCAGAGCTGAGAAGATCACAAAACAGAGTACCACTATCGGCCTGACCTTCGACTATGTCACCAAGAAACTCCAGGAAACTACCATTGTCAGCACGGGTCCTGAGCAATCTACAGAACACGCCAAGTCCTGGACTGTTTCCGAACTGACCTTCTGGGGCACCGTGGCCGGGGGATCCAGCGGTGGAGTTGTGCTAATGGTAATTATTTTAATTATTGTCATTGGTCGCTGCACTGGGAGGAAGCAGGATCCAGCTTGGCTGGTTAAATTGTGTAAAACATGCTGTGACTGTTGTCTTTGTCCTGTTAATTACATTGGCGAAATGAGGAATGGAAACATTTATTCAAAAGACGAACTGGAATGCTCTTCTGCCAAAAGTGACAGCTCCTACGAACTATTTTCACAGTGAACTTTTTTGACTTTTTACAGCTGCTGTGCGTCATAGCCGGGATCAAGAAGAAGGAAATCAAGGGACTTCTTGCACGCTTCCCCCTCCCCTGGAACATCGCCCCCCAGCCGGTCTGGGGTTTGATAGCCCAAGCCCACGGTATGCAGCCAGTCCCCGAGGCCCCCGAACTCATTGCCCATGAAAACCCCCTGGAGCAAGACGGCGCACGTGCCGCCGCCGAGCAACCTGCCGACCCCCGTGCCGAAGAACCCGCCGACCCCCCTGCAGCCCCACGTGCCGCCGATCAGCCTGAGGACATGGATAACCGCCCCCTTGCAGCAGCACGTGTGATTGGCAGGCAGGGTCGACTCATGAATGGTATGGAGCCGGGTAATATAATCCATCGATATGGACGTTTAAGACCTCGCCATTGAACACAGCTTGACTATTAAATTGGATGATGTTGCTGAGTGACAGTTGAACACTTTTTTGACGCAAATTGACTTTATATATTATGTGTATTCGTTGACACACATTGACATTTTCAAATTGTTTTATTGCCTGATATTGCGGCTGTCTTTGGACAAGTGAACACTGTTTTGAGGCCATTGGACTGTTGCATATTCGCCTGAACATTGACTTTTAAAAATGTTTTATTGCTGAGGCCTTGCATGGCCTGCGTCTTTTTTAAAGTGCAATATGCTGAAGATGACATTTGATATTTGTTTTTCTTAGTTAGCAGTTCTATTTTAGTTAGAATGACTTCTTATATACTCGAGATAAGTTTCACTTTTTTTGTGCTTTTGGAAATGTACATATGTGGGTGCTAAAATTTTATTTTTTCGGGCATGAGGGGTAGGGTTAAACTTGATTGATTGATTGACTTTGGTAGTTTGATTATGAGGGGCAAGTGTTATTTAAATATATACACATTCCAATTGCTGTGTTTGGATGCCAACTTTTGTGTATTGCTGTTGCTGGTAAAAAGAGCTGATTTTATCAAATAAGACTTTTTTAAATGAACATTTGCATTTTCCTTTAAGTATATTCACCAAATTGTATACCGCAAACAAGACTGACAATACTTGAATTTAAAATTTAACTTTGTTAAATGATTCTGATTTCTAAACTAAACTGTGCCATTAACTTGAGAATTGCAATGTACCAGATACACATATTACAGAGACTGTACAGCTAAAACTAAACTGTGCCATTAACTTGTGAATTGTCATGTACCAGATTTATTTTATCAAGGGGAAGAAGACCCTTTTTTTAAATTAAAGCATGTTATTTGAAAACTTGTGTTTGTTTCTTTTAAAAAGTTAAATCTGTTGACTGTTTTGTAAAATTAATTGTTTTGCTGGTAACCGAATAGAATTAAGTCACTTTAAGAAAATTGCTTGCTGGTGACAGAAACTTTGAATGAATTGCTTCACAAAAAGTTTAAGAATGAAAGGTGAAAAGCAAAGTCAGTAAGTTCAAGTTGAAAAACACTTTTATTTTTGGGTGTTGTGATTTGCTCAAAAACAGGTATATACAGACATACAAGGGTATAAAAGATATTTACAATATATACAAAACATAAACAAAAGGCAACTTATATATATACATATGTACAAACACAAACAAACTGAACTGCATTGAGGCAGTGATTCCAATTGACAATTGATTGTTCGTATTGTTCATTGGAATGCCTCGGAAAATTTCCGATATATGGCATCAAGAAGGTGGTTCTGCAACTCGGTCACCTTCATGTGGCATGGGTGCCCTTGGAGGCAAAAGATGGCGCAGGAGAAGGGGCTTCCTTTGCCCTCTCCATGCAAAAGGGCGATCATCTGTTCGTCGGTGGGTGTGTTAAGGTTGTAGCCCAGCTGGAATAGTGTTTCGGCCAAATTGTCCATGACCAATCTCCACTCGCTGCATAAGCAGTCTTGAGCCTCCATGGCGTTGGACATGTCAAACGGTAATGGACCATCCAGCTGGGCGAAATATTTTATCTTATCCATAAACAGCCTGACGAGCAGTCCATGGACTACGTCCATGGAGTCGGGCCTAC
This sequence comes from Platynereis dumerilii, assembly GCA_026936325.1. NCBI lineage: Eukaryota > Metazoa > Annelida > Polychaeta > Phyllodocida > Nereididae > Platynereis > Platynereis dumerilii. The sequence goes on along the minus strand of JAPTHN010000002.1, from coordinate 77,278,201 downwards.
GGACGGCTATCTCGGACAGGGAGTGCGTCGGTAGATCTTGAAGGGCCGGGACGATGTCGTCAAGGAGACAGGGGGAGCTGTTGATGGGGGAAGATGTCCTCGGCAGGGAGGCGTCGCTTGTCGGGGGAGTCAGGAAGGGCAGGTCGTCCGAGGTCATATTCAGCAGGTCATTGAATGACCCCGCGTTCGCGTTCCTTATGTCCTCGTCTGTGATGTCAATATCAGGCAGGTCCAATTCCTCCTCACGGCCAACGTAACTGTAGTCATCATCATCAATGCTGACCGTGAGGTGGTCATCGGAGAGGATGACACCTGGCTGCCTCTCAACTTCCTCAGGTGTCAAGTAGTAGGTCGGATGGTCCTCTCGGTGCTGCAGGGCGTCACACCTGTACATTGACAGGGAGTAGCTCTCGGGTGACTCCAGGATGGGAATTTCCGACAGCTCAATCATCCTGGGGAGGTGGAGCAGCAGGGAGTCGTACTGCTCCTCTGTCAGAGTCAATGTGAGGCGGGCCTGGGTGGGGCAGTGAAATGGTAGGTCCTGCACCCTCCTCAACTCCACGATCTGTGTAGCCCAGACGCTCTGGAAATTACAGCATCTGACGAATTCCAGATGCTCAGAGATCGAGGCCCTCATGGCTTTCCTTACAGTGATGCGCTGTCTGTTGTGCTCCAGCACATCTCTCAGAAGGGGAAGATCGGATGCCCTGATGTTCACAGCCTGTTTGATCTCCTCTCCATTTGGCCTGAAGGTAAGGGCCAGGTAGCATCTTTCGAAAACGGTCGACATCAGTAGTTCTCCGCAGAGCATACCAGCTCCATTGGGTGCCAGGAATCCATATTGGCTGAAGATAGATCTGTTGTAGAAGTATGCCATTGCTGAGTTGGGTATATCAGTCGAATGAACAAGTGATACTGACAACTCATCAATTGGTCATATATATACCCCAAGTTCGGACCCTAATGAAAGCATGAGGAGGGGGGTCGGCGGGGGTGAAAGCGGCTTGGAGGGGGGTCAGGTTGTCAAGGGTGTCACAACAAACAATGGAGCCTTTCAGTGAGAGTGACACCATTCCATTAGCAGCTAAACCTATAGGATTCCGCTTTCTATTCAGACATCACTTTCCTCCATTTGCCTCTGTGCTGTTATTTTCTGGATCTCTTGTGATTTCTTCTTTTTCTTCTGAACTCTATCATAGGCAGGACTTGGTAACATGACCCCTAAACTAGAACTCATGACCGAAACCCACATTTCCTTTGATCCATGATCCAGGCTTAAATTTATGACACAGGAGACGATGATAAAACAGAGCAGAGACACCTGGCATAAATACACAGCCTCATTTTTTGGAATTTTTCGTCCAAAAAAATTCCACAAAGTATCTGAGTCCAAGTCTGAGTTGTCCACAGCAGGTATTTCAGCCAACCCAATGTCTATTACATCTGTTTCCTCAGTCAGTGCATTGTCTGCATTTTCCATTGCAATTTCTAAATCCACATTGACCTCTCCTCCTCCTTCTTCCTTCACACTTGTGGAATAAGCCATATTTCTCTTTGAGCTTGCAGATAATCTACACCCTTTCACCTCAAGAGCTAGCAGCTGACTGAAGTGTAATTTTATGAGCAGTTGTGTTTTAACCCCTCATGACAGCCCTGTGCAATCCCACAAGAAAACAGAATTTGATAAATAAACAAACACTATTAGAATCCTGCAGGTCAATCCTATAGATGTTTCAGCCAATGTAAACAGTTTGGGGGGTCAGCTCTAATTTTCTCTAATGCTAATAAAGAAGCAGGAGTGGGGGCATCTAAATTAGCTCAGTGACATTTATATATATTTATATTTGGGGAAAATATATATATTGTAGACTTCATATTTGTTGCTCTAATTTAGGTGTGTGCTATATTAGCAAAAAAAGAGTACAAGTGACATTTCACTAATGTAGCGTGGGGCTGTTTGATAATGTGTGCAATATGAAATAGCACAGTCAAAAGTCATATGACACCTTGACAAAAGATGAAGTATCTTGTTGATGGGCAATTGACGCCCCGCAACAATAGAGGCATAATCTATTGATACGCCATGAATAGGCATGCGCCGCCTAGCGTGTGCCATTGTGAAACAGGCGCATGCGCAACACGCGTGGATGTACCTCATTCAGTCAACAACAACATGAGGGCACACACATTGCGCTTTTGAGAGCTGTTGCTTTGATAATGTGTAATTGCCGTGACCAATGCATCTTATTACCACATCGGATTGCCCTCAAATGTTTCTACAGCAGTTTAGAAACAGCCACAACAAGTGAAAGAGCCATGCCTGTCCATGTCAGCAGAAAATGAACGCACAGCGTCTGTCACAACGAACGAATGCTCAAGTCATGCTGCGTGATGTGTATTGCAACTCATGAAAGCCCCAAATCAAAGTCAGTCAAGAAAAAAAGAACAGATTCTGCCTTATAACAGGTCAGTGTCAACCAAACCAGAAAAGTAAATTAAGGAGTTCCTGACAGTACAACAGAACTCGATTGTGCGTAATTATGCGAAATGCTATTTCAAGCACTGTACTGTGTTGAATAACTTGATTACGAAACTCGGTCAACCTGGTTTGTCAGTCAGCTTTTGTTACTTTGGCACATTGTCAAAGCAATTTCACGCAAGTATATGCGATGAGAGTACTATGTGTTGTGTTGAGAATTCAATGATTACTTTTGCGTAATAGCCTCAAATTGCAGGCTATTTTATCTGGATTACAGGTAATCCTGTCCAACTTATTTTACCCAGCCAAATCAATCAGGGCAGGGTTAAATTAGCCAGAATCAGTATTCGTCAAAATCTGAATATATGCTATACATAGACAAGCCTGGTATAATTTTCCAGTATGTCAGCATAATAGCTTGCAAAATTCTAGTCTACTGTATAATGTGATAATATACAAGTGTCATACTAAGATAATATACAGAGTCAGCTGTGTATAATCTAATAAGGAGCAAGTGACATCCAAACTTGATATTCTGCAAGAAACTCTGCAAAATCTGATAACATGCAAAGTGTCAACTTTTCTGCTATTCAGCTACATTTATAAACTAGCAAATGTCTTGTGTATATCTATATACTGTGTCAACTTTGTCTAATCTTATAAGATCCAAAGTGTCAACTTTTCTTCTATTCTGCTAAATTTATACATTAGCATATGCAAGGTTATATTTTTAGCAAAGTTATATTATACAAAGCACTTTTACCCCTAACTCCATTAGACACAATGATAAGATCAGATGGGTAAATCTTTAACAATAGGTCATTGTGTATAAAATGGATCTTGCCCCATAATGCACCCCTTTTTTCCTTTGATCTTATAACATAACAATAGGAACAATAGATCAAAGGAAATGCACAACAATAGAGAACAATAGATCAAAGGAAATGCATAACAATAGAGAACAATAGATCAAAGGAAACGCACTCATGTGGAAATTCCAGGGGACAGTGATAGTGGGGGCCCAGGACCCCCACTATCAGTCGCAAAAAAAAATTCTCTGATAGTGGGGGTGCCCCTTAGTAGTATTATGTTTTTACAAAAGAGCTTAATGAAATTTTTCAATCGAGTGATTTATCTGCAGTATAATTACAAAACACAAACAGAGACACGTGTGCTGATTGAAAGATAAACATTAGACAAAAAGACAATTTTTTGATAAAATTTTTATCTTGTACTTGTTAAGTACTGCGAGAGATCGATATCTGCTAAAAAATATTGTTGCACCTTTTCATTATAAGTACTTCTAAAGACAAATACGAAACCCTAACATATGGTTATGTTTTCAGCTTTTGCAGTAACAGTTATGTAAGCACCCGATTAAGTGAACGTTTAAGTGTAATTTGGACATAATTAACAGAAATGGACACCCTAAATGATAATAGACTATTCTAGCAATTTGTCACCAGCACAAGACTGTGTAAATAGCCTGGGGTGTATTGTATTTGTCTTACAATTTATAACAGGGGTTCTTTTTGATGTCAAGTACGCTTAAGAAGTTTCCAGAAATGTTTAACAAGCAGAGCCATTGATTGGGGCAATGGAGCACAGCAGGCTGAATATTCTCGAAAAGTTCTAAAATGGGATCCCTGATTGTTACAAAGTGAGCTTCCAGAAAAATCTGGGTAAGCACAGTCATTGATTGGAGCAATGATGCCAATGAAGTTTCTGGAAGACTCTTGCAAAGCAGAATAATTCATGGGGAGGAGGGAGTGGCATGATTCTTAAGTTTGAATTTTCCAGAAAATACAAACAGGCTATAGGCTCGCTGTCTATGGTCTACATGGTTAACTGCTTTATTACTTTGCAATGGGCCAAAACATTTCTAGAAACATCTTACCAAACAATAATTACATTGCTTGGGGCTTTTGTGATATATTCACATGTATTTCAGCCAGGTGCAAAATCCAAACATTTTCTCAAATTATCGACCTGTAAATATGCCATTTTTCTTTAATTATCAACCATTATAAGGTTGTAATGGGTTGTTATTTATCAATGGCAACGACAACCAAATATCTTTACGAGTTACTGAGGCAGAAAATGACTGATTTCATTTTTATTGTGTGATATTTTACAATTAGTTCAAAAGACCACACACTTTCATTTGAGAGCTAAACATTTAGTTATTTATTGCAAAAGAGCTTGAGGAAATGCCATAAAATGTTTCCTGGGCCCATAATAAAGTACACAATATCATAAAAAGTATAATAAAATGTTAGTGTATGTCTTCCTTGCCTGGTGGTCAAACCTGATAGAGAGATAACTTTTTTTTAGAGTTGATGTGTAATCAGTTTGAAATATCTTTGAAGTTCATATGACAGGCTTTTCCACTCCACTTTTAAATGAATTAAGATGACTGAAATTCCCAATACCAACACCCTCTTGTCTTTTCTTAAATCTTCTTCCCTTAGGACTTCTTCTCCTCTTCCTCCTCCTCAACTTTTTACATTGTGTACATTTCCTTCGCCTACCTGTCAACTTCTTAATCTTCTTCTTTGCCTTGGGCCTTGACCAACCAGTATTAGAGCAGGCTACAGCAGCCTGCTTTAGTTGCGAGCGTGAGCGAGCAGGCTACAACATTTCCCTGAAGGTGCTGCCTTTCTGGTCCTCGCTCACATGCATTTCTGAATCAACCAGCACAGTTCTGCTGGGTTCTGCTGGGCGCGGACCTGACAGGCAGCAGCGCGGACTTTAGGGGCAGCAGTTCTAGTGACCTAGAAGCCAATTCGATACCCAATTCGATGTGAATTTCGTCAGTCTGCAGTCTCACTGCGTTCAACTGCCTCCAGAGCAGACTGTGTTCAGTCAGGTATTAGAGTGCACAAATTACAGGACGCGAAGTACCAATCGTCCATCCATCACTGCACATCCCTTAGAGAGCATTAATCTAATTACGAAAAACAAAAAATATATGCTATCGGTTTCCACTTTGATGAATATTCATTCAAATTAAAAACAAAACAGGAATACATGTAGGAAATCAATAAAACTAGTACTATTGGCTCACTAAAAAGCAATTAAACTTATTGGTGGATACCTGTCAACTCCGTCAGTGGACCCAGCAAGCATATCACTGACCACCATTACTCATGTGGTGACAGGGCATGCTTGGTTTTTGTCTGGAAACCACTGGTTATCACGAATTTCACACACTTAGCTGTGGGGTTTGGTTTAAGAAAATTGGGATTCCACTTTTCTGGGTTGTTGTCCTCAGATAACTTTCCATTATGTCAGGTGCTAGTTTTTGGAACTTATTATTTTAAGGCTATTCCCAGACTATTTCAAATTCTAGAATGCCCCAGAGCAATCCATGGATGATTACTTCTCACCAAAGAAACATGAGAATACATGAAGTGTCCACCATGTCTTACAAATGAGTCACTTTCCACTCTTGAGATTGATAATACCCACATTGTGATCGAATTGTTTTGACAAGAATAGTCTTTAAAGAATATAAATCTCTATAACCTGAGGTTGTCAATGTGTTATATATATCACTTTCAGAGGACACCTGAAGAGTATGGGAACAGATATCATTGGCTTGTGCCAATCATTAGCATATATATGACTGAGCAATGTATAGCTTACATGTATTATGATACTATAATAACTTTTGTATAATTCATTTGAATATCTCATAATGACACCCCTGTATTATAATACCATCTACAAATTAGTATGATAAAGTAATCATAACAGTTACTTGATATCGTGAGACTCCTGTCGTAAGTTGGATACGATAGTGATTACATTAGCTCAGCTTTCCTTCGCCTACTATTTCACTACGAATTGATATGATTTTATGAATGAAATATATTGGAAATATGCAGTTGACAGCAAAGCTAACTTGTGACAAGGCTATGCTTCCTATAGATTTTTTGTATCGATGTCTTAACCTCTAAAAAAACTTACATGTAAGTATTCTTAACAGTACATCGATTCATCAAGGTAAGGGAAAGCAACAGGCAATATTTTTTTCCGTGTGAAACGTCATCAAAGATTGTGTACAATTTCAAGAGGGGACTCATTGCAAAACTTGGTTTAAAATCCTTAATAAACGTCCGATTTTCAAAATTTAAAAACCTGCATATATCAAGTAAACTCCTCCGAATCCAAAGCACTTATTAATTTTGCTCTATTTGCAATATTTACTTCTTAAAAAGCGTTTCGGCGCATTACGCTGCAATGATGCAAATTTCCAGTGGCCACAGCAAACCAGTGGCAGATTCATGATTTTTTTTTTTGTGGAGGGTATTAAATATCTATGTAATATTTTCATGAAACAAGGGGAGGGGCTTTAGAATTTTTCTATGGTATTTATTTAATAAAAATGCCTACTTTAAGATATTAAAACCTTTTATTACATGCCACATACCCTCAGGTTCATGGTAAGATCGATACAGTACCCTTTTTTAAGGGTACTTTTCTTGTTTATGTTTAAACACAGACCAACTGGGTGGAACTGCCAGGAATAAAATAATACAAGCAATTATAAAAAATAATTGGTTATTGAAAATAAGGTTTGGATATTTCAATGCAGACATTCTAGGAAAGGGAGCTATGGTATGGACACTCTTATTTCAGTGCTGCCACAGTGTTGTACCATGCTCATAGGCCTCATGGCAGGACACACCCCCACCCCACACCCGCTCTAATAAACTTAGTACCCTCAGCTAAACCGCGGTTACCCTATAAGCTCCTGTATTACCCTCGGGTTTCCTCAGTCTTTACACTCTTGCCCGAGTCTTATTTCCTTGAGTGATTTGGGTCAGACTTACCCAAAATTATTGCATTTATGACGTGATAATGTTTCCATCTCACCACTTTTGAATCATGCTCCCATAAGCAGTTCTATTGGAGATGTTTGACGTTGACCCTATGGCAAAACAATGCCCATTTCACTTACTTACAAGTAGGACTGTAAGACAATGTAAGTAAATGTGCGCTACATGTATCTCATCCAATCACACTTACTTCAAATACGCACTTAGAATTCAATTGTGAAGTTATATGGTGAGTGCATCTAATTTATGCTCAGTCTTGAACAACTTTATTAAAGTGGATTGCAGAATAACTTGCATTATAATTTATTGTCATGGTTGTGCTGTTTTGGTGCTTTGGTATTGTATACACATTAAATTCTTTGTTTATTTATTTCTTGGTCTAGTAAACATGCATGGTTTTGTTCTTCAATACTCAAGGGTTCGCACAAGGTTAATTGTAATTATTTCCTTTCATGTCAAAGAAAGTTAAATTTAATGAATTCTGTGCCATTAAACTTTTGTCTATACATGTATGGCAAAAAATGATCCATATGAATTATATTGCTTTGGTATGTCAAAGCTTCTGCCTGACTGATATCATAAAGGTGAAAAATAGCATGTCAGAAATGATCTATAGTATGCATTACGTTATTCTTTTAATAAAAAGAACTGTTTACATTTAGATGCAGTTAAAAAGGTACCTCCCCAAGCATGACCTCTCGTGAACATTATCTTTTGCTTGTATACCTATTCATAACTATTTCTAGACTATATACCTCGATCATACTTTTTAGATGAACTATGACATAAAAAGAAAGTTGGAAAAGCTGATGTGGTGTTTTCATTGCTCATTTTTGAATATTTTAAAGTCGAAATAAATTTCTCTTATGTCATTTAAAGGAAAATACATTTATGTAATGCTGCTCTAGCAAGAGCCACTGTAAGGATATACTTCCCATGAACATCGCCCCTTGATGAAAAGGGATTTGCTTGTTTCGCGTAACTACGGAACGTCAGTTGTGCTAAAGCAAATATAATTGTTGAAATGAAACATTTTTGGTGCAGTTGTATATAAAATTCAAAATGATCAGTTATTCTAATGCAAACATAGTTGTTGTAATTAAGATTTTCCAAATTCCAATAGCCTAGTCAGTTGTTCTAATGCAAACATTATTGTTGTAGTCATAGCATTCCGAACGATCAGCTGTTCTAATGCAACATAATCATGGTAGTTATATTTTTCAAATGATCAGCAGTTCTAATAAAATTTTTCAAATGATCAGTTGTTCTTATGCGAAAATAATTGTTGCAGTCATAATTTTCCAAATGATCAGTTTTTCTAATGCAAACATAATTGTTGTAGTCATACATGTAGTATTCAAAACGATTAGCTGTTCTCATGCAACATAATTATGGTAGTTATCTTTTTCAAATGATCATCTGTTCTAATTAAGATTTTCCAAACGATCAGTTGTTCTTATGCGAAGATAATTGTTGCAGTCATAATTTTCGAAATGATCAGTTTTTCTAATGAACACATAATTGTTGTGGTCATACATGTAGTATTCAAAAAGATCAGCTGTTCTCATGCAACATAATTATGGTAGTTATCTTTTTCAAGTGATCATCTGTTCTAATTAAGATTTTACAAACGATCAGTTGTTCTTATGAGAAGATAATTGTTGCAGTCATAATTTTCGAAATGATCAGTTTTTCTAATGAAAACATAATTGTTGTGGTCATACATGTAGCATTCAAAACGATCAGCTGTTCTCATGCAACATAATTATGGTAGTTATATTTTTCAAATGATCAGCAGTTCAAATTATGCTTTCCAAATGATCAGTTGTTCTAATGCGAAATTGTTGCAGTCATAATTTTCCAACTGATCAGTTTTTCTTATTCAAACATAAACGTTGTATCCATTTAATATTCCAAACGATCAGCTGTCGTAATGCAAACATACTTATTGTAGTTTATTTTTCAAATTACAGGTATTCTTAGTTGACGTAATTATGATTTTCCAATTGATCAAGAAAGAAAGAAAGAAAGAAAGAAAGAGATATTTATTTAAAGTCGGGTTGAAAACAAAAACATAAGTCCACAAGGTACTTGTACAGCCGACTAGAAATAACAAATAAACAGAATGTAAAACGGGGAAAGATAAAAACTTTTGACAAGAAGGTAAAATGACATATAAAAAAAGAATATGTAAAAGGATCAGTTGTTCTAATGTGAAGATAATTGCTGTAGTCATAATATTCCAAACAATCAGCTGTTCTAATGCAAGCATAACTAATGTAGTTATATTTTCCAATTGATCAGTTTCTCTAATGCAAACATAATTGTTGTAATCACACATTTCCTTACCACCATTTGTGCAAATACACACAGGGTTGTTGTAATATTATTTTCTCCATTTAATCATATTTTTACGAGTTATTTTTAAATGTTTACAAGCAATTGAAGCTTTATAAGAAATCATATTTTGCATTCGACTTATCAGTAGCATACTTCAACTGAAAATTGGTCTGAATGATGCAATATTTAACTAAATATACAGTTTGTTGTATTAAGAACATTCAATCCTCATCGAAAGTACAGGTAAGGAGCAATCTGTTTTTATGGTAACAAAGCTTTGCAAAAAATATTGGAAACATGAGACTTTCCTGTTGAAGAGTGATACATTCTGAAATTATGTTAATTTGACAATTCTATAGCCTAGCCAAAATCGGCTTGACCGAAATTTCATCTAGCGATGTTTCTCAATGTCGCTTCGAATGCTGTTCAGATGTCTGCACCATATGTACTTCAATACTAATCCTGTCGTCATGACTCTAATTTGCTGTTTGTTTATGAGGACCACTTACTTATGCACAGAAGTGCAAATAGACCCTATGGGGTCAAGTTTCTGATTTCTTAGTGTCACTGTCAGGAAAAGTGTACAAATACAGCCACATGGACAGGGGTGGATCAGTCTTGATTAAGTAGCAATACAAACCCTTAGAAGGCTTAGAGCCTATTTTGAGACTTATACTATTTAAAGTTGTTTCCATATATGTGTGTTTTAATAAAAGATATCGCGCTCAATGTAATTTATTATATGGATTAAATCAGATTACATTTTATGCATCATTTTCACGAAGTATGAAACACTTAATCGCATAACTATAATTGTTACATTATTGATGGCAAAATTGAATTTTTAATGGAGATGCATGCATCGGAGGATCAAAATACAATAATCGCAAGGGTGGGTCGTATATCCCCTGATAGACAAGAGTAATGACAACAAATTATGACATGACATCAGTAATTTTGAGAATTGCTTCACCAATAGAACATGTTTCTAATTTTAACATCTAATATGCGCTTCCAATAGGTATATTTAAACAAATGTGAAATTTTATAAAGATAAGAAGTATTGGCAGATGTCACTTCCAGCTTCGACCCAGGCCAATGTCAGGAGAAGCCACTACCGGAGAGTACTATTTAGATCCCGGCCACAACCAATGCCATTCTTCATAGCTCGCAATTCACTCTAAAAAATGTCGGGACAAAATTGGTTTTTTAGATTCAAAATGGTTTTTTGAAAAACCAAATTTCAATGCAAAACCAACATGGATTTTTAAAAAAATCCATGTTGGTTTTTTGCAATTTGGTTTTTCAAAAAACCGTTTTGAATCTAAAAAACCAATCTTGTCTGAAATTTTTTAGAGTGTTTAAAAGGGATTGTGAAACATCTCACTTGCACTTGTTGCATGAATCTTTTATTGAAACATGTAAATAAACACACAAACTCACAAGTTTTTATGAGGTTTAAATATTGATATATCGATTCCTTTGTAAAGAAAAAAATTGTGAGAAAGATAATGGTCAAATTAGAAGAATTTTGCATGCCACATGGTGATTTGTTCCTTAGAATGTAGTGGAACCAGGCTCTTGTGTTAACCAAGGAGAAATCTCAATTTTAAATTTCTAAAAGTCTGAGAGTAGAGAGCAATTCGATAGCTTTTCAGGAAGCACCTTTCTATATGGTCATAAATTTGCTTTTCGAAGTTAAAGAAGTGCAAATGCATCAAGATTTCTCAAGGTTCATATAATTGCAGAAGTCAAAAAAATCCGACTGCCTGGAATACTTCATTCAGACCATAAACCGACTTTGCAATATAACCAATGTGTATGATTTTCACCTTACGACATCTGTACAAGTGAATCAAGTTCGGGGAAATTTTCTGCATATTTATAGATTATTTGCATTTACTATGTATTTGTTCCATTACAACAAGATTATTAGGCCAGAAATAATTGAACTTTAGCTTCTTGGATCTTCACGAGGCACTTTGTTTGGGGTTGGTCAGTATGATAAAAAAAAAGAAGCGGAAATCTCCATTTTTATATTATAGTGTCAATCAAATTTTTTATTTTCTGCAGACAAAAATAATGTTTAAATTGGTTGGTCGATCTGAGAAGCTAAAATCAGGATTTTTTGACCTATAATCAACCTTTAAATATACGCTCCTGCTCATAAATATGGAATACTTTTTTGGAATAAAAGTGTCAAGTAAAAGTAAATCTCAGAGTGTGAATGCAAGCAAGGTCCATTGTAAAGATCAAGTCAGCCTCAACTAAAGTTTTTGCAAGAATTTTTAATCTTTGGTTGAATGCACCGCACATTAAACAACCCCCTGAATTTCCATATTTCGTGCTACTGTAACTTTTCCTGAGTCTAACACTGCAGCATGCATTTTACATTACAGCATGCTCTTCCCTTTAGCTGTCATTGGAAGTAGTTACCATTGAATCAGACCATCATGTGCTGCAGCAGAAGTTGCTAAAGTTATCAATTTAAAGAATGTTGAAGTATTCCATATTTATGAGCAATGGTGCATTCGATGGTGACCAAACATTTCTGTGGGTCAACAATGATTGTTTGACTGTAAGATGAGTATCTAAGTTAACGACAAATAAGGAAAGCTTCATAAAAAATGGTGCTTTAAGGTTTGAGAAAGGCAATTAAAAATGAGGAAAATGTTAACCTTGATTTGTCGTGTTAGGCTGTTTTGTGGAACTCAAATGAAGGAACCATTAATTCAAGCAATCCAACACATCTGTAGGTAAATCAACATTTGCAGTAAGAATCTCATAAAAAAAGTTAGCATAAGCAAACTTAATGACTCCGCAAAATCAAATAGGGCATTACTTCATACTAATGTCTGGAAAAGTACAATGTACACAATGTTTTCATGGCAAAAATACAACAAGAAAAAGTGGATCTTAATTAGAAAATTGTATACTGTTGAAAACGTGGGTTGCATGTGCATTGTGCATGCAGACTTCTCAAAATGTCACTTTCTCACGTCATGAAGAAATGAGCCAGCATACATAATTACAGTGAACTAGTATATGGCACACTGTTACAGCATGTACAAGCGGTTACTTCACGAAGATACAATAAACGTCTAGATGTACATGTAATAACAGCATTCCTTGGATGTGGAAGTCTGGAGACCTTCTTAAATTTTTTTTTTTATTGAAACAATTCATGTGAACATGCAACAAATATCTTATGATGTATACTTCTCTGTCCTACCCCCATGAACCTGAAGTTATAGGGGCATTATACTGTTTACATGTCATAAATCATGAAAGCCACTTTTTTAATGTCCCCTGTTTGTATAAACATTGGACGTAAGTATATTTGGTGACATGAATGTGATTCGTCATCGGCCTATATTGTTTTCGCTCTCTGAATCTCATCCTTCATTTTTATAGCGTAAAAGTCAGTTGCACCTTAGCAAGTAGAATGCTAAGTCAATGTGATCCTTAAGGCATAGCCAGATACCAATCAAAATGACAGACATACAAATAAAGATTCTTGGCAATTTGACAAATATAGACCTAAGTGGGCCACCGGGCCTACAATTCTAGTGTAGTCATATATCAGTTAATGAATGAAACCATAAGTTATTTGAAATGTAATTGTAAACATGATAAGTTATTTGAAACAACAATTAGCTGGATAAAATCATAAGACTAAAGAAAACACTTTGCTGATGTTTTCTCTCTTGTTTTCTCCATTCTTATGATTTTTATGGAATGAGGAATGACAGTACTCCTGTCTACAAACTTTGGCTTTGGAATATGAAATAATTTTTCATATATTGTAAAGTAGCTGACATTTCTTCTCGTTTCAGTTGTCCCACCAGAAGTGACGCTGAAAAGGCCGTCATCTACGTCGCCAATTCCATCTGCTACAACAATTGGTTGCGCCTTCGCTGTGGACAAAGCTTTCTTCTACAAACTAGGAGCGTATGATGAATCGTTGAATATCTGGGGAGGTGAAAATCTGGAGTTGTCTTTCAAGACGTGGATGTGTGGTGGATCGATGTACGTCTATCCTTGTTCACGAGTCGGTCATCTCTTCCGAAAGTTCTTACCGTATTCTTTCCCAGGCAAAGTGGATGGAATTGAGGTCATCCACAAGAATTATCAAAGAGTGGTTGATGTGTGGATGGATGAATTTGCAGAGTTTTACTATGCGATAAAACCTAGGTTTCCATTTACCAAAAATGAGTTGACATTATTAGAAAAGCGCAAAAAGCTGCGGCGTGACTTGAACTGTAAGTCGTTTAAATGGTATTTGGACAATGTTATTCCAGAGATGCCATTACCATGGAAGAATGCTTCATATCAGGGCCAGTTGAAGAATTTAGGTAGCTGGCTCTGTTTAGACTCTGAGGAGAGAGACAATTTTGTAGGAACCAGCTGGTGCACCGAAGAGAAACCTTCGCAGTATTTCTATTTCGTCGACGGTCTCCTAATGGCCAACTCGTCGCACTGTGTCGCGATGTCATCTGACGGACTGAAGCTGCTTCCGTGTCGTAAGGAGGTGGAGACATTCAAGTGGAAGTTAGCGGGAGGTGACTCTGTCCTCAAGAACAATTTGCAACACCGGGAAAGAGACAAGGATGTCGTCATGATCCAGAACAAAGTGCCAAATTCAAACAAACAGCAATGTGTCAGCCAGGTCACTATTGACGGCTATCAGAAGGCAGACACTATGCCCTGTGTGGCTGGTGAGAAATTCCAGTTCTGGAGCTTCACCTACAAAATGAACTTCTGAAGTTTGCCAAGACCACAGAGATGACACTATTGTACAACACTGGCTTGCAAAGTTCCACTGGTGCTCCCTGTCTCATCCCTCCTCTGAAAAGTTTGTCAAATCTGTATTCCTCCTTTCTGTGCTACATTACTAACGGGCAAAGGAAGGAGGAACGAGGAATTGAAAGAGTACCATACTCCAAGCGTGTCATGCTCCAAGACAAACCGCTTAGAATTGTCAATATACTAATTGACATAACTCTCACCAAATCAAAATTGTAATCTGTCAACCAAAATATTTTCTATGATAACCAAATATTGTTACATCTTGACTATCATTTTGGTGGTGATGACCAATATTCGCTCAAAGTGTATGTTAGATCGGTTGTCTATTACCCATTCTGGAGTATGTATTATACATTAGGACCATGCAAGCCAGTGTTGAAGGCAACTGTAATGCGAGTGACCAGGATTCATCATAAATATTTTAGGCAATTCTAAACAGCATTGTAGTTCAGTATTTGAATAGCAGTCTCCATTTGTATTATTGTAATTAGCTATTACATTTTGTACCTTCACTTATATTTTATTAAGTGTGTAAGTAATTGTTGTTCAGTAGTGAGACTGAAGAATCTCTAGATCAACATCATGCATTTGTAATGCTTAGTATTTATACATTTTGAACTTTGGAAGCATGAGAACTGCCGAATTCACTTTTTATGATGCCATATTTACTAAAAAATATATTCCATACTTTTGACTAAGGGTGTTAATAGTGTAGCTTTTATTACCCATTGATCGTTTTTCTTAGAGTTCAATATTTAGTCAAAAAGCGTTCTTTATGTCAGAAGTGCCAAAATGTTAAAGAAGGCAAAAACTAGGATGGCAGACTGACAGTTTAATGACAGACAAAGGTTTCATATTTCATATCTTGTTTCCTCATTTCTACCTTGTGATAATTTTTAATTCATTGATTTTAGTCTTTGCTTGCTTTTCAATATCTGTCAATATGATGACCCAATATTTGATTAATACAATTGCACTGACACCTGTAACAGGTTTATTTCTCATCATGTGGCGATTATTTGGTTTTCCTTCAACAATATTGACCATTTAAATGTATTTATTGACAGTTCGGTGGTGATCCAGGGATATTAGAGCAGATAATTGTCACTATTCAGTAATGACAGTTATTATTTCACAAAACCACTTCATTATTCAATTAAATCCGTTTGTTTTAAATCAATTAGACCGATGCCCCAATATCATACTGAAAATGATGCTAACCATAATGATATTATTTTGACAGGCAGATGATGCTTTAATTGACAGTGACCAAATTGATATTTTCAATCATGAGATGATTATGGTTATTAACAAACAAATGTGGCACTATTTGAGTAATTTGTAATTGTTTTGAAACTGTTCATTGAAATTCCATTTATCATCCCATTTGTAAACATTTCAAGGCCTCACCAAGTTCCAGAACCATTCGTCATGTCAAGGTTCAAGCTGTGGTACCAAACCATTGACCCATAATGAATAATTCATCAATAATGTAGGAGAATTTAATTGTCACAGTGGTCAAGCTACATGTACTTTTATTGATTATCGGTTTGCCCTCATCGATATTGTGTCATTGGTTTGGAAATTCATCCCACAGTGTCAATATTTGCCTCCATTCAACCATGCCACTCATGTTAGCTTTTCAAGGTTTTCTGTTTCAAGGAAGCATGCTAATACAATACATATTGGACAAGCATTATGAACATGATACTATTGGACACACAATCTTTTGAGACACTGCACAGCTTTCATTCTTTCTGGACATGTTCAGCTTGGATTTTAGGTCAATGGAGCTCTGTCAATTTTTGTCTGGCAGTTTCTCTTTTGGGTTCTGTGTTCATGAAATTATCATGATCATCATACAAGCACTTGGGCATATAGCTAATTAATTGTACTCATGTATGTATATATTCCCGAAACAAGAAGTTTTTCATTCTGCTTGAGGAGCAAAAATCTACTAATTTCAGAATTATGGGCATATTTGGTTATTTTTGACTTTCCGGATTGACTGGTCAGTCGATAACATGTAAGGTAGAAAATCTGCAAATAACATACATGCATTCTCGGAATTAAATATGATTGCTCATGAAAAAGCATTCAACCATGCTGCCATGGAAATGCTATCTTTGGCACTTAAATAAATTGGAGAACATGTGGAAGTGTCCCTGTGTAATTGCTGACTTTTGGAGGAATGCATGTGATCTGAATTGTAAAATGTTGGTTCAGAGTTAGAAGTGACCAAGGCCATTTTTCAAGTATTAAAGTGGTGGTAATTTAGCCCAACAGCCCCTGCAAAATCCCCACTGCTGACAGAGATTTGCCCAACCAATAAGTGCCCTATAACTCTAAATTTCACATAGAAATGGCTAAAATGCAGCAATTCGCAGTACCGCTGTGGTAAATCCTTTGAATTTAAATTTATAATTCAGTTAGAATTTATTCGTTTGGACGAAAGGGTTCAATTTCAAATCTTCGCAGCAATAATACCTCATTTGGCAAAATCCTCACCACCGAAATGTGCCAAAAAAATGCCTTGATTAGTGGCCGATGCCATAGCCTTGGTTGAAAAGTTTTCCCATAGAAGAAGTTAAGGGAAGACAATTCTAATCTACTGTACAATAACCATATGGATTGGAAACTTCATACACTATTCTGAATTCCTGTATGTAAATTTATGTCAATGAAGAAAAAACACCAGGAGGTGGAAGTCTCTTTCCTTTTTGAGCCTTAAAATTACTTAGAATTCAGTAGATTCGTCTGAATTCATTTGGTCCACCAGCCATATTTTGAAGAGCAACTGACATGGGTATCTGAAGATACCAAAGAATACAACGGCCACTCTTGAAGTGTAACTCTGTTCCAAGCCATATATATAAATTACTCTAACTATTCAAATAGATTGCCAAAATAAGACAATCATTGTATTCTTTGATATTGACATTTTTAATGGGTTGCACTGTTGTGTTCAATTTTGATAAAGGTCTGGTATTCGTGATTTAGTCCTCAGAATTCTAAATTTGTTCTACCTTTTGATCTTCAGTAAATATACCTCATTTTTAACCATTAAAAAGAATGAATGAAGAGTACAAAAAGTAAAAGTATGTTTATAAATATAGAATGTTTGTATATTATATATGTTTGGCGTTTATGATTATTTGGAAAAATATTTATGTAATGTGTATGCATGTCTGGCAAACAGGTCACAATTCAAGAGTATGAAAGGCACACTTTCTAAATGAACTTTATTCCCCCTTTTCCCCCTCCCTTTCACAACTTTTCTCAGTGCACTGTCTAGAAGTTAGTCTAGGATTTATTTATCTTTCACGTATTTCTGAAACAATGAAGCTACAAAAGCATGAAATCATGTGATCAAATATTTGTCTCGATTTTTGGAAATTTCGAGCAGGAGAAAAAGACATGATAAAAAATCTTTAGAAAAAAGGAAAAATCACATTTTTTTTGTGTAAACTTGAATGTCTGTGAGAACGCAATTGTTTCACAGTTTATGATAGAGTATTTCCCTTTTTAATTTCACTTTTTTCAATTTAGCCATTGTACAAGATAGCTAATCGCACAAAGTACTTGTTTTTCTCTGAAGGGTTTTGCATTTCTTGGGAGATTAGTTTCTGATGTACAGAAATCCTACGTGCTGAAGCTGTAATTAAATATCTGCTCATTGTTCTTTTAGATGTGATCTGATTTACTGTGAATTAATTTTTACTCGACATAGAATTTATGATGATCAAATTACAAGCTTTCCCAGTACAATTTAATATATTAGTGAAATCTAACCTCCGAATAAACCGTCATTGTTACATTTTCTGGAGGTCAAGAGTTTATTTAATTTTCGTTAAGTCATTAAAGACAGTCAGCAAAGTACATTGGGATAATATAACCAGGAATAGGACAATTAGAGCCATCCGTAATTTATTAAATTGATAAAAACAGTATACTTTTTATGTTGGGCCTTCAAATGCAAACACCTGAACCAAATAACAGACTTGTTTCAACAAAACATCCAATTTATGTGTCAAAAGGAAAATTCATTTCTTTTATTTAAAAACATTCCAATTTACTCACTTTTTTAACAAAGCAGTAGAAAAATGTAATAGTATTTTGAAAGTATTTCCTTGTTTTTGTACTTTCTTTTTTGCTTAAATACCATACATTGTTGGCTTTGGGTAGCAGGTCTTTTTTGAAAGCATGTTAAGTATACAAACGAGCTTTGTCTTCTTCGTTTTTCTTGAAAACCCATAAAAATGAATTTTCCTTACACAAGGTTGTCTTGTTCTCCTCAGCAAAATGAAAATGACATATTTTGCTGAATTCTTTGTGCATTTTATTATTAGTTTTGTATGACTTTATTTATGTTATAGGAATGGCATGACTGGAAGTAATTACCATTGCTGTTATAAGCAAATGTTTTTGTTGAGGGCTTTTTTGCTTTTGACTGGTTTCCATCATTCTGTTTACATGTATATTTATTGAAATGCATAAAATTAGTGTAGTAACTTTTTAGCTCTTGTGGGCCTACGCAATCTAAACTGCAGCTTAATGATTATTGTTGATTTAATGATTTGTGTGATTTTTGGTTTTGATAAGATGTTATGTTGTATTTATTATTGACGTTTGTGATGCATGCTTTGTGTAATCGATCAAATACATTGTGATTTGATATTTTCTGTCCTATTGAATTGATTCTTATAAAAAAATATTTCTTAGAACCTTCCATGGTTGTCTTACTTTTTATTTCACACTGAAAATCTTTTCGAATAACTACCCTAGTCGAAATGACTAATTAGGTGAGTCATTTGATGGTGCCTTAAATTCTTAGTCATGCTAGGTCAAGTGACTCACTTAATTAGTCAGTTGACTAAGTAAATTACTGCACAGAGAGCCCTTTAAAACAATTTCCCTGTGAGGCTTGAACAATCTACTTTTAACTCAGTTTCAAAGCTGTAAGACTTTGCTATAGTGACACAGCACATTACCAATTTACCACTGTGCCACGGAGACCAACTGCTGGAGAAGGTGTTGAACTTAATAATATAAGACAACATTAGACCTATAAATAGAATGTGGCTCTTTAGCGCCACCAAAACATCTAAAAAATTCTAAGTCCATGACCAACTAAATTAGTCAGATCACCACTTAAATTGACTAGATGGCTAATTAAATTAGTCTAATTGACCAACTAAATGACTCAATATGAATAATTGACTGAGTGAAATGACTAACTTACCAAGTCAAAAGATGAACTAAATTAATAAAAATGACCAACATTATTGGTCAACTAAAGTATGATAATGACTAACTAAATTAGTAAAAAGTCTAACTACATTTGTAACTTGACAAACCAAGTCGGACATTTGACTAATTTTTGGTGTTTGACTAACTTAATTCGTCAAAAAGATTTTCAGTGATTGACCATTTTTCTGGGGGGGGGGGGTACTGGGGCAAAACCAGTGTTTTTAGGGCCATCCCCTGCCCCTGTGGAACATTTGTACTGCTCCTGCGGAACAGCTGCAGTTTCGCCGATGGTTTCTGCAGCCTCGCCAACAGTTTTTGCAGCCTCGCCGACAGTTTTTGCAATCTCGTGGACAGTTTTTGCAGCCTCACCGACAGTTTGTGCAGTCTTGCAGATGGATATGATCTTGCCCCACAGACATATGATCTTCTTCCGCCGACTTATGATCTTTTCTGCTGTTCTATGCCTCTAATCCCTTTTAATTAATTATATAATCATTGTGTGTTGCCTAGTTATGGCCAATTTTCTCCTAGAAATCATCTTAAGCTGCCCCACAGACGTAAAAAGATCTCCGGTTCTCGCAGTGCCAATGGGCCATATTTAAGGGTACACCGTATAACCTGCTGCGTTACTTTGACAGCATATTGAATAGATAAAAGTGCCACTTTACGGCAGAAAACCGTTGTTTTTAGGGCATTTTCTGTTGTTTTAACGATTTTGCCAGGCCGACAGCTGCGTTTACAGTGTGCAGTTGGCTTGTTGTTTATGAAATATTGCCCTTTTATGGTAGAAAACCATAGTTTCTTAGGCAGGTAGCGTTGTTTTAATGGTAACTGCCGTCAAAGTAACACAGCTGGTTTTACAGTATAGGCGTACAGGTAGGGTATACTGATATCTTCCCATAACATTATAAATTGATCTACCAAGATGCATAAATACAAGACATAGAGCCCAAAACATCCATCTGTTGTCGGTGACTCCAATTTTCTTAATTCAAGTCATCTTGTTGATATGCAGCCTATGGAGAGGAGGGATAAAACTTTATGGAGATAAATCTCTGCCAAGGCCACTGCCCTGGATATTCTGTTTCTTTAAATGCTGAAATCATAACTTTAAAAGAAGTTAAACCGCAATAAATATATCGCCTAAAATAAAAAGGAAAAAATTTTAGCTCAAAAGGTTTATTTTGAGGTCAACAAAAATTGAATGGAGAGAAGGCAAAACATTCGTGGGAATATCTGTGTGAAACCGCAAAGCCTTAAAATGTTTGATTAAGAAATAGTTTACTGTCACTGACACAGGATGACTGCATAAAATGGGGTGCCAATTATCATGAAGTCTCTCCACAACATGAAATATAGCACCAGTGCATGCAATTGTGTACAGTCGTATTATAGGAGTTCAGGAAAGAGAAAGGAAAACTAGGCTTGCAAAGTACATTTTATTCATATTTGTTATTCACCAAGGGAGAGGGAATAGAGTAGGTCGGGGCAAGAAGCCGGGTTAGGTGAGAGGCCCCCTGTAGGGTTATATCTAAACTTAACCCGGAAAAAGTGATCATTTTTAGTATAAAAACATCAACTACACAGACGCAAAATTTCTACTTATGCAAAAAATGTCAACTTAATCTTTATGTGTTCAACCAAAAACACCAAAATATCATGTTGAATGCCACATGCATTGACCTCTGCCTTCACTTTATTTGACATGGATTCTGCCTACCTGTTTTTTGCTTATTTTGTACCAATATGGCCATTCTTGGGTGAAAGTCAATTGCACCTGGTCCAGATCAGTGGGCTCAACCTCCATCTTGCGTTCAATATGGTCCAACATGCCCCTATAGCGTTATTTTGGGTTCAAGTCGAGTGAAGTTACCAATAACAGCAAATACTCAATTTTCTCAATTTTCCAGGTTTTGAATGATTTGTGGTACACCACAACCATGAGCATGCAAATGAATACGAAGTTCCAACTGAAGCCTTATCTACATTGACTCAACCATTCCGTGTTCCAAAAAAATTTGGACTCTTGACGAAAATGCTGGAATATTTTGATAATTTTTCAAGTAAATTCATTTTCAGTCAATATATCCCACTACATGTTTCACAGAGCTGATGGAGATATTTTTGTGTGATGGGAGGGTGGCCAAATACTGTCAGAATACTGCCTCATGGCCACAGGGGCTCTGGTTCAGTGCCTGCTTGGGGTGTCATCCATCTAGACGGAAATTTGTGCCTGGTTGTGCAGAATGGAAACGTCCCGGCGGTCTCCCATCTACATATGTAAGTTTCAATTAATTTTCAGCCACTAAAAATGGTTTTAAAAATAACATCATTTATACAACAATCTAAGGTCTGAGAAAAAATCTTTGCAATTCCTCACATTGAACTGATTGAAGCTCCAATCTTAGACCTTTGAAGTTCTGAAAATCCAAATTATTCCAGCATTCTGATCACTTTAAAGAGATGCAGCTGGTTTTACAGTGCAGGTGACTAATCCTACTTGCCTGTCAGTGCAGGTGGCAGACCTGTGTAAATTAATGAGACATTTCTCCACCTGGTGGAAACTAGGAACATGAGCAAGCGATCAATCTTTCTGGCATTGATGCCGTAAACACTGTGCACCAACCAAGTGACCCAATTAAGGATTTTCTTTGTTTACATTCTGCTAGTTTCATATATAGTGTAAGCAACAAACATTTCTATATAGCCAGTATGCTGTCTTCTAGTATACACAATACACATACAAAATTTGGAATCAATCGGTTAAGTTTTCTGGGAGATTAGGCAGTTTTAGTAAATTTGGTGCATTTTTTACTAGAATCACCAAATCTTTTGATTGCTAAACATTTAAGGCTTTAAATTTCACTTCAAGATACATTATTATTATGATTATTATTATTAGTGCATTTATATAGCGCTACCATGCATCTGCAATTAGTCGTTCAGGCGCGTTTTACAATATTCAACTATGGAATTGTGAGCTATACAATCAGTAGTGGAAATTCGTTTGTATATAAATACAGCATACTGGCTATGTTATATTATAATTACATTGGTTTCTGTTCTAAAATTTAAGATTTATGATTAACTAGGTCACTTCGCATAGAGCAAACAGTACACAGTGTAAATCAAAATAGCTATTTCCCAATGACATTATTATAATTTACTGTAAAAACATCAGTAATTCAGCATGCCAAACATACATATCTGCCTATCTACAAATTGACCAATATTTGCTGCCACCCAGGAGACAAAATCCTTAAGATCCAGTGATCGGTAAGAAACTGAGTGTAAGGAACTCGCACAACTTTGTCTGGGAGAAACCAAGACAGTCCCAGCATTTGGTGATGGCATCGTCTATTTCCAAATACTCTGTGTCTTATCTGACTTTGGTTGACTTTGATTTTGTGCAGTACGCTTCTGACTACCAAATTAATTCGAAACTACTTTTTTTTTATAATGGAGGATATACGGTGGCGTATTTAGGGGGGGGGCATTGGGCCATGGCCCCCCCTCAGGCCAAAAATTAACATGGAAGAGATGGGAAAGGCAGCGGAGCCCTGCGTATTCACCCCATGTAATGACCCCCCCCCCGCCTCAGGACATTTCTAGATATGCCTGAGGATTTAAGCATTCATCTACAATATTAAATGATTGAAAAACTAAAATTTCAGTCCCCAGTACCTACATCTAGTTTCTTACAACAAAATTGAATTCACGAGTTAAGCTTATCACAGCATTATTTTTGCAGTATTTTCATGGTGCATAATGATATTGGTAGAGTGTGCATATATATGACTGAGGTTGCTTCTTTGGTTTATACTTCATTTCACCCCACCAGTGGCCGGCAAAACTTACCCCACCACAAAATTTACCACGGTCTCCCCTACCTTGGACGTTTGTGTATGCAGATTTTCAGATTTAGTATATACAAATACAAGGGAAAATAAGTACTCTCCCTTTGATACACATGCATGTGAAAAGTTACTTTCGGGGAAAAACCCTCACCGTCCCAACCCCAGTAATAAATACAGAAGAGTCAAAAGTCCAGAGGTCCACCTTTGTGGAAATGATGTTATATCACAGTAGCTCTTTCTCTAACAAGAAATGAAATTGTTTCTTTATTTGAAAATAATAGTTACTCCCCATACTACGTGACACATTCTACATACACATGGCAACGTCATGTCACAAGAATTTAAAAACATGTTTATTTAATGATCCGGATCAAACAGTGATCTGTCCAAAGTTCCAATTCCGAGGCCTTTTCTGAGTATTAAATATCGCCAAAACATATCATTGGGGATTAACATACTTGAATTAACACACATTAATTTCTGAACATTACACAATGGAGTCGTTTGTGATATTTCTCCTGGTCATCGCATTTGTCAGTGGGGTAAGTAAAGTTAGCCTATTTAGAGACACAAGACTCTGTAAACTGTTGATATAGGCCTAATTATTTTTTGTACATTACTAAAGAAATTAGTTTTATAAGCTGTCTGTCCGTATTTATAAGCAGCCCGCCGACACCAAAAGACCTGCGTAAGTCCTGTGTGAACGTTAATCATTCGCCAAGGGGATACTAATTTTTCACGCATGTTTCAAGGGGAGTATTATTTTTACAACATGTCCAAAGGAGGGGGGAAGGAATTTTAGCATAAGAAAAATATCATAAAACATAGCACAATAAAACTGTGCTTATAAACCAATATGTGCATGCATTGCTTTGCTTGTCTGCATGCATGGGGAGTACTGAAATGTGTATTCATCCTAAGGAGGGTACTAAAAGAGCTGCATGAAACCTAAAGGATGGTATCAATTTTAATGGCAACTTCCTACCCTAAGGCCTATATATAAACTCTGAATGGTCTCTTATCACAGTGGTATTTCTTGGGAATTTGGGTCATTTTTGACATCTCGCCGACGTGCTTATCTACAGGTTCCTAGAGATGGGGAGAACTCTGCCGTGGATGTCAAAAAGGATTCAGCAGCCTGAAGCTTTTTTTCCAAGTCCCCGGGAAAGAGCCAAAAATTTTTCTCAATTTTTGGAAGCCCGGCAGGCATTTTTTCGAGTGAGAACAAGTGAAAAACATAACCGACGGGATATAGGGACATCCCCTGCCCCTGTGCATGGGACATTTATAAATACTGCCCCTGTGGGACACCAGCAGCCTCGCCGACAGTTTTTGACATCTCTCCTGTCGATGGTTAGATCTTACCCCACAGACACATGATCTTGCCCCGCCGATTTACGATCTTATTCCACCGATTTAAAATCTTATTCCGCCGTTATATGGCTCTTATTAATTGTGTAATCGTTGTTTGTAGCCGAGTTGGCCATTTTCTCCTAGAAATCGCCTGCCCAGAACTGCCCCTCTCCCGCCGGTCAAAAAAAGTTCTCCGCCATATCCCGTGAGAACTTAGCGTATGTCGCAAATTCTGAACGGTCCTTAATGACCCATGCCATAAATAAAATTTCACAATAAATGTTTTTCAATGTTACAGGCACCCAAAGGAACCACAACATGTGGATCTGAAGATGATATCAAGTTAGAATGTGGATATTTTGGGATCAACGAAGATCAGTGCAGGTCAAGAGGATGCTGCTGGACTGCTTGCCAGGACTGTGAGGACCCATGGTGCTACTTGTCACAAGGTAACTAAGAAATTACATATAATTTTTTTTTTCAGAATGTCTTTATACTGGTACACAGGCATCACACCGTTGAACATGCATCCTGACACACTAAATTTGACAATGTGACAGCCATTTTTGTTCAACAATGGCATTTTTTTGGTTTTCCAAGTAAAATAAACTTTTATGGTAACAATCATTATGGTATGGTAGGTGAGTACAGGGTAAGTTGTGGTGCAAGGCAAATAATTTGTGCAAATGATATGACATAGGATTAACTTTTTCATTCATATCGGCCTACTTTTGTCTGCATTTCCCATTTCACCCTCCGCCTAAACATGTGGTGAAAATCTATGAAAAGAAAAACTTGTTAAAAGTGTTATGTCACCCTCCACAAAATGCCTAATAAAGCGCACCAGTCTTTGCACTCTTTGCAGCATATAGAATGTTTGCTCTACTTAAGAACTCATAAATGTTTGAACGTATAATATCAGCTGATTATCTATATGAAGAAACAGGTTAAATATAATTTTTTTTAATAAACTAAGCGAAACAACTTGCCCCGTCATGTCGCACAACTTACCCTGCCATCAGGGAGTTCCCCCGTGGCCTAATTGATAAGTGCGCTTGTTAACTGGCTTTGAGGGCGTGGGTTCAAATCTCACCCCGGGAACTCACTTTAGTCCGAGCCCATGGGACTTTAAATGGAGGCGGGTTGTATCCAGTATTCTATGCTGGGGCAACTGAAAGACCCTGGACATCCCTGAATTAATAGGGTATGTGCCAGACTCTCAGTCTTCTCATCTCATCATCGTACGGCGGTCGCCTGCCTCGATATAGCCCACTAAGGTGCTGCAGAGGCGTAAAACACAAACAAACAAACAAACAAACCCTGCCATCAGGGTAAGTTATGCCACTTGATCTACGTTTTAGAAATGCCTGACATGATCGTTCTTCTAGTCCAATGGTCCTGAAACTAGTCTTGATTCTGGCCAATATATAATGATACAACTTAGGATTACAGCCTTCCACTTTGATATAGACACAATGAGGATCACTTCACTGAAAAATGCATTACTTGACTACTGATAGCTGATGAAGTGTCTTCTTCTCTACTTCAACATGGGATACATATATAATAGAGGCTGTTTGATTAGTCATGATGAATAGAAGGCTATTTGACTTGTCAAAACTGATTTCAGAGTGAAAATCAGATACATAATCCTTCCGTTTGGCTGTCACCAACAAGCGGGATTAGTCTCCTTAAATCAAATTAACATTGAAAGCATTGGGTATGATCATGACAAATCATCAGCATGATGACACACCAAGTGCCATTTTCACAGTGCAACAGTCCACTCTTTTTCTTTATCAAAGTGGAAGGCTGTAATGGCACAACTTACAAATGTCCAAATTAGTCTACCCAATGCTTGAATAGTGAATACATTACATTACAACCAGGAAATTTGATATGCAAACAGAGTGGACTGTTACGCTGTGAAAATTGCACTTCTTGACTCATGATAGCCGATGACAACATCTGAAACATAGAGGCTGTTTGATTAGTCATGATCAAGAGAAGGCCATATAATATGTCAAAACCTATTTTAGAGAAAAATCAGATGCACAATTCTTTCATCTGTGTGTCACCTACAAGCGGGATAATTCTCCTTAAATCAATTAACATTGAAAGTATTGGGTATGATCATGACAAATCATCAGCATGATGACACACAAACTGGCATTTTCACAGTGCAGCAGCATACTCTCTTTGCATATCATATTTCCAGGCTGTGAGCCCTAGTCATCCATCGAACTCTGATTTATGAAAGGCATATCTATTTCATAAACCTGATATGTAAAAAATTGGTCTAATCATACTTACAGAAATGATGTCTGAAGAGTGTGCTGCCTCCCCAGAAGACAGAGAGGAGTGTGGCTTTTATGGAATTGAAAGAGACCAGTGCTTGAGGAAGAACTGTTGCTGGCAGCCATATGGAGTGGACTCCCATGAACCCTGGTGCTTTCATCCGAAGGGTAAGAAATATTATTGATGAAGTGCGTAAACAATGTCTGTTTCGCAGTAGACTTTCAAAAGTGATTTTCCCTCTTTTTTTTTCCCAGAGAAATGCTGCCGAATGTTTGGCATAAATTACAGCTGAGGAAGGACAAGTGATTAATTTTGGTTGTTGCATTTATGTGTTTAACAGTGGCGTCCCTATAGGGGGGGGTACGGGGGCACATGCCCCCCATATTGGACCTGTCCCCCCCAGGTGCCTCCCCATATGAATTTTCCAACTCTGGCTAGAATATACATGTTGTATAGTTGGTGCCCCCCCAGACAATCTTGTGCCCCCCAGGTGCCCCCTACTTGAGACCCCCCAGTTATGCCATGGTGTTTAACTTAGATAGCAATAAGAAAAAGGAAATTACATGACGCAGAGTATTTTGGCCATTTCACCTAAACTTATAACATATGTTGGACACTGGACAATCCTTTCAATGATCCTTCATCTCATTACTGTGCTCTCCTCCTGTCCTACAAGTGCACAAACACAGTACATAAAGCCACCCATCATACACTCATCCAGTGATGTTACACTATATTTACTATATATTTATATACATGACGAAAATAATTTCAAAGCTATATAATTATGTTGTTTTGCAGGACTCAAATAAAGACCACCAACTGTCATATGTACTATGTCGGTCAGATAATATCCTGAATGTATGAAATACATTATTACACCTTCAGGGGGGTCCTTTTTTCTTGATTAATTCTCTATGTTTGTTTGACAGTATCAAACTGTAAAGCCTATATCAGGATGTCATGTAATTATGTCCGCCATGATTGTGGCTTCATTATTTGTTGTAAGATCCACTTGTTATTTTTAACCAGTGAATATAATCTTGATATAAGATCTTTCTCATCTTATCTATTTTCAGCTGTCGAAGTGCCAAGGACCCCTGGATCTCTGAATAAAAAGGGTATTGTATTTTTCAAATATAGATATCATTCAACATTTTAGAAGTAAAATCGGTAATACAGTAAAGATAGACATATTCAGTTGTCCCTGCGTTTTGAAGTGGTCTCTCATATGGGGGCAGTCTATAGAGGGGGCAGTCTCTCCTCGGGTGCGTAATGCGCTAAAAAATGCTGCGCTTTAAAAAATAAAGCTCATACAAAAACTGTGATTTGTGTCTGGGCTTGTTCTCCATATCATTACAATTAGGGTTTTGAAAATACACACAGCAGCATTGTCATGAATTGGGAGCAGGTTTTGGGAAAACAAATTTTCTATGCCAAAAAACCCTTAGATCGGTTAAGCACATTTTTACCCCATGCAAAAGGAGCATAGTGCCATAATGTAGGGGAGACCGGGGCAACATGACCCCTCTAAAATGAATGATCTGTGGCTACAAAAACTTAGTTCTCCTGAAGAATATTTTGACTACATATGTACAAAATAATGTGCTATTGCCATGAATAAGGTTATAAATGTAGAAGTTTGTTTATTGGCAACAAGAGGCCATTTTTCCCTGTTGCTGGGCGAAAATGGTCCCCATCTTGGGTAAAATGGCCCCCTCCACGGGGCAAAATGGTCCCATACACTGGGCAAAATGGTCCCCTCCTGTCATTATCATGTAGGAATTTGCTGATCCCTGGGGCAAAACTACCCCGGACCGTTTTGCCCTGGTTGAAGGGGACCATTTTGCCCCGTTATACCTAATGTTGAAATTACCTTATTTGTCTTTTCTGGAAATTAGACAAAGCTATGCGGCCTTAAAGTTTGTCAACCGGATTGATGTAATGGCAATCAAAAATGGTTTGATATGATATCAAAGTAAAGCTTTCCTTGGATGAAATCTCTCAAGAACACTTAAGTCTCCAAAAAGACACTTCAATCAGGTGTCATGAGCAAACAACATAAAACTTCTTCTTCTTCTTCTTCCCTGTCGTCTACGGTCACCCAAGGAAACCACATCTGCTCGAACTTCTGCGGGAGATTGGACCTTAGGAGCTAACTGTAGTGGTGTCATGGCTTTTAGTAGTTTTTATCCATGTTCGTAGACATATCTTTAGACTGTTTTACCCATGCACATTTTAAATGAAAATTCCGGATTTTAAAGCTACTCCGAAGAGGAGGTTTGCCTAACAGAGGCAGGAACTAAAAAGAAGAAGAAGAAGAAGATAATGCTTTGTTTGATGCAAGAAGGTGCATTGGTCTTATTTCATAAAAAATAACCTTTTCATTATCATGATTTTTACATATATTTGTAAGGAATGTCCACTACAATATGCATACCAAAAATCATTAAAATCAGAACAGTTCACATTTTTCAACTGAGGTCCTTTTTGCGCCGAGCGGTCTTTGACAACTTGTATACTTAGTTGGCTTCATTGGCACCATAAAATATTAATATAAATATATATATGACGGGGCCTTCCTTGTCACAAGGACGTTAATATATACTGTACTTGAATAAGTACAATTCATAAAGACCAACCCAATGCTGTGGCCTTGATTCAGTGCCACAGCTTGAATGACACACAACTGCCAAGTGTCTAATCAGTTGGAAAATGTAGCGCTTGATTAAAGGAATAACCATAACTTTGAAGCTTGATCATTCACAAAAAGTATTGCTCTTTTAGCTCAAAAGTATAGGTTCGTGCAAAGAGCTTTACAGATATATACAGATGGGACGTATTCAAGCACCACAATAATATATATAAATTTACCCAGAACTGCTCAATCTATGCACTATACACCGTTACAGATGCCAATCAAGTTTCGATCACTGACTGAAATATAAATATTCTTAGGCTTAACATAAACTACTGGGATTTGTCACTTAAAATGCTTTACTTGTTCAATGAATTATGTAACACAAGAATACTGTGAACCTATGTAGTTGACATTGTTTATAAACGAAAGGTTAAAATATTCTTTAAATACAAGCTCAAAACCACTAAATTTATGTAATATCTCTTATATATATTAAAAGAGAAGAGAGAATACAAATTTTATTTTCAACATCCACATAAATCAATAGCAACATACAGTGAAATGTTATATAATGTGATGTTTATGGCATTATATTCATGCAAAAACAAATTTATTTTTTCCTTCAGGTGGCTGTAATAAAAATAAGCAAGCGTCATTTTTTAATCTCAGTTGTGTTAATAAATTTGACTGTGAACAGGTGTCAATGAGCGTCAAAAAATTGACTAATCATTATATATAATCATGATATTAATACTAATAAAGGAGATTTATAAGTATGTCATACAGTTATCACCTCATGAACACATTGAACAGTGATGACTGATGAAAGTGGCTGACTTGGGACCAGGGGTGTTGTGAGGTTGGTGGGGGGGGGGGAGGAACTATGATTAGATGGTATAAATCTAGAATCTTGATACTGTAACCAATACTAACCATTACTTGCAACAGAGGGCGACACCATATATATCCGGGCTGTAAGTACATCTGCCAAAAAATTCTTCTAGCAGAGCCAAAGCCTCTTGATATCCCTATCCCAGCAGTAACTGCCGCTTTAATCAGCATAATAATTATATTATAACTTCAATCATGATATTATTCTTCAGGCAGATTAACTGTTATACAATATGTATCACATATAATAGTCATAGGTACGCCTATAACTGGGATTCTGGGAGGGCTTATAAATTTGTAAAAATGGTGGCCCTGCTCCCAAATAATAACTACTCAAACATTCTCATGGTCATAATATTTAGGCCTCTGTGTCTTATGCCCAGTTCTCACTGCACGTTACGGAGAACTTTTTATCCCTGACGGATAGCTTGAGATGAATTCTAGGAAAAAATTACCAACCCGGCGACACACAATGTTTTATAAAACGATTATATAATTAATTAAAAGCATATCACAGTGGGATAAGATCGTAAATTGGCGGGATAAGATCGTAAATCGGCGGAGACAAGATCATATCCCTGTGGGTAAGATCTAAATGCCTGTGGGGATGTCTAAAATCGTTGGCGGGATGTCAAAAGACCGTCGGCAGGATGTCAAAAACTGCCGGCGAGGCTGCAAATGTCCCACAGGAAAAGAAAACTAGAACCTTTCGGTTTTAATGATCTCATAGAGACAGCAGTTGGTTGGAACAACTTGGGTTCGGCTGGGAGGCCTAGCATATAGAAGTTCAGTGGCAGTCTTGAGAGAACACACTGCACACTCTAGAGTTTGAAATGTTGCAGAGTGGAGAATGGGTATAGACATCAAGTGCAATAGATAAAAGGGAATATAATTGATCAATTGTTGATAAAGCCTTTACTTTTGGGCAACATGCCCAGTGAAATAATTTGCTGCTGAGGAAAATGCAAGCCTTCCCCCGAAAGTTGAATGGTCGCATCCTTATTCCACTGGTTTGAAGGAGAGCATAGTCGACTGGTGGGAGCATGAACTCATCCTACCTCAAATGATGTGAAAATGAATGACCTGATTGCTCAGCATGTAAAAGTCGCATAGTAGGTATACACGTATACATACTCACAGATAGATTAGTCAATTCGTAATTTGTTAATCATACTACTTGCCATCATATTCCATGACCGAGAATGACAATGTGATATACACAGCAATTTTGATAAGCATGAGCTTTTGGGCCCTCTACATATATACATTTATTAACACTGATTCAACAGTTCATGTGAAGCTAAAGTGATATTTAGCAAGTGACTCAGAAACTCCAGCTTACTATATTGCTGCGAAAATGGAGTGCTAGGGGTGTCTTTAAAGCATCAGTGAGTGAGTGAGTGAGTGAGTGAGTTATTGTTTTACGTCTCATCAGCACCTGATTGGGCTATTTAGAGACATACTTGGTTGGTATCAATGGTTGTGAAAACTTAAAAACTAAGGGTTCTGTCATGTTTTGTTTGTGACATGTAGAGGTAAACCGGACAGTCCATTGCTGCCGATAGGCAGCAATTGGGACTGGATCACTTCCATAGGCAGATTAAGTAGCTTGACAATTTGACACCCTTAGTACTTTATTGGCCCCTCGTTCATGCACCAAATTTGGTGGATTGAAGCAATGTAAACTCATCAACAAAAACGGCATAGTTTAGAAACATAACAACTGCCTAACCTCCAACAATGGCCAATTTCTGTCTTCCAGTCACAATTTCTCTGCTGCAAATGGCGCCGTGTTTTCATACTGGAGAGCATGTGCAATGCAACTTCCAATCACAGCTCACCTGATATTGTTTATCAACAAGAACATGTGGATGGAAAGCACATGTATGAACTGTTTTCTGTCGGCAGGTGGGGACACCTCCTGGGGCAGTTGAAATAAAATTCATACACAGTACACTGTTTTCAAACCAAATTCATGCCTTTTTAACTATAATAGATCGTACCTCACTACTGATATCAAACTAAACGTTGTTTTTAATTATACATACTAGTAGTACAATGGTGATTAATAAACTTGAAGCCACATTTTCACTTGCACAGACCTGTGTAAATAAAGAAAGAACTTAATACTAAAATCACGCACATTTAATGTGTGCAAAAATATATACAGATGCACTACCAATCACAGGTGTCACAAAACTGAAGATCTGAACGTTTTAACCAATGAAAATAATCATGCATACGAAGAACCCCCCCCCCCCTCCCAGGTATGTCCAAATTGTCCATGGCTGATTTCTACGCAACTGCTTTTGATAAGAATTTAAATTCTTATGACTGAATTAGTTCTGCAATTACCTAAAGTTGTTTTAATGTTAATTGTAAATCAGAAGTAAATTAGAAGTGTTACTGCTCAGAATTAACTTGGATCTTCTTTTGGCGCCAAAACCAGCAAAGTTGGAGACCAGCTGAGCCAGGGAGGGGGGGGGGGCTCGCAGGCTGACTGGCGCATGGGCAATTAGAGCAATGGCCATTGCGACCACGATGTAAACATCAAAAAGAAATCATCATTTTTTAAATGGATGATTGTGCAACAAATAGACGGCGCCTCACTACAAAAACAGTGCGTTCTAACCCAGTATAGGCCCAACATTGAACAGGTATGTTGTCAAGTCAATTGGCCAATGTGAAAGAGCCGAAATTGGCATTTAAAATTGAACTTCTTGCTATAAATGCACAAGGAATTGAGACTAGCTCGCGCTGGTGCGCTCGAGCTAGTCTCTTGGGGTTAATGTAGAGGGTGCTTTTTTGTTGGGAGTGCCTGTCTTTTTAGTTTTGTCTGTGCAAAGAATCAAATGGTTTGTTGAGTTTTCTTGATTTGTTGGTTTGGGTGTTTTCTTGTCTTCAGAAGCCAAAGCTTCTTTCTTCTTGACGTCGTTGAGTGATGTCTTTGCCCGGAGGGTTTGAGTGAATGTTTGACCTGTTAGGATTGTTTTCCTGGGTGATGCGCAAGCAACGGGTTCAGCAGAATTCATCGTTTGTTCCTTCTTTGGTTGATCTTGAGCAGGCGATTTCTGCAAGACATCCATGAAGAGGTTCCTCTTCAGTTGAAGCCTTCTCTGTGGGGATGGATGCAAAACTGGTCGAGGGTAATCGGATACTTCATCAATTTTTTCCATGGTTTCTTCATCATCCCAAGTCCTGGGATGGGGAGGGTGATCTTCTTCTACAAGGCGCTTGGCTTCAGTAAAGGATATTCCAGTGTAAATCTGTACTAGTACAATTTCTCTTTGTTTCTTGAAGACTCCACATTCAGGGCTAAACGCAGGGTGATCCCCTCCACAATTAACACAACGTGGGGGTCTGCAGCACGGTTTATCTCTGGCATGGGCATGATCTCGATCACCACAATTGGCACAAGCTGTTGGTCTTCTACATGTACTGGCGAAATGGCCATATATTTGGCAATTGAAACAACGCTTGGGTCGGGGGAAGATAGGGCGAACTCTGCACTTTTCAAAAGCGACAGGTACTTTCTCAGGAACTTTGTCATCTTTGAATGTCAGTTGTAGTAATTCGTATCCATTTCGTTGGGACATACGTCTGAATTGTTCAATGCCTTGTTTCTGGAACCACTTCTTTAGCTGAGAGTCAGTGCATGTTTTACTCTCTTTCGAGAAGATAAGGCCTTTGCCTGGTCTTGTGAAAGGTTCTATGAAGACTTTGGTACCGCCTATTTCATTGACTGATGTCAGTTTCTGTTTTTGTTTATCAGTCCGAGGGTAAATAAGAAAGGTTCCGTTGGTTTGACGCTTTATTTTTCCTGCTACTGTGTTGTCGCAAATGTCCGCAATAACTTCATAAACAGCAATTGCTGACAGGTCGTCAAGTGATTTCTTAACACCTTTTATCACGAGGCAATGTTCATCTTTTGTCATGTGTGAGGGGCAGTCGGGGTCAATCAAGTCATCCGGGGATGTCCTTGTCCATTGTAATCTTGGTAGTCCAGTCGCTAACTTTTCGATCTCAGCCTGGTTTCCCGCTGAGGGACGCGCACCTTGGTTACCCGGTTGACGTACGATCCGGTTTGGAATCATGGTAAATGACATATTCATTGATATTCCCCTGTAAGGTAGGGGACACACCGTGCATGCGCACTGTCTCAGGTTGGCCACTAAGGATAGAGGTCTTCACCTTAGTGTTACCACCCACCGCCACGAGGAGGCCCGAGACCTGCGGGGGCTTTAAAGCATCAAATTAGATTTTGATGAAATTCACATGCCACAGGTATTTTGTATTTATAACCTGTGGATTTCCCAACAGATTTTCTATTTCCTCATACTGAGAGCAACTGACTCACTAAGAAAAGTTAATATGTCCATTTCTGCCTTTGTTTCTTGTGTCAATTTCCTGAATGCTCCCAGAATATTACCCCCCTCTGATTGGTCAATAGACAGGAAGTATGCCTTTTTGCCGTGTTACCGATGTTGGTCACGATTCTACATACCACCAAAAAATCAGAAAAAAAATATTTGATACCTGTCACTATCATGACCAATCTCGGTAACAAAATGTACTATTATCACCAATTTATTTCCTTAGTGCAACTGAGGAGCAGTTAGTGTAATGTTCTTTGAGTCTGACATTTCAGAAATGTCTCCATGAGTCGGACATTTTAGATAGGCTTTAATTACCCAATTGAGTGCGCGTACATCCAAGTATTTGGTACAAATCTTTAGTTTAAGACCTCCTCTGTCCGTTCAAAAAGATTCAGGATTGATACAAAGAAGAATAGTGTGTTTTTGATAGCCCTAAAGATGGGCAAAAAACTCCGTTTTTCTATTACATATTTGTTATAAACTGTAATTTTAGTAAATCTATGTAAAATTGAAGGATCTTTCACAGGCCTAAAAAACATTGATAAGACTTCTGCACATTTAACAATTCGTTGGTGGAGAAGCAAGAAAATATCAGACAATTCAAAAAGTATGAAATAGAACTGGAAGAAGATAAAGAGCTGAGATACGAAATATTGTAAATTTTTCAGCAAATTCTATCACAAGAAGGAAAACAGCAGAGATGACGTATGAGACAACATGACACCAAAACAACTTATCACACAGCTTTCAAAACTGCACTCATATAAACACCGTTCATCTAAATTTCAAAATTATCATTTTATTACCATTTTTTTATGTTTTGAATTTTGCAATATTTGAAACTTTTCCAAATAGCGGCAAACATTTGCCTTCGGGAAAATAACAAATAAATTAACAATTAAATCAAAAATTAGAACTGAGTTCAGTCTGCTCTGTTCTCCAATATGGGACTTTTCAATGGATTGAAAGATTCTTATAACAGCTGTATCTTTAATGCCTTGTTATAAAGATAACTGTCCGCCCAGTGTGTGAAATAGTGGACGTCCGATCGTCCTGACTACCAGAAAAAAGCTTTGGACTAGTGAAATTTTACTGAGAAATTAATAATCACCATGTTAATTTGTGTGCCTTCCAAGTTCGGACTAGGGCTTTCTGAAAGCCATTTCTCACACTGTGTCCGCCTCAAGGTTACCCCTCTCAATTTTTTATTATGGAAATTTACCCAGCATTCAATGTTGCCTGCTTGAGATAGTGCAAACGTTTAATTTGAGACCCTGGTTGGTAATCTATACATCCCATAGGCCAAGCAAGATGACATTTTCTAAAATGGCCACACTCTAAGTGTCCGACTCAAGGAAACTTACCCTATGTCTTCTAGCTTGATGAGGCTGAACATTCTACTCTCAGATATGCTGGCATGAAACTGAAAAGTGGTGAAACCACAATCATGTACAGACATTTTGCATCTGTGCACACATTTGCATTGCTGTAATATGAGCGCAGCTCATGGCTGCCGAAGGCAGCCGTGAGCGAAGCTCACTTAGCACAAGGACAGCTCATTCTGGGTGGTGCTCCTGTCTACAGTGACTGCCTGAACAGGAAGTGCCTGTAGTTGCCATAAAAGTGGAGCTAGTAGTTTAGTCAGAGTTTAGTTTGGTAAATAATTAAAATACCTCAAATATCTTCAAAAATGGCTTTAAAATTTCAGTCTTGTCGTATAAAAACCTCCAATGACATATTTCAGGGATTTAAATCAACATGTGTATCAACATTGGAAATAATTATTTCCATACCCTTATTGTAAGAAGTGACTGAGAATTAAAAGTCAACACAAAATTTAATGACTTGAATGGCTCACTAAGTAAGAAATCATAACAACACTTAAGGTTACATAATCTTCATTAACTATCAACAAATTATGTAACAGTCTAATAGTAAACAGTCATCTCTAAATAGCTATGGTTTTATTGATCTCAGTTATGTAACATCAACAATTTAACATAGTAGATCCAAAGTTATAGATCCAAATTTACCACAGATTTGCATTACACAGCTGTCAGTGCAATCTATCTATCTATCTATCTATCTATCTATCTATCTATCTATCTATCTATCTATCTATCCATCTATCCATCTATCTATCTATCTATCTATCTATCTATCTGTCTATCTATCTATCTATCTATCTATCTATCTATCTATCTATCTATCTATCTGTCTATCTCCATCTATTTATCTCCATCTATCTATCTAATCTTATCTATAGATCTCATCTTATCTATCAATTCTATCTATCTGCCAACTTGCCCAGTCCTTTAAAAAGATAAATTGGCCTTCTGCATGGAAAGTTGAAGATAATGCAGTAGTTCTATGACAATGCTGCGCGAATTTCATGGCAGTGCCATTTACATATTAATAACTTTGTCACAGCTCAATGCTCTATTTTGGAATGTTGCTAAATGACACAGTAACAGCACTCAAAAATTGTAAAACTAAAATTTCCCGGTTTGTTCAGTTATGATGCCATGGTCCTCTGTTAATTCAACCGAGAGAAACCTGATCCCACTTGCCTCCATTCCAGAATAAGATCTGAGCTGACAACTCTACACACCCCTTTGCAATATCAAGGTCTGTGCAGGGCCCTGGGAGTATGAGCACTGTGAGAGTCAAACCAGTTTAAAATGATCCATGTAGTCCCATTTAGTTGAATGCCGACAATGTAACTGTCACAACTCAACTTGAAATACAGAATAAATTTTTTCAAGGTGCTAGGCCTGCCTAACTGCTAACTGGTGATGCTAAATATTGCCATCCTCAAAGACTGATACAGTATCATGAATGCATTCATTCACTGCAATGGGAACCAGCATACAATCAATGGCATAACAGTTATCAACTGGATCCAATCACATAAAAATTGAAAGTATAGAATAGATAAGTCAAATTTACCCACTGAAGGCCCGTGACACAATTATTGACTGCTAATCTAACAATGTCATGGTTCACCAGGTTCAGTGATTCTGGTGACCTACTTTGGCATGGCAGCCATTTTTTGTTTGAGTTGTAAACAAGATTTCAGGAAGTCATTGCAGTAAAATGGCACTCAAATATTGTCAAAACTAAAATTTCCCGGTTTTTCTTTAGTTATACTGCCATGATTTGCTGTCAGGAAAACTAAGTGAGACTGCCCAGCAACTTGCCTCCGTTCCAGAATCAGATTTGAGTTCAGACCATTCTCTCACCCCCCTTTGCAAAATCTAGGACACTGTCCTCATTAGACAACTGGACAGAGACAACTTTAGGATGAGAATAGATCTCATAAAAGCTTTGCTTTTATGAGATCTAAAAATATCCTGCAGGGGCAGGAGAGGTTCCCTCAGGGGCAGGGGATGTCCTAATATCCCGTCGGAGATGTTTTTGAGTCGTTCTCACTGAAAAACCCCCGCCGGACGTCCAAAAATCAAGAAAATTTTGGGCTCTGTTCCGGCGTCATGGAAAAAAAATTTCAACTTGTTGAAACTTTTTTGACATCCACGGCGCAGATATTCCATTTCTAGGAACTCCTGAGGGAAACAAAAAGTACCCCTGAGGGACGTGAAAAATCGTCAGCGGGATTACCCAAATTCATCCAAATTACCAGGAAATACCATCCCGCCGACGCCTAAAGTGCTCCATAACGTGCCGTGAGACTGTAGCATTAGTCTTATGACATCGGCCTCAATGAAAATTGGCATGCAAAGTAGATATAGACTTTTCGATCTTTGGCTTAGCTTGATAAAGCATGTTGGGTAAATTCAGTTGCAGGTGTAAGCAAGCAGGCTACAAAATTTCACTAGGCTAGGTTGAATAATGAAAGCAGGCCCCCTGAGGGCCTCGATGTTCATATCGTTTCTGATTATATATATAGATGACATGATGATGTGGACGATTAAAACAAAGAACATTAAAAGTCATTAAGTATGTCGATTTTTCGAGCGCCTTTAATACCATTCAGCCACACTTTATGATGCAAAAATTAATTAATACGAAGGTTAACACTCGATTAATATTGTGGATAAATGAATTTCTTACAAATAGAGTACAGTATGTCAAATTTCTAGATCGCACATCGAGTATGATTGTTACAAACATTGGCGCCCCACAAGCGTGTGTACTCTCACCACTTCTCTTTACTGACTGCAAATCAGCAAATGTAATCATGATTCGTGCCAATTGTTTAAATATGCCGATGATACTGCATTAGTTGCAAAATGTACAAATAATGACAAACTATACAGAGAAAATGTTGAACTCTTCACTGAATGGTGTGTAAATAATTTCCTTGAGCTAAATGTCAAGAAGACAAAAGAGATGATTGTCTATTTTAGAAGATCTGCGTATGAACATCCACCGCTATATAAATGATGAACTTGTTGAGTGTGTTACCAAATACAAATATCTTGGAACAATAATCGATCACCAACTTACTTTCAATGAAAAGGTTGATACTGTGTACAAAAAGGCTAATTCAAGAATGTACTTTGTGAGACAACTTAGCAAACTTAAAATAGATAATCAGATCCTAGATCTCTTTTACACATCAATTGTACAGTCAGTGATAGCTTTCTCGATTATCTGTTGGTATGGTAACTGCAGCGCAACATCTAAGCACAAACTTGAGCGGATTGTAAAAAACTGTAGCAAATTTGGTATTGAAGTAACAAGTCTTGAGAACATCTACAAAAAATGTATTGTACACAGATGTAAGGTTATCACAAGTGACAATATGCATCCACTGCATAGCCATTATCAGAATTTACCATCAGGCAGAAGATTTAGATCAATTAGGGCCAGAACGGCAAGATATGCCAAGTCCTTTGTGCCATCAGGCGTACGTCTGCTCAATGAGCAATAACTTTAATCATTAATCATTTATTATACATCTCTGTGAATGAATGTTTTTGTGATGAATGACTGATGTGTGTAAGTTGTCTTGAATGAATGTCTCTGTCATTGGATTGTACACCGCAAGTTTCATGTTTATATGATTAATAAAGTATTCATTATTACTATTATTAATATTATTAAAGTCGACCGAATCAATAACATAGAAGGAGAAAATCAGACTTGGACATTGAAAACGGAGCATATCTCAGCTTCTGTTCAACCAATCTTTATGATCTAAACACCGCTGGAATCTGCTTAAAAGACCCAATTTTAAAAAATAAGCACTAATCAATTATCTAAAGTTAAGATTTGA
The DNA here is from genome assembly GCA_026936325.1 of Platynereis dumerilii. Taxonomy (NCBI): domain Eukaryota; kingdom Metazoa; phylum Annelida; class Polychaeta; order Phyllodocida; family Nereididae; genus Platynereis; species Platynereis dumerilii. The sequence goes on along the minus strand of JAPTHN010000002.1, from coordinate 77,237,824 downwards.
AAAATTGTAGCTAGATTATAGCTCTGCGGTCAAAATTTAGCACCCTGAAAAGCTTTACGGATTGAACTGACGGCTCATCAATGGAAGGCCTCATGACAGGATACACGCCCCGCTCCCTTTTCTTATTCCCATAATATCAGCTACCCCCTACTTTACCCCCTTTTGCCCCCTGCTTCCCCCCTTTTCCCCCCACTTGCCATACGCTAGCCCACGCTTGCGAGCCCACTTGCCCCCGCTTACCCCAGTCTTGCCCCCACTTGCCTCCCGCTAGCCCCCGCTTACCCCCCACTTGCCTCCTACTAGCCCCCGCTTACCGCCCACTTACCGCCACTTGCCTCCCGCTAGCCCCCGCTTACCCCCACTTGCCTCCAATAACCCCCCGCTTCCCCCCACTTGGGCCACATAACCTCCTACTTTCCCCCAATTACCCCATCTTTCCCCTCAATTACCCCAAAATAACATTTTTTTAATGTTAGTGTTACCCCATGGGGTTGGGGATGTATCCTGTCAGGAGGCCTTTTTAGTAAAAAAAAAGTAGGGGAGACCGGGGCTAGTTGTCACAGGGGCAAGTTGTCATAATGCTTATTACTCAGCTATGGATGGTAGCAACTGTGTGGCAATTGAATCAATTTTGATATTTTCTAACATGGGGAATATTTTTGTGATGATATCACAAAAATGTGTAGTCTGTCATGTGCTATGTAAACATTTCTGACACTATAGAAATGCAATGGAAAATTTACTCTGACTTAATTTGGCACTGAGCATGCCCGGGAGTGACCTGATTCCACTGAGCATGCTCAGACCTATTGAGCATGTGCAGAGAGCAATAACAAATGGTGGCCATTTTGAAATTTCCCTGATTCAAACTTTTAAGGCCAGTTTTCACTTCAAGCTACATGGGGTTCACTCATCAGACAAGGCTCATATTAATCTAAATTTTGTAAGGAATTTTTTGGTGTGGGTCTGATCAGTGAACGTTATGTAGCTCACTTTTGGGTGATAATGGATCAAATTTTACCATGAATGATAAGGACAGTTTTCATAGTGTCTGAAAATGACAGCTTAAACTCAATTTTTTCTCCATTTTCAAATTTTTTGTCGTCTCCCAATTTGAGACAATTTTCGGGAGATTAAGGCGATGATTCATGATGGCATTAACCCATAGTCTCCGTGAACGATGTGTCTATGTTTTCTAAGTGGAACCAGAATTATTCTCTTTTGATTACCGAGATATCGAATTGACTTCATGATGGTGACATAACTTGGCATTCAGGCGGGCATACGGCGGGCCATATAGATAATTTCAGACCAAGATCGGGCCACTATTGCAAATACTACATGCAATGTGGTTCACATCACTTTTATGGTGTAATGGTGTCCTTTTAAAATGTTGTTTTTTCGCTGAAGGTTTGCTGCTACGCAGCCTATGTTGGCACTTTGAATTAGTCAATTTCAGGAAGCTCCCTGCAATTTTCTCCAGGTGCATAAAAAATATTAGAGTTAGAAATATGAATAAATCTGTACCATTAGAACTCGATGCTGCCTCAATTCATGCAAAGTTTCAAGGTTATTGAAAGCTTAGTTTCTTAGTACAAAACCAATTTTAACAGGCTGGTGTAACAGTTGGAAAGCGTCATCTCCGTAATATTCAGCAAGGCCTATATTATGCTCTATATGATATGTGCCTAGTTTTGTGGCGATATCGTGAAAAATAAACCTTCAGCAGCCTTTTTCAGAGATATAAAAAGATGAAAAACAAATTTTATGTTCAAAACCAAACATTTCCGAAATGCTGTCACAGGCAAAATATGTGGAATATGTCAAAAATGCGTAGAATGGCCCTCCATCCACTTCTTCAGATTCATTCTCATTGATCTCTATCCATCCTTGTTTATCCACCCATGTTTGTCTATTAATTTCTGTCTGTCCATTTCTGTCCATTTCTATTATCTATCTATCTATCTATCTATCTATCTATCTATCTATCTATCTATCTATCTATCTATCTATCTATCTATGTGGTTCTGGAGTCTTACCTCAAAATAAGCATTTTTGTTTTATTATCTATCTATCTATCTATCTATCTATCTATCTATCTATCTATGTGGTTCTGGAGTCTTACCTCAAAATAAGCATTTTTGTTTTATTTTAATGTCTTCAGTCATGGAAACTCTAGATTTGGGTTTGCAACTGTTTGTGGTTTTGTTAACATTCCCCAAATTTGTTTGGCTTCAAAAGTTTATAAAGTTGCATTCAAGTTCTCAGTCAGCTGAGAAAAATTCAAAGACAATGTATTTACTGAAGTTAACAAAATGATAAGGGTCCTGGGTTCAAGTCCAACTCTGGCCAGATCACTTTGAACTATGGACAGAAGTTTCTAATATCTGATAATCATTGATTTCATTGTGCCCTCGTCATGTCCTTATTAGCTTGCCTTTCATAAAGTTTAGATAGATAGATAGATAGATAGATAGATAGATAGATAGATAGATAGATAGATAGTGGGACGGGAGTTGCTCAGTTGATAGCACTCAGGTCATCCCCTCAATGTGTCCCAAGTTCAAATCCAGCTCTGGCCTGGTCACCCAAACCTATGTCAGACAGCAGTTTCATCTTTTGCCTCATTACTCTATCCTCACCCTGTCCTAATTGATCTACTGTGTGCATAAATACAGGATGTAAAGCCCCAGTCACCCATCCATCCTGAAAAATGGATATTTCGATAGATTGATGGATAGGTAGATATTGTAGTTACTCGATATCTTAGATCACATGCTTGTTTGATGGGGGAGGGGGTTCTCTACTAGCCCCCCCCCTCTCCCCGCCTCCTGCATGCCCTTTTATTTTTTACACCATTGCTCTGAAAAGAAAAATTCATCAGTGCCACTTTAAGAAAATAGTTAAATTACTAGTATACATGTGATGACCACCAAAGACTATGCTGTAAAATTAATGTTCTATCTTTTGTGTGCCAAAGATGTGTCAGCATGTACATGTGCATAAATAAATAGCAACAGCAGCTACAAGTTTCTTCATTGTAGAATGTTATATATAGTTATAGTTTTGCTTTATACAATGTAACTGTAACAATGTACATGTAGTAAACATATATATGCCATGGACCAATAACTAGAGTTATTGGTCTTATGTCCATGTATATACATGTACTACTGGTGGATTTTAAAAATCCAGATGTCACTCAGCAAAAGGGGGTAACCAAGGGACTGGGGCTATAACAGGTCATTTTGTGGTTTGTGGTTGATGACAGTAACCATGGCTGGGTTTTCCCATGGATCTATAGCTCTATGGTTTTCCAGACTTGAAGCTGTAGCCTATTACTTTTCTTTTCAGGGTCTCAGGTTTGATTCTCGCTCTGGCTGGGTTGTCTATAACTGGACCTAGGTGGGACAGATGCTTCAGTCATTTTTCATCTCATTGCTGTGTCTTCCTCAGGTCCTAATATGCTATAACCAAGTGCACAAATAAAATAAATAAAGCCCCAATCATCCAATCATCATCTTTTCTTTTTATCATCCTTAGCTTTTCTTTGCCCAAGGTCTTCATTTCAGTTTTTTATGTAACTCGGGATATTAATCTTGGGACACTAATTGCACAAACTACAGGCACAGAAATTGTAGTGTTGTCTAATTAAACAGGTAATTTATATAGTAATTTATAATCCCTCACTTCCCCCTCTCTCCCACTTAAGAGGTTTATGGTAGTTCTTTTAAATTTTGAAAACAAAATGTGTATCTAGTGACTGACTGACTGACTGACTGACTGACTGACTGACTGACTGACTGACTGACTGACTGACTGACTGATTGACTTGCTGACTGACTGACTGACTGACTGATTGATTGATTGATGGATTGATTGATTGATTGATTGATTGCTTGATTGATTGATGCAGTCAGATTGATATTCAAGCTGACACTTTTTCAGAATGGACATTGAATGAATGGTGAAGGAGACAGAGAACTCTATGGGTGATCTCTTTAGAACTACATGGTACATGTCACTGTATTCCTTTTATTTTCTTTATATAATAAATCCAACTTCTAGGTTTGGTAATATATTATCATACCATGTATAACATACAGTTTAGCAATCTCGGAGTGTTAAAATAGTGCAGTGGAATGTTTGTAACTTGCACCAGTGCTTGCACTTGTGACCACAGAGTTCATTGGGGACAATTTCAACCACAGAAGAGCAAGGGGCAACTGTTTATTGCCCTCAATGCCCTGGTATTCAAATCTGAATTCTTGTCAGTTGAATGTGGGAACTTGGAGAGGCAGCACACGTGCAGCACACTCTACCAAGACATCACTACATCTTGACATATTCCCTGTCAGGATGCTACAAACTTGTATTTGTATTTCAATAGTTTGGTTTTATTTATAAGTTGGTGCATCTTGACATACATGACTTTTGGAGAAAAACTTACAATTCTGCAGTTCAAAGCGAAATCTGAGGTGAGTTTTTTTTTTAAAAGTTTTTCAAAATTTTGCTAATGTGTAGAGTAAACTTTAAGTCAACCACATGTAATTAATTTTATAGATATATACATTTGTGAAAGAAGTTAGATAGATTTTCTAGTCTTCATGCTTCTTGAAATATATTTAGTTGCACATGTGAGACCTGCATGATCTGGCATTGTACCTGCCATGGCAAAAGTGTAGTCAGTCAATGACTCAATGTTGTTAGGCATTATATTGACTTTTTTTTTTCAAATAAAACATGTGCGACATTTTGAGCAGAAATTGTCAATGTTTAATCTGTAAATTTGAAATTGTTGTATTCTTCTAGTATGTTAATTTATATAGACCTATCACCTATACCTTTCTTATGTTTTTCAAAATGCAAGCAGTAATCCCTGCATTTCTCAACTGGCTGACCAGCAGAGAGCTAATAAATTGTAATTTTATTCCAATTTTGACCAAAATGCTTGATAAGCACTCTCCATGCGCTTCTAAATGTATTTTAAAGTGTCATTTCAATAGTTACATCACATCTGGTAACTGAATGGTAACACTAATTCTGACACTGGGCATTATCATATTTTGTTGACTGAATGACCAACTCTTTGATGACAGGGTTAGAAGAAGAGGAGATGGAGAAGAGAAAAAGAAGAGGGGCAAAAGAGGAGAAGAAGAAGAGAGGAAGAAGATGAAAGAAGAGGAGAGAAGATGAAAGAAGATGAAAAACGAAAAAGAAGAAAAGCCGGTAAGTACAATTGAAATTGAAATGGAAATTGATACACTGAAAACTAGAAAAGATTGGTTTGACATTTGTTATAATTTTGTCAATAATCGTGCAATTGACTAAGTTAATTAGTCAAATTTTGAGGTTTGTCAAAAGAGGGAGCCACATGTTTCACAGTGCTTTTGGAAGAATTGTTCCCTCAAGTGACTCCAACAAAGCTGTATGTTGGGCAATTCAGAGTCCTGAACCTGTTCTTGGATATTAGAAGACAAACAAAAATTTAAGGCTTTTTGCCAAATTTTTATATCATCAGACTGGTTATCTGTATGGTTGTGCAAGATTATATTCATGTGCTGGCCAAGATTTAAGAGGCCATTAAAAATGGATCAGTGTCATATATGTCGTCGGCCTGGCACTTCCCAATTTATAATTGGAGAATGAAGATCCCTGAACAGACAGACATCAGATTCTCTTAATTTAGTATTTCTTGGGTGATGACCACTTTCCAGTGACTATAACTTTGGGGTCAAAAGATGGCATTTGAAATTCCCGCCATTTCTGGGAAAAACTGTAGAGGTCAAGAATGACTGTTTTGACTCTGTTTTCTTGATAAAATCAATTTCCAGTAAAAATGCTTTCAGATATTTAAAGAAAATTAATTAAAACTCTGCTATTTCTGGGAAATGTAGATTGCCTACTTTTGAATTTATTTTTATGGAGCAGGTCAATTCTCAGAGTGCTGCCACAGAGCTTGGGCTCACTTTTTTAAATGTAGTCTTCATTGGGGGTTCCAAGTTATGAGGATGATAGTATGCGGATGGTCGTGCTTGAGTAAATTCAGTTCTTTTATGTTTAAACTCCCAACTTTGGGCCTCTGTTTCTGGTATTAATACTAATGATATTCTCTAAAACTAATTATAAGAGCGAAGCTCATGGCTGCCAAAGGCATCCATGAGTGAAGCTCACTTGGCACAAGAACAGCTCATTCTGTTTGGTCCTCCTGTCTGCAGGGACTGCCTAAACAGGAAGTGCTGTAGTTCCTATAAAAAGTGGAGCTAATAGTTTAGTCACTTTCAGGGATTTAATTTCCAATGGAAATCAATGGAACAATACTAGTGTTTGGTGGCCTTCAGTCCATGATTAAGATTTGGTATGTTTCTTCTTACTGCTAATGATTATTTAAATAATAACAAGGCCCAATGTTTATCCTTGTCAATGATTTTGGTGTCACCAAGAGTTTCTGGCAGGCTTAGCAGATCATGAATGTGTTTACAGTCTGTCACTTTGATATCGAAAAAGAGCTGACTGTTGCACTGTGAAAATTGGACTTTGTGTGTCATCATGCTGATGGTTTGTCATGATCATACCCAATACTTTCAATGTTTATTCGATTTAAGGAGACTTATCCCGCTGTTGGTGACAGCCCAACGAAAGGATTATGCATCTAATTTTCACTCTAAAATCAGTTATGACAAGTCAAATGGCATTTTCTTGAACATGACTAATCAAACAGCCTCTATGTTTCACATGTTGAAAGTAGAGAAGATGACACTTCATTCATGAGTCACAAAGTGCATTTTTCACAGTGAACTGGTCCTCATTTTTTCCATATCAAAGTGACAGACTGCAATGTCAGTACAGTGTTGAACTGTTCAACACTGTACTGTTTTCAGCTTTAAGGGAAGATATTGTAATTAAAGTAAGACTCACAGATAGCCCTTGACATTCTGCTTTTTGTGGTCCTAAAATGATTATTTTAGTACTAGTAGAACTGACAAAAGCTGCATTCATCTAGAACAATAAGAAAGCAGTATTCACATCTAACACATAGCCGCCATTTGCTTTTTTCACACCTTTTGGCGCAAATCAAAACATCGTAACTAACAGGCTAATACTGGCCTTATTATCAAAGATACAATATTTTAACTTCTGCCATTGTCTAAAGCTACTTTTAATTGGTATATGTACGTTTTAAAATTATGTTTCTGACTCAATTTTAACCATAACTAGGCCATTTACGTTTTAACCTTTTATTTGTTAAATCGACGCTTTTACGGAAATCGGAATACAACATTTAGTCTACTGGCTCACCCTGACTTGTCTTAAATCTAAATAGAATTTTAATTATAATACTATTTTATGATTTTATCGAACGAAAAATGTTCTCATCTGAACGAAATAACAATCTCGATAAAGATATTTAAAAAATATATATATATATATATATTCACATTTATTTTAGCCGTCTTATAGGAAAATGACAAAACATGTACTGATATATTGATTCAAAATTGTGTATGTTTATTGTTATTCAAGATTGAATTGATAGATATAATTATTGATTGACAGATAGTTAGATACATAGATAGATAGACACACAGATAGACAGAACGATAGATTTTAAATTGAGCGATTGATTGGTTGATTGACTAACTAACTGATTGGTTTATTGAAAGTTTGATTGATAGATTTATTGATTGCTTGTCATACTTGACTAAGCAAAGTCAGCAGGAATACACCAATGAAGCCTGTCCATGCCACAAAACTAAAACAATCAGTTTACAAACTTTTACTTAAGTATCAACACTATCTATATTTACAAATGAGGAATTTGGTCAATCAAATGTTGTTTTTTTAATTTGTGAAGAACCGTAATTCTCAAATTGGGAAAGTCCTAGAAAAATGGCTGTCTGTTAAGGGCTGAGGGAAAATTCTAGTTAAATACATTATCTGAATTAAAAAAATATCTTTATGTATTGCATTAACTGTCCTGGCCCCCCCCCCCCCCACAAATCATACGCCAGTGGAATTCAGCTGAAGTCACACACGACTACAGCTGGATTCGAACCCTGGAACCAGCAATGGGCAGCCACAAAAGTAGCTTCAAAGGCCATAAGTCAACAAAGTTCACTTTTAATTAACAAAGGAGCATATAAATAGAAGTGTTCATTGGTATTCTTTATTGGTGCTCAATTATTTTATTTTAATAATGCTTTTTTCTCTTAAATACTGTGCAAATAAGGTTCGAAACTGCATAAATGTACTCGTACTCGTACTCGAGTACATTTGAAAGTACTCGTACTCGTACTCAAGTACATTCAGAAAAGGCTGTACTCGTACTCGTACTCGTACTCGTAGATGTGGCAAGTACTCGTACTCGTACTCGAGTACATTTGCATGTACTCGTGCCCAACCCTGGTTGAACATGTTGAAAACATTCACTATTATTGCTTTTACTATGTTCAATGATTCTGGTTAATTTCCTGATGATGGTAAAATAAAGACTGAAATAATGAAAAAGAAATACTAGATTTTCTGAATCGTTTACTTATCAATTTGAATTAGCCTCCTTGAATTAAAGTACCATTGAAAATAATGGTTTGATCATGACATGCCATTCACATCTTGACATAAAAGAGACAAATTTCTTTCTAGTCCTGATGTAAGGTAATGTCATATTTTGTGTGCAGAAGGTCAAACTAGTTTTTGGATAAATATTACAAAAAATTTATATGAAAGGTTCAATCTCATTGGATTGAAAATTACTTATTCTTTGTCTAAGCAAGGAGTGGCAGTAAAGATACTTAATACTTGAGAACCTTTTTTGATAAAATTTCTTTTGTATTTACATCTTAGCCTGTAAGTATTCTCATATGTAAAAACTGTTTACACAATACAAGATTACCCGGTAATACCAAATTGCTCAGTGCTCTAGTGTGTGCAATTTTTTTCGTGTAAAACGTCATGGATACTTGTATGACCTCTCTCAGGGCCCCTGATAAATGTTCTCTAAGTGTCTCTGCCATCGAGACCTGTTCAGAGACGCCTTTTAGATCCGTGTCGCGACTTTGAAATCAAATCTAACCAATTTCTTCTCAGCGTAGATATTCATATCTCCGTGCAGAACAAGCCAATGTATTTAAAATGCAGCTAGTTGCAAATCTTTCAGGAAAATAGTTCTCTCGGAAACAGCCTTATTGCAAACGAAGATTTATTGGAAAATATCGCTAAACTGAAGTACAAGATGCTCAGATAGAAAGGAATCAGATTAAGAGATGGAATGAAAATTATTTTTCTACGATTGGTCTAAATTTTAAAAAAAAAGATTGTAAGTGAAGAAATGACCATACTGAAACGAAAAATGTTGTAAGATTTTAAAAGAAATTGCATAGCGCAAGTTTGGAAAAAATTTGCTCATCAATCTCCCCAATGTTACCTAAACTTTGCATAGTGTGTCAAATTATAATTTAACTCAGATGCATAACTCTGTGCTACTTTCGTGACAATAATTTGTTTTATTCACTCAATTAAAGATATATATTGTCTGTTGCTATCTATCTACCTATTAAAATAGTTTAAATCACTTCTCTGTTGCCATAGAAATGATGAAAGCACAGTGCACCCAGTGCAGCCAAATATTTTGGACGAAATTTGACAAAGTAACAGCATTTACACAATCATAGAATTATTGTAAATAAACAAATTTATGATCCTGAGAAAAAGTATTTCCTGAAATGCTCACAGTCTTCCAAGATATTGTCCATTACAAGCTAAGATACCTGCCTTCATTCCATCCCATCAATTTATTCCATGACTAGACATGTATTGTCCCTAATAAGACCAAAACTGCCCAGGGAGATAACTCCTGTACATTTCTATTTAATTAAACTAGGTCAAACTGTTATTTCATGGCTTTTCATATCATCCCTCGTATTTTCCCTTGTATTTTCCCTCATATTTTCCCTCTAGATCAAATCTGCCTGTTTTTTTTTGTCTGCCTGCATGGTTCTGTGAGCACAACAAAAACAATGCACTTAATTGGTTATTAAGGGATGAGAACAAAAATGTGTTTCTTTATTTGCTAGTTTGTAATTTTAGAAGTATCACAATTGCTTTTATTGGGGAAAAATTAAGTGTTTTTCATATTTTATAAATGTAAATGACTAAATGTAAATGTAGACTTTTTTATAGTCCATTACACCGACGAAGTCAGTCTCAACAGACTTTACAATTACACCCTTGGCAGGCCTGTTCAAGCATGAGCCTTTCTCAACTCCCCGGGGAGTAAACAGCCAGGCAGCCGTTTCCAGCGCACACAATGCTAAGGTCACTCTACAATCGCCATCACTGCCTATAGCCAAGTACCCATTTGCACCTGGGTGAAGTGAAGCAATACGCTTTGGAGGATCTGCTCAGTTCCTCCGTGCCATGGGTGGGAGTCGAACCTGCAATGTCTCAGTTACCAGCCGAACACCTTATGCACTAGGCCACGGCACCTCTAAAAGCAAGTGAGGGATTTACTTAAGATACATAGTGAAGAATCCACAAGTCATTCATTCAGCTGAAATATTTAGCGCTGCCCTGGGGTGCCTCCCCTTGGGCAAGCTCTTGGTTTCGTAGGGAAGTTTTTTTGCACACACTGAAATGTTAACATTCTTGGCCTAATTTGCAAGATAGACTGGATGCTTGTGGGGGGCACTCTCTTTCAATTCAGTGAGAAATGTTTTCCAGCCTTTTGGGTGCCAATTTTTCCCCTATTCAGCAGTTCCAAACAATCAAGTTGTGTCCATTTTAATTAAGTGTATTACTAATAAGTTAATTACAGTCAAGCCCTTCATTTCAAATATAGAATCACCACATATAATTTTACGACTCTGTTATTATTGTATGTATGTTAACGATAGCTTAAAATTTGTGTGTGATTTGCTAAGTTAGGGCAGCGCAACACTCTTCGCCTAGCGATTAGTACATGTCTAGTTTTAATGGTTCTAATATTTCAAAGTCAATATTGAAGAAATATATTTTTGGTCAGTGGTCATGGAATAAAAACATTATAACATGGATTGTTTTGTACTGACCATCGTATTCTCCCTGCCAGCCATATTTTCCTTGCAAATTTCGAGATTTTGACTGAAAATTACCTTTTGCAAAAATTATGCCCGTTTTTCAATAAACTTCAAATAACAATACATTAAAAGTTTGATTTATTTAAAAGAAGATAAAGTACCCTTTTTTAAGGGTACTTTTCTTGTTATATAGGCCTAGTCTTCAATGAGATAAAAATAGTTCCTAGCAAAGATATTTCAAATATTAACTCCTCCTTTGCGTGTTTCAGATGGTGGATGACGTTGACTGTTGGACGTGGTGCAGCCGCATCCTACGGATTACCAAATAGGATAACCAAGGAAGATATTCGAGGAGATAATAGAGACATTTATCTTAGAGGACCTTCTGCAATAAGTGCAATGAAAATGTATTGAGAAGCTTACGATTCTTCTGCACGAATTTGTATATCAGCAAGAAACGGAATTACGAAATCCAAATTCCAACATACATGTATACGAAGTCATTCATTTGCTCCACAGTCCACACTACGTATTCCTGCAGCATTTTTAAGTGAAATAACATGACTTTGCAATTTGTACTTGGATACAATAACCATCATTTCCAAACTATGAACAATAACACAACAAAACAAAAATATTTTTCAGGTTTGATGTCATGGTTTAATTGTCTTACTACTGACACTTTGTCAGAGACTGTGTGTTCTAGCATTTGGCACAGTATTGTTTAACATCTTTAAACAACAATGCCGTGTCTCTACAGTCTGAAGCGATTTTGATGAAAGTTGGTGTGTATATAATTATTAATTTTCAGTCTGTCTATTTGCAAGTTGCTATTACAGCGGTTCCTGCATTATAAGACACTCCTTTTCGCGGTCATGAAGAGGTCACTTGTGGGGGTGCAGTCTCTCATCAGGGTGCAAAATGCACTAAAAATACTACTTAGTGCAGGAGAAAGGGGGTCACATAAGGCAAGTCGGTCTTACAATAGGGGTTCTTACAATGCAGGTACCACTGTATAACATGATACCAAGACACAGCTACCCAACGTTTTTGTCACACAAGTAAGTTTTTGGGCCCTTTACTTGTTTTTGCCAGTTATTTGTTTAAGGGGCAAATCTCTTCCAATCTAATGGTTTAGGCCTTGTGGCAAATAGTAAACCATTCCTCTCCTGTTCAGTGGTTTTGCTCAATTAATCAAAACATAAGACAGTTGGACTTCATTGTTTGCACTCTTATTTTTGAAAAAGAAAATTTGGGGGTTATTGTACTTTGTTAAGCTTAAGCCACAAAGAATTAAACATTATTAATTGTACTGAGACACAGATGATCCTGTTATGATTAATATATGCACCCTGTATTCAGCAATTTCATGCAACCATAGATTTAAAGAACATTTTTTGTAAGAATATGTAATGATTGATATAAAAAAAAAAAAACATGAAAATTATTTTTTTCTACATTGAGTAATAATGGGTATGAGAAAATTGCCTTTTTGTATGTCCTGTAATGATAGATATAAAGAACTGAATCAGTGATGGCCATGAAAATTGTATCTATCTATATCCGGTAAAATATGAACAAATTGCCTTTTTGTAAGTCCTGTAATTATGGATATACAGACCTGCATCAGTGATGGCCATGAAAATTGTATCTATCTATATCCGGTAAAAATGGATATGAGCAAATTGCGTTTTTGTATGTCCTGTAATTATGGATATACAGACCTGGATCAGTGATGGCCATGAAAATTGTATCTATCTATATCCGGTAAAAATGGATATGAGCAAATAGCGTTTTTGTATGTCCTGTAATTATGGATATACAGACCTGAATCAGTGATGGCCATGAAAATTGTATCATCTATATACAGTAGAAATGGATATGAACAATTTTCCTTTTTGTATGTCCTGTAATGATGGATATAAAGAACTGAATTAGTGATTGTCATGAATATTTTATCTATCTGTTTCCAGTGATTATGGATAAGAACAACTTGCCTTTTTATAATTATGTTCTGTTATGATGGATATAAGCAACTTGCCTGTGTCATATATGTATAACCTATAATGGTGGATATGAAGAACATCTTCGGTGTTTTTAGGATATAAATTAAGCAGAGAAGTTGGGTCAATCAATGGCTTGGAATTGGGCTTGGAAAAACTGCACTTAAATGCTTCAATATCAATCACAAATGTGTAAACTATTTGTGGTTTCTTTGGTTGTGGGGGGAAATTGCACTTTTAGATCTCCGAAAATGTCACAAACACTGCACTTCCAACTGAGCTTTATGTAATAAGTATCTTGGTATCATGGATTTATATATATTTAGGGGAGACCTGGACACTTTTCAATTTTTTTACTCTTAATATAAAATGTATTTAATTATTTGTGAGCCATATTTACAGGCAACTTCCTTTCGTTTACAAATATGTTTGAGCTAGAAGGACTGAAAGACAAACCTATTGTGCTGATTGTACTGTCATATGATCAGGGTCCTTGTCCAAAGGAATGCTGCATTCTCACATTGTGCCAAATAACTTACGTTTTAGAGGATGGGGCTTTGAGACATTCTAGGATTGTGCATTTGTTTCATTCGCATGATATATCATTCTCAGATTATACTTTCAGTTGCCTTGACATGACTTGCCACTCACACATTGCGGTTGAGTTGCATGGATATACCGTGCTCTGACTTTTGCCAGAATTCCATGATTAAGATTTTATGTAATTTCAAATTAAGCTTCTTGATTTGTATGAATGTTTGTTTGCCCACATTTTTAGACTCCCAAATGTTTAGTGTTGCTGATTTAATTTTGGGAAGGCGTGACTGATAGGATTCAGCATTCTCAAGTTGCTGTTTTAGGTGCTTTCATGGGACTCGCCATTCTCAGATTGTAGTTGATGTGCCTTGATAGAATTTGCCATTCTCAGATGGAGTTTCAGGTGCCTTGATAGGATTTTCCATTCTCAGATTGAAGTTCTAAGTGCCTTGAGAGGGGACAGCATTCACAGATTGTAGTTTTAGGTGCCTTGATAGTATTCAGTATTCCTAGATTGTAGTTTGAGGTACTTTGATGGGATTCACCATTCCCAGATTGTAAGTTTCAGGTACCTTGATATGATTCAATATTCTCACATTGTAGAATGTAGATACAGGGTGCCTTGAGAGTGTTCACCATTCTCAGATTGTGGTTGAGTTGCCTGGATAGGATTCGCCCCTGTGGTTGATTTGCCTATCCAGGATTCGCCATTCTCAGAGTGTGGCTTAGTTGCCTTGAGAGGATTCACCATTCTCAGATTATGGCTGAGTTGCCTGGATAGGATTCGCCCCTGTGGTTGATTTGCCTATCCAGGATTCGCCATTCTCAGAGTGTGGCTTAGTTGCCTTGAGAGGATTCACCATTCTCAGATTGTGGTTGAGTTGCCTGGATAGGATTCGCCCCTGTGGTTGATTTGCCTATCAAGGATTCGCCATTCTCATAGTGTGGCTTAGTTGCCTTGAGAGGATTCACCATTCTCAGATTGTGGTTGAGTTGCCTGGATAGGATTCGCCCCTGTGGTTGATTTGCCTATCCAGGATTCGCCATTCTCAAGTGTGGCTTAGTTGCCTTGAGAGGATTCACCATTCTCAGATTGTGGTTGAGTTGCCTGGATAGGATTCGCCCCTGTGGTTGATTTGCCTATCCAGGATTTGCCATTCTCAGAGTGTGGCTTAGTTGCCTTGAGAGGATTCACCATTCTCAGATTGTGGTTGAGTTGCCTGGATAGGATTCGCCCCTGTGGTTGATTTGCCTATCCAGGATTCGCCATTCTCAGATTATGGTTGAGTTGCCTTGATAGGATACTCAGATTGTTGTTCAAAGTATTCTCATATTGAGGTTTTCTTTAAGTCATATTCCAAACAGGATAATTCATTAGCTTAACCTTACTTCAAAATATCCACTTCTTTACCGGAGTCAGACCTAGTTGAAAATTGCCTGATGTTTTATGATCTGTTGAAATAAAGATATTTTTTCACTAACTATAATTATGTAGTATGCACAGGGCTTGATTGCTCTGATCATAGGCATATGGGAGGGTAAGTCGGGTGGGTAGTTAGTTCCCCCCCCCCCAAAAGTTTGGGAAACACTAAGATTCGTGCAAAATTTTCAGGCAGATGGTTAATCAAGAATTATTGAAAATCAATCATTTCCATGTGGTTTCCTTTGAATTCGTATTGAATTAACATCTTGAAATTTGGGCAAACGTCGCACATCCCCCCCCCCTATGATTTTTTGTGTGTCGTATGCCTACAAGCTAATGTGCAAACTGTTGTCTTGCTTTTTTTCAAATTAAAAATATGTATATAAATTGATTCTAACTGTATTAATATGTAATATGTGCAAAAGGTGAAGGTCTTAAGAGAATTCCTTCTACTATTTCGAATTATATGTCAGTCAATTATTTCTTTATTGATTTGTCAATATTTGTAATTTGCAATGTAATGTTATCATATCATAAACTGGAGTTTGGTGTCATTGAGCACTTTTTTCAAGAAATTGGAAGAGGTTAAGATTGGAAAATATGCATTTTGTATTCACCATTGTCAGGCATTTTGAATTTATATATGTCTAGAAGATAGGTTTAATTTTGTGGAGGTTGAGGATTAAATGGGCAATTATTTCTACTTTGTATAACACAAGTAATGGCTTAAGGACATTGAGTTACTATGGTTTATTATGGCGAAAAAGTTATGCCAAAATGTTGTCATTAAAACATGAGTCTAAATTTACTTACTGAAGATTTTATATTAATTGATTGATTATTGATTGTTGAGTTTTGTCTGAGTAATTAATAAAACTGATATAATTTAATGATAAACGTTGTTCTTTTTGTGGTTTAATTACTAAGTGGATAAAGAAAAATATATTTTGTTTCAGTTTCATCATTACATTTAAAACAAGAGACATGTTCTGTTTAACGGGATGCATATTCCGTCCATTTCTTCATATCAAAGCAAATTGTGATTAAGTCGCAAGGTATATATCGACCACTGAGTGTGAAAAGGAACTTAGTCCCTTTTAGAAAAATTGCATTTTTGTTTACTTTTAGAATTATACCATTCGACACCTCTGTCAGCCAATCATGAGCCAGTATTTCACTGCAATAAAACCCATATTCTTTGTTGTCCAGTTATCCTCCCAAGGGAGAATAATAAGTGAAGCTGTGAAAAACCCAAAGCAACAAATGACAAGTTTCAGCTTTGTCTTATGGTATAAGCCGGTTATTCACCGCGGGATCGGCAATATGTGTTTATCACAGCTCGGGCTGACGCCCTCGCTGGATAAATCACATATTGCCTCTCCCTAGGTGTATAACCTATACTTATTGCACTTTTGTCGCTGCTATTAGAAAATTGAACCAATGCAATAAGGGTTCTCCAACTTGTGTAAATGGGCAGCTGTTGTCAATATTTTGGTAAAAGAGACACTAAAACATAACAAAAATATGATAAATAAATTACAAATTAGCCAATCTACCAGTGAGTATGCATTGCTCTGCTGTGAGACTCGTAGATGCCAAAGGCCTCACTTAAACATGCCTCTTGAGAATGTAAAATGAGTTGGTAAAATACCTAAAAAAAAAGTCTTTAATATGTTGGTTATGTCATCAGCGGTAGAAATATTTTTTCTTGATGCAACAATCTCAATGTTCCGGGGTGGCCACTGAGCATAATCTGCCAATGCAATACCAACAGAAACAACAAATCAGGTGTTAAACTACTTGGACAGACAATCTTAGTATAGTATGTGCATTGTAACTAAATAGTCCATAGTCCATTTGATAAAAATAGGCCTAATGACACTCTGGAGGGGGAGGGAGAGGCTTTGCAAGCAGTCTGTATTCTTTCAAAAATAAGGTCTACACTGTGCTGCCCTCTCATGAGTATCAAAAAGAGTAATGTGAAGGGAGCTCGAGTTAATTAGTCATACTCTCGTAGACCATACACCAACCCAAATACATTTTTTAAAACATGTATGTTTATAAATTGAATACCTTTTTGTTCAATAACATAACACAATACACGTAATACTATCTTGAACAAACACATGTTCTAAAATGATTATTTTGACGCCCATTGACGCCTTCAGACACTCAAGTTTATTAATTGTATAGTTTAAATAAGACAGTTGATATCTATAAATGCAACAAGGTGTTTAAAAAATTCGGTTGAGTTTTTGCATTGATATATTGCCATAGATGTTGAGGGGTGCCCATAGAAACTCTGCAGTTTGTGGGTTGGACACCCCTTAGTGAAATGAAATGAGATGGATGATTCATGGCATCTGTTATTCTGGGTGACAATAAAATATTCAGAAAATATGCAATAGCTTAAGAGAAAATACAAATAAAATTTTAAAAAAAGGAGAAGACAATTAAGTAATGGTATATGTCAAATGAATGTTATGATCCTCAAATCAATCAATAGGTGGCATATTCAAATATAAAGAATATAATATATAATAAAATAGATAGGCAACAATTACATTTGTGGTTATCCTATGGCAACATATAAGGATATACAGAATATTTTAATTATTTTACGTGATTCGTAAAAAGAGATAACACAATTTTTACTCTGCCCATAGTAACTTACTTGAAGAATATCTTAAAATATTTGAGCATAAAAGTCAAATTATTACACACATACTTTGAGTATAGTAGGTGGGGGGGGGGGGTATTCTTTTAAAAGTCATAGGGGAGGGGAGGTTGGATGGAAAATTAATTTTGATAAATTATTTTAAAATTGAAATTTTCGGGAAGTTAATCTACTTCTATGTATATATATAAGGAGGCTAATGAAGGCAAACATTGCAATTTGGAATTGAACAATTTTCCTGATAATTCGACACAAAGTATTTTTTAAGTTTCTTGGAAAATGATTGTGGGGATAGACACGCTTTTGAAGTAATTGAGGAAGGAAGATTATTCCATGTTGTAGATATTTTATAATTTAGTGACTGTTTTTCTATGGAATTTCTAATATTGAGACAATGAATATTGCTTTGTTGTCTTGTTTCATATATAGTGATGTACTTGATTGTTGGCTTTAAACTGGCTGAGAAAATATGGTTGTAGTATGTTTTTAAAGGATTTTTGATAAAATTTGCTGCAGCTCAAAGTAAATAAGTCGTTCAAGTTTAGCAAATGTAGTTTTTTAAAGATAGGAGAAGTGTGGCTATTATAACGCTTATTGTCTAAAATGATAACGTACGGGGTTTATCTCAAGTTATACTCAATGCCTGATCTTCTCATTTACACTCAACCTTCCTTGACCTTCTACAGCAAAACTTTCCCCTTTTCAATGCCATTGCATTCCTCTGAATGTCCTTATTAATGATAATTACTATTAAGCTGATTCGGGTACAATACACAAGAGGGCAGCAGCTGCAAGGTATCTACCAGTTGTCCCTTTTCTTCTGCTCTGTTCTCTTCTATTCCAATCTGCATCTACGGGTAATCTGCAACTAATTCATCCATGCAGTACATTTTTATCCAAACAACATAAAAATGCATGTATCTATCTATCTTTTTATATGTTCTTTCCATCCAATTTACGGGTCACTTACTTTGCTCTTATTATCTCATCGCCTACTATTAATTCATGGACTCCTCAATCTACCCCTCCCAAACTACTCATTGATCAGTTTTGAAAACGTGCATGCAACTTGCCTATACATTGCCTACAAGGTCCTTAGCCAGGTTTGGTGTGTGTAATTACAGTCAAAGAAACTGAAGTGATATTTTTGCTATAAATATTCGTCCCTCTCCTCACATGCCTTTACAGGTGTTATGCTTTAATAATTATACGTGATAATTTCCTTAAATTCTACTGCACATCATATACTTTGCACTTGGTCGCCCTCTTGTGTTTTCCAAATGGACCACACTGGAAATAAGTTCATGTAACTTTTGTGTGCCATCCATGGTTTATTAGTTACTTTACATGTTGTTTTTTCATTATTGTAACTTCCAAATAACAGACCAAAATAAAATCAATAAAAAAATGAAGGATTATGAGTGTATTAACCCATGGCCATTAATAACAATTATCTCTGTCCACGGTGTGTCAAAGTTATATTTATTTCATCTTAAAGTATTGCTTTATCTGTTGTTGTGCTATTTTCCTCAGTGTTAGGATACACATGTATTGAAACTGTTGAGAACTCAACAATTAAAAGGACCAGTTTTAAAATGGAATAGATATCTTTCCTGCAATGAGTTGCAACCGTTGCAAACTGGCCTCGCTGACCTGCTTATCTTGCAAACATGCTTTCACAGGAAGTGACTACAATATCTTTATATTGACTCTATCAAATTCCTAGGCTTATTTATTCAGGAAAATCTGAACTGGAAAGTCCACATAGATTTCATTCACAGGAAGATTGCTAAATGTCTTGGTGTACTCCATCGCCTGAAACATCAGTTGCCGGAATATATTCTCCTGCAGATCTACAATTCCCTTATGGCCTCTCATATTTCATATGGCATATCTATTTGGGGCGATGTGCAGCCTGGCCAGAAGAAAAGAATTCTCTTGTTGCAAAAAAAAGCCATGAGATGTCTCTCCAAGTCCTCTTACAATGCTCACACTGACCCTCTTTTTCTTATGTACAGACAATTAAAAGTAGATGACCTATACCTGCTGAACTGCTGCAAAATTTACTACCGCTTTAAAAAGAATATGCTACCCCTATATCACACACTGCAGTTCAGACAATATGATCATCTCCAAAACATGACTACAAGACAAAACTATGACATCTACTTCCCCCTCACCAAATCCACTATTGGCAAGCAATGTCTCCTACAAAAAACTGGCCAAACTTGGAACTTATTGCCCAACTCTCTTAAGATGTATGATACGAGCTTACAATCATTTGCTAGAAATGTTAAAAAAAATATCTTCTGGCCCAGTACAATATAGTTTGTAATAAACCCAACTGTTATTCATGCTCAAAAATGCCAAGTCTTACAACTTAACTATCGCTATGCAGCTGCTTCTAGTGGACCAACTTGCAATTCACTGCAGGCTACTTGTCCCCCAGTCCTCCCCACGGGGAGGAAAAAAGTGATTTGTAGCCTGTTGTGAAGTCAAATGCACTGCAATCAGCGCAGATAATGTGTCCACTAGACTACACCTGCACTGTGATCACATGTGTCTGTCGAATAGTAATTAAAGTTCCCTTTGTCTTTCTTGGTATTATACCTACATATGCATCATTATGATAAGTGTTTCTATTTTCTGTATATCCGTAGTGTAACAGGTTTTTATTGCTTCATATCTGCCTCAGTGCTAAACATTTTCATCATCTCTATTTATCATCATTCTTTATCCTCGAGGGTGGTCCCCCTCACAGCTTTTAGCTCTAGGGATCTCCTGCTCATTGGCACATCATAGGATATCTAAATGTTAAAATTCGATGTTAAATGTATATGTTAAAATTCAATGTTAAATTCACCTGCTTGTTGTGTGTGTATATGTGGCCAATGACAAATAAATTAATATTCAATTCAATTCAATTCAATATTCGCGCAGCGAAACAGCCATTTCGCGAAGGGAAATTGAGCACAGGAGAAGACTCAAAAATCTGTGCAGTGATGGTCTCAACATAAGTCCACACTTTGAAATAAGGTCAAGTGGGCCCAGCTTCTTATCAATGATTTAGTTTCGTATTTTAAAAAATAACATAATCATAATAATAATTACATCTTCAAAAGTGTCTTAAAATTCAATTTTCTCCACAATATTCCCTGTATCTATAATTATTATGGAATACTTAATTATTAGCCTTGACAAGCTAAATTAAATTACTTGTATTAACAAGTGATTCATTTAATTTCAAAACAGACTTGTAACAGTGAGCAATTAATTTACATGCAAATCATGTAATTATATTTTATTATTATTATGTAATGCTATTATGTAATGCTATTATGTAATGTCAATAATCTAATCTAGACTTAAATTTGGCAGCCTTCAGTATTGTCTGCCGTTTACCGTTGAGATGATTATTGATAAATCTATAAATATTAGGCCTATTCATCTATTTAATATCTCTATCTATCTATCTATCTATCTATCTATCTATCTATCTATCTATCTATCTATCTATCTATCTATCTATCTATCTATCTATCTATCTCTCTGTCTATTTATCTACATTCTTATCTATTATATTTCTTTTATCTCTCTATTATATATATTCTACAGTTATCTGTCTTTCAACATTATGTCTTCCTAATTTTTTGAAACAGTTACATAACTGTCTTTATACATTGGATATGAAAAAAGAATAAAAGTTATGGTAACACTGTGAGTCCTAAAACTTCGAAGTGCTGCGCGAATTTCATGGCAGTGCCATTTACATATTAGATTTATTCCTCATTCTTTGTGCTGAAATTTTTACCACACTCACTTAATAATTTAGAGAACTCATAGTGCATTATATTATGGCATTTGATAGCTCTTTAAACATGTTTGAAGCCCATGGAAATTAAGCCAAGAGGGAGGCAAATCAAGTGAAGTTTTGTCCAGTTTTTTTTCTTGACCACCCTGTATTACTTTATGCATTGTACACTGCTCTCAAACAGTTCTTTCTTTCTTTCCAGTGAAAGCCAAAAAGCAATGGTGGAATGATGTTCTAAGCAACTCAAAGAAGAACGGGTCAAGTAATTTGACTCTAAAGTACACTAATTAAAATTTCTGCTAATATGTGGTTTTGCCTGTCGGTTCCATCTTCCTAAAGTAAAATTGATCGATAAATGCAGAAGAAACAAGTGTTATTATCATATATTTTATTGTTTGTTACATTACAGTTAAGTTTCATTAATATAAAAAGATGGTGTTAAAAACGTATCTATATAGATTAAAGCACTGGGAAAGAGTCATGTGGTCACCCACTTACTCATTTTGAAAACTCTCACACTTTTCCATATATTCAAACATGGATTATATACATGCATGTATACTCTTATTATAGAAAGAATAAAATTTCCAGAAACTAATTATATCATCTGTTATCTTGTATTAAATGAGACAGCAACAATACATAATATAATAGGCCTATATAATATTTGAAACTGATCTCGTTTTAAACCAATATCACATTGTGTCATTTTAAACCAACTTCACATTGTGCTCAATAAAGTGTAATTTCATATTTATTAATTTCATTCAACAACAATCTATTCAACTTGTTATAAATATCTAATGTTACCATGTAGATTAATTCTCATTTAGGGTATTATTGCTTAAATGCACTCATTTGGTAAATATATATTTATAGATATACATTAAGTCTATTTGAAATAAATATCTAATGCCTCTTCTTCTTATCTCTTCTCTCTTGCTTCAGCTTTGCCTTTTCTAGTCTCTGTCTTTCTTGATATTCCTGCCATTTCCTTATTCCATAATGATAGGCATTGTAGACAATTAGAGCAAAGCAAACGTAGAATGAAATTCCAAATCGTTTTCTGAATTTGGCTTCAGCTGAAATAAAGAAAATAAAAACTATAATCATTAATATGTAATTTTAATTGTTATGTTCATATTTAATCTACATATTATCAAATCAAACTAGTACTATACTTTTTCTTATCTTTCATTCATGGTATTGTATGAGTCTTAAAATTGATAAATAAGTAATAATTCAAAATGTGCAGAATAAAACTTTCCTAATCTCTCAACTTCATTCAAATCCAATAGTTGTAATACTTTTTATCTTGCACTGGCTTGCATAACTCATGTTACATCCACATATATCTTTTTGTCTATATTTTGTTGCCATTTTAGGCTACATGACCCTCTAATATTGATTTTGAGTCAAGTGCATGCATGTACATGGCTAACATAAGGTATATCACTGGGTCATCCTTCATTAGTCACTGTGATTGATTGTCCAAAAAAACAACAGAACATGCTGTAACCACTGTGATGTGAGACATTTGAAACTGTGGTGTACTAGAGACATTCGTCAATGAAATGTTGAATAACTAATCAACAGATTGGTGTAATTCAAATACTTATTTTTACTGTTTTTCTCTTACACAATCTGGACCCAGATCGCCAGTTCAGGCCAGGGGGTGCTTTCAAAGACAAACATCATCCAAAAACCCTTATTGGTCTTTGGGCTTGTCCTCCATATCATTCACAAATTTAGGTTTTTTGAAAAATAAATATCATGTAAAAAACTTTATTGGTTTTTGGGCTTGTCCTCCTTATGGTTCCAATTTGGTTTCTTGAAAAATAAACATCATGAAAAAACCCTATTGGTTTTTTGACTTGCCCTCCATACCATTCCAATTAATGTTTTTTGAAAAACAAACGTCATGCAAAAACCCTTATTGGTTTTTTGGCTTGTCCTCCATAGGACTCCAATTTAGGTTTTTTGAAAAATAAACGTGGTGCAAAAACCCTTATTGGTTTTTGGGCTTGTCCTCCATATCATTCCAATTAATGTTTTTTGAAAAACAAACGTCATGCAAAAACCCTTATTGGTTTTTGGGCTTGTCCTCCATATCATTTCAATTAAGGTTTTTTGAAAAATAATCATCATGCAAAAACCCTTATTGGTTTTTGGGCTTGTCCTCCTTATCATTCCAATTGAGGTTTTTTGAATAATAAACATCATGCAAAACCTCTCATTGGTTTTTGGCTTGTCCTCCATATCATTCAAATTTAGGTTTTTTAAAAAGTAAACATCATGCAAAAATATTCATTGGTTTGTTGGCTTGTACTCCATATCATTCAAATTTAGTTTTTTCCTTATTGGTTTCTGGGCTTGTCCTCCTTATCATTCCAATTGAGGTTTTTTGAATAATAAACATCATGCAAAAACCCTTATTGGGTTTTGGGCTTGTCCTCCATATCATTCAAATTTAGGTTTTTTAAAAAGTAAACTTCATGCAAAAACCCTTATTGGTTTTTGGGCTTGTCCTCCATATCATTCCAATTAAGGTTTCTTGAAAAATAAACATCATGAAAAAACTCTCATTGCTCCATATCATTCCAATTTAGGTTTAAAAAAAAATTAACATGCAAAAACCCTTATTGGTTTTGTTGCTTGTCCTACATATCATGCCACTTTAGGTTTTTTTGGAAATACCTTACATCTGTACTGTCATGAATGGTAAAGGTTTTTGAGGAAAAACCAAGCTTCTATCCAAAAAAAACTATTTGGTATTTCAAACAACCAATTTTTTCCTAATTTTTTAGAATGCTCTTTATTACACGCAAGCATAAAATCTGCTCATTTTAAAATTCGGGTCCTATTTGATTCAGTTTTTTTCAATGTCATAATAATACAATGCAATAGGTCACCGTAGAATAGATTAGAATACCCTGCGTAATATGATATCATTCAGGTGACCATGTCTCTTTCCTCAACTGCAAGATCAAAACTGTCTATTTTATCCTTATGCAATTCGACATCTCTGTCAGCCAATCACATGCCAGTACATGTATTTCAGGGAAATAATTCTCATATTCTTTGTTGTCAAGTTATCCTCTCATGTTTGACTGTTTGTCTCAAGGTATAAGCTGGTTATTCACCATGGGATCAGGAATACGTGTTTATAACACCTTGGGCTAAAGCTCTCGGGTGATAAATCACATATTCCGTCTCCCACGGTGAATAACCTATACTTACTGACTAATTTCAGAGCATCACACAAAAAGTAGCAAAGACCAACAAAAGATGAAAAAGAAGAAGAACAGATTACCAGCTTCCGGAGGCAGCTGGTTCCCAACAAATTATAGTTGATAGAGTGAGTGCAACATATTAATTTTCACAAAATTAGGTGACACACTTGACGTAATGATGTTTTTGTAATTCTAGCATTCCTTCTTGTTATGCAAGGTGAATTTGTGGAGTTCTATAGGGTGACTGAAATAGATTTCCTATTCTTAGAATGATAATGAAAATCTGAGTTTTATTAGTTCACAATATAAAACTATAATGGTACCACCTCGGGCTGCATAGTATTTATATATACATACACTTGCATTATTACAATAGCAATATTCTTTTGAATAGATCTCTTTTGCAATATTACACCAGCAGGGATTATGCAGTTTTTGTCTACGTTGGTTCACCACATGCATCTGCACTATTTGTTTCTCATCCCATTGTCATTTAATTAGTAAAATCTGGACGATGAACTAAAAGAAATATTTCTGTCTACCTACCAAAACGACCCTCTAAGTTTATCGCAAAACATATTGTTCAGCAATAAACACAACCTCTGTGGAATGGACATTAAGTCTTAAGGTGGTTCGCTACTTGTGCTAAGTGGTAGTTTACGCACATCCACGCGCAGCCAGGCAGGCCCTATCTATCGTAACGTCACCACAGCAGCTGAGCTCTCCTGACACTGTTTCAGCATCTTTTTTTATTCAAATAATTTCATGCGTCGGCCGCTTCGTTTGCCTCTTTTGCCACTTCTCTTGGGGCTAGAGACTTCTGGTTTCTATGAAGAGGACTATAATCGTACGGGATTTCAGCTTTCTACTCGAAATAGAAAATTTTAACAGGCGATTTTCGTCAAGCAAGTCTAATTTCTCAAAAATGACTTGGAGATATAAATAAATTTTTATATCAAAATCCACTGCGGTTGGAAACCCTCTCTTATGCATTTTATTATTCCTGACAATATTTTGAAATAAATGACAAAGAAATGAGAAATCCTATCTAGCCAATGTTTTTTAGCGCCATGGTTTATGAAAAAAAGTTAAAATTGTCAATATCAATATTTTTGTTCCGAACCCTTGGAACGCCCTTTAAACTAAATATATCTCTTTGAAATTATGATCAGCTTTTCCGTTTAAGTATCTTCTTTAATTTCATGCTTCATTGCATAAAATGGGATGCATGACCACTGAATGGCAGGGAAAACTTCACAGTTAAAAAGTTAAGAAAAAAAATTGAGTTTTTCAGGTTTGTGTGGAATGACTTCTTTGTGCATAACCTGAAATATTTTGAAAAAAAGGCTGGTTGTGACCACTTTTTTTTACATATCCTTGCTATAAACTATATTTTGGATCATTCTAAACTATTTTTAAGAAATCCTATCTTGGAAAGTTCACGAGTATCGAGCCACCTTAAAAAAGACAGGCACAGACGGTAAAGTGAAACCATGAACTTTGAATTCCACACTGTAAAATTTGAATTTTGAGTCTGCTCAAATGATTAAATGAGATGGTGCATAATACGTGTGAGATAACACAGCTTGTTGTTTTAAGTTATGACAACCGAAGGATTATAATAACCTGTAGCAATAAGCCATAGCTCAAACAAATTGTGCAACCATGTCACTCAATAATTTCAGCTGACTCAAATTTTTTAATTAATTTTTACAGTGTATTGTATCTTCATTACTGAAAATCATTACATATAATCATCTGCTCCAGGTTGAGATATTTATATTCCAGCCTATTTCCATTTCTCAGATATTAAATTTTATATTTCCAACCTCTTTTTGACAGGAGATGAGACTGCAGAGCCCTATGAAGTAAACATGTAATTAGCAGATTAAAAGATCAAAGTTCTATCATAATAAGATCGACCAAAAAGAGCCTCATCAGATGTATTACTTCCAGAGCATGATGTAGGTTAAAGGAGCATGGATGTGCCAGTTAGACAAGCTGAATATGTCTTTCAAAACACATTTAGATTTTGCTGACAAACATGTAATAACTAAAAAAAATGAAACAGATTTTAGATAGATAGATAGATAATTTTTTGCAAGTTTTAAGAACATCACTGACTAGATTTCTGTGACTTGAAAGATTGCCGCTAAGGGCACATGACATTAAATGTTGATAAAATAAACTACAACGTGATGCGAACAACAACATAGATCTTAACAAAGACAACTTCTTGATCTCAAAGGACACAGATATACAGTCAATACCTAATGCTTGTAAAAGTGGAGAAGTTTTACATGATCTTTTAAGTCCTATTGCAGATTTTAAAAATTTAGCCTGGGCAGACTCGATAGTTTTAAAAGCAGTTTTATCCTAATAATTTTGTGTTTATTACACTGTTTACAATATCGTATAGGCACTAACCAGAGAGCTGTTTCAAGTTTAAAAAAAGGCATGGGAATGAAAGCTTCTGATTCATACTCTGTAAGATTTGAATTTTGAGTCAGCTAAAATGAGTGAGACGGTTGCACGAATCCTTTAGGCTCAAACAAATTGTGCAACCATCTCACTACATAGTTTAAGCCGAC
Source organism: Platynereis dumerilii (assembly GCA_026936325.1). Taxonomy (NCBI): domain Eukaryota; kingdom Metazoa; phylum Annelida; class Polychaeta; order Phyllodocida; family Nereididae; genus Platynereis; species Platynereis dumerilii. The sequence goes on along the minus strand of JAPTHN010000002.1, from coordinate 77,210,495 downwards.
TCAAATTTAAAATTCTACACAGAATGATTTCATGCATTGCGTCACACTTACCTGCTTTTAGTCGGTCGACCTTCTTCGTCAGTTTTGTCTTTGTAGTTTTTAGCTCATCCTCTATTTTGCCAATCACTTGTTCCATTCCTCCCATCCTCATGTCCATGGCTTCTTTCATTCTTTCACAAGTTTCCAGGTCACCCTTACACTTTTCTAATGACGTTTCATTTTCATCGTCATCATCTTCACTTTCTTCATCTTCTGTCTTATCTGATGCTTTTGATTCTTCTGACTTTTTATCTGGACTGGATTCAACCTTTTTTCTTTCATTATACCATTCGACACCTCTGTCAGCCAATCATGAGCCAGTATTTCACTGCAATAAAACCCATATTCTTTGTTGTCCAGTTATCCTCCCAAGGGAGAATAATAAGTGAAGCTGTGAAAAACCCAAAGCAACAAATGACAAGTTTCAGCTTTGTCTTATGGTATAAGCCGGTTATTCACCGCGGGATCGGCAATATGTGTTTATCACAGCTCGGGCTGACGCCCTCGCTGGATAAATCACATATTGCCTCTCCCTAGGTGTATAACCTATACTTATCTTGTTGGCTCTCTTTTGCCTTTCGCGATTTACTCTTCACAGATTCTGCAGCATCTGCTTTCATTGTTTCCAAATCTTTCTGAGCCTCTTCTAACTGCTTCTTGGTCTTTTGCAGCTCTGTTTCTGTATCTTTCGTTGTTTCCAAATCTTTTTTTAAATTCTTATTGGCTTCCTCTTGCGATGCAAGCTTCTTTTTGGTGCTTGTCAGATCAGTCTTTACTGCACTCATTTCATCAAAACAGAATTGGCAATCCTCACTGCTGGTACCATCTGACTCTTTGGCTCCACTCTTTTCTTCAAGTTCTTTTTCCTTCTTGGCCAGCGCTTCATCCCTTTCCTTCAGCTCCTTTTCCATGTTATTCAGGTATTCCACTGTCTGGTTCATCTTGCCATAATATTCTTCTTTATGCTCCATCATGAAGTGGCATTCTTCTTTTACTCTGAATAACTCCTGCGTCAACTCGTATCTTTCTTCTCCGCATGATTTTTTCCCAGATTCCTCACCGAAATCCGCGGGTACATCCAGATTATTTTCTGCTAAAACTTTTTCCAGTATCTTGACTCTCTCCTGCCGGTCTTCTAAGCGGCCTTTCATCTTTTCATGGACTTTGTACATGGCCTTCAGATCATCCAAAACTTGATTGAGGTGTGTCTCGTACTTTTGCTCCTCTCCTTGGAATTCCTTCAGTTCCTCCGTGCAAGAATCAAAACGCGTTTCCAAATCATCGATGGTGTCCTTTTTTGCGGCCAATTCTCGTCTGAGTGTTCTGACTTCCCTCTGCAATTCTTCCACTGTGTCTTCTCCTGAACTCAAGCCCACGACCAGGCTCAGCAGAACCCTAAAATTTAAAAAAGTCAGGGATACAATAAAAGGTTTGAGCATTGCAATCTCCAAAATTGACACCGGGTAGAAAAGGTGTGTTAGAGCAATTACAAAGACTAATAAGTTGGAATACATTGTATATATATACATGAGATAGTTTGCTCTCACCATTTAATCTCATGGGGGGAGAGTTAGAGTTTTTTTTATAATTTCTTGATCAGTTTTCGGAAATAAGTAAATAATTTTTTCGGCATCCTTGATTAAAAAAAATTTCTAGGGGGGCTGTGGCTAATTTGCCCTGAAATTTTACCATGTTACGGTTGTGACAAGGTCAGTGAGTCTGCCCTGATATTGTTTAGAATTTGCCCTGATATCCCATTTGCTCTGATGCCAGGGGGTGGGGGCTGCAGCCTCTTTGACACAATTGGCAAAACGCCTATGGCTGAAATTATCAAAATAATTGCAAAAAGCGGTCAATTCTCAATATCTTAAGATAGAACTAGTCTGAAATAGCTCAGTAGGTTGACGAACATGCTCAGCTGGTGTTAGCAAGTGCTCTCGCGCGGGTCTTAATATCATCTCCAGAGTCTTGAGCTCAATCAAGATGCTATGTTTAGAATTTAGATTATTTCATTAAAGCAGCTGTTAGATTCTCAGTACCTCAGCCACAGTTTTCCTCTACGACATAGAAAGTCCACACATACCTCAATTATCCATGGATCAGGCTAGGGCTGAAAGGGTTACAGATTTTTGTAACCGATTACTCGACTACCTTTAATCGAACCTTAACCGGTTAATCGTTGGGTATATATTGCCTAATCCATTTTGGAGTACAGAGCCACCACAGACCCTCCTGCAGCCTACATACCACTCCCCCACATATTCCCAAGGCTTCACATGGTACACCCCCTCCCTCTCCATCCTCCAGATAAAGTGAAAGTGCAGAAAAAGGAAAAAAAGAACAGGATTTCATAAATTCCAGATGTAGGTCTACATCAAGAAGGACCAATCTTGCAATTTACGACTGGTGACACATGATGACAGCTTGGGTCACACTTAAAACACTCCTTTTAGAAGAAAACATATGAGTGATGATTAATCGGTTATTAAAATATCTGCTCGAATAGTGCTTTAACCTAACCGTGCTCGGTTAACCGAGTAATCGTTTCAGCCCTAGATCAGGCCATGCTATACATAAATCTTCATCTTAGCACCATATATTAAACAAGAAGAAAACACCTGCCACTCACTGCTTTGCAGAGAACATCTTCAAGGCATCTTAGCACTTCAAATTCACATTCACAACAACCAAAAATCCCAATTTTCTCAATGCACTATACATCACTGCTTTCATGTTATAGAATACAGAGTCTTTGAACACTCCCTCTACAAGACATACATATATTTGCAGGGCCCATCCAACAAAATTACATCGATGGGTGATGGGGCCGGGATTTTGTATCTCTGTATTTACAAGGGGGGAATTTCATGTAATCATATTGCGCATCCAACTTATCGATTCTGACGATTCATGTCCCATCTTGCCAAGTGGATAAGGAGCCCACCTGGTCCGCTGAAGGTCTTTGCCTACATGTAATGGGATCGAACCCCGGATGGGGAACCCAAACTTTTCAGTGCACCTTCATGAGCTAAATCCCAGCTGGATGTTGTTCAGATGAGATGTTAAATTGGCAGCCCCTTGTATCAGTGTCTGTGCAAGGATCCCTCACATGGGGTACATGTGTAACATGTGGAGGACTCCGGCTCTCTCTCCCATCTAATCAATCAACCCTTGTAAACGTCCAGAACAGGGCTTAGAGGGCTGCACTTACCATATCTATCTATCTACCTATCTATCTATCTATCTATCTATCTATCTATCTATCTATCTATCTATCTTTCCAGAAATCTACTTAGTCGTGGGAAATTATATAATCCTATATAACTGATAAGTCTCAGTAATACAGTACCGGTATGGCCCTTTTATATTTCATGTATGCCCACCTTCAATTCTGCATCAGTACATGGTATCCTTACACTAAGCTACCGTAAAACGGGGTTTCTTTGGCCGTTCTGTACTACTTTGGCCGCCAAATGAGATAAAGATTCAGTATCCTGTATCTCTAAAACCAATATAGATATCAGGAAATTTATTTTTGTGTCTGCTAGAGTTACTTGTCTACTTTTTATGTACATACATTTTGTTTCAATATCATGATACCAGTGCTTCTTGTGAAGCCCATTCTGGGAAAAAACAGATTTGCAAAAAAGTGATTTTGCAGGGACGTGTCTACTTTCTTCTGGGATTGTCAAGTGCAAGGTAACGCTGCAAAAACTGTGGACGATTTTTAAAGATCATATATATCACAGATTCAAACTACACAGGATTTGTTTATATGTTATGCAATTTAGTGAGTTTTAAAAGGCTATGGCCAATGTTACTCAAAATCTCAAAGTCAGTGTCGGGGTTACTTTGGCCACCCCTGGAAATGGTAATTTGCAAGAGTTGGAACAGTTTGTAGTCAAGGAGGTATAAACCTTGATTTGACAAAAAGGGGTATGACCCTGAAAATCATGTTGAATGCCATAGATGCTAAAAAAATACCGTAAATGGTCCATTGCAATAATTGCAATTTGTGTCATTTAACAAGCATAATATACCGATGTTGTACTGGCTGCTAGGGAAGCTGTGAACCACCGTAGACATACAATTTCATCCAAAATAGCATTAGACAAAGTTATTTCATATTGGACAATTTTTTATGGTGTTTGTCAACATAATGTTACATTGGTGAATAAAGCAAAAAATTGAAAATTAGAATAGAAATCTAAAATGTCATATGATTGATAAAAATCGTTTTAAAATGACTCCTTTTATGACTGGTAGCATATCTTACATTCTTGTGACCTAAAAACTGGGGTATGTTCACATAATGGCATTCTGAATTAGGAGGCAGTAGTACATAGACTGTGGTACGCGTATCAATACTTAATTTTTGTTCAGAATCTGCGAATGAGCCACAATTCATTCTAGATTACAAAAATACATTCCTCGGCTTGTTGGGTGGCCAAAATAACATAACTAATTAAATTCTACTGCGGTAAATGGTATTACATGTTCAAAATCTAAGGCGGCCAAAGTTACCCCAACTCTGGGGTTACTTTGGCCGACCCTTTAATTATGTAATAAAACATAGAACCATCACATATTTTGGAAAGCTTTTTTACGGATGGAAACCTCAATGTACTGGCTGTGCTATGGCACAAAACTGTTGATATTCAACAAATATTTTTTCTCAGAACACAAATTTGGCGCTCCGAAGCAGCCAAAGTAACCCCGTTTTACGGTATATTAAAAACACCTCACTGAACTGACATATTTTGATAAAACTGACAGGATATTGGCTCCATGGCACATTATATGACTACGTGTAAAGGATATCCAAATGGTGTTATTCATGTTGGAGATATAATGAAATGACATGACTGCATAATAAGTCTGCATGGACACACTGTAAATAAAGAATTCCTACTTTTTTTTTTAATTTTAAAAATACTTTCACAAATATAATGATCTAGAAATAGGTCTAAAAGGTTGTATTTTTTTTAGCCAAGGTTTATCTTTTCTCTTAGTATAGCTCATACACAAATTCAATCACGATTGTACAATGTATTTATGTCAGATTATTTCGTCAGACAGCTGCTAAATTCCCAGAACACCACTCACAGGCTTTTAGCTTCGACTCAACATGCGGTTATTTCAAATGGGACATTTTATATGTAACAATATATTTTGATTAAAGCATTGTCATATTTTTGAATTTAAGAATATTTCATCAAAGTTATTTCAAGACCTGACAATAGAAATTTGTTTTTAGAATAAAAAGGGCATTTTGATATAGGCGTATGCCATGCACACATTTCCAAATAAGTGATGCTTCCTATTATATAGAGCAAAATTGAAAGGATGTGTGTATTGTCACTAATGAAAACAGAAAATCTCATAATCATGGGGCTATATAAGGAATACATTATATACTTTATAAATTCTGTGAGACTGAAGAGGTAAAGGGATTTAATTTAAAACGTTCATGTAATACACTGTAAATTTTGAAATTCTGAGTTAGCTCAAATGATTGAGTGAGATGGTTGCACAATTTGTTTGAGCCATGATAGCTTGTTGTTTTGAGTTATGATAATCTTTATGTTGTTATAACTTACAAACAACAAGCTATCTTGGCTCAAAGGAATTGTGCAACCATCTCACTCAATCAATTAAGCCAACTCAAAATTCAAATTTTACAGTGTATTTACATGAAAAATTAATCCCAAAATTGAAATAAAATCACCACAGTCGACAGTCGACACTTGCAAACCTGTGCTTGCAGAAATACTCTATTATAAATTACATATTATATATCCTGAATGACTCTGGTCATGTTATTCTCTCTGACTCATAAGTTGTCAGGGAGGTCATATCCTAAACTTGCAATGCCACCAGGACAATGTGATGGGTAAGGTTTGTTGAGACGTGATGTCCACGAACAGCTGAATATTTATATATAATTATATTTAATTACTCGTCATTCTTCGGCTGTAATTCCAGCATATTGCATGCAACAGAGATCTGTAAGCATTGAATTACATGATGTCCTCGAATACTTTTACAATTTGCAACCCATGTCAAAAAATAAAATACTACCCCATTCATTATTATGAGTAATGAGACAAACGATACTCTTGTAATTTGGACAAATTAGAAAGAACAATAACAGTTGTGACATCAGCTGAAGTATAATTAAAATCTTACCATGCTATGAGGTTCCGGGTCTCCATCTTGAATGAAAAGTACACGTGGCTATAGACCAAAGTTGGTGGATATCTTTTCCTTTAATTGTGAGATATCTTAGATTTGATAATTGATATAACTTGACATACAAAATGTGTTATTTTGCCACGTTGTAATAAGTCATCAAGTGATTAGTTTTTGATGAGGAATTTACTAAAAGGCACATTGTCCAAAGTTAAAAGCTTTACACCAAGTGAAATATGAGTCAATGAAATATATATTTTTCATTATATTCTAAATGGCTTTCCTGACAATTTTAGGCAATATCTTAGCTTCAGAATATGGCTGTCAAACCAAACAGAGCAAAGTAAATCCTTATCAATAAAGTGTTCAGTGGCTCTTAAAAATAAGTAAGTGCACCCCAAGCCCAGTGGCATAACTAGGGGGTCTCGAGTAGGGGGGGGGGGCACCTGGGGGGTACGCCATTCGCTGGAGGGGCACCCACAATACACAAGCCCCCATGCCCCCCCTGGTGCCCCCCATAGGTACTACACTGCCCGAGCCCCTGCCCCTTTTGCAAGATTTGAACCCATGGCTAGGTTAAAGATCCTTGATAAAAATTCAAAGAATATGTGATGAAAGCATTGTGTCCATGCAGTGGCATAACTACAGGATGTCTCAAGCCGGGGGGGGGGGTTACTAACTACAGGAATGCCTCTGTGTCCACAATGCAGGCAATTCATTGCTGCTATAGGCATTAGGAGGCGACCATTTAATAATAAGGGGGGCTTGGAGTTTTCTGCCACGGAAATTTATTTATTTGGTAATGTTCAGCGAGAGAAATTATTTATTTCAAGTGCATGAACTCCCCGATGGGCCCCGAATATTCATTCCTAAATCAAACAACACCTTGACCTTGTTAAGAAAAACCCCCACCAGAAGTTGTTTATTTCGAGGCTGTCCATAAACAATTAATCTATTTCACCAAAAATGAGCAATACACTTTAAAAAAACTCCAGCCCCCCTTGATATTAAATGGTCTCCCCCTTACCGAGAGACAAATTTAACATGAAACTCAATGGCATATAATTGAGGAACGTGCTTACTTTCAAGAGCAGCTGTAAACAATGATACAGTGAAAAAATCCCATGCTTTTTTACATTGAAGTCATTGTATATCATGGTTGTCCTCAAAAGAATATGAACTTTTTGGCTAAAATATACAATGAGTAGGCCTATAGTGGGTGCCCCTCCAGAGAATCGTGTGTCCCTCCAGGTGCCCCCCTCGAGACCCCCTAGACTTACGTCACTGACGATAGATTTGTCGGTGAAATGCACGGACAATGGCTCTTTAATTGAGTTTTTTATTCAAAAATTTAATCTAACAGTTTAGCAGCAAATAATCTCTCTATTTTACAAGTAACAATACATACAGGTAAAAGGTATGGATTAATCAATAAACAGTATACACACACCAAGGTGTGATTTGTACAATTGTTGAAACATTTCAAGTCACCTTGAACATCACTTTCAACAGATAATATACATTCGTCTGTGTCATTCAAGAACAGTTTCATAAAGCACATTGCTTTGAAGTAAAATTGCTTTTTATGTCTTCTTTGTCACGATTGTTGAAGCATATTTGGAGTGCAGGACAATGATAAGATATAAATCTATACATCCATGTAAAATGGCAATATACATGTATGTAAAGGTCACTTGACATTGTGTCTAAAATAGCCTCAAACCTACAGCAAAAAAACCCTTATATGTAAGCATTATCAATAAAACTGCAGTCTTCATCATCAAGAGAAATCTCTGATCATGCTAATGTTACATAAGATACAAACCTTTGACATTCATAATATCATATAAAAATACAGGCCTTTGACTGCTCGCCAAATCTGTACACAGTAATAGCTAAAAAATTAGGTTGATTTCCAGAAGGGGAGTCTTTTCAGGTTACTTGGTTAGAGTCAAGAGTCTCTGATTTGAGAGATGACTTCTTGTTTCGTTGTCGGGCAATTTTCCTGTTGACTGCCCTGATGCACCTGTAACAGGCGCTGAAGTTCTGTGATATAACAGGTATAGGAAGAGCAACCACAAGGATTCCAGTGATAGCACAAGCACATCCCACTAGGTATCCCCCAACACTGACTGGATACGTATCTCCGTATCCGACCGTCGTCATGGTGATCAAGGCCCACCAGAAGCCGTGGGCTACAGTCTTAATTTTGTCATGTCGCATCTCAAGGAAGAAAATCAAGTTTCCGTACACGATTACGAATATAAAAAGTAGAATCAAGACGAGCGAAAACTCTCTGATACTGGCTCGTAATGATAGGAGCAGTACGAATAGTCCTTGGTGATACTCGCCGAGCTTCGCCACCAAAAAAACTCGGACAACCCTCATGTCATACAGGATGGTAAAAATAGTGTCGACCGTAGGACCAAATGTCAGGTGCAGATGCCTGTGGCATATTTCCATAATGATCACCAACCAGGCGGGCAAAACTGCCAATAACATCAAAAAGTTGTACTTAGATGATCTGAAGCCATAACCCGGGGGAGCCAGACATTGCCTCAAGGCCATCTCGATTGTCAGCAACAAAGTGGTAATAATCTCAACGCATAAAAGTGCAGTATTCATCCGGCAAAGTTTCAACATTTTTGGGTTGGAGGAATTTTTTTCTCCACACATGATTCTACTTGCATTGCGATTATCGTAGGAAAGTCCTCTCAGTTCGGGTAAGGTGTCCAGACAGAGAACTAAAACGGACATAAATATGAAGCCCATGCTGATCACACAGTAGCCCTGAAAAAAAAATCAGAAAAATTCAAAATTCATATTGACACATAGAAGACTTCCATAAAACACTTGATGCCACATATGACCGATGAGTTTTAAATGGCATGTTTTAGGGTGAATTTCACAACGAACACATAGCATATCCTGTCTTGTCTAATATGGCTGCTCAAGCTCCAGTTTCAGTGTATGTGTACATTCTATGTCAAGAAAAATTAAAGCTCCTTGGATCACACCAGTTATCCCAGATACAGTTCCACATCTGCACTCTTGTTCATGATAAATCTGTATTTTCACCAATTTTTTAAACTTATTAAATACATCAAAACCTCTTAAATTAGTCTTGACATTAAATTTAATTAATTAATTTATGTTAGTCATTTTATTGACTCATTTAATTAATTTATGATTTGCCTAATCAATTAGTTATTTTGACTAATTTTGTTTGTCAGTGATATTCTAACTCAATCAGTGATTTGACTAATACTTTGCAACTGTTTTCCAGGCTAACAAGCCCTTCGGGGTTTTATGCCTGTATTTATCTTAAGTGGCACCTACAACTTGTACTGCTTATGGTGAAAAAAAATAAAGAATTTGACTAAATAAGTTACTGGTAGTCATCGACTTGTAAATTTCAGGAGCTAATGAGCCATATTAATCTAATCACATTGTACACTCCAAAAATATATTCCATCTTTAATATCATTAAGGGTGTATCTTGCAGGAATAAGTGTCTTCCCACAAATATCACATTGAGTGATAATGCAGCCAGACAGCTGATTATTCTGACCTTTTCCACAGATAACTGCAATAATCCTCTCACTCAAGGTGTATTATTGGCAACATAAGGGCATACAGAAAACCTGGCATTATGCTCTCTGCTCTGTATTACCAGGTGGCGGATACAGGCCTGACGTTGATGCAAAAATATGAAAAGCACAGCTTGATCTTGCCCAGTCTGTAGGGTTCATAAAAGTCAAGGCATACATATATATATATGCCATTGAAATATAAAGGCACTATTATATAAAGTCGATATATATCTATCAATATTAGGTGAAAACTGGTTCAATAGATTTATGCTAACATTCAGATTGATTGGCTCCACTTGTAAAGTTTAAGCTAAATTAATCTGAGTATTTAATTAAAAAACATGATGATTATGCAATTATGTCGATTTGAAAATATGACTGTTATACAATTTTGTTTAAATATGGCGATGCAGTTCTAAGTAGAATATAATGAGTTTTAATAAAATATTTTTGGATGAATGTACTCATTTGTGATAGTGACATTAACCCTGCAGTAACGGATAGTATCAACGCTTAACATAGGTTATCCTGAAGTGGTTAACACTTATAATTATCCCCCATGCTATGCTATGGGGGATTGTACTTTTAGTATCCATGCATGGCATCCATCAAATATCTCAAACACCACACCATGCACAATGCTCATCCTTTCCCAACATTCAAAGACCCCCCTAAACTTGTCAAATCTGACCATAAATCAATAAATATCATAACCATTTCGACATCCAAAATACTTTTTGTTGTGCTTTTGGTCTGCAGCCATGTTATTTTTAAAAGCAAACTCCACCCCCAGGCATCTCCACATCCTTACATGTATGCACAATTGTGGCCCTGGTGGAAATATTTGGCATAACTAAATTGGAATTCTGGTGGGTATAGGTAAATGTGTATACCTGCTCTTGTTTGTCTTCTAACTGGGTTAGTGGCAACAATTTTTGTCATGTTGTAACATGAGTTCAGTTCATTTTAAAAACTTAATTGCCGAACTCATGTTCAGCATTGACATAATATCAGTAAAATGACTTGACCACTTTAGGATTTAACCTGTGTTAACTTGTGTTCATACAATCCGGTACAGGACGTGCTCTATGTATAACTCTCAAAGTGACCCAATTAAGGGACATCTTTGTTTACACGCGGCTTGTTTTCCAATATATCGTGCAAAAACCAAACTCATTTATGTGTCTGATAGTATAATAATTATTAAACATGAGAATATAAAATAAATTGCTTTGTTGTTTTTTAGGTAGGTTTTTTAATCATTTTGTTAAATATTAGATTCACCAAACCTAACAAGGTAGCATCTGGCAAGAATTTCCAGATGTTGGAACCTGCATGTGGCCCAAGGCACCAGCCTATACATTGTAGGCCTGCTGTTCTTTAGTTTAAGCCAATGTCTTTATGTGTCCAAATGTTCAATGGATCATATTCACAAAACAACTCGAAACACATAGGCACATTGAAAATTTGAAATACAAACCATAGCTTTTCTTGAGGAACCTGGTCTGGATATAACTGCCCAAACCCTGTACTTCAAAGGCACACTGTCCATATGGTAGAGCTGGTCAGGGGTCAGCCACAGCATGCTCCATTCTTCTTCAATCTGCGTCAGGAATCTTGATTCTTCCTGCAAAAGTACATGATAAGAAATTGAAATCTCCAAAAGATAAAGCAAGGGATATTCCAAGGCTGCTATTCACAGCTATATGTACAATTGAATTTTCGATTGTCCATTCCATAAACCCCAGCACCGTTATAAATTGGACATCGATTGGGAGGGTTAAAAAAAGTATGTTAGAACCCAAAAATGAGGTGTCTAACTGACTCAGACATCATGCTTCTTCTATTATATTATACCTTTTTGACTTATAATTTTTGCAATATAGACAATAATCTGATTGTTTGTAACTTCGTATGCTGTTTTTAACAGTGTTAATCGATGTGACTGATGTCTAAGGGGATTTAGACCCCTTCCTCTTGGCCTGTAGATCTTAAAAGTAATTTGATGGGCAGTGGTGTAGTCAGCTGGAGAGGACAAACTAAACTCAGCAACATTAAAAACGCACACTTTTAAAAAGGCTAAAAATTGTACTTCCTATGAAGATATCAGAATGAAAATTTGCACACTTCTAGAAGCTGCCATCAAGTATATTCACAAAAAAATTGAAATCTCTAAGCGCAGTACTTTTGTGTCAAATTAAATCGTCAGTGACTGTCGAAAATGAAAGTCACAAAATTTCAATTACCTCTGATCATTAATTTCAACAACTTAGCTGTTCTTTCTACAAACTTTTTTGATAAGCCAGGAAAGTTTATAATTTTCCTTGCTTGATGAGTTAGGGAAAGGTGATATTTGACCCAACCACAATTAAAGAGGATGAATTTAACAAAAATTAAGTGTCAATGCTGACACGCCCCCTACTGGAGCCTTTTGTCAAGACCTTAAAAAATGATATTTTATTCAGATTTTTTAGACAATTGATATTGAATGATTGTCTATGTGTGTGTTTCTACCCTGGGCATGCATAAAACCCCCATTATTTAACAGTTCTGGTTCACATGCTTCATTTGAAGATCCGAACTCGTAAATTTTGAGTTTTTAATTCAAAATCTGCTTTATCATTGACTTTTTTTTTCAAAAACTTCCGTGGGTCCTCTTTTGGAAGTCTTGTGCCTGTTATGTGAAAATTTCATAAGATTAATCCCATTCAGTATGCCACAAAACCAATATTTCCAATTGTGCATTTTGTGTTGAAGTGCAGTTTGTGACTTCCATTTTCGACAGTGACCACGACGATTTAATTTGACACAAAAGTACTGCACTTAGAGATTTGAAAATTTTCATGAATATACCTGATGGCAACTACTAAAAGTATGGAAACTTTCATCTTGATGCTTTTAGAGGAAGTACTATTTTTAGCTTTTTTGAAAGTGTGCGTTTTTAATGTTGCTGAGTTTATGCTGTGTATCAGTCATGGCTAATGGAATATCCTATTAGGTATTTTAGTAATCTCTCACGGCTCACTCACTGGTTGACCTCATCTAAGAACACAAAACTGTGAACATGTTGCCTGACAAGAAAAGCTGTTTGTTTATCAATCAAGACTTAAGAAGGTTTAAGGCAGAGTTTATTTAGACCGAGGTCAGTCTTCACGTTGCTGTAGGCAACGTAGACTGAGGACATATCATTTGCTGAGAACTCTTTGAAAAAAATTGCAAGCAAAAGGTGTTAATAACAAGCAATCGAACCAGAAAACTGACAGAAAACAACAAACTGCAAACTGTCAGCAACAAAGTGGTCATCAGGTTTGATGTGATTTGTTTTGAACACAATGGGGAGTCACAATTTTAAAAAGAGGAAGGTGACACTTAATAAACATAATTTTGTAGGTGGAAATGAAATGTAACTTCTGGTGTGGTAACACCGTCTATCTTTCTATCTATTATCTATCTATCTATCTATCTATCTATCTATCTATCTATCTATCTATCTATCTATCTATCTATCTAATCTATCTAATCTATCTAATCTATCCATCTTATCTATCTATCTATCTATCTATCTATCTATCTATCTCGGATGGGGGGGGGGTTGGTTGGTCTAGTGGCAGCATGCTAGCAAATTGCTCAGTCCCAGGATCCAATCCAGCTCTTGCCGCAATTTCAATCATCCTTTGCATCATTGCCCTGTCCTCCAGTCCTATTTAGCCTACCAAGTGCATAAATACAGGACGTAAAGGCCCAATCATCCATCCATCATCTATCTATCTCTCTCTTGCTGTTGTTTTGTGCTAAAAGTTGGTAAAGTATGCATTACTGGAAAAAGAAGAGATATACCTTGATTAAAACTATACAAAGAGGCCCAAAAATATCATTTAAATGCGATCTGAATTTGTCAAAAGTGGTCAACGTCAGTCACTGCATGTTCTTTGTTCACCAAGCTGTCTTGAGAAGCAACCAATCAGATCATATAGTTTATGAATGGCTGATGATCATTGACAGTTACATATGGCACTTAATTTTAAAACAATTCACTCACAAACACAAATAGTAAAACATGAACAACATACAGATTAACAGCTATCATTTTATGCAATGCCCCCCTCCCTTCTACCAGAAACTTGTGTCATTTTTATTGGTAAATGTTTGAAAATCGGCCGATTTTGACACTTTAAAATACAGGAAAGTTCTGAAAATCGCACACAATACATTTTAAACCATTTCCTATCAACCCATACCTTTATTTTTGATGGGAATAGGCCCTAAACTGCCGCGACACGCTTTTGTGTCGCAAGTGTAGTGCTCAGCCTATGTAATGTCTCCCATCCTTCTCAGCTGCACTGAGAAGGTGGGTCTTCCTATCTAGAGTTTATTAGTCTCAACACTGCAGTGGAAGAGTGTGCATGTCAGTGTGCAGAATATTGAGAAGAACTTGGTAAGCTTTTTTTCTTAAATTCCGTAAGGTCTATCTCAAAAATAATGAAGCCAAAGTGTGACATGACCATCAAATTTTAATAATGTATTTTTTTATCAAATGACCATGCAGTTTTGTTAAGAACAGAAAATATATTAACCATAGAGTTTCAGCCAGTGGAAATAACTGATTATAGCAAAATAATACCGAATATTTAAAAGTTTTTGTTTCCATGTCTACAAAAGAAAACTAAACTAAATGTCAATTTATCATCAAAGTGAGTTAAATTTCTTTATATGATGACATAAAGCAAAAATAGTGCAGAGTCTTCAGGGCAGTTTTCATTCCAATACACCAAATATATTGTGAGAAACTCACTATTTTTGATAATTTTTCAGCAATGTTTTTTCAAAAACGTAATGAAATTTGCCTCAGAAACATATGTGTTCCTTTAAAACAATTTCAACTGTCCTATGTTATGGGTCTGGATGTTGGCTTCAAATTCATACCAAATAAGTGCCACTGAAGTGAGTATTAACTCAGCAAAAGATGAAAGAAGCATGATTTTTGGCCTTTTTTTTTTAGATAAAATCCTGATTTTGAGTAATAATGTCGCATGAAATTGCAAAAAATGTTCTAGTTTTGCCTACAATCGATTTTATATGATATTATAAGTCATAACTGATGGAATAATACAACCATTTCGAATGAAAAGGGTGTTTTTTGATTGGATATTGCCTTTATAGCCAATTTGGCCCCAAATTTTCAAAAAACTTCATATGCCATTATATAAAGGTCATGAAACATGTTCAAACTACTAAAAGAGTGTGGTAATTGTCACAACAGGCGATATTAGTATCATGGCTCCACTATTTACAGGAAAAAAATTTGAATATGATCAATATTTTTGTGAGCGTTACGTGTGTGACAAAGTAATTTTTGTATTTTACCACCAGGTATCAGTCACCAGCATGTATTAGTCCTTAGTTTATTGATGCTTCACAGATTCACTATGTTTCAAGCCAATCCAGGTTGAAATCAGAGCTTTCATAGCTTTTTACCGAATGAAAGTACTCCTGGCGTTACGCGTGCGACACATGCACCTTCCCTCATATTCATTGAAATTTTTTCATGAAATTAATTTTTCACAAGCATGAAAGGCTCCAAAACAACTAAGTAGATATTATACTAGATCTTAATGGCAAAAAGATTCAACTGACATGTGTAAAAGGGAAATTACAACATCCCAGATCAGGAAGCTTCAAATTTGACTCAATTTTTCTAAGTCAACCTTCGAACACAACAAATTCAATGATGTCAAGACAAGCACATAAATATACTTGTTTCGATGAGTTTATGAAGCTTTTGAATATAGGGATAAAAGGAAAATTAAGAAAATGACAATGAGATGTGTCAAATTTCATACACCTGAAATAATTCAAGTGAAGAAAAATGTGATGTCACGATAAAATAGAGAAAAAGTCACGTTTTTCAATGTACTTTTAAGATTATCTCGACAACCATTTGTAATATTTTCATGAATTTTTCTGGACTTTGGCACAAGAATGTATTCAAAGCAATATTGCAATATAAAGTTGTTGCATACATCCATTCCTACATTTTTTGGCCCCCAATGAAATCCGACCCTGTGGCTTCATTATTTTTGAGATAGGCCTTAATTAAACTCCTAAGAAATATGCATTAGGGTGGGCTGAAAAAAACTTTTTTTGGAATTTCAATATGCCAGTGGTATAGAAAGTTGGTTGTGGCCAAAAAATGAAAATTTGTGCAAAAAAAATTTTGTGGCATGTGACTTGTGCCGGGCCACTCCGGCTTTTATGAAAATGCATATTTTCAGCCATTTCGCATGCCTTTTTAGACCATCTTTTGGCCTGAGTCAGCAACCTTGGTTTCAGAAGGCTCAATGGCATACTTAAATCTTCTATGAAGACCATTTTGGATATGAAATGCCATAAACAGGTCCCTGATTTTTAAGATATAGCCATTTCTGGGTAAATGTTGGGGAACAGAATTTGGCTTTTTTTGCTAAAAATTGCCCGAAAAAATTAAAAATATCGGAATTGACTGCACAAAAAATTATTCCAAGTGAATTGTAATTACCCCGTGTCCTCCCTAATGCCCTAAAAAACACTTCCAGCGCATTACCTGCATCAATTTGTGGTTTCAGTTTCCAGAATAGGGGCAATTCTGTAAAGTCAGATTTACAGATTTGACACTTTAGCAGCTTGTGGAGCCCTACCATTACACCTCAGTTATTTCATTGTTAAATAGGGATGAGGCCAGGTAATAGGGGTATCAGACAAGCCATCAACCAAAGCTCCAAGTGCAATAGGAGCTGAGCTACAAGGTGAAATGTCATCGTGTCGAACGTACAGCGCATGAGTAGTATTGAGTACATTCGACAGGATGACATTTTGCCTTGTAGCTCAGCTCCTATTGCACTTGGAGCTTTGGTTGATGGCTTGTCTGATACCCCTATTACCTGGCCTCATCCCTATTTAACAATGAAATAACTGAGGTGTAATGGTAGGGCTCCACAAGCTGCTAAAGTGTCAAATCTGTAAAACTGACTTTACAGAATTGCCCCTATTCTGGAAACTGAAACCACAAATTGATGCAGGTAATGCGCTGGAAGTGTTTTTTAGGGCATTAGGGAGGACACAGGGTAATTACAATTCACTTGGAATAATTTTTTGTGCAGTCAATTCCGATATTTTTAATTTTTTCGGGCAATTTTTAGCAAAAATAGCCAAATTCTGTTCCCCAACATTTACCCAGAAATGGCTATATCTTAAATATCAGGGACCTGTTTATGGCATTTCATATCCAAAATGGTCTTCATAGAAGATTTAAGTATGCCATTGAGCCTTCTGAAACCAAGGAAGCTGACTCAGGCCAAAAGATGGTCTAAAAAGGCATGCGAAATGGATGAAAATATGCATTTTCATAAAAGCCGGAGTGGCCCGGCACACGTCGCATGCCACAAAATTTTTTTTGCACAAATTTTCATTTTTTGGCCATAGCCAACTTTCTATACCACTGGCATATTGAAATTCCAAAAAAAGTTTTTTTCAGCCCACCCTAATATGCATTCTGAATGCAACTGTGTTTATTTTGGTAAGATGTACACAATGTCTGGTTCATATATATGACATTGTACATAAATCAACACATGGATAGTGTTCTGATATAACAATGACCCAAGGCATTCAATACTGTGAATATTGCATTCTGCCTGTGAAAGGATTCATGATAATTTAAGGCAGCATGAAATTGTGATATTGCATATGGAATACCCATTTCCATAATTTTCAATGGTCTTCTGCCAATTGCAGGGTTGAATTGAAGAACCATCAAAATTACGAACAAAAAAAAAACTTCCAAATATTATAATGTGAACAAGTGTCTATCAGAAATTTAGTATTTTTAGCTGAATATACACTGAAGACCAGCATTATTGTTGTTCTATTGTGTAATTTAATGGAGTGATAGATTTCCGTGAAGAAGAAGTATTTCGGGCAAGTTGTGCATTGGTAAGCTGTGCCAATGGTATGATATGGGATTTTATTTCCCTTTGAAACACTTTTGCTTGTTTCACACACAAGTGAGACAACCCTGTAAATGTGGTGAAGAAATTAAGGCTATTAGAAGAATTTACAATTACAAACATGTTCCAAAAAGCATATATACTAATTATACTTTTAAAGTTTTTGGGGGGTTTATATGGGCCATCAATGTTCTGTGATAACTTTCATTTCACGTATTGGAGCATCAGAGCATCACTACATCAGCCATAATTATGTCATACACATGACACATATTTTATCTTTGAAGAAATTGGTGAGATTTGAGGTCTCACCGGATACACTCAGCTACACAACTTGCCCCATCATGTGGCACAACTTACCTTGTAATGGTCCAATTGTGTTGACACCTGTACTACATAAATTATGATAATAATGATATTATCATTTTCATATCTGATATTCACAAATTTGTTGACAAAGGTACAGTCATCCACAAATGTTTACCCTACATTGAGTTGAGTTGTATAGTGTTTTTATGTGCTTTACTATTCTTGAGGTGAAATGTGTTACATATGCTTGGGAATTATGCAAAAGTACTTTTACTGATATTTTTAAAATCTTTGACATTTTAAAAGATAGTTTTTTACTTTCTGTTTCAGAAGAAGAATGGCATGTTCCTACTGAGGCCCTTAATACAAAACACTACCTTTGGAAGAAGTTTGCGCCATAAAGCAAGTTGGGAAAAATATAGACAATGCTTCTCAATGTACATAAGTTGAATAACAGCTCCTCCTTATCTTTTCCAATTGACAAATACTTATTGCATATAGTATTCTGATATTCTCTTGTGTTAAAATGAGCTTATTTTGACCAATCTTCAGTCAAATAATGAGTGAACAGGGGATGTTGCATAACCAAGGCATTGATTTAATTGAATGAAGTTATTTGATATATTTTTGGCATTATCCTCCTTGCAAAAACTCATGGATGTATCTACCTACTATTTCAGATCTCACTAGGAAATGGTTACCTTGCCCCACCTAGAGTACCAAAGGAAAAAGTCTAATCCTTTTTGCAATATTGAGGTGAGTGTGAACAGTAAGATATCTTTTACTGGTAAAACACACAGTGAGAAGAGAAGAATTCAGAATTCATATTCTGCCAGTGCGTAGGGAAACTACAAAATAATGGAAGTTTTTATAAATGTTTGTCAGTAATGAAATGTGGAGTTTTAGCACCAAAAGTTCCATTGAAGGTTTTGCAGATGAAGTGTTTGATGTGTAAATAAAGACTACCTTGACTGAGTAATTTGTTTTTTGCATGGAAGTGATATTTGGATACCAATGCTCATCCACTTTCAACTTTCAGGATCCCAATGATGCACATTGCACACTGCAAGGTTTGATTCAAGAACAGTCCTTCACCTTTTATCCATCCCAATTGACCTAAAAGCGCATAAACAGTGATACGAAGAGGAAAACTTCAACCAACAATCATACCATCCCAATACTGTGATAACATGCCGGGCTGCCAAACACTGGGTCCGGGGTTCGAATCCAGCTCTAGCTGGACTCATTGCTTCGTCCTCCTACTGTCCTACACAGAAAAAAAAGTTTGTGTGAAACAGACAAAACAAACGTTAGCTGGTGTCCGTCCAAAATTTTGTGTAAATTCACACAAAATGTATATGTATTTTTGACATTTCATTGTCAATCTTGATCAAATTTTTGTGTGATTTGATCAATGAAATGTCAAAAATACACATACATTTTGTCTGAATTTACACAAAATTTTGGACGGACACCAGCTAACGTTTGTTTTGTCTGTTTCACACAAACCTTTTTTTCAGTGTAGTGAGCCTACCAAGTGCACTAATACAGGAAGTAAAGCCCCAATCATCCATCCTCCAGATTAGCAACTGAAGACTTTGATACAAACTAATGATACTGACATTTCGATTGGCATTGCCACCCTGACTTGCCGCTTTTGGAAATATAACCCCAGTCATTAACAATATAATGTTTTCTACATGTTATGTGTCTTTATTTCAACCAATTCATACTTTTGTTAATCTCTGCTTTCGTGCGTTTTGGTACCAATGACTGCTGTGATATTTTTATTTTTTGTGTTTAATTACCGATGACTGCTGTGGTGTTTTTATTTTGTGTGTTTGATTACCAATGACTGCTGTGATGGTCTTTTTTCGCGTGTTTGATTACCAATGACTGCGGTGATGTTTTATTTCCAAGGCCAAAGTGTGATAAATGAGTGTCAATATTGGTTTTTTCAATACATTTTTATCTAGTAATATCAATATATACAATTATTATGAATTTTTGTGAGTGTGTATAGGCCTATGTAAAAATAAACATTGAAATCAGATCCATAGAATCATTTTTTTCTACTTTTAACAACAGAATATTTTAAAGAAATGTGAAAATATTGATTACTTATTGATACTAATGCTGAAATACTGGTAAACCTGCATTAAAAAAAATATGGATCATAATAAATCAAATTGGGTATTTTCCATAATGAACTGACTGCCTGTGGGATGGTTCTGATAGCCTGATTTATCATATTTGATTCATTCCAGTACCTCGAATAGCACCAGTAATATCATTCCAGAAACTTTGAAATACTATTTTCATTGCAGTTTACAATTCAAATTGGTATTTAGAAATTTCTATGAAATGATATCGTAAACCCGCAATTGGGTACCAGTATGACCGTTATCCATACCACAAAATTTTTAATAAGGTCTTATAAAATACCAACCAATGCATAATAGGAGAATCAATTTTGATATTTTTGGTGATAGTCTGGTTGTTGTAAGTGCAGCAAATGGTTAAATTTTCAATTAATGACAAATCCCAAAAATTTCAAATGTCAAGGAATAAAAAAACCCATTGTGTATGCATGTAAGTATTGATGGTTTTCTATGATGGAATTACAGCAGCCTCAATTTGAAACATTAATATCCGCCATTGACTTCCTGAAAATTAAACAAAAAACCAATACTGATTTTTTCTTGTTCAAATGCAATTGGTTTTTGAAAATATCAATTGTTAATGGTTTTTTAACTAATCAAAAGGTGTTCATGATACGGGACAAGCTTAAATACCAATATTGGTATATTATTAGAACTAATAAGCTAATCATTGTCTTGTATATAAAGTAAATCGTCCGATTATCAGTATGTCAATTATTTAAGTTCATGTTCATAAAAGCTTGACATTGAAGCCTGACTCATCAAACAGAAAACTCACCCACTTGCGGTTGAGCGGGAAAGCGTAACTATCTTCAATTGGCAAGTGATCTCGATGTTGACTGGGATGAAGTACTCGGACAAAACACCAGCATAGAAGACCAGTGGAATACCTTTCTCAACAGCTACAACAAGGCCCAGGAGGACAACATTCCCCATAAAAACATCACCAGCTACAGCAAGCATCGGAAAGTACCCATCAGCGAGGATTTGGCAAAGAAAATTAGGCTAAAACAAAGGAAGTGGCAATGCTATATGGAAACGAGATCAGAAGAAAAGCCCCTAGAATATGTTAAGCTCCGTAATCAAATCAAAAATCGAAATGAGGAAAAATAAGATGAACTACGAACGGGATATCGCTAAGGCAGTCAAGGATAATCCCAAAAGATTCTGGCGTTATGTCAATAAATGCACTAAGGTCAAGTCGTCAATTCCAGAACTACATGATAATGGTAGAGTGGCCAGAACAGATTTGGAAAAGGCGGAGACTCTCAACAACTTCTTTTCTTCAGTGTTTGTGGTTGAACAGGAGGGAACCATGCCTGAATTTACCCAACGATGTCAACTCAAACTATCCTCAATTGACATCAGCGAGGCATAGGTCATGAAGAAGCTAGCTGTACTGCGGATAGGCTCGTCGTCAGGCCCTGACAAGATTCACTGCCGTGTGCTCAGAGAAACGAGACACATCGTCGCAAAACCCTTATCTACCATCTTCCAGTCTTCACTCCAGCAAGGAAAAATTCCAGCAGCATGGAAAAAGGCAGAAGTCTGCGCTATTTTCAAGAAAGGATCGAAAAGTAACCCATCAAATTATAGGCCTGTAAGCCTGACAAGCATCGTGTGCAAAGTTATGGAGCGACATATCAGAGATGACCTGATGGAATTTCTTACAAAAAAAGCCCTCCTATCGAATAGGCAATACGGCTTTGTATCAGGGAGGTCAACTGTTCTCCAACTTCTTCAAGTCCTCGAAGAGTGGACGGACGCTGTCGACCAAGGTCTCCCCATTGAGGCCATATATATGGACTTCCAAAAGGCCTTTGACAGCGTCCCCCACCGCCGACTCCTCCTCAAGATTGCTGGGTACGGAATAAATGGGCAACTCCTCAAGTGTCTGCAAGACTTTCTCCAGGGTTGCTCCCAAAAAGTCCGCGTAAACAACATGATGTCACCTGAATCCGAAGTCATAAGTGGGATACCCCAAGGGTCAGTTCTTGGACCAGTGCTGTTTGTCATGTATATAAATGACCAACCTGATGATCTACATTCTCAAGTCTACTTGTTCGCAGACGACACTAAGCTGTTTAAGATAGGGAAACCTCTGCAAAATGAAGAGACTGATCTACTTCAGCAAGACTTGGATGTCCTACAGGACTGGTCTAATAAGTGGCTTTTAAAATTCCACCCTGCCAAGTGCAAGCGCCTGTTTGTATCGAGACATCACCAAGATTCAAGAGCAGTACCTCTAACTCTAACCCCAGGAGAAGGACCACCAACTCCACTCACCACCTGCAAAGAGGAAAAAGACCTGGGCATCACCGTTGATAGCAAGCTGAGCTTTAGTGGACACATTGACAGCATAGTGAAAAAGCCAACAGAAATATGGGCATCATACGAAGATCCATCCAGTATTGACCCCTGACACATTTGCCCCATTGTACAAGGCCCTGGTCAGATCGACACTCGAATACGGGCAAAGCATATGGAGAGACGGTTTTGGAGTCCTTTCCAAATTGGCGACATGAAAGGGATAGAAAATGTCCAACGCCATGCAACTAAACAGCTAAACGGCTTCAAGGACCTGAGTTACCAAGACAGGCTAAAGAAACTACAACTCCCCACCCTGAGATTCCGGCGTCTACGTGGTGATATGGTGGAAATGTTCAAGATCCTGAAGGGGATGTACGACCCCGCTGTAACTCCGGAATTCAAGAGGGCGACCAGGTCATCAAGAGGACACTCCTTAAAATTGTTTCAGGAGAGATCAAGATTGGAAATCAGAAAAAACTCCTTCAGGAACCGTACAGTGGCAAATTGGAACAACCTGCCCGAGTCAGTAATAGCTGCCGATAGCCTGAATTGCTTCAAGAACCGTTTAGATGCTCATTGGAGGAACCACCCGATGCGTTTTGACCCACTGTTCACCTGACTTCCTCACTGGTGAGACGATGGCAGCATGAGTAGCCAACGTCTCCCAGGAAATTACGCATACTGCATAGCACCAACCTGCCAAGATTCAGGATGATACCGTGAAGTCACCCCCAGCCAGCCAGGAGACAACAGAGTGAATTTTTCTCGTGGATACACAATTGGTACGCGACCCAAACTACGGATTAACATACACATTTATTAAGATCTCCGCTGCCTTCTGCCGAAAAATTAAAAAATTATGACGAGTGGCATTAACAATTAGATATGTGAATAATTCTCCTGTGGATCTATAAATTATTAATCGATTGTTTTTAATCTGGATTCTTTTCTTGTGTGGATCTATTTTTCAAATTATTTTACTTTTATCTGTGATAAGACACTGATCCTGTTACTATACAACTTTCAACATCTCCGTCCATTATTTATTTATCTAGATACCGTCCGCCCGAGTGTAAACTTAGTCATGGCAGCATGAGTAGCCACAACCGTATACATCTCATGTACATACTGTATATATTTTAATATTGAGCACCAATTTGTACAAATATGAATTTTATGTAGGGTTGGAAACCCATCTAAAAATGTTGATTTGTGAAAGCTACTGGTATCAAAGGAAAGATTAACCTTTAAATGAATCAATTCAATGGTCATTAGCACGTGGAACCTCCAAACAAATAATTACAGTACAGACAATATGGGTCATATTTATGCTTGGTTCAATGGAACAGTTTTTTACATTTTCAAATCCCAAGACTACATGATAATCAGGAACGTTTGACTGATATAGAATTGTACACCCTATGTGTGCTCTACCAAAGTGTTATTCTCAAAGTCCTGGAGAGTGTCTGTCTGCAAAATGAACTGGAGCCAGCAGCCAGTAAAGCCTGCAATACACTGCAGTTCGGATTCACCAAGAACAGATCGCCTAGCATGGCTAGCGTGATGATCACAGAATCATTGGCAGAAGCTAAACAACTCAAGATCCCCCTATATGCAGCCAGTCTCGATGCCCGCAAGGCCTTCGATGTCGTCGCGCAAGATCTGATGATGCAGAAACTGTACGGCCTGGAAATTAGTTCTGACATGTGGCAGATAGTCGACAGCATCTACACGAATTGTGAAGAGGTCATCCGGTGGCAAGGTGTTGACAGTCGTCGATACGGAGTAAAGCAGGGTGTAAAACAAGGTGGTATCCTATCCCCTACCCTCTACAAAGTATACGTGAACGACCTCTTGAAGAGTCTGGAGAGAGCAGGTCAGGGAACACATATAGGAGCAGTATTTACAGGGAGTCCGACATGTGCTGATGATGTCATACTAATGAGTAACTGCCCCTTTGAGCTCCAAGGGATGTTGGACATCGCCTTTAGATACTCAGAGAGACACAAGTACCAGATTCATCCACAGAAAACCATGATTACTACGCTGGTTGATGAGAAACATCTATTACCACACATCGAGGAAAGAAAATGGCATCTGGGAGATAAGAATGTAACCAATTCAGAGAGCTTTGTTCACTTGGGGTTGAATTGGGTCAAAGGGAGACCTGCTCCCGATGTATCTAAACTGATTCAGAGCGCTAGACGTACTGCATACATGCTTATGAAGGTTGGCTTGCATGGTGTGGATGGCCTTGGTCCGGCCACTTCTTTCAAGCTGGTGAAAACGTACATAATTCCAAAACTTCTCTATGGTCTTGAGGCCACTTTGCTGAAGAAAAAGGAGATTGACATGATAGAATCGTTCTTCAGGAGGCTGCTACGTCAACTTCAGTCACTCCCTGAGAGTACAGCCAAAGAGGCAATATACCTGCTTCTGGGAGCCACAACAATTGAGTCTCAATATCATCTGAAAGTACTCACTCTGTTTGGAAGCATTTGCAGGCTGCCTCCGAGTCACCACCTTCACCTTCTGTGCAGGAGACAACTGGCGGTTAGAATGGATATGAAGAATAGCTGGCTGTCTCTCGTAGTAAACATCGGAGAAAGGTACAACATAAACATCTACAAGCAGCTCCTCTACCCATGGCCGAAGATAACTTGGAAAAGATACATCCGCCAATCCATCAAAGAGCACTGCCATGAAGAACTATGCAGATCAGCAGCCGAGAAGACATCGCTCAAATACCTTCTCATCCATGACACACATCCCACACTACATCAAAACTGGTACAATATTGGGTTCCAGAAGACCGAGGCAGCAGGGGTGAGAGCTCGCATGTTGGTTGGGAGGTATAGATGTGAGACTTTAAATGCCAAGTTTCAACCGGACCATTCAACGCTGTGTCGAATGTGCAAAAGTGCAGATGAAGACATTCTACACGTCATCGCAACATGCCCGGCTACAGAGCACATCCGTAGACCTACAGCTGAGAAACTAGAAGATATTTACAGAAGAAACAATATCACTGGACCTAGCACAAAGGAGGAGTTCTGCCTAGCAATCCTCAATGGAGGACGTTTCAAGAAGAAGCACCTGACTTCATATAAAAATCAGGATCTCAGTGTCATTAGCCAGATCTCCGGGGCTTTCTGCCTGAATATCGAGAGATATAGAAGCTCTTTTACCATGAACAATGTAAATAATGTTATATGACTGTGTTTTAACTCCCTTCAGGGAGGTGCGCCTATCGAAAGGCGGGAAGTCCTAAGAAGAAGAAGAAGAAGAAGTGTACTACAATTTCAACTAGAAATTGTTTTGACTGCTAGCAAATGAGAGTTTATCACAATAAACACGGTTGGTTTATCACCATTGTTCATGAAATCCTCAAAATAGGCAAAATCCACTCCAGCCATTGATATCGGGCTATTTGAGCCTCTTCTAAGCAAATTGAAATTGATTTTATAAATCTGGACTCACCCAAAACAAGGGAAAAAATAAAATAAGGATCAAGGTTATTTCGATATATTCCATATTTATGAGCAAGAGTGTATTATTTCTGAGATTGTCAAATTCCTTGGCCATAATTATTATCACAATATTGATGGGAACGGGCTATGTATTATCATACCATCGTTAGTGAGTTCGCATCTCATAAAATATTATTCAAAATACATACCACAACTGACAATAGAAAATACTTCCTGAATACAAATAATCATGGATGCTCATTAAAATGTAATACATATTAAATTGAATAAAACACAAAAACGATGAATCAGACATTTATTTCTCAGGAGTGACATTTTCATGGGAGTAAGGTAAACCGAATAATACACGGTTACTTTGGTGATGACAACTGACACTACAACTCAGTGCCACTGTCATCAACAGCAGTAGTGAATGACAAGATAAAGGTCAGGCAGAAATAGGAAGCAAAAGGATTGATTAACCTCTTTCTGTAGTGTAAGACCAGCTGCTGAAAAATAGCTTCACCTTCCTGGTTTTGTAAGTAGTACAACTGAAACATGAGCTTTCTCTATTCAGGTATGCTGACTATGCAGTCTCATGTAACAAGAAATTATAGGGACCTTTCTATGAAATATGAGGTTTCTTCAAACATATGTTTTATTTTCCAAATATTCAAATAATTTCTTACGTATGTGTAGTAACATCTATACATGTATGTATAGTAACATCTATACCTCCAATGTACTTGCTGTGAGTCTGTGATTTAACAAACCCTAATACATGTGACCTTACAATTAGGCACACCTAATTACAGGTGTTATAAACACAGACTGCAAACCAAGCAATGAGAAGCCCTTTTATATTCTTTGTCATGAACGTGAACTTAATATTTCCATGACAATAAACAAAAAGTTGCAATTTTGGACTATTACACTTTTGGACCGGTAAGTTGTGAGAAGTTGAATATCTAATATTTTCATAGAGTGTTTTTTTTTTTCATTTGTATTATATCTTTATACATTTAGGCTGTATCTTACCAATTTTCAATTTTCTGAAAAAAATCTCTATGGGATATGCTCCAGGTGTACTTTGGATATTGACCAAATCACTCAACAATGACCAGCAACATAAAAAGTTTTTATCCACTTGCTCCTTTATAATATGCATCTTTTTCCACAACAGCCATCTTCCTATTTACCTTTGTTGCTGTGCAGGGAATTTTTTAAAATTAAATTTAAGAACACAATTTCACATTTTTTAAATGTTCTTGTAGAAATAACTGATTTCCTCAGATCAATTGCGAAAGCTGTAAGCAAAATTTTCAGAAATATTTCCAGAGATATAGGCCTACAGTATTTGTCGCTGTTCAATGAAGATCCCAATACATGAGCTTACATGGGTTCATCCTCAAAATTTGTGTTGATAAAAAGATAACTGTCGGTATAGATCGAGCATTCCATCGCTTAAAATCATCATGGTGAGGTCCGAACACTGCCAAAGAGATTTTTTACTGAGTTGAGTTGCACAGAAGTACGTTATGAGGGATTTCCCTTGACAGCCAATCAAAACTTCTGACACTTTTAGACAGGGAGTAAGGGTCGATGTACCACAATAGATGATGCTTGAGTATTCTACCTTGTATATTTCATATACATTCGTTTTTATACCCTAATATGGCTGGTGAAGTTCATATCTGCCCTGTGTGATAAAGCACTATATTTGCCGTGTGATACAGGATTTTGCGTGTGGTACAGTGAGGACACCACCTGGCATTTTATGGTAAAATGGCGCAATTCCTTTAATATTGGCCGTAGGAACTTGTAAATGATATAAATCATTTGGAAATTTAAATTCCAACAAGTTGCTTTTTTTTCCTCAGTGCCAGAGTTGACCTATGTACATGTATGATGTCACAGGTGGATACTCCATTGCCTTGCACTGGAGGATATGCAAAGTTGGTGCAATAAATGATGCCATAGGTCAATCTGGCCAATAGCAATCGTTGTGGACTGTTTCATCATAACCTTGCAGTTACATCATTGCCAGAGTGGCCAATAATACCACAACAACAACTTTGGTGCAAAATTGGACCACTCCAGGACCTGGGGAGAGGGCACTCTGCTTAAATGCTGTCAAGTGATCCTTATCTCTGCATATTGACGCCAGGTACTGTGGTAACAATGCAATACAGGATTAAATTACAGGTGATTTCATTAGTACACGATTCTTAGGTTCTAGACCCACCAAATACATGCCATTTTTAGTTACTCTGATTGGTTTAGAAACAACAGGACGTCACACATCGGATTTATCTAATGTAGCAAGTACTGGTTTAGCATTGATTCCTCACAGCCCAGTGTGAATGACAAGAATCGCATGGTAATGAAATCACCTGTAACTGTTTGTAGTTATAACACTAAAATAGAAACAAAACTACAAACAGTACACAAAATGCTTGAACTTGACAGCTCCATATCAAATCAAATTGAGGCCAGAAACATGGTCTTAAAACAGCTGCTTGGTTGAATTTCAGGTACTTTTAGTGTCACCAAATAAACAATCCCCCCCCCACATAACGCCTGAGTTTCTGCAGTGGTTTTATTTGCTAATCTGGCCATGCATAATTACAAGGCTATGATGAAGTTGTCGACAAGAAATACTATTGGCCAGTTTCATCTATGACATCATAGCTAGCACCGAAGTTGCACCGGGTCCAATGGAGTCTCCAGCTATGACATAATAGGTCCACACTATGAAAGAGAAAAGAATTCATCAGAGCAATTGCGAGAGCAGTAAATTGGATAGCTGGGTTTTCAGTTAACAGACGAACTGTAGGGTGCCAATAATAATTATTATGATCGGGTAAAGGGTAACATTGCATTTCAAAGTTTTCGAGTCATTATCTGGGGTTTGGTCTTTGCAGTTTTTGATCCTGACTGAGGGCAGTGAGGTCACATGGTTTGGGTAATATGAGAATAACTTTGTTGGGGGTAATATGAGCACCGGGTCGTTGCAACCAAAAACAATGTTAATCCGATAGAAGAATCTCATATTACCTCGTAACAAGGCTGATCTTTTTTTAATGAAGATTGTAGATTGTTTCGTTATGACAGAACTCTGTCTTTGAAAAATGAAACCAAGAATATTTGGCAAGTCATTGTCCAGTTACCTTTCTCAAATTATGGTTTGCATTTGAAATTGCATTAACTTCGAAATAGTTATTATGTAAAGCAAATTATCTAACAGACTCTCAGAAAAAATGGTACTATGGTTCCCTCAAAATATGCATGGGGTATTCCAACACAAATAAGGTATCCTATTCAAATAGTATTCATGTGTGAAAGGTAGTCTGGTGGTTTACAAGGTAT
Organism: Platynereis dumerilii; assembly: GCA_026936325.1. NCBI lineage: Eukaryota > Metazoa > Annelida > Polychaeta > Phyllodocida > Nereididae > Platynereis > Platynereis dumerilii. The sequence continues at coordinate 77,181,069 of JAPTHN010000002.1, read as the reverse complement.
TCCAGGGCATACAGAAGGTATTTCTGAGGTGTAGACGGATTTCCAGAGGTGTATGGGGCAACAATTTATTAATATACAAATTTGGAAACCTAATATAAGTGTTCAAGCCATGAAACAAGTGGCCCCATCCATAACAAGAGATAGGTGACGTCACCTTGGTTTGGCAAGTTTGGTGCAGTTATTTGACAATATTAAGAAACTGGGTAAATGTACCAGATCAGATATTTTTGCATAAACTGACTCTACCAAATCATCAACTTTTGCATCTAATTTGAAAAAAAATATGTGCAATGGTTATCCTACAAGAGATGATTTGTTGCAAAATTTTGCCCTCTTTTGGGGTCACCTCGTTTGGCAACTTTTCTAATAACAAGTGAATTCTGTTCAAAATTAATCACTCTCTGGCTAAATCAAGTAGTCAGTCAAGTCATTTGAACCATTATGAAGGTCGCTGGTAATTTGTTTTTTTAGTTTTTTTAAAATTATACCCAAAAACCTGCTTTTTATTTATCAAAGTCAAACAAAAATGACAAAAACTTTAAGGGGAGTTATGGGTGAGAAAGGCACTTTCCTGCAATTTTTTAGAATAATGGTCAATATTTGGTGTCAAAAGAAAGGTTTTAATTAAAATAGATGATTTCAGACAATTTTGTATTTTTGCAATGAATGGTTGCCGTGGCAACCATTTTAAAAGACAAAAAAAGGCAGATTTTTACTGCTCACAGGAAGTGGAATTTCTGAAGGTACAGGCATGGTAGAAGATTTTTGAAAAAATTTATGAAAGAAGAAAAGCCAAATGAACTTATTTACAAAGCAGATTTTTGGTATTCCTTTTAATAGTGTCAGGAATTGGGGTAAAGTAGACAAAAGTCATTTTTTGGGGAAAAAATGCTTGTTTTTATGGCTACGATATGAAATAATTTTGTAACACGTAAAATATTTAAAAACTTGTTTCATAAATACGAAGCCATCTTTTTAAGGATTCCGTTGATGTATCCCATGAGTAAATAGGTTGAACAGTGGTCAAGATTTTTCACATCCCGCGCAGGGTAAAAGCGATTTTTTGGACAGAGCGGAAAATGGCAAAATTGTGACGTAACGTCATTACAGGCAAATTATCACCTGAAAACAAATAGGCCTATCGGTGGGTGTTTCTCCAAAACTAATGAAGCTACAGGCATGATATTTTGCAAAAATTAAGTATTCATTGTCATGTTTCACCAAAGTAAATGCTGTGTTGCCATGGCAAATGCCTTTTTGTGTGTACATCTTTGAAATGACACAACTCTGCTATTTCACTTTAAAAATTTGTCGATTATGTTATATTTAACATGGCTTAAAGTGATTATAGAGGCATATTTTGACATAATCGGAGTTTGCACTGGGTGCCCAAGTTGGTATAGGTCAAAGATATGGCACAAACTAAATTTGTGAACCTTACTGAAATTTTGGTAATTTCTCACACATACACCCGCTTAAAAATCCATTGTTCGGTCACATGACCATCCATTGTAACATCACCATAACAGAAAAACGATGGTGAAGCAATGAAAGATGTATAAAACTATTCATTTTACATTTCTAATCAATCAGACAAGCATTTGCATTCTTTAATGCAAAAATATTGTCCTTTGAAGTCAAAAAGTTGCCAAAGCAAGGTGAGTTGCCAAAGCAAGGTGACGTCACCTACACCAGAAACTTCCTATTTTGCCAAATATTGAAATATATGCCAAATATCGAAAAAAGGGTCAATTTGAAAACAAAAAGAACCATGAAGAATTTTGTATAGAAATATAATTAATAACAATTAACTGGAAAAGTGAGTTCTAAAACTTTGGACAGTTTAATGGTTCGGTTTAAGTACAAAAAAAAATAATCGAAACTAAAAACAACAAATAGATCAACAAAACAACGTCTATCAACACTCAACAGTATGCAACCATCCAGGTCTAAGGTCCACTTGGCATTGTAGGCAAGCCAGTTCGAAGTGAAGTGATGACCACGTGAGAATGACGAGTATATTATTTTAAATATATAAAGTTGCATCAAGTAAAGTTGTTCTTGGGGGTATATAACTGTTACTAGTCACTATCACGTGACAGTATTGTTATAAAAATCAATCTTTTGCCTTGAGATCGACGAGGGACCCTTGTGCACCTGCTTTATGGCATTTAAACTTGGAAGTGATTGATCGAATGAATGCAAGTTCAAGTCACAAAGAAGTCAAGTGGAGGACCCATAAACTACCTTGTAACTATTCGTACTTCATGCAGATATTATGACAGGATGTTTATTGAACACTGCCATGTCGGTTATTGATAAACTTATTTTATTTACCTTTACGCGTTGGAAGTGTTCCCAGCAGCATGATTCCATATAATCCAGATCAATTTGCCAAAAGAAGAGTTCTTGTTCCAGAGCAGTGATACAAAGGTTGGAAGGAATATGTAAGTGTCCTTGGTTGTAGAAAGACTCGATGAATGAAAACACGTGAGGATCTCGGTCGAAACAATATTCCAAGTTTGTTTCACAGCCGGAGTTTTCTTTGGCTAGTTTCGCGAGAAGAGAATTTGGAGCTCGTTTGAGATTTTTCAACTGGAACAAATTTTGAGAAACGGCTCACAATGATAAAATGACTAGGAATGTATATCCAAATAGCTGCTGGACCGGTTCTCCAGGGAGCCTTAGAGGGGTCTCCAATGTTCTTATTAATTGTAAATGATAAGACGAATAAACTACTTTGAATCTTTAATATCTTGAATCTTCTTGATATAAATTCATTTGATCTCAAGGACCAGCAGCTTTTACTTTTTCCATTGGCTGTTTCGGAAACTAATTTTTCACAATTTTTCCTAACAGACACTTGTAAGTATATGAAAATTTAGTCTGCATCTTCACAAAATATGAATTTCAATGCCGCAAAGGAAGCTAGATTTTTGTAAAACTTACTCTGAGTTCGAAGGTCTGACTTCTCATGTGAATCTTTATGGTCCTAGTCATTGCCAGTGAGTTGTCTCCCCAGGAGACCCCAGGATCGGGCGGATGGCTCTGTTCTGTCGGGATGTGGTTGTTAATGATTACGTTGTCCGTCATATCGGACATTTCTGTCGAGTTACTGTGGTGATCATGGTTGGTGTGGCCTGCAAGTAAGAAATATTGTAAATCATTTTAACAATGTTGAACAGTATATTCCAAACTATATAATATGCCGCAAGATCACATGTTTGACGATAATCAAGACATTTTAAGTCAGTCAAGCAGAAGTCTCACAAGCACTAACCTGCTCCAATGAAATAATGAGAATGACCCTCTCTTTCAATCTGTATGTCACTACTTGCATGGGGGTCATTCCATGCAAAATCAACCAATGGTCCCAGCATGACCACTTCCGATTTCTTTAAAACTTTCTGCATTTCAAAAACATTATTAGGAAAGAGCAAATCCAAAATTACAGGGCGATTGCTCAATTATTTTCGGAGTTATGATAAAAATAAGTTTGAAAAATTGGAAAAAATACTGAAAAACGCCCAATTGTAGAATTGTCATTACACTTCAAATTTTGACCCGAACTGTTTGATTTTTTTATACAGTGCCAGTGACACCCTAAACTAATAATTAGAAGCAGTAAAGTGGTTTTCCACAAGAATGCCTGTCAAACAGAAATTTTCAAAGTTGACTGATTTATCACACTAAAATCCAATATTCATGATTTTTTTTGCCCACCTTAAACACATCCCAAAATCTTCATATTTCACATGGTAGTTCTTTGCCATATAGTGCATTAGTAAAATAATTATCATTGTCCAAAAACCACTGGTTATTAATATATTGAACTCTGAAATTCAGAATTTCACAAAATAACCCATTTTCAAGCCACTTAATGGCCATGTGGTGTAGGCGGTATGGAAAAAACAAATACCCAGCATAAAAGAACTTAGGAAGAGCTTTAAAATGATGTATAGAAATGTGTGTGTATTTGAATTCTTGATATTGAATATCCACACTCAAGTTGAGTAGTTTTCAATTTGACCAAAATTTTTAAAAATATACGGCTGAGTATTTTATCACATATTACATATCTTACTTGTTATATTAATCATTCTCAATGAGTTCCACTTGTTCTGGATGACAATTTTTGGAAATAAATGAAGTAAATTGTCAACAAATCAATGTTCTCATAAGGTTTCATTTGGCCTAAATTATAAAAGATAAATTCATCGTTTAGCAGAGATCATATATTAATTTTAAAAAAAAGGCGTGTGACAACCATATTCATCTCATGTAAATGAGACTTTATCTATTGGCTACTGCAATTATATATTTAGCAGCAAGAAATACCTTATAGTACTTTACTACAGGGAAAGTATGTCACATTTATTCACTCATATTTTAATCATATTTCGAATGGATTACACTTCATCCCAGAATTTTTCAGGTGGCTTAAAAATAGTTCGCTCGAAGTGCTACCATGCACAGTTGCACACCAAAACATCTTCATAGGAAAACCAAAACCTGTCATTTTGACGTAAGATGGTTATTTGTGTCTTGGTAATTTTATAGACATCTCATGGCATTGTGTGGATGGTTTATGACGTCCAAAGGTCCAGACATCAATGTTGGGTGCCTGTTGGCTGTGTAGTAACTGTTGAAATCAGTGACTGATCATGAGCTGCCGACCAAAAATAAAATTTTAGCAAATTACAAACATGATAGCTTCCCAACTGTAGCCCTCATTATCCTATATAAAGTTGAAAGTGCTTCAAATTGGGCACCTATTATAATTCAATTTTTATCATTGTGCGATGATTGAAGTACTGAGAAAAAGTTGCGAAAAATTTTTGCTTCATCCCAGTGGATAACTAGTTAAAAAATTCAGATAGTGTTATTTACACTGCAAATTCTTGCTATTAAATTTAGTACATGGCAGGAAATGATATTTGTCTTTTTGCATGACTACTGCAATCCATTTACAATATTTTTCTCCCATTTGCAAATAAATAAAAAATTATCAAAGTTGAAAAAACCCTAAACTTGGGTGCTCATCTTCAGAATGAAGGAATCAAATACACACGTATTTCTATATACCATTTTAAAGGTCATTCCAAGTTCTTTTATGCCATGTAGTTGTCTTTTCTGTATCACCTACGCCACATGGCCGTTTTTTTGCTTGAAAATGTGTTGTTTTGTGAAATTCATAAATTAAGCAGACCGTATTTCAATAACTACTGGTTTTGGAACATTAATACTTATTGTACGTATGCTCTATGTAGCAAAGTAATACCATAAAAAGTATGACTGTTTTGGGATGTATTTAAGGCCACCAAAAAAAATCATGAAAATTGGATTTTAGTGTGATAAATCAGTCAACTTTGAAAATTTCTGTAGGACAAGCAATTTTGTGAAAAGCCATTTCTCTGCTTCTGTTTATAACTGTTGGGTATCTTAGGCATTGCAAAAAAACTTCGAAATGTTTAGGACAATATTGAAAGTTTGATAGCCATTTTAAAAATTGACAATTTTTGACATTTTTTTCATATTTTCACAATTCAATTGATCATAACTCCTAAAATATTTGAGCTATCGCCCTGCAATTTTGGATTTGCTCTTTCCTGATAATGTTCTTGAAACGTAGAAAGTTTGAATAGAATCAAAGACGGTCATGCTGGGGATTTTCGGAAATTTGGTTGATTTGGTGTGGAATGACCCATCCATGGGGATCCTATCAGGAACCTCGGACGCATTTTTATTTGATACATGGATGACTAGGGTGGGCTGAAAAAAACTTTTTTTGGAATTTCAATATGCCAGTGGTATAGAAAGTTGGTTGTGGCCAAAAAATGAAAATTTGTGCAAAAAAAATTTTGTGGCATGTGACTTGTGCCGGGCCACTCCGGCTTTTATGAAAATGCATATTTTCAGCCATTTCGCATGCCTTTTTAGACCATCTTTTGGCCTGAGTCAGCAACCTTGGTTTCAGAAGGCTCAATGGCATACTTAAATCTTCTATGAAGACCATTTTGGATATGAAATGCCATAAACAGGTCCCTGATTTTTAAGATATAGCCATTTCTGGGTAAATGTTGGGGAACAGAATTTGGCTTTTTTTGCTAAAAATTGCCCGAAAAAATTAAAAATATCGGAATTGACTGCACAAAAAATTATTCCAAGTGAATTGTAATTACCCCGTGTCCTCCCTAATGCCCTAAAAAACACTTCCAGCGCATTACCTGCATCAATTTGTGGTTTCAGTTTCCAGAATAGGGGCAATTCTGTAAAGTCAGATTTACAGATTTGACACTTTAGCAGCTTGTGGAGCCCTACCATTACACCTCAGTTATTTCATTGTTAAATAGGGATGAGGCCAGGTAATAGGGGTATCAGACAAGCCATCAACCAAAGCTCCAAGTGCAATAGGAGCTGAGCTACAAGGTGAAATGTCATCGTGTCGAACGTACAGCGCATGAGTAGTATTGAGTACATTCGACAGGATGACATTTTGCCTTGTAGCTCAGCTCCTATTGCACTTGGAGCTTTGGTTGATGGCTTGTCTGATACCCCTATTACCTGGCCTCATCCCTATTTAACAATGAAATAACTGAGGTGTAATGGTAGGGCTCCACAAGCTGCTAAAGTGTCAAATCTGTAAAACTGACTTTACAGAATTGCCCCTATTCTGGAAACTGAAACCACAAATTGATGCAGGTAATGCGCTGGAAGTGTTTTTTAGGGCATTAGGGAGGACACAGGGTAATTACAATTCACTTGGAATAATTTTTTGTGCAGTCAATTCCGATATTTTTAATTTTTTCGGGCAATTTTTAGCAAAAATAGCCAAATTCTGTTCCCCAACATTTACCCAGAAATGGCTATATCTTAAATATCAGGGACCTGTTTATGGCATTTCATATCCAAAATGGTCTTCATAGAAGATTTAAGTATGCCATTGAGCCTTCTGAAACCAAGGAAGCTGACTCAGGCCAAAAGATGGTCTAAAAAGGCATGCGAAATGGATGAAAATATGCATTTTCGTAAAAGCCGGAGTGGCCCGGCACACGTCGCATGCCACAAAATTTTTTTTGCACAAATTTTCATTTTTTGGCCATAGCCAACTTTCTATACCACTGGCATATTGAAATTCCAAAAAAAGTTTTTTTCAGCCCACCCTAATGGATGACACTCACGTTTACTTAGAAATTCAGCATGACAATCTATTAGCCTGAATTGCAGCTGAAGTCAAATTAAAGGCTGATTTTTCTTCATTGATACATGCATAAATGAATGACTGCTATTGGTTGAAAGACCCTGTCTACATAGCTATATGCCTTAGCATGACATCGGTAATTTCACAGCCAATTATGATTAGAAGGTCTGTTGGGCCTTTATAATCCAATTAGATACTTCGAAGATATGACGACCTCAGGCTCTGCAACCGCAAAAAATGTAGCTTGAATCAGTCCTTTCGATGTTTTCTGTAACTCGATACAAACATGCATGCTTGAATGATATCAAATACAGGACAGCAGCTAACAAACTTAGGCCTAAGCTTAATGATGGACTGGCTACATGAAGGAGATACCACACTACATGTAAACTTAATGTCAGTCTGCTGGCAATAAAACGAAGACTATGACCTGCTGCACAATGCAGTCACATATATCTCCACAACTAATCTTATAGCTGTTGGCAGAACAGTTTCAAAATTAACTTTCAACTTGGTTGTGTGATGTCACTGGCTTAAAAACGTTTTGCTCGTGTCAGTTATGGTTAATCAGTAGATTCAGCGCTTACCAAATCTAGCAGCATAGGCGACAATAAGCAAACTACATGTAGTTAAATGACCTACGGTATACTTCATCTGATAAGAAGATTAGGGAGACCAACAGGAACCGTCAATATTTGGTCAAAAGCCAGTTTGCAAATTTTTCCAGTGGGCTGCCAATCTGCAAAGAGCTCTAATCAATGTTCCACACTGAACCACTTCCAACATCTCTGTATTTAATCCTTAATGTGAATATTTTCAAGTCTGATCTAAACAGCCAGAAGTGAGATTCTGTTAGGTAGCCCTATCTTGCTGCAGTGCAATCTTGACCATATCAATGATCAATTTGACATCAATGATCTCACAACACGCACTATTAAATACATTGAAAAGGGGTGTCAATTATTAGGCAATTTTTACCACATTGAAGAGTGGTGTGACACATTAAATTACTTGCCATAATAGCATTGCCAGTAAGGGCTATGACCTCACGAATTGGTTATGGGTCATAGAATATGACATGGCATGGATGGGGATATGACCTCAAAAGAAACATTTCAGTCTAATTCTGTAAGCACTTGACATTCATCTACTGTAACAGATAGTCAAATATTTTCTTTTATATTTTATCTGTATTTACTTTTTTCGTTTTCGTGATTTATAATGCGTTATAAATATTGTGTTTTTATCTATATTTCTATTTCCATGATGTCTTGTCCATTTAAATAGCTTTGTGTGTGTTCTGTGTCAGGGCCTTACTTGAAACCAGGCAGTTGGTGCTGAATCAGCTACCATCAGCTACCCTCAGCTACCCTGGATAAATAAAAGGCAAAAGCATTTTGACTTTGACTTTGACTTTGATAGATGATATACACTGTAAGAAAGTTTTGGTCCAAAAGATTCTTAGTTATTCCCTATAGGTTGAAATCAAACCAGGAACCCAACAACTAAATGTATAGCTATGAAAAGTATCTGTCTTTGAAGAATAAATCCAAGGGTGTGTCTACATCTTATGTCACATAATTTTACAAGTGAACTCGGAAATGTGTGCAGAATTGCTACATCGTGTTTAAAACTCTTGACATCTATGCCCTGAGGCCATTTATAGTTAGGGATCAATAAGTATGATCTAGCTGGCACAGATGACGTTTTTACATAAGTCGTACTCAAAAGCTTGTGTTTATAAAGAAGAGGAGTTACCTGAAGTGCCATAAGAATATGATAAAAAGCCATTTGAAAGTATTGTCGCTGCCAAGCGTTTGTGTAATCTCTTTTAACATGTGCATGATCGCTCTATGTAGGCCTATAGTTGGAACTATGACATATTTATGTCTAGCACTTTAACCAGGAAAAACAATTTCAGCAGTGTAGGGTGGTGTGGAGCAAGAAGCCCCCACAAGAGATTAGTGAGCCCCAGAGCTAAAATAACGACTATGATTTCTGGCATTTTTTCTGTTGGCTGGGACAGAAAGATGTTTTTCAAATTACGACCGTTTTTTTTTTTTGCAAGCGGAACCAAACTCCATAATAAGTATTGGTTATTCACCATTCCTTAACCCCGGCATGCCAAAAATCTGGGAAAACTTAAACCCTTTTGTAACTGCTAGATTGTGCGCATATACTTCTAATATTTTTGCTCTTCAAACATGATTTGTTGACGATTGCCTGCAGACTATGCCATAAAGCAATGTCTGGTTACCAAAATTGGTTGCTATATGTGCTATATAACCATTCAAAAAAGTGTTCTATGGTGTGCCCTGTATATTTCCATTCAAGTAAGTCAAAGCGTGTTGGCAATCTACCTATTGCTGACAAAGACATGCTTTTAAAAAAATTGGGACAGTGAACAATGCATGTACAGTTATGGAATATGTCTTGAATCCTTGAATTCTGACATGCAACAATAACAGTCTAAATTGTGAAATAAACCAAAATTAAGTGCAAGTTGTTGTGGCGGACTAGATCTGGGAAGATTTGTCAAGGTGTTGCAGGTAGAAGAGGACACAAATACACATAAGGGCTATGTCAATAAACTTTTCCAACTCTAGGCCTATTGTTACAATATACAGAAAGATTTGTTTAATTTGGCTATTTTTGCTCTTTCGGAAAATCAAATCCCTGTAATCCTAACCTTTTAAAGGTTTTTCTTTCATCTGAAATCCATCACCTAACTGTCCAAAGTTGTCAATCTATCAACAGATCTAAATGTAGCCAGCATGTCTTTCAAATATGCACCTGTTGACTCCTACATCATTGGCTTCACTTGCATTAGAGGACAGCTTGTTTTGGAAATCACTAGAGCTGAATTTCAGTGGCGGATCCAGACAGGGCACTGCAGTTTGGGGGGGGGGGGCTGGCATTTGCGGGCCCGCATGGGCAATGTTTCGGCATTCATGGGTCCTTGTCGCTCCATATTTTCTTCAAAATGTTATTTCCGTCTCAGTGATCTAGGCGGGAGGTGGGGACTGGGGGTGCCCCCGGGTGGGGGGGGGGGGTAGACCCCCTCCCCTACATCCTCCACAGCCACAGAATTACCCGTTGTTTCTTTTTGTGATCAAGGTAAAAGGAATTTCCAAAGAAAAACAAAAAATAAAAATGTTGTTAATTTTAACTGCATGGGGTGGATCAGACTCATTTCCCTGACAACAAATTTGAGAAATAATGAATGAGGAGAATTCATTGCATCAGGAAGTAGGGAACTTGCCAATTTCCATGATGTTTATTTTGTCTTTGTGACAGAGCCAAATCGGGAGATAAGGCAATTTACTCCATGTTGAACCCATTAATACGGTATTTCAGGTTAATCTTTATCAGTAAATGAATTTATGAATAATTTTAACATGACTGGAAGAGAAATTAGGTTTATTATATCACAATGAATCACGGGACACAGTGTATCAATGATAGTGAATATAACTTATTTTAAATGTCTTATTTCGTTTTATAAATGTCTTTGAGGAGCACATCACTGAATCCTGTATGACATTTGTCAAGACAAAGATATTGTCTTGGTATTATGAGGTGAAATATGATTTTGTGCATGAGTACCTGACATTTACAGTCTATACTAATTTTGAATTACTGGCCTTTTTTAAATAATGTGTGAGAGGAACATCTCTTATGAAAATTAATTGCACTGGTGATTATTATCCACCCAATAACAGTGTATCGTTCAACTTTTTTTCTTTGCCAGAGAGCATAATGTTATGCTGAAGCTATTCATGGATCATCCCAATAGTCTATATGTTTGGCAATTGACAGATCACTAAACTTAACAGCAGTAATAAATAACATACACAGGCTTAAAATAATGTTTGTAACTGGATGCACCGTAAGCCTGTTTGTTATTGAGTATCTCAATTTGGTTAGGGAGTTTTAGCTGCCAAACTCAAGGATGATCCATAACCAGCCTCAGCATGACATCATGTTGTCAGTTAGTGAAGAAAATTTCAAGGATACATGGTTAATGAGGAACAAATAATCAAACCAAACATGATGAATTGCGTGAAAAATATCCATGCATGGTGCAGTGAATTGGGAGTAATGACATTGACGGGCAATTTCTTGCAAAAGCAATGAGAATACCCACAATTGATGACTTCTGTAGCAGCAAGTTTTCTTCCACATAAATGACTATTTTTCGTAGGATGGCAGCTACCACTTGTGAGACACAGCTGGTTGTATAATGTAATATTATAAGTCAATGCAATTACAAGTTTCTTGCTGAATGTGTTGATCCAGTAGTCTTTTGTCTCTATTTTATTGAGAAAATCTAATATCACATTATAAGAAATATGATATTTAAGAGACAGACTGATGTGCATCCTGCCAATATCCGCTTTATTATATGAATATCTCACACCTTCTTATTTTTTATTAAAAATATGGCAAATGACCACCTAGTAACATGTGGTAGCTTTTCCATCAAATGAAATTCACAATCATCATCATATACTATTAATTCACAGGTGCTTTACTCTGCTCTTCCCAGACTACTCATTGCTCAGGCACGACAACTTTTAAGCAGCTTTCTTTCACTTCCTACAACAACCTTATCTGGGTTTTGTCCCTAAAACTTACAATTTTTGTGTGCTCATTTTAGGCAAAAACATCATTATTCTCCAATCATTATCTTTTATTTCCATTTCAATCATTTCGATTTCTTTTATCTCCAGGTTTCACATCTGCATAACGTGCATCTCATGCTTCAATGACAATCTATAGTTCATTTCTCATCTTTATTGCCTCACTTCACGGGTACTATGCTTACTATAAATTCATGGATGCTTTACACTACTCCTCCCAAACTACTCATTGCCCACTAATAAAAATTTGCATACAACATTATTTCAAGTCTTACAACAACCATAAGTGGGTGTGCTTTTTCTAACTGTTTATATTATACCAGTGCACTAATTAGTCATTTCTGCACGGCTGTCAATATTCTCCAATGTTTCCTATTCCATCTCACTGTCTTATCTCAAGACCTGCGTCGTTCCTGCATGCTATGTTTCTCAAGTCATCAAATACCAAAAACTCACTCTCTCACTGGCATTCTTACTCTCACCATGCATATTATCACGGGTACTATGCTAGTAAGTACCAATTCTGCTAAGGCCCAATTAAAAAATAATGAAGCCAAAGTGTGACATGACCATCAAAATTTTAAAATGTACTTGCATATCTAATGACCAAATAATATTGTAAAAAATATGTCTAGGTTTCAGAAATTATATTTACCATTTTGCTGTGCTTTGTGGAAATAACTGATGAAAGCCGAATATTGCAAAATTTCAATTCATTTATTTCCAAAGGAGAAAAAGAAAACTAGACTAAATGGTAACTTATTTTCAAAGGAAATCGATTTTTTTTGTTGGCTGTGAAAATTCATATACTCTTAAGTGAACAAGGAGGTTTTCATCCAATTTCACCAAATATTTTATGAGGAAAGCAGTATTTTTGAAAATTTCGCAGCAATATTAAAAAAAAAAAAACATATTTTGTCCTCAGATGCACGCATTTCCCTCTAAAATGATTTCACTTATACTGCGTTGTGCGCCTGGATGTGGGCTTCGAGTTGTTACCAAATAAATGCCACTGGGTCATTCCATGTCAGATCAACAAGTGGCTTCCACCAACCCATCTGGGAATTGGCTGGAAAAATTACATGTTGTTTGATGTCTCGAAAGTTTCAGCTCAATCGGTCAATTTTTCATGATTTGGCTGAGGTTTGAAAATTGCTCAATTTACCAGTTTTTCAGGCATCGTTTTGACCACAATTACATTGTTTGCTCAATAAATGACTTAATACTCAACTTTGACCTTTGAAATTCGGGATCTACACTATCTGGACTATGGTAAAGAATCTTTGGTAGACATTTATTGTTTTGCTAAAACGATAATGCAACCGTGGTCTTGTAAAATCCCCCCCTCAAAAATCAATGTTCACCACAAAAAAATTCATATCTCCTATAGGTATTCCGGGTATAGATACAAAATTCCTAGGATATATTCTACATGTGTATGGTCAAATAATAGTTGAAAATTGGAGATGTGTTCAGCCTCGTTTTTTAATATGAATTTTTGAAAAATATTGTATATTTTTCAGTATGTAAAAAACAAAACTAGCTGGAACTCAAGAGGTACATGTGACACATCCCTGAAAGTTTCCTATTATCTTTCACATCCATATGGCATAATACAGAAAAAAATTCAGGAATATGTTCAGCTTACTTTTGGTTCCTCGGAATTTTGAATATTATTCTGTCTGTAGCAGCAATGCAACTGTTGAGTAGACCTTCTGCAAAAGGTATCATAGACACAGCTTTTAAACTTCTCGGGTGTATTGTACATGTGTATTGTCAAATAATAGTGGAAAATTGGAGATGTGTTCAGCCTCGTTTAAAAAAAATGAATTTTCGAAAAATATTATAGAGGTATAGTGGATTACCATGCTTTGTGAACAAATTTGTCGCAAAGCACTGTGTGTTACTTATATAGATGTCTGCACCCAGGACAGTTTATGTTAAAATTTAAAACTGTTTAAAGTTATGAACTATTGGCACTACAAGCTGTTAATACACTGGATATTGTCTTACGTACTACTCATATGTGTTATCTATTGAACATGGAGTGTTAAAATGATTTTTTAATTGATGTCCCAATGTGCCCCGGCTGTGCCACGCCGGGGAACCTTGGGACAGTCATTTTTACGACTCTCTGGCTGCAAAAGGGTAGGTGCAGTCTAGTTTATTATATCTTGCATTTAAGCTCAATAGTATTTATGCAAGCTTCTGAGTTCTTCAGGGCTTTCAGCATTGAGCAAAATTAGTAGACGTTAAAAGCGTCCCAAAGTGCCCCCGTTCCCCCTAATTACATAAATTAAAGTGATATTTGTATTGGTTATAAATTGCATTTTTCAACAAATTGGCCCCATATTTTGAGAAAAGCTTCACAAAGAGCACAATTTTGATAATTAAACATTGGAACGAACTCCAACCAGTGGCGTAACTAGGGGGTCACAAATGGGGGGGGGCACCTGGGGGGGCAAGCGATTCTCTGGGGGGGCACCCGTAATACTAATTGTATATTTTTGCCAAGGTTGAAAAGTTCATATGGGGGGCACCTGGGGGGGCACAGGTCCAATATGGGGGGCACGTGCCCCCCATGCCCCCCCATAGGAACGCCACTGACTCCAACTACTGAAATATTGTGTTGAGTATCACTACAAGTGATGTTAGAATGATTGCTTCACTCTATAAAATAAAAAAATAGAAATATTATCGATATTTTCCGCGGCGTTACACTTGCGACAAAGCCCCATGTTGGTAATCTTTGTATTTTACCACCAGAAACCAGCTGCTGACCTGGATTACCGGATGTTTTCTCAAAACATCACAGATTTTTCAATACTAGAAGCCAAACCAGGTTAAAAACAAGTTTTATAGCTCTGTATACGTAGCACTGCAAAGTATAGGCGTCGTTACAGCCGATAGGTCTACATGCCCGATTTGCAAATCGGGCTGCCTTTTGCATGCCAGACACTAAAATAGGTCTTTGTCATAATGTCTACTCCCCTAACCATGCTTTGCCAATGTCCCTACAAAATATCCAAAAAGTGCAACCAAGCCACATTTTCTACTGAACTTTTCCATAAGTTCTAATGTGCTATGTTAGAAACTTTGTCATAATATATTTGACAGCCATCTCTTCTACATAAAATAGTGAACAAATAGTGCCTCATGGTTAGAGACTATTTTGACACTATTTTTAGAAGAGATGGCTGTCAAACACTGCCAAATCTCCTACTACACAAGGGGGCAGCACTTCTGAAGTGCGCAGGCACAGGAGAGACACCTGGTGACAGGCGGTGAAATGACATCTATTTAGCCAAATTTACTTAAATTAGCCTGTCTCATGAAATTCCTGATCTTTTCTCAAAGGAAGTCAAGTCATTGTCAATCTGAACTGCCAGGCATGGGTTGAGTTCTAGTTCCGTGAAGCTGATATTGATAATTTCTGTCCAGATTCAAAAAATTATTTCCCAAATGATGTGAAAATATTTTTTTTGAAGGGGTTGTTAATCCCATAGCATTAACCAGCAAGCAAACAAAAGGCACTGAAAACGCTTGCAAACAAAACAGTCATTGCAAACAAAGTGACATCAGGCCATGACGTCACTTTATGACGTCACTTGATGACGTCACAGGCTGGCCAGTTCATGTATGCCAAAAAATCGCAAAACCGAAATATTCTTGGTGCAGAAATTATTTCTAAAAAAATATCATTTTAATGCAATCGTCATGAAACTGCTACACAATGTAGCCGAGTGATGTCTGCATCTACGCTGCAAAGGGCGTGAAGATACATTGAACAAATTTTATTCACCAGCCCTCTAAATTTAGACATGTGAAAAATTTGTTTTTCCGCGGTCAGAGTGCCGTATAATAAAAACGGTTTACCCGAAATTAATGCCTTGTTCAGCGAAGACGCAAGAAGTACCCAGGAAGGTGCTCTATTCAAGGCTATAACTGTAAAATTGAGGGAGCGAGGTTATTTTTACTGTCATGGAAATTGTTTTTTTCTGTCTTTTTTTCCCATGTCAAATGATGCTAATAGTTTTGGGATACCCTCGGGAATCCCCGTAAAAATTGGGATAATTGTCCCTCACAACAATAAAAAGACCTTAACCAGTTATTTGTTGATACAACACAAGCCAATTTGTAAATCCGGTTAATTAACACAGAAATTCACTAACACAGGCTAGAGTTAAGTTAGTTAACCCACTCGTAGACACAATCTAGTACAGAAGTCACAGGCCCCTCTCCTTGAAGTAGATCTATATTGATAGTTTATGTCCAGATTCATCAAAAAATTATTTCTCAAGTATTCCCTGGCTTTCATGATTTTTCTATTGATAGTCTGTGAGTTCCACGGCTCTGAACATGGTAGGCCTATATTTCGCAAAAGAGAAATAAGCTTTTTCGGATCTGAAATTCGCGATGTTTTGTGTTTATTCAAATGAAGTTTTCGGCTGCTATAAAATTTTAAACAAATTCTGAAAGCCAGGTGACATAATTCAAGTATTGACTCAAGTATTCCCTTGCTTCCATGATTTTCCTATTGATAGACTGTGAGTTCCATGGCTCTAAACATGGCACGTTTTGCAACCGAGGAATAAGCTGTTTCGGATCTGAAATTTGCAATCTTTTGAGTTTATACAAACGACATTAGACGTTTTTGGCCGCAAAATAAATTGTAGAAAATTTCTGAAAACCAGGTGATAAATTTCAGATATTGACTGAAATATTTCCCAACTTTCGTAATTTTCCTATTCATAGTATTCGAGTTTCAGGTCTCTGAACATCGTACGTTTTGCAAAAAAGTCAGCAGCATGACGCACATGAAAATCGTGATCTTTTATGTTAAAAAAAATGGCCTCATTGACTGTTAAAAAAACTGTGAATAAATTCTAAAAAGCAGGTGATAAAATGCAGGTGTTGACTGAAATATTTCCCAACTTTCATAATTTTCCTATTCATAGTATTTAAGTTTCAGGTCTCTGAACATTGTATGTTTTGCAAAAAAGTTAGCAGCATGACGCACATGAAAATCGCGATCTTTTATCATAAAAAAATAGCCTTATTGACTGTTAAAAAATTGTAGATGAATTCTGAAAACCAGGTGATAAAATGCAGGTGTTGACTGAAATATTTCCCAAATTTCATAATTTTCCAATGCATAGTATTCGATTTTTAGGTCTCTGAACATTGTATGTTTTGCAAAAAAGTTAGCAGTATGATGCACAAGAAAATCGTGATCTTTTGTGTTTAAAGAAACGGCCTTATTGACTGCTAAAAAAAATTATAGATGAATTATGAAAAGCAGGTGATAAAATTCAGGTATTGACTGACATATTCCCAAACCTTCATAATTTTCCGGACAGTAGTAAGCAAGTTTCAGGGCTGCAAACATTGCATGTTTTTCCTGAAAAGACAAGCAACTCTACTGCATAGCATGGTAACGTCACAAAAATAGGACCCGTAGAATAATTGGCAGCTGCCAAAAGTCCATATGATCAGGCAAAGCTCCATACGCTCAGCCAAAGCTTAAGATGGAATATCATCTGATGAAATAGGGTCTGATGAAATATACAAATAGCATCTTGGGGGATATTTGACCTTTTCAAATATCCTCATAGTGCTATTTGGAATATCCAAAGTCTTTTTAAAAACACTTTTTGATATTAGACATAATGGCAGTAGAGACATTGTCACAAGCAGGCGTTACGCTGGCGACTGATTCACCTACCCTGTTATTCATTGGAAGCTTTCCATGAACTAGATTTTTCACAACCAGCGGGGTCCAATGAGAATTGGCAGTTTTCCTAAAGTGACAAATATACCCCACTTTTCAGTAGCCACTTTCAAGAAACAGAGAAAAGAATGACACAAATATTCGATACAATGTTTTATTTCAACAAATCCAAGTTCTTACACATTACACTTGTACAAAATGTATCACTTGCAAGGTAGTTGATTTTTCATAAGTATTGCTATTACTACCTTGCAAGTGATACATATTGCCAATTCTCATTGGACCCTGCTAACCATAAAAAGCTCCAAAACAGGTAAGCAGATGTAATACTAGGTCTCAAGGGCAAAAAGACACATATCAAAGGGAAGCTTTAGCATCCAAGATCAGTTAGCTCCAAATTTGACTTAATTCTTAGAAGTCAACCTTTGAAAGCAAATAACTCAATGATGTCAACATGTACATCTAAATAAAACTACTTGGTTTTATGGATTTATGAAGCCTGAGGATGTGGAGATTCCAAAAAATGTCGGGAAATAGCATTAGAATATGTCAAAATTTGTAAAACTGAGAGAATTCAAGTGGTCAATTATTTTATGTCATGTTTAATTGGTGAAAAAATGCATTCAAATTTATTCAACTCTATCTCAATAACTAAGAAACATAATATCAGGAAATTTTCAAGAATTTGGCACAGGAATGTACTTAAAGCAATAGTGTATCATGAAGTTGTCACATACAGCCATTCTCCCTGATACTATGCTGTGTGGCTTCATTATTTTTTAACTAGGCCCTCTTCATTTAAAAACATTACATTAAGATATAATGTGGCATATCTCCCACAAAATAACTGGTTGCAATGCATTTATCTTTTGCCTGCCGAAAAATCAAAATTTGTCTTTTTTTTTGGTTATTTAAGCCTTTATTATTATGTAAGTCAAACTTCATTGTTTTTTAAATATAGATATGAGGTGGTAGTTTAATTCCTTGTTAAGAAATAAATACAGACACAATGATGATACCTCTATCACAATTAGATTGCTAGATATTGGATTTTTTATGTTTCGATGGTGCATACTGGCGGCCATATTGGATTTCACCAATTAATATCAGGCTTAGACAAATTGTGATGGCATTACTGAATTCCTTGGTGTCAAAAACATGGGTATAGACTCAAAAATTACTTCTCTATCTCAATTAGTTCCCAAGATATGAGCAATTTTTGGCTCTGAAAGAGCAATTAAAACGGTGGCCATTTTGGATTTAGCTGTTTTTCTGCCATTAGCAGCGGACAGAAAATGGTAAAAAAAAAATCTTATGGATTGCTGACACACTTACCAACCCAAATCCATTGAAAAACTAAATAAAGCAATTTTTCTGAACCTAGGGAAATTTTTGAGCTAAAATTACTGGACGACAGTGCACTAAAAAATATGCATTGACAGCATTGTGGGTTATATATATATACAGTCTGTAAAATACAAGTGATTCCGTTTGGCTGTTCAAGCGAGTGAGTAATGAATGAGTGGTAAATTGGTAATGGCTCATAAACTGACACATGCAGTTTGTGTTAGCCCATGATGTGAGTCTTTAAATGCATATGTGTTTACTTGCTTGCTTGTGTTCTGCTGGTTTGTAATATTCCGTTTGTACAGTACATATTCATTTTAGTGATCACTTTATTGTTGTGAAAAGACTGGGAGTGTGGCTCAAATTCTATATTCATTCACAGATGTGCAGGGTCTTTCAGTTGCCCAAGTTACATAACAAGTGCTCTTAACCATAAGGCCGCAGGGGACTCTATGTGAGACTATTATGTGAGCGGATCCAAAAAAATTAAAAAGACAAGAGCCCTGCAAGGCATAAGTATAGCATAATCAATACATCTAGAAGACAGAGTATTCCAAAATCTAGCCAGTAAGAACTACACATGATGTCTTCTTTACAAAAGTGTTGTTCGATAGATTTAGTTTCACAGAAAAAGAGTATTGATCCTAAATATGCAAAGAAAACAATCAATTTGTCATCACTGCCAAAAGTTTGAGAATCCTCTTTGAATATGTTCATGATAACTTGAAAATGTTGGCAGAACATGTTCAGTGCTTCAAGAAATAGAATTCTGGCTTTCAAGCTCTATCAACCAGCTGCAACAGCAATACTCCTAGTCTGACATGATTTGAATAAGAAACTAGAGCGAGCGCTGGGAGAGCACATGGCTCCGACAACCCGAAAGTTACTTCTTTTTGACATTTTTTCAGATGTAAAAAGTGTATGCCATTCACATTAGAAGGAGAACGTGGTTGTTTATTTCTGAGGGAGCAGTTGCATTTCATGCACATTGTCGTTCTTACTACTGAATTTAGTTAATGCTGTGCTGCTGATCTAGTTGACTATAAAAATAAATTTGGCTTGGCCTTACAACCATTGGCTTGGCCTGGCGCGATTTGTAATTCCTATGTTTTTGGCACTTCTAATGCACAAACTGGAGCCAAAATAGAAAAGAGCAGTCATTTGGTGATTTGAAAACATGGTACCAAAGGAAAACTTTATACGATCTTGAATTTTGTCAGGAAGTTTTGCACAGCGTTACAGAGGAATGTGGACTTGACTCGTTACATTAGCTCTCGCCCAGGGGCGGATCCAAAAGTATTGAGAAAAACATATTCACCCACGACAAAGACGTCACTTTTAAAACGATAAAATATAATGAAGATTTCTTAATTTGTCTCGACATATGCCAAGCTGGTCCAAGAGGGTTCAGGTAAACCTTGTTACAGCTGGTCTCCACAGAGTAAACATGATCCAAGTTGGCTTGGAAGTTGTAAATTAGAACAAAGTTTGCTACTTGTCTTTTACAAGCAGCTAAACAAACCTCTGAAAAGCATTAGGCTTGAAAGATACCAGTTTATCAGTAATATATTATTCCAAAAAATCAAATAATCTATTTTTCTGACATTGTATATTTGTTACAGCAGCACACACTTTGTTAATTGTGTATATTTATTTTTAAAAGCAACATATTTTTCACTATCAAGTGGTGACTTTTCAACATACAGCCATGGCCGTAAGTTTTCACTCAGCAGCCATGCTTCACTATGGTGCTATAATTTTGACAAATCATTACAAAGCAAATACTTGCTCAATCTTCACTTAATGTCAGGAATTATAGTTAGTGTGTATTTGGAGGTGTTCTGATAAAAATTTTTGAATGGAATAATGTTACATAATAGCTGTGAGGCAAAATACTGAATTAGTTGAAATGTAAGCATATGATCAGTTCTGATCCTATATTGTCATTCACATGATAGTAATATTCACCAAAGTGTCTGGATGTGTTGGGAACACACCAAACTAAACATTCATGACAAAATTACAATTAAATACGCAACTTTAACGTTGCTTGATCAGGTTTCGCTTGATGTGTTTTTGATTAGAAAAATTGTTAATTTCCATTGTAAGAATAAAGTAGTGAATTGTTTTTCTTATTATGAAATTTAATTTGTTTCATAAAATTCCACATCTATGGAAAGCATTTGACACAATTTTCTTTCAAAAGAAGAAGTGCGGTTATTTCCTACACCTACATAAAATTTTGCCGTATTTAAAGAAAAAACCAGTTCGAGTAAAACTCATGAACGAAAAATTCAACCATGTATTTTATAATAATTTTGTCATGAATGCTTAATTTCATGTGTACACAACACATCCACAAACTTTGGTGGCTGTTACTACCATGAGAATAACATATAGCATCATAATTGATTTTATGCTCAAAATTCAACTTATTCATTATTTTGCCTCACGACTACTTGTGAAAATATCATTTAATGCAATTATTTCTACCAGAACACCTTCTATTCTGTACAAACTATAATTTCTCACGATTTAGTGAAGATTGAGCAAGTATTTGCTTTGTTATGATTGGTCACAATAATTGCACCATAGTGCAGCATTGCAGATGAGTGAAAACTTACGGCCATGGCTGTAAATGTCATTTTAAAGTTACACAATTAGATACCCCGAAAATATGACTACCTCTTAAATCGCAAGAAAAATTAGCTTGAATCAGTCCTTGTGACGTTTGATGTAACTCGATACAAACATGCATGCTTGAATGATATCAAATTCTGAAAGGCAGCTTAAAAACTTGGGCTTAATGATGGAATGACTGCACGGAGGAGATACCACACTGAAATATATGACAGTCTGCTAAATGAAGACTAACCTGATGGCACAATGCAGTCACACTTCCCCACAACTACTCTTATTCAATGTTCCACAATTGAACCACTTCCATCTTCACTGAGGCGGATCCAGAAAAAAGTAGGAGAGGGGGGTTTAAGAATAGCAATTTACTAAAAATATAAAGATTTCCATTTTTTCCCATTGGTCCAAGGGGGGGGGTTGAACACCCTAGATTCTGTTAGGTAGCCGCTTCTAGCTGCAATGTAATCTGGACAACATCACCTGCACCTGATCATTACAGTCAATTTGACATCAATGCCCTCACAATAAGCCCTATCAAATACATGAATAAGGATATGACCTCACAAGGAACATTTCAGTTCAATTCTATAAGCACTTTACATTTGTCTACTGTAACAGATAGTCATATATTTTCCTTTATATTCTATCTGTATTTACTTTTTGGCTTTTTATGATTATTTTATTTATTTATTTATACAGCATTTATATAGCGCCATATTCACAGAGAATCTATGCTCTACGGCACTTTACAATGGAGTCTGGCTAGAGGTGTTGCTCATCACACCTGACAGGAGGGTGACCCCTGCCAACACAAGTGGCAACCCTGCCCGGCCACAACCAACTTACTCCAATTGAGTTCCAGGTGCGGGATTCGAACCTACGTCCTCAAGTGCCATTGGATTCGAAGTCAAGTGCTTTAACCATTAGGCAATAGGAACTCTTATATATAGATTTATAATGTTATATCAATATTTCTATTTCTATGTTGTCTTGTCCATGTAAATAGGTTTGTGTGTGTTCAATGCCGGATCCTTCTTGGAAACCAGCTATTGGAAACCAGCTAGTGATGAATATGCTACCATGGTAAAATTATTTTGACTTTGACTTTGACAGCTGATATAGGAACGTTTTAGCCCAAAAGATTCTTAGTTATTCCCTATATGTTGAAATCTAATCTGGAACCCAACAATTAAATGTATAACTATGAAAAGTATCTGTATTTGAAGAATAAATCCATGGGCGTGTCTACATCTTATGTCACATAATTTTACAAGTGAACTCAGAAATGTGTCCAGAATTGCCACATCGTGTTTTAAGACTCTTAACAAAGGCCCTGAGGCTATTTGTAGTTAGGGATCAATAGATATGGATGATATAGATGTAGCTGGCACTGATGACACTTTTACATAAGTCTTACTCAAAAGCTTGTGTTTTATAAGGAAGAGGAGTTACCTGTACCATAAGAATATGAAAAAAAACCCAATTCAAATGTATTGTCACTGCTAAGCATTTGTGTAATGACTGTAATCTCTTTGAATATGTTCATGATCGCTCTGTAGGGGAGACCGGGGTAAGTTGTGCCATTTTTTTCATCCGGCTGATTTTCCGAAAAACCAAAGCTTAATCATGCAATCTGAAAATCAGACATCAAAATATAATACGTTGGCCAGAATCAACCAAGGTTTCAGGGCAGTCCGACCATTGGGAAGGTCATGGCAGGCATTTGAAAAAAGTAGGTCAAGTGGCACAACTTGCCCCGGTGCCGGGGTAAGTTGTGCCGCATGACGGGGTAAGTTGTGCCGCCTAATTTATTCCAAAAAAATTTTGTATTTCACCCGTTTCTTCAGATAGATCATTTGTATCATGTTTTTAACGTATGACTGACATGTTACATGAAACTAATCAGACATTTATGAGCCATATTATACACAAATTTAAAATGCTGAAAAAAAACAGAATTATTTATTGTTTAGAGGGTGTTTTAACACCTTTAACACGTGATCCCTTCAGTGTAAGTTATTTCACAACATTTCTAGACCTTGCGTAAAACTGAGACAAAAAAAGATGAATAAAATATTAATGCCTATGTCATACCATTGGCACAACTCACCCCAATCAAAACGGCACAACTTACCCCAAATTGATTTTCTTGATGAAACTGGTTGTCAAAAATAAACAAGTAATGCAAAATGAAATCTAAGAACAGAAATGTCTAGATATACCTCTAAACTCCATCCTACCAGAGGGATATCATCTTATTACAAATACCAAATGACTGAGAAACCAGAATGTCAGTCCTCGGCACTTCAAGTTTTCAGCAACAAAATTGAATTTATTAGTGTAGCTTTTCATACCATTATATTTGGTAGTTTTTTTCTTGGTGCCTAATGATGTTGACCAAGTGGGTATATATGAGTGGCATTGCCTTCTTTGCCCAGTTCTTCATTTAACCCCAACAGTGGGCGGCACAACTTACCCCGCGGCACAACTTACCCCGGTCTCCCCTATAGCTGGAACTAAGACATGTTTATGTCTAACACTTAACCAGGAAAAACAATGGCATTTCAGCAGTGTATGCCTTAGGGTGGTGTGGAGCAAGAAGCCCCCTAACAAATTTAGAAGGCCTCTGAATTAAAATAACCACTATGACTTGTGGTATTTTTTCTGGTGGTGGGATGGAAAGATGTTTTTCAAATTACATCACTGTTTTTTTTTTCAAGCAGAACCAAAACTGCATAATAAGTATTGGTCATTCACCATAGGTGAGGGAATACATGTACATGTGATTCAGCCCGAGGTGTGACAAACACGTATTTGCTATTCCTCAACCCCGGCATGCCAAACATCTGGGAAAAACTTATATGCATCAATATGCAGCCTTATGTGAAGCAACGCACATGAATTGAAGTTTAAATGCTAAATAAGTTTTTTTGGGGCAGAAAGTTTAAAAATTCCTGATTAAGATTGCTTGTGCAGCTGTATGCAGCAATATGCAGGCCTTTTGCAGAGAGATCGCAGGACTATGTGCTCCAATTGCATCTATAGCTTTGTATAATTATGCAACTGCTGCGCAACACATTGGAAATGTGCTCCTTAATGCATTTGGATGCGTTTTTTCTATTTTTTTCCATCATGCAATGAAACGTGACAGTATGTACCAAGTGGGAAAGGGGCTTTAGTCAATAAACTTTTCTAACTCTAAGCCTATTGTTACAAAATACAGAAATAATTTTTTAATTTGCCTATTTTTGCTCTTTCAGAAAATTCGGTGGAAACCAATCCCTGTTATCCCAACCTTTTGAAGGTTTTTTAATATCTGTTTTTGCCTATTTTTGCTCTTTCAGAAAATTCGGTGGAAACCAATCCCTGTTATCCCAACCTTTTGAAGGTTTTTGTTAATCTGAAATCCATCACCTAACTGTCCAAAGTTGTCTATCTACCAGCAGATCTAAATGTAGCCAGCATGTCTTTCAAATATGCACCTGTTGACTCCTACATCATTAAACTTCATTGGCTTCACTTGCATTAGAAGACAGCTTGTTTTGGAAATCACTAGAGCTGAATTTCAGTTGCGGATCCAGACAGAGCACTGCAGTTTAGGGAGATCTGGCATTCGCGGGCCCGCATCGGCATCATTTCAGCATTCTCTCTCTCTCTCTGTGTACTTTTCCGCGTTATCCAGGTTGCTCACCCATGTTTTTTTTTAAATATTAGGGAGCAGCACTTTTAAGAATGTCTTTCAGTTTGTCTGGTTTATTTGCCGTGTGTCTGATTTGTCTTATTTCATCTACGAAGATGTCACTTGTAGTCATCCACCACGGAATTTTTTGTTTCTGTGATTAAGATAAAAGGAATTTGTGGGTCCTCATCGCTCCATATTTTCTTCAAAATGTTATTTCCATCTCAGTGATCTAGATGGGGGGGGAGGGGTTGGCCCCCAGGTAGGGGGTGGCCCCCTAGACCCCCTCCCCTGCATCCGCCACAGAATTACCTGTTGTTTCTTTCTGTGATTAAGATAAAAGGACTTTCCAAAGAAACACAAAAAATAAAATTTTGCTAATTTCTACTCGGGTGGATCTGACTCATTTCCATGACAACAAATTTGAGAAATAATGAATGAGGAGAATTCATTGCATCAGGAAGTAGGGAACTTGCCAATTTCAATGATGCTTATTCTGTCTTTGTGGCAGAGCCAAATCGTGAGGTAAGGCAATTTACTCCCATTAATGTGGTATTTCAGGTTAAGTTTTGTCAGTAAGTGAATTTATGAATACTTTTGACATGACTGGAAGAGAAATTAAGTTTATTATATCAGAGTGAATCATGGGGCACAGTGTATCAATGACAGTGGATATAACTTATTTTAAATGTCTCATTTTGTTTTATAAATGTCTTTGAGGAGCACATCACTGAATCCTGTATGACATTTGTCAAGACAAAGATATTGTCTAAGACAATTTGTCTTGGCATTATGAGGTGAAATATGATTTTGTGCATGAATACCTGACATTTACAGTCTCTGCTAATTTTGAATTACTGGCCTTTTTGAAATAATGTGTGAGAGGAACATCTCTTATGAAAATTAACTGTAGGGGGAACCGGGGCACATTGGGAAGCGGGACACTATGGGACAGTGGGGTTTTCTTGGTTCCTGGCAAGGTATATGACATGGTAGTGCCATCATATCTTGTAATTTCACATCCCGATGTTTCTATCGTTTTATTGACAAATTACAGCCACATGCAGAAGTATGGTAAGGAAAAGTTTGTTTTCCTACTACTAAAGTAAATTTAGAGCGGGTTCAATTCTAACCATTCTGTGTACAAACCACGAAAAATGAGGCCTTCTCAATGCTACTATGAATTTGATACATCGCAACGAACTGTCCGCAAATTTGCCCTGTTTGAATTTTACTGGGTCGCGAGGCTTGCGCTCAGCTCATGAATTCCATGCAAATGTTGCATCTCTTGGAAACATGACCTTTTCTCACATAAAGTGACCTTGGACTGACTGACATTTACCCAAAACAACATGATTTGTGATCTAGATCTGTTAGGTTGCTTGTTATTTACATACATTTTCAAATCTTTACGCTGATTTGATTGTTTTCTTTCAATATTCATCAGAAATTGTGATATATTTTATCGTTACTGTTTATTTCACTAAAAAAATCTGAAGAAAAATTCCATTGTCGATAATTCCATACAAGTGGACAACTTGGTTCTTTATGTTTGATATTGTTAATATTTTTCAAATTCAAAATTTTGAAAGAATTTTCAACATTTTCTTATTTTCTCACTCCAAAGGCTAAATTCAATTAAAGGTAACGGAATCACATTTGACTCGGTAACGGAATCACGTAATTTCTTTAAAAACCCATCGTAAAGGGAGCAGCACAATTTCCATCTGTGAAGACCTTAGTTCATGAAAATGACACTACTTTGAGAATATATATTCCTTTATTCCTGGGATGAGCATTGCCCGTTTCTATCTCCAAAAGCTGGAATACATTTTTCTTAAATGAGATGGCGATATAAAAAAGTAATACAAATAGGTGTTTTTGCTCGTAATTCCGTTACCCAAAGTTTGGTGTGCAATAAAAAACTGCTCGGTCCGATGTCGGAAATTCCGCAAGTCAGAAATTTAAGTTTACATTCACATAAACCAGAATAAGTCTCAAAGTCATTATTTTATCCATTATATCTTCTGTACATTTTTCATGACCCCATGATGATTCTGTTACCATGAAATTTATGCTGATCACAGGGGAATGACACCAAATAGAGTGACTAAGAATTATATCAGCGAAGGGCTGAAGCATCACCTCAAAAATAGTCATGCAGGGCAATTGGGAGTAATGGCGTTAACAAGCAACTGCTTACAAAAGCACCAAGAATAGTCAGAATTGATGACTCCTGTGCATGGAAGCATCTGTTTTCTACCATATAAATTAATATTTTTCATAATGGCGACTGCGACTTGTGAGAAACAGCTGGTTACACAATGTCATATCATAAGTCAATGACATTACAAATTTCTTGCTGAGTGTGTTGATCCACTAGTCGTTTGTATCTACTTTATTGAGAAAATCTAATCACACACTACTATAAGAAAGATAACACCCAAAGATTTTAGTTTCTGGTTTGCATTAAGTAGAACCAAAATCACATGTCTTATTTGTTTTGAGATATTGAATTTCACCTTGTAGACCTCTGAATTAACAAGTGTGTCATTTCTGTCACAGATTTTTACCAGTGCACTAAAAAACTATGCATTGTGAGTTACAGTCTGGAAAGTATAAGTGATTCATTTTTCTGTTCTAGCGAATGACTAATGAATGGCTCATTAACAGACACATACAGTTTTGTGTTAGCCTATGATGTCAGTCTTTAAATGCATGTGTGTTTACTTGCTTGCTTGCTTGTGTTGTGCTGGTATATAACACTAGTCCGAGTATTGCTTCTGATCCCAGCAACTTACAAGGGCAAGCTGGTCAATCTCCGTTTTTGAAGAAGGGCTGCACATTCATTTTAGTGTATGACAGCGAAATGAGAAGACTGTGAGTGTGGCTCAAACTCTCTTCATTCAGACATGTGCATTGTCTTTCAGTTGCCCCAGTTACATAACACTTGATGCAGCCGGCCTCAGTTTATTTTACCGAGGAGTGGGGTTCGAACCCATGACCTCAGAGCCAACTGTTCCACTAACAAGGCCGCAGGGAACTCTATGTGAATGGATTATATCATTCAAGATGATCTGGTAATTCACCAGTAGTAAAACAAGGACCCTGGAAGGCATTTGTAGCATTACAATGTATCAATAGATCCAACTAAGTTGGCACCGCGACCCTTCCACCACAGGACCAATGGTGGAACCTAAATTTTTGACCCAGGACCAATTCAGAAACTGGTTGAGATGATTGAGATGATGGTGGAAATACCGACCAAAAGTCATTTTGTGCCTTACCCGGGGTGTATAGGGTCGCACAGCATTGGGAACCCTCCATTCCACCACAGGACCAATGGTGGAACCTTTTCTCCACCACAGGACCATTCGCATAGTTTGAGTCAGCTTTTGCTTAAATGCTTGTTATATGTCTCTTAAAAGTCATTTTGAGTAATTAGGTCAGTGTGGGGTTACACAGATGATGGAACCCTGCATTCCACCACAGGACCAATGGTGGAACCTTCTTTTTTCAACCCAGGACCAATTCAGAAACTGGTTGAGATGATTGAGATGATGGTGGAAATACCGACCAAAAGTCATTTTGTGCCTTACCCGGGGTGTGTAGGGTCACACAGCATTGGGAACCCTCCATTCCACCACAGGACCAATGGTGGAACCTTTTATCTACCACAGGACCAATCGGATAGTTTGAGTCAGCTTTTGATATAATGCTTGTTATATGTCTCTTAAAAGTCATTTTGAGTAATTAGGTCAGTGTGGGGTTACACAGATGATGGAACCCTCCATTCCACCACAGGACCAATGGTGGAACCTTCTTTTTTCAACCCAGGACCAATTCAGAAACTGGTTGAGATGATTGAGATGATGGTGGAAATACCGACCAAAAGTCATTTTGTGCCTTACCCGGGGTGTGTAGGGTCACACAGCATTGGGAACCCTCCATTCCACCAAAGGACCAATGGTGGAACCTTTTATCTACCACAGGACCAATCGGATAGTTTGAGTCAGCTTTTGATATAATGCTTGTTATATGTCTCTTAAAAGTCATTTTGAGTAATTAGGTCAGTGTGGGGTTACACGGATGAAGGAACCCTGCATTCCACCACAGGACCAATGGTGGAACCTTCTTTTTTCAACCCAGGACCAATTCAGAAACTGATTGAGATGACAGAGATGATGGTGGAAATACCGACCAAAAGTCATTTTGTGCCTTACCCGGGGTGTATAGGGTCGCACAGCATTGGGAACCCTCCATTCCACCACAGGACCAATGGTGGAACCTTTTCTCCACCACAGGACCATTCGCATAGTTTGAGTCAGCTTTTGCTTAAATGCTTGTTATATGTCTCTTAAAAGTCATTTTGAGTAATTAGGTCAGTGTGGGGTTATACAGATGATGGAACCCTGCATTCCACCACAGGACCAATGGTGGAACCTTCTTTTTTCAACCCAGGACCAATTCAGAAACTGGTTGAGATGATTGAGATGATGGTGGAAATACCGACCAAAAGTCATTTTGTGCCTTACCCGGGATGTGTAGGGTCACACAGCATTGGGAACCCTCCATTCCACCACAGGACCAATGGTGGAACCTTTTATCTACCACAGGACCAATCGGATAGTTTGAGTCAGCTTTTGATATAATGCTTGTTATATGTCTCTTAAAAGTCATTTTGAGTAATTAGGTCAGTGTGGGGTTACACAGATGATGGAACCCTCCATTCCACCACAGGACCAATGGTGGAACCTTCTTTTTTCTACCCAGGACCAATTCAGAAACTGGTTGAGATGATTGAGATGATGGTGGAAATACCGACCAAAAGTCATTTTGTGCCTTACCCGGGGTGTGTAGGGTCACACAGCATTGGGAACCCTCCATTCC
Source organism: Platynereis dumerilii (assembly GCA_026936325.1). Taxonomy (NCBI): domain Eukaryota; kingdom Metazoa; phylum Annelida; class Polychaeta; order Phyllodocida; family Nereididae; genus Platynereis; species Platynereis dumerilii. The sequence continues at coordinate 77,150,941 of JAPTHN010000002.1, read as the reverse complement.
ACCAAAGGACCAATGGTGGAACCTTTTATCTACCACAGGACCAATCGGATAGTTTGAGTCAGCTTTTGATATAATGCTTGTTATATGTCTCTTAAAAGTCATTTTGAGTAATTAGGTCAGTGTGGGGTTACACGGATGAAGGAACCCTGCATTCCAACACAGGACCAATGGTGGAACCTTCTTTTTTCAACCCAGGACCAATTCAGAAACTGGTTGAGATGACAGAGATGATGGTGGAAATACCGACCAAAAGTCATTTTGTGCCTTACCCGGGGTGTATAGGGTCGCACAGCATTGGGAACCCTCCATTCCACCACAGGACCAATGGTGGAACTTTTTATCCACCACAGGGCCATTCGCATAGTTTGAGTCAGCTTTTGCTTAAATGCTTGTTATATGTCTCTTAAAAGTCATTTTGAGTAATTAGGTCAGTGTGGGGTTACACAGATGATGGAACCCTCCATTCCACCACAGGACCAATGGTGGAACCTTCTTTTTTCTACCCAGGACCAATTCAGAAACTGGTTGAGATTATATTATATATTATATTATTTATTTATTGGACCATTATTAAAGCAGTACACATGAACATATAAGACAATGGATAGCAAATAAAATGGTTGGTGGACACCTATCGGTGTATTTACCATGACCAATGTTACAAAATGACATTATAAAATAAAATAATTTTCAATAGCCAAATAGAATATTAGTTTGAAAACACACTTACACAAAAAAAAAAAAAATAATACTAATATTAAAAAAAGAAAAGAAATAGAATTTAAAAAAAAAACAAAAAGTAATGATGAACTATGAGATGATTGAGATGATGGTGGAAATACCGACCAAAAGTCATTTTGTGCCTTACCCGGGGTGTGTAGGGTCACACAGCATTGGGAACCCTCCATTCCACCACAGGACCAATGGTGGAACCTTTTATCCACCACATGACCATTTGCATAGTTTGAGTCAGCTTTTGATATAATGCTTGTTATATGTCTCTTAAAAGTCATTTTGAGTAATTAGGTCAGTCTGGGGTTACACATATGAAGGAACCTTCCATTCCACCACAGGACCAATGGTGGAACCTTCTTTTTTCTACCCAGGACCAATTCAGAAACTGGTTGAGATGATTGAGATGATGGTGGAAATACCGACCAAAAGTCATTTTGTGCCTTACAAGGGGAGTGTAGGGTCACACAGCATTGGGAACCCTCCATTCCACCAAAGGACCAATGGTGGAACCTTTTATCTACCACAGGACCAATCGGATAGTTTGAGTCAGCTTTTGATATAATGCTTGTTATATGTCTCTTAAAAGTCATTTTGAGTAATTAGGTCAGTGTGGGGTTACACAGATGATGGAACCCTGCATTCCACCACAGGTCCAATGGTGGAACCTTCTTTTTTCTACCCAGGACCAATTCAGAAACTGGTTGAGATGATTGAGATGATGGTGGAAATACCGACCAAAAGTCATTTTGTGCCTTACCCGGGGTGTGTAGGGTCACACAGCATTGGGAACCCTCCATTCCACCACAGGACCAATGGTGGAACTTTTTATCCACCACAGGGCCATTCGCATAGTTTGAGTCAGCTTTTGCTTAAATGCTTGTTATATGTCTCTTAAAAGTCATTTTGAGTAATTAGGTCAGTGTGGGGTTACACAGATGATGGAACCCTCCATTCCACCACAGGACCAATGGTGGAACCTTCTTTTTTCAACCCAGGACCAATTCAGAAACTGGTTGAGATGATTGAGATGATGGTGGAAATACCGACCAAAAGTCATTTTGTGCCTTACCCGGGGTGTGTAGGGTCACACAGCATTGGGAACCCTCCATTCCACCACAGGACCAATGGTGGAACCTTTTATCCACCACATGACCATTTGCATAGTTTGAGTCAGCTTTTGATATAATGCTTGTTATATGTCTCTTAAAAGTCATTTTGAGTAATTAGGTCAGTGTGGGGTTACACAGATGAAGGAACCCTGCATTCCACCACAGGACCAATGGTGGAACCTTCTTTTTTCTACCCAGGACCAATTCAGAAACTGGTTGAGATGACAGAGATGATGGTGGAAATACCGACCAAAAGTCATTTTGTGCCTTACAAGGGGAGTGTAGGGTCACACAGCATTGGGAACCCTCCATTCCACCACAGGACCAATGGTGGAACCTTTTATCTACCACAGGACCAATCGGATAGTTTGAGTCAGCTTTTGATATAATGCTTGTTATATGTCTCTTAAAAGTCATTTTGAGTAATTAGGTCAGTGTGGGGTTACACAGATGATGGAACCCTCCATTCCACCACAGGACCAATGGTGGAACCTTCTTTTTTCTACCCAGGACCAATTCAGAAACTGGTTGAGATGATTGAGATGATGGTGGAAATACCGACCAAAAGTCATTTTGTGCCTTACAAGGGGAGTGTAGGGTCACACAGCATTGGGAACCCTCCATTCCACCACAGGACCAATGGTGGAACCTTTTATCTACCACAGGACCAATCGGATAGTTTGAGTCAGCTTTTGATATAATGCTTGTTATATGTCTCTTAAAAGTCATTTTGAGTAATTAGGTCAGTGTGGGGTTACACAGATGATGGAACCCTCCATTCCACCACAGGACCAATGGTGGAACCTTCTTTTTTCTACCCAGGACCAATTCAGAAACTGGTTGAGATGATTGAGATGATGGTTGAAATACCGACCAAAAGTCATTTTGTGCCTTACCCGGGGTGTATAGGGTCACACAGCATTGGGAACCCTCCATTCCACCAAAGGACCAATGGTGGAACCTTTTATCTACCACAGGACCAATCGGATAGTTTGAGTCAGCTTTTGATATAATGCTTGTTATATGTCTCTTAAAAGTCATTTTGAGTAATTAGGTCAGTGTGGGGTTACACGGATGAAGGAACCCTGCATTCCACCACAGGACCAATGGTGGAACCTTCTTTTTTCTACCCAGGATCAATTCAGAAACTGGTTGAGATGATTGAGATGATGGTGGAAATACCGACCAAAAGTCATTTTGTGCCTTACCCGGGGTGTGTAGGGTCACACAGCATTGGGAACCCACCATTCCACCACAGGACCAATGGTGGAACCTTTTATCCACCACAGGACCAATCGGATAGTTTGAGTCAGCTTTTGATATAATGCTTGTTATATGTCTCTTAAAAGTCATATTGAGTAATTAGGTCAGTGTGGGGTTACACGGATGAAGGAACCCTGCATTCAACCACAGGACCAATGGTGGAACCTTCTTTTTTCAACCCAGGACCAATTCAGAAACTGGTTGAGATGATTGAGATGATGGTGGAAATACCGACCAAAAGTCATTTTGTGCCTTACCCGGGGTGTATAGGGTCGCACAGCATTGGGAACCCTCCATTCCACCACAGGACCAATGGTGTAACCTTTTATCCACCACAGGACCATTCGCATAGTTTGAGTCAGCTTTTGCTTAAATGCTTGTTATATGTCTCTTAAAATTCATTTTGAGTAATTAGGTCAGTGTGGGGTTACACAGATGATGGAACCCTCCATTCCACCACAGGACCAATGGTGGAACCTTCTTTTTTCTACCCAGGACCAATTCAGAAACTGGTTGAGATGATTGAGATGATGGTGGAAATACCGACCAAAAGTCATTTTGTGCCTTACAAGGGGAGTGTAGGGTCACACAGCATTGGGAACCCTCCATTCCACCACAGGACCAATGGTGGAACCTTTTATCTACCACAGGACCAATCGGATAGTTTGAGTCAGCTTTTGATATAATGCTTGTTATATGTCTCTTAAAAGTCATTTTGAGTAATTAGGTCAGTGTGGGGTTACACAGATGATGGAACCCTGCATTCCACCACAGGACCAATGGTGGAACCTTCTTTTTTCTACCCAGGACCAATTCAGAAACTGGTTGAGATGATTGAGATGATGGTGGAAATACCGACCAAAAGTCATTTTGTGCCTTACCCGGGTTGTATAGGGTCGCACAGCATTGGGAACCCTCCATTCCACCACAGGAACAATGGTGGAACCTTTTATCTACCACAGGACCAATCGGATAGTTTGAGTCAGCTTTTGCTTAAATGCTTGTTATATGTCTCTTAAAAGTCATTTTGAGTAATTAGGTCAGTGTGGGGTTGCACGGATGAAGGAACCCTGCATTCCGCCACAGGACCAATGGTGGAACCTTCTTTTTTCAACCCAGGACCGATTCAGAAACTGGTTGAGATGATTGAGATGATGGTGGAAATACCAACCAAAAGTCAGTTTGTGCCTTACCCGGGGTGTGTAGGGTCACACAGCATTGAGAACCCTCCATTCCACCACAGGACCAATGGTGGAACCTTTTATCTGCCACAGGACCAATCGGATAGTTTGAGTCAGCTTTTGATGTAATGCTTGTTATATATCTCTTAAAAGCCATTTTGAGTAATTAGGTCAGTGTGGGGTTACACAGATGATGGAACCCTCCATTCCACCACAGGACCAATGGTGGAACCTTCTTTTTTCAACCCAGGACCAATTCAGAAACTGGTTGAGATGATTGAGGTGATGGTGGAAATACCGACCGAAAGTCATTTTGTGCCTTACCCGGGTTGTACAGGATCGCACATTATTGGGAACCCTCCATTCCACCACAGGACCAATGGTGGAACCTTTTATCCACCACAGGACCAATCAGATAGTTTTAGTCAGTTTTTGCTTAAATCCTTGTTATATGTCTCTTAAAAGTCATTTTGAGTAATTAGGTCAGTGTGGGGTTACACGGATGATGGAACCCTGCAATCCACCACAGGACCAATGGTGGAACCTTCTTTTTTCTACCCAGGACCAATTCAGAAACTGGTTGAGATGATTGAGATGATGGTGGAAATACCGACCAAAAGTCATTTTGTGCCTTACAAGGGGCGTATAGGGTCACACAGCATGGGGAACCCTCCATTCCACCACAGGACCAATGGTGGAACCTTTTATCTACCACAGGACCAATCGAATAGTTTAAGTCAGCTTTTGATATAATGCTTGTTATATGTCTTTTTAAAGTCATTTTGAGTAATTAGGTCAGTGTGGGCTTACACGAATGAAGGAACCCTGCAATCCACCACAGGACAGATGCTGGAACCTTCTTTTTTCAACCCAGGACTAAATCAGAAATTGGTTGAAATGATTGACATAATTGTTGAAATATCTACTCAGAGTCATTAGCTAGGCACATATAGGGTCGCATGACCTGGGGAACTATCCGTTCCATGCCAGGCGCATAACCAGTGGTTCAACCTTTTTTGTAATCACTTGGGTAAAAATGCTGTCCGTCCGCCGGGCGGGCGGGCGGGCGGGCGGCGGGCGGTCGGGCGGCGGGCGGATAGATCGTTTCCGGCCCAGCACTCGGCCTCTATTGAATGCATGGGGATAAAATTTGGTACTCATCTAGCCTGTATGGTCTAGTTGTGCCTTTTGATGGTCTGATTAATACATCTTAAACACTTTTTGAAATAATTAACAAAATATAAAAATTATTTTTTTTCATTTCCAGGCGAAGGCTCGCTCATTATTGCATGTGCAAGGATGAAATTAGGTACACATGTGGCCTATATGGTCTAGTTGTGCCTTTTGATGGTCTCATTGACAGATATTTTATACTTTTTGAAAAAATTAGAAAAAATATGAAAACATATGTTTTTTTGTTTTTTGGGCTAAGACTCGGTCACTATTGCATGTACATGGATAGAGTTTGGTACACATATGGTCAATATGGTCTATTTATGCCTTTTGAAAGGTCTGATGAAAAATATTATATACTTTTTGAAATATTAAAAAAATAATAAAAATTTATTTTTTGTTTCTGGCACAACATCCGGTCACTATTCCATAATCATACATTGATGAAGTTTGGTACACATATGGCTTATATGGTCTAGTTGTGCCTTTTCATTGTCTGACAGATGGCTCTTCCATAGTTTCTGTAATATTGAGAAAAAATATTTAAAATATATATATATATTTTTTATATAGGAGCCAAAACTTGCCCACTATTGCATATACAGTAATGCAATTTTCTACACATATCACCTATGGAAAGTACCAGTGCTTTTTGATGCGTATAACACTTTATGAATCATTGCAAAAACTTCAGAAAATTATAACAGCATTATATTTTTTGGTTTTCAACCGACAGCTCATGACCTATACTTTGTACATGCATGAAAATACACCATAATATGCGTAAATTAGTCTAATAAGGCCTTTCCATGATTTTACAAATCCTGGCAAGCAGATGGGAAGATGGCAGGGCAGCGGGCAAACAGAAATAATTGAAGGCCACCACTCGACCGCCATTGCATTCCTATAAGCAATTTCGTAATGCACCATTTTTATGATACTATTGTAATCTTCTAAAGGTGTTATTCGCTGAAGGTTTGCTGCTGCGCAGCCTATGTTTTATTTTACAGAAGAATTTTTATTGTTTGTTTCGACTATTGATAAAATTCATGGGTAATAACACTTATAATACATCATAATATGTAATTCGACCAGTATGGGCTTACATTGACAAAGGAAACTTTCAATCCACCACAGGACCAATGGTGGAACCTAATCCCCTGCCCCTGACTACACTTAATATTTTATAATTATAATTTCCAATAAACATCTCATAGTCAATGCCCCAGATGACAGGGAACCTCAACTTCCACAACTGGACCATTGATGGAACCTGACCTCCTGCAAAGGACAAACTTAATATTTGGAAGGAACAATATTTGATTATTAAGAAATGCCTGATAATTAATGCTCTATAGACCTGGCCCCATCACCGCACAACATCTAAGATTCAAATTCTGTTAGTTGGATGCTGAATTTGAGTTAGGTATTTGGATATTGGGTCAAAATGGCACCTGCCTGGCCAGGTTTACAATAACAAGGCCATTGTACGGTGATGGCACTCGAAATATGGGGAAATACTTATACTTATTATATTAATTCGCTATAAGTTTTGCAAAAACAGGCGGTTCATAGAATTAAAGGTGTTAGTCGAAGAACACCTTCGAACAGTATATTTAATTAACTTAAAAATTGTACAACCACCTAAATTGTATAAAGTTTCAATTGTGATGTTTATGTATAAGTTTGTAAGAGGTGAAATGCCGAGAATGTTTTCATAGTCCAGGAGCTTATGGGGAAATAAGGGGTGTATTGTGCAGGTTTGTCTACAAGCATGCAATTTGGCACAAATGTTGCTGAGGGTATATAGATTCAAATTTTTGAGGGCGCCGGAGCGGGCGCTCGTCTTGGTTGCCATAGCAACTAATTCAAAATGGCCGCCGCTCGATATCTAATTTTGAGTATAACTCAGTAACAAAAGGTCATAGGATTGCAAATAATAGCTCTAAATATATGTTTTTGATGCCAGGGATTCTGATTCTGCCATTATTTTTAATGTCAAACACATATTTTGGTCTATAGAGCCAAAATTGCCTGTATATCGGGGTTATAGAGCCTAGTTTATCGAAACTATCAACATATTTTCAATTTCCTGATAACAGTTCACTCTAACAAGAACCAAATTATCAATTATTTATATATATATTGTACATAGATACCAAAGTAGCCAAATGAATGTATCAGACAAGGGTATTGTTAATGCAGCTGCATCTATGCACTCCTGTTCTTTTGCGCACGCAGTTCCCGAATCTAAATCTTTCAAATATCACAGCACTACATGATGCTAGCCAATAAGTTGTGTAGTATACTAAAAGAAACCTGTTGCTGTCTTTGTCAGTTGGCCCGTATGAACTCTATGATGTACTTATCCACTTCTGTTTGCCATCCTCATACTTTGAAATCCTGAATTTTTTTAACATACAATGGCGATTGATTCGAAAAAAGACTTTTTTTCAGTTACAACGGTAATACAACCTTTATTTGTGCTCAGTAATACATGTAGATGCTTCTTGGGTATATGTCTGAGGGATACTATCACACTACCAAGATATTTGTTTCATATGTGCAGTGACTTTGCACAGACTGTCTTGTTTGATTAACTTCAGTCACATCTCACAAGTCTTGAAATTGATTTGACTTGGTTTCTTGAATTCTACAGCCACCTGTTCCATTTTGACAGGAGGGAGTGGGCTAAAACATTTCAGTAGAGGCGTTGTATTTCATGTCTGTGTATGCATTAGGGTGCATCAGTTGCCCCAACCTTAACCGATCAAGCTGTACCTTGGTCCATAGTTGGGTTTTACCACCCAAAATAAGATACAAAAATTTCAGCTTGATCGATGGATATTTAGGGGTGCCTCCGAAAGCATATTTCTTGTGAATTTTTCAGGAAAAGTTACGTTTCCGTAGGATCGCGGTTAGCGATAACTTGAGTAATATAAAAGATAGAAACAAACAAATGACATATTTGGATTCTACAGAAAATTTCCTTCAAAATGAATACCTGGAAGCTATGTTTCCGTCAACATTATAGTATCAGTTTTTATGTACGACGTCACTGATATACACAAATTTCTGTTTCTATGACTGCATGGTGCTTCTACTTAGTCTTTGCTTTTCTCCTAATATAAATCATGTTTCATAAACATCAGCAATAATTTACTCAGTATTAAATTTTATCATTCGATCAAAGCTATTTCAATTATTCCTGATGATCTCAATAAACGTTTTATGACTATAAAGAGAAAAAAAACAAGCTTGCGATGTGTTGATAAGTCCCAATTTATTTTAACCTTATGAAAAACTAGCCCTAATACTTTTTGTGCATAAGGAGATGGGTCCATTTACCATGTACATTAAGGTGCATCAGCTGTCCTATGAATAACAAAAAATACAGCCAGGAAGCCGTACCATGGCTTGAGGTGGTGTTATGGTAGTTAGAGGAAAATTTATAAGTACTACTTTTCTTTCTTGTACCCTTCTGTGTGAGACTGCAAATAAACAATAATATTTTTAAAACGCTGTGTAAGTATGAGTGAAAATGTTCACTGAATATTACGTTTATTCAATTGCTTCTATTCTTGTCATGGAATTGTGACTTTAGATTAAATCTATGATATGAATCCTCCTTGGACCTTGCCATCCATTTAGTGTAGGATACACAGATTATGTATATTGACAGTCTTGGTGAACATAGTCAAGTTCTGATATAGGCCTATTCCAAAAATGTTGGTTTGAAGCTCAATGTGGCCTCAAAAAATTACTTCCAGAAAATATACAATGTGTAGACAATATTTGTATTTCCTTAATTTGCAGAATATGAATGGTTGATTACGATATTATCAATTATGTACAATTGTACATGGACCCAACTTCTTGTGCACTATGATATCAGACAAGCTTTTCTTAGTGTTAAAACAGATAATGATTTATCATCATTGGATCCTTGAATAATAGTAATAGCTTTGAGAGCCAAAAAGAAATAGCAAATTATTACTCGTATGTATCAAATATAATAAATATGAAAGGAACAAATAAAGGCAAAGTGTCTTGCAGTCATTTAAAGAAATCTTTTTGTATACCGGTGAAGTCGAATAAAATATTCAAAGTAAAAACATCCATCAGTATGGCATCACCATTATTCAACGAAAGTATGGTTTCCAGGTATTCATTTTGAAGGAAATTGTAGAATCCAAATATGTTATTATTGTTCTTCTATCTTTTATATTAGTCAAGATATCGCAAACCGCGATTCTACGGAAACATATTTTTTCCTGGAAATGTCTTAGGAAAGATGCTTCCGGAGGCACCCCTAAATATCTTTGGATCAGGCTGATTTTTTAGTATGTTCATCTGGTCACCAAAACACAACTTCATGCCAAGGTACAGCTACCTAGCTCTATTTTTTATTTTTCATTGGGCGGCTGATGCACCCTAGTATGCATACATGAATTTTTGAGGCAGCCCAGCACAGTTCTGCGGAGTTCCGCTGTGCGCGGACCTGAAAAGCAACTGCACTAGTGCCCCAGATGCCAGTTCCATACCCAATTCGAAGTGAATATCTTCAGTCTGCAGCCTTGCTAGTTCGCCTGCCTCTACAGTAGACTGTCAGGATTTTTTTATTATGATCTGACATGTGGCACATGGACTTTGTTGAGAGCCTTCCAACAATGGCACTGCTCAGGGCAGCCACAGTGCAGTACCCATGGGTAGGGGACAAGAGAACATTGCTCAAGGTTCCCTGCCGTAGCACCTTCACTTTTGGTGATCGCAGTATGCATGATGAGCGATGAGACGACTAGGAGTCATGCTATAAAACCAGTGGTGTCCAGGGTCATTGAGTAGCCCCAGAATAGAACACTCCATCTAATATCTCATGGGCTTGGAATAAATTGAGTTCAAGGGTTGGGGTTCGAACCTAAGCTCTTGAAACCTGTGCATGCACTATCAAGCACTCTAAAACATTCGATCACAGGGAACTCATTAAATTATTAATATGGTATGTCAAAACAATACAGAATTGTGATTGATCATTCTTCAGAAAGACCATGGTATTAGTAACTGGAGAACAATTCTCCTAATCTGACCAAGGAGACTGTTTTTCCAACAGGCAATACCAAAGGAAAATCTTGTCTCACCCAAATGAAGCATGAAGTACAATACCAAGTGACCAAACATTTAGCTTGGTCGAGTTCGGCACAAGTTTAATTTGCTGGGATGTCACATATGTTTTTGCCAGTTCCAAGAGAATTCAAGTACATAAGAGACCGCCTGACTCATGCAGAAGAAGCAGTCCTTTAACACAGGGACTGTTGTAGGCCTACCACTGTTTCACCGTCTGAAGTTCACACACTGGTAGAGCAGTAGGCTAGCTGTTTTATTACTTGCTACATGTAGATTGTAGAAGATAGATAAGGGAAGAGGGATTTTGTGCCTAAAAGTGATAGCTGGTGGGGTTGAAAGATACAAGAAGATTTTTTTTGACAAGACAATCTTGAAATTAGTGCTGCCTAGCAGCGTGTCACCAAGATCTTGCCTGTTGAATAAAATAAAACTTTTGACTTCTATATTCATCAGGAAAATGTGTACCTCTTTTTGTTTATTGTCTGAAATATTGGCTGCGATTCCCACCATGCCACTGTTTGTTCATCTAAAATATAGGTTTGGAGAGTCCTACTAGTACATTGACGAACAAATATCTTAAAGCCGTCATTAGGGAAGTTGTCCTAGGTATACATACGAACTACAGTGAACAGCATCCAAACAACCTCAGGACTGATTGGTGAAAAGCATAAAGTGTTTCTTCGATAAATTAATAATTGTCCTTTCTAAAGTATTCCAGTCATGTGAAATGGACCACCAATATCTTGCCAAGGATAACTAAAATTGCATGTTCCAGCTCAATAATGAACATTGAGGCTACTCCTTTTTATCTACATGCAGAAAGTCACACAGCAGCTATTGTGTGAAATGTTAAACAGTCGAATGGTGGTAAATGCTGTCGGATTTTCATTTGAATTTGGCCTGACTTAAATTTGAGTTAGTAAATTTTGTACTAAAACTGGTACATATCAAACATATAACTGAGCTTGGCCAGAGGAATGGCATTGGTGGGGTGAATGTGTAACATGTTGAGGAATCCGGCTCACTTTCGCATCTCGTCAATCAACCCTTGTGAGCCCCGTATGGGGGTTAGAGGGCTGCACTTACCATATCTGTCTAGTATTGTCCTTCTTCCATGCTTATATACATTGAGAGAAGTTACTTTTCCTTTGGTATTGGAATAGTCACCTTACCTGTAGGAGGATTACTGATACCTTGGTCCTTTTGAAAACTGATCCTCCACAAGCGATTATTGTCTAGACATTGCATGCAAATAATTTTCAAGATTTGTGGGATGTGGGTTGGGCAAAAGTCAATGAAACATGAGTCTGTTCACAAGTAGAAATGAAAATCTCTTGGTAGCATCCCCCTCATAGGACTGCAATTCGTGCTGAAATATATCAGACTGCTCGCTATGTATCAGACTGCTCGCTTCGCTTGTACAAAATTTTTCTTTTTATTCTTCCCATTGGACTTCCATCTGTTAGGAGCATTCCAAATGAGAGTTATGATGTGGTGCTTTTGGGACGAGGCAGTCTGATCTCAGACTGCCTCAGATATATACCCAGGAATCATTTATGCTTGAGCACAATTAAAGGTTGTAACTGCAAACGAGTCTTTCTTCAAATCAATTGCCATTGTATCTTTAGGAAATCCAAAATTTCAATGGATGGGGATGTAAAACAGGAGAGGGTAAGTACATAATAGATGTCATACAAGCCAATACTTGAAACGGCAACAGGTTTCTTTTGGTATACCATATATAAATTATCGGCATGCAACATGTAGGGCTATGGATTTGAAAGATTTCGTGGAGAGAACTGCATGCGCAAAAGAACCTGTAGGTGTGCGTAAGGCAGCTGCATTGACAATACCCATTTCTGCAACATTTGTTTGGTTACTTTAGTATTATCGTACAGATGATGTGTTGATGTATTTCTATTACATAAAGCTAGTGTTTATTTTTGTTGTCAAAACTTGATGAATTGCTACTAGGAACAATTTGTAATAGTTTAAGCTGAAGATTTGTGGTGAATTTCGATAAAATTAGCTCTATAACCCCAATATACAGGCAATTCTGGCTCTATAGACCAAAGTATGTATTTGACAGGAAAAATAATGGCAGAATCAGAATCCCTGGCATCAAAAACATATATTTAGAGCTATTATTTGCAATCCTATGACCTTTTGTTACTGAGTTATACTCAAAATTAGTTATCGAGCGGCGGCCATTTTGAATTTGTTGCTATGGCAACCAAGACGAGCGCCCGCTCCGGCGCCCTCAAAAATTTGAATCTATATACCCTCAGCAACATTTGTGCCGAATTTCATGCTTGTAGACAAATATGCACAATTATCCCCATAAGCTCCTGGACTATCAGATATGTTCAATTATCCAGCTGATTTTTATCATTACGGAATAAGAAATATGAAAAACCTTCGATTACCATTTTGTAGATCAGAAATTGTTAAAATCCATGTCAGATTTAAAGGTGCGGAAATTTGGAATTCTGTTGTGAATGTCATTGATTTAAATTGTAGTAAATTTACATTTAAAAAGAAAGTAACTAATATTTTAAGGAATTTGTGGTCTCTACCTAGAATATCTTTTGCTATTCTGTAATACAAAACTATTATTAAGATTATTGTCATTACCACTTTTGTATAGATGATAGTGCCTATTAATGTTCTTAATTTATCAGTATTATTATTAATTTTTATTTCCTATAATATATATTCGTTCACTCTTCCATAAAGATTAAGCAATTATATTGTGAAATTGCTAGGGAACATACACACATTCAGTGTGTCAGTTCCTTTTTTTTATTGGTATTATAATTCTGCTATTTGTTATATTGATTCGTTGAAGTGTAATTGTATTTTGTTTACCAATAAATTCTAATTCTAATTATAATTCTAGTCTAGATCAACTTACCAATTAAGTAGTGGGATCAAAATCAAGGATTGTTACATGACTATGAACTAATAGTAATACCACTTAAATAGGCCGGTAGGGAGTATTTTTTTCCGTTTCTATCCATTTGTTTGATTCTTTTAAAATAGCTTGGAATAGATATATGTAATATCATGAAGGTTGCACAAGGTATGGAACTTCATCATACAGCGGACCAGTGCTGGAATATCTTGCCCTCAAGAGGACATTGTTAAAATTTATTAACAGAGCTAAAATAAAATTATGGAGATTACACAAATCATTGATCTTTTCCTCCACCAAAGGACCAATGCTGGGACCTTCTCCCCTCAAGAGGACCACTTTTAAAGTTTACCACTTGGTACTAAATATGGAATGATGGAGGCTATACATTCAAGTAACCTCCTCTTCCACCACAGCACCAATGCTGGAACCTCTTCCCCTAAATATTTCAAGAAGAATAATTTGATATATAATAGTTACTCAAATCAATTTATCTGCTACACATCATCATGTGGTCAGCGAAGATAAATTCAATTACTAAAATGTTTCAAGAAGATTTTATGCATTAATATTATTTAGTTTCATTGAGTTTCAAACAGGATAATAATGTAATTACAAAACTTACTACAATAGGGATTACTGCATCTTTAGCAACATGGCTCCAGCTGAAGAGAAATTTACTTCTTTTACAAGTAAGGATAGATTTAGCAGTCACTTTAATTTCTGACATCAATATTAAAATTTTTCTAGATGCTCCAGTTTAAAAAAAATATACATGTGGTTTTGTCCGTTTTGAGCTTTTTAAAATACTTTAATTTCGTTCTTCCTCAAAAGACTTACATTGTAAAAGAAAATGAACTTCGTGTTCAACATCACCTTTTTATAATTTACGCAAATTTTCCTCTACACTTTTGCAATACCATCTATCAATTTTCGATCTCCAGTGGAAGTATGCCTGTCCTAAACAGTGCAAGAAAAGAGCTTTCTTTGTACAACTCATGAATCTTGTGACATATATGGTTCGAGGCAATATATATTCATGATTAAATTGTAAGTACACAATTTTGATTTTGTATTAATGTCGTCTGCCCATTGGATGCAGCGGAGTTCGTGTAAAATTTACCAGGCATTATTTAAATGTTGTAGGGGAGACTGGGGTAAGTTGTGCTGCGGGGTAAGTTATCCCGCCCACTGTTGAGGTGAAATGAAGAACTGGGCAAAAGAAGGCAATGCCTACCATATATACCCACTTGGTCAACATCATTTGGCACCAAGAAAAAAAAAACCAAATATAATGGTATGAAAAGCTACACAATTCAATTTTGTTGCTGAAAACTTGAAGTGCCGAAGACTGACATTCTTGTTTCTCCGTCATTTGGTTTTATAATGAGATGATGTCCCTCTGGTAGGATGGAGTTAGGAGGTATATCTCAACATTTGTGTTGTTAGATTTCTTCTCACATTGTTTATTTATTTTTGACAACCAGTTTCATCCAGAAAATCAATTTAGGGTAAGTTGTGCCATTTTGATAATTGGGGTGAGTTGTGCCGATGGTATGACATAGGAATGAATTTTTTATTCATCTTTACTTGTATTCATTTTTGCATTAAATGTTTGATAAGTTTCAATGACATGTAACATGTCAGCCATAAGTTAAAAACATGATACAAATGATCTATCTTAAGAAATGGGTGAAATACAAGGTTGTTTTGGAATAAATTAAGCGGATCAACTTACCCCATCATGCGGCACAACTTACCCCATCATGCGGCACAACTTACCCCGGCACCTACTTTTTTAACATGCCTACCATGACCTTCCCAAAGGTCAGATTGCTCTGAAAAGTTGGTCGATTCTGGCCAACGTATTGTATTTTGATGTCTGACTTTCAGATTACTTGATTAGGCTTCGGTTTTTCGGAAAATCAGCCTGACGCAAAAGATGGCACAACTTACCCCGGTCTCCCCTACTCTTGGGAATTTAATATTAGATGCTTATTGCAGCAAATGAAAAAAATTGAGGGTAGTCTTGTGCTGCATAATTATATTTTTAATCAAGTTTCATGGTCGTTTGGGGTATTTATTATCAGGCTTTTATTGGAAATAATGAAATGTTGAGGGTAGTCCTACTGTGGAAGATGAGGTTCCTGGTCTGTTTGGGCATTTATGGTGAGGTGTTTATTGGAAATAATGAAATACTGGGGGTTGCCCTGTACAGGAGGACAGGTGCCACCATTGGTCCTGTGGTGGAAGATGATGTTCCTGGTCATTTTGGGCATTTATGGGGAGATGTTTATTGGAAATAATGAAATATTTGGGGTTGTCCTGCACAGGAGGTCAGGAACCACCACAGGTCCTGAGGTGGATTGCAAGGTTCCATCAATCATTTATCCCCATACTGAACTAATTACTCATAATGACATTTAAGAGATATATTACAGGCATTTTATGAAAGCTCACTCTAACTATTCAATTGGTCCTGTGGTGGATAAAAGGTTCCACCATTGGTCCTGTGGTGGAATGGAGGGTTCCACAGGCTGTGTGACCCTGTATGCCCCAGGTAAGGCACAAAATGACTTTTGGTTAGGTATTTCCACCATCATCTGCATCATTTCAACCCATTTCTGAATTGATTTTGGGTTGAAAAAAAGAAGGTTCTACCATTGGTCTTGTGGTGGAATGGAGGGTTCCACAGGCTGTGTGACCCTATACACCCCAGGTAAGGCACAAAATGACTCTTGGTAGGTATTTCCACCATCATCTGCATCATTTCAACCCATTTCTGAATTAGTTCTGGATTGAAAAAAAAAAGGTTCCACCATTGGTCCTGTGGTGGAATGGAGGGTTCCACAGGCTGTGTGACCCTATACGCCCCAGGTAAGGCACAAAATGACTTTTGTTAGGTATTTCCACCATCATCTGCATCATTTCAACCAATCTCTGAATTGATTCAGGATCGAAAAAATTAGGTTCCACCATTGGTCCTGTGGTGGAATGGAGGGTTCCACAGGCTGTGTGACCCTATACACCCCAGGTAAGGCACACAATGACGTTTGTTAGGTATTTCCACCATCATCTGCATCATTTCAACCCATTTCTGAATTAGTTCTTGGTTGAAAAAAAGAAGGTTCCACCATTGGTCCTGTGGTGGAATGGAGGGTTCCACAGGCTGTGTGACCCTATACACCCCAGGTAAGGCACAAAATGACTTTTGGTAGGTATTTCCACCATCAGCTGCATCATTTCAACCCATTTCTGAATTGATTCTGGATCAAAAAATTAGGTTCCACCATTGGTCCTGTGGTGGAATGGAGGGTTCCACAGGCTGTGTGACCCTATACACCCCAGGTAAGGCACAAAATGACTTTTGTTAGGTATTTCCACCATCATCTGCATCATTTCAACCAATCTCTGAATTGATTCTGGATCGAAAAATTAGGTTCCACCATTGGTCCTGTGGTGGAATGGAGGGTTCCACAGGCTGTGTGACCCTATACACCCCAGGTAAGGCATAAAATGACTTTTGTTAGTTATTTCCACCATAATCTGCATCATTTCAACCCATTTCTGAATTAGTTCTTGGTTGAAAAAAAGAAGGTTCCACCATTGGTCCTGTGGTGGAATGGAGGGTTCCACAGGCTGTGTGACCCTATACACCCCAGGTAAGGCACAAAATGACTTTTGGTAGGTATTTCCACCATCATCTGCATCATTTCAACCCATTTCTGAATTGATTCTGGATCGAAAAATTAGGTTCCACCATTGGTCCTGTGGTGGAATGGAGGGTTCCACAGGCTGTGTGACCCTATACACCCCAGGTAAGGCACAAAATGACTTTTGGTAGGTATTTCCACCATCACCTGCATCATTTCAACCCATTTCTGAATTGATTCTGGATCGAAAAATTAGGTTCCACCATTGGTCCTGTGGTGGAATGGAGGGTTCCACAGGCTGTGTGACCCTATACACCCAAGGTAAGGCACAACATGACTTTTGTTAGGTATCGCCACCATCCTCTGCATCATTTCAACCCATTTCTGAATTGGTTTTGGGTTGAAAAAAATAAGGTTCCACCATTGGTCCTGTGGTGGAATGGAGGGTTCCACAGGCTGTGTGACCCTGTATGCCCCAGGTAAGGCATAAAATGACTTTTGTTAGGTATTTCCACCATCATCTGCATCATTTCAACCCATTTCTGAATTCATTTTGGGTTGAAAAAAAGAAGGTTCCACCATTGGTCCTGTGGTGGAATGGAGGGTTCCACAGGCTGTGTGACCCTATACGCCCCAGGTTAGGCACAATATGATTTTTGGTAGGTATTTCCACCATCATCTGCATCATTTCAACCCATTTCTGAATTAGTTCTTGGTTGAAAAAAAGAAGGTTCCACCATTGGTCCTGTGGTGGAATGGAGGGTTCCACAGGCTGTGTGACCCTATACACCCCAGGTAAGGCACAAAATGACTTTTGGTAGGTATTTCCACCATCAGCTGCATCATTTCAACCCATTTCTGAATTGATTCTGGATCAAAAAATTAGGTTCCACCATTGGTCCTGTGGTGGAATGGAGGGTTCCACAGGCTGTGTGACCCTATACACCCCAGGTAAGGCACAAAATGACTTTTGTTAGGTATTTCCACCATCATCTGCATCATTTCAACCAATCTCTGAATTAGTTCTTGGTTGAAAAAAAGAAGGTTCCACCATTGGTCCTGTGGTGGAATGGAGGGTTCCACAGGCTGTGTGACCCTATACACCCCAGGTAAGGCACAAAATGACTTTTGGTAGGTATTTCCACCATCACCTGCATCATTTCAACCTATTTCTGAATTGATTCTGGATCGAAAAATTAGGTTCCACTATTGGTCCTGTGGTGGAATGGAGGGTTCCACAGGCTGTGTGACCCTATACACCCCAGGTAAGGCACAAAATGACTTTTGTTAGGTATTTCCACCATCATCTGCATCATTTCAACCCATTTCTGAATTGGTTTTGGGTTGAAAAAAAGAAGG
This sequence comes from Platynereis dumerilii, assembly GCA_026936325.1. Lineage (NCBI taxonomy): Eukaryota > Metazoa > Annelida > Polychaeta > Phyllodocida > Nereididae > Platynereis > Platynereis dumerilii. The sequence continues at coordinate 77,132,430 of JAPTHN010000002.1, read as the reverse complement.
TTCCACCATTGGTCCTGTGGTGGAATGGAGGGTTCCACAGGCTGTGTGACCCTATACGCCCCAGGTTAGGCACAATATGATTTTTGGTAGGTATTTCCACCATCATCTGCATCATTTCAACCCATTTCTGAATTAGTTCTGGATTGAAAAAAATTAGGTTCCACCATTGGTCCTGTGGTGGAATGGAAGGTTCCACAGGCTGTGTGACCCTATACGCCCCAGGTAAGGCACAAAATGACTTTTGTTAGGTATTTCCACCATCATCTGCATCATTTCAACCAATCTCTGAATTGATTCTGGATCGAAAAATTAGGTTCCACCATTGGTCCTGTGGTGGAATGGAGGGTTCCACAGGCTGTGTGACCCTATACACCCCAGGTAAGGCATAAAATGACTTTTGTTAGTTATTTCCACCATAATCTGCATCATTTCAACCCATTTCTGAATTAGTTCTTGGTTGAAAAAAAGAAGGTTCCACCATTGGTCCTGTGGTGGAATGGAGGGTTCCACAGGCTGTGTGACCCTATACACCCCAGGTAAGGCACAAAATGACTTTTGGTAGGTATTTCCACCATCACCTGCATCATTTCAACCCATTTCTGAATTGATTCTGGATCGAAAAATTAGGTTCCACCATTGGTCCTGTGGTGGATAGGTCGCGGCGCCGACCTCTATCAATAGATCAGGCCGACAGAATATTCCAAAATCTGCCAGTAAGAACTACACATGATGTCTTCTTTAAACAAGTGTTTTTTGACAGCTTTAGTTTCGCAGAAAAATGATTATTGATCCTGAATATGGCAAAGAAAACAACCAATTTGTTATCACTGCCAAAAGTCTGTGAATCCTCTTTTGAATATGTTCATGATCACTTGAAAATGTTGGCAGAACACCTTCATTGGTTCACGAAATAGAATTCTAGCTTTCAGGCACTAACAACCATGCAATTCACCATGCCTGGCATGATTTGAATTTAAAAAATATTGAGAAAAATATATTCACCCATGACAAAAAAGTCACTTTTAAAACGATAAAATACTCAAGAATTCTCAACTTGTCTTGTGACATCCATATGATGAGATGAGAATACTGGGAGTCTAGCATATGCCCTATTGATTCAGGGATATCCGGGGTCTTTCAGTTGCCCCAGCATAGAATACTGGATATATTAACTTAGGCCCATTGAATGTCCCACGGGCTAGCTGGGTCTTAAGCAAGTTCCCAGGTGAGATTTGAACCCAAACCCTCAAAGCCAGTGGATAAGTACGGTGACCTATTAGGCCATGCACATAGAACGATGAGGTGGGAGTTTCAATGCTGCGTTCCATTTGCTTGGCCAATTTGCAGCATGTCTATCACCTGATGGCTCCCTGTCAGTATCTAAATTTAGCCGTCAAGTATTGCCATGCAGTAGAATCGAACCCTGGACCTCAAAATTATAAGACCAGCATGCAATTCACCCAGCCACCGAGGTACATGGCTTTGAAGTGTGAAAAAAATATTCACACCAATGGGGATCATAACATTATGGAATCTTTAATCAAGATTTAAGAAAGAGCAGGGAATGGACACATAGAGAGTAACTTGATTTCATATATATTATATATGCACATTTAAGAACAGCAGAAGAAGGCAGAATGCTCTCTTGAGGCGTCCATTTCCTGACCTGCCTCATGACATCAGTCTTTTAAGAAAGTGATCAATCACAGACAATATTGGGTACATTCGTTTCGCTGCTCCAAAGTGCTCCAGGAGTAGGAGTAGTTCACTCCAGACCATTCGTTTTGCACTTCCGGGAGTACTTTGAGCTACTTTGGAGTAGATTGGAGTAGATAGGAAGTACTCCAAGAAATTGGGATATCCCATGACGTATGATTGTTTACATAAATAAATGACACTTCAGAAGCTTTGATTTTAGTGCCTGATTGCTTTGTTTCGAAGAGAATTGCTGTAATTCAATTGACACAATTAAAGCAATCGATTGGGGGTGCCAATCACAACATAAATTGCTATTAGCAAGGGAATCCTTGTAGAAAGGGAACCCCCAAATAATGACGTTTCTAAGTACTCCTTTCCATTCGATTTGGACCAATTTTGGAGTAAACTACTCCAAGTTGGAGTAGTTTACTCTCAGAGTAGAAACGTCACTTCCTGGAGTAGTTTGGAGTAGTTTAGAGCAGGTAAATCGAATGTACCCTATCATGATTACAAGTAAAATGTGGATTCCCAGTTGCAGGCCAGCATAGAAATCCCACAGAACACTTTCCTGCTACCATTTTTTTTATCCAGAAGGTGGTGCACAAGGCTGCCTCCAAAAAATAATGGTTTTGCTATACAGCGCTGTTTTCTATGTGCAATGGGGGAACTTATTTCAGTTGGTAGTGCAATGGACTGTCAATTGCTGGGTTCTGGGTTAGATTCCAGCTCTGGCCTGGTCAGCGTGACTTATGGTGGCCAGGAGTTTCAATCATTCTTAATCTCATTGCTTTGTCTTTTTCTCCAAAAATGCACGCCGCCTAATTGCATCATACTTATCATTCAGGAAACAAAAGGTGAAATGCTTTGGGGGAAAAGTGAATGGACAACTGTTAAAAAGGGTATACCAAAGGGAAGTGTCTTAATTGGGACCTGTTATGTACAATATCTTTGTAAATGACCTCATGTATTGTGTCAATGAAAACTTATACAATTATGCTGATGACAGTAGAGTAGCGGCATTGGGAGATGACCTTGATTACGTATTGAACCGACTGGGGAATACAGCAAAGACTTGCATAGACTGGTTTTCAAATAATACGATGAAGGCTAATCCGAAGATCACAATCATGCCGATTTCAGAAGGCAGAACTGCTGAGATATGCATTATTCAATTTGGTTTATGTTCTTTCAAAGAAATTGAAGATTGAAAAAATTCATGAAACCCAATACATTGTCTAGCTATTTGAAAGGTGTTTTCTTCAGTCCTTCACCAGATATCTCTGAGTTGTCAATCTAACAATAGATCTAAAGGTAAGTCATTGACTGACAGGATGTGACTATACTGGTCACATTGCACCTGTTGTCTCTAATCTGCATTCAACTTCATGCATGAGCTTCAGATAACTGGTTTGGCAATCATTAGAGGAGAATTACAGGTTGTGCATTTCTATGATCAAAGAAACACACAGGACTTGACACAAAATGCAAGTACAAGATTTTTTTCAATGCAAATGACACTGATATGAAATTTGCGCAGTACCCATCATTTTCATCTAGAACTTATACAATATCTTTTAAAGGCACACACTCATCAAACCCAAACTTTTACTACACATGTCTTTTTATAAATGAATGAGTTCCAATGAGTGCATGTTTACAATAAAGGAGAAATTGGCCTTAACATAGCACAGTAAATAATCTGCAGAATTGGTAATTTCATGACAAATGTGTGTCCCCAGTGTCTGTCTGCCATGTTCTTTAGAAGGTGTGACGTAGGATTGGAGTCCCCCCCCCCTCCTTCCCTCCACCTCCAGCCCAGTTCAGTGAGGGGCTGATCACTCATGCGTGTATAGCAGTCTTTTTGGATGGTCTGAGGCAGGCAAGCCAATGAAGGGTGAAAGCACCTCACGGAGCCTATTTTACAGACACATGAAACAAATCAAGCATGCTGTTTATCTTTAACCCAGCCCCACGTCAGTTATAAGCCTGCTTTGCAATAGGGGTCGCTTTTGAGTGTGCAGTTTTAGGCTTGAAATATTGAAATTGAAACATCTTTTTTATTGGTCCAAAATTGAAAAAAATGCCATATTTGGTCATTCTACAGCTTGGAGAATGGGAATCACTGCAACTCGCATCAAAATAAAATAAAAAGTCTTTTTTGAACAGGTGTACTACAAGGTGTTAATGCACTGTATATTGCTTACGCACCACTTATATGTAATATCTGTTGCACATGGAGTGTTAAAATTATTTTTCAATTGATGTCCCTATCCCCTGGCTGATGTCCCAATGTGCCACGCCGGGCCACATTGGGACAGTCATTTTTACGGCTCTCTGGCTGCAAAAGGGTAGGTGCAGTCTGGTTTATTATGCCTTGCATTTAAGCTCAATAGTATTGGTGATATTCATGCAAACTTTTGAGTTCTTCAGTGCTTTCAGAATTGAGCAAAATTAGTAGACGTTAAAAGCGTCCCAATGTGCCCCGGTTCCCCCTATATTAAATGGTCGCTGCATTTTGTAGTAAACAATTAAAGCAGGTCAGAATGGTCTTACAACTTACAAATGCGAAATTTTAACCATAAGGGCACAGGAAACTATGTAAGTGGATTACATCATTCCAGACAAATCTGGTACTCGTATTTCACCAGTTGTAAGACAAGGGCCCCGAAAGTCATTTGCAGCATAATCAATAGGTCTGGAAGACAGAATATTCAGAAATCTAGCCAGTAAGAACTACTCACAATGTCTTCTTACACAAGTGTTATTCAATAGCTTCTGTTTCACAGAAAAAGAGTATTGATCCTGAATATGACAAAGAAAACAAACAATTTGTCATCACTGCCAAAAGTTTGTGAATCCTCTTTGAATATGTTCATGATCACTTGAAAATGTTGGCAGAACACATTCAGTGCTTCAAGAAATAGAATGCTGGCTTTCAAGCGCTAACAACTAGCTGCAATGCTCCATGCCTAGCATGATTTGAATAAGAGGAAGTACTGAGAAAAATACATTCTCTTATAACAAAAAGGTCTCTTTCAAAATGATAAAATACTCAAGATTTCTCAACTTAGATAGTCTTATGTTGTGCTGGTATGCTCCAGATCAGCCGAGGCAGCTCAACCTCTATCTTTGTGGAGGAAAGTGCACTTTGTTTTTGCTGACATCCATATGATGACGAGATGAGAATACTGGGAGTCTAGCATATATATGCCCTATTGATCCAGAGATATCCAGGGTCTTTCAGTTGCCCCAGCATAGAATACTGGATATAACTCAGGTCCATTTAACATCCAATGGGCTTGGTCTTAAGCGAGTTCCCGGGTGTGATTTGCACCCACAACCTCAAAGCCTATGGACAAATGCTGGAACCATTAGGCCATAGGGTAACTTATTTCAGTTGGTAGCGCAGTGGACTGTCAATTGCTGGAACAGTTGAAGTTTAAAGCGTAGACTCAAAAATATCTCAGCAGTGTCAGCACATTAAGATTTAATTTTGTTTTGTTCACATTTTTCCGAACTAAGGCCTATATCTCATAATGTAACCAATATTTACCCAATGGACATTCTGGTGTTCATGAAGTCTGCAAGAAATAGGCCCACATTTATATATATATCATTTCTAGTATCATTTCAATTTGTGCAGATTGTCTTTACGATATCCTGAATAAATAAACTTTTAACAATGATCTTTTAATAAACATTTGTGTTTTGGGGCCGAAAAGGAAGTGAATTCTTTCTTTTGGCTTTGCATTTGCTCTTTAGATTGCCTGCAATTAGAATAATCAGTGAACTCCACTAAGTCCTTTCCCAGGTGATTAATCAGTTCCAAGAGGGTTCAGGTAAACCTTGTTACAGCTGGTCTCCACCAAGTAAACATGATCTAAGTTGGCTTGGAAGTTGTAAATTAGAACAAAGTTTGCTACTTGTCTTTTACAAGAAGCTAAGCAAACCTCTGAAAAGCATTAGGCTTAAAGGATACACGTTTATCAGTATTATACTATTCATTTATTTGGTGATAACACATTCCAAAAAACGAAATAAATTATTTCTTTGATAGTGTGTAATCAAATTGGTTTATTTCTCTCCTCAGCACAAAAGTGAAGTTTGGTGTTAATCTGATAAAGCCTTATATTTTTTATAGAAGCAAAAACCTTGAGAATTGCAAAAGTTTATATTCTTAAAAGAATGGTACTTCAACTTTGGTGCCCTTTCGACATAAATCACGTTTAAAGTAAGACAAAAAGCATGATGCAATTTATTTTTAAAACACCTTTTTCGTTTCCTCCTTAAACCATTATCTTTAAATTATAAATCAATAAGCCTCTCTTAAATACGACTGAAATGAAGCACTGGAGTTCAAACACCTTGATTAAAATGCCTGGAAAAGCAGTAAATAAACACAGGTGAAGCAACTCCACCTCGCTTTAGGGGGTGACCACTTAATTTCTAGGAGGGGGGGTTGGAGTTTTCCTCATTGGGAAATTATTTATTTCACTGTAATGGCAGCAATAATTATTTAATTTCTTGAGCGCGAAGTTGCCAGATATTCATTGCTAAATCAAGCAACACCTTGTAAGAAATACCCCAACCAGAAATTATTAATTTCAAGCTTGGCCATAAAAAATCCTATATATATATATGTGGAAGAACCTATATCATCTCAATCATAAGGCTTTTTCCTGTCAACTAATAACACTATGAATCTCACCTCCAAACTCCTTGAGGATTTCAACCATGCAACGATTAACCTCAACTCTCACTACTTTTGCTAATTACAATGAATTAGTTAAAATCGCCATGTGATGACACTGCTATTCTACTTAAGGTTTATGTAAGTGTCAAGTTGTGACCTTAGTATTTCACTTAGAGTTACGAAATTTGGTAGAGATATTGGCCTCTGAGCATTGTTTGGGACTATGTCGAGAAATCCAAGATGGCTGCCATTTTGTGGCGGCCATTTTGGCAACCATTCTTGAACTGGCCACTGTGACTTTAATATTCGGCTTACAGTTAGGAAATGTTCTTCATTCTTCAACTGCCCACCGTGACCTTAATATTTCCCTTACAGTTTTGATGCAGATATTAACCTGTGGGTGTTGCTTGGGAATATGTCTAGAAATCCAACATGGCTGCCATTGTGTAGCGGCCACTTTGCCAGTCATTCTTGAACTGCCCATTGTCATCCCAATATTCCGCTTACAGTTATGCCATTTGCTACAGGTATTGCCCTGCGGGTATTGGTTGGGGTCATGTCCAAAAATCCAAGAAGGCTGCCATTTTGTGGCGGCCATCTTTCTTCATTCTTGAACTGCCCACTGTGACCTTAATATTTTCCTTTATACAGTTATTTACAGACTAAACAACAGATCACCTACATCTCGCTTCACCTGCATATCATTCAGTTCCCCTTCTTCGCACGGGGAGGGGGGGGGACTAAGGAGTTTTCTTCCATGGGATATCATATTTTTCACAGTGACGCCGACAGTCATCATTTATTTTGGGTGTCTCACGTCCTCACTTATTAATTTCTTAATCAAACAAAACCATGTTACAAATCTTTTTTTTTAAGACTGTCCAAAACATTTCTTTTGTTTCACCAAAACTAGCCAAGAAGTTATTTCTTTAATGCCCCATTCTCACGGGAGATGACGGTAAGCTTTTTATCAACGGCGGCGCAGAGCCAGACGAATTCTTGCAAGATTTTCAGTTAGGACGGCGCGAAGGGCAATTATGTAATCAATTAAGGCTAATCGATAACCATGCAGCGAAAGCCACGGCGGGGTTCTTTTTGTTCCCTGCGGGGAAGAAAAGTTGTACGCCGTCATCAAAAGTTCGCCGGGGGGAAAGAAATTTCCTCCTCCTGCGGGATACTTTTATATCGCCCCGTGATATAAAAAGTACCCCGCAGGGAACCTATAACTGCCCCTCAGTGAACCTATTTCACCGCGGCGGACTATATTTTCACAACGCCGGGGATTGCTTTTACGACTGCGGGAATGGTTTTGTTCTCCACGGGGATGTCTGTAGGCCCGAGGGCACATCGCCGGGAATGAAAAGCATGACGCCGTTGTCAAGGGCACCGCGGCGGAGGAGGGCGCTGCGAAAGCCAATAAAAAGGGCCGCAGAGGGCCGCCTTGCTTCACTTGCTGCTTGACCTTTGAAGGGGACACTCCTGGATGCTGGACAGACATGATGGCTGATGAAGATGCTGGGGAAGACCTTGACGTTGCTGTTGTTGCTGCTGTTGCTGGTGCTTATTATCTAAGAAGAATACGGAGAAGGAGGAAGATGAAGAGATGGTGGATTCGGAATTGGCTGCTGCAGAGGGAACAACATGGCCATTTCTACCAGCTGCTGCCTGAATTGGCCAACAATGATGTCTCTGGCTACTACAACTTCTGCAGAATGCCTCCTGACATTTTTGCTGAAATCCTGGCTGCTGTGGCTCCTGCAATTACAAAACAAGACACCAACATGAGGAGGGCTCTGGAACCTTGATTGAAGTTGGCAGTCACCCTACGGTACATGGCGACAGGAGAGAGCTACAAGTCCTTGGCCTACGGTTTCAGAGTGGCTCCCAACACCATCTGCAATTTTATCCCCAGTGTCTGCATTGCCATCATGAGAGCTTACGAACATCTGCTGGCCCTGCCAATGGATCCAGCATCCTGGAAGGAAGTTGCCAAGGGCTTCGAGAAGAGGTGGAACATGCCCCATTGCATCGGAGCACTGGATGGGAAGCATGTTGGCATCAGATGTCCTCGGAAAGCTGGGTCAATCTACTTCAACTACAAGGGCTTCCATTCCATTGTGCTTATGGCTTTGGTGGATTCTGACTACAAGTTCCTGTACGTGCAGGCTGGATGCCAAGGAAGCTCATCGGATGGAGGAGTCTTCCTGGACACAAGGCTGAGGGACCTGCTGGAAGAAGAACGACTTGGGCTACCCCCTGCTGAACCTCTACCTGGCACAGTTGGGAATCCTTTTCCATACTTCATCGTTGGAGATGAGGCCTTCCCCCTGAAGAGCTGGTTGCTGTAGCCTGTTCCAAGAAGAAACCTTGACATCCCCTCCAGAGTCTACAACTACAGAATTTCAAGAGCCAGGAGAGTGGTGGAGAATGCCTTCGGTATCCTGTCCCACAGGTTCAGATGCTTCCTAACTACGATGCCCCAGAAACCCGGCAGAGTGGCAGCCATCACTCTGGCAGCCTGCACTCTACACAATCTTCTGCGAGACAGAATAGGAATTCATCGAGCCATGGACAACGACGTAATGGACAGAGAAGATCCTGCAACCCATGAAGTCACTGAAGGACTGTGGAGAGGAGACCCCTTGCATGACCTTGGATTCGCTCCAGCATATGGAAATGCCACAAGACAAGCCAAACAGTACCGAGACTACCTACGAGACTACGTGAACAGCCCAGCAGGAAGTGTCCCCTGGCAGATGGACAGAATTTGAAGATGAAGCAGAGCAGCAGCAGCAGCAGCAGCAACAGCAATTCAATGCCCCCCTTAAAAAACCACAAATTAACCCAGCCCTTGTAAGGGCTTACCACTTCCTCCAGAAAGAGCAGGCCTTGTACACATCTTTATGTTGACAAACCCCCCCCCCCCAAAAAAAAGCCCTCCCTGCAACAACTACATATTTTGTGACGTACATAAAATAGCAAATTTTTAGCTTTGTATCTATCTGTACAACCCATTTAAATCACTTTCACTTCCTCTCTATCTGCCTATCTATCTAGCTATATATCTGGCTATCTATCTGTCTATCTATCTGCCTATCTATCTATCTATCTATCTATCTATCTATCTATCTATCTATCTATCTGTCTATCTATCTATCCAAGTGCAATCCCTGCAAAGTGACGATAACTGCTTTTGTTTTCTGCAGTGTATATATGTAACGAGCATTGTGTTCCATCTATCTATCTATCTATCTGTCTATCTATCTGCCTATCTATCTATCTATCTATCTATATATCTATCTATCTATCTATCTGTCTATCTATCTATCTATGCAAGTGCAATCCCTGCAAAGTGACGATAACTGCTTTTGTTTTCTGCAGTGTATATATGTAACGAGCATTGTGTTCCATCTATCTATCTATCTATCTATCTATCTATCTATCTATCTATCTACCTGTCTATCTGTCTATCTGTCTATCTGTCTGTCTATGTGCCTATCTGTCTATCTATCTATGTGCCTATCTATCTATCTATCTATCTATCTATCTATCTATCTATCTATCCAAGTGTCATCACTGCAAAATGACGATCACTCGTTTTTCTTTGCTGCAGTGTATATGCGACGTCCAAATATTTTCTTCTATATAGCTATCTATCTGCCTATCTATCTGCCTATCTATCTGTCTATCTATCTGCCTATCTATCTATCTATCTATCTATCTATCTATCTGCCTATCTATCCATCTATCTATCTATCTGACTATCTGTCTGACTATCTATCTATCTATCTATCTATCTATCTATCTATCTATCTATCTATCTATCTATCTATCTATCTATCTATCTATCTATCTATCTATATTAATTAAAGTGGTGAAAAAACTTTAATTAAGAAAGCAGAAATGCCACCTGTACTGGTTAAGCAGAAAGTGAAAATGGGCCAAAAAAAAAGAAGGGAAATAGCACCTTGCTTTTATGAAGGTGTTTAAAATTTACAAGGGCCAGGACCGGATTTTTTTTTGGGGGGAATTTGTCAACTTTTTTTTTTTGGGGCTCTTTTCATTTTTGCTCTTGTTTGTCATCGCAAGAGTTTTTTTAGTCAACATAAGATGTGTACGTGGCCAGCTCTTTTTGGAGGATTTGGTGGCCCTTAAAAGGGCCAGGGTTTTTTTTTTTTTCAGACGACTTGAACAGGCATCACTTCCTTGGAGAGGGCATGTTGACTTGGCTCCACTGGAACGACAATGGAGTTTGCCGCTGGTGGACAACTGTCGGCTGCTGCTGCTGCTGTAGAGACTGCTGCTGCTGCTGTAGAGACTGCTGCTGCTGCTGTAGAGACTGCTGCTGCTGCTGTAGTGGTGGCTGCTGCTGCTGTAGTGGTGGCTGCTGCTGCTGTAGTGGTGGCTGCTGCTGCTGTAGAGACTGCTGCTGTAGTGGTGGCTGCTGCTGCTGTAGAGACTGCTGCTGCTGTTGTGGCTGATGCTGCTGTAGAGGCTGGTGCTGCTGCTGCTGTAGTGGCTGCTGCTGTACTGGCTGCTGCTGCTGCCCAAAAGAGGGTCCGGGGAAGCCAAGCTTCTGGGGGCTGTCAAGCATCAGCTGGCTGAAGCTTAAAGATGACTGCTGCAGGGCTGGAGTCTGGCTTCGAATTGGCTGCAGGGACTGGAACTGGCTGCTGCTGCTTGGCTGGGACTGCAACTGCTGGCGTGGAGGCTGGGACTGCATCTGAAGACTTGGCTGCTGGGGCTGCTGGGGCTGATGCTGAGTTGTTGGAGGCTGCTGCAAGTCCTCGTTGACAAAGGATGGAGCTGGACCAGGAGGAGGGATGTATTGGTGCTGCTGCTGCCCTAGGATCATCTCCACATTCTCTTGCTGCATCATCAGGATTTTATCTTGGACGGCCGCCTGTACGAAGTAGTTGTCCGTCTGGCTCAAGGAGTGCAGGAGGCGAAGTCTCAGGGCACGGTTCAAGTTCTTCCCAGATGTGAAGATACTCCTGCACATGTTCTGCAACTGGTGTACTTCTGGATCCAGCCTGTGAGCAGTTTGTGGGCACATGTCACAGAATGGTCCTGCCGGCTGAGGTGGTGCTGCTTTCCTGGGCCTGTCTGAAGTGTAGTGACCAGCAATTGAAGTCAGGGCAGAGGCCATCTCCTGGTCTGTGTCCTTCCTCTTCTTGGATGGCTTTCGTCCTGGGAAGACCTGGGACTGCTGCTGGGATGGCTGGAGGGACTGCTGGGACATCTCCTGGGAGGACTGCTGCTGGCTGGCTGGGAGGCTGTCATCAAGGTCGGGCATAGGATTGTAGTCCATGGGGGCATCAGAATCGGACGACAGGCGGTTACTTCCTCCTGGTCCAGTGAAGCTGGAGACTTCCACGGCACCCTTCGGAATGATGGAGGACCTCAAGAATTCACACTTCGCCAGGATGTACTTGTCTCGCTCGGACATCTTCTTTCTGCCAGCTCCAGAAGGTTGAGGTCTGATGCACTTTGAGAAGGTAGTCCTGATGTTGTTCCTCCATTTGTAGACTTTAGCTGCTGTGATCTCCTTCCCCACTAGCAATGTCAGTTCTGCTGCTTTCTCTGCATCCAGTCTGTCCTTCTGTCCACTCTTGAAGGTGGTTGAGCCCTTGGTGTACAGCTGCTTGTTTTCCCGGTACCAGTCGATCAGGTCATCCTCCTGCTCTTCTGTGATGCCCAGTAGGTCCCTGGAGTTTGCCTTCCTGTAGCCCTTCTTCTTCTCCTTGTGGACAAACTGGCCATCGGCCTCCTGGATCAGCTCAACCTCAGATCCAGTGTTGTCAGAATCTTCCTTTGGCTGGTTCTTCCCCTTGCTGCCCTTGGACTTGGCACCCTTCTTCTTGGGAGTATCTTCCTATGTGGTGGCATCGTAGTTGGAGTCCAGGGTCTGCTGGTGGATCATTGCAGCTGTCAGAACACAGTCATCATCTTCATCATCAGCAGGAGTATCATCTGGAGGTGGAGGTGGAGGCTGGACTGCAGTCTTGGCTCGGGTCTGGGCTGGAGTGACAGGCTTGACTGGAGGCTTGACTGGAGGCTTGACTGGAGACTTGGCTGGAGGCTTGACTGGAGACTTGGCTGGAGACTTGGAGGTGGCGTGACGCTTGGCTGAAGGAGACTTGCCAGGAGTGCGAGGCCTTCCGCTTGGAGCAGTCTTGGTGGGAGTCTTGAAGACAGCAGCATCAGCCGACTGGGTGCGCTTGGTGGGAGACTTGACAGAAGCAGCAGCATCAGCAGCATCAGCAGGCCTGCCACGCTTGGTTGGAGACTTGACATCAGCATCAGCAGACTTGGGACGCTTCTTCTTGGCTGCAGCAGCAGTGGCAGGCCTGCCACGCTTGGTTGGAGACTTGACAGCAGCAGCAAGCTTGGCCAGGACTTGATCTTCAGCTTCTTCATCATCATCTTCATCCTCCTCATCAGGTTGTTGCAGCACTTTGGGTGGTGGCAGGCCCTCGAAGATGGTCTCACTGGTCACTGTTGATGTAGCAGTGGTCACTGCCACGATGCTGTCCGGCAAGCTGAACATGCTTGGAGACAATGTAACAGCTGTGTAGTCTATGAAAGGAGCTGGTGAACCAACTGGAGTTGAAGATGGAGTGGTCAGTGGAGTGTTGGCTGGATTGATGCCCTTGCTTGGTGCCCTCAAGGTCTTCTTCCCTCTTCCTCTGGGTCCCATCTTGAAGCAGGATCAATCAGAAATGAAGCAGGATGAATCAGCAATGAAGCAGGATCAATCAGCAATGAAGCAGGGATTCAGCAATGAAGCAGCAATTCAGTAGGCTGTGAAGCAGAGTGTCATGGAGTATAGATGCGTTCGTCTTGAAGTTCAGAGTGGTTATGGTGCTCAGCGGCTGCTCTTCTATTTATATGCGAGGTGCGCGCCAGTGCGTCTCCATGGCTGACCCCCCTTTCCCGCCGTGGCACAAAAGGTCGACGCCGTGATGGTTTCAGTACCCCGCGGACAAAGGATTTTGCTAAAAATAGCCCCTCTGGCGCCACTCTGTCTGCTCCGGGAGGGGGTCCAGACGACGGCGCGAAGGTTTTGCACACGTCCCGGAGCATTTTCCTTGACGGCGGAGTGCAGAAGAACCGCGGGGTCGACCTTTTTGGCGCCACGCAGAGAATCCCGCTTGTTTTCCTAAACGGCGGGAAACTTTTTGCCCCTCAGTGGCGCGAAAACTTCGACGCAGTCTTACTTTTCTGATCGCGGCGTCGAACAATTTATCTGGTCTGCTCCCCCGTCGATTTTAATAAAATTTGTACTGGTTGAAACTTTTTTTCTGCTCCGTCGCGATTTGAAGTGACGGTAAGAAGCAGGATTCTCGACGGCGTGCAACCAAAAGATGTCCGGCGGGAAGCTAAAATGCCCCTGCGCGATACGTAAAAAGAGGAAATATTTTTCCGTCTCTCCTGAAAATACTTCGCCGCCGTTTCAAAAAGTTCTCCGGGAGCTGCCGTGAGAATGAAGCATAACACAGAATCAAAATTTTCGCCCCCTCACCAGTGGCGCAGCTAGGATTTTTCTCTGGAGGGGCAAATGACCCTGAATTTCCCCAAAAAGTAATTGACAACATGGGGTATGCCCCAAAGCACTTTTTAAGGATTTTCAGTTTGTGACTAACAGAACAATTTCATATGAAATTCACTGGCATAAATCAGTTAAAAGTTTTTTAAAGACACACAAGGCATATTTGGCCTCAGATATATTTACAAAAAGGAGTTTTACAATTGCGCCTATAACTTACGAGTTCCAAAAATTCCACCAAAGAGTGTTGATGATGTTGAAAAAACCCACATCAGCAGAAATTTGCACAACATTTTATCTTCAGAATCAGAAGTGGTTTTGGAAAGAAACAAGCAAATTTGAATCTCTGAAAAATTGGTCTTCCAGTGACACCCATTTAGGAATGACTGGGAAACCAAAGCTGACAACTGGAAGACCATTTGGTCTCCCAGTAACTATGCTAAAAATGGACTAACATGCACTAATAATTGCACTATGCACTCCTCCTCCTCTTGATCATGTTTACTAAGTGTCTGACCAGATAATCTTTGGAGGGGGCAAATGGCCTTTCGGTGAAAAAAAAGTTTGTTTACCATTTGACACTCAGAAAAAAGTTGGTTCAGCACATGTAAGAAAAAAATGTTTCCAGCTGTAGCCTGGGTACCATATTGTTAAAAGTAGATTAAAGAGTTTGTCGCTCACTTGGACACGGAAAAAATTGTTGGTGAGAAAAAAAAGCCCATCCTGGGGAAATATCCATCCCTCCCGAGCAGCAACGTAAATCAAACCTTTCACTACGTAATTATTTTGGTTAGAATCAAACGTTGGGCCAAACAATGTATGACAAAGGTAGGGCAAAGGTAATTTCCAAACGTTGCACTCAGATGGAAAACCAAACGTAGGTTGCAACCTTAGTAAGAGGTTGGCAGATAGTTTGTTTTATAGTCTGGCCCAACGTTTGAGTCACACGTAAGTCATACCTTTGGTTGAGAGGTTGGAAGAACGTTTGGTTGTAACGTTTGGCTAAACGTGTCAGTCATACGTAATCATACCTTTGGTTGAGAGGTTTGAAGAACGTTTGACTATTACGTATCACCATACCTTTGATTCATAGGTTTGTCAAACATTCATCAGAGAGGTTTTTACAACCTTAGACTATTACGTAAGTCATACCTTTGATTCATAGGTTTGAGGAACGTTTGACTATTACGTATGACCGTACCTTTGATTCATAGGTTTGTCGAACATTAATTTGAGAGGTTTTAACAACCTTAGACTATTACGTATGACCATACCTTTGATTCATAGGTTTATCAAAGGTATGGTCATACATTTGGCAGTACGTAAGTTCAAAGGTTTCTCCGACGTGTTTTTGATATGTATGGACAACGTTTGAAAGTAATGTTCAGGGCAAACGTCTGATCATACGTATCTCCCAAAGGTTTGTTGAAGGTTTGCATAAAGTTGCAGAACCTGGTATCCTGAGTGTCAGAGAGCCTTGTAGCGCCATCTATTCCATACCTAATTCAATCTATCTTGTAACTTTGAGTGTATAAAACCTCGAACAGGATGCTTGCTGGTGATAATTGGATGAAGCCATGAAAAAATAGTAGCTGCACCAGTCACAAAAATTACCAAATACAAATCTCTTAAACTCTGTAAGATCAGACTGGGCAAAAAATTTTTCCCAGGTACAGCTCACCCACGAACGACCAAGAGAGAATCATTTAAGACTGGAGTTGAAGTGAGCTTACTTGCAGCTCTCCTGAATGCCACCTATCCAAGACCAATTTGGATTGGGATTTTTCCAACTCTTCAGAGTTGAAGTATTAATCCCTCGCAAGGTAAGTGAATTTTGTTATTTAAATTTATATATTGTAGTCCTTAAATGGACTGCAGACTGCTTGGTAAAACAAGGAAGAAAAGTCTGCATATTTTGGAGCCACCTTCAGTGCTTGCTGCCTGGCTCTGCTCTCCCTATCTCTCTCTGTTTTTCTCTCTTCACTGTTTTAATTCATGTTTTCTCTTTGCAGGTGTTCAACAAAATCTAAACCAAGCACAACCCCCTAAATAAATAAAAATTCTTGAAAACCCCCCCCCCCCCAAAAAAAAAAAAATCCTGCAGCAAAAATCAAATCAGAACATTCTTTTATCATATATCAACAACAACAATTTTATCATATATATGGCCATTGTATAAGGGGTTTATTTTATTTTTTTCCACGGGGGCGGCAGTCTGGCAGGGTGGCTGGACCGCAAGAAGCAATGCGGCAGTCCCCCGGGCCCCTCCGTGCGCTCCGCCCCTGGCCGGCGCCTCCCTGGTACAGTGAATCCACATCGCCGATTGACAGGATGATTGTGAAGCATACACAGCAGCTAGAGTCCATCCGAAACGGTCATTTAACTGATATACATCCTATAATCAATCGGTCATGGTTAAATAAATCGTTACGGTGGTATAAGTGGCGTTCTAGACCGAAATAAATCCAATCCACACGAGCGTCCTGCAGCAATGGCCGCCCTCCTCCGAATTCTGCGCATGCGCAAGAACCAGCGCGCTGGGCTGGCCTGCCACGCCCCACGCCCCAGAGGCGTATAACGACCGATCCTTCAACGTGGGGGGTACGTAGTCAAGGGAGGTTGGAGAAATACGAATTATTTACGATATATACGTACGTAGTAACCTCGTAACCAGCTGTCGACAAATTACGTAGATTTCAAACGTTGGGTCTGATGTGAATGGGAGGTATAATGCTTCCTTAGAACAACGTTCCTCAAAGGAAATTGTCCACAAGGGATAGCCCTTGTCATGTAGTCATACTTTGAAGTTTCAAATAGCACTCAGTAGGATTTCTGAAAAATCATCATTTGCCTTTCAGAGGTTTCGCCTCTTTTTCTCGTCTTTCCTCCCTTTTTCCTTGCTGCAGGGTCCGCACCAGAAGGGAAAACAGAAGCAGGGAAAATTATGAAAAAAAAAAATTCCCTGCTAGGAAAAAACAGGGAATTAGCAATTTGGCCTCAAATTCAGGGAAAATACAGGGAATTTGGCTTACATGCATTAATGTGTGAAACAAAGCCTCTATTTTAAGCAAAAATCCGTAAAACTTGTAGCTTTTGGTTTATGATTAGCACTGATAACACAATGATAAGGCCCAATAACTTCAGGGAAAACGTCTGCTGTCCTTTGCTTCCCCATTTTCCCATCTTCTTCCCTCCCTTTTCAATTGCTTTCACTCATTTTCCCCATTTCCCCATTTTTTGCCCATTTCCCCATTTTCCCCAAAACAGTTGTCTGGGGGCAACTTGCCCCCCCCCCCCAACTAGCTACGCTACTACCTCTCACAGATGAAAATGCTGCTATTGTCTATATATTTTTCCTGTCTCAGATATTTTGTCAGACTCATTCCCCAGACTGCCATGGTTTTGTTGAAATATTGGAGTATCATTTCCTCATATAATATTATTGATCAAAATATGCGACTATTATACAATCTGTTAAACAGTTAGGTAACCGAGATTATTGAATAAAAATAAGTTATACGAGTTAAAAAGAGAGAAATCTTGGCTCGGCCCAACTCAGTTGCATCGGATGAAAGAGAGACAAAAACTTTCCATCCTGTATATCATTTGATATGAGCTATCAAATTTTCCTTTTCTATCAAATAAAACCACCATTACCAAAAATAGCAATGTTTAATCTATATGACAATGTTGTCTGACATTTTGCATCCTGCACAATTCTGAATAAATCGAGTTAGTTTCACATTGACAACCGCATGCACTGAAGTAATAATTGGGAACACAGTGTACCTGCGAGTATCTATATTTACGAATATCCATCATGTTGGCTTATTTGACATTATTAATTCAGTTATATCCTACATATTTCCCCAATGAATTGACAAATATGGATAGCTTCTCAACAGTGCATTATCTGATAATTAGTGCATTATCTTATAACAAGCATTAATAATGTATGGTGACGTAATTAGTTAATCATTTCTGGCAAAGCAAATTGATCACTGTACAGGGTTAATTAATTATGTCTTTGACAACAGAAATTCACATCAACAGCTAATAATGATATAATGGTAAATGTCACACGAGGATGCACAGACTTCAGATGGAAGAAACTTGGATGGATGATTGGGGATCTACATCTTGTATTTATGTACTTGATAGGCTAATTAGGACAGGAGGAGACACGGCAATGAGGCTTATAATAATCTGGTGATTGGCAAAAAATTGAGTTTAAAAAACGAAAAGCAAACTTTGAAATAAAAGCAAACTTGCTCTCACACTCTCGACGCAAAAGGTTCTTGATGGTATACATAAAGAACCCACAGCCGAAAAACGTTTCTAGGTTTTGTTAAAAGTTCAACTGAATTGAAAAGATTCAATACTGGCGGGAAGGCCCTATGATAGGACCCTATGCTCCCAACTTGACAGAAAGGGGTTCCATTGTGGGAGTTCAGTGCAACTGGAGTGTTGTTTTTGTTTGCTGTTGGAACCTTTTTAAAAGTTTAATGATGAACCATTTAGGTTTCCTTATCCATACCAGCTTATGGAACCTTCAAAATATTCTCGCAATAAACTTTCATAGTTCTTTATCTAACAAGGCCTTTTCTGGAGCCCAACCATGAAGTGGCGTAGCTATGGGGTGGGAGGGCTGGGAGGAAAGGGCCTCCCTTAATGGAGTGCTCCCCCCCCCCCAATTAAGGATGGGAGGCTTGTAGCATGGGAATACATACAGATTCTGGCCACCACAGGGTGGAAAATAAAGTGTCTTGTAATATTCAATAATATGTAAATGACACGGCCATCAAATTCGCGCAGCACTTTTTTTGTGTAGGACTTAAAGTGTCATCATAACTTTCATTAAATTTATTTAATATTCAATGTGAGAAAAGGCAGTTATGTTACTGTTTCAAAAAAAAAAAATAAGAAAGACAGATATATAGAAAAGTAGAGAAATTTAGACTACAATGTGTAAAAAGATAAAATAGATCAAAAATAGAATCAATATAGATAGATAGATAGATAGATAGATAGATAGATAGATAGATAGATAGATAGATAGATAGATAGATAGATAGATAAATAGAAAGATAGATAGGTAGATAGATAGATAGATAGATAGATAGATAGATAGATAGATAGATAGATAGATAGATAGACAGTTAGACAGATAGATAGATAGACAGGTAGATACAACAACAAATACGTAGGATTAATGATAAATAGAATTGATAGACAATCAGCTAGATAGTTAAAAGGAGGACGACACTGAAAGCTGCCAATTTAAGTCTATGCTAGATTAATTGCTGATATTACATAATAGTGATAAAAAAAACAATAACATGATCTGCAAGTAGATTAATTGCTCACTGTTACATAATCATCAGTTTACAAAGATTATGTAACTTTAATTTTGTTGTGTTTTCTTGTTGTCTGTTTTGAAATGAAATGAATCACATGTTAATAATTTAATTTAGCTTGTCAAGGCTTATAATTAACTATTCCATAAAAATTATAGGTACAGGGAATACTTCTGGAGAAAATTGAATTTTTGAGACACTTTTGAATATGAAAATACAAATATAAAGCACCATTTCAAAGAGGACCATCCTAGGTACTAATCAGGGAAGTTTCAGAGCTTAATACGTCCCATGTGTTGAGATACGACTCAGATACGTATTTACTCCCATTGTGAAGTACTACAAAACATGGCATATTCTACAATTTTTCACACTCAAGACATACCTCAGGCCTGCAATACAAAAATTCATTTATTATCGGTGCTTGGTCTTGTGGCTATGTCTTCTTCCCCAAAAGTAATAACTCTACAGAGCATATTTCGATATCTGGTCAAATATGTGAGCCCCAAAAATGGGACGTACACCAAAACGTGACGTACTGTGGCTGAGACATTGAGAGAGCTTTGCGGTAACTTTAGCTAATGCTTGAACTGTTCAAGACAATACCCTATTGTGGCTATCAAACAACAGTATACTCTACGCTGTGACATGATTTGGGACTGGTTCTGACCATTTATTTTTTAGAGGCCGGGACGTATGCAAAAACGTAACATATTTTTCCAAATATCATAACTGGACCTTTTATCAAACACATTCAGAGTTTGGCTTATATTATCCTATCATTAATGCAACATGGCCACAAAAACTTGGACATCATTCTAAAATTAAGCTCTGATGCTTCGAGGAGAAGGATGATTGAAACAGCCATCCAACACAGGCCAAGGAGACCCAGCAAGGGCTGGATTCGAACCCTGGACCCAGCAATTGGCAGTGTAGCACGGTACCACTTAGCCAACCCTCCCTCAAGATCTGTTCACAAGATGTCTATTGAAATGAAATTATTGTCCTTGGAAACTCATTTTTGGAAATAAGAGGCCAAGACTGACCCATTCTCATTTTCTAACTTTTTTGGTGCACTGCACGTTCCACGTTTCAGGATAGTCCTACATGTGCTGAGATTTAGTCTATTGTTTATACAGACCATATTACCATGCACAAGCGGATGTTTGATGAAAATAAAATAATCAAATGACAGTAACTCACCATTTGAGAGTGTAAGTGCCATGCTGTTTCTACCAACCACAATCCAGATGTCAAATGATGAACCACAGCTCTGGTTTACTGCAGTCCCCAGGTCCACCACCAGAGGCACTGTGGTAGGCTGGCCTGAACATACCAGCTCAGCTGCTCAGCTGCACATAGGAAGGTGAGCAACACATTTGTAGATATATCATCATGGCACCTATTAATCAGAGGTTTGCCTTGTATATAAGCAGTGGTGTATTTAGGTGCGGGGCCATTGGGCCCAAAATTTACATGGAAGAGATAGGAAAAGCCGCGGAGCGCCCCCTATTCACCCCATGTAATGCCCCCTCCCAGGTCATTTCTAGATACGCCCCTGTATATAAGCGGGTGCCGGAAGAAAACACGACGGAGGTTGGATGAAAAAGGGCAAATTCAATTCACGCGAAAAAATTGTCATTTATCATAAGTTTTCAAAACCTTCCTCCCACAATAGAGATGCGCTTTGCATCCAAGCTGCAAGCAAACATCTCTAAAAATGATTGTTTAGTTGTCTCCCCCCCTGCTGCCCTTGTTTCTGCTCTCTCGCTTGTATGATTTTTGGGAACTAATTCTAGGATAATGTACTAATTTTAGGGTGCCAAATGTAATATTAATAATTATCTGTGTATGATACAAAGGATTTGTCCCCTCTACAAGCTATAAATAGCATCTTTTTAATAGCCTTATAATTAGTTCACCAAGCCTATGTTGTTTGCCATTTTGGTGCATTGATTCTTGGGAGAATGGTGTAGAATTTACCTACATTAAGTGCTTGCAAACTCCAGATTCGATTTATTTCAAGATTTACACTGTACCGCTCAGACATCTTAATTTGTTTGCAGTGGCAGGTACAGTAGGGGGGGGGGCTAGAGGAACCCGGATGTCTCAACCAACCACTGACATCACATAAAAAAGTGACATTTTGATGAAAATATGCGACAATGCGGGGAGCGGGCCCGCAAATGCCGTAAAATGCTCGGGACCCGTAAACAACTCTGTCTTGATCCACCACAGGTTCGTTCTCGTGGAACGTATAAATGTGGCTTTCTTTATGATACCATAGAGTCAAGGAGAGTAAATCCGTCAACTTTTGGCTGAAGCTGTATTTTCACGAAAATGGTTATAGATACAAGAATACAAATTAGTCCATTGGAAGGGCATATTCCGTGCTATCACTTGCAGCTAAAATAAAAACAAATATTCAAATAATTTTTGCAGAAACCATGGCAACAAAATTGAAGGTTGGGGCACCTAAATCCGTCCACCTTGCTGGTAAATCCGTCCAGCAAGGATGGTAAATCCGTCCACAGGGCATAATACAGCCCACACCAACAATATAATTTTATTTTTTAAAGTTTTGCAATTTATTAAGTCTTATAAAGACTTTTGTGTCTATTTTAGAATAACAATTCATTGATTACAATTATAATACAAGAATTAAATAATCAAGGTTAAGTTGAATATCAAGAATTTCAATTGACTGCCTAAATTTCAATTGAAGAACTCACTTAACCCAATCAAGCGGTCTAATTGCTCAATTTAGTTTCTTTAATCAGTGTTATACCATTCATAGATATTAGAAGTCATAAAAGTACTTTTAAACCCCATTTGAAATGAGTGGACGGATTTACAATCACCTTGTGAAACCAGTTTTAAAATAATGATGGTAATTCCGTCCACTTTTATTTACATTGTATCTCCTTTCCAGGTGTTGCAATTAAGTTATTTAACAAATCCTACAGGAATAATAAAGTTCTGCATCTCATTCAACAACTTTTTTTTACCTTCAATACCTTTTTTGTTGATGGAAATAGGCCTACAAAGTGAGTCCCACCTACTGCAAAATGGCTGTGATGACGTCACAGGATTTCATTGTACTTCGTCTTATGTTTTTAAATTGACCTGAAATACCATTTAAAATTCTGTCAACACAACAAACACGGGAAAATAAGTTTAAAACTAGTTACTCTTGCTTTTTAAACCCACACAACTGTAATAAATTTAATTGTATGCCCATATCAGGGGGTGGACGGATTTACCCTCCTGGACGGATTTACCATACTTGACTCTAATTTATAAACACTTAATATTTCTGTTTGAGAACATATTTTTTGATCAAAAAGTTGGAGTTGCACAGAAGGAATAAAAGAAATATGAATTTTCCAATATAATCAACACAGAAATTATTTGCACACTTCGATATTTCATCATATTTCACAGAAAATGCCAATATGATGCAAAAAGCTTTCCTGTGTTTCAGAGTAGTGTTAGTATGTTATGATCACATACATTTCATTTTGTATCAAAACGTATTGTTCTGGAAAACTTGGAAAAAGTGAATCCAAATGACAAAAAATTATTTGCACACCTGAGACAACCACCACAAACAGCATTTCAAAGATAACGCTCCAATTTTTTTCCAAAGAAACAATGTTGTTTATGGTATCTTTAACATGTTGACATCAATCTGACATTATTGGGGTACACAGGTGGAATTAGAGGGGTCGCCCAAGGAATACACTCAATCCCCTTTGTTTTCTATGTATTGCTATAAAAACTGATGATAAACAAGAAAGTCTGATGAAACTAAGTAATAAATTTCATTATCATGTATATTTGTCAGAAAGAAATGAATTGCCAAGCTCTCTTCGATTATTTTGTCAATATGCAAATACAAAATGCCAGAATAGAGTGACATTGGTAGAGATTATCAAGAAAGTGGTTCTCAAATTTTGCACTATATCATTACTATCAGCCAGCCTGCAACTAGCGTGTCTGCACAGGGTGGCCCAATGGAGGCCATAAATGAGTGGAAACTTCACATCAACGTTTTCCTTTGTAAAAAGGAGCAGTGCAACTGAAAGTTATTCACCATTTTAATCATTTAAGTCATAATTATTCAATAGGCAAGCCTCAATGAGTCTTGATAATCAAAGCATGATTGTGTGTGGAATATGTCATACTTAAAATATGGTAGATTTAAGGGGCGTCTGTAATTGGCGGAACGGAACGGAATCTGTAAAATACGGAACGGAATTGTAAAATGCGGAATCTGTAAAATGCGGAACGGAATCTGTAAAATGCGGAACGGCATCTGTAAAATGCGGAATCGGCGTCACAGAATCTGCAAAATGCGGAATCTGTGTGTTAAGTCTCCTGGAGCCTATAGGCTGTTGTTTGCACTGGATTGGTTCCCTTCTAATTGTATCAGTGTCTAATTGGCATTGAAGTCCCTTGTCCAATTTGTATTGGAAGTGTCAGAAATTGTCTAATTGGTATTGAAGCGCCAAGATATGATAACCTGGTTGAAGTGTCAGACTGATGAACACTATTGAAGTGCAATTTATCTAAGTGCAGACTGCAGAGGTAGAATTGCTTTGAAGAACTCAAAATCATGTTTTATCTCAGTCTAAATTTTAAATTTATATAAATTTATAAGCTGTACTACCTGTAGGTAAAAAACTTGTGCTATATTTTTGTCCAACTCATATATCAAAATATTAGCACTTAAAACAAGTCAGATAAGTCATTTTGTTGCTCTTTTAGGGATCACTATTTACTGCTTCAATATTATTGAAGTAATCAACATCAATAAGAAGGCAATTGGAAGTCACGCCATATCAAAGGGCCTTCTATTGACCAACAGCCTTTATGGATCCAATGTTAAACTCAAATTTCAACTTGATGACCAAAATTATGCTGAGCACATAGTCAACTGACTAAAAAAAGTACAACATCAATGCACAAGGATCGTCAAAAGTCACCAGACTTGACAATCTCAGGTCACATGCAGACTTCTCAAGCCCTCTGTTTTCCGATACTGCCCTCTGTAGCTGCTTGTGTAATGAAAGCAGTCTTGTAACAAATGTGAAAAGACTAAAGACTGGTCACATGCATACTTGTCAATTTTAATAACCAGCCGTAGATAGATACTCAGATAGATACTCAGATAGATACTCAGATAGATACTCAGATAGATACTCAGATAGATACTCAGATAGATACTCAGATAGATACTCAGATAGATACTCAGATAGATACTCAGATAGATACTCAGATAGATACTCAGATAGATACTCAGATAGATGCTATTAAAAATAACGTGCAAGCACTTTAAGAGGTGCTTGTAGATAGACTACCAATCGACCCCTTTGCCTGTCTGTAGGCCTATATGCAAGGATATCTCTATCTATGATCTATACTTTATCTTCCTTCTTAATTGTCTTTACCATTTCCTTCCTTTACTCCTTCCTTCACTCAATCCTCCCTACCTTCTTTCCTTGATTCCTGTATTCCTTCCTCTCTTCCGCTCTATCTTCCATGCCTTCCTGCCTCACTCCTTTCCTCTCCTCTTTTCTATCTTCTATCCTCCCTTCCTTCCTTATATAGTTTTAAAAATAACATGCAAGCACTTCAAGCAGTGCCTGTGCAATTTGGAGATGACCCTAGATGGAGGTATATATTTTTCACTATTTGGCATGTACGCGAATTTGTAAAGCTGCAAAAACGAACATATACACAAATTTTGCATTCGTGTAAGTGATAAATATTGCTATTCACGAATTTGTGTATGTGTAATTACGAACATTGCAACCTTAAACTTGGCTAAAACTAACTCTAAACCTAATTTTAACACTAAACCCTAATTATATGGCACTTCCACAAATGTTAGTATTGGCAGATACACAAATGAATAATAAAGCACATTCACGAGTGTTAGTTTTTACATGTACACGAGCACCTATGCTCGTTTTTTCATGTCCACGAATTCGTACATGCTCGTTTTTGCACCTCCACGAATTTGTGAACATGTCAAATAATGAAAAATATATACATGCTAGATGACCTCAGTGCAGCTAATTTGCATATAGGATTGACCATTGACCTCAAGAAAATCAGCCTGTCTGTTTTCTTTATATTATTTTTTTCCATCACATCAACGTAACAAAAGTTTTTCCTGTCAAGTAAAATTCTGTTGCAACTGTATGCAAAGTTTGAATGAGATTGGTAAAACAGTGTGATCTCTGAAGTGTTGACATGTGCTGTGCCTGCCTATCACAACAGGTGCGCTTGCAAGCAAGCATTTTGTCTGATTTTACAAAATAAAAAGAGTTTGGATGGACAGTTGGACACCAGCTATAATGTTTGTTTTGTCTGTTTTAAACAAACCTTTTTTCAATGTGGTTAATAACCCAACAAAAAAGAGAATCACAAAAGTGAAAATTGTTTAGCTGGATTTCATTTATTTATGAGAAATTAGTAGCTTGATATGCACATTATACACCAAAAGGCTGAAGCTCTGTGGGGAGTAATTAAAAATTGTAAGCTGATATTCACCAAAAACTTATACCGTGATAAAGGAAGTTCAGTTGTCATTCATATTCTTTTTGGAGGATTAATAGCTAATTTTTTCAGAAAATATATATAGACAGTTGAGGTTAGGATGAATAGTTAGAAAGTCCACAAACAATTGCTAATTGAAATAAACAATGACACATCCCAACCTGATAGGCCTGCAAAGAACATTGCCGTGCTAATGGCAATTAAGGCTTTGAAATGTCATGAAAAATTCAAAATCTCCAGAATAGCAATTTTGGCTGAATTAAAAAACTTGACCAAGCAAGAACCATTGGGGTCAAAGAGTCTCATAGACTAGCCCCTTCTGTTTTTCACCATAATTATTCGCCTCACTTGTATCAGACTGTAAACAAAAGCAACAATCTGCCTTTTGAAAAAATTCATCACAGCAAAAGATCAGGAAATATAAATAGATAAACTCAATGAAAGAAAAGGACTACATTTGTTGATGATTTTTGTATTCTGCACAGGCATTGTGGCTATGTAATGCTTGATTAGATATATGTAACAACCAACAGAAAGATAAATTTAGTTGGCCAAAAAATTTGCATAAGTTTTGTACTTGGTACAGACCTATTTTACATAAATTGAAATATAAGACCGAGATATAAAATAACCTGTTAAAACAAAGTAAGTTCTAGGCCTACATTTCATAAAAAGAACTGAATTATAGGAAATTTTTCAAAGCAAGCCCCAATTTAACTTAATTGCACTTCAAGAACGTTCATCAAACTGACACTTCAACCAGATTATAATACTGACACTTCAATATCAATTAGAGTGCCTGTACAGTGTACTTCAATACCAATTGATACAGACAGGCCTAATTGGTATACACCAGACTGCCCAGCAGCCACATATAGACCTAATTCCTTTTTTTACAGTTCCGCGGAATACAGTTCCGCATTTTACAGTTCCGTGTTTTACAGTTCCGCACTTTACAATTCCGCATTTTACAGTTCCGCGGAATACAGATATTCCATTCCGTCAATTCCGTTCCGTTCCGTTAAATACAGACGCCCAGATTTAAGTAATAATCTTGTTTTGCATGCAAATATTAAGGAAAACAACTCTAAATATTCTGTGTTAATCATTATTGATTAGCCAGTGGCTAATTAAATTGGTTAGAGGCTGATTATCAGCTGTTCCTCAACTCAAATTCACCATGTGCACCACAAGAATCAGACAACAGATGATAAGACAGGGAATGATCAGCAAAGAGATGACAGGAAACAAACAGACAAAGAAAGATCAGACAGGCAATCAGACAAGAAATAATCAGACAAGAAAAGGTCAGACATGCAATAACCAGACAAGGAAAGACCAGACAAGCAATATTCAGACTAGGAAAGAATCGGTTGAGAAAATATTAGATAAGAGAATATCAAACAAGCAATAATCTGACAAAGAAAGATGAGACAAGCAATAATCAGGCAAAGAAAGATCAGACAAGAGAAGATCATAAGGCAAAACTCAGGCAAGGAAAAATCTAACAAAAGAAGATCAGAAAAGCAATAATCAGACAAGGAAAGATCAGACAAGGAAAGATCAGATAAGCAATAATCAGACAAGGAAAGATCAGACAAGGGAATATCAGACAAGCAATAATCAGATAAGGAAAGATCATACTAGAAAATATCAGATAAGCAAGAATCACAAGGAAAGGTCAGACAAGAGACGATCAGAAAGCAACAAGTAAATGTATATTGTAGGGGGAACCTAAAACCGGGACAAGCGCCCGGGACGACACGGGACACCCGGGACGGACTAATTGCTGTGACAGACTTCCGGGACAAACCTTGCTGACTATAAATTGTTATAGTTAGATAGCTATTTGGTGTACAAAAATAGTAGACCACTTTTTGGAAGGCAACTAAGGGGGGGGGGGCTGACTGTCACTGAAGTTAATTTCAACAATATTTATTACTTGATGATACATATTACCCAGCAGTATTATGTAAAGGGACGAGATTATGCTTTTTTGAAAGTGAGTTGATCAGAAATTATTCATTGTATACTGAGTAACTAATAATGTTGAAGTCAATTTTCTATCATCACCTGTGATGTAATATGCTCATAACCTCTATGTACCTGACAAAACACACCTGTGTAACTGCAATCTTCAGTTCAAAGGAGTCGTCTGCCACACATGGAAAAGATGAATGTCTTACCATGTCTAAACGGATTAAAATAGGCTGGCCTTACGATGAAAATCTATATTTCATAACAAAGTCATTGTAAAAGAAATCTTTGTTTCGTCGTTCAGAAAGAATGTATCTCCATTATATCACAACCCCTCTGTTCTTCAAAAGCTGTTTTTACATCCACTCTGTGAATGTCCCACCTTTTCTCGATATATTCCACCGACAAAGGTGAAAAGTTACGTCGAAGCTTCCTTTGGCATTAT
This sequence comes from Platynereis dumerilii, assembly GCA_026936325.1. Lineage (NCBI taxonomy): Eukaryota > Metazoa > Annelida > Polychaeta > Phyllodocida > Nereididae > Platynereis > Platynereis dumerilii. Next base: position 77,104,144 of record JAPTHN010000002.1, on the reverse strand, counting down.
TCATTTGTGTAAATAATTTCAGCAAAATAAAGCTGTTATAAAACTTGCTCTTATAAATACAAAAACCATACTGAAAATAGTTATACAAGTAGCGGGGCAGGTATGTAACAAGAAAATTTTTTCAAAAAAAAATAGAGGCGATTTTTAAAGCAAATTCAGCTTGTTTCACATATTTTACCCCATCTACATTTAATTCGGCCCGATCCCGCAAAAAGCGTCCCGTTCCGCAACTGCGCATCCGCGTTTTATTACGAAATCCCGCGACCCGCCGTTCCGCAAATTAGGCCCGTCCGCATTTTACTACGACGCTGGCCACCCGTTCTGATGACGAAGTTTCACAGGCTAATTCTTAAATCTTAGAAAAGCCTCCTGTCGGGAGGCCTGTGGCCATCTATACAGAGGCGAGTGGCTCTAAATAGAGTAACTAAGACTATATCAGCAAAGGGCTGATGCATCGCCTCTAAAAAAAATATTGTTTTTTATTGCTTCTCTAAGTATTCAGTACATTACTATAACATTTTTTGGTAGCCTTGGTCTATTTTCAGGCTTGTTGGAATCCTTTTTGGTAGAAATATTGATTCAAACACTGGATTTCGCGGTTACGGATGGTTACACCAATTCTCTATGAATCTCAAAATCAGTTACATATTTGAATTCATTGTAAGAAGAGCTTTCAAATGAGTACCCGCATCAATGGGTTTCGTAAACTTGGTACGAAAATGGAAAAAATGAAAATTATAGCCAAAATATATTTTTTTTCTTTAATTTTGACAAAGAATTCACGGAAACTATTGATGCGACCATTCATTTGAAAGCTCTTCTTACAAGGAATTCAAATATGTAGTCGGTTTTAAAATCAATTGTGATTCCATGAAACTATGGGAAACCGCGAATATGATTTTTTTCAACGGTTCTAACTAAAAGGACCCTGACTACCCTAAAATTCCTCAGTTCAATCCAGAAATCAATTGATAATGTTTTCTAGATCTGTAGAAGGAATAATGAGCACTGTTTTCATACTATCAAAACTATAGGCACTTCACAGAAAGCAGGAAAATTTGATAATTAGTGGCCATTTTGAAAAATGGCTGCCATGGGTCAACCAGGTCAAATCTGAAGTGGCTCCCTATCTAAATATTTTCTTTAAGACTTTTTGAAATGTGTGCCAAGTTTCATGCTTCTATGTATAAATGCACTATTACTTCCCTATTCATGACAAATCTGCCCCGCTAAAGAAGCAAAGTTGAAACTATTAGAATAATGGTTCTTTGCTTCGACAGCAGGTTGACCAATGACCACAGAATAGAGTTCGGGTAACCACTAGACTAGTCCTTGAGTTACATAGAGTGACATAGCATGGACTAGCTCTGTGGGCTGATGATTATAGTGTCATTTTGACTTTTGCCGAACTGATACTGTGTAACTAGCTACCATGCATATAATAAGGCCAATTTGGGCACAAATTCCATGTGGCCTTGAAATTGTCATTTTTGGGGGCCATGTGGCCTTTTTCTTTTTTCCGAGGATTCGATTTTTGGGCCACCTGGGTGAGTTCATTTTCTTTAGTTGGGTAATGTGCACTTGGGTAGGGGTCCAATGGGTCGCCTGCTTGGGTCTTGTTTCTTGATTCTTGGATTGGGGGTTTTGCCCTTCTTGTTATGTGTCCTTCTTGTAGCTCTGTGGGCAAAGCAGGCAAGAGTGTAACTTTAGGGCCGAAGGCCTAAGCTCGATTGGCGATTTTTGGCACTACAAGCTTCTGGAATATTTTGAAGGTATGGCCCTTCCTCGGGAGAGGAACAGGTGGCCAGCCAGGAAATGTTATGCTGGAGTGGAGCGGAGGTGGGAGAGAAGCATCCGTTTGTTGTCTCAATGTATCTGAAAAATATGTCATTTATTTAGTGATTGAAGTTCTGTTGGCCTCGCCGAGGTGGCTGTTGTTTGAAATTCAGGAAAATGTGTCATGTTAATTTTGAGGAAGATTTAACCGCCAAGTGGATGGTTGATTGGAAATTGGATAGTAGAAATGGGTTAGTGTTGATGCAAAGTTGGCTTATGTTTGACCTTGTGCTGGCAAAGTGATGTGACAGTTATTACCACAGTGGTTTGACTACCATACTGGGTTCGAGTTTGCATCATTTTGTTGTAGTGATGAAAGTGGGTTTATTTATTTAAGTGATGTTTTGACTTTGTGTTGGTGAAGTCTTGTGGGTTAATTTTATTGAATGAAACTGGAAGCGAAATGAGGCTTATGTTTGACCTTGTGCTGGCAAAGTGATGTGACAGTTATTACCACAGTAGTTTGTCTACCGAACCGGGTTCAAGTTCGCGTCATTTTGTTGTACTGATGAAAATAGGTTCATTTATTGAAACGATGCTGGAAAAAAATGTTTGTGAACATTTCACATTTTTGTAAATTTTTAATAAATAGGACTTGCCTTTTAAATGGCCCAACAAGGGCAGGGCCAAGCTCCAGCTAATTGAAGTCCCCAACTACAGTGGAGCCCCCTGTAGGATGCTCATTATAGATGGAGTTGCCAAATGGCCAACATCTCTACAATATCAATTAATCTTAATTAATCTTGCGTTAGATACAATGGACCAAGATATCCTTCAGGATAAACTTGGTCTAATTGGTGTCCGGACGCTTTCGTGGATCAGATCATATCTCTCTCCAAATCAACTTACACAGGTTACTTGTAAAGGAGTATACACTTAACTCAGAAAAAGGAAATATTACATGCGGTGTCCTGCAGGATAGCCTTCTTGGCCTGTTGCTTTTCTCATCTATTCAAATGATATTCAGAGTCGTATTGATCCTGATTGCAAAGTTATATCTTACAAACTATCTGCTGTGCTTACAGCAAAACACTTTGATATATAGAATTAAAGTGGACTGTGGCTCTGTGAAAATGGCACTTCGTGACTCATGATAGCCAATGAAGTGTCATATTTTTGGTGGTTTAAAAATTCAAATCAAAACTGCGTAAAATACCTTTGAGTCACTCTGGATAAAGATTTTCCGGTGAATCAATTGACAACAATATCACCAAAAAGCCAACCAAAGAATCAGGTTTCTTTATCAACATATGTATGTTTGTCTAAATGATAAAAAAAGACCTCAAGCATGTCATGGAGGCCTTAGTAATAAATTTTGATCAGAATTATAATCCATAGATGCAAAACAGAATGGTAAGGTTTATTCTCAACTTACCGTCTAGATTCAAAATTACCTACAACGAACTGGACTAGGTTGGCTTTTTAGACATCTCTAGCAGAGTCAAACAACTTAGACTCGGTCATGTTCATAATATCTACTATGACAGGTCTCCAGCTTACCTCAAGGAGAATTTTACGAAACATCTTCCCAGGTATAACAACCTATCTGGATCTTCCCATTTCTAAATTCCTCACTTAAAAGGCATTGACTCAACTTTCTATATTAATGGCATTAAATATTGGCTATTTCCTCATAAACCATTCATGACTCACGTAGAATAACATGGCATGGTGTCTACAGAAAAAGAGGACAATCAACAGAATTTGATTTGTTTACAGATTGTTTTGTGCCAAGCATCATTATTACAGGTGATTTCATTAGTACACGATTCTTAGTTTCTAGACCCACCAAATACATGTCACTTTCAGTTAATCTGATTGGTTTAGAAACAACAGAACATCACAAATTTGATTTATCAAACGTAGTATGTGCTGGTTTAGCATTGATTCCTAACAGCCAAGTGTGAATGACAAGAATCGCATGGTAATGAAAACACCTGTAAACAAAACATGATTTGTATATGAACAGTATATTCAGAACCCCTTGCCTTGCTGTAGCAACTTTCTACAGATGAGACCGAAATGATGCGAAAACATGTTTGATGCACTCCACCAACGGTTTGCTCCATGCAGACATGATGGAGGCCTTAAACTTTACTGTGAGGGTTGGGATAACTTGCTGGATTCTTCCTTCAAAGTTGCCCATACTAAATAATCCACTGGGTCCAGCTCAGGAGACAAGCTTGGAAGGTTTGTTTTGAGGCACTCCTGAGTCTTCTATGCAGTATGAACAGGTGCTACACCTTGTAGGAAGATGATTTTGCCAACAAAAGAGTTTCTTGTCTGACGCCATGGCATCCCAAATTCTTTCAGAATGTTATTATAAACATTTGCATTGATTCCGGCACTCTGTTCAATGGCTATTTTGAGACATTTTTGTGATTAGATGACTCCATGTTGAAGACCAATTATTAGGTCCTGAATTGAATTATCGGCAGCTGGAGCATCTGCAAATGTCCCACTACTCATGCATGAATCATTCCTTCTCTCACAAGCACCATAAATGGTGAAAAATTTCTCATCAACAATGAGGAAAACAGGACGACCGTTTTCAGCTTGGAGCAACACAAGCACTTTTGCATATCATGCATTTTGCCTTTAGTAGTGATCTCATTCACAAATAAACATATTTGCAATAGATCTAATATGGCTGACTATCAAATGCATTCTTATGTTAGACTTGTCACCAAATTCTGAACTTATATGAGTGTGAAAAGAAGAAAAGTGACTGTCCTCTTTTTCTATAGACACCCTGTAGAATGACGGAAGGTGGAGGAAGTGGGAGAAAAGAGATGTTGAGGGATGGGTGGGGAGTGGGGGGTTGTCTTGATCCATTGGTAAATAGCTATATTTATAGCTAGTGTCGCTACTGGCAAATGTAACAGTTTGATTAATATATGTTTTGCATAGGAGGCAAAGCTGTATTCGCTATGTGTATTAACTTTATCTAAAATGTTGCTGGAACTATCATCCAGTAGACTTGGTAGCTGATGGTGTATGCACCCTTCTGCAACAGCATGCCTAACTCTTGTTTTAATAAATGTTATAACTCTAGCAAAATATGCATGAGTATTGAGTAGCCTGTGGTATGGGAAGAAAATTTTCGCAGCTAAAGTACTCAGGAAGACCATTGTGCTTCAATTTAAAATAGAATTTGTACTGTTTAAGTAGGTCCTTTACTTATAAGATATTAAATTTTTTAAAGAGGGGCTTGATGTGGGCATTGTATTTGCTTCTTGTTATTATTAGTAGTGTCTTTTTTGAAGGTAGAAAGTGTGTTACCTTTATGACCCCAACATAATATACCATAGTCAATGTACAAATTTATAAGCGAGAAATACTAAATTTTTAGTGTGTTTTGGGGAATACATTTTTAAAATTTTGACAGGGTACCAGTTGCTTTAGACATTTTTTACTGATTTTATTAATACATGCTTTCCATTTAGTTGAGTGCCAAGAACAATACCCAAAAAGTCAAATTCTGTTACATCTTCTACTTTCTGAGATTTTATTTAAATGTTTGGGAGTTTTACCACCTTGTTCTGGGGATGAAACACAATAAATATTGTGTATGACACATTTATAAATGAGTTAATGACAGTTTGTTCTAGTCTAACCATTCACTGACATTCTTCAGTTCGTTGTTGATTTGGTCATTATTGAATTAATTGTTATTGTTATTTAGAGAGACAAACAGAGTAGGATCATCTGCATAGCTTATGTCAGCACAGGCAAATATAAATACTTGATTTGATGGATTTATGAAGCCTGAGGATGTAGAGATTCCAAAAAGTGTTGGGAAATTGCCTTAGAATACATCATAATTTGTAAAACTGAAAGAATTCAATAGGTCAAAAATGTTGTCACGTTTTATTAGTGAAAAAATAACTCAATAACTACGAGACAGAATGTCGTGAAATTTTCAGGAAATTTGCACAAGAATATACTTAAAGCAATAGTGTACCATTTAGGCCTACTTGTCATATACAACCATTCTCATAGTTTGAGAACCCTACAGAAAATATGCTGCGTGGCTTCATTATTTTTTAATAGGCCTTATAGAACCATGTTCTTTGTGAGGAATCCTCAGGAACCTCATTACGTAATATGGCACCGCTTTCTCTCTTGGGTTCTAAAAGTGAATCCCCAAAGAAGCTTTAGTTTTTATAGTGATAGTAACTGTTGTGCATGGCATCAAGTTGGCACCCGAAAGGGCCAAAACTTTACCAAAAATTGCAATTTGACTTTTAATTCAGCCTTACTTTTTACAGCATTGTGCAAAGTTTCCAATATTACTATTTTTCACGGGAAGTTATAACAAGTACTCACACTACAATAGATCATTACATGTAATTGATGGACACTTGTAACATTAATGAAAAGTAAAACGGGTTCGGGTGCTTGAAGTTTATTTTTGTTTGTCTTCAACTTTTGACTTTTAAAGAAATTATAATAGCCTTGTTGAGACAATTAAAATCATGTTGGCCTATGCCTGGATCTCAGACAGAGTCGACACTTTTCTGAAGTTTATTGAACTGATGTTCACTCCTTGGGTAGACCTAAAACATATCATCACTGTTGGCTGACATGTGTCAGATATACGTCGAGCTTGAAAGGTCAACTTCATTCGCAAGTGCTTGAAATAGGGTTATGTTTCAGGTAATATGTATACTTATTTGACATTTATTACATAAAACATTTATATGTTATATAGTCCTCGTTATATTTACGTGGAATTTCAAGTTCTGAATCCTAAACGTTCAGTTTTGTCGGATTCACATCGGCTAGAAGCCGGGGGAACCTGATCCAGTTTAAAATGACATCACAGCTTGTAGTTAATTCACATATATTACAATACCAGAGAATAGAGTCATCTCTGACGTCACACTTCAACAGCTTAGAAGAGAGTTCAGATTCCACATAAATATAACGAGGATTGTAACTAACTTAACTTTGACTTATAATAGCCTAATTAGCCTTGGACCCCTGGATCCCAGAGCTAGATTTGCAGCATACGTAGGATACAGGATCTGATATTTGGAGAGGTAAGGCTAGATGGGTCAAAATTTGCTAAGTCTGAAACTCTTGTCTCAAGTTTTTAACAATAATTCATGATGACGGGAAGGCACATGCGAGACCTCTTGTCGTTATCTGTCATAGACAGAGATATTAGCAAAACTTATAACACAAAAAATATTTGGCAGGTTATTTTTATCCGATCCAAAAATAGCATTGAAGTGACGAAAACTAGTACAGGATCCTGATTCAATTAAACTTTTCCTTTAATGGAGACTTGGCTGTCAGTCTTCTAAAATCTAGTTACCAATAGCTGAAATAATATTCTGTATAAGAGCAGTAGGCTGTTGTGTCAATGTCTCCAATAATGCATCATTAGCATCACAACAGATTTGTTTCTTAATAAAAATTAAAGGGACACACATGCATCCTGTGAGAAAACCTTGTGTCTGATGTTGTCTGAGAACACAAAAAAATAACAGAACTATGTGTAGCTCTGTATCATTTATGTAAAACAATATATTAGAGTATTTCTGTTAGCATGTCAGACTGTCAGTTGCCCTATCTCACTTTGTCATTAGTAAACGCCTTGCTACTCCATTTTGACATCATATTCCTGGACCAAAATTACTGTGAACATGTTTCTGGTGTTCATAAGGTCTTTGCATGCACACATTGTCAGACTGCCAGTTTTTACACTGGTCCCTACAAAGATTTTTACCTTAATTATCATTAGCATCACGCCGTCATTAGCATCATGTCAAAAATGGCTTATTGCCTTTATCTCACCAAAATTTTGTTGCAGGTGACTGGAGTTGAAATCAGTTGAATATATATTATCAATAAATGTTTCAACAAAATATTACATAACATTTTTGCATTTTGCCTGGATCTGATAAGCTTAGTATGAAGTTTGATGCTTCTCTGAAACTACTAATCAAATATGGGGTGCCAGTAGCATTTTACCATTGTCTAGCATCTGAAATATGGCTTAGCAAAGATTTTGGGTGCTGGAGGGAGCAGTTGAGATCGTATTTATTATTCAGAATCCAAACTATTGATGAAAAGAGTATTTTTGTTTGTGTTTCTAAATTTCTGGTTCAAGGATATGTTCTATCTCAATAAATATTAATAGCTAAATGTGTGCAGAATAGCCACTTTCCTATACATTGGTAATACAATCTTCAGCTCAAAGTGGTACGGATTTCAAGTTATAGGCATGATGCTAACTTATGACACATATTTGGTATTTTAATTGATCAAAATGCAGTTTCTCAAGAACAATTGGCAGTAGAGACCTGGAACTTGGCCCAAGACGTGCCAGCCACTTGCCTAATCATCGGCAATAGATTGTTTAGCCCCAAGTGGTCAGGATTTTTTTTGTTATAAGTGTGATTTTAATGACAGTCAAAAGACATTACAGCCGTGTTTATCACCTCAGAACAGATCAGCAGAGCATTGGGACCCTTGGACATGAAAGTGCAGTGATAGCTGAGTGTTTGACCTACCCAACCCAAACTTAAAAAGGCATTTCCGGAGCGAAAAATTTTCAAATTATTTTCAACTGAAATTTCAAGGTTTTCAAATTTTGACTCAGACATTGCTGTCAGATATTGTCTAATGTTATTCATATTGACATGAGATGACACTTTAAAAAAAAAATCTGCAGTCTTGGAAATATGAGTGATCACAGGAATGAAGGGACTAAAATATAGCTGACATTGAATTAGGCCTATGCTGTGTTCAATGTCAATACCTTTACCCAGAAATAGATATCGCCACCTGTGTAAGTACATGTATGATATTCAGCTGGGCTTCTGATGTTTTACAACCTGAATGTAAGAATTTGAATATTTTAATGGCCTGGAAAATACAAAGGAATTTTATGATGCATGAAGTTTTGCTTTTCATGATAGATTAATGATTTTCGGGAGAAAGGTTTGGAATAAAACCAAAATTGTCAAGTTATATTCTACACACGACAGAACTTAAGTTATTAGATGGGAAAGGTTAATGGTCGGATAGGAAAAAGTGCTTTCTATGGCTATTTCTGTGTACTGTATCTATATCCTTAAGTCATTTTGTACAACAATAAAGATGTTGACTTTGATTTTTATGAAAATTTGTGTATAGACTTTCGCATAACGATCATATCTATCATGCTGAGGCTAGTCCAGAAAATTTCAGTGGGGGTGAGAGATCTATTTGGTTATTGCATCGCGGAACAGAATATTCCTCGACATAGTGCAATAAAATTCAACTTGGCACTGATATTTAATTAATATGTAAAAGTAATAAAAAGCACATCTGGAGGGAAGGGAATGCATCCCTCATCCCCCACTTACTAAAGTTTACTTCCTCTCCGAGTCAATGTCCTGTGGATCACATCGATGGATCATGACTGATCATATCAACACCTTGCAATACAGTCATTTTGATATACAGTGGGTCGGGGCAAGAAGCCCGGGTTAGGTAAGAGGCCCTCCCAGGGTTATATGCAAACTTACATTTTTGGTGCTTTTTCTTATTGATAGGATTGAAGCTAAAGGCTTTTTAGGTGACGTCACAAATTTTCAGGGCAAACAGTATCAAACCATAGAAGTAATTAAAGAAACAAAAAAAGGTGCATGGTTTTTGTAACTTTGATTAATTCATTGAAAGTGATTGTCAGAAATAACTTTTGGAAATTTTTAAAAGCATAATGGATATAGTGTATCTACATTGCTTCACTTTATGACCATTAAATAAATATGATTTGGAACATATTTTTGGATTTTAGCTCAAAATATGGAGGTCAAATTAAATGTTGTGAGTTTGGGGCAAGAGGCCCCACATGGTATGGGGCATGAGGCCCCCCTTCACTGAGGTCTCTCGAAGCTGCTTCAGGAACCATTTCATAATGTGTACTTTACCTTAAATCTTGATAGAATCGCTAATTGAATCGAAAAGATTTGGCCGAAATTAAAACAGGGCAAATATTAAAAATAAATGTATGAACAGAAAAATTCTGAAATATAGAAAAAGTGAATAGAATGCCTTGAAAATGATAGAAAAACCCCAAGAAATGCGCTTGCAAAAAATTGCCATAATATGATAAAAGGGGGGCTTCTTGCCCGATGGCTTGGGGTAAAATGGCCATTTTTATTTTGTTTTACAAAAAGGGCCGTAACTCCTTTATTAAAATTGGTAGACATTTGTTTCACTAGTTATAAGTAGAGTCAAGTGATCCCTTCCTGACAACATCAGCATTTAAATAACCAACCAAAAAATGTAGGTCAAATTGCACCTCAAAGTTAAGGGGGCTGCATGCCCCGCACTACTCTACAGTGCAAAGCCGGCTCCTGTTACTTAACAGTATATGAAAGTCAAGTGCTTACAGAATTGAACTGAAATGTTTCTACTGAGTTCAAATCCCTATCCATGCCATGTTACTGTCTGTGACACAACAGCAATTTGTGAGGTCATACTATGTGCTTGCAAATGATATCAAAACAAGTATTCAACTTACTAGCTATCAATGAGGTCACCAGTTACTCAATGACAAATTGACAGTTCATTTAAATGCAATATAGACTGTTGTGAGGTCATTAAATGTCCTCTAGCATAGATGTAAGTGATTTAGGAATGAATATTCTGGGACTTGAAAGAAATAATTACTGCCACTGTAGAATAAATATAAACTTGTGTCATTTTTAGTGGTTTTGAAAACTGGCCTATTTTGACACTTTAAAGTACAGAAATATTCTTAAAATTTCACATAACACATTTTAAAACATTTCCTATTCACCCATAGTTTTAATTTTGATGAGAATTGACCCTAAACTGCTGTGATGTGTTTTTGTGTCGCAGCAGTGGTGCTCAACCTATGTATTGTCTCCCATTCTTGACAGCTGCTCTGTCAAGGTGGGTCTTCCTATCTGGGCCTATCACATTCCATCATCCCAAGTCATACCATGACAAAATGGCCCATAACCTTTGCTAATTTGTGAATACTTAATTAACTGACCCAGTTTTGGCTCAGCCAGTCAGGGACTGCTACATCACAGTTTGAAATTGTTGCTTCTGTTTCACACAGTTACAAATGGAGAAATTGTGTATTGTTGAAAGGTGCTATCACAGTTCCGAAAATTCCATTGAAATATGTATTTTCACAGTTCTGAAATGAAACTGTTTGAAAGTTTGCTTGTTTTACACTGTTTTTCTTAGTTGCCAGTAATCCTCTAAGTGTCCATAATCAGACTAAATCTGCCTGCAAAATGCTTATGACCTAAATAAGCAGCCAATCACAGAAGAGGTTGGAAATAGCAGAAAGCCCTGTCCATTTTAGCAGGGCTTGCCTGGGGCGGATGATCACAATCTAACATCTTGGATTTGCCCAAGTGTTAAACGTGTCACTGTCACATCAGATTGAACCAGGTGACCAGTTATACATTGCTTTCTGTTGGCAGTTTGTCGTTTTCGGTTTGTATTCTTGTTTGATTGTTTGTTTTTATCACATTACTTCTTGCAATGACTTCAAGAGTCCTCAGCAAATGATGTGTCCTCAGTCTAATCTCAGATCTCAGATTATTAAACCCTAAATCGAAATCGAAAGACGTGAAAAGACATATGCAGCCATACAGGATTTTATTTTCACCTATATACCCCTTTTAAGGGTAGTTGCTGCTCGGTATTAGATTTGTTCAAGAAACTTGTACTTAAATAAGGTAAAATGTATGTTTACTGGAAACATGGATGAAAGTTTGGAACTGACACTCAGCACGCACATGTCCTATCCAGACATCCACAACCCTTTTATGTCTGAGGCCTTAACCCTGTACAATGCATTTCCACATCTTTCTACTCGCACCTTTGGCTACACACTCAATATAAATGCATTAGTAAAATAGAGCCTACCACAGTGCAACCATGCATTAGTAATGTGATCTGCTCTGTGAAATACGTTTAGTTTCCATGATGACAGGCTCCCTATCCCTTTGAACAGAGATACATATGAAGACAATCCCTTGCATAACAAGTAAGCATGATTACCCCTGCAGAAATAATTTAGCAGTGAGGTAAATTGGTATGCATATCAGCTAGGGTACAGGTATTTCTGATTTTCATATAGTATTTTTCCATCGGTCGAATCTAGTATAATATCATCATGGCACAGCGAATTGAACACATTAATGTTTTTTAACAAAAGAGTAATGAAATCATTAATATGTAAATTGCAACTTGCCACCTGAGCTGTGCTGTGCTACTTCTGCTGATCTGAGAGATCTGCACTTCATTTGGAATTGATTAAATAGGCCTATTGCTATGGGCGGCCATACCAATCATTGTGAGACAAAAGGTTTCAGGGCTAGCAAATGGTTTCAGTGCACCTGTATACTAGCATATGACAAATCAAAGAAATGCCCAAGACATGTGTGTTTTGATATATTTGTCACAGATTCCATCCAATTTGACAATTGATTATGAAAAACATTTTTCTCAAAATTCACAGTTATTGTTGGGTGTTGTTGGTTCAATAAGTAGTAGATGCTTGTCTACCTCTATATCATGTCTAACTGCTAAAAGCACAAATAGTAACAAACAATTTATAACTTGTGATCACTCCTGTTGATGATGTATGTTAATTAGAATTTGTTATGTGATTTTTGAATAGGCTCCCACCAGTTATGCATTTCTTCAAAATATACAAATACTATGAAGGAAAAAATTAATTTGCAAGCCACAACATGATCAAAATAAGTGAGATGTACAAGGTCAACTATTGCATTTGCGCCATATATGTGCGTTATTTGGACAATGACCCTGCTTCTGCAATCTGCAGATTCGAACTGCATACGCTTGTAATGTCTTATAGGGTATTATTGGTATGCATGTTCTTGCATATTGCCAAAATTAAATAGACAAAGCACCAATTTTCATAGAGCTATTAAATAAATCAAAGCGGGTTGACTAGTTTCTTTTTGATTATGAACAAGATCTTTTTTTTTTTTAACAAAGTTGGTTAACAGACTAGATCATTTTGAGACAGCAGAAACATTAACTAAACTAACAAAGGTACTCAATTAAATTAAGCTGATATGCAGCTGCATTTTTATGCCAAAGATATATAGTGTTCACAACATCATGAGCAGAAGAGGTCTCACAGGCTTCGCTGTAATGCGCGGATGCCACCTGGTGGAGATGACGGTCTGTATAATTCTGACAATAGCAGTCGCATATCATCCTACCACATGTGTAGGTAAGGTGGCACTGTTGTTGCACTTCCTGTTTGATCATAACAATGTCTTGAGAAAAGCACATGTCTCAAAAAAAGCCAAATTACTTTAAATCTAATTGTTGTCAGCAACATAACACCATGCAGAACTGTCTATGTAGTCATTATTGGCTATATCTATGCAAAAGTACACCTTCAGATCTCTTTGTTACTGAATTAAGGGTTTCAAAATTGCCAGGTGAATTGGCAAAGTTTTCTGTGTAGACATGGTATTGGGAGAATTTCAATCTCTTACCTTGCATTTTATCATCTACAGGTCAATATGTTTCATTTGCCCTCTCCAGGTATATCCCTTGCAATGAAGGTTTAGTAAGTAGATAGTCCCATGTCAATAAATGGATGTTAAAATGTCCAATTAAGATTTTCTTTGGCAAAAAGTTCATGTCTCTGACACATATTCTTATGTTCTGACAGTGTTCAAGAGGCCCTGTTACAAAATAGCAGGCTGGATTATCTTGTTTAGCATTGTTTGGCATTGACTGTTTGTTATAATCACCTGTTTCGCACCTCAGGTCAACAGAGTTCACACTTGAAATGTGAATGCCAAAGCAATAGGTTGTGTGACCATGCTGCCAGAACTGGACACCTTCGCCTTGGTTCCAGGGTTAACTTAAGCACCTTTAAACTACTTTGGCAGGGAGTTTTACCTTCAGTATGTTCAGCTACAAATAAAAGATCTTGTAATCTATGGGTTAAGTGTTTTATAATAAATTAAGCTGACATACATACATGTAGCTCCATGTTTATGCCAAAGCCATTTCCCCAAGCTAATGAGCAGAAGAGGTCTCACAGGCTTTGTAGTCGTGCAGCATGTGCAGGGATGCCACCTGGTGGAGATTACAGTCTGTATCAGACTGACTGAAGCAGTCTATATCCCGGGCATCCTAGACCTAAGCCCCAAAAGCCAGCCCTTTCAAGCTATGGCTAGAATATTTCTGTTTTCTTATATGACTCTGGAGATGACAAGGAGAGTAAAACTTTGGGGTAGGCTTTTCTTTTCTGATGTCATAAACAGTGACAATAATCAAATTGCAAGCAGTAATTAAGGCATTAGGTCACATAGGGCCAGACATAAAAACGTTTTACTTTTGGGGCAGATCCAATTCCCCTTGCTTTAAATATTGTTGTGACCGTAATTAACATATAACTCGAGAATCAATCTAAATCTCCAAAAAGGACAATAAATGTAAAGGTAAATGTCTATTTTTTTAAAGTCCATTACATAGACAGAGTCCATCTCAACAGACTGTACAATTACACCCTTGGCAGGCCAAGAATCTAAGTATAAGACAGGATTTGAACGACACACAAAGAACGGAGCTAAGAAGATGGACTGATGAAGCTTTCGCCAGAAGTAGAGCATCAGCAACAAAGATCTACAGAGTGAGAGGAGGACCTGGAAGCTATTTCCTTGCCGAGATGGAAAAAAAGTTCCCAAACGCAAGGGATGCCACAGCCTAACGGACGTCGCAATGCAAGACAGTATGACTGACACATTAGTAACTGAAATGAAAATGACCTGTGACGACACAGTAGAGCAAACAGTTAACCAAACTGACAGCGAGATACCTGATAGAAATGGGGGTAGCAATGCTGAGACAGTTACTAGGTCAAATGTCTCCAAACATAATAGAACTATAGGAGTCCTATATACTAATGCAGATAGCTTAAACAACAAAGCTTCCGAACTCAGTGCATTAGCAGAGATTGACAAACTAGAAATTTTGTGTATTACGGAAACTCTGTCGAAAAACGTAGCTGAAAGAGAAGAGTATGTTAATATTGAAATTGAGGGATATGAAGGGTTCCATTCCAATACAGGCAGAGGGGTATCAACATATGTGAAGGAGCACTTAAGATGTGAAAGGGTGGAATTAACAACTAAATACAATGACCAAGTGTGGGTGAAGTTGACGATGCGTAACAATTGTAGTATTCTAGTGGGTTGTATTTACAGAAGTCCTAACAGTGATACTGCTAACAATGATGGTCTATTGAGTCTACTTGAAGAAGCAAGTAGAATTGACACCACATACAAAATCATTGTAGGTGACTTCAACTACAAGGAAGTAGACTGGGTAAATGGAATAGTTCATGCCCGTGACAGTCACCCTGCGGCAAAAATCTTTGACAAGGTCAATGACCTATTTTGGAGTCAGTTAATAATGAGCCCAACTAGATATAGAGAAGGAGAAAGAGAAAATTTGTTGGATTGGCTCTTAACTGATAGCACAGAAATAATTGAAGACTTAACTCTGAAACCACCATTAGGTGAAAAAGGAGACCATTGTGTTATCTGTTTCAATGTTGAGTTTAGCTATGAGACACTGAGGTTTGGGGATCAGTTGAACTATTATAAGGCTAACTATGATGCCATGAAAAATAGTCTAGACTCCATGGAATGGGAAGATGAATTGGCAAATAAGTCTACTAACGAAGCCTGGAACTTCCTACTAGATACTCTAAATAACCTGATTGAGAAACTAATCCCGAAAAGGAAAAACAAAAGCAGGAAGAGTCAGCCTTGGGTCAATTTGGAGGTTAAGTCAGTCATAAAGGCAAAAAATAGGGCTTGGAAAGACTATAAGAAAGAAAAGTCTATAGAAAAATGGGATATCTTCAAAAGAGTACGTAATGAGGCTAACAGAGAAGTACAACGTAGTAAATCTGAATTTGAACAGAAAATCGCCTGTGAAATTAACATCAACCCAAAGCAATTTTGGAGTTATGTTAAAAGTAAAAATAAAAAACAGGTGAACTTCCCCAATATACTCGATATAAATGGTCAACTGGTTACAGGAGACAGAGAGAAAGCAAACAGCTTTAACAAGTACTTTGCTTCGGTATACACAGAAGAAGAGCTAAACGAAGTGCCTTTTCTAGAGTACCGTAGTGGAGATAATTATTTGGACATGATAAATTTCACACCGGAAAAGGTAGAGCTGCAGCTAAAAAGACTTAATACGTCTAAAGCAGCAGGCCCAGATAAACTGCATGCAAAGGTATTGAATGAACTTAGGCAACAACTAAGTAAACCATTGTGTATCATTTTTAGTAAAAGTTTAGCTGAGGGCAAGCTACCGAATGACTGGAAAGTAGCAAACATCAAGCCCCTATTCAAAAAAGGCCACAAAAATCTAGTGTCTAACTACAGACCAGTGAGCCTTACTTCTATTTGCTGTAAAACTATGGAAAGAATAGTTAGAAACGACATGATAAGCTATCTAGAACAGAATTCCTTACTATCTAAAGATCAACACGGGTTTAGATCTGGGAGGTCTTGTTCAACGCAGCTATTAGAGATTATGGAGTTGTGGACTAATTTTATTGACAATGGTATGTCGGTTGACTCTGTATATCTCGACTTTGCTAAGGCCTTTGATAAGGTGCCACATGTGAGGCTTATTAATAAATTGAAAGCATATGGTTTCTCGGGTAGCTTGATAAACTGGCTTGAGGACTTTCTAGCAGAAAGGAATCAAAAAGTCATAATAAATGGGATCTCGTCAGAAACAGAATCGGTCACATCAGGAATCCCTCAAGGTAGTGTACTTGGACCTACACTATTTGTGGTATTCATAAATGACTTACCAGATGAAATTAAGACCTATGTCAAGATATTCGCTGACGACACCAAAATCTTTAATGCTATAAAATGTAGTGAAGATGCAAATATCTTACAAGAAGATATCAACCGATTAGTTGAATGGACACGGAAATGGCAACTACCATTCAACATGGGAAAAAGTAAAGTTATACATTATGGTAGGCATAACTTGGAACATTCTTATTTGATGGGAGAGCTGAGCATAGAGAAAGATAATTCAGAGAAGGACTGAGGAGTGACTTTCGATAACAGCTTGAAATTTTCTAGTCATATAACTAATATTGTACGTAAGGCCAACTCGCGGTTAGGCATGATTAAAAGAAACTTCAGCAACTTGTCCAGAGAGATTGTATTGCCTTTGTATAAATCCTTAGTCAGGCCAATTTTGGAATATGGTTCATGTATTTGGAATCCTGCATTAAGAACCAACATTTTAGAATTAGAAAAAGTCCAAAAAAGTGCAACGAAGTTGATCAGTAATATCTCAGATCTGAGCTATGAAAATAGACTGAGACGATTAAGGCTAGACTCCTTAGTGTTTAGAAGACGAAGGAGCGATATGATTCAGGTGTTTAGAATAATACACAAAATTGACAATATCGAATTTTCTGACTTTTTTCAATTTAGTGCTGGTTCAGTCACTCGGGGTCACTCTCTCAAACTAATGAAACCAAGGGTGAACAGTAGCCTCAGACAGAATGCATTTGCAATCAGAGTAATCAATGATTGGAACCAATTGAAAGAGGACACTGTAACTAGTACTTCTATTAATATTTTTAAAACAAGACTTGCAGCGGAATGGGACAACCATCCGGAAAGATTCTTTGAACAATAAATTGTTATGTCACAGTTAGCTGGATATTACCTGTGACCTATTACCATATATACATTTATTTATTTATTTTATTTATTTATTTATTTATTCACCATTTAAGTACTTATTATATTATTTATATAGTCTTGTTAAGTTTAATTGCTGCCATACTGGGTATTGGTACATTTGGTCGGCAACTGCAACAAAGTATAATATGGCTCAATGCATTTTATTTTTCAGCTAATTATACTTGTAGGCTTTTGGTTCTGGTGCGTAAGTCAAAATGAATTTAATGGTTGGTGATAGTAGGGTCCGGGGCTTCAAAAAAGTTCTCTCCACTTTAGAAGTAGCAGATGTTTGGTCTCGTTCAGGGGGTAAGATTGATCACATGGCTGATCTTATAGAGGACCTAACGATCCTGCACCACGGGGAGCACAACGAGAAGGCTCACTTCTACATTTGGGTGGGGATATGTAACTTAACAAAAAAATTAAAGGGGAGGGACTATGAAGAAGTGATTTTTTCAAAGGAAGAAGCCCTAGCTAACAGGGACAGGTGGTGCACTGACTTACGAAACCTAACCTCGCTTACTAAAAAGCAGTATGCTACACCAATCTTCTGCCCGCTATATCCTATGGACCTAGCAAAATGGAATCAAACACGGCTGGCCTCCAAAAAAACTAAAACATTAAAGCACAGTGGTCACTATGCTATTATGCAAAAAAATCTGGAGGATGAAGTGGCCATTTTTAACAAGTTTGTGATTACCCTAAACTTAGAAAATGGAGTGAAGACCCCTATGGTGCAAAATGATTTCTTCCACTCTAGAGGAAAAGGGAGGGTCACACCTAGATATGGTGAGCTTAAAGATGGTTGCCATCCAAGCATTATGCTAAAAGGCAGGTTCAAAAAGTCCATCTTGATGGCCATGTCAAAAAATAGGAGACTCCATAGAAACTAAGCGACTTATGGTGGGGGAAGCAAGCTAGGTTGTTGATATTTATATTGTTGTTGGTTTTGGTCACAATCTTTCGCACTATTTTTCTTTATATATGATAATATTAAATTTGCTCATTTGCTGGCACAAAATCAAGGTCCAAATGTAGCGTGTATTGTGTGTTCTGTATCTGAATGTTTGATTGACATGGGTTGCGGTCGGTACAGACCCTCCTGCAAAGTCAATAGGCATCGGCAACAGCTTACCCAATACATGTGTTTATATGTATATATGTATATATGTATAATTTTTCTTTTCGAATAAAAGCCTGGTTTTATATTAATCTGGCATTTTTGTGTCTAGCGGTCGGTCCAGACTCTAGCACACACAATTGCCACCCAAAAACAAGAAAAAAAGTGCTTCTCGTTATATTCATTTGTTGCGCAATGCTCCTTTGCTGTTTCATTTTTATATTACAACCATGATGACTTTTTTAAATATACTGACACGCACAGGTTGGGAGATATTGTTTGTCTCTTATTAATACTAATAGTGACACTAATAGCAAATCATTATCGTGACATCTTTTGACTAATGTAGACCTGTTACTATAATTCCTCAAGTCACCCGACGCATGCAGCGGAGATCAAATGCCACATCGAGAGAGGTCACAACCGTAAGGTTAAAGACCTAAAACGTCTACAAGTCTACAAGTTCAAGCACGAGCCTTTCTCAACTCCCCAGGGAGTATGCAGCCACAATGCTAAGTCACTCTACAATCACCATCACTGCCTATAGTTAAGTACCCATTTACACCTGAGTGGAGTGAAGCAAAGAGTTATGGAGGATCTGCTCAGTACCTCCATGCCATGGTTGGGAGTCGAACCTGCAACCTCTCAGTTACCAGGCGAACGCCTTATCCACTAGGCCACGGCACCTCTAAGGCCACGGCACCTCTAAGGCCACGGCACTTCTAAGGCCACGGCACCTCAAACAATCATTTGTTTGTTTGTTGAAATGCAATGTGACCCAAATAGTTTCCTTGAATGCCATGACTAAGAAATGATGTTTTGAATTTAAAAGTAGCTTCACCTGTACATTTTGGAATTGTGAATTACAAACATCTGCAATTGCACAAACACATACTCGAATAGAAGGCAATACTTCCCGTATCAATGGAACTCTGTAGAATTCATTTCATTATCGTCCGGTGTCAAAGGAGCACAATCTGAAATCAAATTCATCCTGGGAAAGGTTTTCTTTGAGATCTGATTTAGCCAAGATTAAATCTTACCCAGGGGCATCAATGAAGAAAACTTTGTGAGGAAGTTCTGTAAATCGCAAAATGGCAGCACTGAAAGTTACTCTGATGAGACATAGGCCCATATATATATATATGGACAAGTGTACAAGTCTGGGCTCTGATGATATTGAAGTGCATAATATAATCTAAAATATGTGCCCAGATGTGATTTTCATTTCTAAAGCTAAAAACTTGACAGTAACTCAGATAAGATATTAGTATATACTGAAGGATTTCAACCTAAGGAGAAGGAATATGTTATGTATCCAGCGAGGCCATTAGCCCAAGTTGTAATAAACACATGGAGAGTAACCGGCTCATGTTCAGTTTTGAGACAAACACTTAATTGACTCAAAAATACAATCAATGTATAAATATTACAGAATAAGTGACAAACAAAGAATATGGGATTTATTGCAGTGAAATACTGGCTGGTGATTGGCTGACGAATGGTATACGTTTAGTTAATCCTGAAGTTTGATGTGATAACATGGGTGTATCTGTTGGTGATAGAACTTAGAAATATTAAACTGATCATTTAAGGATATCTTGCATTCCTCCATTCCAAGCAATCTGATTGAATGCAGCTGATGAGACTGCTAATTTGCACTCAAAGAAACTGAACTTTATCTATAATTTCCCTTCAAACATATACAGCCTTAGATCAACCTTTCACATGTACATGCCTCTGTCAGCCCCAAATATTCACTCCGAAATCAAGCATCGCCTTCTTTAAAAAAACGCCCACCAGAAGTGATTTATTTCAAGACTGCAAAGAAATTATTTTTTTATTCCACCAAAACTGAGCAAGAGATTAATTATTTATTTATTTTAAAAAAACTCCAAACCCCCCCCCCCATTGAGAATAAATGGTGCCCCCTAACGAAATACAAGTGGTCATGAATTTATTCACCTGGGGAAAGAGAATTAATTGTGATTCATCCATTGATAACTTTAGCCCAATCTGTGATTAACAAATATTCCTGATACCATAGCTTACCATGAATAACTGGTTTATACCATGAGACAAAAACTCAAATATACAACAAAAGGGATGACTTCAACTTCAAAATTGTCAACTATCCATGTCCTGTTGCATCTAATATTCCAGGATAGCCGGCGTATGGTTGTCGATGCGTCTCGCATCAGGACAATTCCGTAAACTCAGATTTACAGATTTGGCACTCTAGCAGCTTGTTTAGCCCTACCATTATATCTCAGCTATTTCATTGTTATATAGGGATGAGGCCAGGTTATAGGGGTATCAGACAAGCCATCAACCAAAGCTCTAAGTGCAACAGGAGCTGAGCTACATCAAAATATATAGCGTTTCGAACGTACATCACACGATGCACGTCCGTAAGGCTGATATTTTGATGTAGCTCAGCTCCTGTTGCACTTGGAGCTTTGGTTGGTGGCTTGTCTGATACCCCTATTACCTGGCCTCATGCCACGATAACAATGGAATAGCTAAGGTATGGTGGTAGGGCTACACAAGCTGCCAAAGTGTCAAATCTGTAAATCTGAGTTTACGGAATTGCCCATCATCAGTTTTGCCAGGCCTTGTGATCATTACAGTGATTTCTTAGTGAGACATATTTCATTATGTGATTGTCTCATCAGGCAGGGATGTAAATATAGGTTTTTATGCAAACAACTTGGCGATGTTTACAAAAAAGACGAAATAATGTTTATAAAATAAGCAAAGTCCATCAAAGAGATTAAAGAAGAGATTCCTCTTCCGGTGATGGCATGTGGTACTCGTTTTGTGATAGTCACGTCTCTACCCAGAAACTCTAATTCTTACATTTCCATTCCAGGGTCTTGTGTGGGAGAAGATTTAAGGTCGGTCATCCTTAAAGGCAAACACTCGTCGAAATCCTACTTTTAATAAACTTATCTTCTCATGAAAGAATCAGATGTTGCGAGTGCAATCAGCTAACATTTACCAAAATTTGTTTTCACCATAGATTAGGAAAAATTTATGAAATTGACATTTCAGCTTATTTTTTGTAGTCCTTCAGCATGTTCAGTCAGCTATGCAGTGACTGTGATATACTGAATTGGATTAATAGATTCTGTCATAAAGGTGAAAAAATTAATTTGAGACAAACTGAAACTGTGAAAATATTTTCTGAAGAGTTCCATAAACATCACTGCCAATCATTAATTTGCCTTGTGGCTGATTGGCTGGTTATGGGGTGGGTGGGGTAAGTTGATTTGACAGTGGTTGAATTGCTCAATATGTGACATGTCCAGATCGCATTTTGTGACTGAAATGTTATTCAGCTACCAGATGGATACATTTAGATAGACAGACAGACAGACAGACAGACAGACAGATATAAAGATAGATGGATGGATAGATGGATAGATAGATAGATAGATAGATAGATAGATAGATAGATAGATAGATAGATAGATAGATAGATAGATAGATAGATAGATAGATAGATAGATAGATAGATAGATCGGTAGACAGACAGATGGATTCGTTGATTGGGTTCTGTAAAGGCTATATATTTTTTTTAAGGATCATGAATTGATTGAAATATCAGTTAGAATTTTTTTTTTTACTTTTTAATTTATAATGAAAATATGCTCTTTTCATTTTCTTTTTTTTTTTGCGGTTTGAGCTTGTCAGTTTTGGTCCAAGTCAGTCACTGTTCATTTTACCTTGAGACACTGAACGTGTCATTTTGGATGCAAAACTGAATGATTGAAATGAAGATCACAATTCATCACAGTTTTACATCATTGTGATTGTTTGAACGTGTCAATTCTAAAATATTTCACAGCTATGCCTATCAACTTCACAGCTTATAATAAGTCACATGTATTTGTTTACATAAAACCCAGTCTCATGTCATTGAAACATTTGCCTTCCAAAAGGGGTCGCTTTTTAGTGTGCCAAAATTATGGCCAAAATGGAAAACTAATAGTTAGCTTTTAATGGGTTTATTTTGGAACAAATTCGAAAGGACCACTTTAGTGTTTCTTTAAATATAATGCTTGAGGCTCCCAACTGATAAAAAAACTGTTATTTTGCTTTCCTTGAGGCACAAATGTTTCAAACTTATCTCGTTGTAAATCATCAATGAGCTACAACCACTGATTGTTTTTACACTTTTGGTTTCCACAAAAAAAGATAATTATACTCATCATGGTGACTTGGGTTGAATTTTTAGTCTCAAACTTTGTAGCAAATCTTAGACGTCTAAACGTTTTGAGAATGTTTCAGAGAAAACGTAGATCATCTACAAGTATTACATAAGCTGCGGGTGCTGAAACAGGAGCGGGAAAATCAAGCAATTGATATAATTGCATCTGCATATATATGGCTAATAACAAGTCAGAAACACTTCTGTGAAATGTGACTCCCAAGCATTAACCGAGAAATGTCTTTGGCTAAAAACCAGGAAGATGAAAGGAAAATGATGTTTGGAAATTGTGGGGAAAGGATGCTCTTCTGACAGCTGGAATTTAGGGCAAATAGCAAATTAATTAACAACACGTCGGAATCTATCTATCTGTTTATCTATCTATCTATCTATCTATCTATCTATCTATCTATCTATCTATCTATCTATCTATCTATCTATCTATCTATCTGTCTATCCATCCATCTATCCATCTATCCATCTGTCTATCTATCTATCTATCTATCTATCTATCTATCTATCTATCTATCTATCTATCTATCTATCTATCTATCTATCTATCTATCTATTTTTATTTCATCTCAAAGTCTTCAAAATCATCAAATCGAAAGCAAAGCACATTATCACAAGATTGCAATTTAGCTGTCTTGAGTAAAAAAAAATTCTTTTCAGTAAGAGTTTCGACATAATTTTATTCTTGATTTATCTTTTGCAGTGGTAAAAATTTGCGTTTAGGAATTTCATCAAATATCATCTTTTGGTCCT
Organism: Platynereis dumerilii; assembly: GCA_026936325.1. Lineage (NCBI taxonomy): Eukaryota > Metazoa > Annelida > Polychaeta > Phyllodocida > Nereididae > Platynereis > Platynereis dumerilii. Next base: position 77,080,431 of record JAPTHN010000002.1, on the reverse strand, counting down.
TTCAATTTATGACTGGGGGTGTAAGTTTGCTCAGAATATTCAGACAAAATTTGATTCCCCACTTAGGTTCCATGCAGATTTGTGGTACCCCTCCCCCCATACAATACACACATATAAATTGTCAACTGTGGACGTAACTTCTCCAAGTATCTATATCTTTTCTAAAAGGGAGATCAAAAAAGCTAATAATAACTTTGTAGGCCAGATTTGAATCTTGTGTGACATTTGAAACTCCAGACAGAGAGAAAAATGAATAAACGGGCACATATGGTAACCACAATCAAGATGAAAGAGAAGGAGTCTTTCATTACAATATCAGTGGTACTATCACAACTGTTACAGTGATATCACTACTGTTGCCTTACCTGAATGAACAGTCTAAACTATCTTCTGTGATCAATGTCTCTTTGGCACATGCTGTAATGTAGACACTGGATCCCATCCATATAGCTTGGCATACCAACGACTGGATGCTTGTCTTTCCCTCTTGATCTCATCATCAGACATCTCCAGACAAGGACATATTTCTATATTTAGAACTGCGTAAAACATTAAAGAGTAACTCTATACTTACTCCAGTACCTTTAATTGATATTGTACATGTATATCGTCAAGGATGCTCCAAAGTACACATGTGGAATGAGGAGACGTCTCAGGCGAAAGATCAATCAGCAAAAGAAACTTCAGAACGACTCGCCTTCTCAAGATTCCCGCCTCATATGTTTGTAACATACAATCCGACTCCAGCTTCTGGTGGTATAGATATCATCAAGGTTATATTTAACTGACGCTTTCTTTACTGAGGAGTCATGAATACAAGGGGCTTTCAGAAAGTTTGAGGCTTTTTTATATGGACACCTTTTTTCAATCTAAAAGTATGAATTTTTTACAGGATAAAATTCAACATATGTGGAATGGATTTCGACAATTTAGACATTTTAAAGTCATTCTGCGGTTGCCATGGAAACTGAAAGTTCTGCTAGGTGGGGCAAGGCAAACTGAAACCAAGAAATCCAATGAATTTTGGCTTTGAGAGACCTCTCTCTATCACTTGTATTACTGAGTTTGACAATATTTGACAATAATATTAGCCTTTAAAAATACTCCAAAGCTCACCAAAAGCATCAATTCATACACCTGACCCATTGAAGTAAATGTTCCTGGAAGTCCTCCAAACAAAGTAACAGGACCCCTTAAAACACTCTCAGAACATAAGAATATGCAGCAGAGCCTGGGACTAATTGCCTCAGAATTAATTATTGGAACATTTGAGAATCCATTTGTCCATATGGAATTGTTCATGCACCATAACTATATTGCATGGAATATCACTTAAATGGAATGACTAACAGGACAACTCTGAGGACACTAAATCACAAGACAAGGTAAGATAAATTCTTCTATGGCCACGTCAACACCGAATTTTACATAGATAGAGAGATTTTAGCAGGCTGGATTATCTTGCTTAAAATTGTTTGGCATTTAGCAACAAATATTTTGGAATGTCGTAGGCTCAAACAAATTATCTCTGTCAGCGTTCCCTCAAAATAAATTTGCTGTCAATGAAAATTTAAACGTTCATGAGTATCTTTTGGTTGCTCTCTTTTAAAAACCACTTGAGGTAATTTAACAAGGTCTGCATTATAGTCTGATATATGTGTGCTGAGGGCTAGATAATTTTTGTTCTCAGGACATTTTCCTGAATGGCTTGCTTTAATTTCCCGTGTGCTTGGCTGCATCATAGTCACCGTGTTATATTTTAAAAGCAAAGATTGTAGTACATGCATAGTTGCAGAATATCATATACATTATAATTATCTTCTGTACAGTTTTTGGTGTGGCCTTGTGGCCTTCTAAATATGATGCTGTCCTTGTCCATGAATTTCAGATGAAGAGATGAATGATGAAATTTAAGTAGATTTCATTACTGTCTCCACATCACAGTCATATAGTTTTGAGACTTGGTTACAGTTGACAAAGGCAGTTGGTGTGATATTAATTAGATACAATAAAATAAGTAACAAAGAATATTTTAATTTTAATAGATGCATTACGAAGTCTCATAAACATAGGGTTTATCATAAATCATAATAGGCAGTTACCCCTAAGATCTTGGATCAAACCCTGTTTTATTAATGTATGTATATGATCTATGCCTTACACTTTTGCTGGTATACATATAACGTTAATTAGTTATTATGAAGTGTGCATACAGGCTGCGACAAGTCAGATGATTAAAAAAATATTTTTTCCCATTATGAGTATTGTATACAGACAAAGCAAGACTCATCAACTGACACAGTATGTAGTATCACTGCGGCCTTTATGCGATATCTTACACTCCAAAAAATTCAGACAAAATTGGTTTTTTAGATTCAAAATGGTTTTTTGAAAAACCAAATTTCATGCAAAACCAACATGGATTTTTAAAAAAAATCCATGTTGGTTCATTGAAATTTGGTTTTTCAAAAAAACCATTTTGAATCTAAAAAACTAATTTTGTCCCGAAATTTTTTAGAGTGTATAACTAAAAGCTGATGTAGACCTTTGCCTTTTGCATCTGCCTTTACATCATCTGCCTTTACATCACTATATGTAGCTTGTGTTTTTCCACAAGTCATCTGGTGACAAAAATCTGCAAGCAAATACATTTTTGTCCTCTTGTGACAGGAGGTGGAAATGAGATGCAAATTGGCAAGGAAAGGAGGGTAACTACTCAGGGCAAGTGAGTGTGTCATTTGGTCTCCTCCACCCTACCAAGGTTGTGAAATTCCAGCATTACATATGAAGGCAATGGATTCCAGGCAATCTGAAAAGAACTTACCAGAAATACACCAACATTTTTGTAAGCAAGAAACTTTATAAGACTGCAGTTGTGATGATGACCTATACATGAGAAGTCAAAGGTTGTTGTAAGGAGATTTGGGGTGGGGAGGAGAAAGGAGAGAAAATAGGTAAACAGAGGACTTCTTACAGAAATTTTTCTGTTTTATTTTGGTTGGTACTGTACATGTTAGCTGTCATATATATCATAATGCTTCCTACTTTAATAATTATTTTTTCTATTGTGTGCACATTCGGTCCATCTGCTAGCATTGTTTGGTGTTATATCCTAAATTTAGCAAAATGTCCGTGTACAGGGATGTGTTAAGGTAAGACAAAGAATGAAAGAGTAATAGGCTGAGTCCCCACTCCCCATTGTGGCTATGGTTGCTCCTTGGCTCTGGTACATAACTGAAAGCATAGTGCCAAGGATGCATTGATTAGACCAATACAAGTCTGGACAGTTAACCAAGGTATGACATTGACGCTCCTCATTGCAACATAATTCAAGTGCAGACAAGGTCATGTGAATTTTGGAACAGTTTACATAAGTTGGATGCAAAAGTTCCCATGAAGCTTGACTTTGATGCAGTGGAAAAATATGACACCCTGGGTACTTGATATTAATCATTTGCCATCACCACAATTATCTTGATTTTTAATTATTCTCCTGGTATATCACATGACTTTCTAAAAATAGTTCCAAGTTGTCCTTGTCTGGAGACATCTCTGAGAATCATATCACAAGTCTTTGAAAAAAAGAAGGCTTAGAACATATTTATCATGACTGGGCAGACAGGCAGGTTCGCTCAGGTCAGATGGGTAAAAAAGATGACTCATGAAAAAAAAATCTCTGCCATTATAAGTATTGCATATATAGGCAGAGTAATACTCACCAACTGAAACATGCACTACACAATATCCAATGACAAAAAGCTGATGCACACAGACCTTTGCATTTTGCACCTGCCTTTACATCACAGTATAGACAGTGTATAGCTTGTGTTTTTTGACAAGTCAATGGGTGACAAAATCTGCAAGCTAACACTTTTTTGCCTTTTTGTGACAGGAGATGGATCTGATATGCAAATGGATGGGGAAAGGAGGGTATAGCCTAACTGCCTGGGGCAATTGAGGATAACTTTTTGTCTCCTTAACCCAGCCAAGGTTGTGATATTTCACTATCACAAGGAACAACAAGAAATTCGCTGACGAAAATGCACTGACCTTTTGTAAACTAGCAACTTTTTAAGTGTATACATGTATACATATATGTGTTTCCCACTTCAATTGTTTTACTGAATACACATCCTGTCCATCTGCCAGCATTCATGCCCAGCATAACAGCTATTTTTCTGTTACATCCTAAATATAGCTGTCCTTCTACAGGGATGTGTAAAGGCGAGACAAAGAATGAAAGATTAATAGGCTGAGTCCCCACTCCCCATTGCGGCTATGGTTGCACCTTGGCTCTGGTACATGACTGAAAGCATAGTGCCAAGGATGCATTGATTAGACCAATACAAGTCTGGACAGTTAACCAAGTTATGACATTGATGCTCCTCATTGCAACATTCATTCAAGTAAAGACAAGGTTATGTGAATTAAGTACAGTCTGCGTAATTATGTTACAAGTTCATGTCTGCTTCAGCAGTGTAATTGACACATTCAACAGCAGGATGTTATGTCAATGGTTGGTCTGCTAAGAAAAAGAAGAATAAAAGTAGATGTATGATATGGTCCATTGGTCCTAAATATTATACAGTGACATTATGGCTCTTTTTAATATCATTATGGATTTATAAAATTTGAGAGATTTAACCGTTGTTATTGAAATGGGGAGTTGGTTCCAATCCCTGACTGTATTGGGTAAAAATGATTTTTTGTAATCAGTAAAGTGATCTGAAACTGCTGTGGTAAGAGGTCTTCTATTGCGGGTATGGTGTTGATGAGGGGAGGTTGGGCTGATGGAGTACTGATGAGAACAAGCCGGGGGAATTGCAGGATTTCAATTTTTATTTGTTAAATTTTTTGTGAGAGATTTGCAAAGAGAAAACATTTTAAAACAGTGAAGAGTGTGTAAAAACTGAGAAAGTGAGGCGCAGAGAGATGTGCTTGGGAGCAAGCACCGAAGGACGTGGAAGTGTCTCCAAAACTAGAACTTTTCTTCCTCATTTTAGGAAGCAGTCCACAGACAAAATACACTTACCTTTTAAGGGATTATTACTTCAAGTCTACGTGAATAGAGGCTACTTGAAACTCTCCTCTGGGCCACGTACATAGTACTACATACCTAATCTTTAGGGCAGGCCTATTTGGAATTTTCCAACTCTGATAAATTTTTGTAGTGTTTTTGTTTTCCGTTTTTAAGAAAACCAGGCTGGAGAGCTATGCCGGAATTTCATAGTCAAAAGACAACCTGGCTATATCAGCCCTTTTTTTGAGAGCATGTCCACACTTTTCGATATACAGGCTTACATATCTACAGGTATAGTGTGGGAGGGACTACCAAGTCATTGCAATTTTCAGTAGTGAATTGCTCTTGCTTACCACTCCATTAGAACTAATTCTTGAAACAGAGTAAAATATAAATCTGGGCCAGGTGGCAGCAACAGGCAGTTTTCAGTTCAAAGGACTCTGAGGATTTTGTCCTCCCAATCACAATCCCAAACAGACAGAAATTATCATGTTATTGCATAGCCACAGCTCCTGTCTGTCTGTTCAGGGTTCCGTGTGCTTTTGCTACCAGGGGAGCAGGTATATTCATGACTAAATTGCTAAATGCCACCAAGTAAAAGTCACCAAGAAGATACATACATTCATAAACTGTGGTTGGAAATTAAGATTTTGCCAAGAGGTGATAGGTGACATACTCCAAGGGAGATATACATGTATGTACATAGGCATACAGCCCACAGACAGGGCCGGATTAAGGTGGTATGAGGCCCTAGGCTGAACCTCGATGTGAGGCCCCTTGCTGGACCTGACCTGAGACCGCCAATCACTGCAGAATCTTCCCTGTGATTCCCACTTTCTGTTTGTGGGCTTAACATTTGTATTTAAAAATTGTCATAAAAGCCACTAAATGGATCGCCTGATCGTCAAGTTTTCTGTTCAAATTACATGTGCTAGTAACGACCCAGAAAGAAATCAGTCTTTGTCTCTACTGCATTTGACCCTATTCTACTTGATTTTATGGGCATTTCCCTGGTCCAATTTCATGAGACTAGGCAGCTCCCTTTTATCAACTGTCCAATTACTGTAATTGCAAAAATGTGTGTGGAACATTGTACTGTTTATGCAATAATCAGGAAAATATCTGCAATAAACATCAAAATACTTGCAATAATCATGAAAATATCAGCAGCAATTATGAAAAATCACCCAGAAAATCTACTCTAGACGAATCCTGCCATCGTCGAATCTTAACATAAGATTTTGCGTCAGAGCGTCACAGCCAATCAGCGCCTAGCATTTCTCTCCACTTCGAAAGTTTACCGGCAATTTGCGAAGCAACTATTCACTCCTCAGAGACGTATGAGATACCATTTTAAAGGTCTCAGAGAGACCTATCTACTCATATAAGTATCACACCCGTAACCCTTAAGGGGAAGTGCGAAACAGCGAAATCGCCCTCATTTGCATAACATGCTTCAAAGTCTGTTCATTGGTCATCTTTGTGGGTGTGTCTGACTAAATCACTGAAGGCTTTGCTGAAGTGTGAAAAATGTGTGAAAAAAGCCAAAAACTGCACTAAAATAGCAATCAAAATTCTAAGATAATGGCACATGTTCCTCCAATAAGTAGCTCCAATATTTCTGAGATGATCAAAGAGATTTCAGCAATAGTTGTGGAAATATTTACAATAATTGAACAAAATTATGGCATAAATTTCAGCAATAATCATACTAATTTACACAGGAAAATTTCAGAAATTCCTTAGGTTCTTTGACTATTGCGGAAATATTAATGATTATTGCTGTAATTTCTTAGGTTATTTCTATATTTCTGTGCATGACATTAGTAATAAATTTGGGAAAATCATGGAATTTCCAAGATTATCTTACAAAATTTTTATGATTTTTCTGCAAAATTTCTGCTAGTGTAATTGTACGATTGAATCCAGAGGAGCTTCATATGAGATACTCCTTAAACAAGTAAATATATGTATTTCTAGGCTACATGATCCGTCATTATAAATTTGGGGCAATTTGAGGCCCCTTCATATTCATATGAGCCCAACTTGTCCTCTTGATTTTTCTAAATATATTTTTCACAAAAAATTCTCATATTTAGGCAAATTTTATCAATTTTTTTTTTACAAAATGTGAGCCCCCCCCCCTGAGGTGTGAGGCCCTAGGCTATAGCCTACTCAGCCTAATGGATAATCCAGGCCTGCCCACAGAGTCTTCGGGGGGACGAGCAGCATTTACTCGAATTTCAAAATCTATATTTAATATGATTTCAAATCAAAACGCTTGGAAACCCTAAATTATTTATATCAATAATGTTTATTTAATCATCTGCCCATTTTTATCAGCCATTTTAAAAGCCCGAATCTTACAGTTTCCGAAACACCTATGTAGAGATACAGTCAACACATAAATTATTTGCACACTTTGAGGACAACAGGAGCTGAGCCACAAGGCAAAATGTCATTGTGTCGGACATACCATGTTCGTAGGCCGTAGAGCCGACGTAATGACATTTTGCTTTGCAGCTCAGCTCCTGTTGCACTTGCAGCTTTGGTTGATGGCTTGTTTGATACCCCTATGACCTGGCCTCATGCCTGTTTAACTATGAACTAGCTATGGTGTAAGAGCAGGGCTACACAAGCTGCTAAAGTGTCTGATTTGTAAATTAGACTTTACCGAATAGCCCTATTTAAAAAAAACAAAAAACATTTGATGAAAATGAAATGCATATGATACTACCTACTAATACTACTCTAATGCATAGGACAATTTATGTTATCATGTTGGTATTTCTTGTGCAGTATGATGAAAATCAAAGAGTGCAAATAATAATCTTAGTAATAAAGTTAGTTTATCATGACTGACATAAATCATCCTGATTCAAAGGAATTATTCCTGTTTCCTTGTTGATATCCTCCTCGCTTGGCAGAAATGGGATAAACCTGACAATTCTAAATCTTGTCAGATATTTAAATATGAAGAAATGATAGGCTTCATGACTTAATTCTGTGGAAAAGTTTTCTTCCTTCTGGTCATAACCTGTCAACCCCCTCTCCTTTTTAGTGCCTGAAAAAAGGAAAAACCAATAAGAAGACTCATAGGCATATGGCGCGCGCGATTTTTGGGGGGGCGAGCAGCATTTGCCCGAATTTCAGGATCTAGTTTTAGTACCATTTCAAATGAAATTGGCTAAAAATCATTAATTTTCGATAGTGTTTATTTAATCATGTGCCCAAATTTTTCAGCCTTTTTGCCCGAATCTTACTGTTTCCCAAACTTATGGGGGGGGGGGCAACGGCCCCCCCTGCCCCTTCGTCCGATACGCCTATGAGAAGACTAACTTTAGGGATAAAGGCAAAAATGTTCAGTATTTTTCACTTTCACAAAAAAATACTAATAAAAAGTTTAATTTTCAATTTTTAGTTTTTTGATGCATATAAATATATAGGAGAGCTACATTTTATTTGGTTGGTTTTCACAAGCAATTTCAGGCATATAATGTGATTCGGATGACCAAAATAAAATCGACAAATCTTTTACAATATGTTTACAGTCGGAACATGTTCATTTTCAGAAATACTTCATGACATACCTGGAATGATATTATCCAGTAAAAATGCTAGCAGCCCCCCTAGAACTGGAGCATTGGTGCAGATCACCATTAAAGGTTGGTCAATGTAAGCAATTCCTGGAAACAAAAAACCACACTGATAAATTTATCAACACTTACATAGGCCAGCTGCAGGACAGTCCATCTGTCAACAAGATTGAGGAAGAACCACTGAGCAGTTTCACTCATCAGGATTTAAAAATTTACCACAACAAAGAACTGATTAAATTTTGGTTGAAATCCACAAGGGTGGACTGGTGAAATGGTGAAATTAGGCAATGCCATGTTCAGTATTGTTCACAATGAAGAACTGATTAAATTTTGGTTGAAATCTCAAATCTGAGCAACGGATGCGGCATACTGATAAGATACAGTGTTTTTAAGTGCACATATACTAAGACTTCCCTTATGAAAGGGTGCCGGTACGCATGTATATATTATGAGGTTATACCATGGGTAGGTGCAGTACATCGCCGGTATACTCCCCGAGACCCCAGTATATTCCCGAGACCCGAAGGCATTAGTTTTTGAGACGTCGCCTTGAAATTTTGTATTTGTGATCTATACTATATAAACAAAAATACTGGAGAGAATGTAGTAGGTCTGGTGTTTTCAGGTCCTGAGATATAAAATAAAACGGCCATGGAACTAAAAAAAACGTTGACTCAAATCAGTGATTTTACGCTAGAAGTGAAACTTCTTGTTTCAGTTATGATTTTTTTGTGGCAAGAGTTTTTGAGATATCGTCTTGAAATTTTGGATTTGTAATCTATGCTATATGTTCAACCCACTGTGTGAATCTGATGTATCAGCATTGATTAAATCCAGAGAATTAAAATAAAACGGCAGTGCAAGGCAGAAAAACGTTTCTGGAAAAAAAGATCCAAAGGGCTGAAACAATAGGGGAAGCTTGGGAGAGTTGGGCCACTTTTTACATTCTTGCACCTCCTGCTAACAATAATGATTATATAAACATGCTTAATGCATGTATTGTATCTTGAAATATTTCAGAAAAATATCTTTAGGTTTGCATTGATATTTGCCCAAGAACATATGAGCTACAGCCCCATGAAAATTGGAAAAAAATTGGCCCAACTCTCCCCATCAAGTGGGAGACTTGGGCCATTCAGGAGGGAGACTTGGGCCATTGCAATATATCAGGTTCGGTTAAGCTGCACTTGAGGCCATAATATTTTTAACCTGAAGTGTGGTGGTCATAGAAGTCGCTTATCCTGAATTGAGGCCTCTTGCAACTCTAGTTTGTTGTCAGACTTAAGCCTCGGCCTGATGGCCCAACTCTCCCCATCTAGATTTCCTGATATCTAATTTTATTAGATTATGAATAGTTATTAAGGCCTAAAAATATTCAATCTCTGTTGAAAATTGCTCTAGACAAGTTCTTCTGTCTTAATAAAAATAAATCTGGGTAAATGCAACACATGTGGGGAGAGTATTAGCACCGTCCCAACTCTCCCCCATTCCGCCATTTTTCTCTAAATCCCAATTATGACAAAACCGGTTGTCTGATAATTTTCCAAAATATATTAATAATAGCTGAATAATCAAGCATGCCATAGAAAATTTTCTCAGTCCTTGTTGTCTGACAGACAATTAAAAACTCGTAAAATGTGTCAGTTTTTCCTTTTTTCATCCAAATTTACCGAAAATCGCTTTGGAAAATGTTCTTTACCAAATAGAAAGTCAAAACTGCTTCACTCTGATGTATTATTTTCTTCTGGTTTTACTGCTTCAAACCGCTTCTCTCTAGTCCTAACAGAACAGTGGCAAATTGCAAAAGAGTGGTCATTTTTTGTACTCTCAAAATTACAGAAAAAAGATCATGAACTGCAGCAGAGAATGTGACGCTATACAGACTTTCTGTGGGTGTGTCTAAATGCAGCTCTCTGATTGGTTGTATTCAGTATATTCCCTGTAATTACAGGGAAAAAACGTCGTATACAAGGTCAGCTGACCATATACTGATTTTCTCCCCTATACTGTTTTTTTCCCTGCTGTATTGCCCCGGGAAAAACACAGTATCGGGGAGAAAATGTGCCTAGACATGGGATAAATAAACATACACAACACTATCATGATTAAACTACTCACCTGTTTGAAGAGCTTCTGGAAACTGTCGATAGCACATTGGTAAGCTCACACCCAGGACAAAAGATATGCCAAGAACTGTTTGATTTCTTGTGGACTGGAGAAAAAGTTAAAAGTTTTCACCATATTGAATAACGTCAACCACTTAACACTTCGTTTTATCATTTTACACAGCATTATAGGCCTACACATGTACGTTTCTTGGATTGCTGTATAAAATGACCACCTCAACTAAATGGTTGTCTGACTTCAACCATACCAACATTTTTGTCCTGTATATATTAGGCCTACATAATCATAATTTTAACAATTAATACTGTCACCTTTAATGTATTTGGAACCACCATAATGTAATTGCTCAAAGTAAAATTATAAGACAAACCACAAGAGATAAATCTGCACCACAGGTATTATCTATTATCTTTTGCAACTTATAGTGGTTCGACAAAACTCCTGATTGTGTCATGTCATACTATTGTCATAGTCCTCCTCTAGTAGGGCTACTGAGAGTCCACTTTTTGGGAGGGTAACAATATTTGGATCCACATTCTATGAAATTTCAAATGTAATGTTTTGGGAACCACTGATATTCAATGACATAAAATATGATCATCTCACTTAATTTTTGTTCAAATTCTTAGAGTTCATCAAATTTTGGGGGGAAAGCGATACACCTTAAAGTTTGTCAATGTGACTGCAGGAGGGCAGGGCCGTATTACCATTGGTGCTCTTACGGGGCAGATCCATACATGTACCCATTTAATGTACAGTTGACTCAATTGAAATAGGGTAAATATGTCGATACGTATAGACTACATGTATAATGAAAACCCATTTTTTTAATATTCAACAGAAAATTATGGTCGAGGGGGGGCATTTTATGCTGCATGCCCGGGGCCCAAAACTGGACAAAATACACCGTACGGGAGGGGTGCAGCCACTAAATATTCAATTAAAATACCTCTATGTCAATGTGTTTGATGTTAGTAACTGCCACTGAGAAACACATTCCTAGTCCCACAATGTTCAGTCCTCCAATGATGGGTTTTGGCACTGTTGCGAGAGCCGCTCCAAATTTACCAAAAATTCCAAAAAAGATAAACATGGCAGAAGTGACTTGGTATGTACGGCGACTGGCATTCTGCAAAGATAAGAAGTGACTCTGAACATAATTAGGGGTGACCATAGAATATAATAGTTTTGTGAATTGCAACACAACCATAGTTTCTTGTATTTTATCCTCGGGTATTGTATGGAAAATATTTGTCAGTCCAGTGGGTCGTTGGTGGGCGTCACTCACCTTTTTATTGACCACTGCCCCAAACTATTCTAACTGTATATGTGATATTTGGCACATGAATTGGTCTTATAGGATATATGGCCTGGTGCACCTAAGACGTGACATTTGGTTTAAAAAAAATGTTCTTGGAAATGGCTGTTTTTAACATTGCTTTTGGAGGAGAACTTATATTTTAATGTACAAAAGGTTTTATGATGATATCTTCATCCGTCCCTGAGAAACTCAACGTTGTATTGAGAAGACAAGAACTTGAAAATTAAAAGAGCTGTAATTTCAAAACTCTTCCGATGGCCTATTAATCAGTGTTAGACCTTAAAACTAATTTAGTTTTGATAAATGGACAATTGCCGAATTTATACACTGGCATTATAATTATAAATACAAGTTGATTATCCAACATTTTAGAAAAAGTATGCATCCCAGATATATTTCAAATTCACAGAAACTAAAAGAAAATCACAATTATCTAACAATCTATTCAGTTGAAGTAATTTATATATTCAATTTGAATTGTTGATTTTATTATTTTTTACAAAGATAAGAATAATTTCTCATATCTCAATTGAATATAAATACTGTTTTATGGTAGAACAAGGCTAACCATCCTTCCCCTGAAAATTTTCCAAATCCAAGAGTTCACTCATTCAACAGCTATTGATGGCATGATATTGAATCGAAATATTCCAAATATCAATTGTACCTGTTCTTCTTATCTGGTCTTGGTATTATATAGTCATCAGATCGGGCAAAGCCACTCCAATCTTGTATAATAGCCATTTATGTGAGGCGTTATGGTTGGGACAAAAACGTTATGGTTGGGACACTTTCATCTTCACATTACTGTATGAAAACTTTTCTGAGTATCTAAAAAACCTAAAGTGCAATAAACTGTGTATGGGCAAAGGAAACTCACTAGGAGAATACAGCTTGCCAAAACATTTATGAGGGAAGTACTGACTAAGAGTTTACCTAGTAGTTTTAACCGTTATGGTTGGGACACACAAATATTGGGTAATAAAGACTCTTTTATCAGCTATTTAGTTAATAAGTAGTGGCAAAAAGATATTCCATGATCAGAAGTAATGTATAAACAATGTTTATACCAAGAAATTGGATCCTATATAGTATGTTATTTCTTTTTCGTATAAAAGCTCAAGCAGACAACACTATCCAAAAATTGAATTTTGGCTTCATTTGGGTCATTCACTTTGCACAATTGTTTCAATGCCTAATTTTAGATATTAATGGATCAAAACACTCTTTCCACCATTTGGAATATTGTATAAATGGTTTGGAATACAACATTGATGAAAAATGTTGGCATTATTTTTGTAGCATGGCTGAGAAAAAAGTGTTTTTGAGGATGTCACGCTAAAATTGAGCATTTTCAGCACATTTTTGCAAACATTTTGCTTGATATCTCAGCTAATAATGATCCGATTTGGCTGAAATTTGAAATGTACATAGATTATAGTATGTCAAAGAGAAATCAGTACACAAATGCTTTTAAGTTGGAGGGGGGAAACCACAGCGATATATGTACCTTCGAGGTTGATATTCATGCTATCACTGCAGTTTTTATAGAATATTGAAAATTTAAAAAAATGTTTTTTTTTGGTTTCTGGATTTGAACTCGGAAACGATTATACCCATGGACACGAAAATCTACCGTAGTATGCATCAAATACCCTATATTTACTCTATCTTCATTAATAAATGCGATGAATTTTGCTATGAATTCTGAATTCTAGGGCAGAATAGCTCTAAAAAGCCGAGGGTATGCTGTCGAGCAGCCTATGTTTTCTTGTGATTGTCATTTATCAAGTTTGTTTTTGCCAGTCTGCAACACGAACAATAAATAAAATGAAACTTCTTATGTTGGTAAATGCTAATCTCTACTGTATAGAGGTCAATAAAAAATAATAAATCACAAGGAAGAAAAGAGAAATGTAAGGAATTTAGCTGTATTCATATTTACGCCAGTATATCCGATGAAACCCATGACATTGCTGAAAGACGTAGTGGCATGAGCAGCACCAAATAAACCTGACATGAGACTGCAAAATCCTTCCACCATTATTCCTCGGTTGATTGCATGCTTGGGGGGTTGGGCCACCTGAAAATTGACAAGAAATAGAATTGCAGGTGATTTAATTATTATGCGATTCTAAGATTTTACACACACTAAATAGTAAATACTTATCAAACAGACCATATATATACGCTGTGATAAATAGTCACTTTCTAGTAGCTTATGCACTGTTCAAAATGCTGGAATAATTGGAATTTTCAAAGAGTAAGGACTTCAAAATTCTAGATTTGGCCATTAATTTGAAAGAAAAGCCCAATTTTGTTTCTGACATGTATAATATATTCATATCTACACAGTGTGTGAATTTTTTTAAACGAGGAATAACTTTACCCTAGAAATTTTTAAAGAAAAATCACAAAAATCAATATCACTGAAAAACATGATAAACAGAGAATTTCAACAAATACGAAAAATTTCAATTCAATCGGGATGTCTAAAGTGCAGAAACATCTTAATATCATGTTGAACCTCCACGGGCTTTGATCACAGCCTTTATTCGTCTGGGCATCAATTCAATCAACTTGTTAATGCATCTCTGTGTGACAAATTAATTGTTCCATTCCTTACTAAGCGACCTGTAACTGGTTCAAATTAGTTGGTTGAACTTGGACCTCCCTCTTGTGCACAGCTACGTCCAACATTGCGAAAATACACCAGTACGCGTCTGCACTCACTTGGAAGAAGAAGAAGAACATGTCCCAGCAATGTTCAATAAGATTCAGATCAGGCGAGTATGCCAGCAAGACAAAGTCTCAATTTGCTGATTTTCCAGGTATGGCTGGATTTGCCGTGCCGTATGAGCAGGAGCATTGTCATGCATGAAAAGAAGGTTTCGTCTAAAGTGTTCTTCAGCATATGGAACCGTCTCCTCTTCCAACAGGAGTTGACAGCGGGCTGAATTGATGTTTCCGTTCAGGACGACCACACCAATTTTCCTCCGTAGTTGATGACAGCCCAAACATGCACTGATCCGCCTCCATGAACACGTGTGGGCATCGCACAGTCTTCAGAGAATCTCTGGTTAGCTTCTCGTCTAACTCGAAGCCTCCCATCAACTTTGTGGAGCAAGAACCGGGACTCATCGGTGAACAACACATGTCTCCAGCTGGTAGGCCTAGTTTTCATTATTCCTGTCCCAATCCAGGCATCGCTGCTTATTTTCAGGCTTAAGAAATGGCTTCTTAGCTGGTTGTCTTGCTTTCAGACCCTTTGCGAGCAGTCTCCTATTGATGGTTGCTCTTGAAATCCTGATTCCGAGTCGATTCTGCCATGAATGCCAAGAGTCTCCACTCAAGACGTCTTATTGCATTTGCATTCTCGCACTAGAAAACCATCTTCATGAATGGAAGTGATCTTTGGACGACCAGTGCTGAACCCTGGCTTCACATTTCCTATGTTTGGAAACCTTTTTATGACCTTGGACACTGTGCCTTGAGGTACACCCTATGTTTCACTGATTCTAATTGCTTCTACCGGAGCGCCACTTACACAAAATTTGCCAACATTTCCCAGGTGGAACATGAGGAGGCATGTTGAAATGTATTTCTTAGCTCTCAATCTGCTTTATTATTGCTTATTGCACCTAGGCGTGCCAATCCACCTCAAACTTCCAAGTGATGAAGACTACTTGTGACGATGCATTTGGTCAGGCATGGGTGATTCTGTCAGTTCCTATGATTATGTTTCACACCTACTCCAACACCTTCATTATCCAGCAGCATACAACAAATCAGGAGATTCGATAGGGGTCACATCACATTGAGGTTTATTCACGACTGACCATATGGTCAAGACACAGATTCACAGCTTCAGGTGTTATCAACTGCCAGTTCACTCCACAGCTTCAATTCTTCTTTTGTATTTGACCACTTCTGGTTCAGTTTTGTTTCAGTCACAGAACAATGACAAACAACACATTTCTTACAATGGGATGGTGTGCATTGATTGGAATTGAGCTGAACATCCAGATTTTCAGGGGGGAGGGCCTTCAAATTTTTCCTCAATGGGAAATTATATTTTATTTTGTGGCAACAGCGACAATAATTATTTATTTTTCAAGCATCCCATATCCCAAAATTTCCATTTCTAAATCAAGCAACACCCTGTTAATTAAAACCCACCAGAAATATTTATTTTAAGACTGCCCAGAAAGAGTTTATTCATTTTTTATAAAAAAAAAAAAATCCAAACCAGAGCTTGTCACAAAAAAAAAAATTCATGTGAACTGATTCTCTCTTTTCATAATCACAGATCATAATATATTTTCATTCAGTAGCTGGGACTTGCCAAAAATTACTCATAGTTCATGTGAGGCAAAATGAGCAATGATTAAAATTAAATTTTCTCATATTATGCCCTGTATGTTAGAAACAATTAAGAGACCTCATGGTAGGATAGGCCTACACCGCCACACACTCACCAATCCACAAATTCCTTAACCTAAACCCCTCTTATCCTCACCTAGCCTCAAATTCCCTCATCTTACTTAAATTCCCTCACCTGGCCTCAAATTCCATCAACTACCCTCACTCAACTAAACTCAGCTCAACTCAACTACCCCCAGCTTTACCCTCTGTATCCCTCAACGACCGTTGGTTACCCGTTCATCACAGTGGTTACCCTGTTGGACTATGTCGGCACGAGGGTGAATTCTGCCAGGAGGGCTGTTGAGAGGGGTCGGGGCAGGATGGGTGATAGACTGATAGGCCTTGACATCCGGTACTATTTGATTTTATTGGACCAGCAGGGTGCAGTACACAGTAGTAAGATGTTATGTACCACTCTTGGTACCGATGGAACTTCTATAGATCGATCATTGGTTGTCCAGACAAGACACGAAAACTGAATAGAAATTATTTATTTTAAAAAAAAAACAACTCCCAAGCCCCCGCACCCTTGAAATGTGCTCCCTGAATGTTGAATGCAAGCAAGTTCTAATCCTTGAGATTTGGCAATCACACAAATCGGGCTGTTATTCATGCTGTCTCTTGGTTATACCTTTAAAGTAACCAGGCATGACTGTTCACCAAACTGCTAGTGGTCAAAAATAAAAGAGAGTTTTCAAACAGTGGTCAAATATAATAAAATTGCAATAACTGTGACACAACTTAAAAAGGTGTCTGGCCATATGGCCAATCGTGAATAAACCTCATTATTATAATAATGATTTTAATATGATCAATACAATAGGCCTATATAACACAATATAAAACACTAAAATAAGACAGGTTATATTACCTGTATCAGCCATAACATGAGTTTCACTATCGTATGTACTGCACTGTCAGTCAGCTGCCTAGCCAGTCAGTCAATCAGTCAATAAAGCCAGTTAGTCAAACAATCAGTTAGTGAGTGAGGCAGTCAGTCAGGTAGTCAGGTAGTCTGTTAGTCAGTCAATATGTCAATCAGTCAGTTAGCCAGTCATGTAGCTAGTCCCAGTCATTCAGCACGTCATGGTCTAATTTGGAGGAAAACATATTGATCAGTGAGGCTAATAGGATTGAAACTGTAGTCCATTCCGGGTTGAGTTGATCCAACCAGAGCTGGATTTGTACCCAAGACCCAGGTGGCAGCCAAGAATGTCAGTTAGTCATCTGAGATAGCTAGATTATAAGATAGATATATAGATAATAAGATAGATCAGATAGAGAGGAGATAAATATTTTGACAGATGTGTGATTATGGAACATGTTGAAGCACTCCTGTATTCCCTTGTGCCTGTTCTTACAGTTTTTAAAAATATGTCGATTTTATAGGATATTCAGTTAATCAAGTGCATAATTCAAAACTAACATTCCCCCCTCTCTTACCATCTTCCTTCCCCAATTTGATCCAGCTACTCCTCTGATATTGATGGTTTCAAATCCTAATCCCTGAGACTGTTTTTGTTTGGAGTGTGATCAGTCAACCATGCAATTTTGAAGCGTCACCAGAGCGACTTGGAAAGTAAGCAGCTGAAATGACATGGCACGCTTAGGTGCAATAAGCAATAATAGTTTTTCAGGTCATCTGAGGATTATTCAGTAAGACTGATTTTTAGTGATTGTTTATCAATGAGATGCATGCACTGGACTATGCAAGGATAATCCCCAAATAATGTTTCTAGCTCAAGTGAAGCATGATAAACTATAAAAGCAATTTCAATGTTTACACCAGTGTATATCAGCTGGGATGGAATTTACTCAAAATTTTCAAATCATTTCAGCATTTTGATCAAGAGTGTTATTGATATCGAACGAAACTCATCATTGAATTACGAGCAATCAGCACATATATATAGAGACGATATAATGGTTAGTCCAATTGATGAAAGTGATTACCAACTTCAATGTTTACTTACTTGTGCAACCCTGGCGGTGGCATGGTAATCACCTATGCTCTCAATTACAGATCCAATCACAGAAAATAAGGTACTTAGGGCTGTCACTGTGTCAAAGCCAATAGACCCCCATTGCCCTAAAATAGAAAAAAAGAGTGTCCTTAATGTAAGATAGAACGGATAACAAGCAAGTGCGTGTACACTGTAAATTCTGAAATTCTGAGTTAGCTCAAATGATTGAGTGAGATGGTTGCACAATTTGTTTGAGGCTTGATAGCTTGCTGTTTTGAGTTTTGATAATCATTATGTTGTTATAACTTGCAAACAACAAGCTATCTTGGCTCAAAGGAATTGTGCAACCATCTCACTCAATCAATTAAGCTAACTCAAAATTCGAAATTTACAGTGTATGCTTTGATGCTTTATCAGATTGGTAACGTATATGCAAATATTGCAATTAAGTTATTGGAGAGCCACATTGCTCATTTGTCCAGAAAATTCAGAGAAAAGCTTGAAATACTTGTCTTCTGTAAAATAACGGTAGAGAAATCAACCAAACAGGCTACATGTAGACAGGCTGCCGACCCGCTCACAGGATGGACAAATATTTTCCATAGTAACTACAATACCGGATGGCAATATACCTTACCGGGGGGTAAAAGTTATCAACCAAATACATGTAAACAGAACTATGATTGAAAAACCTGGATTTGGCACATATATCCATGAAGATGTGTTGATGACGTCCAATCTGGCATCTGCTCGAGCTTGGAACGAAGGTTCAGAAGGGTCGTCGGGAAATACTCCAGAGACTGTGAGGATTATGCATAATATCCACATGGTGACCGTGGCTAGAAAACCCTTAAATTAAGGAAAAGAAAAAACTTCATTTGTTTAGATTTATACTCTGATGCTTAGTGTAAATGGAAGGCATGAATTTTCCATGTAAACTCCAAACACAGAGAAGGATTGATGATATGTAAAGATTGTTAACTGAAATGACCTAGAATCAATTTTTATCCTCCCAGGGTACTTACACAAAATAACTTGAAGATAGGTATTCTGCGGGCTGGCATATTTTTACCAAAGGAGCACATGGGCACAGTGACATTCCTCAAGATGAGTGAAAATATTAGAATCAAAGCAACAGTGCTGAAAAAATATCAAAAGAAAATTAATACTGTAGTTTTCACAGGACTTATTTCTTTTATCATGACACATTGACACAAAATATATATGTACACTCTTGATCAAAATGCTGGAATAATTTGGATTTTCAAGGTGTTGGGATTTCAAAGTTCTAAAATTGGTGATTGAATGTGTGGAATTGCAAAGATTTTATCCTCAGACATTAGATTTATGTATAAATGATATTATAAACCATTTTTAGTTGCTGAGAATTATTTGAATATTTTCTTTGGTGACCCGGAAAAATTGATAATTTTTAGTAAAAAATCATAAAAGATTGCATCATGACTCAACAAAACAAACATAAAATTTCAACCTATGCAAAACATGCCTTCTTATTCTTGATGTGTACAACCAAAAAAACATAACAATATCACGTTGAATGCCACATGCATTGACCTCAGCCTTCCCTTGACTTGACATGGATCAGCCAACCTGTTTTTTGCTTCTTTTTGACCGATATGACCATTCTTCAGTGAAAGTCATTTTCACATGAGTCAGATCAGTTGCCTGAACCTCCTTCTTGCATGCAGAATGGTCAAAGATGTCCCTATAATGTTATTTAGGTTCATATCGGATGAAGTTGCCAATTACGGCAAATTCTCAATTTTCTCAATTTTCAAGGTTCAGAAGGATTTGTGGCGCCCTACAAGCTTGAGCATTGCCATAAATGAATAAAATACTTCAAGTGAAGTGTTCTCTACACTGAGGTATCATTTTTCTCTTCCAACAAGTGTACACTCTTGGTAAAAATGCTGGGATATTTTGAGAATATTTCAAGTAAATTCCATCTCAGTCAGTTTATTCTGGTACATGTTTTGCAGAGCTTATGGAGAGCTTTTTGTGTTATGGGAAGATGGCCAGATACTGTCCGAATACTACCTCATGGCTACAAGGGCTCATGGTTGCGGTTCAGTGCTTGCTGTGGGTGTCACCCATTAAGACGGAAATTTGTGTCAGGTAGTGTGGAATAGAAACGTCCCAGTTGTCTCCTATCTACGTTTGTTGGAAGAGGAAATGGTACCTCAGTATAGAGAACACTTCAGTTGAAACAATTCATTAATTCATGACAATGCTGAAGCCTTTAGGGCACCACAAATCCCGAAAAATCTTGAAAATTTTGAAAATTGAGAATTTGCAGTTATTAGCAACATCACCTGATATGAACCTAAATAACATTATAGGGGCATCTTTGATCGTTTTGCATCAAGAAGGTGGTTCAGGCAACTGATCTGACTAATAACAAAATTACTTTCACTGCCGAATGGTCACATTGGTCAAAAAGAGGCAAAAAACAGGTTGGCGGATCCTTGTCAAGTCAAGTCAAGTGAAGGCCGAGGTCAATGCATGTGGCATTCAACATGATAGTGTTATGTTTTTGGGCTGTACACATCAAGATTAAGAAGGCATGTTTTCATATATGTTGAATTGTTGTGTCTGTGTTGTTGAGCCATGATGCGATTTTTGATGATTTTTTACTAAAAATTATCAATTTTTCCAGGTCACCCGATGAAAATCTTCAAATAATTATCAGCAACTTAAAATAGTTTATAATATCATTTATACATAAATCTAACGTCTGAGGATAAATTTTTTGCAATTCCACACATTTAATCACCAATTTTAGAACTTTGAAATCCCAACACTTTGAAAATCCAAATTATTCCAGCTTTTTGATCAAGAGTGTACATCTAGACATTGATATTGGCTACATGCATGCTTTGATTGGCTAAAAATTATCTTTGCAAACGCAAAATATATGGTCAATCCAAAATAAGGAAAATTTTCTGCTTGCATGTACATGGAAAGTAAACCATTACAAAATCAGACATGAAACAAACCAAAGGGAAAAAAATCATAATCTAAGACATTACAGCAAACATAGAAAGGACTGATTCAAGCGAAACTTGATCGGTTGCCGAGCTTGCAGGTCATCATATTTTCATGGTATTTAATTGGATTGTAACAGCCCCAACAAACCTTCGGATCAGCTGTGAAACTACCCATGTCATGATACAGCATATAGCTACTGCTACGTAGATAGGGTCTCTCAACCAATAGCGGTCACCCATTTACACCTCTTAATGAGCTGAGGGATTCCTCACGTCATGCGCGAAAGTGAGGCTACCTACCTATCGGCCGGGGGATTCCACTGTTTACGTAAGAGAGACACATGCTGTGCTGCTCTTTGCAGTCTCCAGAGCTTAAACTGCATTATTGGGGAAAGGTTTTTGTACATAAGCATTGCCAATGGTCAAGTGAAGAAGGGGGATGCTCATACTACCATCTAGGAAGGCTGTGTCCACCACATCATGCATGAGTGATGTTACACTTTGATATGGAGAATGTAAACAAACCACGAGCAACCATCATCCTTGTTCAAGTTATGCATGTACCAATTTGAAAGCAAATCAGTCCTTTTGGCTTCAGCTGTAAACTGAATGTTTCCATAATCTAGGTACAAAAACTACAGTTAAAACATTTACCCTAATGCAATGCCCCATTGGAACCTTGCACTGATAATAATGGCATCGAACAGCATCAGTCCAATCAATCCGATTGTCGGAATCACAGTTAATGGTCCGATAAAGCGCATTAGAAAACCAGCAAGCCCTGTGGCTCCAATCAAGATGTGGAAGATAGATGCCACTGCTAAACTTCCTGAAATCTGTAAATAAAGAAATAACATCAACATAAATAAATTAATAATGTAAGATGAAAAGATCTACATGTATTTTTAGGAAATTATTCTATTGTTATTGAAAATTGTGTTTGACATCAACCTTCGGAAGAATGAAATGAGAGATATTATACGAGTAGAACATTTGCAAATTTTCTCCCACTGCAATTGTCTTGCATTCTGCATGAAGTAAAGATCCCCTGCACTACGAATAAAATCTTTTGAAAAATCACCATTTCATTTGGCTGTAGCTTGATTTAAGAAAAATTACATATTTTTAATCAAAGTAATAATGAATCAACAAACAGCTGCCAATCTCGGTTTCCATGGTTCTTCCAAATTTTCAAAAGGGTTGATAATTTCGGTGTCATTTGAGATGTAATCTAAAATGAAAAATAATAATATCATCAACATACATCAGTCCATCCGATTCCAGGCATTGTATTTAGCAAAACTAATTGGTGTAGGTACTTCAAAGTCAGGATTATTATATTCCAAATTTTGCCAAAGATACACATCTGTGATACGAAGAAGTCTACTTCAACGGGAATTCATGCAAATGATTGAAACATACCTCTTGTTGTTTCATTGAGATTCACAGGGCACCGCCATTGTTCAGTCTGAAGAAATGTCATGATTGGAATAAAATAGATATAAGAACTTCCTTGCACAATTGGTAACCTGCAAGAAAATGTAATCTCCAAATTTGGCACTTATAAAATTTATGCAGATTTCCAACTTGCTATGCTAATAAATAAAGTTTATGGAAAAGGAACAGTCATGCACAAAATGCATTGACTACTAAAAAACGACATTCACGAGGCATTTTCAGCTTGCAATGGTATGGCAGCGAAATCAAGGATGTCATAAAGGACACTATCTTTAAGCTTTATATAAAAACATATTTCTCAACCTTAAATGTAATGCCTTATTGTGCATGCTGCGTAATTCTTTAAGTAAATACAACCAATTTAGGCTAAATGTAAATGAATCTTGTTTGAACGACCGTGATCTTGAAAGTTTACAAATCTACAGTTTTTGAGCCATTTAATCTGATGTAACCACGTATCAATATGTATTACATCTTGTTACATGATTTCATAATTATTGATACTGAGACTGAATGTCAGGTTTTTTCTCGGAAGTGATTATATGAGGAATGGTAACATCAAAAAACTTGTGACATCACTTTTCCCAATAGAATAACATGTCCAAGAAAAACATTCTAAGTATTCTAGTACTGTCTACAATTATGAAATCAACTGTAATGAGGCCACAAAGCAAAAAAAATATTTAACTTGGATGGTCACATTGTGTCGTGCCATTCCAAATGTTTAAAAGGGAAAATATTCCTGCCACCAGAGTATGATTTTGGTTGATATATAGCACTTGGTGGACTGAAAAAATGAACATGAGATTGTATTTTCACCACTGATCATGGCGGAAACATGAATAGTTCCCAAGTTTTCCCCAATTTTCTAGTCAAGGGAGCTCAGTTCTTTCAGTTTCTGGTTAAAGGAGCTCAGATCCCCAAGCCCCCCCCCCCCAATTTCCATCACTGATGCCTAACAAAACATGCATGTATCTACGATTAATTTCAAATATTGATGAAATTCTCACTGACCTGACACCTAGTGTAACTTGCAAGAAGGTGGAGACGCCACTCATGAAGATGCTTGTGTTGATTAACTGAGATAACACCAAATCATTGCCATCAGCACAGACCATGGAGAAAATTACAAATGCAGCTCCCATTGCACCTGAAATCGTGGCTAGAACCAGCTATAAAAATAAAGAAATCTTTGATAAGCTTTTTATCGAGCCTTAAATTATCTTCAAACAAATTTTAAAAATTGCATTACTTAAGAGTGTATGGCATGGTTCTTTTGGTCTTACCTGCATACCAAGAAAGATGGTAAGATACCATGGCGGGTTGTCTTCCACGCCAAATTCCAGAGGTGGTAGGTGTTTATCATCATCTGTATTCCCATTTTCCTTTTCTTGTAGTTTTAATTGTTGTCCTCGTTTCGCCATATCCACATTTATTTCTTCCATTTTATCCTCTTTTTTTCTATCCCTTTCCAGAGTATTTCTCCCAACTGCAATATTTAATTTTTGTCAACTTCAGTTTTCCTTTGTCACTCTTGATTCTCTGTCATGTGATACACTGGCAAAAAGCAGGGCAGTACGAAAAGGAAACCCATTAATAATAAGTGTTCTCTTTTGAGTTTTGGGCTTTTGCAATAGTGCAATGCCCTGTCATACATGATTAACACATTTTCAAATATTTTAAGTTTGAAAAGGTCCCAGGATAATAGTAGGATTTATCTAAAGTAGCATTTGATTGTTATTTCGATAACAGGGCAATGTATGCACAAAAGGGTTTAATGTAAACAGCTTGTTCTGGCTGCATGAAGGATGATGGGGATAGGGATATGCCACAGTATAATTGTGGGCATCTGTCAAAGATTAACATGTGATAACATATTGGTTAATATTTCCAGCTTACTATAGGCCTAATGTTAAACAACGATACCTGCCATAAAAGCGACGTATTCTACCGTAAAATGACCACTTTTTGAATTCATTTTGCAATGTATCGATTAAGTCGATTTCATTTAAATTAGTAAGTTATTAAATTAATGCTGGGAGAGGGATCTTCACCTTGTGGACGGGAGGGGGGGGGGGCTACGATCCTGACCTTCAGGTACTCCTGTGATGGTTTACTTTTTCAGCAGAAGTCTATCTGAAAGGACCTTTTGCATTAATTTCAGATAAAATTGTTCCATTTAGACTATAAGAATAAACAAGAGAAAACGCTTCAGAAAATAAATTTTAAACTCTCAAGTTTGATTTTCAATGCGGATGATATTTAATATGCAGTACTTAGAATATACAACAATCTCCAGGTATAATGCTACATTCTCACGGCGGCTCCCGGAGAACTATTTAAATCGGCGTCGAAGTATTTCCTGGTAATTTGGATGAATTTGGGTGATCCGCCGTCGACTTTTCACATCCCCCAAGGGGAAGTTTTTGTTCCCCTCAGCGGTTCCTAGAAATGGAAAAACTGCGCCGTGGATGTCAAAAAAGATTCAACAGGTACAAACTTTTTTTTCATGACGGCGGAACAGAGCCCAAAATTTTCTTGATTTTTGGATGTCCGGCGTGGATTTTTTCAGTGAGAACGCCTCAAAAACATCTCCGGCGGGATATTAGGACATCCCCTGCCCCTGAGGGGACCTCTCCTGCCCCCGCGGGGACCTTTCCTGCCCCCGCGGGGACCTTTCCTGCCCCTGGGGGGACATTTGAAGCCTCGCCAGCAGTTTTTGACATCCCGCCGCGGTGAAATAGGTTCCCTGAGGGGCAGTTATAGGTTCCCTGAGGGGTACTTTTTATATCTCAGGGCGATATAAAAGTATCCCTCAGGAGGAGGAAATTCCTTTCCCCCGGCGAACTTTTGGGGACGGCGTACAACTTTTCTTCCCCGCAGTGAACAAAAAGAACCCCGCCGTGATATGCTTTTAATTAATTATGTAATGGTTTTATAAACATTGTATGTCGCCGGGATAGTCATATTTTTCCTAGAATTCAACTCAAGCTACCTCTCAGTGGCAAAAAAGTTCTCCGTAACGTGCCGTGAGACTGGGGCATTAGAAGATGTTGCTGTTTTAGCTCTGTATGAACTTAGGAAAGAGACCACATTCACACCCAAGAAAATTCCTTTGTGGCATATATTTCCAGAACAGCAATAGACAATGCAAATTTCTTTGACAAAGCCAATGAAATAGTGTTGCATAAATACGGCCCAGTGTCACACCTTGTCATACCCCATTACTAGAGAGTAAGAATAACCAATGAGAATGAGCAGCAGGCAGGTTAAACATGTGGTAAGCTACTGCATAATGGTTGGCTGTGTTGCCAACTTTATCATCTTCCCGCCTTGTTCAGATTCATGGCAGTGCAGATATAATTCTAGCATGATATAAATATGTCTGTCTTTCTTTGTATTACATATCTTTCACTTCTTATAAAAAAAATAATAAACAATTTGAATTTATATCCATATATAAGGGCTTTTTTCACAAAGAATATCAGAAGCAATCCATTTTCGATTAATGGATGGATGATTTGGACTGTATGTCCTGTATTAATGCACTCTCATAGACAAATAGTGACAGGATGAGGACTCAAGAATGAGGCAAACAGTCACTGTGGTTGTTTGGGTGCACATATTACCTACCAGTCTGTTAGATTTCCTTAGCAAAAGAAAGCTTGGTAAAAGTTAATTTCAGTGGATAGGGCTCCTGGCTTCCAAAACTTATTGTGAGTTCAAGCCCAGCTGTGCCTCTTGTTTTGTCCTTAGTAGCTGCCACCTTCCTGTGCAATGACCCTACCAAATCAGGACACGCTTTCACCTAATAAAAAGCAAGAACAATTTGAACTGCGCAAAAAAAAGACTGCCAGTGGCCCAGATTTTACAGAGTACCTGCTAAGTTTGAGAGAAGTATAAATCAAAGGGAGATTGTGTCAGGGATTTGCTCTCCGCAGGGACCACCCCTGTATTACAGTGCCATCTAATTTGAACGTTAAGGTGGCTCGCTACTCATGAAATGACGTCAATTGCACACATTTCCGCGCAGCCAGGCAGGCCCTATCTATCGTAACGTCACCACAGCAGCAGGGCTATGCTGACACTTCTTTTCATCTTTATTAATTCTGAAAATTCCATGCGACGGCCGCTTGGTTTGCGATTTGCGCCACTTCTATTGGGGTTAGAGACTTGGAGCATTAGATGCACTATGACAAATACTATAATCTGGCAGACTTTCACTTCTCTACTCTTAGTAGAAAATTTCTGCAGGCGATTTTCGGCAAGCATGTCTAATTTCTCAAAAATGACTCTGTGACATAAATAAATTTTTGTAGCAATATCCAGGCCCGTTCGGCCATATGTCTGTATCATTATATTGTTCTTCACTTTATTTGGAAGCAAATGACAAAGAAATAGAGAATTCTATCCCGTCATTTTTTTTTTTGCGCTATGGTTCATAAAAAATATTTAATTTTCAAAATTGAAACTTTTGTTCCGAACCCCTAGAAAAGTTCTTTAAACTATATATATTTCTATGGAATTTGGGTCAGCTTTTCCATCAACCTTTCCTCTTTAATTCCATGCTTCATTTAATAACATAGGATGAATGGCCACTGAATGGCAGGGAAAACTTCACAGTAAAAAAATTAAGAAAAAAATTGAGTTTTTCAGGTTTGCGTGGACTGACTTTCTTTTACATAACCTCAAATATTCTGAAAGAAAGGCTGGTAGCAACCACTTTTGTTTACATATCCTTGCTATGAACTATATTTTGCATCATTTTAAACTATTTTAAAGAAATCCTATCTTAGAAAGTTCACGAGTATCGAGCCACCTTAAACTTGTGTTACAATCACATACCTACAGAAGTAGTAAATGATTTATATGATAGAGCATGCATCCTGTGCTCAGTAAATGTCATCCACCAGCTGCCCTGACACCCAAGAGCACATTATGAATATGAAACTATGGGACATTTTTCTGTTCTTCAGGCTAATTTACAACATAAGGTAACAGCAACATAGTCGGAATTTGGCCTCAGTGGTGATTTTGCAGGGAAGTGTCTACTTTGTTCTGTGTGGGTCAAGAGCAAGCTTACACAGTGAAAACTGTGGACTATTTTTAAAGATGATATATCACAGTTTCAAACTACACAGGATTTTTTTATATGTTACATGTATGCAATTTAGTGAGTTCGTGGCTATCGCCAATGTTACCCCAAATCTCCAAGTCAGTGTTTTTGGCCAACCTTGGAAATGGCAATTGGCAAGAGTTGGAACAGTTTGTAGGTAATAGCAGTCAAGGAGGTATAAGTGTGCCTTGATTTGACAAACAGGTGTATGACACTGAAAATTATGTTGACTGCCATAGATGCTAAACCAATACCATAAAAGGTCCAATAAAATAATTGCAATTTATATATTTTAACAAGCATAACATGGGGATGACGTACTGGCTGCTAGGGAAGCTGTGAACCACCGTAGACATATGATTTCATCCAATATAGCATTAGACAAAGTTATTTCATCTTGGATAATTTTTTTATGGTGTTTGTCAACATAATGCTACATATAATATTGGTGAATTACTCCAAAAAATGAAAAAAATTAGAATAGAAATGTAAAATGTCATGTGATTGATAATAATTTGAAATGACACCTTTTATGACTTGTAGCATATCTTACATTCTTTTGACCTAAAAACTGGGGTATTTTCAAACTATGTCCATCTGAATTAGGAGGCAGTGGTACACAGAGTGTGGTGCACATATCAATACTTACTTTTTGTTCAGAAATCTGCAAATGAAACACAACTCGTTCTAGATTACAAAAATACTTTCTTTGGCTTGTTGGGACATGTTGGGTGGCCAAAATAACATAAGGGTGAACATAGGCGTATCGGAGGGGGGGCAGGGGGGGCGATCGCCCCCCAAAAAGTTAGGGAAACAGTAAGATTCGGGCAAAAAGGCAAAAAAATTCGGGCAGATGATTGAATAAAAACTACTAAAAAATTAATGATTTAAAGGCAATTTAATTTGAAATGTTTATGTATTTAGATCGTGAAATTCGGGCAAATGTCGCTCGCCCCCCCAAAAATCGCGCGCGCCATACGCCTATGAGGGTGAAAGCACAGTAAGCGCCTCAATATTTGGCCCCTATGACCTAAGAATTATTTTCATCAGAAGTGCAAGTGTAGTACATAAATGTGAACCTAATAATATGTAGAATACAGAATTATGTTTGTCTAATAAATCAAGACAGGTATTTGCTGGGCTGCTATGAACCACATTATGAAAGTTCCATGAAAATCGAGGTTTTTCTGCTGAAATGGACCATTGGCTTTTCGACAGTTTTCGCTGTTGTGATATGGACAGTTTACATGAACTGTGACAAATTCAACTTTTGAGCCTTGTCAGCATTCACTAAAATAATCTGAATTTGTCAATAAACATGGTTTCCCTGCTTTATTTGTGACATTCCAGACCTCCAAACATCAGTCCCCAGACTAATTTGAACATTTTTGTGGACGTAATGGACGGACATTTACTCTTTTTAGCCTGGTGACCAGTCTATAAGTTAAATTCATTGTGTTTTTTAATTTTTCAGTTGCATACATAGGTAGAGAGAGATAGACATGCATTTCCATCTCAGTTGACGTGTTAGTTGGTCTTTAATTCATTTAAATTACCAAAAAATCAGTTGTGGACGTAATGGACGGACATCGATTTTAGCCATTAAAGCTTCTTGCATCTTACAAACGTCAGTGGCCATTGGAATTTTTTTGCAGAAATTCATTAAATCAATATCATATCTAGGCAAAAGCACCAAATTCGGCCAATTATTACATAAAAATACCCTCCAGCCAGCCTTTTGAACCCCTGACTGTAAATTTGCAAAAATATGGTTACAAGCAGACCTTTCCTTTGGACGTCATGCCTGCCATAATCATTATAGTGAAAAGCCAGCCAATGGTCCCTACAGAAGGCCAGGGAGGAACAGTTAACAGATAATGTCACTGGCAGAATGTGAACTAAATATTAGGCTACAGCATTGCTGCAATAGATGGTGCTTCAGAAAAAGGGCCGCTGGTTACATGCTAAAATTGACAAATTATACCCACTTTAAAGGTCTGCCCAGAGCATGGTTATAATTTTATGGTCATGAAAAATGCCTAAATTTCTCAGATTTACTTATTGATCAAACTTAAATACTGCATTGTTTCTTCATGTCGGAAATTGGTTTCTAGGACACTAAATTTACTTTTATCTGACCAAAACGCAATTGAGGCCTTTACTGTGCTTTTACCCATAACTAATTAAATTCTACTGCAGTACATGGTATTACATACTCAAAATCTAAGGCAGCCAAAGATACCACAAATCTGGGGTTACTTTGGCCGACCCTTTAATCATGTAATAAAGCATAGAACCTTCATAGATTTTAGAAAGCTTTTTAACAGATGAAAACCTCAATGTACTGACTGTGTTATGGCACAAAACTGTTGATATTCAACAAACTGTTTTTCTCAGGTCACAAATTTGGTGCTCCGAAACAGCCAAAATAACCCCGTTTAACGGTACCATTTTGCTAGAAACTTATCTTATAGGCCTACTATCCTGTATATTAGAATCTTTTCGGCTTTAGACTGAGTGCTTAGGGATATGAGGCCACAGGATTTTTGTGATATGTAGATCTAGGAAATTATGCGTCTCCAAAAGTATTTGAATTTTTTCTTTCCTTTACAAATTGAGGAGCTCTGACGTTCGACACTGTTTCATATACATTTCGACCATAGTGATTTCAAGTTTTTGTTTACATTTAATGCAAGATGCCTGAGTATCTGATTGTTAACTTCGCACACCAGAGTGCCTGACATATGATATAATTCAACAAAATGGAAAGGACAAAATTAATGACTGAATCTCCATCATGTGACTCATGAGAAGTGGACCAGAGCATTGACCTGTGTTCTGATTAGCATAAGTGTCATTATAGATATCACAATTAAGGTTAAGAGCTGATGTGATGGCTAATGGCCATCATCTATGTATCAGATAAAACCAGTTATAGCAACAATGGAACGAAGGCAATTTATATCACTTCTAAGATATTATGATATTGTATAATAGCCCAGCAACATTTTGTCGCTCATATAATGACATCTACTTCTACTTGGGATTATTAAGGCATTGTTGAAACATTGTGATAACTCATTGTTTGTTGTCATTCGATTTCTTCTTTTTTCAAATGTATGCGATTGCTACAGTATGTACTGTAAAATATTAGCCTATTTATAGTTCAAATATAGTGGTACACCCAGTTTTGATTAAGCCTATCTTTGGCTAGACTGAGGCTGCAGGTGGCTGTACAAACTTTTAATTGGCCCAAGAAAACACTTCCAAGCACTCAGCCTACAGCACGTGATGCAAGAGGTGGTAGCTAGCAGAATGGGATGTATCTATTCAGGGCAAAAAATGATACAAAAAATATTGCAAAAGATGCTTCCTCGAAGAGGTTTTCTTACAGATGACTTCATAATTGTAGAAATTCAGACTGAATGTGATTTTTTTTCTAGGACATGTATTTTAATTGGTGCTCTTATGACATCATTTTTCCAAATAGAATAACATGTCCTAGAAAAAATTCACATTCAGTCTCAGTGTCTGCAAGTATTAGTATTATTAGGCAGAAACCTTCAATTTTGCAGAGCAGAGACGACTATCTATAGAAAATGACGATGACTTCTGCAGAAGAGCATTTCAATTAAAAGAACTGACACTCTGTAAAGAAAGCCAGACTCTTCCTGGCTTTTCAAAGGATGAAATTACGCATATGATAGAGGCAATTGCCACATTTTGATTTATTTCATAATTCATTTCCTTTGTGCTTTGTAACATTTAATCACATTTCACGAATAAATACTACATATTATGTAAATGGCACTGCCATGAAATTCGTGCAGCACTTCAAAGTTTTAGTACCTAGGGGAGGCGGGGGTCAGAAGTCACAAAATTCAGAAAAAGCCCCAGAACAGAGCAGGTGTTTGTCAGATCTGAATGACCTTTGGCACAATTATGCAGTATTTAGTTGACTATAGTTGTATCACATGATAGCTGCTGTGTTGTAAATAGGCTTTAGTCAGTTCACAATTATTTAAGGCAAAGTCTGCTGTGACTTTTTACCCCATGTCAGGGTCAAGAAGTCACAACCATGGGGTAACAAGTCACATGCAATTGTTGTGAACATACAAGACTATATGAGGTAATATGCAGACCTAGACTTGATAGTCATCCTTGTGCATGAAATTTATAGTGAGCCTTCAAACGCTATCGGCATGCAATGACAATGCACCATCAGCAAAGCCGGCATCAGAAATTGTCCAAATTTTGCGAAATGAAATTTTGCTGCAATCCTTTCTCATCAGTATTATTGATGATGGATGATGATAAGATTGTAAGCTAAAAGCTTCTAGTGTGGAATATTTTACTTTCCTTAGCACAGAATACCGACTTCCCGGTACCCTATGGTAAAATATCACAGTGCTGGGGTGAAATGTCACAGTGTGACATTTCACCCCTCAGCTGTTTTTTAAATTCAACACATGATCCTGGCAACTTGATGGCCAAATGGCCAAAAATGGGTTCACAGCATGAAAGACAATTATCCGAAAGACCTTGAAACACTAGCACAACTTCCTATGTCACAGTGACCAGACATAAATAGAGAAAGTTCAGAATCGATAAAACCTGTTTGGGACACCAAAATTGCATGAGGTGGGTAAAAACCCACTTTGCACAATGAGTATAATTTTCATATTCCCTGCAGACCTTCTTCTCATAAAAGTGTCCCAAATTATGATTTAAGCTTAAGAATTAGGTCACTGCAAGTTGGTCAAAAAGGCCTGTGACTTTTTACCCCTGTGACTTTTCACCCCCTCAATTATTCAATTGTAAATTTGCAGTTGGCTTTTGTAACAATTGTGTGTCACTCCGTAATACTTTTGGGTTTCATGGAGGTTGATTCCAGGGAAGCAAAATGCGTTTGTAAGTCATCAATTTAGGCCTATTGAATAATTTCTTGTTTCAAAATGTGTGTTGAGTTTTTGTTACTCTCTTTATTTGGTATTTGGTGATTAGCATAATTTCAGATTTAGCCAGTATAATTTATTTGTCATTCAGATTTATTGTGATAAAACTTCGTCTTTTTGCTTAATTTAAATATCACATAAATCCAAATATTTTGGCTTTACATTAATTTATGTTCAAATTATAATTATTGACTAAATGCAACTATATTTTATTCATTATTGACTATATACAACTATATTTTATTTATTGTTTATCTGTTTTCAGATTTACCGCATAATGCATAAATTGCAAATATGCCAACTGTACAATGTACTTCAATGTCTTCATGTCTGATGTGGACATCACGTGTGTGAATTAAAAGTCTTCACTAATTCCTTCTGTGAAATACAACAATTTCATTAGTTTCATAAATGGAATGAACCTTTGCCATTTCAAAAAACTGTCTTGGTAGAAGTTAACATAGGGGTGGACACTTCAGAAATTACTCAACTTCCTTGCTTCCATTGGAAAGCATTGGAGCAGGGGGTAAATAATTTTTTTAAACTACTGAACCATACATAAAATGGATCCTGGTAATTACATTTCGTTTTGCTTCTCGGCAGATTTAGTATAATGCTGTCTAGTATTATCACACTTTATCTGATTTAATACGTTCTGATGTCACCACACTCATTTTTGCAAAAGATATTGGAGTCTATGGGGAAAAAAATAAAAGGGTTTGAATAATTTTGCTACCAACTGTAGTGAGAGTATCAGTTTCCAGCAGGAAGCTAATTAAGATAATTTTCCTGATCTCTTAGTGCCTTCATCTGGTGAAGATATTGTGATTTTATTAACACGTATTGATGATCACATATTTATCAATTAACACTATGCTACAAATACTAGATTTACACCATCAGGAAAATTATCGTAATTAATGATTTCAAGTTAACAGACTCAACACTGCATATAATATATCAAGAAAAGTTAAGTATGATATCGCTGATTAGAAAAAGTAAACTATGCAATGTCCATGCGTACTACCAATAAGAATGAGACAATTTGATGTGCAATATCAGTCTTATATGTGTCTTGAATTTTCTATCATACTCCAGAATAATAACGTTTGTGTGAAGAAAAATATCTGATTCATGTGAGTCTGCAATTGTCTTGTCAAGATTATACCGTTTTACAATAAAGTTTCCAACACCAGACATTTTACCTGTTTTAGAAATTCATTTTACAACGAGAGCACTTAAGTTTACATAACACTGCTATAGACAGATAGATAGACAGATAGATATGGTAAGTGCAGCCCTCTAAGCCCAGTTCTGGGTGCTCACGAGGGTTGATTGATGAGATGAGAGAGAGAGCAGGAGTCCTCAACATGTTACACATTTACCCCATGTGAGGGATCTTTTACTTGCCCAGCACGGACACTGATACAAGGGGCCGCTAATCTAACGTCTCTTCCGAACGACATTCAGCTGGGATTTAGCTCATGAAGGTACAATGAAAATTCGGGTTCCCCAACCGGGAGTCGAACCCATGCAGGCAAAGACCTTCAGCGGAGCAGGCAGGAACTTTGACCACTACACCACCCAGCTGCCAGTCATCTCAGTCACGTGTTTTTCTGTAACTTCTAACAAAATATTACCAATTTTAAACACAAATTGAGTCTAAAATGTGATGAAATGAATATAAAACATGGAAAAGAACAATAAAATTCATCTCCATCCTGCTGGTGTGTATCCAGAGCATTGACCTCCCCATGCAGATTAACAAAGGTGTCATTGCAAATATAATAATTAAGGTTAAGTGCTTGCAAAGTAGCCGTTATCAAGATAAATCGGATCAAACCAATTATTGCAATACTGCAGTCTGTGGAAAATTATATAGAAAATGCTCAGGGTAATAACGAGACAACGACATGGATCTGAAAGTCAGATGTAATGCGGGGTGGTGGTTGCTAGAAATTATTGATTATCTAAAAATTGAATAGTGAAACTCAAGCAAATTAAATAAAAATTAGTTTAAGTAAAGTTGTTACAATACAACGTTTTATTTAAGCTTGTCAACTGACAAATAAAATGATAGAACAAGGTGTGAGAATAATAATTATTTAATCATAGGATGTCGATGATTCACAGTCATTCTATCTTTGCATGTTACAGTCAGGAAATTTTATATGCAAAAAGAGTGAACTTTTGCACTGTGAAATGTCACTTTATGACTCATGATAGCTGATGAAGTGTAATCTTCTCTACATTCAACATGGGAAACATAGAGGCTATTTGATTAGTCATGATCAAGAGAAGACCATTTGGTTTGTCATAACTGATTTTAGAGTAAAAATCAGATGCATAATCCTTTCGTTTGCCTGCCGCCAACAAGCGGGATTAGTCTAAATTAAATCAAATTAACATTGAGAGTATTGGGTATGATCATGACAAATCGTCAGCATGCTGACACAAAAAGTGTCATTTTCACTGTGCAGCGTCAACTTTTGCCTGGCCAGACTGAGGTTGCAGGTGGCTGGAAGAACTTTTAATTGGTCCCATAGAAAGAACTTCTAAGCACTTGGGCAACTGCACATGATGCAAGAGGTGTATCATAGCAAATTAAAAAAATGTCTGTTTAGAGAACAATGTAACTATATCCAATAAGCTACATTGTATGTTCAATTATTTAGGGGAAACTATAAACAGATGCAAAGCTATTCTTGTACAGTCAATTGCCCTGATATTTTGAAATACCTAACATTTCAACATAATGTTATGACTGTTGAACATTGTTTTTACAGGGCCAGATTGAAAAACAGTTTCTCGCTGTATCATAATGTTATGACATTGTTTTTACAGGGCCAGATTGAAAAACAGTTTCTCGCTGAATCTGCCAGCCTACCTAAATATATTCTAAATCAAATTTTAAAAAAAAATTTGTTGGTAGAAACACTGCATTACTACGTAAATTTTGATAGAGGTCGGCTCCACGGATATTTTGGAAAGAGGCAACGTAACCATTTTCTGTATACTTAACGTTACATCGTATATTACATATAAAATTACAAGAGAAAGGATAACAAATTGTCTGGTGCATTACAAATGTCTAATTATAGATCTAATTAAGTGAACCAGAGTGAGGTTCTCAAGATTCCTTGAGGGAATGCCTGTATATATACTCAGCAACATTAAAAACGCACACTCTAAAAATAGTACTTCCTCTGAAGGTATCAAGATAAAACTTTGCACATTTTTAGTAGTAGCCATCAGGTATATTCAAGCAAATTTTCAAATCTCTAAGTGCAGTACTTTTGTGTCAAATTTAATTGTCGTGTTCACTGTCGAAAATGGAAGTCACAAACTGCACTTCAACAAAAAACGCACAATTGGAAATATCGGTTTTGTGGCATACTGGATGGGATTAATCTTATGAAATTTTCACATAACAGGCCCGATACTTCCAAAAGCGGTCTCACTGAAGTTTTTGAAAAAAAAAGTCAATGATAAAGCAGATTTTGAATTAAAAACTCAAAATTTACTAGTTCGCATCTTCAAATGAAGCATGTGAACCAGAACTGTTAAATAATTGGGGTTTTACGCATGCCCAGGGTAGAAACACACACACAGACAATCATTCCATATCAATTGTCTCAAAAATTCGAATAAAACATCATTTTTTAAGGTTTTGACAAAAGGCTCCAGTAGGGGGCGTGTCAGCATTGACAATTAATTTTTGTTAATTTCATCCTCTTTAATTGTGGTTGGGTCAAATATCCCCTTTCCCTAACCCATCAAGCAAGGAAAATTGTAAACTTTCCTGGCTTATCAAAAAAGTTTGTAGAAAGAACAGCTAAGTTGTTGAAATTAATGATCAGAGGAAATTGAAGTTTTGTGACTTCCATTTTCGACAGTGACCACGACGATTTAATTTGACAAAAAGTACTACACTTAGAGATTTGATTTTTTTTTGTGGATATACCTGATGGTAATTTCTTGATGTGTGCAATTGTTCATCTTGATTTCTTAGAGGAAGTACTACTTTAAGCCTTTTTAAAAGTGTGCGTTTTTAATGTTGCTGAGTTTAGTATCACGCAAGAAGTGTTCCTGCGACCACTTAAAATTATTATTTTTTTCCCTGTTTGCATTACAAGATTGGTAAGTATTTCTCTGTCATTGTAAGAGTGTCCTAGTGACACCTGTAACCTGGCCTTTTACAGAAAGGACAACAAGTGATCAAGAATGCAGGAGGTTAGGCGTACGTTACATTGCCACAATAAATGTGCATATTTTTGAAATTATATCTATTCACAGATAGGTTGTAATGTGTGACTTTTGCAAAAGCCCCAAATAGTCGTTGCCCCTTGTAGTCATACATGATTAATTAGTATTTCAATATACATATAATGAAAGTATAAGCATGACATGTTTGTAATTCTAAAGGTCATATAATTGGAATATATATATGATTATATTCTAGCCTCTACTTTTGTAGTGACTTTATTCCG
This sequence comes from Platynereis dumerilii, assembly GCA_026936325.1. Lineage (NCBI taxonomy): Eukaryota > Metazoa > Annelida > Polychaeta > Phyllodocida > Nereididae > Platynereis > Platynereis dumerilii. The sequence continues at coordinate 77,042,948 of JAPTHN010000002.1, read as the reverse complement.
TTCCTGGTGTAGATTATTTCAGCCGTAACTTTCACTTGGATCTCTCTGGCACTTTGACAGGAAAGCCTTAGTTTGAATAAACGAGAGAGCTTCATTAGAGCCAGAGATGTCCTTGGCTTGGAGGTTTGATGGCTATTGATTATTTTTCTTGATTGATAACAAATTAACCCCCAGAATCACCCCATAGGTAATTTCCATTGTATGGCTCCTCAACAGCATGTGGTAATAATGAGGTTGTACTCACTGTACTGCCATTAAGTATTGTGTTTGTGCAGCTGAGGTCTTATGATATTGATTGAGTTGTAAAGGGCAGGTATATTTGTGGGTTGTTGTTGTTGTTGTTGTTTTTTTGGTGGTAAATTCAGTTTTCTGTCTCTGTGGTCTACTCTGATGTTTATGATATAAAGAACACATGCCTTAAAGTAGATCCCCTAAAGTCTAGAATTGCTATAATATATTTCTGAAATTGTTGTGACCTGTTACCCAGTGTAAATGCAACAAATCCATGCAGCCAAAAAAAAAGAGGCCGACCCAATAGAGTGCATGATGCAGATTGCACACAAAAATTAAAACTTTTGAATTTTCAATGGGGCACCCCCCAAATGTGTTCCAATATATGAAAAAAAAATTCAGTGAAAATTTGAGCCAAATCAGAAAAATTTTAGAGGGTGCAAACGCAATTTGAAATATAACATTATATTGCAATGGGCGAAATCCCAGTTTTATGGGTGATGGAAGTTATCCTACCACTAGAGTGTTGGTAATTTTTTTCTTATTTAAGCCTTCCACTATTCTCATCACAAATCCATTCAGAGTTCGCCAATATCCCGTCATTTCAGGCTACAGGGCCCTCCGAAAGCAACAAATTTTGCCCGATTTTTACAGCATTAAGGTTCGACGCGGTATTGAATAACATAACCAGGAATATATATAGGTACACAAAGTGATGAAAAATCATTCTTTGCTGTGATTCGATTTCTTCTTTTTTCAAATGTGATTGCTACAGTATGTACTGTAGAATATTGGGCTATTTATAGTTCAAATATAGTGGTACACCCAGTTTTGATTAAGTCTATCTTTGGCCTGGCCAGACTGAGGTTGCAGGTGGCTGTACAAACTTTTAATTGGCCCTAGAAAGGACTTCCAAGCACTTAGCCTACAGCACGTGATGCAAGAGGTGGCAGCTAGCAGAATGGGAAGTATCTATTTATGGCAAAAAAAATTATACTAAAATATTGTAAAAGATGCTGCCTCGAAGAGGTTTTCTTACAGATGACTTCATAATTGTAGAAATTCAGACTGAATGTCATTTTTTTCTGGGACATGTATTCTAAGGGTTGTTCTTATGACATCATTTTTCCCAATAGAATAACATGTCCTAGAAAAAAATTCACATTCAGTCTCAGTGTCTGCAATTAATATGTAAATGGCACTGAAATTCGTGCAGCACTTCAAAGTTTTAGGACTTGCAGTATACCATAACTTTTATTTTTATTTTCATATTCACTGTATAAAGGCAGTTATGTAACTGTTTCAAAAAATTAGGAGAAGACAGATAATTATGTAGAAAGACACATAAATGTAGAATAATAGAGAGATAAAATATACAATGTTCCATTTGAAAGGTGGCCATATTGGATTTTTTGGTCTTTGTTATATTAATAATTTGGTGTTTGGTTTATTGTGTCTTTGATATATTTTTGCCTAGAAGGCTGTATGCATTGACTTGTATGTTTTGCTGATTATTTCAAGTTTATGGACATTTGCCAATTATTCAATTGTAAATTTGCAGTTGGCTTTTGTAACAATTGTGTGTCACTCCGTAATACTTTGGGTTTCATGGAGGTTGATTCCAGGGAAGCAAAATGCGTTCTTAAGTCTGAAATTTATTGAATAATTCTTGTTTCAAAATGTGTGTTGAGTTTTGTTACTCTCTTTATTTGGTATTTGGTGATTAGCATAATTTTAGATTTAGCCAGTATAATTTATTTGTCGTTCAGATTTATTGTGATAAAACTTTGTCTTTTTGCTTAATTTAAATATCACATAAATCCAAATATTTTGTCTTTATGTTCAGAATAAATTTGCAGTAATTTATGTTCAAATTATAATTATTGATTTTATGTAACTATATTTTATTATTGTTTATTTGTTTTTAGATTTACTGCATAACGCATAAATCGCATATACACAAACTGTACCATGTACTTCAATATCTTCTTGTCTGATGTGGACATCATGTGTGTGACTTAAAAGTCTTCACTAAATCCCCATCCAAGTCTCCTTCCTTCCGTAAAATCCAACAATTTCATTAATTTCATAAATGGAATGAGCCTTTGCCAAAAACCGTCTTGGAAGAAGTTAACATAGGGTCGACATTTCAAAAATTATTTAACTTCCTTGCTTCCATCTCAGTCAACATTTGAGTCTGCACTGCACTCACTATGTTAGCACAAGAAACAAGTTATGTCATGCTTGAGGGTGTCATCAAGAGTTCAAGACATCACACCGACCTCATACCCTGTGACCTCGTGCTACCTAATGCAGAGCTCTCTGAAATCTCACATACTGAGGTCAAACTATGAGCTCACAGTGAGCCCATATATTATAATGTCACTATGAGATCTCTCAAAGAGGTCACAAGAAAATCACACAGAGATGTCACAGAGAGCTCACACTAGCTGTGACCTCATGCATTGCTACCTGATGCAGAGCTCTCAGAAATCTTGCATACTGAGGTAAACATGTGAGCTCACTGTGAGATCACAGTGAGCAACAAATGATGGTGACACTATGTGGTCTCACAGAGAGGTCACAAGGAGCTCGCAAAGTGGCATCACTAAAGGTCAAATAGAGATCTCTCAAATCACCCTAAGTGACTGGCTTCAAAATGAGGTTGATGTGAGATCTTTTTCTGTGAGCTTTCAAGGTATCTTCGAAGAGCTAACAGAGATATTACAGTGAGGCCAAATTGTCGACTGGGATTGGAAAGTACTGGAGCAGGGGGTTGAATAATTTTTAAAAACTTCTGAACCATACATAAAATTGAGCCTGCCAGTTAAATTTAGTTTTGCTTCACGGCAGATTTAGTATGTGTTGTCTTGTATCAGATGCTACCATACCTTTTATGATTTAATACGTTCTGATGTCACCACACTCCTTATTGCTAAACATGTTACTATTGGAGTCTATGGGAAAAATCAAAAGGGGTTGAATAATTTTACTACCAACTGTAGTGAGAGTATCAGTTTCCAGCATGAAGCTAATTAAGATAATTTTCCTGATCTCTTGGTGCCTTCATCTGGTGAAGATATTGTGATTTTATTAACGCGTATCATATATTTATCAAGTAAAACTATGCTGCAAATACTAGATTTACACCATCAGGAAACTTATTGTAATTAGAGCTGTTTGTGGATTAGTGACCCAAACAGTTTCAAAACTAACTTTCAACTTGGTTGTGTGATGTCACTGGCTTAAAAATGTTTTGTTTGTGTCAGTTACGGTTAATCAGTTGATCCAGTGCTTATCATATTTAGCAGCATGGTCGACAATAAACAAACTAATTAAATGACTTAAGGTACTTCATCAAATAAGAAAATTAGGAGACCAACAGAAAACTGTCGATGATGTGTCAAAGCCAGTTTGCAAATTGAAAATAAGAAAAGAAATCTTTTTTCCAGTAGACCGCCAATCCGCAAAGAGCTATAATGATTTCAAGTTAACAGACTCAACACTGCATATAATATATCAAGAAAAGTTAAGTATGATATCGCTGATTAGAAAAAGTAAACTATGCAATGTCCATGCGTACTACCAATAAGAATGAGACAATTTGATGTGCAATATCGAGTCTTATGATATGTGTCTAGAATTTTCTGTCATACTCTAGAATAATAATGTTTGTGCGAAGACAAATTCTCTGATTCATGTGAAGTTTGCAATTGTTTTGTCAAGATCGTACCTTTCTACAATAAAGTTTCCAACACGAGACATTTTACCTGTTTTAGAAATTCATTTTACAAAGAGAGCACATAAGTTTACACAACACTGATATAACAGTCATATGAGTCACGTTTTTTTCTGTAAATTCTAACAAAATATTTCCAATTTAACTCAAATTTAGTCAAAATTGTGATGAAATGAAGATTAAACATGGAACAGAACAGTAAAAATTCATCTCCAGCCTGCAGGTGTGTATCCAGAGCATTGACCTCTCCATGCAGATTAACACAAGTGTCATTGCAAATATAATAATTAAGGTTAAGTGCTTGCAAAGTAGCCGTTATCAAGATAAATTGGATCAAACCAATTATAGCAATACTGCAATCTGTGAGCAACCATATGTTATAGAAAATGCTCAGTGTAATAAAAAGTCAACAAAATAGATCTGAAAGTCAGATGCCGGGCATTGGTGCCAGAAATTACTGATTACTTTAAAATTGTAAAGTGAAACTACAGCAAATTAAGGAAAAAAATAGTTTGCGTAAAGTTGTTACAATTAAACATGTTACTTACGGTCCTCGTCATACTTAAGTGGAATCTCAAGTTCTTTTCTATGCTGTTAAACTGTGATGTCAGAGATGACACTATTCTAGCATTGCAATATATGTAAATTAACTACAAGCTGTGATGTCATTTCAAACTGGGTCAGATTCCCAAGCATCTAGCCAATGCGAATCCACCAAACTGAGCATCACAGTTTCAACTCAGTGTCAGAGTGAAAATTGGGTCTGCGAAAACCTATACAAGTTTGACATCACAGCTCTCAGCCAATGGGCTGCCAGAACAAATATACATAGCATAAGCCATGTGTTTACAAACAAATTGTCAAAGCCTTCTGTTTATACCAACTTCCATCAAAGTTTAAAGTTGTAAGTTAGCAAGTTTGTAAATTAATCAAACAACTCTGTGGGGATTATAACAGTTGTGTACTGTGAATGCTCACAAAGCTGCCATTTGGTAGGATAGGAGTGGTGATTGCTGTGATAAATCATCGGGATCACAAATTTAATGCTTCCTTCAATATATCAATGTTTGAACTGTGATGCGTAGTTCACTGTCAGTAAAAATCAGATGCATAATCCTTTCGTTTGATCATGACAAATCATCACCAAGCTGACACACGAAGTGTCATTTTCACTGTGCAGCGTCAACTTTTTTTGCATATGAAATTTCCTGACTGTAATATCAATGGCCAGGGAGAAAAACTACCTGTTCACCAAGTCGTTTTCAGTTTACTAAGGCATATTTACGAGCTGGTAAAGTGGTAGACCCTAGTTTTAATGAATGCCAATATATTTTGCCTGGCCAGACTGAGGTTGCAGGTGGCTGGAAGAACTTTTAATTGGTCCCATAGAAAGAACTTCTAAGCACTTGGGCAACTGCACATGATGCAAGAGGTGTATCATAGCAAATTTAAAAAATGTCTGTTTAGAGAATAATTTAACTATATCCAGTAAGCTACAATGTATGTTCAATTATTTAGGGGAAACTACACAGATGCAGAGCAATTGCCCTTATATTTTCATACACTTAATATTTCAACATAATGCTATGACATACTGTTGTACATTGTTTTTGCAGGGCCAGATTGAAAAACTGTTTCTCACTGAATCATAATGTTATGACATGCTGTTGTAAATTTTTTGAAAGGACCAGATTTAAAAAAAAAACAGCTTCTTTCTGAATCTGCCAGCCTGCCTAAATATATTCTAAAAAAAATACTCGTTAGTAAAAACAGTGCATTACTTTGTAAATTTTGATAGAGTTCGGCTCCACGGATATTTGGAAAAAGGCAACGTAACCATTTTCTCTATGCTTAACGTTATATATTATATATAAAATTACGATCTTGAAAAAAATATAACAAGTTGTCTGGTGCATTACAAATGTCTTATTGCAGATTAGCAAAGTGAACCAATGTGAGGTTCTTAAGATTCCTGGAGGGAATGCCTAATATCACTCAAGAAGCATGCGACCATCTAAAATTATTTTTTTCCCTGTTTGCATTACAAGATTGGTAAGTATTTCTCTGTCATTGTAAGAGTGTCCTAGTGACACCTGTAACCTGGCCTTTTACAGAAAGGACAACAAGTGATCAAGAATGCAGGAGGTTAGGCGTACGTTACATTGCCACAATAAATGTGCATATTTTTGAAATTATATCTATTCACAGATAGGTTGTAATGTGTGACTTTTGCAAAAGCCCCAAATAGTCGTTGCCCCTTGTAGTCCATAGGCGTAGGAGGCAGGGGGGTTTAGAAAATTCATGGGGTTTTGGGCAGAAAATTTTTTATTTTTACATTTTTTTGGCAATTTGGGTAATATTTTTTGGGCAGCCCCCCCCCCCCCTCAAGATATATTGACCTCCTACGCCTAAGATATTGTCATACATGATTAATTAGTATTTCAATGTATAATGAATGTATGGGTATGACATGTTTGTTTTTCTAAAGGTTATGTAATTGGAATATGATTAGGCCTATATTTTAACCTCTACATTTGCAGTGACTTTATTCCATTCCTGGTGTAGATTATTTCAGCCGTAACTTTCACTTGGATCTCTCTGGCACTTTGACAGGAAAGCCTTAGTTTGAATAAACGAGAGAGCTTCATTAGAGCCAGAGATGTCCTTGGCTTGGAGGTTTGATGGCTATTGATTATTTTTCTTGATTAATAGCAAATTAACTCCAGAATCACCCCCATGGATAATATCCATTGTATGACTCCGTAACATCAAATGGTAATAAGGAGGTTGTACTCACTCTACTGCCATTAGGTATTGTGTTTGTGCAGCTGAGGTCTTATGATATTGATTGAGTTGTAAAGGGCAGGTATATTTGTGGGTTGTTGTTGTTGTTTTTTTGGTGGTAAATTCAGTTTTCTGTCTCTGTGGTCTACTCTGATGTTTATGATATAAAGAACACATGCCTTAAAGTAGATCCCCTAAAGTCTAGAATTTCTGAAATTGTTGTGACCTGTTACCCAGTGTGAATGTTACAAATCCATGCAGCCAAAAAAAGAGAGGCCTACCCATTAGGGTGATGCAGATTGCACAAAAAAAAAAAAAATTTCAAATTTTCAATGGGCATCGCCCAAATATGTAGATAAAGATGTTTTCTAATGTTTATTCATAAGAAACAATCACTACTAGAAACTAGGAAGTATTGATTGAGTGTCCCGATTCACCCCAAACTGAGGGGTGAATTCGGATAGTGGTTTTTTGGACCCTATTAAATAACATTGGGCCTATGTTTCACTTACTTTTCAAGGACTTTGACCCATACCGAACTCCGACCACAACAATGAAAATTGGCTGCCATTGTTATCCGACATGCCTCACATATCGGCCTTTATGACCCAATATGTTTTCCTGTCATCGGATGAGAATTCATGCTTCCACAAGCATTAAATTTTTTGCTGAGGATGTTTAGCATTGATGCAATGGCACCGTTTCATGCGTATCACTTACTTACAGGCGAGTACTAATGCTAATTTTTGTCCGATTGAGTTCAAATTTTTACTGAATTTTTTTTTTCATATATATTGGAACAACTTCAGGGGGTGCCCCATTAACATTTCAAAACTTCACTTTGTTGAATCACCCTACAGTACCCATGCTCATTTTTTTGCTGGTTCCAATTGAAATTACATAACAATGTAGAGTAAAACGCTTATATAGTTTGTTTTTATGAATAAATAATTAGCTGTTGTTTCACAGTCTTTTTCAAATCTTCTACAGTGCTTCCCTAAAGAAGGATGGCACTGAGGGGTGTCATAGATCCAGCACAAAAAAACAAAGCAGATTTCACGAAAATGTGCTCACAGAATATTTTAAACTTTTCCACCTTTTTATTATATATCTGTTACTGTCAGAAGCAAGTAAACCTATTACCAAGTAAATCAACGTGATGAAGAATAAATACCAATATAATAATCCACCTATACGTAGCTTTTTGTTCTTAAACATTTTTTTTTTTTTACTTGCATAAGGCCAATAATGGACGACACTAACTTACTGGTCATCTGACATGTTAACTTTGGTACTTTGTTGAATCAACAGGAACCAATTTATCAAAATATAATGATATGTGATAGAAAATATACATTTAAAATACTTGTTTGGAACCATTTGTAATTGTCTCCATGTTTATAAACTATTTAAAATAATGAAAAATTAAAGAGACTGCTAATGTAACTCCATTTTGTCTCAGGACTCTGATGTTACATTAGCAACTTTAGCCTCAAAATTTCTCAGTGTTCTTACTACCCAGGCAAATCTAAAATGTGAAATTCTAAAATTGTATCTGAAAATGTGCCTTATTAACCTATATACGTTCACCAGCAACACAAACAACTTGGAGTGGTAGCTCTTTTTTTTATAGCTAATTGCTAATGTATCTGCAATTTTGCATCTGGCCGTTTCATTGTGTTACATTAGCAAACTTTATCCAAATTATGTTAACAAACACATGATTAGATCTCAAATATTTTCTGAACTGAAAGCCAGGTTTCCAAGGAGCAGGCCAGGTGTGGTACACTGCTGGTGTTTCCATTTATATTGCGGTAGGATCAGCATAAAAAATTCCTGTCCTTGATCATTTATTGTTGTTATATTAGCACAAGGCCATGTTTTTAGCTGCTCTGATCTACCAACCAACAGAATACAGTGTTTACCCATGATTTTATTTATTGGATTTGACACAATAAAAAATTTAGCTTTTTCTTTTGTCTGGGCAGCTATCCTTAGAAAAAGCACCCTGAGAAAATCTGAGAAGCTACAAATCAATTATGTCTGGCCTTATGTCGGAAGATCAGTATTGTGCTTAAGTCATTTTGCAGCATTTTATGAAATCTGCCAAAGACTAGTGGCTGAAGATAACATCAGTAAACAAGGTCACATGTCAGTCATGTGATCAAGGTGGCCCATTGTGAGGCAGGAAAATGCCTGCTTCTTGACAGATTGATTCAAAATGGCCTTCAGGGCTTTTTTTATGCCTCATTTAAATGAAAAAGTTGAATAAGAAGAGCAGTGAAATTTGATCATATTCATCATCTTGTATTTTAAGCAAAGCTTGAAAGGATTATAACTTGTCCTTCTCAGCTTAAGTGTTATTTCAAGGCCCCCGATCTTACATTGTTAAGACATCTCTTACAAAGATTTATCTCTAATGGATCATCTAAAATTTCAATTGTCTTGTGGCCATGGTTTCATTGTCACAGCTTTGCCCCAAGTATCAAATCGGAAGGTGATATCCCAGTGATCGCTTCAATAATTTTTAATATCCTTTTGAAAAATTTCTTGGTCAATAAAAAAAATCATTTCCAAATTGGTGACTCCCTGGAAATTTGCTAATACTTTTGTTTGCTGCGATAAAATTAATTTGATATAAGGATTTTGAAAATAGCATATACGTGGTCACTGACCCTGAGTCTGAAAAATTTGTTTTAGAGACAATGAAATTTTCAACCAATCACATATCTTGAAGCCTCATTTAAAACAACTGTTTGGAAAATAAAGGCAGACTTACTGATAATGATACAAGGATGGGTTCAATCATTTGCACTACAGTGCTACATACATGTATATCCTTATTTCCATTATTTCGTGTGGTCCTTATTTCCATTATTTCGTGTGATGAACAACAGATAGTGTTTTGTGTGTACATGCATGTTTGTTTGCATGCTTTCAGTTAAGGCCTAGATTTTAGATATAATCAAACACGTATTTTATTTTTCACTTTTGGAGATGGATGGCACTAACTGTGATATTTAATTCCAAAACAAATCAACTGTCTTTGATTTTAATGAAGCATTAATAACTAGATTTGCTTGATTTCAAAGTAATCTTTAGCACGGTATACGCCCAGTCTTCCAATGCGAATGCCATTTACGGTCATATAACAGTTGTATTTTTAGATGATGTGTGTGTGAGATAATATCTCTTTGCAACATTATGACCTTTGTTGGCAACCACAATTATCCTCAGGGTGAGTTTAAGTGAAGAAAAATATAAACATGACCATGCTTGTTCGTTAATCAATTTTACAAACTATGTTCATACCAAATATAAGAATTACTTACCTGATTTTTCTCAGAACATGTATTCTCTCAATGACATGTGATGCAACATGTGAGATACTTTCAAGCAGAGACAGCTGTGATTTTTTTAAAAAGTGCAATAATTAACAAATTGTTTATGACAAGGAATAATAATAAGCTTCCAATAAATACAGATTATTTCCAAAGTGGTGAAAATACCCAGCACAGTAAATATGCAACAAAGCTGATCAATACCAAGGCTTGGTGGCTGTTTCCATTATAACCTTTGATATTATTTGAAATACACTAGCCCTGCGACTTTGTGATATGGTTAAAATAATTCATTACTTCGTGCTGACTTAGCAAAGATTCTGAAGACAAATAATTCCCTTGCCAAGACAGCAGCTGCCTTATGTGACTACGTTAATGGTCAGCCAAAAACCCTCTGGGAACTAACCGTGAGTGAGTCTCGTTTATAGATTAATATTGGAAGCATTTTAATTTGAAGGGGATTGAATCAGGCGTAACAGAATTGTCCGTTCATTATAAATGTGTTTTGAATGCTGGAATATTGCAACCTCTATAACTGTGCATTATACAGTAATTTAAAATGGAATCGAATCATCTCATAATATTATTTAAATATTTGATGGTTAGGAGCTTTTTGGAGTGCAATTTTAATCCATATTGGATGGCTTAGTTATCATCTGATGTTCATTTCTGAAATAGCACCAACATTTTTATGCACAATCAAACTAAATTTGTTGGAAGGTATTCATAAATTGCCATGCTTGATGAGTAATATGGGATGCATGAGCACGGAATGGCAAACTTCACAGTAAACAATTAATTTTTAAAATGGACTTTTTCAGGTTTCGAAGCACACTGATATCTTGAACATAACCTCACATATTATGAAATAAATGACGGTGACCAGCAAATGTTTTTACATATCCCAGCTAGAAACCATATTTGGTATACTTCAGACTGTTTTGACGAAATTAATTCTTGGAAAGTTCACAAGTATGGGACCACCTTAAAGGCTTAAACCTTAAAAAGCCTAAATACAAGACAAAAATGGTGAAATATTTGCTACTCCAAAGCGATTCTTCGAAATAGAGGCTTTTTCTGAGAGAAAAAGCCAATAAGTGTGTTATTACAGATTTCATATAAGTGTGCCATGTTCCATGTGAATATATGCCTAGATGATGTCAGTATTGCAATACTGACATCACTATTGGCACTCCAAGCTTGAGTGTTGATTCCAAGTGCCACCAACAAGTCAGGCTTATGGGCTGTCTAAGTGTGAATAACAATTGATTAATCTGCATTCATTGGTATGGTTGTTTGATTCAGTTGGAGCAGGTGAAACTGATATGTTTGAGCCACTTGCTTGATCATCATGGACATTCATGGTGTCCTGTTGTGAAATTTCTCCTTGAGGGCAGCATCTTGTGGCTTTTCAGCCAATTAGGTGAGATCTGCGCCAAAGAAACTGTTCAGAAATGATAACCTCTCAGACCAACAAATGAATGTGGGAGTGAATGAATTTGTTTTGTTGTAAAAGTGCTAAAACTGATAGCAGTTATACACAAAATCAATGCATTATATATAGCTGGATATTGTAACTTTTGGATTTATTCAAAACATCAAACTGAATAATCAATGTTGAGCAACAATCTAACAGCTTATGTGTGAATTTGTAATGGTGTGATCAGCATTGGTTCCTAGTGACACAGCTGAAACTGCGAATATACCAACTGTGAAATCATTATGCTGATACCGACATCACAAGAGCACTGTGGCAGTTGAAAAGAACATGGCACACTAATACGAAATCTGTAATAACACTCGGGTCATGTTAAAAAGATGCATACAAATTTGCACATCATATTTGATAGCATAATTCATTTTTATTCAGCTGAGGTAGATTGTCAAAAGAAGTACTAAGTACTTGTACTTGTACTCATAGAATTACTTGTAGCTACTTGTACTTGTACTTGTACTTGTACTATTAACTTGTCCAACACTTGTCTTTAGTACGTTTGAATGTACTTGAGCCATTAATGTACCTGTTCCTTGTTTCGCCCTCCAAGGAGTTATTAAGTAGGGAAGATTGGGGCACCATGAGCTGTTTTTGCATTTTGCGCCGGTGAGCCTAAAGTTTCAACGATAAATAGAAAGTTACTTTACTTAACCATATTAAGACCTCTTGGCTGTAATATTCAGTGCTTCACTAGCAATATCTTGAATTTTTGAAAGGTCAAAATATTGTTTTAAAAAAAAAGTTGTCAAACGGTTCCTGGTGCTGTACCCTGGGACAGCATGGGCCATGGCCTGAGACTGTGTGAGCCATCATAAACTAAGCTTACATTAATCAAGACTCTGCTGCATTTGCGATCACAAAGGGAGAAACCCTATTCATATCTATCGTGATTGTCAATCATGTTTGCCAATTGTGAATTTTAAGATCATTGGTGAGAGAGGCTACTTTACCAATGAGTGTCATTGACCATTAGGGTGTCCCAAAAAAAGTGAAATTCTGAAATTCATTGGGGCTAATCTCTAAATGTGTTCTATAGCCCCTCTCTGACTCCGATGTAAAATTTCAGCTCATTTGAAGGTGTTTTAGAGCCCCAAAGATAGATGGGGGTTTAACATTGAATTATCATGCGAAAATGGCTATTTTAGCTAATAGCTCATAAATTATAGATTTCAGTCCACCCAAACACATGAACAGTTGATACAAAGATGTATAAATTATTCTGCACACTGGCATAACAATCAAAATCTGAAATCCTGGATCTGAAATACTCTATATATACTCTAAACACAGGGTGGTCAAGATGACAACTCTAGAGTGGTAATTCCTTATGCCTAAACCGACAACTCCTTGGGTCATAATTGCTAAAGGGTTGTTAATGTGACAAATATTGGATTAGTAAGCTGTACCACTCTCATGATCAAAGCCACCAGATGGTGATCAAATTGACTACCTTTCCGACACTTACATAGTCAACGTAGTCATTTTGATTATGATAGAATGATCACAAAAAATAGCAACCATTACTACCCTAAATGCTCAAAGTCTAAGACAAAAAACTCAGTCTGTCAATGATTTTAAGAATGAATTTAACTTGGATATCTTTCTCTTCACTGAGACATGGCTGAAATCGGATGATAAAGTCGAAATTGGTGAACTAGAAAGTAATGGTCAATGCTTTTTTCTAGGCTCACCCCGAGAAGGTAGACAAGGGGGTGGAGTTGGCTGCATTGTCAAATCAGGTCTACATGCAATTAAAATGGAAAGTGTGAAAACAAAGACCTTTGAGCACATGGAAGTCCAACTTAAATTAAGTGGAAAATTTTAACAATCCTACTTGTATATTGCCCTGAGCCCTCTAACCAAAATAAGTACAGCTTGACTGAATTTTATGACGAATTCACAAATTTTGTCGCCGGTTATCAAACAAGTCACAATGAAATTATCATAACAGGTGACTTCAACTTTCATATGAACAAAGAAGAAGATAGAAAAGCCATCCAATTTGGGAACATCTTAGAAATGTTTAATCTTGAACAACATGTTACCTCTCCAACTCACAAAAGTGGAAACACTTTGGACCTAGTTATAACCCGTAGAAATTCAAGTCTCAAAGATTGTGTGGTGAGTGACCTGCTTTCTGATCACCACTGCATCCTTTTCAACATTGAATTGGCCAAAGGCAAAAATCCAAAGAAGAAAATAGCATTTCGAAAAACTAATGATATTAATATACTAAAATTTAAGAATGATATCCGTCTGTATCTTGCTAAGAATGGTCCAAAATTACAAATGGCTAACGATCTGAGCAGTCTTGTGCTTTTATACAACTCAACCAAAGAGGTGCTGGACAAACATGCACCAATTAAGATCAAACAAGTAACACTTCGAAAACCAACACCTTTCTCAAATGCTGATATAAAGAATCTTAAGACTAGCAAAAGAAAGGCAGAAAGAAAGTGGAGACGAACCGGACTTCAGGCAGACTGGGATATATTTAAGGAAAAACGAAATGAGTTAAATGAGAGACTCAATCAACTAAAAACAGATGACCTGAAGACAAAGATTGAAAAAACAAAGGGTAATTCAAAGGCTATGTTTAAGATCCTTAATTCAAGCCTTAACAGAAAACAAGAACTTCCTCTACCACATCACGTAAACGAAGCAGATCTTGCAAATGATTTCAATAATTTCTTTGATGACAAAATCAAGAAAATTAGATCAAGATTAGATGCAAACAGCACAAGCATTGAAAATAATGATGAGACCCATTCAGGCCAGAAGTTACGACAATTCAATATCCGAGACAGAGATAAAGAAAATCATCACCGATATGCCTGTAAAGCACTGTAACCTTGACCCAATACCCACATGGTTACTGCTGGAATGCATCGATGAATTTCTCCCGATCATTGCTAAGATAGTCAATGCATCACTCAGACAAGGGAAAATGCCTGATGAACTGAAACATGCCCTTGTAAAACCTCTCCTGAAGAAAAATGGACTTGATCTCGTTAAGAAGAATTACAGACCAGTTTCAAATTTATCTTTCCTGAGTAAAGTAATAGAGGGTGCTGTCATCAAACAGTACACCAGTCACCTCGCACTTGGAAGTCTTGATGACGAAAAACAGTCGGCATACAAGCAAAATTACAGTACAGAAACTCTATTGACAAAAATTCACAATGATGTCATGTTGAACATGAGCCTTGGTACTACTAGACTTATCTGCAGCATTTGACACAATTGAACATGAAATCGTGTTGAAAAGGCTAAGAGACAAATATGGTATTGGTGGCTCTGCTATGAATTGGTTCAAATCCTACATCACTGGCAGATCTCAATCTGTATGCATAAACGAAACTGAATCAAACAAACTGCCTCTAAAATACGGTATTCCTCAAGGATCAAAACTTGGCCCAATCTTGTTCAATTCCTATATTTCACCAATAATTCAGGTGGCTGAACAAAATGAAGTTGATGATCAAAAGTACGCCGATGATGAACAACTGATCCTATCCTTCAAGCCAACTTTTCTTGAAGAGGAAAATGCAACAAAGAAAATGGAAAAATGCATCACAGACATACGCAATTTTCTTCACAAAAACAAACTCTGCAACAATGGTGAAAAGACAGAGTTAATCCTCATCGGCACACCATTTCAACTCAAGAAACTTTGCATGTCAAAAATCAGCGTAGATAATGTTGAAATCAAGGCAACAGATCATGCCAGAAATTTAGGCGTGTTCTTTGATAAATACATGTCAATGCACAAACAAGTGAACAAAATGTGTCAAAATGCTTATTATAACCTCCGAAACATCTCAAAACTCCGTAAGTCACTGAGCAAAGAGTCAATCAAAACAGCTGTCAATGCATTAGTCACTCCTCACTATGGCAATGGATTGCTTTATGGTTCATCCAAACAAACAATAAATTAACTTCAGGTGGCTCAAAATTCTGCTGTACGATTGATTGAACGACTGAAAAGGCATGATAAGGTTAGTCATCACAGGAAAGAGTTACACTGGCTTCCAATTCCTGCAAGGATTCAATTCAAACTTATGACAACCACATGGAGAGCTGTGAATAATCAAGCGCCCCGGTACCTCAAAAGTCTCATTCAACTAAAACCTGAAAATGACCTGAATCTCCGCAGCAATGGCAAACTGCTCTTACAGATACCTGCCTCACAATATCAAAACAAGTTCGAAGATAGGGCCTTCTCCTTTTCGTCACCAACACTTTGGAATGGCTTACCAGAAATGTGAGAAAATCAAGAACACTGGATAAATTTAAGAAACGATTGAAAACATATCTCTTTGCAAAATACTACAGAAACATCAACTAATCTAACCAAGAGCCAATGAGCAGTTTACTGGAATTGGCGCTATATAAGTACTTAATATTATTATTATTATTATTATAAAGAAGTCGTAAACTAGTCACAGTGACAACCGAATGTTTAGAGTGTAAGTGTCTCCTTTTGCAAGCCTGTGGACACAAAAATGCTAGTGTATGAAAGGCTCAAACTCCCATGCTCAAATGTGGCAATGCAGTAACAAAGTTTGTCACACAGCTCCCCATTATGCAGTTGCTCAGGAGATGTTTAACCTTGCCAGAAACCTATGCTCATTCAATATCCCTGTCATGTATTTATGAGGCTTGAAAGGGAGTCAGAGTGTAGAAGATTTACATCACACATTGTAATTGGCTTTGTCAAATAAATTTGCATCCTCTGTGCTTTTTCGGGACACATGGGAGAATACTGAACATGTAGATACTGTCCTCCATCATAGTCCATCACACGATTCTCAAAAAGGGCCTAAAAACACATTTTCGTTCACCCCCCCCCCTGTTTAGCTCACTTTCTTGGCACCAAAATGTCAAACCAAATCAACTGTCAGCTGCTCGAATTTTATGCTCTTGAATTTTGTGAAATAACACTAGATTGGATTATTGTTTGAGGATTACAATAACCAAGGATTTCCGGGAACATACAAAGGACAGTTCTACAGAGATATTTTGCTGAAAAGTACTCAGGAAAGTGACTTTAATACTGTTTTCTTGCTTCGATTTGCCCCAAACCCTTGATTATCACCCAGGGTAAGGGAGGGGGGAGTCAGTGAAGCAGAACAGGCATTTTCTTGAATTCCTGACTCCAAAGGTGTGATATACTGTGATAACCTGTGGAAAACGTCACTCTTCAGGTGTTGCAAGTGTTCCAATGGCTAACAAGCAGGACATTAACCCCAGTGGGAATTCCTCAGAGCCAAATGGAAATCCCCCAAAAGAAGGTGATCCAGGCCTGAAAGAAAAGGATCCTGAGGATCGTGGGATCCTAGATGACTCCATTTGTGTGCGGAATGACCTTACCACAACTGAAGAAAGCAGCCTAAGCAATGGAGATGGCATTAGGGAAACTGATGCTGGTGGAGGCGAAGCTGAAGCTGAGATGGATGAGACTGGACTTGGTGATCCTGGACATGGTGAGACTGGACATGGTGAAGCAGGATTCGATGGAGTTGATTCACCAGAAAGCACAGATGACCAACAAAATGCACAGAAAGCCCCCGAGGTCGATGATGATGAAGATATTTGCCATTTGAAGTGCCTGCATGGTAGAACAGAAGCAAACAATGTGAAGTGCATACAATGCTTTCTGTGTACAACATGGTTTCATATTGATTGTGTTGGCATTCTGCAGAAGGACTTGAAGAAAATGAAGTTTTGGCCTTGCCCTGACTGCAGAAAGATGTCCAAAAACATACATCAAATACACAGGTCGATAGCAAACTTGTCAACTCTTCTTAATGGACTATGTAACTCTGTCCTTGAATTGTCGTCCAAGGCGGATCTTAAAGGAGATTCTGACAGATCTCACTCCCTTGAACTGTTAGCAGCTAAAGTTGAAGAATGTGAGAAACTAAAAGCTGCAAATGAGAAACTTCAACAAAAGGCCAGATTATCGGGTGTGTCTGAATCCGATTCCGATGAGTCCCAATCAGATGTTGAAAATGACAGAGACGGTTGTGAACCTGCGGAAGCCCCAGAAGTCCGAATTTTAAATGGCCATTTACTCATAGGTGATTCTCTCATTCGCAATGTTGATCCAACTAGTGATGACATGACGGTATTGTGCATGAGAGGTGCTAAATTCAATGACGTCACAAGGAAATTGAAACAGAGGAATTTGCACCACAAGTCTATCACTATTGTTTGTGGTACAAATGATATTGCGACCAAACAGGACATTGAGAGTATAACTGAAAACCTTCAAAGGATGCTCAGTGTAGCCAAGAGTAAATCAGATTGTGTTACCATCTGCAGCATACCTCCAAGACTAGATCAAAATGTTGGAGTACAGAGGCTAGACAAAATGAATGAACGACTCACCATCATTTCTGAGGCCTCAAATGTGAACTTCGTAAATCATGACTTGAATTTTAAGTTCATGAACGAGATTCCAGACAAAAGCTTGCTTCTGGCTGATGGAATTCACTTGTCTGGTGCTGGTGTTTCTCGTCTGCTGCAGAACTTAAAACTTCAGGGCTTGACAAAGTGTAGTATTCAAAGTGAATCCAAAAGTGACTCTGCTAAACGCAAACCTGACGAAGTCCAAGTGAGAGGCCCTCCAAAAATCAAAAGACCCCACACCAGATCCAAAAATGGTGTAACTCTGTTTTTTGGTAAGGAGTCAATTTTTAGTAACCTGCACACGGAGACTCCCATTTTCATTGATGGACAAACATTCTACTGTACTGAGCAGTACTACACTTACCAGATGGCAAAGTACTTCAATGACGAAGATGCAACCCAGAAGTCCCTGACAACAAATGACCCGTATGAGCTGGTGGCACTGCAGAAAAGGATCCAAAATGTCGATCGTGCTGTTTGGCTGCCTGAAGCAGAGCGAACCCTCTTCCTAGCGAATATGGCAAAGTATTCGCAGAACTCGTCTGCCCGAAACGCACTACTACAAACCGGCAATGATGTCATCGGTGAGGCCTCTTTCAGCAAAACATGGGGTATTGGTGCCTCGTTGTTTGACCCTCGCTCCATGAACCCACAGTGGTCAGGCCGAAATCTCATGGGCAAAATCCTCATGAATATACGTGTTGCCCTCAGTGATGGACACAAAGAAGAAAGGACAATATCTTCGGCATGGCAATCTGAGTCCTCTCAGTACAATAAGACATGCTGGTTTTGTGGTGAATTGAACCACATATCAAAGAACTGTCGACATGGACAAAAAGTCCAATGTAACACATGTATGTCATTAGGTCATAAAGCCAAATTTTGCTCTTATTATTAGGAGATAGGCCATGATGGCAGAGCCGAAATTGTAGAAATACAAAATGAAGCTCAAATGATGAACATGTTTGAACAAAATGAAATGTAAGGAGACTCTAATTTGCCATGTTATGATTTTTTAAATTCTGATTTTATTTGTTGTGATTTTACAAATTATTCCTCTGATGTTGAAAATGTAATGTGTAGAAATACCCAACTAGTAGAAATGAACAACTGTCTTGATTCAGAAAGTTATGATGAAAAATGTGAAGTGTGTAATAGTTCTCATGTACTGGAGATGGAAAACTATGTTGATTTAAAAAATATTGATATTTTAGCTTCTCAAAATGTTGAATCTCATTGTACTTCGTTTTACTCTTGTGGCAAGGGCGCTACCGCCAAAGTTGACTTGACTTCTTGTTTAGAAATTAAAAATGTTGAAGATGCAAGTAAACAAATTAACAGCACTGTCTATAAACTTAAATTAGGTAACCTTAATGTCAGAAGTCTATATAACAAAATGGACCAATTTTCAGTATTTCTTAGAAAAAATTGCTTTGATATAATTGGTGTGAATGAGACATGGTTAGATGGCTCTATTGCTGACGCTGAAATTAAAATACCTGGATACTCAATTGTCAGAAAAGATCGAAATAGATATGGAGGAGGTGTTTGTTTTTATGTAAGTGATGCTATTCAATACTCTGTTCAACATGATACTGGTAACGGAATTGAAAGTTTATGGTTGTCTGTCAAACTGAAAAACAAGCTAAGTATTTTAGTTGGAACAATATACAGACCACCAAATTCTGACAAAAACTACTATGAGAATATACTTAATGAAATACAGAGAGCAAAAGATATATCTGAAACGGTTATATTAATGGGAGACTTAAATTATAATTGTACTTCAAAAGAAAATCTATCAAAAAATCCAATACTTTGTTTGGAAACAATGTCTTACATGACACAATTGATTGATATGCCTACACGGGTTACTCTAAAAACAAAATCATTATTGGATGTTATACTGACAACAAATTGTGAACAACATTTTAACACTCATGTGATTGATGTGTCTATTAGTGATCATTGTTGTGTTTATACGGAGTATAACACAACAATCAACTTAAGAGAAACTTGTCACAATGAGATTAACTACAGAGATTATAAAAACTTTAACTGTGAAGCATTTAAACAAGAACTGAATGATTGTAAACTTATTACTGACATTTCCTTTGAAAACAGTGAACTTGAAACTCATTGGGAACTGTTTAAGTCTGCTTTCTAGAAATTAGTGCAAAACATGTTCCTTGTAGATCCATAAGGGTTAAAGATAGATGCAACCCTTGGATATCAAGCGATACTCTCGAAATGATGTACAAGAGAGATTATCTCAAACGTACAGCAGTGAAAAACAATGATGAGGTGTTATGGAAACAGTATAAAGATCTCAGAAATTTTATAACCAAGAAAATAAAGAAGGACAAGAAGGAATATTACCAAGATAAGTTAGACGAATGTGGAAAAAATCAAAACAAGGTATGGAAACTTATAAATAGAATTACCAATAGTAAAGACAATGTTAGTCCGCCTAGTGATCTAAATGCAGACATATTTAATGAATACTTCAGTACAATTGGAGAAAAAATTATAGGGAGTAAGAGTAATCCAGATGATCTACCATGGAAACAACTACCTTGTACTTTTAACTTTAACTTTACTCCAATTGACGTGGAATGGGTAAAAACAGCGCAAAAGTTAGACACTGATTCAAATATCGATGTGCTAGGTATTGACAGGAAACTGCTGAATATCAGTTCAGAAATTATATCTCCAATCCTGTGCAAATTATTTAATGCTTCATTGCTGACTTCCACTGTAATTGATGATTGGAAAAGAGCAAGAGTCACCCCGGTTTTTAAAGGAAAGGGGGAAAAGTCAGAAAAAGGCAATTATAGGCCAATTTCAGTTATAGGCCATGTCGCTAAGCTCTTTGAAATGGTTATCCATAGTCAACTATTGCAATATTTCCATGAAAATAATTTAATTAGTATAGATCAATCAGCATATCGTAAAAAACACAATACACAAACTGCCTTACACAGAGTAATTGACGACTGGACAGACAATATTTGCAGCAACACTTATACAGGAATTTGCTCCTTTGACATAAAGAAATGCTTTGACACAATAGACCATCAACTCTTATTACAAAAACTTCAATATTATGGAATTAAAGATAAAGAGCTCATGTGGTTTAAGTCATATTTATTGGACAGAAGTCAAATTGTAAGATGTAATGGTAAATTATCTGAGAAAAGGAGTATCACAGTAGGTGTTCCTCAGGGGTCCACTCTAGGACCTCTCTTGTTTATTGTCTTTATTAATGATATTAGTCAAAATGTCGGTTTAGGAACTGCAAATCTATTTGCTGATGATACTCTTATCTATTGTAATGCTACAAATGTCTTAGAACTTAAGGAAAATTTACAGAATTGTGTTAATGATGTTGTTGAATGGTATAGGCGAAATAATATTGTGATTAATGCTGAAAAGTCATGTTCAATGGTTGTGAGATCCAAAAGAAAGTCTGTAAATGATGTCTTTAAAATTATGGTTGATGATTGTGAAATTAATCATGTTAAGTCAATGAATTATTTGGGGTTGGAATTAGAAGAAACTCTGACATGGGATGTATACATTAAGAAATTATGCAAAAAGTTATGTTTTAAGGTTTCAAAATTATCAAGACTTAGGAAAACAGTACCAAAACAAGTTATGCTCAAAATTTATAACTCAATGATCCAACCAACAATAGATTATGCAATATCAGTTTGGGGTTGTACTAGTCAGACAAATCTAGATCAGATACAGAGGCTACAAAATTATGCAGCAAGAATTATTGAAAGTAATTTTGACTATATCAATACTCGAGGTCTTCATCTTGTTAATAAATTAGGATGGATGAATGTCAGCGAGAGATTCTACTACTTCCAAACCCTTCTTATTTTTAAAGCAATACATGGATTAACTCCTGACTATTTAACTAATAATGTAATTATGGAAGTTGATATAAATAACATACAAACTAGGAAGCATCCAATGAATCTACATCTCCAAATACCTGATAATGAGTTTCACAAGACAATGTTATTTTACAGGGGAGCAATAAGTTGGAATAATTTACCTGCATATATAAAGGAATGTCACAATGTTAATGATTTTAAACGACTTTTAAAGTGCCATATAAAAGATAAAGTTCTTAATTTTTGATTTTAACAGATGTTCTATGGAACTAAACGATGAGTTGTTAACAGAGTTATTTCGTTGTTTAAAGCTTGTTATTGTTCATTGTATACATATTGTTTTGTCTGTTAGTAGTGTATGTTTTACCTGAGAATGTGTGTTTTTATATTATTCTTTATTGCATTATATTTTATTCTTGTAAAAGGGCCTTGCTGAAAAACAGCATTTCAATGCTGAGCAAGCAACCCTTATAAAATATGTTCTAAATAAAAAAATAAAAAAATAATAATAAAAAAAGTAATTCCAGCTTATCTATAGACTATAGTGCACCTTCCACATGTTACACATGAATACATACCCTATGTGTGGGACATTTTACATGTTCAGCATAGTAACTGATACAAGGGACCTGCAAGAGCAAATTTTGAACAGAAAATGAAAAGGTGAACTTTGTTTTAGAAGATATATATATAGTGTAAATACTTACTATCAGTAAATTCATCCAATCTATCTATCTATCTATCTATCTATCTATCTATCTATCTATCTATCTATCTATCTATCTATCTATCTATCTATCTATCTATCTATCTATCTATCTATCAACCTCTCTTCAATCTCGGAAAGGCTCGATGTCAGCCAGTTGCTGTCATAATGAAATATAATGGTGATTGACACTGATTGTACATAAAACACTCACTAGCTAGTTTTTTCCCCTGGTAATACACTAAGAACATAATGGCAGTATGATTAAGTCACAATACATGTCTATAATCACCTCATAATCGCCTAAGAAACATTGTTCCAGTTTGCTCATGCATAATCTCAGTCTCAGTTTAAGGAAAATGTTGTGATTATAGAATGTGTAGACTGAAGAACAAACATGGAATTCATAATCGCCCACAGCACAGAGGTGTTGAGATAGCTGTGACTTGTGTAATCTCCAAGGCTACCAAGTCATAGTCGCCTGGTGACTTAAATGTTTTCCCAAAATTTTCTTAACTTGGAACTGTAAGTAACAAGAATTAGCTTTATCTACATATCTATTTGTTTTATTTTAAAGTTAATTTTCGTCTCTTATTCTCCTTCAGTTCGATTGACTAAAATTACATTCATTAAGTCACTTGGGTGTCTTAGGGCGACAGTGGGATGATTATGAATACAGGTTGATACATAAGCATCATCGCTTATATACCCACACCGTAGGCGACTAAATTATGCCCCATATGTATACAGGTCAGTGCATTTCACTGCTAGATGTATACTGAGGTAGCAGTCAGCAATGAAAGATCTGTACAGCTAAAATAAATAATGGCAGGTTTGATTAGCCTGTTCTATAATCACACATAGTCGACTGAGAGTCAGTTGCTTATTAATCTCAGTCTCAGTTCCATGGTCGCCAACAGGCCGATCCCCCATCCCCCTCCCCTTGTGTTTGTCTTTGTTTCACACTATTTTCAATTGAAAACAGGGTTTCTCAATACCAAAATTAATCCACTCCTAACCATGCGAAATAGAAACACCAGCTTAAAAACTGCCATACAGTGTATATGTATTGTATAGGCCTAAACTCTCTCTCTCTCTCTCTCTCTCTCTCTCTCTCTCTCTCTCTCTCTCTCTCTCTCTCTCTCTCTCTCTCTGGCGACCAAAGTCATTTCTGAGATTACAGAGATTACAGCCCATAATCACCTCGGAAAAATAAGCTCTAAGAGATTGACTCTTCAGCAGTTCAGTATAATCATTGTGTTATCAAACCATTGGCGACTAACAGTTTGTTTTTGCCAGTCCCATACACTTTCAAGAGTGGATTTCACTGCTGTGAAACTGCAAGTAAAGTCGACTGACCTGTTAGTCGCCTTGTGATTGTTCTCTGAAGGTCTAAACAGAGCTCTGCTTTTGTTTGATATGCCTATTTAATTGCTGTTATGAATTATGAGTGTTAGAATTATTATGCACTGATACAGTGATACTGAATAATGAACATTGTAAAAATCATTCATGATGTCATGAATAAATTATGAAATCATCTCAGAATAAAATTGGAAATATGTGCATATATGCATTGAGATAACAAACCGAACCACCCCTCCCTCTTCCCAAGGTTGTGTTTCTCATTGTTTTGGGTTGGAGCGAGGTTTTTTCAATGCAAAATTTGTCCATGTGTAACTGTGTGAAACAGAACCATAGGTTTAATAACTGTTATCAACTGCTTTTGGCGACTAAAGTCATTCTGCAGATTATGGAGATTTACAACTGTTTTAAAATGCCTTAGGAAAAAAAGCTCTCCTGGAGGCCCTTTCCAGGAGGGGCTGCCGCCCTTGTTTCGTTCTGGCACCCCCGATGGTGTTTACGTAGAAACATTGTCTATGAGTTGAAAGATGCCATGTGTACGAGTTGGTGACCATATTTTTTTTGTCTGTCTACAATTTGGGAATGAATTTCTTGAAAATGTCGTGTATAAGAGTTGGGGCATAGATAGCTGTCAAATGTGTCTATGACTTGGTGTGTCTATGACTTGGTGTGTCTACGACTTTACTTGTATTTCACAAAAATGCTGAACAAAAATTATATAAATAGACCAATATCCATGGAGCCACCATACTTTTCAATCAAATGACCAAAGATTCTGCCCAACAAAAAACACCTTGTTTTTAAAACATCTACATTTATAGAGGTATGTGATAATAAGTAGGCCTATCACTCAGCTAAAAGTTAAAACAAGCACATAATTTATTTGGCAAAAAAGAGAAACACTTCCAGGAAACCAAACAACAAAGACAAAACTATGGGATATTCCAATAAGTGGAACTTTACTAGTTTTTGACCTATGACCATGAGAATGCCACTGGGGATTTTGTTCATTTTCAGTGACATGAATAATGCAAATGAGGAGAGAACTTTTATTTATGGTTAATCTCCTCGGGTGAAGAGATTCTTATTTGCCATTTGGCTCTTTTGAAATATTAACAGCGAATCCTAAGTCTCTTTGGCTGATATTACTTCATGTGGGAGGTTTTATTCTTTTTGCTCAGTTTTAATAATCTTAATAAAAACATATGCTGCGCAGCAGCAAACCTTCAGCAAAAAAACAACTTTAGAAGATTACAAGTGTTTACCAAATTGCATATATTATATGTATGCAATAGTGGTCGAGTCATGGCCTTCTATTATCTCTATTTGCCTGCTGCCCTGTCATCTGCCCATGTGCTTGCCAGGGTTTGTATAAGCAGGGAGAGGCCTTATTAGACTAATTTACCCATATTATGGTATCATTTTATGCATGTAAAAGTATAGGTTATGAGCTGGTGGTTGGAAACAAAGAAATATAAAGCTGTTTTTTTTTTTTCAAATCATTAAGAAAGTGTTAAATACACATCAAGAAGCGCTCCTGCAGTGTATAGGTGATATGTGCAAGAGATTTCATTGCTGTATATGCAATAGTGGGCAAGTTTTGGCTCCAATAAGAAAAAAGTATTTTAAATATTTTTTATCGATATTACAAAAAGTATAGAATATGTATCAGGCAGACCATGAAAAGACACAACTAGACCACATAACTCATATGTGTACCAAACTTTATCCATGTACGTGCAATATTGACCGAGTCTTGGGCCAGAAACAAAAAAAGATTTTTTCTGTTTTTGTTTTATCAATATCTCCCAAAGTATTTAATATTTTCCATCAGACCTTTCCAGGGGCACAACTAGACCATATGGGCCATATGTGTACCAAAAGTTATCCATTTACATGCAATAGCGACCGAGTCTTAGACCAAAAAATACATATTTTTCTATTTTTTCTCATTATTACAAAAAGTATAGAATATCTATCAATGAGACCATCAAAAGGCGCAACTTGACCATATGGGTTACATCTGTACCAAATTTCATTCTTGCACGTGCAATAGTGATTGAGTTTTGGCCGGGAAATGAGCAGAAATAATTTTTATATTTCTTTGATTATTTCAAAAACTATAGAATGTCTATCAATCAGACCATCAAAAGGCACAACTAGACCATACAGGCTATATGTGTACCAAATTTCATCCATGTACACTCAATAGGGGCTGTGTAACGGTCCGGAAACGATCTATCTGCTGCCGCCCGACCGCCCGCCCGGCGGACGGCAAAATTTTTCCCCAAATGATTACAATACCTTCTTTGAACTTCGTTCGCTGAAGGTAAAAATGATATGTTCAAACAAACTGCCTTGAGTAAAGAACTCATAGATACATTTACAACTGGCTGGTATGGTTGCCTGGCAGGACATCCATTAGCCAGCCTTATGCCATAGAATCTCACATAGTGAGTCACCATTAAGGTGTACTATATCCCATTTTGAAAATATATCCATATGCAACTGTACAGACATGAATGGTTTATATTGATACAACTTCTGACACACAAAAATAGTATAAATACAGGGTAAAACGCTATGAAGTAAGACATTTTTACAGATCTCCATTAGTTCAGGTATGGAAGAATGTGGAAGTTGTAGCTACACACAAACTAAAGAAGGAGTTGACACCAACGAAAATTCCCTTGTGTCATATCTTTCCTGAACAGCAATATACAATGCAGATTTGTTTGACAAAGCCAATGAAGTAGTGAGGCATAAATATGGCTCAGTCTGCCACCTTGTCATATCCCATTTCTACTGAGTAAGAATATTCACCGAAAATGAATAGCAGGCAAGGTTCAACATGTGTTAAGCTTCTGCATAATGGTTGGCTGCAATGCCAACTTTATTAAGGGCCTGCCAGTTTTGCTTTTTTTTGCCTAACAGCAGCTAGGACATTATTATGTCCAGCCAGCCAGCGCTGGCTTGGACTTTTACAGGTCGTACGATTATCTATCGATTTTTCCCCCAGGATCACAGCATTTTGGAGACTCCATGCACATATTAAGCTGTATATAGGTCGTCTAACATTGACTTACTTTAAGTCCTGTGCATTGCCATGTTCATCTTTATATTTCGCCTCCCCAATCACACAAATAACGCTGGCAGAGAGCAGGGACAGTTTAGGGGAGGGATGGCTGGGGGAGATTTGGACTGGCCTGGGCCCCTGTCTACAAGTTGACCGGTATTTGCTGCCACCTAGGGTGCAAAAGTCGCGAGCTTCTGTGAGCGGTCAACAGAATTTCGATCAGTGGCAGACACCAGGACAGTGTGGAAGAAACCAGGACAGTTCCATAATTTAGTGATGGTCTATATCATTTCCAAAAACTCTGCAAGTGTCTACTCTGACCTTGGTTGGCTTCAATTTTAAGCAGACAGCTTGTAAATACCAAAATAAGATGGAACTATTTTTTATCATGGAGGATATATACATTATAGCTCACATACATTGCCAGTATAGAGGGGGCCACTTGTGGCATGGACAAGACATTTTGCTGAGTGTAACACAGCTTTTATGAAATTGTGAATTATATTGTTGTCCTAGTCAATAAATCTCCATAAAGTAACAGAATAAATACAATTGAGCAGTTTTGATATCACAAAGCAAAAACATTGGCTTTGTATGGACAAGTAAATAAGTGAGAATGCATTCTTTTTGGACCCTTTTCTGACCACAATTTAACATGCACTAAATGGCATAAGTAGATTGAATACCATCAAACTTTTGATGAGTAAAATCATCCCTTTCACAGGCCAAGTGTATGCTAAAGTTTTCAAAACTTTCTTTTTGTCTCATGATTTCCAAACATTTTCATTCAAAGCAGTGGACTGGATATTTGCCAGCAACCATGCTTTGTGAAAGTAGTTTGGCGTAGTAATATGGACAGCTGTTGTGCGACCTGATCTGGTGATCTGTCCAAAACAGATCAAATTATTGTTGACCCAATTTGACTTTCCAGGGACTGTCAGCATTCTGCTGCCACTTGACAGTCCCAAACAGAGACAGCCTGGGCCCACATATCTGTGACTCGCTGCACATGAGCTCGCATCCAAGGATGAGATGGGTGTATTTCTTGGCTATTGGGGCTTCAAGTCCAAGCCCCTATCTTCAACACATAGATAGATAGATAGATAGATAGATAGATAGATAGATAGATAGATAGATAGATAGATAGATAGATAGATAGATAGATAGATAGATAGATAGATAGATAGATAGATAGATAGATAGATAGATATTTTAGGCATAGCCCTATAGCAAAGGTTCATTTGCCTATACATATATAACTAGATAACTAATCCTTGTCAATTAACATAATCAAGATTCAGTTGCTTAAAAAAAACAGCCAACCAGATGTCTTTAGAAGTTTATTCTGTTTGAATACACCAACCTGAGCTGAAATTCACCCATATATCTGGCTGTTCAGTTTAAAAGGTCCAACCATTGCAAAATGTCTGGGTGTAACAAAACTGATCTCTGGAAGTTCTATAAATCCATTTGTCTGAATTTATCCTGGCCTATCGCTATTTTTGGCATTTCTTCAATAATAACTATTGCCAATTTTCCAGCAACATCAGTAACTCACCATGTGTAGGCCCTTTATGACACATCTTCTAGTAT
The DNA here is from genome assembly GCA_026936325.1 of Platynereis dumerilii. NCBI lineage: Eukaryota > Metazoa > Annelida > Polychaeta > Phyllodocida > Nereididae > Platynereis > Platynereis dumerilii. Next base: position 77,014,299 of record JAPTHN010000002.1, on the reverse strand, counting down.
TTTATTTTGATTTCATTATAAAAATTCCATACATTCATTATATTAGGGTGTTTCTCATAAATATGTCTAGTGCTGCAACCCAATAAATATTTATTCAAGTGGAGTATACCCCTGGTCAATGAGTCCCTGATCCTGATGCAAAAGATCTATTTGGCCTATTATGCAATTGGGGAGGTCGTCATAGAGAGTGATGAAAAACTTGTTATAAATAAATAGTCATTCATGTGACTTACAAGTAACAAGTTACAAGTGTCAATATTGCACTCATATATATACATTCATCAGCCTTTCCATTAAGTTATGCATTAATTACAAACAACAGAGGCTGCAAGAAGACAGCATTTTCTAGTTGTTGATCACTTTAAAAAATATATAAAACTCTTCAGAAAATGAAGCTCTGCAAATGAAATCCCCTTATGTGGAGCTGCTTAGCCAATCAGGGAGAAGCATTTTGGCCAAGCCTCCACCTCTGCTGCAGGTGTAGTCCAGGCCACACTGGCCCAGGCCACACTGGCCCAGGCCACACTGGCCCAGGCCACACTGGCCCAGGCCACACTGGCCCAGGCCACACTGGCCCAGGCTGAACTGTGCACTGAGTGACCCCTGCAGCTTAATAAACTTAATTAAGACATATAAGTATATATACTAATGAAGAGGAGAAGCATGTACTGGAACATTACTTTGGAATAAATAATATAGACAGCAAACAATACCATTATTACAGATATTAAAATTCATGGTAGTGATTCTGAGTTTAGATAGATAGATAGATAGATAGATAGATAGATAGATAGATAGATAGAAAGATAGATAGATAGATAGATAGATAGATAGATAGATAGATAGATAGATAGATAGATAGATAGATAGATAGATAGATGGATAGATAGATAGATCCTGGATAGATATCATCAAGATAAATGTGTGATCAATATTATATAGATAGTGGATGGTGAGGAGACCAATATTGAGTTTTATTGGCCGAAGCAGTAATATTGGTCGAGGCCGGAGGCCGAGATCAATATTACCTGCTAAGGCCAATAAAACTCAATATTGGTTGACTCAACATCCACTATTTGTTATATTCTGCACCTCAATTTTCAGACTTATAAATATTTGTAAAATACTGGTTTTTCTAAAGATAATTGATTTTTTTATATGAAGTATACATAATTTTTCCCAAAATTTACAAAGGGCATATTTATGAAATGATAGATTGACATTTCAAGAAGTTAGATTTCCTCCTACCCAGGCCTTCCCTTAAGTAATAGGCAATTAAGTGCATTGTTGCTGCTAAAAGCATAGGGGCACACCAATATCACTCTCCACACACCAATAACACATTTAAGACACCAATATCGTTATTTATTGGCTTGTCATGTGACTGATCTCCTGCTACATGATTGGCCTTAAATTTTTGATGCAGAATATTATACAATTATGGACTTCGGTTGAGGTCAATATCAGGTTTTACGGACCTGACCGGTGATATTCACCGAGGCCGAAGGCCGAGGTGAATATCACTAGGTCAGGTCCGTAAAACCTGATATTGACCGAAACTGAAGTCCACAATTGTTTTGTTCCATGATAATTTTTTTTTGTGGAATGATTATTTTTAGAAATTTTTTTTTTCGTACTTTGGAATTTTTTTATTTTGGCTTCTTTTTTTAGGGAGATTTTTTTTGGAAATCTTCTATTTCACCCTTTTTGAATCCATAAATGATATACTTGATAATAGGTCTTAAATTTATTTTCTCTTTTTTTAGCAGACTTTAGATCTCTCAACACAACAAAGTCACTGAAACTGGGGGAAAATGCAATTTTTCGGCCTCTTAATGCTTTTTGCTGATTAAACAAATAACATAAACAATACAAAAAGTTGAAATCCACTTAGCCCTTCAATATACGCATCTTTTACCACCCCCATTATTTTTCTGTCTATTTCCATTGCCAGGCGGTGATTCATTTTTTACTAAAACCAAGAAACGATCTTGTGCTGCTGCATGACTCTGTGTTACTTTTGAACTACATGTTTAAAATATATCTCATCAGAAGTCAATAAATATTTCACTGACAAAAAAAACGTTCACTGTTGTGGACTCCAAAAATTATGTACTTGATGATGGATTTTATTTTCGATTTTTTTCTGAAACTTTATAGCAGACTTTAGACCTCCAAACACAACAAAATCACTGAAAAATTGTCAAAAATGCTGTTTTTCGGTCACTTATTGCTTTATTCTGATAAAACAAAAAATATAATCAGTACAAAGAGCTTATATCCTAGTAGCCCTTTAATAGACCCATCTTTTGCCACAGAAATCAGCTTTCTATCTGCCTCTGTTGCTCTTCATTGCATTTTTTAGTAAAATGGAAAAACACAATCTTTTTGTCAGCTCGTGGCTGCAGCAGCACTGAAATATGGTGCTTCCTCTCAGGTCCGTCCAATCTTTTACGTGCTACTAAAATAGCACACGTTATATTCGCGCAGCGAAACGGCCGAAGGCCGTTGAGCGTAGCGAATTGAGTGCAAGAGAAGACCCAAAAATCTGTGCAGTGATGGTCTGAACATCAACAGTCCACAGTTGGGAATTAGGTCAAGTGGGTCCAGCTTCTTATCAATGATTTAGTTTCGTATTTAGCAAAACACAACATATTCATCTTCAAAAGTGTCTTAGAAATTCAATTTTCTCTAGTGATATATCCTGTACCAATATTTTTTATGGCATAGCTAATTATTAGCGTTGACAAGCTAAATCAAATTATTAACATGTGATTCATTTAATTTCAATCAGACAACAAGAAATCATAACAAAATTAAAGTTACATAATCTTTATAAACTGATGATTATGTAACAGTAAACAGTTAATCTACATGCAATGTTATTGTTTTGTATTACTCTATATTTACACTATTATGTAATATCAACAATCTAACATAGACTTGACTTTGGCAACTTTCAGTGCTGTCTGCCTTTTTACCATTTAGCTGATTATCTATCAATCTTACTTTATCTATCTAATGTATAGATCTATCTATCAAACAAATCTATCTGTCTGTCAATATATCTATCTATTTATCTCTCTATTTATCTATCTATTTATCTATTTATCTATTTATCTATTATATTCTTTGTCTAGTTTATCTTACTATTCTACATTTTTCTGTGTCTTTCCATGTTTTCTATCTTTCTAACTTTCTGAAACAGTTACATAACTGCCTTTCATACATTGAATATGAAATAAACATGAAAGTTATGGTAACACTGGAAGTCCTACAAAAACGTTTTAAAGTGCTGCGCGAATTTCATGGCAGTGCCATTTACATATTATTCACTGATCAGTGAATAACACATGTGTTATTGACCTGCTTGTCACACACCCCCACACACAGGTGAACACCACAGTATGCAGTCGGGTTGTTGGCCAATCAGGGGGCTTGTTACACAGGGGTCATGGAACAAATATATATATGGGCAAGCGGACAGAGCTGCCACCCTTTTTTGGAAATCCATGTCACACTTTTTCTAGGGCCTTTATCCTACCCTTGGATGAATGAAATATTTTTCTTTTATTCACAAGTGATCAAATATATTCATGGGTATCAGTAACTGTGAGCTTTTGAAAATTCCGAAAATTATTACAGAAATGCTGGCATTTTACGCTCAGAAAACAGGCAAACTTCCAGGAAATTTGACTCATTTTCCCAACACTTAAAAACTTCTACCCTGCGTATAATTTTTATTAGCAAATAATGTCTAATGTAACTTTTATATTATGTTTTAAGAACCTTTGAAATATCAGTATTTCAAAGTTCTGTTAGATTTAGTGAAGTGCCCAGAACATGGCTAAGACCGTGTAACAGTTCACCTTCAAAATGTTACACGGACATTAACACAATTTCAGTACCTTAAAATTGTGAATATTCTTCACAAGAAACGTTATTTTGTTGCATCTTTATGAACGAAATTGCGTGGTATTCCTGATAATGCCTCATGATAGCAATTAAAGTGGCATGAGGAGATACTTTTCCACACCTAAATACATTCATACAATGAAAAAGTCGATGCATAATTTCGAAAAGTGTTTGAATATATGTCTTCAAGTCCACTATAACCCTATAATTCACTGTAACAGCATCTGCATAGTAGACCGCAATCTATTGGCTATAGAGCTAGAATAGCATTCCTGTCAGATTTTGGTGCGCACCAAAACGATTTTTGGTGCCTTTTAAACTCAAATTTACTGACTTAAGTTTATCTTCTGACCTTGAAATTTCACACGCTACCAAGAAAATGTTCATTCTATGGATAGCACTGGACTTTTTCTAAAACTTTATTCATCTCCTCATGCCACTTTCAGGTGTACATTTTAGTTTTAAAACTAGAATTAATGTGGAGATTGCCCCATGGCAATTGCCACTTTGCTCCTTGCAGTCTACAATTCATATAGGATTATAGGTATTAAGAAATTTCTATGAAATGATATCAAAAAACCTGCAATTGGGTACCAGTATGACCATACCCCAAAATTTTAGAAAAGGTCTCATAAAATACCTACGGAGGCATAATGGGAGAATCAATTTTGATATTTGTAGTAATATGCTGGTTGCTGTAAGTGCAGGAAAGGGTTTAATTTTAAATTGATGACAATCCCAATGATTTCAAATGGCAAAAAATAAAAAACCTGTTGGGTTGTATGCATGTAAGTATAAATGGATTTCAAAGATGGAATTACAGTATCTGCAATTTGAAACATGAATATAATCCACTACTGACTTTCTGCAAATAAAACAAAAAAACAATACTGATATTTTCTTGTACAAATACAACTGGTTTTTGAAAATACCAATTATTTATGGTTTTTTAACAAATCAAAATGTGTTAAAAATACGGGACAAGCTTAAATACCAATTTTGGTATCTCATTAGAACTTTAGTTTTTAGAGTGTATGCACTCTCTGAGTGTTTGTTTTTGTTTATTTTTTTCTATCTGTCATTCTTTTTGTCGAATTTAACTTTACATCTTCCCATGGATTGTAAATGCTTTTGCAACATAGTTAAACAAGTAATTGAATATTATCACTACATTACAGTGCCTTCCCAATTATTATGCAACTATACTTTTTTGCATTATCTCAAAAAGAAATAACACTATTTGAATATCCTTTACACATAATGATAAGTGTACCATGGAGCTAATATCCTGCCAATTTTTTCCAATTTCATTCACTCAGTTGGGAGTTATGCCACATCATAATGATGTTTGTGGGGTTCCCAATTATTATGCAAATTCTTGGAAAAGCATCCATGGCCACTCAAAAAGACCCAAACTAATCTGAAGATGCCATCAACATATACCCCATAACACAAAATAAAAAGTTTAACCATCATTTCGAACGTAGATGCATTCATAGCCAAGAAATTAATGTTATTTCACTGCATTGAAATAGCATTGAAATTACAGTTTTATTGCAATAAAACCCTCTGATAGCCAGACAAAATGAAACATCATTACCTAACTCCTGTAAACCAATGGCAATTAAGTTGCACGACTATATTTGACAAATATCTTGAAATGAATTGAACGCATCCCATTGCCAATGCTATTCCAATGGGAAACCGAAGTGTGAGTTTTTGATTTGGTGTCATATTTTGTAGAGATACCGGATTTGGTGTTTCATCTCACAGTATGACCGTGGTGTGCTATAGATATATTCTAAGCTAGAATTTTATTGATATTAAATTTTTTAAGAGCATGGGAGGCTTTTTTATTGAGAAAAAAGCCAATTTCAATGGTTTTTCAATGCAGATGTATTATATTGATTTCTTTGTCATGAAGGCCTCCACGTTTGAAACGATGGTTCCATTTTTTATTTAGTGTTATGAAGTATATTCTAATATCAATTCAGAATCAACTTTGTTGATTTTGGGTGGCAATGGAAGCTTTTCAAGAAATTGCATAATAATTGGGAACACCCCAAAAACCTGATTATATAGCATAACTCCTCACCGAAACAACAGAATTGGACGAAAGTCACAGAATATTTGCTTCATGGCACAAATGTTATTATGTGTAAAGGATATCCCAATAGTTGTATTTCTTTTTGAGATATTGCAAGCAGAACATGGCTAAGACCGTGTAACAGTTCAAAGCATAGTTGCATAATAATTGGGAACGCAGTGTATATTGTAAAACTCTTAAATAAAAGTAGGCCTACCTTTATCTTTCACTTCTTAGATGTAGTCCCTCTTTTGTACATATTCATTTCCTTTTCTATATTTATTTATGACACATCTATCTATATGATATTCCGTTGTCAAATAACAGTCTATATATATTGAAGGAAGCATAACATTTGTGATAAAATAGGGTAATTTCTGACAACACAGTTCAACAGCATCGAAAAGAACTTGAGATTCCACGTAAATATGAAGAAGACTGTAACATGGTGTTGTTTGATAAAGAGACGAATATCTGGGGACATTGTGCCCTCAAAATAATAATTACTTTCACTTTTACTGGGAAATAAAAAAATTCCTTTCTTAGAAAACTCCAGGCCCCCCCTTATTATCTGATAGTCCAGGAGTCAAGACCTCCATATTTTTGGGAAGCCTTTGAAAATCACATTTTTTGGCTAATATTTGGTCAGTTCTTATCAGAGTTTTTACCAAATATGGTACACATGTTGGATTTGACACCACTTGATGGGATTTGTGGAAAAATTACTAAAATCTGCATTTAAAAAAAATATTTTGAGTTCATAATCTATTTGTAGAAGGCAATTCTTAAACATAGTCTTAATACTGTTTTTTCCTGTTTCAAGAAAATGACTATTTTTGCATTAGGTTAGCACTCATTTTAATCATTACCATATCAGCTTTTCAATGATATGAAATGTATGCAAAAATTTTGCATGGAAAAATTTGGTTGCCAAGCAGCCAAAGTCATTTTTTGGGTGATTTGCGTAAAAAGATGAAAATGCAAAAATTTTCTTTTGTTTGATGATTAGTCAGAATTTCATCAATCATCAGAATTTCATAAAATATGAATATACATTTATGTTGATTTTAACATCAGTTTATGAGATTTGGGGGAAAACCATGAAAAAGTGCGTTTTTATAAAATTGTTGACGTCATAATACACTGTGCACTAACGATGGGGGTACCCTCACCATCAGGGCAGCCATTGCAAATCTCGATTCAAATTAATTTTCTATCATCCTGAGCTTATTACATCATATCCAAGGCCTATTTTGGTCATGCATGCAGATTGAATGTCAAACTAACCCTTGGTCTTGCCTTCCAAGTGAGATAAGTCACAGAATTTGCATATTTTGCATTCAAAATATATAGTCAGGGTGAGGGTACCCACAAGGACCTCTCGAGGGTAACACCATTTTCAATTTTTGTCATGGTGAGGGTACCACCTAATATCTCTGAAATGGAAATGGTTCTTTTTTGGCTTTTTTACGTAGATAATTAGATAAATAGATAAACAGGCATCTCGGAGGGACCCTAAAAAGTCTGACTCTAGACTCGAGCTCTCTAGACATCTGTAAAGGTAACAAAATTAACCCAGTGCTTCCAATAGATAGCTAGATAGATAGACAGATAAATAAATAGATAGATAGATAGATAGATAGATCGATAGATGGATAGATAGATAGATACATAGATACATAGATACATAGATACATAATAGATAGATAGATAGATAGATGGATAGATAGATAGATAGATAGATAGATAGATAGATAGATAGATAGATAGATAGATAGATAGATAGATACTAATTGCCTTTATACTTGACTATCTACTTGTCTATCTACTTGTTTATCTAATTGTATATTTATCTGTGAAAGAAAGACAATAGCTACACCAAAATAATTCATTAAATAGTAGCTCTTAAATACCTATGTAACACAGATGTTTCATCTTGTGGTGAGACTGTGTAGTTCGCCTCATAACTGGTGGTGCCTGTCTGGTTTTGTTTTCCTTGTTCAACAATGTTTGTGATGTTACACCACACTCTTCAAATACACTGCCCAGTATTGCTGCATGATGACTACAGAATTTGACTGGTTACATCAGTTTTAACAACCATGCCATTCTTTTCATTCAGCATTGACTATGAGGTTGCTTACTATGTCCAATCTCCAAGATGTGTGAGGTTCTGCTGTTCATATACCTATCATATAAGCCAACAATTGCTGCATGGAAAGTTGGAGACGAGACCCCACAAAGGAATGCTTATCAAAACTGCTGATTTCTCTTAATTTAGTTTCACAGATACTTAAAATGCAGATCTCATTTGAATGTACCACGCATTGATCATATCATTCAAAATTGTTTTAGGCATCACCATGCACTTTATATATATTCCTTGTGATAATTCATTTCCTCAGTATCTAAAGACACATGCATCAACCTTATAACGCTGAAAGCTTGCATAGTCTGTATAATCATTGTATTTTAACCAATATTAGTTGACTAATATCTTAGGAGTAGTCCGAGTAGTGCATGCTGCATAAGAATTGAAACATGACTGAAACATGACAATCTCAGATCGTCTCATGTCAGCAGTATGCACAGGAGAAAATAATCATTCATGTAAGTTTTACTGTGGATGGTACTGTTTGGTAAAAGGTCATTTAGGTAAAACTTTCTTCCTCTGTGTTAGATGTCAGCCTGCCACATCTTGGGTGTGAATGTGTACATATCTGTGGTCATTGAATTGAATTGAATTCCTCCCTGTCTGAGAGTGTCCATCCTCCTCGTAGACACAATCATATAATAGAAATATAAAATGTAATGATGAGTCTGTCAGTCTGTGCATGTTCAGCCTTAAAGCTAATGATATTTTTTTTAAAATCTTCGTTTAGTGAATGTGACACACACTATTCTTGCCAGATTTTAGAGTTAGGAGCTTTTATAACTTACAATGGCCTACAAACTAACTGGTTTTTATCTGTGCTGACAACTGGTTGTCACAGTCAAGTATGTTTCTGTGGTTCTATCTACTTGTTTTAATTTGTAGATGTATACCAACATTTTTTGCATTAATTTTACTAACTTCCACTGGGGTAGAATGAACAGGAATACTGTTGTGCAAATGTATTCTCATTTAGAGTTAATTAATTTTAGGATTCTCTTTATTGACAGGGTATTTTTGTTTGTTTGTTTGTTAATTTATTTCTCATTGGAGGCCCCAAATTAAGCCGAGGCTTATCTGGCTGGGGCCAGAAATTACAAAATCTTAGTAATTAGATCAAATTTGAAATTAGATTGATACATTTTTCTATTATAGTATGATGGTGATAAGCAGTTTATTGTTATTGTTATATGATTCTTGTATGATTTTTTCAAGACATGTTATATTTTCTGTTGTACTTGGCAATAAGGTATCTCTTGACTGTCCTTGTGAATCTTCTTGGTGATAGACATGTCAAGTTTGTCTGTATGTCAGTCGTCAGTCTGTTCCAAATATCACTTCCCTTAATTGCTATTTTGTTGTTTGCTTGTACAGTCTGGGTTCTGTCAATATGCAGTAGTGTATTGCAATTACGTTCTTGATTGGAGTTCCTGACTTGTATTTGAAATAAGTGCAATCATGTGTCAACAAATGCTATTATCTATTGCAACAAAGAGCAAATTGAATAAGCTGCTTCTTTGCCTTTTCTTCTTTGACTGTTTGCTTTTGGTTGTTCAGGCAATATCTAGCATTACCCTCGCCAATCCCCTTGGTGGTTACCCTCGCCAACCGGAAGTGACCCTCGCCCAAATCTTGCAGTACCCTCGCCACTTCCGGGTTGGTACCCTCGCCATTTCTGTTGGTACCCTCGCCATTTTATGTTGGTACCCTCGCCAAAATGCTGGTACCCTCACCCTGCCATTTTTTGGTTTTTGTGGTACCCTCACCTCGAGTGATTTCTAATTTCCTAAATGTCTCACTTCATCTTGTTAGAGTGAATCTGTCACTTGACAATCATTCCTTCCACAAGCCATTTTAGCCACCTTCAAAATTTGAAGACTTCACTCCCTCTACATTTTTTGGAATTTCTATTTGAAATCACGAATCAGTAGTTTTAATGGCTGCCCTGATGGCGAGGGTACCCCCTTCGTTAGTGCACAGTGTAATAGAGTAGAGGAAGAAATTTTCAAACTTTATTTGACATATATGGCTTATTCTTCTTCATGGAAATCAGTATTTTTTAATGAATTTTGCACTCTTATTAAGGCGCTGGCTGTCCCCATCTTGATGCTCTCCAGCTATTGTTGTTAAATTCCCGATTTTCCCAGTTGGCGTTACGCTACCTTCCATTGTGAGACAGCACTCGTTGTGGACCGCCTCTAAAGGGGCAGTTGTTGTCACGAAATGGATGATTCATCCGACGCTGGTAGAAAGGACGTACAGTGATTCCTTCGGGCCACTGATGTTGCTGCAGAACGAGATCCTTCATGTTCACAGGGTTAGCTGCTTTGAATGATTGTCATGTAGCAGTACCATCTTTCCTTGTAACATCTTGAATATTAGCAATATCCACGCCTATGTGTTTAAGAACTTCATCCACATCCCTAATTGGTATTAATGTCAGCCCCAGTTATGAAAATATCAGTAAGGACCGTTTGCTTTGAGACATTATTAATGCAATAATATTTCCAAAGGAATAAATGCTTATTTGATAGAGCATCTTTTGTCCTGTAAATGTCATTCACCAGCTGTCCTGACGCCCAAGAAGACATCATGAATATGAAATCACGATACCATTTCCTGAGCTTTAGGCTAATTACCAAACAATATGACAGTTACATGCACAGTAGGATTTTGACATTTTCATATCAGCTATGGGTGTCTGTCATAATAGAAGAATATATTTATCTCAGATCTTGCCTAATTATGTGACTAGGGTAAAAAAATGTTAGAGAATTCAATATTTAAAGGCAAACTGTACTGCTATTTTGTTATTAGCTGAGAGCTTCAAATGAACTATTTACACAAACACTACAGTGGTCCTTTTGAATTTATCCCAAATATAAACCAATGAAAACAAATTATTTTTGTCACTGGTTTTGGCCCAAATTTTGGCACAACAAAAAGCGACTCCTGTTGGAAGGAATCTGGGCAAGTCACATTGGACTGGGTAAACAAATGTATGACTTGTTATGATCTCTGGAAACAAAAAAGAACTGTGAGAACTAACTGTAAAATGCTTTAGGAATGCTTTAGGATATAACCCTAGTTGTGATCTGACAACACTGGGATGAAGCTTTTATTTGTGGAAATGGCAATATCTGCTAAATGCAAACCGAACTAGAACGGGTGCTCAGAGAGCACTAAGTTTCACTGTTCCGCTGTGATTCCCAGAGTTGTATCTGGAAATGCCGGGGCAGCCGTATCATTAGGTGAATATACAGTTGTTGGCAGCGTTCACCATTTTCTCCATGTTAATTTTACACAGGGGTAGGGGGTATGGCCCAATGGCGGTCTAAAATATGCCTCTGAACATTCCACATGTGCAAGATGCACTGGTGTGTGTTGGTTGAAAACTTGGGATTCTCAGAAATTAAATACATACAATACTAGTGGCTATCTATCTATCTATCTATCTATCTATCTATCTATCTATCTATCTATCTATCTATCTATCTATCTATCTATCTATCTATCTATCTATGAATGTGTTATATTAAATAGTCTTCAAAGAACTTTTGTAGTGTTAATGATATAATTATAAGCTGTTGATCTGTGATCAAGACTTCACTTCTCAAATTGCTGAGCGCTCACACCTTTTTTGTCGGCTTATTTTTGAAGATTGAGGAAAATCAATGGTACCATCAAACTGTTATCATTTTATTATCAGAGTGAACTTTTAAATTTTCAAAATCAGCCAATTATTAATAAAATTACACCCCTTTCATCAGCGAAGCCAATAAAACAATTTACAACTCTCAATCTATCTGAAATATGAGTTGCTGCTATCACAAGATGCGGTCTGGCCTTGGCAAATAAAGAGAAAATTGACCAATGTCAATAAAGTTGCAAGAACCAGCCACATCAGCACACCAGAGTATATAATTTTATTATGATTGACAGTTTGTTTATCACAAGCATTTGAAAAGATTTTTCACAGTTTCAGTTTGTCTCACATTTATATTGTCAGCTTTTTTAAGCTTCGTCTCTTTTTTTATTAATTCCTCGTTGTTTATCACAGGCATATCAGGTGGTCAAATGTGTGCATATAATTGGAGGAGAGGGGGGAGGTTCACCCAGGCCACCAGTTGGCTGAACATGCTGCATGGACAAGAAATAAAATATACCCAACTCCCAATTTTATATATTTTTCTTAATCTATGATTATAACCAATATTTTTGGAAGGATGTACTTGCCGTAGGCCATTCTTTCATTTGAAAAAAAAATGAGCAAAAGTATCATTTTGGTTACTGTGGCCCTTTAAAAGATAAAACAAAGAGAAATGCTAGGAATAACTCAATACAAGGGTTTTCAACAGTTCTGTCCAACTTTTCACAATATGAGCTTCATTTTGCATAGACATATATTTTGGTCAGATAATTTTGAGTGGATGAACAAATAGAACCTTTAAAATCAGGGCGTAGAAATAAAAATAAATGGTATACTTGTTAGTGTGGCCCATAGGGTGATAACAGCAATAAATTCAATATCTTGTCCGGTATTTATGCACTTGGTAGGCTAATTAGGACAGGAGGAGAACACGGCAATGAGGCAAAGGATGATTGAAACAGCCATCCAACCGTCTTCCTTCAGAAAATCTTTGGATGGTTATAAAACTCATACTGTCTTCCTTGTATGAATGTTTAATAACTCAGAACTTGCTTATTTACACATGATTGAAGACAATTCATGTTCTCTCTTTGTTGGAATTTTTGCAGTAAAATTGAAGAACAATAAAGCAGACTATCGTCTCTTTGCCATCTCTATAAAAAAAGCTGATCTCATGAAATAATTAAGTAACTAAATCAATGAGGCCTGGATTATTTCGATACGACGACATTGCTGTTGTTTTCGGTCGTTATCATTTGCCATAACTACACTATAGCGTTTTATGAAAAAAATTGACAGTGCGTGTAGTTCAATTAAAAAACCGCCGAGGAGGCGCAAGCTCAAACAAGAAAGTATCACAAATTCTGGGTCACATCTAATGATTTCTGGTTTCCATGGCAAAAAAAATCCATATTTAAATCCATTTTTTTATGACATGATTTTTTTGGGAATAATAACAAATTACTTGACCCAAATATCAGGTCTCTGTATCAAATCTAGCCACAGTTATTACCAGTTGGACAGAACTTTTGGAAAACCCCATGAACAAATCTAAGGATATGCCCTTACACCAACAGAAAAACAGTGATTATATGCTGTCATTACGAGAGCAAAAGGCTGATTAGGATAATTTTCCCACTTCAGCGTGAATTTTCCTTTTTGCTTGTTAGAGGATGAAAACTGAGCTGTTTTTGGTCATCATCCGGTCAAGTTATTGTGGCTGGTTCACTAATGTCACCTGTGAAACTATAACCAGATGACACCATCTAAAGAGCATCCTAATTAGTGATCTGAGTCACCTCTCTTTATTCTTGTCATGCATTATGTTCAGAAATAGATACTTAATGGCCAGCCTCTATATTAATAATAAGAAAGAAAATATGAAAGACATCACCCTTTTAAAACATGACAGGGTTCTCAGGTCAAATTTTATATGACATTCATGATCCGCATGCATATTTTATGTCATAATAACTGTGTCTTGTAATTTCCATCATATGCAAAAATCTGTTTTTATGAAGACTAAGTCACTGATGTGTGACTCAGAATAGATCATTGTACCCACATTATTTTGTCAAAAACTTGATAGAGAATTAGGTTGCTATGACATAAAATTTAGTCTGTTTTACATCGTATATATATATAAAAGTATTAATTGCATGAAGATGCAAATCAGTTATTTGTTAGAGAATTCAGACACATTTGACCACCTTTATAGATACAAGTAATTGTGTATGACAGGTCATCAAACATTTTGTTAGTTGATTATGTGACTTTGCCTGCAACCATTTGACATTGTTTAAATGTTTTGACAAGAAAATTATCCTTTGGTTGACTAATTTATTATTCAATCTTGTAACTGAGGTGTTTGTAGTGTACTAGAGTATAAACTTATTTATAGGCACCATTTTCATTAAGGTCCGTCTTTGGCCAGACCTGAGTGATGTTGCAGGTGGCTGTACAAACTTTTAATTGGTCCAAGAAAACACTTATGCTACTGCACTTGACACAAGAGGTGTATCTTAACAGATAAAAATGTATGTTTAGTGAATGATTTAACAATATCCCATGGGCTATTATTATTTAGTGGAGAACTGAAAATAAAGCAATGCAATTCTTGAACAGCCCATTGGACTGACATTTTGGAATATCTGACATTTCAATCTGATTGTAAGTGTGAAACATCTACTTGTAGGTAGTAACACTGAATTAAGTTGATAGACTTTTGCAATTTGCCTCTTGCAGGATTAGCCTGACTTGTTCTCAATAACAAATGAGGTATTAACTTTAATGTAATTGATACATTCAATTTCAATCATATTAAAAAAGCAGGCTGTTTAATTAGGATCTTGAAGCTGGACAAAGTTAAATGCTTAAATTCCTCCTCTCCCCAAAATATTTGATAGCTTCATCAATGAAAGGCAACAATGGAATAATGTTTTTAGATTTTTTGAGCATATTTCAACTGTGTAAAGTAAGATTTCGAAAGTTCCACATGAAATGAATTTAATTGTTTCAATATACATGGATATGATCAATTCAAATTGTAAGAAATAAGGCCTCCTTAACATTTTATATAAATACAGGTAACATATAAATTGGAACCTTTGACATTACCACAGTGTGACATTAAAACAGCATGAAGAATTGAAGACTCTCATTGGTCTTCGTGTAAATCTCACAGACACGTAAATTGCCATGATGTGACCTCAGTATAGCTGCATGTCATTGTTCTCCATCGCAGATGATTTGTCAGGAGTATTTCCCTATCATTGCAACAATGACCTAAAGCCACCTGTGGCCTGGTCTATCACAAAAGCTGCACCAAGTAATAGAAAACATTTATCAAGGCCCTTGGTTAACCTGCATGTACTGTAACACAGAAGGATATAGCAATGTACATTCACAAATCATTGTATTCTGCATCATACATCCCACTGAATGTCTCTGCAGAATCATTTTGGTTAAAAATGAGCTCGAAATGAGTGCTATAAAACATTTTGGAAAAATAAAAAGTTATCAAATTTTTTTATAAATGGATATGCGCCGCTGCCTGGCATGATACTCATAGTGTACGCTCTGGTGGTTATAATGAGCGTCATTGACTCTTGAACTTGTTTTAGAAGCCTCTGTGGTCCAAAGGAACGGGTGACCTGACTGGAGCTGGTATTGATAGGCCTACCTGGAACACAGCAATTCAACGCCCAGAGTCCTACCAATTGGCTAACCCATCTCCCTCCATTAAAACTAAATTGTCCCTTTGTTGCAAATCAGTATATACATTTATAACATTCATATCTATTACAATTTATTCAACGTTTATCTCTATTATACCTTTTACCATTTTTTTACTCATTAATGCGCAAGCAGTAGCTTGTTTTGTGTTACGTTCTTAATATAGCAAGGTGTCCTTGTCCAGGGACGTGTTTCGGTGAGATGAAGAATGGAAACGTCCCCTCTCAACATTGCAGCTATTGTTGCAACAAAGCACTGGTATATGCCTGACAGCACTGTGCCAAGGATGCATTGATTAGTCTGAGCAAGTCAGAAGAGGTGTGACATTGTTGCTCTAGTATGGTTATTACCATGGGAGAGGGGATATGTGATTTATTAGCTGAGGGCTTTAGCCCGAGGTGTGATAAACACATATTCCCGATCCCATGGTGAATAAGCAGCTTACAATGTATACCGTGAGACAAACACTCAAACAGTCAAACATGAGACGACAAATGGACAACAAAAAATACAGAATTTATTGCAGTGAAATACAGGCTTGTCATTGGTTGGCATACTTGTCGAATGGTATATAAATTCAAATATAAAGATTATATGAATAACGCGCCGTCTATTTTTGCTAAATCATGTACTATGTACGTAATAAATATGCAAACAATAACATTTTACTTTATGGAGAGTTCAACAAGACTCAGAAGATGGAGGAAGTGGGCTACAGGTTTAAATTGTCATAGAAATTTGAAAGACCCTTGTCGTCCACAAAATACAAAATAGTATGAATCTTGTCTCCTGTGTTGTTGGTTAGTTATGTGGTGAAAAGAGCCTTCTTGCCCTTCACCATGAAAGCAAATCACTTGGTGTAATTTAAGAGTAAATTATTCATGCTGTGTAGATATGTAAGGCACAAAGGACAGATCTTTGTCACATCTCAGTATTAAATTATGAATCACTTGTTTTGCCTTCGTGTCACAGTGGTTTGGGAAACATAAAAGCCTGAGTTTATGGTTGCTGTTACTCACATATTTTCTTGAAAAGCAAGCCCACATTTCGTAAATTGAGTCAAAAGGCCTACTTCTTATTATACAAAAATTGGTCCCTGCCAGATACAAAGAAAAAATAGTTTTGCGTTGGAGATAATACTAGTTATGAAATCATGATATACCTTGAAAAGACCTTGTTCAAAGCAGCCTGAGCAGCGCTTGGAGGGATGGTGAGTTGGTGAAGTTACGACAGATAAAGCCTGTCTGACTGTGCAAAAATGTGTTCAAATGACCATTTTATCCTGAGCAGTGAGCCGCCTTCACTTATAAGGCACTGGGTATTTTTATAACCACCCAATTACACACTACGACTAGCATGATGAAGAATATAAAGATCTTCCTTAAATGTAGGGTACATTGTAATACCCTTCTGC
Source organism: Platynereis dumerilii (assembly GCA_026936325.1). Classification (NCBI taxonomy): domain Eukaryota; kingdom Metazoa; phylum Annelida; class Polychaeta; order Phyllodocida; family Nereididae; genus Platynereis; species Platynereis dumerilii. Next base: position 76,997,348 of record JAPTHN010000002.1, on the reverse strand, counting down.
GTTATTACAGAACATTGTTGGTCAAGTATTGGGTTTGATAAATATTTGTTATTACTTGGTGCAGCTGATAGACCGGGCCACAGGTGGCTTTAGGTCACTGTTGCAATGATAGGGCAATACTCCTGACAAATCATCTATTTTATGATAGAAAACAATGACTTGCAGCTATATTAAGGTCACACTTTATGGCAATTTACATGTCTGCCACATGAAAACCAACAAGAGTCTTCGTGACACTGTGTTAATGTCACATAGTGCAATTCTCATGTTAACTTTATAAAAACTGCACAGTAGCAAAGCATGTTATCGATCATCTACATGTATACTGGATAATGTATATATGCTACCAATCAAACAGTTATTTCATAAAGAAAATTCCAACTTCACCTTAACAAGTAAAAGAAAAAAGTATGCTCATTAAATCTGAAACCACTGTTTCACTGTCGCTGTTCATAGACTGTCATAGGCAAGGTATCACAACTGTTGAGGGGAGAACAATTAACAGCTAATGTCAAAAGAACTGAATCAAGCGAAACTCAATAGTTAGAGAAGCCTGAGGTTGTCATATTTTCGAGATATTAAATTGGATTATAACAGCCCAACAAATAGGTTTACGGTGTTCAGAAGTTTTGGGGCGGGGGGCCACAGTTGCATGAATTTCACGATCCAAATTTTATACCATGTCAAATGAAATTGCTTGGAAAACACTGATTTTCAATATGGCCCAACACACCTTAATTGTCTTTGAAACTGTCCATGTCATGCTAAGGCATATAGCTTCATAGACAGGGTCTCTAAACCAATAGCAGTCACTCATTTATGCAAGTATCAATCTGAAGGCAAATCAATCCTTTTGACTTCAGCTTTAAAAGTGTTTACCTTCGGTAGCTGTAAAATCAAAATTTAAAAACGTCAGCTTTTTTAATATAATTGAAATTCAATGTATCCTTTACATCAAAGTTAATGCCTCATTTGATATTGAGAACGAGTCTATTGAACCCTGTCAAAGCAACCTGCAAAAGTCTGACAATTCCATAACAATACAGTGTTTCTATACTAACTCATATTTTTTTAACATTAAGTTGAAATGTTAGATATTTCAAAATATCAGGCCAATTTACTATACTGGAGGAGTAGCTCTGCATCTGTTTAGTTTCCCATGAATAATAGCTTATTGGATATAATTTGGTTATTCTACAGACATTTTATGTGTTACAGTAGACGAACTTCGAGTGCTTACATGCAATACACTTGTAGGCTGTTACTGACATCACAGCCCTATCCCTGCCATGTTAAGTGACTATGATTTTGATACCTCATAAAGTTTTGGTGAAAGCATTTTGGTCATCCAAAGCCTTTTCTCCTCCAGTGCCTGAAACTATTGCCCTCAGTGACTGAGGTAATGGGAAACCAGGTAAAGCTATATGTCAAAAGAAAAGCTGGGATGGATAATGCATTAATGCTGTCCCTATAGGTCACTTGCTCATACCAGTGAATCCATGCTTTGTCATAAGTCCTGATTCAGTTGAGGACTCACATTCTGGCGTCTGAATCACTCTTGCCAAATCGGCCATGCAGGAGTGCTTTCCCACATTAGTTCGCTGTAAGAATACAAACATTGGGTATGCTTGAAAGTATATTTAGAAGCTAATATCATATTTCTTGTGTCGAATATTGTCAATCTTACTAATACAAGTGACAGAGAGAAGTCTTTCTCAGCTGCAATTCATTGATTTTCTTGATCTCCATACTACCTGCTCCACCTAGCCAAACTTTCTGTTTCTATGGCAACCACAGAATGACTTAAAAATGTCCAAATTTTCCAAAAGTTTGGAAATCCATTCCAAAACTGCTGAATTTTATTCTGTAAAAGATTCATAGTTCTAGATTGAAAATAAGTGTCCACATGGGCATAAAAAAAAAAGCCGGGAACTTTCTGAACGCCCCATGTACATTCATTTTTGGAGGATGCCACAAAAAAAGAACCATTTCCATTACAGTGATTTTAGGTGGTACCTTCACCTTGACAATAATTGAAAATGGTGTTACCCTCGAGAGGCTTTTGTGGTTACCCTCACCTTGACGATTCATTTCAAAAGCAAAATCTGAAAATTCTGTGACCAATCACCCACGGAAGGCAAGACCTGGGGTTGTGTGCTTGACCAAAATAGTCATTGGATACGGTGTAATAAGCTTAGGATCATAGAAAACTAATTTGAATCGAGATTGGTAATGGCTACCCTGATGGCGAGGGTACCCCCCTCGTTAGTGCACAGTGCAGATAGCACTGTCGCTTAAATTGGTTTTATCTGACTTGGCTCAGCTGATGACCGTGGCATTAATACTCAGCAACACTTCACCTTAATTGTGATAATTGTAATGACACTCATGCTAAGTAGCACTAGTCACAATAGGGGTCAATGGTCTGGCTTGACCCCTCAGCATTATCGCTTAGTTCTGTGATTTATTCCAGTCAATGAACAAGCACAATTTGCACACATTTGTATAATGGTAATCAAGTGTGTCTGAATTCTCCAGCAATTAACTTGTTGGCAATTTTATGAAATATGTATATAATGTAAGACACATAATGTTATGTCATGACCGAAAACTAACGTTGGTAACACCAAATGTAATACTTGTGAGTCACACATTAGGGACTTTGTCGTCACAAAAAGCGATTTCGCTTGTTAGTTAAAAGGCACACAAAGGTATAAAAAAGCACCTATTCGACCTCAGACTCCTGTCCTATTGATGGGTGATATTACTTTGAAAGTTAATGGTGAAAGATATTTTTCATATTTTCCTTATGATTGTTAGAATACAGGGTGGCCCTTAAGGATCTATGCATGAATCTATTGCATGACAAGAAGGAACAGAGTTGACACAGATCACTAATTAGGATGCTCTTTAGATGGCGTCATCTTGTTATGACATTAGTGAACCAGCTCACCATAACTTGACCAGATAATTACTAAAAACAGCTCAGTTTACAGCCTCTGACACAGCAAAAGGGAAAATTATCTCAACCAGCTTCCTGTCGAAGACTGATACAGTTTATACATTTTGTTGTAGTCATTTGCAGCTGGTATGCTATGGACAATTTCAACATAATATATCACTGGTTCTGTTGGAAGAGAACATTCTTAGAATGGTTTATTTTGATACTCCCTGTGTTTTTCCTTTCTATACATCTTTTGAAAATTGAATTCTGTAACATTCTCTTAGTCGCAGGATGCAGCAAGATCTGTGATAAGCTATTTTCTGCCATTTTGACAGACATGCATAGCTGATACGAAAATGTGACAAAGTCAAATTCCTACCATGCGTGTAACTGTCTGCCACATTGTGTGGTTAATTAGCTTAAAGCTCAGGAAATGGTCTCGTAGTTTCATATTCATGATGTCTTGTTGGGTATCAGGACAGCTGGTGGATGACATTTACAGGAAACAAGATGCTCTGTCATGTATAATCAGATGAATGTAGAGAATCTGCAGAGTATAGCATATTTGAAGTCAAATTTGGAATCAAGTCGGTAACTGGTCAAACTGAAGTGTACTTATAGTCAAATATAAACAGGCTACCTGCAGAATGCAGGGCAATAACAAATGAGCTTACCTTCCATCTTAGTGTGGGAAGAGTCACAGATAAAACAAAAGATAAATGATTTATGGCAAGATAGACGCATTCATATGCTAGAATAATGTCCTAGCTGCCATGAGGCTAAAAACAGGTTGGACGGTAATAAAGTTGGCAAGACAGCCAACCATTATGCAGTAGCTTAACACATGTTTAACCTAGCCGGCTACTCATTCTCATTGGTTATTCTTACTCGGTAGTAATGGTGTATGACAAGGTGGCGGACTGCGCCGTACTTACATCACACTATTTCATTGGCTTTGTCAAACAAATTTGCATTGTCTATTGCTGTTCAGGGGAGATATGACACAAGGGAATTTTCTTGAGTGAGAATTTCAACCATATCCTTAGTTTTTGTGCAGCTACAATTTACTCATATTTTGGTTCCTTTTGTGAATATTTGTACTTCATATCAATTTTATCATCCACTATGAAGAGCTTAACTTTCAAGTCTCAAGCTTTTTTTCCATGAAAACCAACTGATATCTTCTGAAATGTTAATGGTATGGGCAATTTTTTTTACTGCTGCATATGGAAGTTAGAATTAACTTAAGATGTGATATAGTACACCCTAATGGTTACATACTATTTGCAATTCAATGGCATAAGGCTGGCTAATGGATGTCCTGCCAGGCAGTCATACTTATCAATTGCAAATGTTTCTATGAGACTTTCTTAATAATTATAATATTAAGAACTTATATAGCACCAATTTTAGTTAATTGCTTATTTGTGCTTCTTTATTCAAGGCATGAGTGAAGTCACCTATAGACATTGGTCTGTAAGGGTACATATAGAAGAGCATGGAATTAGAAATGTAAACAAAAGGCCTTCTGAGGACTGAACACTATATTTAACAGTGTTTTAACCATTTTTTGCACACTACCTGCAGTGTGTCATGATCCGTACAGTCATCCCTCACCATCTAGCACTCTGTTTGGAGCTGACACATCAGTAGTACCATATGAGGGGTGTTCAGAAAGTTTGAAGCCTTTTTTTGTATGGACACTTATTTTCAATCTAGAACTATGAATTTTTCACAGGATAAAATTCAGCATATTTGGAAAGGATTTTCAAAATTTTGGACAATTAGAACATTTTAAAGTCATTCTTTGGTTGCCATATATGTAGAACTTCCCTAATATTAGGCCCAAGAAACTTACAGACTTTTTGGTAATATTTCAGAAAAGCTAAATGGCTAATATGAATCCTTTCACCTGAAGAGATTAACCGTAAAATCAAAGTTCTCCACATTGCATGATTCATGTCACTAATAGTGAACAAAATCCCTCGTAGCACTCTGAGGGTCATAGGTCAACAAGTGAAGGTCCATTTATAGGAATATCTTAGACTTCATAGTTTTGTCTTCTTTTTCTGAAAGGATTTGCCTTTTCACAAAATCTGTGCATGTTCATTCTTTAATGAAAAGTTTTAAGAGGTATGAACATGGATTTTCTTAATATTATTAAGCTAAGTAAATAGCAGGGTGACAAAATGAGATCACTTGCATAGACTTCTTCAAATTTCGAATGCTTGATAATATTGTGGAACATTTGATGCACCAGTAAGTTTAACAAAAGTCGGTTGCAACCAAATAAACTATGACAAGCTGATTAATTTACAGTAAATTTGGACTAACAAATGTAAATTTGACTCCTCAGAGTCCTCACTATCTTATATTTTAATAATATTCAAGAGAATTTGGTTGCATTTTAAATTACTCTTCTGCATGGGTCTATAATCAGCATAACACCATCATTCAAAACAAGCAAATTAAGAACTGACATTTATTTTATGCCTGATTCTATCCACAGAGTCAAAATGCTTCTACTGTGAATCTATAAATGAGCCCTTTTCCTTAAAATTTATATTCATATGACTTATTCACAAGCCCATTTCTCACTCATGGTTAGTTCCCAGAGGGCTTTTGGCTGACCATTAATGTGGTCACATAAGGCACCTGCCGTCTTGGCAAGGGAATTATTTGTCTTCAGCATCTTTCCTTGGTCAGCACAAAGTAATAAATTATTTTAACCACATGCATGCTAAAGCCCAGTGTATTTTGAATTACATCAAAGGTTATAGTAGTATCAGCAACTTTGGTAATGTTCAGCTTTGTTGCATATTCATTATGGCGTCCATTTGTGTAACATTAAAGGACACAATTGATGTAGTGAGACATATCTAACTGGGAATTTTCATTAGTTGTGAACATAGTTTGTAATATTGATTTATGAACAGGCATGGTCTTGTCAATATTTTCGTATCTTATACTCACCCTTGGGGATAACTTCGGTTGCCAACATCATGTTGCCAATACATGTATATATTGTCCATCACAGTCATCATCTAAAAGTACTCATTAATGAAACTCTCATATGTCCGTTACCTTTTGGCCTCAGCGGAAGACAGAACATACAAATTATTGATTTCTTGCAAATCAGTCGAACCAGGCTAACATTTTGTTAAAATCAAAATCGAAGTTGATTATTTTTACACCTCAGTCACAGCCAAGGGTTGGGGGCAAAACCATCCAAGGTTTCAGAAAATATGATTGGTCCAAATTGTCTCCAAAATGAAAGTGATTTTGAGAAAAATTATACTTAAGTTCACTGAAAATATAAGCAAAATTTGTATAACTTCATTTTACAGTGGGAAATGATAGGACTAGGCAATTTCCAGTCGCTCACCTGTTTGGAAAAATATCTTTTGTTTGTAAAGGAAACACCTCAGTAGGAGATTATTGAGGTAAACAATTGGATATCACCATATGATTTGGACAATTGAAGCTTTTAGATGACCCATTAGAGATAAATCTTTGTAAAAGATATCATAACAATGTAAGATAGGGCCTTGAAATAAAACTTAAGCAGAGAAGGACACGATTCAATCCATTAAAGCATTGTGTGTGAATACAAGATGATGAAGATGATCAAATTTCATTGCTCTTCTTATTCAACTTTTTCATTTAAATGAGGCATAAAAAAAGCTCTGAAGGCCATTTTGAACCAATCTGTCAAGAAGCAGACATTTTCCTGCCTCACTATAGGCCGCCCTTATCACATGACTGACATGTGACCTTGTCTACTGCTGTTATTTTCAGCCACTATCTTTAGGCTTTGTTTTAATGTGCTGGAAATATAACACTCTTGTCTGTCATCCATCTTTAGTGGAGCACTGTTGAAGATAACATAATCACCAACATTTCAGACACACCGTCAAAGATTTCATAATATAATTTATAGTTATGATATTCAAGTACAATCAAGGAATGTGACATTGCGACAGACTCAAAAACTGGAAGTGTCAGTTGCTCTACTTTTTGTTTAGAGAGTGGTTTTGAGACATGTTAATCTTGACTGATGTTGACCCTGCAAGCTCAGATCATGAATAAGTGAAGAAAATTTATATATCATTTGTAAGTTCAGCTTTTCACTCTTTGACAGTTAAACAGTGAAGTGCTTTTACTATAAGCAGTAATTCTAAAGTTATGCATATTAATATCTGTCACTTTGGATACATGCAGCCCATGCACAATATCTAAACAGTACAACCTCCTGATCACCATATATGCTGTTAAGGAGTCATACAATGGAAAATATTCTTGGGATGATTCTGGGTTAAGTAGTTATTAATCAAGAAATTATCAATAACTGTCAAACCTCCAAGCCAAGGATATCTCTGCTCTAATGAAGCTCCCTCGTTTATTTAAGCTGCATGTACATGGCTTTTCTGTCAAAGTGCCAGAGAGTTTCAAGTGAAAATACGGTTAAAAATAATCTTCAGCAGGAATGGAATACAGTCACTGCAAATGTAGAGATGAAGATTAGGGTGTCCCATTATTCGAAAATTTTCTCGGATCAAGCTCTTTTTGGGCTCAGTTGTGCTCCCATGTGTACAAAGACCACACACCAAATTTCAGCCAAATCCACTGCAAATGTTGAAATCTATGCCTTCCTAAAACACAGGTTTTGGTGCTTTGTATTAATAGACTACTGGAAATCATGTTAAAACAGCCAATTTAGGTAATCCGAGGGCTGGATTTACCAAATATTGCTTGTTTTGAAGTAAGCTTGACCTCTTTGTGATTCAGTTTCATCATGGGTGAATTCAGCACAGTTTTATTTTTAATTAATTAACTACAGGAAATCCTGTCAAGTGTAATCTGAGGGCTGAATTTACCAAATATTGCTTGTCATGAAGTAAGCATGACCGTTTTTGATTCAGTTTCATCATGGGTGAATTCAGCACCCTCAAAAACCCCCAGTTGACCAGTTCCAGTGGCATTAACTGATTTCAGGCAAGAAAATGGCCACTTTTTATGCTCGAAAATAGTTTAATAATAATTTTCAGGTAACCCGAGGGCTAAATTGACCAATTATAGCATGTTATGAAGTCATCTTGACCTCTGGGTAATTTATTATCATCATAGATGGACTCAGCACTCTCAAAAACCCCTGTATGAACAATTTTAGTGGCACTGGGATGATTTCAGACAGGAAAATAGCCACTTTTTGGGCTCGAAAATGGTCATTTTCGGATGCCTTGAGGGGCCCCCAAAGATGGTGGTAGGGGGGGGGTTTAACCCTTTATGGATTTGGCTGAAATTTGGTGTGTTGGCTTTGTACACATGGGAGCACAACTGAGCCCAAAAAGAGGTTGATCCGAGAAAATTTCCGAAAAATGGGACACCCTAATGAAGATATCTATCTATCTATAGATATATTTACAGCGCATTCCAGATTATTACGCAAGTTGGTTGTTTTAATAATATCTCAAGAACAACTTACATTTAACACATTTGAAAATCCTTCCCACATAATAATGTATGTTCCATGAAGGCAATATTCTGAAAGTTGTGTCAAATTATGATCACTTTTTCTTACATTTGGGACATCGAAAAAACAGGAATATGGCTGCTCTGCGGCATAACTCATCACTGTACCACCAGAATTGGACTAAACTTATAGGATATTGCCTTCATGGAACATACATTATCATGTGGGGAGGATTTCAAAATGCGTTTAGTTGTTTTTATTGTGGCCTCAGATCTATCTTTTAGTCTTTCTATCTATCTATGTGTCTTTCTGTCTGCATGTCTATTGTTTGTTGGTATATCATGCAAACTGAACTTATTGGCTATGGTTGGTTTATGGACCAGCATATCAGATGGCCATGATGTACCCGTAACTCAAATGTTTGTTTGTATGCAGACAAACCTTACCCCTGCACGCTAATCAGTGATGGTTATTTCTCAGCCAAAATTGCATTCAAAGGGTTTGATATAATCATGATAAAGATTGAGAAAATGCAAAATCTTCACATATTTTCACTCTGTGCAGGCCTCTTTTTGTATCGATGTCTTAACCTATAAAAAATCTTATATATAAGTATTCTTAACAACACATCGATTCTACAAGATAAGGAATTTCTTTCGTGAAACTTTTTGTGTGTGAAACGTCATCAAATATTGTGTATATCATTTTCAATGCAAAACTGGCTCTAAAAACCTTAATAAACATCCGATTTTCAAAATTTAAAAACCTAAATATATAAAGTAAACTCCTCCGAATTCAATGCACTTATTCATTTTGCTTTATTTGCAATATTAAGTTCGCAAAAGCCGTTTCGGCGCACTACGCTGTTAAACTACCAAGTTTCTAAAACCCAGTGTGAACAACAAGCCAGTGGCATATCCAGGATTATTTTTGTAGGGAGTATATTTGCTAATATTTTTATATGACTGAACTTAACTTTTTTTAGGTTGCTGAAATAACTGAAGTTTACTTTTATTTCATACATCCTTAGTTGTGTCAGACTTTTATGAAACAAAGGGAGGGGGCTTGGCATTTTTTTCTATAGGCAACTATTCATAGAAATGCCTCCTTTTAGATATTAAAACTTTTTATTACATGCCTTATGTCCTCAGGTTCATGGTAAGATCGATACAGTACCCTTTTTTAAGGGTACTTTTCTTGTTACTAATGTTTTTGACATTTAGTAATGTCTAGAAATTTTACAATTATGCACTTTGTTGAGACTTCAAGAAATTTTCATCTTATAAATGTTGTGATGACTTGAAACTCTCTTTTTTTTTCAGAAAAGCTTGATGTCACTGGCACATCTCCATAATCGAGAAAGGCCACTGAATCGTCGTCTCACACCTGTAAAACTAATCAAACCCTTAAAAATGAATAAATAACACCTGGTCATCAATGATATCAAAATAATCAAACGCTGGCAAGTACCAGGCCTTATTTGGTTTCTTTTTGCCTGTTCCATCAGTTGGCATTTCCGACAAAAATAAATGCCAACATTGACAGATCATTATCAGCTGGCAGCCTGAACAATTTCTGGACTATTTTTAGCTGAGCCTCTGATTCATGTTACTGAATAAACCCACAATCTTGGCAAAGGGTTGCATACATGAATTGTTTTGACTGAAAATATATGAGAACTTGCACTCATTGATCTTTATTGAAATCAATGGTATAGTGTCAGGAACTAAATGTATCTGGTGAACGATGAATAGTATAGGAGAATAGGGTTGACTTGCATAATTATGTAAAGCATATTTATAAACACTTTGGAAACCAGAAAAGAAGTATACTGCTCTGAGAAAGAATCAGAGACGAAATAATGGTCCATGAACATGAAATGGAGAAATACACGATCAGTAGTAGAACTAGTTACAATTATTCTGAAACTTCAATGTATAGTGATAGTTTGAAATTAATTTCACCACTGACACTATAGGGGAGAGGCAGGTTAGTTGAGACGTTTTTCAGAAAAGCTCTCCTCCAAGCTAAACGGACGATGATATTGGAATGAAGAATAGTCATGTGCATGGGGAAATACATTGTTCAAATATATGGAGAAACTTGACTTTCTCTGTTGGATAGTTTTTACCCCATATGGCGTCAAAGCAGGTCATGTCAAACGTATCAACTAACCCACCTGGTAAGGTTAGTTGATACACCCAGGCAGGTCAGTTGATACACCAAACCCTGATGGATAATGCAAAGAAAAAGTCACATAATTCCGCCTTGATAGGATACTATAAAACCATACGCCTTCACCGATCTGCTTTCTGTTCCCATGGATGCATATCTGCTACCATTGTGAGTCGGATCTGATGGTCGACCTGTTGGGAGGGGGAGATCTCATGATTATTTCAACCTAAGATGCATCTATAGAGCTTTTTCATGTAAACTACTGAGTAACATCTAACATTATGATTGTACTAATAGGTCAGGGTTGTTATTTTGACCAGGCCAGCCAACAAAACCTAACCAATCTGCTGTATCAACAAACCCATCCACTCGATTATGTCAGAAAACAGCAGGTCTCTGGACCACAGGTTAACCTAGGTCATCTTTGATGGCTAATAAATGAGCCTTTTCACACACCTTATCCATATACGAAGTTACTTTGAATCATCCTTCACTATAGCGAAAGAAAAAAAAATGCAAGATTTCAGCACAAATTTACTCGGAACAGTGATTTTTGAATTTTTTGACTTTTCTCCTAAATCTTGATTCTGATTCTTCATTGACCAAGATGAGAAGATGTGTTTTTTTATTCTGCTTCTTACAAATGCCAACACTTTCTCAAATGATCATTTCTATGACCAGGAGGTGGGGCGTATCAACTAACCTTGCGTATCAACTAACCTGCCTCTCCCCTATAGTCAACATTTGGGCAAGAGAAACAAAGAATGGCACACGTATATTATAACTCTAAGGAACACAATGGGTCAGCAAATTTAAATAACGGGAATGTATACGTACATGTATGTTGTTCGCAAAATCTCTATCAACTGTTCAGACCTTTTCAGTTTCACAATCAACAATCACTTTTCAGTTTCACAATCAACAATCACTTTTCAGTTTCACAATCAACAATCACTTTTCAGTTTCACAATCAAAATCACTATCAACTGTTCAGACCTTTTCAGTTTCACAATCAACAATGCCTGTAAAGAAAACTTTGGAAGTATGACAGGGCCAATGTTTCAATTCAAGACTTTTCTCTGTGTCTGGTAATAGTTTCACAACTCTGAGATAGCTGAGCAGTCATCATTTTAAAAAATATATGGATTGCCAAAAGTAATCAAGAAGTGGGTAACCTTGGAGCACGAGCGGAAGTACGTGTACCAGTCATTGATAGACAATTGTACATGGTATATCAGGGATTGTTTTAATCCATCCATATACTAGCATATGACAAGTACAAGAAATGCCCTGGACATGCATGTTTTGATATATTTGTCACAGATTCTATCAAATTTGACAGTCGACTAAGAAAAGCATTTTCTCAAAGTTAACAGTTATTGTTGGGTGTTGTTAGTTGTATTTAAGTTGCAGATTCCTATACATTTTATCTTGTGTCTAACTGCTAAAAGCACGCATAGTAACAAACAATGTATAACAGTTTGTGATCACTGCTATGGTTGTTTCTAATTGGAATTTGTCGTGTGACTTTGGAATAGGCTCCCACCAGTTTTGTATTTCTTCAAAATATGCAAATACTATAAAAGAAAAAATACTTTGCATGCCAGAACATTATCAAAATAAGTGAAATGTACAAGGTCAACTATTGCATTTGCACCATATCTGTGTGTTATATGCTAAATGGCTCTGTTCTTGCAATCTCCAAATTCGAATTGCATACGCTTGTATTGTCTATAGATTATTATTGGTATTCATGCGCGTGCCTTGGAGGCATCATGAAAGGATACATTTTTAAAAAATTGCGTATCATACCTTTTGCTATATCTTGTGCCTTATCTTGTGCCTTATATAATTGTATCATATCTTGAATCATATCTTGTATCATGTCTTGCATGCATCATGTCAAGGACATGTTATTGTTATCCCCTTATTATTTGTTGGTATGGAAATGTAACAAAATTGAATGTCAACAACCTTGATGGAATTATAAAATCTGCTAGAAGACTGGGATGTAATGAAATCGGCTACGTGAGTGACTTATACACATGCTTCATTCGAAAAAATGTTAAATTTATTATGAAAGATTGTAGCCATTCTTTAAATTCCTTTTTTCGTTTTCTTCCCTTAGGCATTACACTTAACTCAATTTTTTGTAGAACAGATCATTTAAAAAAATCAGTTGTTCCGTCCGTTATTTGTTTATTTAACAAGTGACAATTTTAAAATTCTAGTCACACCTCATATGTTTTTGTTTTTACATAATTTTATTACTGTTATATTACTTGATTTTCATGTCTGTAAAACGAGTTTCCTGAATAAGGATTAATAACGTTCTTGTCATAGTCATTGTCATTGTCATCTTGTATCAAAATCTAACTTACAAGTTACAAGGTATCTCTGGTTTCCAATGACTACAGCCCATGAGAGTGCTTTCTTGTAAAATCTAATAGAGCTGTATATGCAAACTTGAGTGACACGTTTCTTCACCAAGACTTTTAAAAAAGGAATGGTTTATATGATGACAAGTTTCAATCTCAGATTGGTTATAAAAGATAATGGTTGAAGAATAGCCGGTACTTGATTGTGACAACACAAGCATTATCTTTGGATTTGGTCAGTGGTTAGTAATGCTGAACTGATGACCAACAACTAAAGAATCGGTTTAACATATAATTTCAATAATATACTGAATTAGTGATCTGGGGTTTTTCAGGGAACTGGGTTTGTTGTTGAATATCACAAATTAAACCACACTATTGCACTCGAACATCTGATATCTAGGCAATTTCAGCTGGTTATGATTGCCAAACCAATTTCCTCTGATTCGAGTTCATAGCCAGACAAATATTATTAATCTCATCAAGTTACTGTCATTTGATCTTTTCAGGATGAAATGGGTTTCATGAATTTGATTGGTATCGAGTTGCATTTCTCAACAGTTTCATATTTGACATCACAGATTTCAGTGATTGGTTACTGTGAATATTTGATCTTATCTTATCCAACTTCAACATTTCTAAAAATAAATAATACTACCACCTTTAAGATTTTTAAAAATTGATAAATGCAAAACGACATTCCCCTTCTTGGAATTTAATAGATTATCCCAACAGATTCCTCACCCTCCCATGGATTTCCTTGCCTTTGCACTCCTCACCCCGATCATACTTTCATAACCATGATTAAAAATTTTTTTAAACAAAATAAAAGAGATAAATCAAGATTTCCACAGCCCAAGGAAAGCGTTCTGATTTAAGTTACAATGTATAATGTATAACTACTGTATACCCAGTTTTATTTTAGCATTAAATTGCAATTTGACGGGTGAAGGTGAGGACTGAAGTGCTTGGAAGGGTGAACATCTTCCTTAAGGTACCGGATTTAAAAAAATGTATTTTGTTGTAAAATACGCATTTGTCAATTGTATCTGAGGCCTGACAAACATGTAACCAAGGCATCATGGATTATTATCGTTTTCATAGCTGTTTTCCAGTTGTACTTAGCTCTGGTTGATAGATGCTTCAATTAAATGTAACTCCATCATGCACTACTTAAGGATAGTTACAATAAATGTGATGTGTGTAATAAGGAATTTTCACATCAAAATAATTTGCGGGGACATTTGAAAACTCACAGAGAACGTTGCCATAAATGTGATGTGTGCGAACGTGAATTTCACCAGATATCCAATTTGAAGGTGCATGCTCGTATCCACAGTGGTTTATGTCCTTACAATTGTTCGGAATGTTATAAATTGTTTGGAACGTAAGGTAACCTCAACACTCATATGGTCGTACATAATAATCATAAGTAATTTAGCTGCCTGAAGTGTGAAAAGACTTTTAAGTTTAACAGTGTCTTAAAATGGCACCTGAGAACACACTGCAACGTTAAAGCCATACACTTGCATTATATGTCAAAAGAACTTTTCCCAAAGTTTTAATCTGGATGCTCACATGCTATCTTGCAGTGGAGAGAAACCATACAATTGCTCGGTTTGTAGTAAATCTTTTGGCCACCAGTGCGATGTCAGGAGACACATGCGAACGCACGAAGATTCGAAATGATTCGAATGCTCCGTCTGCCAGAAGCCGTTCAATCACCACAGCAACCTGCAGACTCACATGCATAGCATCCACCAGCGGGAGCGATCATACCAATGTAATGTTTGCTTGAAGATATTTAACCAACAGGGGCTCCTAACAGCACATTTGGTCTTACATAGCTCCGAAAAAAACCTCATTAATGTCTCGGTTGTGGAACAGGCTTCATGCAGAGTAGTACCATAGGGGCTTTTGCACTTTTCACTATTGCGTTAAATATAAATATAATATAATTATATATAGTTATATGCAAACGATTTTATGCAAAAACCATGTTGGTTTTGCATTGAAATTTGGTTTTTCAAAAGACCATTTTGAATCTAAAAAACCAATTTTGTCTGAAATTTTTTAGAGTGTGGCGGTCATGGATTTTCATGTGCTTGTTTAGGGTACTACTCACAGGAGGTCCATTATTTCCAGGAGATATCCAGTCCTTCTGGGTGTGCACTCTAAAAAAAAACAACATGGATTTTTCTAAAAATCCATGTTGGTTTTGCATTGAAATTTGGTTTTTCAAAAAACCATTTTGAATCTAAAAAACCAATTTTGTCTGAAATTTTTTAGAGTGTGGCGGTCATGGATTTTCATGTGCTTGTTTAGGGTACTACTCACAGGAGGTCCATTATTTCCAGGAGATATCCAGTCCTTCTGGGTGTGCACTCTAAAAAAAACCAACATGGATTTTTCTAAAAATCCATGTTGGTTTTGCATTGAAATTTGGTTTTTCAAAAAACCATTTTGAATCTAAAAAACCAATTTTGTCTGAAATTTTTTAGAGTGTGGCGGTCATGGATTTTCATGTGCTTGTTTAGGGTACTACTCACAGGAGGTCCATTATTTCCAGGAGATATCCAGTCCTTCTGGGTGTGCACTCTAAAAAAAACCAACATGGATTTTTCTAAAAATCCATGTTGGTTTTGCATTGAAATTTGGTTTTTCAAAAAACCATTTTGAATCTAAAAAACCAATTTTGTCTGAAATTTTTTAGAGTGTGGCGGTCATGGATTTTCATGTGCTTGTTTAGGGTACTACTCACAGGAGGTCCATTATTTCCAGGAGATATCCAGTCCTTCTGGGTGTGCACTCTAAAAAAAACCAACATGGATTTTTCTAAAAATCCATGTTGGTTTTGCATTGAAATTTGGTTTTTCAAAAAACCATTTTGAATCTAAAAAACCAATTTTGTCTGAAATTTTTTAGAGTGTGGCGGTCATGGATTTTCATGTGCTTGTTTAGGGTACTACTCACAGGAGGTCCATTATTTCCAGGAGATATCCAGTCCTTCTGGGTGTGCACTCTAAAAAAAACCAACATGGATTTTTTTAAAAATCCATGTTGGTTTTGCATTGAAATTTGGTTTTTCAAAAAACCATTTTGAATCTAAAAAACCAATTTTGTCTGAAATTTTTTAGAGTGTGGCGGTCATGGATTTTCATGTGCTTGTTTAGGGTACTACTCACAGGAGGTCCATTATTTCCAGGAGATATCCAGTCCTTCTGGGTGTGCACTCTAAAAAAAACCAACATGGATTTTTTTAAAAATCCATGTTGGTTTTGCATTGAAATTTGGTTTTTCAAAAAACCATTTTGAATCTAAAAAACCAATTTTGTCTGAAATTTTTTAGAGTGTGGCGGTCATGGATTTTCATGTGCTTGTTTAGGGTACTACTCACAGGAGGTCCATTATTTCCAGGAGATATCCAGTCCTTCTGGGTGTGCACTCTAAAAAAAACCAACATGGATTTTTCTAAAAATCCATGTTGGTTTTGCATTGAAATTTGGTTTTTCAAAAAACCATTTTGAATCTAAAAAACCAATTTTGTCTGAAATTTTTTAGAGTGTGGCGGTCATGGATTTTCATGTGCTTGTTTAGGGTACTACTCACAGGAGGTCCATTATTTCCAGGAGATATCCAGTCCTTCTGGGTGTGCACTCTAAAAAAAACCAACATGGATTTTTTTAAAAATCCATGTTGGTTTTGCATTGAAATTTGGTTTTTCAAAAAACCATTTTGAATCTAAAAAACCAATTTTGTCTGAAATTTTTTAGAGTGTGGCGGTCATGGATTTTCATGTGCTTGTTTAGGGTACTACTCACAGGAGGTCCATTATTTCCAGGAGATATCCAGTCCTTCTGGGTGTGCACTCTAAAAAAAACCAACATGGATTTTTTTAAAAATCCATGTTGGTTTTGCATTGAAATTTGGTTTTTCAAAAAACCATTTTGAATCTAAAAAACCAATTTTGTCTGAAATTTTTTAGAGTGTGGCGGTCATGGATTTTCATGTGCTTGTTTAGGGTACTACTCACAGGAGGTCCATTATTTCCAGGAGATATCCAGTCCTTCTGGGTGTGCACTCTAAAAAAAAACAACATGGATTTTTCTAAAAATCCATGTTGGTTTTGCATTGAAATTTGGTTTTTCAAAAAACCATTTTGAATCTAAAAAACCAATTTTGTCTGAAATTTTTTAGAGTGTGGCGGTCATGGATTTTCATGTGCTTGTTTAGGGTACTACTCACAGGAGGTCCATTATTTCCAGGAGATATCCAGTCCTTCTGGGTGTGCACTCTAAAAAAAACCAACATGGATTTTTCTAAAAATCCATGTTGGTTTTGCATTGAAATTTGGTTTTTCAAAAAACCATTTTGAATCTAAAAAACCAATTTTGTCTGAAATTTTTTAGAGTGTGGCGGTCATGGATTTTCATGTGCTTGTTTAGGGTACTACTCACAGGAGGTCCATTATTTCCAGGAGATATCCAGTCCTTCTGGGTGTGCACTCTAAAAAAAACCAACATGGATTTTTCTAAAAATCCATGTTGGTTTTGCATTGAAATTTGGTTTTTCAAAAAACCATTTTGAATCTAAAAAACCAATTTTGTCTGAAATTTTTTAGAGTGTGGCGGTCATGGATTTTCATGTGCTTGTTTAGGGTACTACTCACAGGAGGTCCATTATTTCCAGGAGATATCCAGTCCTTCTGGGTGTGCACTCTAAAAAAAACCAACATGGATTTTTCTAAAAATCCATGTTGGTTTTGCATTGAAATTTGGTTTTTCAAAAAACCATTTTGAATCTAAAAAACCAATTTTGTCTGAAATTTTTTAGAGTGTGGCGGTCATGGATTTTCATGTGCTTGTTTAGGGTACTACTCACAGGAGGTCCATTATTTCCAGGAGATATCCAGTCCTTCTGGGTGTGCACTCTAAAAAAAACCAACATGGATTTTTCTAAAAATCCATGTTGGTTTTGCATTGAAATTTGGTTTTTCAAAAAACCATTTTGAATCTAAAAAACCAATTTTGTCTGAAATTTTTTAGAGTGTGGCGGTCATGGATTTTCATGTGCTTGTTTAGGGTACTACTCACAGGAGGTCCATTATTTCCAGGAGATATCCAGTCCTTCTGGGTGTGCACTCTAAAAAAAACCAACATGGATTTTTTTAAAAATCCATGTTGGTTTTGCATTGAAATTTGGTTTTTCAAAAAACCATTTTGAATCTAAAAAACCAATTTTGTCTGAAATTTTTTAGAGTGTGGCGGTCATGGATTTTCATGTGCTTGTTTAGGGTACTACTCACAGGAGGTCCATTATTTCCAGGAGATATCCAGTCCTTCTGGGTGTGCACTCTAAAAAAAACCAACATGGATTTTTCTAAAAATCCATGTTGGTTTTGCATTGAAATTTGGTTTTTCAAAAAACCATTTTGAATCTAAAAAACCAATTTTGTCTGAAATTTTTTAGAGTGTGGCGGTCATGGATTTTCATGTGCTTGTTTAGGGTACTACTCACAGGAGGTCCATTATTTCCAGGAGATATCCAGTCCTTCTGGGTGTGCACTCTAAAAAAAACAACATGGATTTTTCTAAAAATCCATGTTGGTTTTGCATTGAAATTTGGTTTTTCAAAAAACCATTTTGAATCTAAAAAACCAATTTTGTCTGAAATTTTTTAGAGTGTGGCGGTCATGGATTTTCATGTGCTTGTTTAGGGTACTACTCACAGGAGGTCCATTATTTCCAGGAGATATCCAGTCCTTCTGGGTGTGCACTCTAAAAAAAACCAACATGGATTTTTCTAAAAATCCATGTTGGTTTTGCATTGAAATTTGGTTTTTCAAAAAACCATTTTGAATCTAAAAAACCAATTTTGTCTGAAATTTTTTAGAGTGTGGCGGTCATGGATTTTCATGTGCTTGTTTAGGGTACTACTCACAGGAGGTCCATTATTTCCAGGAGATATCCAGTCCTTCTGGGTGTGCACTCTAAAAAAAACCAACATGGATTTTTTTAAAAATCCATGTTGGTTTTGCATTGAAATTTGGTTTTTCAAAAAACCATTTTGAATCTAAAAAACCAATTTTGTCTGAAATTTTTTAGAGTGTGGCGGTCATGGATTTTCATGTGCTTGTTTAGGGTACTACTCACAGGAGGTCCATTATTTCCAGGAGATATCCAGTCCTTCTGGGTGTGCACTCTAAAAAAAACCAACATGGATTTTTTTAAAAATCCATGTTGGTTTTGCATTGAAATTTGGTTTTTCAAAAAACCATTTTGAATCTAAAAAACCAATTTTGTCTGAAATTTTTTAGAGTGTGGCGGTCATGGATTTTCATGTGCTTGTTTAGGGTACTACTCACAGGAGGTCCATTATTTCCAGGAGATATCCAGTCCTTCTGGGTGTGCACTCTAAAAAAAACCAACATGGATTTTTCTAAAAATCCATGTTGGTTTTGCATTGAAATTTGGTTTTTCAAAAAACCATTTTGAATCTAAAAAACCAATTTTGTCTGAAATTTTTTAGAGTGTGGCGGTCATGGATTTTCATGTGCTTGTTTAGGGTACTACTCACAGGAGGTCCATTATTTCCAGGAGATATCCAGTCCTTCTGGGTGTGCACTCTAAAAAAAACCAACATGGATTTTTTTAAAAATCCATGTTGGTTTTGCATTGAAATTTGGTTTTTCAAAAAACCATTTTGAATCTAAAAAACCAATTTTGTCTGAAATTTTTTAGAGTGTGGCGGTCATGGATTTTCATGTGCTTGTTTAGGGTACTACTCACAGGAGGTCCATTATTTCCAGGAGATATCCAGTCCTTCTGGGTGTGCACTCTAAAAAAAACCAACATGGATTTTTCTAAAAATCCATGTTGGTTTTGCATTGAAATTTGGTTTTTCAAAAAACCATTTTGAATCTAAAAAACCAATTTTGTCTGAAATTTTTTAGAGTGTGGCGGTCATGGATTTTCATGTGCTTGTTTAGGGTACTACTCACAGGAGGTCCATTATTTCCAGGAGATATCCAGTCCTTCTGGGTGTGCACTCTAAAAAAAACCAACATGGATTTTTTTAAAAATCCATGTTGGTTTTGCATTGAAATTTGGTTTTTCAAAAAACCATTTTGAATCTAAAAAACCAATTTTGTCTGAAATTTTTTAGAGTGTGGCGGTCATGGATTTTCATGTGCTTGTTTAGGGTACTACTCACAGGAGGTCCATTATTTCCAGGAGATATCCAGTCCTTCTGGGTGTGCACTCTAAAAAAAACCAACATGGATTTTTTTAAAAATCCATGTTGGTTTTGCATTGAAATTTGGTTTTTCAAAAAACCATTTTGAATCTAAAAAACCAATTTTGTCTGAAATTTTTTAGAGTGTGGCGGTCATGGATTTTCATGTGCTTGTTTAGGGTACTACTCACAGGAGGTCCATTATTTCCAGGAGATATCCAGTCCTTCTGGGTGTGCACTCTAAAAAAAACCAACATGGATTTTTCTAAAAATCCATGTTGGTTTTGCATTGAAATTTGGTTTTTCAAAAAACCATTTTGAATCTAAAAAACCAATTTTGTCTGAAATTTTTTAGAGTGTGGCGGTCATGGATTTTCATGTGCTTGTTTAGGGTACTACTCACAGGAGGTCCATTATTTCCAGGAGATATCCAGTCCTTCTGGGTGTGCACTCTAAAAAAAACCAACATGGATTTTTTTAAAAATCCATGTTGGTTTTGCATTGAAATTTGGTTTTTCAAAAAACCATTTTGAATCTAAAAAACCAATTTTGTCTGAAATTTTTTAGAGTGTGGCGGTCATGGATTTTCATGTGCTTGTTTAGGGTACTACTCACAGGAGGTCCATTATTTCCAGGAGATATCCAGTCCTTCTGGGTGTGCACTCTAAAAAAAACCAACATGGATTTTTTTAAAAATCCATGTTGGTTTTGCATTGAAATTTGGTTTTTCAAAAAACCATTTTGAATCTAAAAAACCAATTTTGTCTGAAATTTTTTAGAGTGCACACCCAGAAGGACTGGATGTCTCCTGGATATAATGGAACTCTTCTGGCCTCCGGATCTGAGATCCAACAAGAGATCACAAAATAATCGAATCCTGAAATATTCCCTTCCTTCGGAACAAACTTTGCAACAAACTCAACTACTAACTCCGGACCTGTCACTACGTCCAGTCTTCCATTCAAATGCTTTATCTGCGACCAGCACTTCAATACCAAAGCTGAAGTGGTTGATCATGTAAAAAGCCATGGTAATGAAACAAATACAAAGAATGAAAAATTCAAATTGATTGAAACTGAACAAGATTTGCCTGAATTTGTTATCAAGACAGGAAAGAAGATCCCGAATTTGTTAGTTAAAGACATATTTTATTTCAAACGCAATATGCCATATAGTAAGAGTCAGAGGTAAAAACATATTAAATATATATTTATATATATATTACATCTGTTATGGTTGCTTCTTACTATAGAACTTAAATTACAACATTAAAAACCCAAGCTGACACAATAATTGTATATTTAGATAGAAAAAAAAAAGATGCACAGTGTATTTCGTTGGTTTTTCGATTTCAATCATGAATTAAATCATGATTTGATACACTAAAATCTCAATTTATTTGATTTTGTATCATAATGCATAAAGTCGTGATTTTAAAAGGTATTGGATGGATTTCTTGAATTTTCGTTGAAAAAAATCAATTTTTACCCACTGTATGAAAGGGTCCATTATTATCATAGGTACAATTAACAAATTCACAAATAAAAACTATTGTTACAAAATCCTTGCAATATTACAAATATATATGTGAAGTTTTAATGCACACTGAGATTCTGATTTCTGTGATGCTTTTGGGGCTTACAGCATTTCACAGAAAAAATTTAGACTAATAATTGCATCACAATCAATTCAAATACTATGTTGCATACGCTACTAATCAGCCTCAAACTTTACGTTGCGAAAGCCTTTCCTGCATCTTTTGAGAAATTTTATTTTGCAATTTGCACTATATGTATCACTATTGATTTCCTGAGGACTTCTTAGTCCACTGGGCCTATTACATAAATGTGTCCCTATCATAGAATAAAGTAAATTAAACTGCACTCATATGATGCAACAGTTGCTGGGGTCGACAAAAGAAAACATATAGCAATGACAATATCAGGTCAATGTTATCCAATTTCAAAAATTTCCCCATTGATATTCCTTGTGCTAACCGAATCAGTTTTAAGGTTTAAAAGACTCTTTACAGCAGCAGAATTTCAAGATCTTGCAAAATATGGTCCCATACTTCTACTGAAACTATCTTGGTCTACAAATTCAAACAGAAAGCTGAATAGTTTGCCAAATTGATAACTGATGCGAGCCCATTCACTCAGGGGGGCCCACATAAGATGCCAGAAAAAGGGTTGAAATTGAGGGAAAACCTCTGTCAAAAACCTTTTGGATTTTGTGATTCACAAACAAATAGTTTGGTGTGCTTGCTCGATCGAGGACCAAAAATCAAACTTTAACATGGGGGCCTAATGGAAGAGGGCCAAGTATTTTACTACAGGCCCCTTTTAAATCAGAAGCAAAAAGGTTCACCCCGACAGCAACTTCACAGAGTAGCCGCTTAAAAATTGCGGAGAGAGATAGACCATAAATTTTTTATGGAATCGCCACATGATGTAAAACTTATTAGTAATATTGATGCTTTTAAAAGAGCTCTGAAGAATATTTTACGACATGAATTTTAATTTATTTACTTTTTAAATTTTTTATTTTTATATATTTATTTTTTCATTGCTTTTATAACTTATTGTTAACATGTGTATATATGTTTTTTTTTATATTTTACAATTTGTTTTTTTATACAGGACCAGTTTGTAAAACAGATTGTATCTGAAACTGTCATTTTCCTGAATAAATATATTTGATTATTATTATTATTATTATAAATGAGAAATCTATAAATTTACAATGTACAAGATGTGAAATGACTTGAGTTGCCTTTTGTTGGCTTAAACAACAGTACACTAACATAACTGTAATTTTGAGGAATACAGAAAAAAAACTATCCATGCAATTTTCGTGTTAAGCAGTATCATTATAATTACGTAAATGTATTGCCGACCATGGGAATGTGGGGGCCCACCAACTTACTTTGCATTGGAGTTGAAAAAGGTACCAGTCCAACCTGTACAAAGACAGCATAATCTCACTTTAGCAACACGCGTTTTACTTCCCTTTGGAAGTGGCCACCCTAAAATTTGAGGGCCCTTGCCATTTGGCCCCCTCCCCCCCCCCCCTCTGCTCAGGCCTGAGTATATCCCATATATGGTATTGGAGTATATTAGAAGCAGAAAAGAAGTACATTGCGCAATGACGATTTGCATGGTTGAGAGACTTTTTCACACAAAATTTGCATTTGAAGTACAAATGCAGTACATTTGAATTACAAATGCAGTACTTTTGCAGCACATTTACAGTACAAAAGGAGCACATTTGAAGCGCTCAAATAATACTTCCTTGCAGGGAGTACGAAAAGGCATACATTAAGCATTTTTGCAGTACAATCGGAGTACATTTGAAGTATCTAAAAATCAATGCTTCATTAATTTTATAGGCCACATATAATATCAGTTCCTCAGCCAAATCAATGTAATTAGAATAACTATACAAATTTAACTGCATTAGCCTAGAGTAAAAAAGAAAGGTGAAACAATTTTATATCCGATTTGTACTTTTTGCCACTATTAATAGTAAAACATTTGTATCTAATACTATGGAAATTATGCAAGAAATTAAATGTATTGTAATTTAAAATCTGGACACGCCTGCAAATTTTCCCAAGTTCTGGAAGTGAACATGACACACATGTGACTAAATCTAAGCAGCCTAAGTCATAGAAGTATAAATTCTGTACATGGAATGTTCAATGACATTTAGAAGTTAGAGGAGCACATATATGAAGTACGTGATTATTCAAATTGATTCACTGAGGTATAAAATACGTACACAATCTGCATGGAAGCACAAAATCGGTATAATGGAGTAAATGTGCAGCGTGGGTCCACGTACTGCTTTTGTAAGGATTTTGTACTTCCTCGCTGAGAAGCTGTACTGCTTTTATACTCTTCTTTACTCTGGGCTGCATGATACAAATTTGGTTCGTTCATCAGAAGCAAAATTCTAAATCTTTGCTCACACTGAAAATTTCAGTCAGTTTCCAATGGCATGTGACTTTCATTTAATTAATTGTAGCAGATTTTAAAATGTCTAATAATATTCGAAACATCTTCAATTTGTGAGTTTACAAACAATGTTTCCTCCGTCATTTCTTGGATTGTTCTTGCAGTGACTAAATCTTCATGAATTCACTGAAAATGTTAATTTCCAATGGTATGTGATTTTTAATTTTCGTTTAATCATTGTAACAGATTAATGTCTGATTATGTTTCCAGAGTAAAAGTAATTCACACCTCAACATTGTTAAGCTAACCATGTGCTGTTGCTTGGATAGCTCTTAAAAAGTGAATAAATCTGTATTTATCGGAAATGTCAATTTCCACTGGCATATGATTTTCACTAAATCAGTACAAATAACAGATTAATGTCTGATAATATTCAAAACATATTCAATTTGTGATGTTCCAGACCAATTATTCCTGTGCCATTTCTTTGATAGTTCTTAAAGTGAATAAATCCACATTCGCTGAAAATGTTTTGTTCCTATGGCATGTGATTTTCATTGAATCAGTTGTAGGAGATTAATGTCTTATAATATCGGAAACATCTTCAATTTGTGAGTTTACAAACAATTATTTGCATGCCGTGTCTTGGATCTTAAAGTGATTAAATCTGCATTTGCTGCAAATGTCAATTTCCTTTGGCCTGTGATTTTCATTGAATCTAATTGTAGCAGATTGTCTGATAATATTTAAAACATCTCCAATTTGTGATGTTACAAACCAATTATTCCTGTGCTATTTCTTGGATAGTTCTTAAAGTGAGTAGGGCCTAAATCTGTATTTGCTGAAAATGTCAATTTCCAATGGAGTGTGATTTTCAGTTTAACATTTGATAATGTCATATTCAAAACATCCTCAATTTTTGACTTTATCAACAATTTTTCCTCTGCTGTTCTTGAACTAGATCTGCATTCAATGAAAATTTCCACTGGCATGTCATTTTCATTCAAATCAAATCAAATAATTTTATTTTATGTCAGTGAGAAATATATACAAGAAAACATTAGCCACAGGCTAATCATCCGACAATAACAGTAGTAGAGTAACGCGGGGCATGCAGCCCCCCTTAACTTCGAGGAGCGATTTGACCTACTTTTTGTGGTCGATTATTTGAATGCTTATGCTGTCAGGAAGGGATCACTTAACTCTACTTATAACTAGTGAAACGAATGTCTACCAATTTTAATAAAGGAGTTACGTCCCTTTTTGTAAAAAAATTTAAATGGCCTTCTTACCCCACCCATCGGGCAAGAAGCCCCCCTATCATAATCCTATGGAAATTTTTTTGCGAGCGCATTCAGCCTAAAAATTTTAAAGTTATTTCTTGGGGTTCTCCTATCATTTTTAAGGCATTCTATTCACTTTTTCTGAATTTCAGAATTTTTCTGTTCATACATTTATTTTTTAATATTTTTTTGCCCTTTTTCAATTTCGGCCAAAATTTTTTCTATTTCAATTAGCTATTCTATCAAGATTTAAGGTAAAGTACACATTATTAAATGGTTCCTGAAGCAGCTTCGAGGCCTCAGTGAAGGGGGCCCCATGCCCCATACCTTGTGGGGCCTCTCGCCCCAAACCCACATATTTTAATTGTTCCTCTATATTTTGAGCTAAAATGCAAAAAAAATGATCCAAATCATATTTATGTGATGGTCATAAAGTGAAGCAATGCAGATATCCATTATACTTTTAAAAATTTCCCAAGTTATTTCTGACAACCACTTTCAAAGAATTAATCAAAGTTACAAAAACCATGCACCTTTTTTTGTTTCTTTAATTACGACTATGGTTTGGTGCTGAATGCCTTGAAAATTTGTGGCGTCACCTAAAAAGCCTCTAGCTTCAATCCTATCAATAAGAAAAAGCACCAAAAATGTAAGTTTAGAAATAACCCTGCGGGGGCTTCTCACCTAACCCGGGCTTCTTGCCCCGACCCACTCTACATGACTAGCTAAATAACACATTGAAAAATTTCACAAAAAGATGAAATTAAAACACAGTTTTGACTAACATTATACATGGAAAATAAATAAAATATATTCTAAGAATTCTAGTTGACTGACAGAGCACGCAGTCCTTATAAAATCCTGATGGACACAGAGATATCCCTATAAATTTCATCACTTCGTTATTAATTTAAATTAAAAACATACAATTTAAAAGGCTAAACAATTTTTAAAATCTGCACTGCCTACATTTACAGAGAGGTTCAGTCCATGCTTCAGCTTGTTTACAAAAGCTGTGATAGTCTTTACTGTCCTTCATTTCCTCCGGCAGGCTGTTCCACAACTTTGCTCCATAATTCGATATTCTATTTAAACCAAACTTACTGGTTCTACAGTGAGCCACTTCAACAGTATTTAACAACATCTGTTTTCTGCTCACCTCTAAGGGCATGAGCTTAGCTTTGTCTAACAAGGTTTCATAGGAACATTCAAAATCCATAAAAACAAATCTTGGCGCTCTATACTGAATGCGCTCTAGTTTTTTGCTGTTTACAGCTCCACAGAAGTGCCAAACAAGGGCACAGTAAGTAAAGTGTGATAATATGAAGCATCTGAAAATACTCATTCTTCCATTAAAGTCAAGATATTTTATAGTCTGTTTAACACATTAAGCTGAGCTCCAGACTTTCTGCATACATCTCTGATATGTTCATTAAAGTTCAAATTTTCATCTAATTTTACTCCGAGTATAGTTTAACATTTTGTTCAATCTTAATTTCGAAGGCATTTAATTTAATATTACAAGAGTCACTTTGAGTTTTGTCATTTCTAAAGAACAACGCTTGAAACTTCTGAGGGTTCGCCTCCATCATGTTCTTCTGGAACCAATCGATTACCACCTGGGTTTCCCAGCCAGGATTTGGATCACTGTATCTCTGATTGGGCCTGACACAGAGATGGTGTTATCGTCCGCATAATTATATAGTGATGCTTTGCGAAATTCATAGACGATATCGTTCACAAAAAGGTTGAAAAACACTGGGCCCATGATTGAGCCTTGGGGCACTCCCTTTTTAAGAGTTTTCCACCCACTCACTTGTTCACTTGAAACAATTGCAGCAAATTTATGTCTGATAATATTCCAAACTTCTTCAATTTGCATTTTTAGCAAAAGCTGTTTCTCAGATGACTAAGTCTGCATTCGCTAAAAATGTCAATATCCAATGACATGTGATTTTCATTGAATCAATTGTAGTAAATTTATGTCTGGTTATAAAGAAAACATCTTCAATTTGTGAGTGACTAAATCTATGGTCGTATTACCAGTGACCAGCAAAAGTGTATTTTATGATTATGAGGGGGCAACATTTGGAAAAATAGACATTACTTCTTAGGCCCCGGACTGAATAAATACGACCCTGACTAAATCTTTGCATTCACTTAAAATGTCAATTTCCAATTGCATGTGATTTTCTTTAAATTGACTGTCATTGAACGACTTAGTCACAAGAGGAATGATTACTTCCCACACTTCAACAAGTTTATGAATTCTGGTTTTCTTCATTGCATCAATAATTTTGCAGGGTCTATAATGCATTACTATGTATATATGGACATAGGCGTACGGCGAGCGGAATTTTTTGGGAGGGCGAGCGACGTTTTCCTGAATTTCATAATCCAAATTCAATTTCATTTTTATCATAAAATCCGTTGGGAACCATTGATTTTCAATAATGTTAGTTTGATCATCTGCCCAAAATTTTAGCCTGCTTACCTGAGTTTCCACTGTTTTCCAAACTTTTGGGGGGGGATTGCTCCCCCCCCTCGCCCCCCTGTCTGATACGCCTATGTATATAGACAAACTAGCTTGTATTTTGCGCTCTTTTTCACTCTTTTTAAAATAGTATGATATTGTTCCTACTGAATGGTTATTTCACACAACTCAACATTGGTGAACATCACCTGAGTTTCTTGTCCGGGACTGCATTTAAAGCGGCAGTTATCAGGATCTTCATCTTGTGCCACCAGGGGGCAGGGTCCAAGGGAGTTGATGACATAGACATGCTGATAGGCAGGGAAGCATTTTGCATTTTTGACAATGACATTGACAGATGCAATTCTGAGCTGATTGAGATCGATTTTCGTCATTGAGGAGTAAGCACTGCATGTGTTTGGATTTCCATCAAACAGTTTCTGGTCTTGGACGGTCGTGTAGCAATTCTTTGGGACACATTTTCCGATCGTTACGTTCCAGCTCTTGTCGGTCATGCATTGGGCTGTCACCTGCTCGGTGCCATCTTGGAAGTCATACCCTTCATTGCATGTGATTGTGATGTTGTCTCCGGCAAATACAAGATTCACTGTCGGTGCAAGACCCACTGTTGATGTTGTTTTTACATCTGCATGATCTGCAGCAGGAATTGCACAAGTAGGCCTTTTCTCACACATTTGGTATTTAGTCGAGCCCTCCAGATGAAACAATTCTACTCCGGGATCCCAACTGTTGGATTTAGAGAGATGGCAATTGCCTATTCCTCGAGTATCTGCATTTGTAAAATCAAAGGACCTGAAATGAAAGGAAACATATTTCTGAACTTGTTAATACTTTTAATTTATTCTGACTTTTTACTGATATTTAATTTATACTGAATTTTAGCTAAAGTTTTAATCAGCCTAAATTAGACTCAGTCATTAAAATAACCAGTGGGCATCTGACGTCACCTTATGTTTATCAGACTTCACGTCAGGATGACGTCTGGGACACAGCTAATAATTTCTCCCTGATGTCATAATGAGTCAAAACGCCCACTGGGATTGTTTTTGTTCTGACCCAAGTCTGTTCCAACTATCTTTGACACATTTTTGCTATGACATACAATTATGGCCAGACATTAAGGGCATTTCTTGGTATCTATAGTGATTGCCAAAGTCCATAAGAACAAAAAAATATTTCAAACATAATTTTTCTGGATGCTCTTTGTTTGTCTTTGGTATATTTATCAGTCCTTTCCCCACAATTGTAGCTTTTTTTGTAAAGAATGCCTTTATGCCCCCCCCCCCCACGAAAATAAAATCAATCTCAGAAATTCTAAAAAGGTGTGCTGGAGTTTGTTTGCAGCATGATCTGTACCTGCACCATGTGGTTTCCTTGCATATCTCCTTGCATTGCTCCAATGTTTTGTCAGTGAAGCTCATGTCATCTTGATCAATAATCGCTACTCCAGGTGTACAGAGAAACACTCCGTCAAATTCTGTTCCACGCACCAAAGTTAAGAGAGCTGTGCTCAAAACAGCAATGAGGAAGGTGGACATTGCGACTCCTGAAAGAAAAGGCTTCATATTAGTGCACTGCAGATTCTTAAAAGAAAAAGTTTCATCCCTATTGGCACATCTACGTTGTAGCAACGTTGCAACAACGTCACCCTGTTTGTCAAATGATGTAGAATTGTATTGTAGAAATTATGTTGTCACAACATTGTGATCCCACATCAAATATGTGAAGTTAGCATGCGACATTGTGGCGACGTTTTCACAACATTGTGAGGCAATGTCAATGGTTCAACGTCAGCTTCTTGCAACATTGAGGTAATGTTGTGAAAATACCCCAACGTCGTGTTCACATTGTGGCAACATAATCTCTACCATACATATCTACGTGACAAACAGACCAGCCCTCCTCCTATTAGCAACGTCGGGGTTTACATCATGTGCCCATTGGGATAGAACTGGTGATTCCCGAAAGAAAAAGTTCCTTAATTAAGGGTCTGTTCTGAATTTATGATTGCAGTCTAAAAAAACAGATTGGTTGATTTTTGGGAAAAGACCAACCAGTTATGCAAAATCAACCAATAATTATGGTTGAAACTACCGTTTTTATTTGTTGAGGGGCAACCACAAGAATTGGTTGAAAAATACCAACCAACTCCAATGGTCAGAAAAGTGGTTATGTCCTATTTATTTGAATAAAGCGTCTCTCCACCACCAGCAGAATAGAAGCCCACCTCAAATAAAAGCTGCCCTCAATAAAGCTAGGAAAGGTAGAAATTGTGTATATGGTAAACAGTAAATGGAAGCCACTTGAAACAAAGGTCCATTACTCTAAAATGGAGAAAGGAGGCCGGAGCGGCTTTATTCAAGTTTATGTGGTAAACAGATGTTTAAATCAGACTGTGAATCAGTGAGTGAAGGCTCAGCAAGGAATCCCGGAACTTATTAACAGCAAAAGCATAACTGAGTTTTAACAACCGGCACCCAGGAATTAGTTGGGGAACAAACTTGGAACCAGCTTTCCAAAGATGCAAAACTCGCAGCTCAGACTGCCATTGACAGCGGCTGTAATCCAATTTTCGTCCACCTGCCTCCAGTGAACAAAGTCAATGTAACTGGAAAAGTTTCGCTCTTTAATCGCATGTTAGAGAGAATTGAAAGTGCAACTGTGATTACGCCCGACACAAGAAATTACTCCAAGAACTGTTTTGTGAAACCTGATGGAATTACTCTCACTCAAGATGGATGCAAACTTTATGTGAAGCAGTTCGAGGAAGACCTCTCAAAAATTTTGTCAGATCTCCCAAAACATGAAACCGAATCAGCCCAGCCTCCAACGAGCAATAGCCTTTCACAATCATCTTTGTTGGCGGACGACAAATTTTCATCGTTCATCGGCATCGAGAAAAATCTGTATGGCAAAATCATTGGACGTGGAGGGCACGTCATCAAGGCCCTTACTAGTGATAATCGTGTGGAAATGTCGATGGGCCATTGGTGCGAAAAGGAGAAGGGAGGTGAATTGAAAATTGTTTCTTCAGGTGCCCTGGTAACTGGCTCACTTAAGAACGTCATTGCTGTCAAGACGCAAGTCTCTGAGATTCTGAGCAGCAAATGATATGTAGCGCCACAGTGGCACTCAGGTTGGACTAGCTTTAATGATCACCGACGTTGCTTTGTAAATAAATGTTTATCTCGCAAATTGCCAGATTCTTTGTCTGATTTGATCTCAACTCCTAACTTATCCTCTGGTGCTTCTGTGGCTAGCAAGTCTAATTTCAGTCATAATGTGTCTCCTTGGATCAAGGTCGGAAAGTATCAGAATTGTAAATGTGCTGGATGCACTGTGATTTCCTCACATAGATCACTTGATTCTAGTTCTAATAACTCAAAAAGAATATCTGGATCTAAACATCACGTTACACCTACGCTCAATTCGAGCAAAACTGTCAAAAATTCTTTGATATTGCTCTGTGGAATGCTCAAAGTTTGAGGCAGAAAACCAATTTAGTAAATGATCTTGTATCCGAAAATGATATTGACGTGCTCTTAATTACGGAAAGCTGGTTGAAACCTGATGATGTCTTTGAGATTGGACAACTGGAAAATGTGGGTTGCTGTCGTTTTCTCCACTGTCCACGAGAGGGTAGAGTGGGCGGTGGAGTAGCTTGCCTTTCAAAAACATCTCTCAAGCTTACTAAAATTGACACAGATAAAACCCACACTTTCGAACACTTAGTAGTCTCATTGGAAGTAAATGGCAAGAAGATCTCCATCATTACCCTGTATAGACCAGAATCTTCTAGTAAAAACCAGTACAGTATTGGGGACTTTTTTGAAGAATTGACATCCTTCCTGAATTCTAGATGCATTAAGGGTCGGAATTTTATTCTGACTGGTGATTTCAATTTTCACATGAATAATCCTGGCGACACCAGGGTAAAAAGGTTTAATGAGATACTTGATATGTATGATCTACATCAACATGTAAATGGCCCAACTCATAAAAATGGTAACACTCTAGACTTGGTTATAACGCCTCGCTCTTTCAGCATTGGTAGCTGTGCGATAGGTGAACTTTTGTCTGATCACTGCTGTATACATTTTAATGTCGAAATGGGCGTTCCTAAATCCCTAAAACGGAAAATCAAATACAGAAAGACCAAGGCAATCAAGGTTGAAAATTTTAAGAAAGACTTAAAGTCAAAACTGTCACTTGATCCTGATGAACTTCTCTTTGACGGCAAAATAAAGGATCTGAAGGATAAACTGCTCAACAGTCAAACATGCAGCCCATCTCAAAACATGATCAAAGCTCAAGTACACTGCAATACTGTGAGTAGCCGACTTACATCCTTCAGACCCCTATCAGAATGTGAGGTGAGGAAGCTGATTAAGGATATGCCATCAAAACACTGCATGTTAGATCCATTGCCTACATGGCTAACAAAAGAATGCACTGAGGAATTTCTGCCTATAATTACTGAGATCATAAATGCTTCTTTAAAACTAGGTGTGATGCCTAAGTCCTTAAAGCATGCTATCATTAAACCTCTTCTCAAGAAATTTGGACAGGACATGATTATGAAAAATTATAGACCAGTCTCAAACTTGTCTTTTTTTAGCAAACTCATTGAAAGTGCTGTTATTGCTCAATATACGCAGCACCTCACTGATAACAATCTTTTGGATAACAGGCAGTCAGCATACAGAAAATTCCACAGTACTGAAACGCTATTAACCAAGGTGCATGATAAAATTATGCATAGTCTGGGAAAGAATGAGGTTGTCATACTTGTTCTCCTTGATCTTCCTGCTGCTTTTGATACCATTGAT
The DNA here is from genome assembly GCA_026936325.1 of Platynereis dumerilii. NCBI lineage: Eukaryota > Metazoa > Annelida > Polychaeta > Phyllodocida > Nereididae > Platynereis > Platynereis dumerilii. The sequence continues at coordinate 76,964,583 of JAPTHN010000002.1, read as the reverse complement.
CATGATATCATGCTCAAGCGACTAAGATTTCGCTATGGAGTTGATGGTATAGCCTTGAAATGGTTTAAATCCTACCTTCATGGCCGGTCTCAGTCTGTTCTAATAAATGATTCTAAGTCGCAAAGCATGCCCCTTGAGTGTGGGGTACCACAGGGCTCTAAGCTTGGTCCAATACTATTTAACTCTTATATTGCTCCGCTTAGTGAAATAGCTGAAAAACATATGATTGAGGATGAAAAGTATGCAGATGATGAACAGCTTATACTTGCATTTAAGCCATCATCCCAGGGACAGCAAGCTGAATCTTGGTCTAGAATGGAGAGCTGTATTGACGACATAAGGAATTTCCTTCAGAACAATAGACTATTCAACAACACAGAAAAAACGGAATTCCTTCTAGCTGGTGCACCAAAACTCTTGCAGAAATTGCATATGAAGAAAATCAGAGTGGACAGTATGGAAATTAAATCACTGGAATATGTAAAGAATTTGGGCGTGATGTTTGATAAGGGCATGACTATGGATAAGCAAATCAACTATATGTGCAAAAAAGCGTACTACAACCTTCGTAATATTTCTAAAATCAGACGATGTCTCAGTATGGATGACGCTAAAACTGTGGTGAACGCACTTGTTACTCCTCACCTGGATTATGGCAATGGCCTGCTTTACGGAATTTCGAAGAAACCAGAAAATAAACTTCAAGTAGCCCAAAATTCTTCTGTTCCATTGATACACAAGGTTAATAAAAGAGAATCAATATCTCCGTACCGGAAAGATCTGCATTGGCTACCCATACCCTCTCGGATAAAGTATAAAATAGCAACCATGGTATGGAAGACCTTGAATAATCAAGCACCGGAATATCTGAAAACCCTCGCGAAAATTAGATGCACAAGAGGAAATCTAAGAAACAATGACAAAGTTCTACTTGATATCCCTGATGCTCGCAACTACAATCAATTTTTCGATAGGAGTTTCACCAGATCTGCACCTAAAATTTGGAGCGGTCTCCCATCTGAAATCAGGTGTTGCGGGTCATTGGTTTCATTTAAGAAGGGTCTAAAGACTTTTCTCTTTACTGAGGCTTACAGCTGATTTCTAAAGAGCGCTGGTGAGCAAGTTACTTGAAACTGGCGCTATACAAATTACTATAATAATAATTATTATTATTAACAAACAAACAGTGCATAATATCATAATTTATGTTATGATCCCAGCTTACACATCAAAGCTGACTTAAAAATAGGTTTAGCCTTGACTCACTGAATGGTGTTCTACAAACTGCATTCAACAATTCCAAGATAGTACAATAAATGAGATTAGAACTGGTGCTTGTCAAAGGAGTTCAAAGCATATCACAACAGAGAATCATCAGCGATAGAGAGTCAAGTGCCGCCATCTATATACTACTGAAGTCCAGTTGAATGTGTAACTTTGAAATTATAAAAAAACATGCAGCATGCATGGGCATTTTAATTGAATAAATACATCACAAAAATTTAAATACACCATTTTCAACGAATCTCTAATGAATACATTGTAGCTTTAAAACTGTGAAAGATTACATAGGCTAAACATTTCGTAGGAGTAGCCTACCATCATGACCAAGAACTTTAACAGTCATTCACATACAGTTGTTCTTGATGCCTCAGGAATGTCCCATATTCAATATAGCATTGTAGTGATATTTCTATGCAAGGTAAGTGTATTTTATTATCTTAGTAGTCTTTAAATTGACTGTAGACCACTTGGTAACACGAGGAAGAAAAGTCTACCAATTTTTAGAGCAATCTCCAGTGCCTTCTGGGTAAATAGCTCAAATTTCTCTATCTCTCTGTCCCTGCATTTCTTTATAGTATAGGTTCCGTGACCTAATTCTCCGACTCAATTATTAGATGAAAATTCTGTTAGATGGGTTCAAAATAAGAAAATTTAGCCAGGGTACCCCTCTCAAAAGTTCGGGCTAACTCCACCAGCGGCCATTTTCCAAAATGGCAGGCAAAATTCAAAATTTGCCATAATTCCACTTCTATTTGGCCTACAGATTCAAATTTTAGGTCAAAATATAGGTTTTAAGCGTCAAGAAACCCAATAAACATATTCCTAAAGGTGTCTGCCCAACCCTAGTGGTCATAATCCAATATGGCAGCCAAGATGGCCGACGAAAATGGGTAACTCACAATTCCTGTATGGGTCAAAATTTGATAAGTCTGAAATTCTTGTCTCCAGTGTTTAACGATAATTCATGAAGGCAGGAAGACCAATAGTGGACCTCTTGTTGTCATTTGTCATAGACTAGGATATTAGCAAAACTTATTACACAAAAAATTTGTGGCAGAATATTTTAATCCCATTCAAAAATAGCATTGAAGTGGCCAACCCCCCTGAAAATGGCCTGTCTCCACCAACACTTTCTTTGAAAGATCGCATCACAAAAACTAGTACATGATTCTGATTCAATTAAACTCTTCCATACATGGTAACTTGACTGTCAGTCTTCTGAAATCTGGTTATCAATAGCTGAAATAATATTCTGTATTAAAGCAGGAGGTTGTTGTGTCAATGTCTCCAATATTGTGTCATTAGCATCATGCCGGATTTGTTTCTTAACAAAAAATAAAGGGACACACCTTCTGTGAGAAAACCGTGTGTCTAGTAGGGGGGGATGATAATCCTGAAAATTTGCGGGGACGCCTTTAAAAGTTGCTCATTGCCTCCAGAATCAAGAAACTTTTTACAAAATTGAATTTCATGGCTTATTCAGCCTGCTACTGGCCAAAATGTCAAACCGCATCTTTTTAAATGTCGAAAATAGTATTTTCCATCAGAACTTGAAAAATATTGATTTTAAGTCATATAAATGTATTGACATTGAATAGGAAATGGGGCATTCCAAACATTTTGGTGTATATTTCAACTTTCTAGGTGCACTGGTTCTTGAGATATGGCCATTTATGGTCTATTTTCAAAGAAGTTCCATGAAAATTACAAAACATCAAATGTTGTTTGAGTCTTAGAATGACAAGAATTTAAACTGATAATCATGTGGACCAGGATCTTGAAAATATGTATGACTTCATCAAGAAATAGAAAAATACTCTGGATATTGAGTTGCAAGTCAGTATCACTATCACTTCATTCCCTTGCATCAGCTAGTTCAGCTAACTGCACATTCGGGGATTGCCAATACTGACTGCTTGAAGTAAAGGTAAAGGACAAGACATTGGTGATGGCTCTTTCAGAGGTTGTGTGGAAAGGGCAGTGTCTCTTCCCTTTGGGGGGGGGGGGGTTCTCGCCCCGAAATATGACGGGGGTGCTCAGCTGAGCGTCTCGCACCCAGACCCAGTAACGGAGTGCCGGAAACCCAAAAATAGGACCCTGGACTAGGGAAAATTCGCCCTCAAAGAGGCTTTTTTTTCGGGTCGGCTGTATTATTTTAATTATTTGTCCCAAATAATTTCCTTTTTGTCACCACGGATGTCCTTTGGAAGGTGATTTTTACGCGAAATTCGGAGTGCTGGAAATGTTGGACCATGTCTAGGAATATTCAGACCTCATTTTAGGACCCTTAGCTAGGGAAAATCAGCCCTTGAAGAGCCCTTTTCAGCCGAGCATAGGTGTAGACCAACATATAGTGAGAACCCCCCCCCCCAGGGTCTCTGCCACTTTCTTGCTGTGCTTTCATAAACAGAATGTGGAATTATATTCCGAAAGCATGAGTTAGTATAGTGGCAGTTGCCAATTCAAAAATAAGCAGTCAATCACTTGGAGGTTCCCCCCCCCCCCCAGAATTGCATGGCTCTGAATGGTAGATGCATATAAAATGCAATAATTTTGTTAAGACTAATTAATCACTAATTATACTGCAAATCAATGAAAGCCATAATGAATGCTTTGCCAATATTCATGGAATTCATTGTAAACCACTACATGGGTTTCACAGTGGCAAGTATTAGGTCTGGGAATGGATGTAGTGCTGGTTGATTTTGCTCTGGCTTGAATAATCTGTCATTAGATATGTCAGAGTTAAATTATTTTCAACATTATAGGCCAAATACTGCTGACATTTACTATCCTCCTCCCAAAAAAAAGTTGTCAGAATCTATAAATCAATGATTCTGATGGTTTTGTTCACTTCTACACATACAAGTCTTAATATTATGATTGTGATTACCATTTGGGAAATAGTTACAAAAGTATTGTGGCAGACCTTCACTTGCCATATCTCACACCAAAAACATACATTTGTTAATGTTAATTATACCAGTCCAGTTGGCCTATTTGCACAGTGAAAAAAAAGGATTGTCTGGTATCAAACAATAGAACTTCGTACAATATAATATGTCTGATCTTTGGATTGTCTCAACCAGACAATAATTGAATTGTTCAAATCCTTTTTTTTTGGTAACGTAAGGGATTTGGGCACTTCTTTGAATAAATACCATTTCCAAATGGCATGGATTAATTTTCAATATTGAAAGTTATGATTTTTATTTAATTATTTTGTTACACTTCTACTTCAGAATCTACAGGTTCATCCTACTCATGTACAATCCAAATTTTCTGCTCCATAACTTATGATTTTGCTGCAAATTTGCAGTTTGTTCTAGTATATGTGATGCTATTATGAAGCTGATCCTTTAAAATTCCAAAGCCAATTGGTCAATGTCAGTACACTTTGTGATTTTCTTTTACTTCTCAGAAGCGCAAACTAATAGAATTTAACATAAATGTACACACAGTTATCAGAACTGCCACCTCGCCATGCATGCAGGCTACAAGAGAAATTTAACTTCAGGGTTTAGTCATTTATTTGCAGCACTTTTGTAATTCATTATTGATCAAATAAAAATATTTAAGTGCACAGTATTCCAAAGTAACAGATATTCAATTAAGTACAAGGTTTACCATATGTTATCCTGATTTAGCTCGATTATTTCAGTTGGACCCTTACTTTTTCACACTATGTCTTTGATAATTTCCTAATCATATAATTTAAAAGAATATTTATCTGATCTTTGTATTTGTCACAGACTATAAGTGTTGGTATGCAAATGAAAGCTCTCTTTACACTCTGTTTAATGGTGTTATTTTCAACTTCCTATCATCAAAAATGTTAAAATTAACAAATATCGCAAATAGGCGAAATTTCACAAAAACGTCACTTTTCCTGTCATATAAAAGTGCCAGTAGCAGCTAGAAGCAGGTCCGAAATCCAGAAATTTCAGTATGAATGGACTTTTAAAACAATAAAGATTGATTTGAAGGCGTCCCCGCATGGGCCCAGCGAAAAAGCCACTTTATCATCCCCCCCTATGTCTAGTGTTGTCTGAGAACCCAAGAAAATAACTGAACTATCTGTAGCTCTGGATCATTTATGTAAACCAAAATATTAGAGTATTTCTGTCGGCATATCAGTTGTCCTATCTCAATTTGTCATTAGCAAACGCCTTGCTACTCTATTTTGATTGCATATTTCTGGACCAAAATCACTGTGAACATGTTTCTGGTGTTCATAAGGTAATTGCATGCACATATTGCCAGACTGCCAGTTTTGCACTGGTCCCTACAACGATTTTTACTGTAATTATCATTAGCATCACGCTGTCATTAGCATCATGTCAAAAATGGCTTATTTCCTTTATCTCACTAAAATTTTGTTGCAGGTGACCGGAATTGAAATCAGTTGAATATATATTATCAATAAATGTTTCAACAGACTATTACATAATATTTTTGCATTTTCCTTGCATCTGACATGCTTAGTATGAAGTTTGATTCTTCTCTGAAACTACTAACCAAATATGGGGTGCCAGCAACATTTTACCATTGTCTAGCATCTGAAATATGGTTTAGCAAAGACATTGGGCACTGGAGGGAGTAGTGGAGATCATCTTTATTATTCAGAATCCAAACTATTGATGAAATGAATATTTTTTTGTTTGTTTTTGTAAATCTCTGGTTCAAGGATTTGTTCTATCTAAATAACTATTGGTCATAGAGACCTGAAATATAGCTCAATGTGTGCAGAATAGCCACTTTCCTATTTGTTGGTAATACATTATTCAGCTCTAAATGGTATGGATTTCAAGTTATAGGCATGATGCTAATGACGCACATATTTGGTATTTTAATTGATCAAAATGCAGTTTCTCAAAAATAATTGCCATTAGAGACCTGGAACTTGCCCAAAATGTGCCAGCCACATGCCTAATCATTGGCAATAGATTGTTTTGCCCCAAATGGCCAGGATTTTTTAGTTAGAAGTGTGATTTTAATGACAATCGAAAAACATTACATCTATGTTTATCACCTCAGTACAGATCAGCGGGGCATTTCGACCCTTGGACATGAAAGTGCAGCGATAGCTGATTGTTTGACCCACCCAACACAAACTTTCAAAGGCATTTCTGGAGCGAAAAATTTTCGAAATTTTTTCAGCTGAAATTTCAAGGTTTTCAAATTTTGACCCGTATCACATGCTCAAAATGTGGAGTTGAAGCTTCATACAATATGTCAACATGCCTCAGGGAAGTCAAATATTGTGATTAATAATTTGTGTTTTCCACCCCTATGGTACCATGTCCAATATGGCCACCAAAACGGCCATTCAAAATGCCCTAAATCTCACTTTTATCACAACGTAGCCAATATTTGGTCTTGTATTTTGAGAAAACATCAATATATATACTTTAATTGTCCAAAACAAGTGAGGTCTAACAATTCATAACATTTATACACAAATCTGTTCTAATAATCTAATATGGCTGCCAAAATGGCTGCCAAAAGTACTAAAAATATCACAATTTTATATAAATAGTTGGTCTACATTGGTAATATTTGCATTAATATAAATGTTTTAGTTGCCAAAGAGTTCGGTTTTCTATATTTGACAACAAATGAACACACAACTCCATGGCTAGAAATCCAATAAGGCTGCCAAAAGGCCTCCCAGGAGTTTCAAATGTGAATTTTTATCATTATTATCGTGTTTATTTGTATTAATGTGAGACTTTCTATGAATTTCATTTAAATTATCAATATGCAGATTTTTTGCACTTAATTAATTGGCAGAATTTAAAGCTTCAACCATGGTTAAATGCAGTTGGACTGTCCATTTGCAATAAAGATTATTTTTTTAATAGCAATTCAAAGGGTCATGTCATCAGTTGAATAATATCTACCTTTTGCGGTCTCACAATGCATGATCCTTCAAGTACTGCTAATAAGATACTGACCTCTGAAGTCTGCCTGTACTTGACATAGGCTGTATTATTGTATTTATGACAATTTGTTGTATTTTTGGTAGACCTGTGGTCTGTGGGTGCTAGGCCATGAAGTGTCTTGTAGTAAAAGTTTACTGTAAAACTATTAAGTAATAGTAATATCACTCATATGGAATTTGAGAATGTAATATAAACCTTACTGCGTGATGAGAATCGAATATGGCCTCCACATAAGCCAACAAAGAATGATGAGATTCCTATAATTCTGTTATGAATAGACATGTCAGGTATCTTGGAATCCAAGTAACTACATACATGGACGATTACTTCAATCGTCCATGCTACATACAAACAAAAACTCTTTTAGTTATTTCTGTAAAGGACAATTTAAGTGAAATTCTTATTAGAAAGTTGCTAAAAAAATTGGAATATTAAGCTAAATGTACTACTGTGGCTGCGATTGTCAAAGATGGCAACGCAGTAGTTTCAAAAACACTCTACCCTTAATATTGTAATGGCACATTGAATCAGAATATCAATACTGTAAGGAAAATACAGAAGTTAAAAAGTTAAAATTATGGAAGGAAAATCTCTTTTCTGTACAATTGACTCTTGTACCAAATTGAGAGAAAAATCTGTAAATTATCAAATGTAAATTCCCAGACTTGACTTCTGGCTACTCGGAGCCTGTTAATGTAAAAGCATCATAAAACAGGAAAATAAAATTGGACATTAGGACATTGTTAACAAGAACAAATTCTTTTGAGGACTCTGCAGCTATGGTAAAATATCTGAAAAATGATAGCCACCTGATATATTACAAGCAGCCGTTATCCTTGAAGTCACTGAGGATTGTTGCAAGTCCTGATATGTCACTAGCAACACGTGAAATTTTTTTTCAGATTGTGCAAGAATTTATTTAACTATTTCCCAGTCACCCAGTCAGCAAGCCCTTCCAGAAATTTGGACTTAAATGACTGAGTTTTCTTCCAAGAAATTCTCTGACAAATTGAACCTGCATATAGGTTTAAGTTTCTTAAGATGTTGCTACACACATTGCAACCATCCTCTACTGAAAACATGTTACATGCATCCTTTACAAGGATATAACTGGCTACTTAAATATATTATCAGGGGGCTGTAGCTACACCAAAGGCAACATCCTATACCATTTCCAACGGTGACGAGCTGCAGTCTCTTATCGAATCAGGTTTTAGATGTGACCATTGCTGAATAGTCATCAAAACAATTATGTTAACAACGTCCTAAAATGTTTCCTGTTTTACAATGATTTAAATCAAACAGCTATTATTGACTGGAAGCCAAATCAGTGAATTAAAATTTTATAGTACAATGTAATTTCAACTGTTTTGTCTCTCCAATTGGTACAGCAGTCACATGTCTAGAAAAGTGATCTTCCTCCCAAATTTAAACTTTTTAACTGTGGTATTTGCCTCACATATCTAGTTGGAGTGTATTGGGATTTGAAACTTTGGCATTGCCATTCTTTGACAATACCAGCCTCAATAATTGAGTTTGTTATAATTTTTCACTTTAAATTGTCAATGAAAAAATATGTTTTTACAACCCACAAATTGATGATTTGTTTGTATGTGGTGACAGAATTAGGCCTTCAGGAATCTCATCATAGCGGGCGTTAGTGGATCTCTCCTTTTTTCCAGCTCTCCTGTGTTGACGAGCAGAATAAAACTATTTCCGGAAACATCAGCCTGGGAATTTACAATGGAGCCGGGGTTTCTAAGGTCTGTAACAAAGTCTAATCAGCCTGAAAGTACTGGAATATGGTGGCAATCCATGCTAAACATTCCAGTTAAGAGTCGGCAATGCAAATATGTAATGTTTTCAATGGATTAAAAGTGCCCTAGGGCCTGGAATGCCAGCTCCACTGACTCAGCAATGGTACAAAATGGCAGCTTGTTCCCGGATATAGTTTTATTCTGCTCGTCAACACAGGAGAGCTGGAAAAAGGAGAGTTCCACTATCACGGCCTATTCTTTGTTGGTTTGTGTGGAGGCCATATTCGGTTCTCATCATGCAGTAAGGTTTATATTACATTCTCAAATTCCCTATGAGTGATATTACTATTACTTAATAGTTTTACAGTAAACTTTTACTACAAGACACTTCATGGCCTAGCACCCACAGACCACAGGTCTACCAAAAATACAACAAATTGTCATAAATACAATAATACAGCCTATGTCAAGTACAGGCAGACTTCAGAGGTCAGTATCTTATTAGCAGTACTTGAAGGATCATGCATTGTGAGACCGCAAAAGGTAGATATTATTCAACTGATGACATGACCCTTTGAATTGCTATTAAAAAAATAATCTTTATTGCAAATGGACAGTCCAACTGCATTTAACCATGGTTGAAGCTTTAAATTCTGCCAATTAATTAAGTGCAAACAATCTGCATATTGATAATTTAAATGAAATTCATAGAAAGTCTCACATTAATACAAATAAACACGATAATAATGATAAAAATTCACATTTGAACCTCCTGGGAGGCCTTTTGGCAGCCTTATTGGATTTCTAGCCATGGAGTTGTGTGTTCATTTGTCGAACTCTTTGGCAACTAAAACATTCATATTAATGCAAATATTACCAATGTAGACCAACTATTTATGTAAAATTGTGATATTTTTAGTACTTTTGGCAGCCATTTTGGCAGCCATATTAGATTAGAACAGATTTGTGTATAAATGTTATGAATTGTTAGACGTCACTTGTTTTGGACAATTAAATTACATATATTGATGTTTTCTCAAAATAAAAGACCAAATATTGGCAAACATTGTGATAAAAGTGAGATTTAGGGTATTTTGAATGGCCATTTTGGACATGGTACCATAGGAGTTGAATACAATAATTAATAATCACTATATTTGACTTCCCTGAGGCATGTTGACATATTGATCTCCAGATTTTGAGCATGTGATACAGGAATTGTGAGTTACCCATTTTCGTCGGCCGTTTGGGCTGCCATATCGGCTGCCATATTTGATTATGACCACTAGGGTTGGGCAGACACCTTTAGGAATACATGTATGTTTATTGGGTTTCTTTACCCTTAAAACCTATATTTTGACCCATAATTTGAATCTGTAAGCCAAATAGAAGTGGAATTATGGCAAATTTTGAATTTTGGCTGCCATTTTGGGAAATGGCCGCTGGTGGAGTTAGCCCGAACTTTTGAGAGGGGTACCCTCGCTAAATTTTCTTATTTTGAACCCATCTAACAGAATTTGCATCGAAAAATTGAGTCGGAGAAATTGGTCACGGAACCTATGGCATGTTCCTCTACTATTATTATTCTCCTTAATAAACTTTTCTTTTCGCTGAAACAATTGACCTTTTTCTCCTTTCAGGTCTCAAGGAAAAAATTCAAACCACTCCCACCCAGACAAATAAAAAATAACCCCCCCCCCTCCAAAAGCAACACCTGAAAGTCAAATAACACCTTCGGCTAGGGTGGGAGCATGGGTTCTTGGCAAGTGGGTTCAATAGCTTTACATCCTGTATTTTTGCACTAGATAGTCTAATCAGGCCAGCCATGGACCATGGCAATGAGATAACAGCTGTCAGACTGAGTTCTACCGGGGGCAGAGGGTTGGTCCTATGACCATGAGGTTTACTAACTATAATCTCATTCCTTATTTTAAAACCAAGAAGGTTCTTTCATTCAACCAATTATAGGGTTTAATATCTAATTTCAAGTGGTGAAATGATAGCTAGAAAGATTAACCAATTCAAATTGGTTGAAGGCAAAATCAATCTTGATTTGTTGACTGCAACCAATTCATTGGTTGGTCCCATTTCAACACATGTATACAATTGGTAATTTTCAACCAATAAGTCGGTATATTCAACCAAGAGTGTTGAGGGGAGAAGGGAGTTCTTTCCCAAAGGGGGCACTAACTTTTCGCACGTGTTTCAAGGGGGGGGGGGTACTAATTTTGATAATGTGTCCAAAGGGGGTAAAAAATCTTAACAATACTTAAAACATGCATACAGTCAATTTATCCGGAGGTTTTTACAGTTTACACGCAAAAGTCCTCGAATCTGTACACGAGACTGTCCAAGTAGGAGATCAATAATTTTGTTTTGGGGGGGAGGGCTCCCCAATAAAAATTTCCCAAATAGTCCCAAAAATATTAAATTCACAAAAGGTAAAATTGATTTGTCTGCTACACCTATGCCAAATGGGACCATGTGATAAGAGCAACTGGACTGACCAATGGCAATACAATTGCTGCTGCTGGAGAAATTATGTCTAGAAATGACTTTGGCATTCAGAAGGTTCTTTAATAGGAATGAAAGCAAAACTGCTGTGCATTTTCCTACCTGAAAAATAGTCCTTAATGACTTTCGTTTGATGCGTTATTTCAAAAGATTCTCTGTTTGGTGTGCTCCGAGCTCAGTTGTGTCACATCCTGTGTTGGGAATGCTGTGTAAGAGATTTATACTGCCTCTTTAGTGTATAGTCATTTTGGAAAGGGATAATGATGTGATTTTCTAGACTCTTGTAACATATAAACTGTTGTACTTTATTGATATTTATGAAATAATTGGCAATGAAAAACACATATTGTGTATTGATGTCATTTTATTGCCAGGGCACTGCAGGTTTTTCAGTGAGCTCCATTGATAGAAATACAGGTAATTACTTGCAACTGTTTGAGAATGTGTAGACCTGGGGGAGTGTTCTGGGCTGCCAATTGCTGCCAATCGCTGGGTCCAGGGTTCGAATACGGCTCTTGCTGGGTCGCCTGCGCCTATGTCGGACAGCTGTTTCAATCATCCTTCACCTCATTGCTGTTTTCTCCTCCTGTCCTAATTAACCTACCAAGTGCATAAATCCATGACGTAAAGCTCCAATCATCCATCCATCCATTGAGAATGTATCTGGGGCCATGGGTCCACTCAGTTGGTAGGACCTGGTCCATGGGCTTCCATTTGCTGGGCCAAGGGTTCTATTCCAGGTCTGACTGCACCACTGGCATGGCTCTATGACAGCCTTCACCTCATTGCTGTGCCCTCCTGTTCTAATATATAATAAACTTACCAAGTGGACAAATCTGCTCTGATAAGCCTACCAAGTGCATAAATACAGGACATAAAACCCCATTCAAATGACACCCATCCATGCCATAAGATATTCACTTTCTTCCTCATAATTCATGGAACGAACTACTAAATATTTTCTTCCGTTTTCCCCACACTTCAATTTTTCGATTTTGAGTAACGCCCTTAGAAGGCCTAGTCAGCCTATATACAGAGCAGGATTAACACAATTTGATTGAGGAGATGACAGGGATGGGAGTCAGGGACAAGCCCTATTAGCTCAGCCATGTCCAGGGTGTGCTAGTTGCCCCAGTATAGAACACTGGAGAGGGGAGAGCGAGGCCAGTTGAACCAAATTCTAGAAATTGCTCTCCAGTGTGCATACCTTTACAGCTTTCAAGGAGAACAAAGATGGAAAAGGTAGTTTGAAAAGTTGTCTAAACATCCCCAATTTAGGTTTTTGCGTATATCTTACCATGGCAAACATATGAGCCTCCAAAAAAATTTTAAAAATTGCTTCAACTGGCCGTACCCACGGGGCCAGTTGAACCATCCACCGGGACCAGTTGAACCATTGGAATAATGATGGATGAAGTGTGGGGCTGCAGTCCTTTATTTTGAACCAGTCGACGATTCAACTTTAAAATAAAATAATAACTTTATTTATTTATTCCAATCCATTGTAATGGGTCTATTAGAAAAACAGTTTCACTGAATAGTACCTCTCATTGTAAATATATTTTGTTAAAAATTTGATGAAAAAAATATATTGATGAACTGCCATAAACTCCTCTGGTTCAACAGGCCCCACTGTGACCTCCATACATTGTATATCTATATACAGCCTGGCTGTACCCTTGTTGTGGGACACCATTTTAAAGAGGCGGGTTTCCATCTACCCATAACCCATTATCTTATCATGACATGACATCCCTACAGACCAAGTAACTTAAATGCCATGAAAGCTCCAATCGCAAATGACAAACTACAATTTACTAGTGAAAAATGAAAAAAAGTGTGATAGCTCCGTTACCATGTGTCTCAGAGCCAAAAGATTAGGGGAACGAGGGGCAAAACAGACCGGCGGGGCAAAATGGTTTTTTAAGTTTTCTCAGAACATTTTGACCTGTCTTCTAATTTTTCGGTTGGAAATAAAATAGGATACATGACCAGCTTTTCCTGAAAGTTTCGTGGATGAGAACGTTACAGGCATGCAGCTATGTTAATTTGAAGGTTTTTAACGATTTTCTTAAAAAATCATAATTTTTGGAAATGGTGTTGTACCTCCAATGATGTTTCCAGCCAAATAATTCATAGTCAGTGTTATAAGAGGACTACTAAGCTTGCTTATTAAGCAAAAAAATGTAGTCTGGTGCTTATTCATGTGTAAGTAGGTCATTATAAATCTACCCTGCATGGTTGGGGCAAGATGGGAAGCACAAAAAAGCAATCCCAGCCTAGAAAAGGTTGAAGCTTGATATTGGGTCAATTCAACCATGACATTTGAGACATTTGGTGCATTTTCTGGCCATATAACAGGCAAAATATGCAAAAATCACAAGAGATTTGTGGATCTAATCCATGTCATCAATAATACCCTGAGGATTTAGGCTTAGTGGTAAAATCCTATATTGTTGAAACTGAAACTAATGTAACTACATTTCAAAAAGCAAAGTTAAATCTAATACCAGTTTAAATTGTTAAATAATTAAGAAAACTCGGAAATCAGAGTTATGTGAATATTCACAAAAATGTCACATTTCCACAAAATTTTACTAATCTTGTTTCTTTTGTATGACACATGTATCTTGTTTCTTTTTATGACACATGTATCTTGATGATATTCGGTTGTCCAATAAAATTCTATATATATATATATAACCTAATGTTTATGGTTAAATAATTTGACAAATAATTGCATAGAATGTAAAATTACTAGCATCACTCACTATGCAGCTATAATTGCATCCTGTATTGAGATGTTGATTTCATAATTTATTGCTACGTTTACTCTTAGTATTCTGCAATATTCTTGCATTGCAATGACATGAATTAATGCATTTTTGTTAGTCAACCTGTTTTTTAGTTAGACTGTTACCAAAACAGCTCATTCATTGCAGAACTATTGCAAATTTATTTCTTCCCATTTTGCCCCACATGAAATTCCATTTTGCCCCAAGCATGGGGCAAAACGGGATAAAGGTGCATTTTTGAAAATAGAGAAAAATCAGAATTGGAAATGTCAAAAAAGCACTTTTCTGCATTTAAGCAAGTGGTATTGGTACTTTTTCATGGATCAGACCTTATTTGGCATTCCCATGATATACCACCTTCGTGCAGCGAGCCTTCGAAGTTAGACGGCCCGTTTTGCCCCTCGTTCCCCTACATGGAAAAGACTAGCCTAATTAGCATAAGGTTGTATGTATGTTCCCATGCCTGCTCCAGCCGGTGAAAAATCAAGGGTGGTTCAACTGGCCTGCCGGTTCAACTTGCCCCACTCTCCCCTACAACCCGCTTACATTTAACTTCCCGTGGGCTTGGACAAGTCAGGGGATATTTATTTGTAGTAGGCCTACTTAGGGGAAAAAAATCTGCCTTCAGAGCATGACTATTGCGAAAAATGCTTGAAGGACTGAAGAAGTGAACATGATAATTGAAATTTCATCACTGATAGTTTCGGGGAGGTGTAGCATGGCACAGCTCTCCCCGTTTTTTGTTGTTGTTTTTTTTTTCAGTACAACCCAAAATATAGTGAGATTTGTTGTATTCATAGACTCAGAATTTACATATTATTGAATTAAGCACATGCACAAAGATTTTGTTGATCAAGGAAGCTCAGCTCCCCCAAGATCCCCTCATTCCGATCACTGTCTATATCCCAATAAGCATACTACTGCAGCATTTTTACTTTTTAACTACTTCGATTACTTTAAGTGTTTAGCAAGGGTAATAAATACAATGTATGAGTACTGTAATGGATGAATTATTTTAATTTTGAAATAAATATAAGAGACTGATGCCAGCCAGTTTCATGATAGACTGTGCACACTAAATAATTCCGAAGCTTGGCACAATAAAGGCCTCGACCAATATTACTGCTTCGGCCAATAAAACTCAATATTGGTCTCCTCACCATCCACTATATATATAATATCATTCACAGGTGGCAATCTTTGGTGGGTGGCAAGTGATCTAATATGACCCTACATTAATTTGGTGATTTATGCACCAATGGATGAAGGGAAAGTTGTTTTGAAATGAATAATGCATACTGAGATTAGGATTGGGGGAAATTGGATTAGGTAGGATGAGAATTTATCCTAAGGAAATATTTGTGACACAGCTGTATATTATGCTTAATTGCGCTTAAGCATAGGCCCACTTCAGACTTGACACTTCAAGACCAACCCATGAAGTTGTTGAATTCATTGTGACAGGTTGATGGCAATTAGGGCATTGGTAACATCATTATGCCTATATTATGAGCCAGTGTACATGTATGCAGACACAGCCCAACTTAACAGTAGACTCCCTGTGAGTAGCGTGAGCACTCACATATCAAGGGGCCGATCTGGCTGGATCACAACAAAATAAAATGGCGGCAATGCGCTCGATAGAAAACGTACTGTTGAGTGAACGTGAAAGATAGAGAATGGATACGGCCATATTTGGTTGTTCATCTACAAGGGCATATGTCAGATTGAGATAGGAAAGAATAGTTTTAGAAATTAAGGGAAAAGGTGATGTGACGTCATGGTATCCCAGCATGCACTTGGCGCACATTACTATATATGGAATGATGATTTTAACTCAGGAAAGTGGGAGATGTTGACTGTTTGAGTGCCAGAATCAGAATGAAGGGTAAGTAAGTAAGAGTGTAAATTTAGGGCCGAAGGCCCAAGCTTGATTGGCGATTTTTCGCCCTACAAGCTTTTGGAATATTTTGAAGGGATGGCCCTTCCTCGAGAGAGGAAGCGGTAGCCAGCCAGGAAATGTTATGTCGGAGTGGAGTGGAAGTAGGGGAGGGTCCGGAGAGTGACAAGGCCCAGGAAGGCATCCGTGTGTTGTCTAGAAGTATCTGGAAAAGATTACAATTGTTTAGTGGTCTTGTCAGCGTCGCAGGGTGGGAGATTGAGTTTAAGAGAGAAGAGGAAGAACGCCGGGGTGGATGTATTGATCTACAGGATTGAAGGAGTGAATGTAGTGTTTTTTGTGGAGAGGGAGGGGGGAGGTGAGTATAATTGATGAGAGGAACATGTGGGTGGATTCAAGAGGTATCCATGTGTTTTACTACAATCTATAGATATGACTCCCTCCAGGGACCACAAGTCCTGAGTTTGTTAGGTATGGGATGAAGGGTTCGATGGTTTAGAAGTGGTAAGGGAGAGTTTTATTGTTTGGTTTTGGGTTAGTTTTGATAGGAATCTCCAGAGGATGGGCTTTAAAACCAACACCCTTCTTTGAGACCTTTGAATAGGTGGTGTAGTGTTTTGAGAAGGTGGTGGTTGATGGTTTAACCCTGTGCTGGCAAAGTGATATGCCAGTAATTTCACCAGTGGTTTGACTACCGTACTGGGTTCGGAACGCATCAATTTTTTGTACTGTGGGTATGTATTAGGACCTGGGATGTGAGGTATGGGAGAGAGAGGATCTGAAAAGAAAAACATGTATATTGAAACAATAGTTTGAATTATCGCAGTGGCTTGAAGACCAGACTGTGTGTGTTTTTGTTTTTATGTTGGTAGTTGAGTAGATTTTGGTTGTGGTTTATTTTGTTTATTAAAGAGGATTTATGTGTTTTCTTATGTTTTGACCTTGTGAGGCAATAGGTGCACGTTACTACCACAGTGGTTTGACTACCGTACTGGGTGCCTAAGGCGGGTTATTTTTTGTTGTTTTAGGTTATAGGATAGTGGGAGTGGGGGTAAGAGACAGGGTATGGGAGTGCTCTAATAGCCTCATTAGCTGTGTATAGATCTTCTAGAAGAGGGGAGTCTTTGTAGCGGTCAAGTGCCTTCCTTTTCAGGGTGTCTATTCTCGAGGAGATGTGTTCGAGATTGGCCATTGTGTAGAGGGCTTGGTTGGTGGTACGGCGTTGGCCAGGGGTGTAGAACTGCTTAAGTGCAATCCTAAGGGCCTTAGCTTCAGCTATGGCGAGATGGTTTTTGGCAGGTTCAGAGGCAGCTGCTGTAGCAACGTAGCCTGTTTCTAAGATGGGTCTAATAAATGTTTTATAGAGATGAAGGAGGGTAGGGATGTTAGTGCCCCAATCGGTGCCTCTCAGGCAGCGGAGGAGATTTAGGCGGTTGACCGCAGTTTGTTTTTTAAGGATACAGTGATTAAGTAGGGAGAGGGAGGGGTTGATGAGGAGTCCAAGAATCTTGGCTTCTTTACATGGGAGAATGGGGGTGTCAAAGAGGGCAAAGGTTGGGGGTGATTTATTGAGATTGTTAGGAAATAATACTAGTTGGGATTTGGAGGCATTGATTTTGATGCGCCACATGGAGCACCATTGTTCTAGTTGGTATAGGGATTTACGGAGATGACTTTGAATTTTTGTGTAGGGACGCTTACCACGGTTTACTGTCCAGAGAGCTAGGTCGTCTGCATATTGGGAAATATGGACTGGACCGGTATTGGGGAAGGGTATGTCATTGACATACATGTTGAAAAGAATTGGGCTTAAAACTGAGCCTTGGGGAGTACCTGCAGCAAGATGGACTTCATGTGAGATAGTGTCTTTTACTCTTACTTTAATTGTTCTATCGTGGAGGAAGGAGGAGAGGATTCTGATAATTTTATCTGGGAGATCATAGGAGAGAAGTTTATATTTGAGACCGTTGTGCCATACGGAGTCGAAGGCTTTTTCTACATCTAAGAAAATGGCGGCACCTTTCCATCCGAAGTGGGTGGCAGTTTTCATATGGTGGACTAATCTGTAGATGTGCTCACTAGCTTCCAACTGGGGGAGATAGGCTCTTTGCCATTTATTCATGTGGCCGTTAAGGGTGAGGTGATCTATTAGGGGGTTGGCTAGGGATTTTTCAAGGAGTTTGCCTAGGCATCTTAGGAGACTAATGGGACGATAGTTACTGGGGATTTTGGTATGTTTGTTTGGTTTTGGAATCATTACGCCCAAGGCGTTCTTCCATGGTTTCGGAAAGTAGCCTATGCTGATGAGATAGTTAAAGAGATCAGTGATGAATTTAACAGCAGGGTCTGGGAGGTGCTTAAGAACTGTGTAACCTATTTTGTCTTCACCAGGGGCAGAATTTTTACATTTGGATAGGGTGACTTTAAGAGTGCACCATGAAATTGGCATTGAGAGGGGGTGGTCATTGACGACTTCGTCAGGATTGATGTTGAATTTTGGGACAAATAGATGCTTATTATTGTTTATTGTCCTATCGACTTTACGTTTATGTTTTTCATCAAATATGGGACCTTGATGTGTGTTGTGGACTTTAGCTAAGTGATTAGCAAAGAGGTCTGCTGCCTCCTGTTGAGTACTTGTTTTTGTACCATCTGCTTTAGTGAGGATAGGTGTGGTTTGGTGGCCTTTGCCACCACCTGTTAACCTTTTGAAAGCTTTCCAGAATTCTGAACCTTGTCTGTAATCTAAGTTTGCAGTAAGTGCGTGCCATTTCTGTTGTTTTTCTAGTTTGATGGCATTTTTGACTCGGGTGGTGAGGGTTTTGAGGGTGGTTTTAAGTATAGGACAGAAGGGATTTTTTGCTAGTAGCCTGCGAACTTTGCGTTTAAGTTTTATGAGCTTAAGGGTATCTTCCGAAATATTGAAAGCCTGGGGCTTGTAGGGTTTTTCTGGGCATGCTTTGTCAAAAGCATCTACGATGGCATTGTTGACTAATTCTATGTAAAGGTCCATCTCGACTTCGTTCTGTATCTCCATACTTGGGAAGACGGATAGTCCTTCTAGTACTTCATTCTGGAAGAGGGGCCAGTCTGCTTTTTTGAGATTTCTAATAAGTTTAACGGGCTCTTGGGATTTTGTGCCTTCTTTAAAAGTGATGTGAAGAGGGAGATGATCGCTGCCTATGTCTGATCCCACATAGCAGTCTGTTATATGTGAGGAGGCTGATTCATTTACAATAGCAAAATCTAGGAATGAGGGGTGTATGTTTCTAAGGGTGCCTAAATGATACCTTGTAGGTTGATCTAGATCATTGAGGACAAGAAGTTGGTTATTTGTTAGGCTCTGATAGAGCTGTCTACCGTGGATATTATGGTTATAGGTAGGGGCGATGAGGGGATTATGGGCATTGTAGTCACCCATGAAAAGGCATTTATTGTATTTTTGTAGAAAGTAAGAGAAGATAATGTTTTTAATGGAGTTTGATTCTGGCGGTATGTAGTGGGAAATGATAGCAATTTCTCCTATTAAGGGGAGTGTAACTAAGACTGCACAGCAGTAAAGGTGTAGGTTAAGAATGGCGGGGTCGATATCAATTGGGATTGCTGAGGTACCATTTTTGGCCATTATGGCTGTGCCTCCTTGACCAGTGTTGTCATGGTTGTCATGACGCACGAGGGTTGAGTACCCAACTATTCTAACACTAGGTTGGTTAATTTTATACTTAGTTTCATTAATAAGAATTAGATCAGGATTTGTTTCCTGAATATAGTGTTTTAAGGTAAATAATTTAGATTTTATGGAATTAATATTGATATGAAAAAGACTAGCCATAGTTAGTTAATAAGTGCTGAGAATTGCTCTGGATGGATGACTGTCTTGAAGGCAGTCGAGACCTGTTTGCAGACTAGTTTGTTGATTTGTTCAGTGTCTACAACGTGAGTAACAGAATATGCCAGAAGGACAGAGGTGATTGATGCTGCAATAGTATAGGCAAGTTTGACAGAATGAATGGCAGGGGTGGGAGGGGCTGCTTTTTGTGCATAGGTAAGCTTGACTGTTGTTTCTGATATTTTGGCTTGCTTGTAAGAAGGACAGCCTGAGAAGGTAGCGGCGTGTTCGCCACCACAGTTTGAACACTTATTTGATTTTGTAGGGGTGAGGGGGCATTCTTTGTGTTTGTGCTCACCACTGCACTTCTTGCACGTTTGGGATTGGGACTTACATTGGTTGGAGGAGTGACCGAATTGGTAGCAGTTGAGGCATTGGAGGGGTCTTTTTGGTAGGTAATCAACTACATTGTGCCGTCGAAAGGCAATTTTGATGCCTTCTTTGATATATTTGTCTTTAGTAGCTTTATCGGGGAGGGCGATTTTGATACTGTTAGTGGCAGAGTTATTGGCAGCACTGAACATACGGGCTGCAAGGGGGAGTTTGAATATTTCTTTAATTTCTTCCGCTTTGATATCTTGATCAACATTGCGGATGACAGCAAAGAGATTTTCCTTCGCTTTAGGCTGAGTGTTCAGTGTGGTGTCATTACCGGTTTGATTTTGTTGGGCCCGCTTTACTCTGTCTCTGTATTGAGAGCCTTTGGTTTGTCTAATATCGTATCTCGCGTTAGACATTTTGATGAGTGATTCCCAGTCGTTCCTATCATTAGGAGTGATGAGAACGTTACCGGCCGCGGTGGTACGGGTGTATTTGATGTACTGTTGGATCTCAGTGAACACATCAAGTCTTTTAGTACCAGGGTGGAATTCTATGATTAGGGCCTCCATTTTAGGGGTTTTACTAGTGGAGTGGTTGTGGGAGGGAGTTTTGGTGGATTGGGATTTGGGAGTGTTACTGGTATTGAATAAGGTGGAGGTGAGGTTGGGGGAGGGCTTAGTTTTAAGTTCTAGTAGTGGCGTGGCATTTACTTGGTGGGATGTAGAGGGAGCGGGATTGGCATGTACACGGCGATTGGTGGAGGAGGTGGAGGCATTTTTACCTCTTTTAGAGGGGGACTTTTCTGGGGAGTTGGAGGGTGTGGAGTCTTTTGACTTGTTAGATTCGCGACGACGTTTGCGTTGTCTTTTCTTATCTTCCACTACTTGGAAGTCTTCGGCTTCCATGGATGATTCGTCATGGTCAATATGTGATATTTGCTCATCAGTGAGAGCAGCGAATTTGTTGGTTATTTCATTATCTAGGATACCAGCAAAGGTGTGGGCACGTGAAGAGTTGGGGGAGGAGTGACGGGTATCTAGAATGAAGGGTACCTCGACCTGCTCCTTTTATAGGTCCATGCCCTCCGTTAATGGCGACACTTGGTAAATAAACTTATTTGAAAGTATTAGACGTAACAAAAGCAAAGCCAAAGAACCAGGAGATTATAGACATAATGTACTGACAGTCATGTTAACCAAATGCTAATTATGCAAAATGTTTTCCTCCAAGACTTCCGTGACTTTTTCTTTCATTTTTTTCCTTAGCTTCATGTTGTTGCTGTCTTTTTGTCAGATTTATTTGGGTCCAATTTGCTGTGGAAAGAAAAAGTGACAAAATACAGAACTACAATGAACAGATAGCATAATAAAGATATTTGGAAAAGCCAAATAAATAGGATATATAATATAATATAAGACCTCGATCCAAAAATCCCAGAAAAGTCTACAGTTCCCCCAGATGCACAGCATGCTCTTATGAACAATTATATGCCCACCCCCTCCTAATCCAGTTAATCCCACAATTAAAGATATATGATTACAGTTTGATGCTTTGAAATTTTAATTATATATGTTTATAAAGATAGTTGATTGATGTTAATTAAAATAGCGTTGCCTCACTGACATGCAAGATATTTACCTCAGTGACTTGCTAGATAGAGTGTAGATTCGAACTTCATTCTTTCATTTGCCTCAAGTTTTAGCTGTTTTCTTCTCAAAATATTTAAGACTAGAAGGTTGAGTCCAGATTTCTGCTGAAAATGAAATGATGTTGTGTCATGATTGTCAAATGAATATGATACACAATAAGAACACTTATAAAAATACTGGGCACATATGGTCCCACCTCCCCCTATCTCTACCCATTCCCCAGTGCACAGTGTGGAAAAACTACTGCATCAATTTACATGTGTTTGAAATCTAGAAATCAGATAAACTGCAAAATGTTTCTTATAAAAATAAGAATTAATAATGTAAAAATGTATCATGTTATGCTGTGCACATATTCTTTCTTAACAAACATGTGCATGTATAGTGTACATCAATACCATTTAAATTTAATTGTAGTTAAATATCTCTTTGCTGTTCAATAAATAGCATTTAAATATTATAGCATTTTAAGTTGTGCTTATCTATAAACAGCCACTTTAGTGAAGACTTAAAATTAATATCTTATAGACTTAATTTATAAAATAATCCACAATTCTTAGTTTAAATATAGATGATAGTGGCATAGTGCTGCCATCACTCAGTCAGTCAATCAATCAATCAATCAATCAATCAATCAATTTGATTTGATTTGATTTGATTTGATTTGCTAACCACATTACATGAAATAGAATTTGCTAACAACATTACATGAAATAGAATCAATCAATCAATCAATTAATCAATATTCAATAACCAACAAACTAGTCTATCTATCTATCTATCTATCTATCTATCTATCTATCTATCTATCTATCTATCTATCTATCTATATATACATACATATAGATCTGTATAGTGACAACCAACGGATCTATTAATTCCTTAGCTTATATAACTTATGGGGCCAACACATGATTGACACGCAGACTAGATTATGGATAGACATAAGATTAGATATAGATAGGCAGATAGCTACAGTAGCTACAGTAGTAGTAATTTCCATTTAGATAGATAGATAGATTGATAGTGCTAAGATCATTAGTGTCCATCTAGCGATCCATCTGGCTTGTTTCTGACTATCTATCAGACTATATCTATTGGACTATCTATATCAACACATTCTCCCACATATAATGAAATACGTACATTATGGTCTTTTGTCACCTGGAAATGAAGGGCGTATTTAATTCTGAAGGAACATGTACAAGATAAAGAATGCCATTCATAACCCAGTATAGATGGTGGGACTGGCGCCCCAATGTTTGCGGATCAAACCTGACTTTTTTCGCAAGTGAGGTTGGCAAATGAGAGCATGTGTGTAAAATTTCAGCTCATTCTGTTTATATTTAGAGGTAGCACATTTTACTAGAAGTTTGTAATGTAAATCCCCATTGGCGAGACCTGAAAAAACCTGCAAAAAAGCATGATTTTCCAAAAATGAGACTTAGAAGATTTAATATTTTTTGACCATTTGAAAACCGTTAGGGAGGGTTTTGGGAGGGAAGTTCATAACAGTAATCATAAAGTAGTCCCAAAGTAATCACAAATATGATTACTTTTGGAAAGTAATTGATTACGATTGCGATTACTTGTAATCATTATTTGAATGTTATCATGATTACTTGGTGATTACTAATCATTTGTAATCGATTACAGTGATTACCGATTTAATCACCCCATTTCTGCTGTTTTTACAGTGTGAGACAGAAGTTGTTTGATGCAGTTGTACACAAAAAATAACATTGCCTGGCAGTTTTGAATTCCTTTGTCATTGACAGTGATGTCAAACTCTAAAATGAGTGTCACAGATTGAAGATTACATCAACCGAATTCACAGATACCCTGATGATACTGGGCAGCTGAGCCAGGGGCATATCTAGAAATGGCCTGAGGAGGGGCCATTACATGGGCAGCGCTCCGCGACGTTTCCTATCTCTTCCATGTAAATTTTTGGCCTGAGAAGGGGGCATGGCCCAATGCCCCCCCTAAATACGCCACTGATCTGATCCAAAACTGTAGTGGACAAGCACATTGACACATTTCACAAATCTATGAGTTATCAATTTACAGACGTTTTGACATTCCATAATGTGCTTAATTCTATCGCTGAATTAATCTGATATCTAATACACAATATCTGAAAATGGAAAGTGATGTTTTCGACAAGCTTGTCCGTTTGCTCTTATAGTATTTGTATTTGTAGGGGAAGCTTGGGAGAGTTGGGCCGCAGGGAGGGTTGGGCCACCCTGATTTTTGAGGAAACTAAACATTTTTTGAGAAAGCTGCAGCCACCAAAATTTTATAAAAATAGAAATCTTTCAATGGAAGTAATATTTCTGGCTAATTTGCTTGTCACAATCTTTAGAGAGAAGAAAATTCTAATTTGGATGAAAAAAGGTAAAAGTGAGCCATGTTACGAGCTTTTAATTGTCTGTCACACAACAAGGACTGAGAAAATTGTCTATGGCATACTTGGTATAATAAACTATTATTATTGGTAGGCTTGACTATTCAATTGTTATTAACATATTTTGGAAAATTATCAGACAACCGGTTTTGTCATAATTGGGATTTAGAGAAAAATGGTGGAATGGGGGAGAGTTGGGACAGTGCTAATACCCTCCCCACATGTGTTGCATTTACCCAGATTTATTTTTATTAAGACAGAAGAACTTATCTAGAGCAATTTTCAACAGAGATTGAATATTTTTAGGCCTTAATAATTATTCATAGTCTAATAAAATTAGATATCGGGAAATCTAGATGGGGAGAGTTGGGCCATCAGGCCGAGGCTTAAGTCTGACAGCAAACTAGAGTTGCAAGACGCCTCAATTCAGGATTAGCGACTTCTATGACCACCACACTTCAGGTTAAAAATATTATGGCCTCAAGTGCAGCTTAACCGAACCTGATATATTGCAATGGCCCAAGTCTCCCTCCTGAATGGCCCAAGTCTCCCACTTGATTGGGAGAGTTGGGCCAATTTTTTTCCAATTTTCATTGGGCTGTAGCTCATATGTTCTTGGGCAAATATCAATGCAAACCTAAAGATATTTTTCTGAAGTATTTCAAGATACAATACATGCATTAAGCATGTTTATATAATCATTACTGTTAGCAGGAGGTGCACGAACGAAAAAAATGGCCCAACTCTCCCAAGCTTCCCCTACTCATATCACTTTTCATTCCAGGGAGCTTTGACTAATATGTTTTAGAAACTTGTGTAGACTATATGAACTTATGAAGGTTTATGGAATTTTCTGGAACTACAACATTTGATATATTATCCGATTTCTTTCTTCTTGCAAAAACAAAACCTGCACCAGATAGTTGAGGAAATAGCAGAAATAAAGTTTTCTTGTCTAAATGAGCTGCATCCTAAATGTGACAAACATTTCTTCTTTTTCAACAAAATGATACTGTATATAGTGTGGTGTTGTCAAGTCAGAAGCAATGAAATGGTGCTTCAAGTTTCTCCATGACGCGGAGTCAAGAGAGTGTCCCTTTTAAGGTTGATAAATTATTGACATGCATGAGACACCAAAACAACAAGTTACGTCTGCATTATTGATAACACAACCAGAATCTTGCAAGGTGTATACCAGGGATCCATGTAACATCACCCGATTTTTTTCTGGCAGAAGAAGGCACTGTTTGCTCATAATAAAACGGGTGTCATATTGCAAACTTTAGTATACATTCACTGACATATTTAATTTTTTACAGGAAACACACCAATTTGTCAACTCGAGAACTGTCAACTGCGGCGCCAAATTAAAAAATTATTTTGTTGACATCATCTGGTTAAATATTTAATCAAACAATGATAATGCATTCAGATTCCACAACTTTTATGACCAGATGTGACAAAATACAGGAGCAACTCAACTTAACTGATTTATTAAATATTTTTACCTTTCATTCTCAATTAAGAGAAGTAAGTTATTTTGGCACCGGAGTTGACAATTCACTGATGTATGATTAAAAAATGTCCTGGCGAGTTGATGTTTTCACAACAAAATGTATATTTCAGATACCACTAGCCAGGTATGCATATATCATCACTCTGACAAAAGTTGATCATGACCAATTTTAAAACTGTAAAAAAAATAAATGCTGAATGTTGAAAAATTCTGATCAAAAAATATTTACATTGACATAATTTGGAGAATGACCCAGATACTAAAGACATTATTGAAAAAATTCTTTGACATGGAGAATCATAAAAAGGTTCACTAATTGAAGTAGAGATTCATTCTAGGATATTACTAAGTCTGATACAGTGTATTCAGTGCATGGAGCCACTCAATCTTCTCTATCATTGAAATATGGCATTTATGATCCAAACAGAAAAAAGAAATAATGACTCATTCTCAAATGAATGTACTTGGAAATCATTTTATTTCCTTTAAAGTGCTGTCCATGACGTGTTGTTGCAGGCATGGTGGTACTGATATAAAACAAACCTTGTAAAACAAACCTTGCCTTGATGTCTGCTTTTCATGATAGTCATACTTGCCACTGGTGGGTTTAATAAGGTACATCTCGCGATGTGATTGTTTATAATATAAGTACCTAGGAAATGAAAACAGTGTAAAGAATTGGACAAACCAGATATTTAAATACTCGATTACTCGAAGCATCATTTTTGAAAGGCATTTATTCTTATTTCACCAGTCTTGCAATCCTCTACTGCCTGTGTTGAAGTGGACATGAGGATATCACCTTCTGATTTTTTACTTGTAGCAAAGCTTTGAGGATGAAACCATGGCCACAAGACAATTGAAACTTTTAGATGATCCATTAGAGATACATCTTTGTTAGAGATGTCTTAACAATGTAAGCAGGGCCTTGAAAAAACACTAAAGCATTGAAGGACACGTTTAATCCATTCAAGCATTGCATGAAATATGTCATGATGAATATGATCAAATTTCATTGCTCTTCTTATTTAAATTTTTCATTTAAAAGAGGCATCAGAAATGCCCTGAAGGCCGTTTTGAACCAATTGACAAGAAGCAGATATTTTCCTGCCTCTAAATAAGCCACCCTGATGAAATAATTGACATGTCACCTTGTATTCGTCTGCTATTTTTAGCTAACGGGTATTTAGCTTTGTTTTAATCCACTGAAAATATGACACCCTTGTCTGCCATCCATCTTTAGTGAAGCGCAATTGAAGACAGCATAATCACCAAGGAGATAAATGCCTTCTAAAAGCTTCTCCCTTAAAATATTGCGCAATAGGTCAATTCCATGTGGCTCATGGGACAAATCACTGAGACTCATGGGACGCTATCTCAATAAATGATATTGGGATCATTATCATCTAACCAAGTGCAAATTATATAATTGATAAATTCTATAAGTAAAAAGAACAAATTTCTGCCAAATAAACAAGCACACTCCATGAGATCTTTATATATTACAATTCAGTCTGATCTAATCACAAGATGGGTATGTAGTAATGTAATTTCCAGAAAAAAATATAATTTAATTTTCACACATGTTGATAAATTTTGAAAGAAAAAATATCTTATCGAAAATTTCAACTACAGGGTAAAATCCTGCTTTCTTGCAACTGTAACATGATTTCACTGCTTTCTTACAACCTTTACTAAGAGATGAAAATGGAAAAACAAACTGCTGTATACCACAAAATTACTTGCTGATATTTTAGAAACAAAACGCATAAACTTGTGTCAATCACTCAATTATAAAATTATTATACGTTTCTCAAAATTTGGCTTATTTGAGAATGAATATTAATTACATCGAACAGGTAAGGGTAAAAATCCATCCAGAATTGCCAAATAAATTATGTGAGCGTTTACTGCCGATTATTTGTGAATTCCAATGTTGACATGGTCTGCCATTAGGAATCTCTGCCCTGGATGAAACCACATGAAGATGGCAGCCTCGTGGTGTTCTATCAAGAAACATTTTAATTGGTGAATGATGTCAATGATTGGCAATCAATGATTGGCAGTCAATAGATTATTTTATTACTGAGTGAAGTATGTTAAAATTAAACTCGACTCTACAAACCATTGTTTGGGTTGTGCGTAAATGTAAAACAGTATCAATTATTATTATTATGCATTGGTATGTCTATATTGTTCAATATCTGAATAGAATATAGAGGGTAATTTTTGGCTTTGAAGAGCTAAGATACTTGTAACTAAATTACTCTACTCAGGGATGGCCATGACATAGCATCAGCAGCTGGTGCAACTAAAAAGTATGTTGTCGTTTTTTGGCACTATCAAACAGGCAAGCCTTGACCTGTACTGTGCACACTGATCTATGACTATTGCTATAAATGTTTGTTAGAAATGCTTCCAACGGTCTCATATAATTGCCATAATGGCATCTGCAATGCATCTTACAATGTGTATTGTATGTCCTCATGATTTTGACATTTTGTATAATGCCTTGCTGAAAATGTCACTAGTATAGAATGAGTATAAGTTAAATTGTCCTTTATTATGTATGGAAACATAAGAAGAATGACATTAGAAGAAATAAATATATCTCTTTTTTAGATGAGTGATCGACATAGCATGTACATCATTATAGTTACAATATTATACTACAGCCATGGCCGTAAGTTTTCACTCATCTGCAATGCTGCACTATGGTGCAATTATTGTGACCAATCATAACATAAATAGAAGGTGTTCTGGTAGAAATAATTGCATTATTATCGTTTTCATAGCTATGTGTTTTTTTGAAAACTTCGTTTTGCAGCAAAACCGTGACCTCATCAGGTATCTGCGAATGTGATTGGTTTAATCTTCAATCTGTGACACTCAGTTTAAAGTTTGACATCACAGTTAAAGACAAAGGAATTCAAAACTGCCAGGCTATATTATTATTTTTCTACAACCGCGACAAACAACTTCTGTCCAGGCTGAGTAATACACCTCTCTGTTTCAATGTTTTCCAAACAAAGTCTGTTTTTATCGGTTTTCATCAGACACTAGTTATCACAATTTCAAATAATTGGTTGTCAGTCAATGTACACTGCAGGCCAGAATGTTTGGAAATAGCATGTTTCTTGTCTATGGATTAGTGTACACAAATTTGCTTGGGGGTGCAAGGTTTCTTATCTGATAAGAAGAAAATATGTGAAAATAGGAAGAGAGATTTTATGGGGTAGTTTCTACAGTGTATATGAATTGCTTTCATTTTCCTTTGTTGCTTTCAAAAATGCGTCTGGCTCCAAGCAAGTGGGCATACATATTGATGAAATAGCAATTGCCAATGATGACTTACTATGACACCTCCCAATTTTTTGAGAGCAACCTTTGAAATATAACCCTATTTTCACAAATGTATCTTCAATAATCCACATCATTTCGATATACCATTTTGTGCAACACTAATGCAATGGTGAGCACCTTATGTTTTCCAAACTTTTGCCTAACAATGTAACTCTCCTTTGAGAATAAGTAGTCTGTTTGCTTCAGTTACAGTTCATTGAAGCATTCATCAACCAGTGTAGGTATCAAAGCCAAAAATTTGAAACAAGCTGAACATACATAATCCATGTGTGAATGCATTTGGGCAGTTACTTGAAATATGTACTTGTAATATACAAAGTTATGCAACTAAATCTGTGACATCGCAGTTTTGGTATAAAGCGAAGTGCAAACTGGAAAAACATGTATCAATGAAAACGATAATAAATGATATTTTCACAGTAATTGTGAGGCAAAATAATGAATAAGTTGAATTTTGAGCATAGAATCAATTATGATGCTATATGTTATTCTCATGGTAGTAACAGCCACAAAAGTTTGTGGATGTATTGTGTACACAAGAAATTAAGCATTCAAGACAAAATAACTATAAATACATGGTTGAATTTTTCGTTCATCGGGTTTTACTAGAACTGGTTTTTTCTTTAAATATGGCGAAATTTTATGTAGGTGTAGGAAATAAGTGCACTTCTTCTTTTGAAAGAAAATTGAGTCAAATGCTTTCGGTAGATGTGGAACTTTATGAAACAAATTAAATTTCATAATAAGAAAAACAATTCACTACTTTATTCTTACATCAGAAATAAACAATTTTTCTAATCATAAACACATCAAGCGAAACCCGATCAAGCAACGTTAAAGTTGCATATTTAATTGTAATTTTGTCATGAATGTTTAATTTGGTGTTTGCCCAACACATCCAGGCACTTTGGTGAATATAACTATCATATGAATTACAATATAGGATCAGAACTGATCATATGCTTAAATTTCTGCTATAATTCGGTATTTTGCCTCACAGCTATTATGTAACGTTATGCCATTCAACAATTTTTATCAGAACACCTCTAAATACCTACTAACTATAATTTCTGACATTTGGTGAAGATTGAGCAAGTATTTGCTTTGTTATGATTGGTCAAAATTATAGCACCATAGTGAAGCATGGCTGCTGAGTGAAAATTTACGGCCATGGCTGTATATCATTCTCGATGATCATTAGGTTCAATTTTTATTAAACAAAGAAAGTTCAAAAGTGATATCTGATGTACAACCATCATTTCAATGTATTTAGGCTGGTTTACTTCTCTGATATTATATCGACCATTGATAAGGGACTAAGGGATTGACAAATTGCAATAATATCTGTGCTTCACAAGTCATGAAAGTTTAGATGTAGTAATGATTGAAGAATTTGGACATTCAAACTGTTTTTATAATACTCTAATTAGTAGTACAAGAGTGTTGTGAACAATTGTAATACCTGTGATCACACATTGACAAGTGTCATATTGATATTTCTATGACAAAAGAAAACAATATATTTTTTAATGTTACACCTTTATGTACATCATTGGCTAACTGTTTTTGAGAACTATTTCAGACTTTTACATCATGATGAAACTTGTCAAGATTCAGCAAATAATGATTAAAATCACAACTATTTTAAAAGGGAAAGGGTTTCCTTTTTTTTTCAGAGAAGCTAAAAGGTCATTGGCAGTTTTCAATACCCCCAAATGCCAATTGAATATTGGCTTACCTTTGTGTTTGTATTCAGGAAACCCTTTAAAATAGAAAAAGTGTCACCCAACCTTTATTGATGTTGACGCTGTAGATAGGACAACATTGAATTTCCTTTTTTCCTGTGCCATCAGTTTGGCATTTTGGATAAGAAATTGTTTTTCTAAATGCCAAACATGCAAGATCACTATCAGCTGGCAACATGAACCATTTCTGGACTATTTTTATTTGTGCCTCTGATTCATGTTGGTGAATAAACCCACAAACTTGGCAAATGGCAGCCCATGTTGGCTTAATACATATTGTGGTTGAAAACATATGAGAACTCATTGATCCTAAACAAATCAATGCATATGCCAGGGATTACATGCATCAAGTTAGACATTCATTGTTGGATTTCAGGGGGGAAATGCAGACTTGTCACTAATCTGTGAGGAGAGAATGGGAAAAGCAAGAAGAGGATCTGACAAAGAGCAAATTAGAGAACAGATTTATCTATATATGAAACTGGTGAATATAGATATATTACAGATTAATATTATGCAATATAAAAGACAGAAAGCAAAGTCAAAGAAAAATTAAATGCAACAAAAAAAATATTAGTGCCAACTACCTGAGACTTTCTCTTAAAAATGATGCTGATTTTGAAATTGATTCCATGAAGTAAATTTCACTGATAATTTCATGCCACGGAACCAAGATATATATGTTCAGTAATATTTTTACACTGGCAATTAAGAAGCTCATTGTGCATCCTTTAAGTATGAAAACAAACTGAAGGATTGTTGATTAATGACAAGTGACATCAGGAAGGACAAAGAGGAGACAAATTTGAAGTGTCATCTTGTGAAAAATAGACGCCATGGGAAATCTGAAGAATAAGAAAGCACAAGTTGTCTGGAGACATCACTGTCATCTTGTCAAACATAATCAGTGATGCAATCAATAATTGTTTTAACCAAGGCTTTAGGAAAGTTGAGCCGGGCAATATTTCAACTCAAAACATGAATGTTTTCGGTCACATTAGTAGAAGGTAAAACTGCATTGTATTCCTCAAAAAGTTGTGTTTGCTTGGGTTGTACAGTGGACATTGTAACTGCTTCATCGCGTGACTTTTAAAAGAGTTTAGGTAGGTCAATAGCAGAGTTTTGAGTTTATTTCAAGAGAGGTTAATGTTCGTAATTAGGTGCAAGTCAACTGATATGTGCTTGTTTCATATATTCCTAAATAATCTCTCGGAACTTGCTGTATGCCGCAAACAGATGGAGCCGGGACATAGAAACTCTTATGTGTCGTAGGCCAAAAGTGCAATTGAAAAAAGACACTGTCATGCACAGTAGAGCTGTCATGATCAAAGAATTGTCAGCTGCCCTAGAAAATGACATTGAATTGAATAATTTTGACTTTCTTGATATTAAGTTTTTACTGAATTCTATATGTACATATTAACCTTCAATTATATCTTACATTGTTTGTGTAACTAACTAACTATGAACGAATAAAATACTAAATATACACACTTGGCCTATACAAGGTGCTTTCTCTCATTTCAGATTTATAAATGCTCATCCGATGATAATGCTATAAAGTATTCTTTACATCCATTATATAACAAAGACAGTACTGTGCAGTTTACTGGAAAAGGTGCGGATATAAACATAGAATACTATATGTCGTGTTATCTGTGCCAAAATCAGCTGACGATGAACAACAATGTCAGTTATAACACCATTATTTTGAAATAATGTTTCGATATCTTGACTTAAATTTTGGCATAAAGGAGTACAAATCTATTATGCACTCTTGCTTTCGGTGTATACTTCTACTGTACTGCTACTGTAACTAACATTTAAGTTGGTTACACCCGGGTGTTATACAACGCTGTCGCTGGACTTCGCCCACACTGTATAACCACCTGAAATGTAAGTTAAATGTATACATTTGTTTTGATATTTGTTTATATAACATATACTTTAAGCAATACAATTCCCAGCACAACAGTTCAAAATTTCCAAAATGTCACGTGGATTCTTCTGTCTAGTTAACTGTCTAATTTCATACTTGCAAAGGACAATTTATAATTTTTCAATGTCTTCACTTTCGTGGCAATCAATCCAATCTCTTCACTCTTGCTGATGCACATGATGCAACAATGGTATTTCATGGATGCTGGAAGGCAGAAAGACGAAGTTTCCACTTGAGGGTTGTCTACGTAACTTGCTTGAAACTTTCAGAGCAATTAAATGGCTTCACAATCAATCACCAAAAATCCAGACTCCCAGATTTTCCCGGATCAATAGGCCACTATGCTGGGAGTCAAACTCTTGGAAATTTATGCTTGATTACAACAAATTTTTGTTTATTTTTTAAAAACAGGCATGTTTGACTTTTCAAAATATAAAAATTCTTGCATAAGTCAAAACTTGTTTTTCTTACATTATTGGAAGTGGACACGCCTATTCTTGTAGGCAATCTCATGTCCTGTGATTACAGATATATTGTATTCCTCAAAAAGTTGTTTTTGCTTGTTGTACAGTGGGCATTGTAACCGCATCATTGCTTGAGTTACTACAGGGGAACAAGAAGTGCAACGAAATGACAATGTGTTTGGTGCTCAAGTAGCTTTGCCACGTCACAAATTTTTATACTTGACTGAGCAAATTCTGAGTATCACACTTCAGGATTATTCCTGTTTCTGTGCAACAACACCCTCTTCTACAATAATCTAATAATTATGTTGTGCTTTGCAGCAACTGTCATCAACAAGTGAAACTTGTTGGGAGTGCACATTACATGTATACACTTGACACTCATTGTGAACTGGGGGGGGGGGGGGGGGGGGGGGGGTTGGGGTTATATCTTCGGAATTGTTTGATTCAGACACAAATATTTTCATACATTGCATGCTTGGAAAAACACAAGAATGCAAAAAATGGTACAATTCCATATCCAAATGTTTGTAGTTTTGTACACAACAACTTTGTTCATATGTCTTGCCAAATGGTAGTTAATTTTACATGGAAAAAATATTCTCTTTAAAATGTAACTAAATAACCTCTTCCTCTTGCCCTGTATGTAGGGGGCTAGCTCAGTTGGCGGTGCTATATGGGCTTCCAATCTATGGGTCCAAGGTTTGATTCCCGATCTTGGCCGGTCAACCGATGGAACTATCTTTGAAAAGCACTTGTAACAACCATCTTCCGTCTGATTGCCATGATGCCTCCCCTATCTAAGTTTGTATCTAATTTGCATGTACCAGAGTTAAAAAATACAAGAATTAAATTCCATTATGGCATTTTTCATTGTCTGTAGTTGAGACAGAGAGATCAGTTGAATTTATTTATATATTTACTACATCATTCATTCATTCAATTACTCGCAGAGGTTTTGCTAAGGCACTGTACCAGAAGTGTTTTCGAGCGGGACAGATATTTGTTAAAATTTCAAGATGAAGACTTCAACCATTCAAACAGCATATCTTCGGAACTGCACTGTACAATAGTAAAACAGTGAAATAATATTTGGGGAGCAAAGCTCGTCCTCAGAAATTATTTATTTCAAGATAGTCCAGAAAGAATATATAAACTTTTCACTTTTTTTATTGAAAAAAAAATAGTTCCAACCCCCCCCCCCTCTCTCTCTGAGACCTAATGGTTGTTCCAATTATTTAAAAAAAAACTTATGGATTAGGTAAAAGTGTTGTCTTCAGCTTCGGAAATATTTGCACTTGGTGCTCACTGGTGCATAGAAAAATTGCTTGTCACAAGACCACTTGAACAACTGACCACATGATCATTTCGTTGCACTTCTTGTTCCCCTGTAGTAACAGTTTAGGTAGGTCAATAGCAGAGTTTGCGTTTATTTCGAGAGAGGTTAATGTTTGTAATGAGGCGCAAGATAATATTTTGCTAAATTATTACGTCTTTTCACAAGTTAAAATGGATTTAAATGAATCCTATTCATTTACATTTGCAAAACCAATAATGTCCATACACTATTTCAATAGCATATATCTTCCTAAAGCGTATAATGTGCATGTGATTAAAAATGTTTTCCATTCACAATATTTATCCGAATGACAGACAGGAAAATTCTACATTCCAGTAGAATAATTAGTCAAGTAAATCTACGAAGAGTTGGCAATGGCTTACGTAATGGTTGTTCTTATTCCACATTTAAAGCAAATAGTGAAATGATCTTCACCACTTTGTTAGTTTCTGGTACAGTAGTCTTGCTTTTGGCTATGCTGATAATTGCAATATTTTCGCACAGTAAGATGGAAGCTATCAGATAGTTGTCTCCTCAAATTAGACTATAAACTTCTTCTTTTTTCTGATATTGTATAAAAGCTGTAGGAGTTTCCTCCAATTACTTATTTGCTTGAAATAGACTGGACATAGTTACAGGCATTTTGGTTTAAAAAAAAAGAAAACCTGCTATGCTCTGTTCATCTGTACAAACAGTGTGGGTTTTTTTTTTCTTGTGGCTGTATTTTTGCTCATGAAACATTTAATGACAACATAGCCATATGCCATGGACACATTGAAGTACTTCCAAAGATGCAATTTCTTCTAAATATAGCCCACCATAATTATGTATAATGGAATTTGAGAATTTATTTGGCAACATCTCATAATTGTGTTATATCATGCAGGAAAAAGAAACTGCAACATACTGCTACAAAATACATGAAAGTGACACTCAAATGATTCCATGACTGGAGATACTGCAGTCTCAAGGATATACGACAAGGTTATATTTGAAACGACATACGAGTTAAAAGGGCCCTGAGGAACACCTGCTTACAAGCTATATATAGATCAAGAAAAGGTTATCCTTCATGTTCATTAGCCCTATGATGATTTTACATATTTTTGTAACTGTAATTATTGGTTTGCCATACCGAAGTTGTTGTTTTTTTTTCGGTTATCTGAATCAGGTTCGAAACAGGTGATTACAACAAACAGTCAATGCCAAACAATGCTTAACAAGATAATCAAGCTTGCTATTTTGTAACAGGGCCTCTTTAAACACTGTCATAGCATAAAAACATGTGACAGAGCCAGGGACTTTTTTCCAAAAAACGTATAATTGCAACATTGTAGCATCCATTTATGGACTATATCTACATTGCATGGGGCAACTATATATTATTAAAATGGCCATGTCAACACAGAATTTTTTGTCAACTCACATTGAAACTTTGGAGGCTGTTAATCAAAGTTACACTTTGCATAGGTTTTGTCCACAGTGACTAAATACACAGTTCTATAGCTGATAGCAATTTTATTTTATATGAATTGAATTTTTATGAAACATGTGCTTTCTCCAAGCCAATGTTTTGATCAAACAGGAAGTCATGTACAGCATGTACAGTGCTGCCACATTGTTGCACTGTGAGATATCGTCCTGTATTTACACGAAATCTGAAGCCATCTGAGACTCTTGAACTATCAAACAAACTCTTGACAGAATACGAAATGCATGATACTTTATTTGAGCTGAAAATGTCAAGTACACTCAGTCTGACTATAATACGATGGCACACTATAGTACTGGAAGTTCTCTCCCCAAAAAAACACAAGCAGCACACTTGAATTTTGTTCTTGCGTCCAGGAAACCGGACAAGTAACATCATTTTGAGACAAAAATACTGCAGAAAAAGCAAAAAGATGCACAAAAAATATCACAATGGAAGTCTGGGGAGAAGCGTGACTATGTGAATTGGAAGGACATTTATGAGGACAGAGCTCAATCGCTATGAGATTAGATTAGATTATTGTCAGGAAATACAGCTCAAATTCCTCTGACAAATAAGTCACAGACCTTTTAAATGGTCAGACAGATGTTATGCCCTAGGCAAAGTCATCTGTGTTGTAATATTGGTCACTGGTGACGGCTTTAAGATCTTACTGTGATAGTCATCGTTGTTTGGCTTTGAACCTGAGGGTTGTGGCCTGCTCTCATAATCATTGCCTATCATTGCATATTTCCAATTCCTTTCTTGATTACACATACATTTTATTTTGAAACCTGAAAAGAGTATGGTTCACAGTGATGAACATCATGAATGTCAGGTTGCGGACGAATGCAACATAAGTTTATGTATTTGTTGGTAGTATTTTAACTAATCATGTGAAAGTTTTAGAAAAACAAAATTAAGCGGTTCTTCAAAAATCTATCAAAACCTTTACCTGTACATTTGAAATATAGAGCACAATATCAATGTGGAATTCATGGCGCATTATAACTACTCCACACTGTATCTAGCCTCATGAAATACAACAGTTTACTGGAGTATTTGTAGTATTCATACATTGTATCTAGCAAACAAACAATGACAAAAATTCTATATCAATGAAGCAGTCCCATATAATTATTTCTAGGTATTGTGGGCATTGATTGTCTGACCACAGACAGGATGGAGGTAATTGCACCTATTCCATCCTGGACAAGAAAACACAAATGTCATTTTGGGTAATTTAGTAATTTCCTTAACATAATTATTATGATTCCTGTCCACAACATGCACCTGCTTGGCCACTTCTTGCATTTCCAGGATATGTGTATTGATATAAAGTTGTCCTACGATTACCATATTCTGGCAGAAAAATGAGAACATAGAATACTTATTTTATATAAATGCAAATTCAGGTAATTGGTTGGACGACTAAAAATATTTTTGTACCTAGAACATCCTATATAATTGCTTTGCAGGAAAAATAACTATGAATATCGGAATTTTTTTAAAGATTGATGCAAAGATTACTCTACGGCCTACTTATTTTCAAAAATAATCCCCGAAGTTATTTGATATTAAAATTTCTTTAAGATTCAGCGCAGTGCTGTTCATGGTTTCCAGAAATGGCAACTTATTGATTCGCAGTCAATACTTTATGCTATTGATGAAGTGATCTGTCAAATGACACTACATTATAAATATTTAGCAAGTTTAACAGGTAACATTTGTACTATTAATATTCTAAAACTGTTAATTGCACTGAAACCCCTTTCAGTCTGGCAGGGCAAGTTTTAAAAGACATATTTTAATAAATTGAATTGGAAAATAAAAGCTGTTTTAGCTGCAAATACTTGGAAAATTATGAAATATGAGAGCCATGTTGTAATCAGAAAAAACGTACAGCAATAAGTGGAGAAAATAATACAATAAATAATCTAGTAAAGTATGTTTCTTAAAATATCAATAGCAAAATATGACAGAAATGATTTCCTTATAAAATACTTCATGTTACAGTGATAAATAAACAGTTGTTTTTTTTTCTCAAAATGCTGTATAAGGTTTCTGTCATGTGGTGAACTTGTGAAGTCACTGGAGTGTCTCTCAAGGTTGATGAATTATTGACATGCGTAGACCTAAACAACAAGTTACTTCTGCATAATTCAAGCGTGTCAGATTCTTAGACATGCAACGGTACCAAGTTGTTGCAGTTTTTATGGTTAAAGACTACCATGTCCATTCATCCAACAGTACACCACATGCGTCATATTTATGTAAAAACAACTCAAGTTGCTTTACAAGTCACAAAGAATTTAGAGAAAACAGTTGGAGAAATAGTACAGATCATTTCATCCAAGACTTGTCTCTATGGCAACAAAGAAATAGCAAGCAAAATTCATTGACCGTCAAGCGGTAACAGTTTGGATGACAGTACCAGAAATCATCTGATATCACATTGCCTTCCATTCTAGCTGTGAATAATTAGGATGATATTGAGAGAGGTAATTGGATCTACAAGTGCATAGCAATCAATGCATTAAAAGCAATGTGTAACCGGCAATAAATGGCATTGTTGCAGCCAAGCTGGAGTGTTTTTCCAAGTTCAGATTTCCTGCTGTTGAGTGGTATAAACATTGCAGGTAAGATGCAAATCAATTCTGTTTTAGCATTATCAGATCCGATCTAGTCGTTCTACTTATTCCATGCTAGTGTATACTTGTATGTAAATGTTGGTACTATAATTATATTACCACTGTAGACTAACGAGAAGGGTACCCTCTCCATTAGGTCAGCCATTACATGCGTTCCTCAAATCAGATGTTGTCTCCTTCCATGTAATGTCCATTATTTTTGTTAAGGGCATCATTGATGTAAACCTGAACTCTGACATTCATCCTTTGGTAAGCTATAGATGTGTGATAATCAGCATTCGAATTACATAATCGAGGCTGGCGCACCAAAACAAACATCTCAAGGGCAGCATCTTTCCAAATTATTGTCATGGTGAGGGAAACAACTTTTGAGTATATACATGTAAAATAACTATTCTTTATCCAACAATGGCATATAGGGTACGATTCCTTGAGTCAGACAGCTAAATTATAGATATTTTAGAAATTATATATTTTGCTTGTCATTGGTACCAAAGTGACTACTAGGCTGGCAAAAACTTATTTCAATACCCCTTTAAAGCATCGATTCAAAGAAAAATCACCAAATGTTAGACTCGCAGAATCTTACTGAATAGTGTATATGAGTTTATTTGGAGACACATTTGTCACCTAAATCCTCACCGGCTATTGGTAAATTTGAGGAAGTTGGGCAAATTGGCATTGCCATTTAAGTTCTGAAATCAGTGAAATGAAATTTGACTATTTGTATTTATGTATTTTGAAGAAACACCTCATGTCAAACTTCACTAAAATTTAGCTTCCATTTATTTATACAAAATTGTTTGAAGCCTGATTGTTTTACCCAATGAAGGCAAACACAAGAAAGTTTTGCCTCTCTTTCACCAATTTACACCCAGATGATGCCAAAACACACACACTTAATTGCCCAATTGGATGTCTGCATTGCACCAGAAGTGCATTGATCTGATCTCAGGTGATTTCTTACAGGTCACTTGCCGAAATGGAAGTTACCTCACCCTAAATTGATGGCACCTGTGCCAACCTCGAAGTCACCCTCACCCGAAAGTGGCAGTACCCTCACCTAGATATAGCGGTAACCTCAATCACAGATTCATGATATTTGTGTCACCCTTACTATGACCTACATGACATTTCTAATTAGACAAATAATTCAGTTGACCTTGCAAGTATGAGCCTTGCGATTGGAGTGAATATCATTTACAAGCCATTCCAGCTTCACTCTTGATTCTAAATTTCAACTGCCTTTACAGATGATTTCATATTTGTAGACTAAAGGACTGAATGTGATTTTTTTCTAGGACATGTTATCCTATGGGGAAAAGTGATGTCATAATTTTTTTGATGTCACTTTTCCCTATTGAATATATGTCCCAAAAAAAAATCACATTCAGTCCTAATGTCTACAAATATGAAATCGTCTGTAATGCCTAACAACCTCACTTTGAAATCATGAATTGTCGCTTCTAATAGCTGCCCTGATGACGAGGGTACCCCCCATCATTAGTTCACAAAGATTAATTCTCAAGAGGAAAGTTCCTGAGACAACTTTGCATTGATGAGACCAGCAAAACAACTTTTTTACTTCTAATCGTTGCTCTTTACTGTGAACTTTATTACCCAACCACTCCAGACAACAGGAACATCTTTTAGGTAATAATATATATTAATTATATTTGTGTATACCTTCAGTTTATAGTGACAAGTTTCCCCCAAAATGACAGTTTGTAAAATTACAGTCACCGATATATATATATCTAGGAAAAGTTTAGAGCACCACAACAGAGTCAGCAAAAAGGTCTGTTGTTGGTTATATAATTTTCCATTAAAACTTTGAAGACAGTAGATGCGAAGTCGTATAGACTAGTAAGGCTGTGTTAGTAGCTAAGTGTTGTGAAAAGAAGGCTCCGTGCTTTAACAATTAGCCTTAATGGATCAACAGGTGTTCCGGGATGGGGCTGCCTTACTCCCCTCAGTTAAAAGGTTGTTCACTTGTTTTTATAAGAGCTTTGCAGTGCAGTATTTGCAACCAAACCAAAGTAAGATAAACATTCTCCGGACAATCTCTGCAAACATATATATGTA
Organism: Platynereis dumerilii; assembly: GCA_026936325.1. Taxonomy (NCBI): domain Eukaryota; kingdom Metazoa; phylum Annelida; class Polychaeta; order Phyllodocida; family Nereididae; genus Platynereis; species Platynereis dumerilii. Next base: position 76,923,549 of record JAPTHN010000002.1, on the reverse strand, counting down.
AGCATACCTAAGAAATGCAAACTTATCTCCAACTTATTCAGCTTACAGTCAAATACGTTAGACACTCTGCCACTAAAACGGCAAGGTGTGACAGGGCCTTAACAGAGTTGACATAATTTCTACACAACACTTTCAAAGGGCATGGACCTAAAAGTGTGTTATCAAATTTAATGTAGCTGTCAGAAATTATAGTACAGATACTATTCAAATAAAATATTTGTAATATTACTTAAAATCCTAAATTACCACTGAGAGGTCTCACGCCAATCTGAGTGTACTCATGTTTTGAACACCCTTTTTCATTGCATGCAGTGCTGCCATATTCAGCAACTCATGGTCCTATAAATTTCAAACATATATATTGGACAACTTGTTGTTGGAATGTCAAAAGAGGCACACAGAAGGTTTAATACAGATTTATAATCGCCAGGAAAAGGAATCTAGAACACATTTTGGCTTTGAACAGTGAGATTCATTCAAATCAAGTCTGATATTCAGTGCATGGAACCACTCAATCTTCTTTATTGTTGAAATGTGGCATTTATGATCAAAACAGAAAGAAATAACGACTCATACGCAAGTGAATGTACTTGGAAATCATTTTTATTTCCTATAAAGTGCGGTCTGTGACGTGTTGTAGCAGGCATGGTGGAATTGATATAAAACAAACCTTGCCTTGATGTCTGCTTTTGATGATAGTCATACTTGCTACCGGTGGGTTTAATAAGGTACGTGTCTTGAGCATAACTGTTATACTGTACAAGTACGAATGTACACCTTGTAATATCTGAATAATAATCATAATTAAATATGATGTGAATACTGTACTTCAGAATGTACAAGACCAATAAATACAAAATGTCATACATGCCATCCAGTTATCACGGTGACATGGTGGCATTTGAATGCAAGTGAATGATCTTCGCTGGTTTAATGTGGCAAGTAATACAATTGTTACAAATCACTTGTTCAAAAATATGCTTGGTAAATGGACACACCATTAAACCAAGGGAGTGGACCTTCAAAGCACATTCACATTTCTGAACATCTGATTTGCAGAATGATTTGCGGTGGTTATGTACATCATATGTGGAGTAAGGCATACGTGCTTGAAAAATTCTAAGTGATCAGTTTAAGAAAGAACATTCATGATATGCAATTAAATGGCAAACCTTCTCTTCTCATATAGAACATACACAGATTAGCCACTATTACAGTTATTATCAGGCAATGACAACCAGTGACTTTCTGTTATGGTTTGCAGAAAAATATATTAAAAGATTGTTATGGATGATTTATTTACTCTAGATTTACAAAAAATACTCTCAGTACTTAGTCGGCAGATAGTCCAAGGGCATTACAAATCTTAGTTGATAATGGACAATATATTGAAATGTAATTTTTGTGAAAGATGTAAAAAAAGTACACTTTTAAAAGTGATTGTAGTATATGTTTTACACAACGATGGCTTTAATTCCATTAGTACAGCAGTTACTGACTTTCCTGTGTATCTTCACAAAATTCACAAAATTAACGTTTGATTGGTAATGTTAAAGTAGTATCTGAAACATTAAATTACATTGTATATAAAGTTTATTCACCGAGGGAAAGACAATATACGATTTATCAAGCAAGAACCTACGCCAGAGCTGTGATAAACATATTTTGCCTTTTCCATGGCATATAACAAAATATCATTGGGCAAAACTATCAAATATGTTAACATGGAAGGGCAGATGACAAAGGAAAACATTTAATTTAATGAGGCCAAATGTCGGCCTGTTCCTGGTTAAGAAAGGTGTGGAGTGGTATAAACAGTACTGACTATGAACACAGTTAATCTATTGTACAAATGGAATTCTTCCCATGTTGTTTGCAAATAAACAATCGATCTAATTATGTAGAAATAATGTGGAGTGCATGTGCTTTGTCTGTGTGTGGTATGGTTCAACATAATACAATGGTTGACACAATTTGTAGCTCTTTTATGTAAAGAAATAAAAAATAACATTCATTTCGAACCGCATAAAAATTTTCAAAATTTACGTTAATTTTCAAACCAATTTAAAATGACGCCTGAAAAAATTGATGTCACCCATGTATTACATTTCATGACTATGATGTTACACCACACAAGTGAATTGTGAGGAAGAGTGTTACGGACTGTGATGAAAGTCACCGATTTACTGATCGCTTTATCGTGAGGTGAAGAAGGTGCGTAAATGAGATCTGATAATTACATGTATGCAATGCCTTGGAATGAAGTAATTTTTACAAATGTGATATCAACTGTTATTGTAGAATACTTTAAATGTAAATGTAATGATCATGAGCTTGTACATGTATGTGGGTGTCATTTAGAGGTGTAATTTCCTGGTGCTATATTGCGTCTTCAATGTTTTTTGGCCCATTTTCAAGAGAACTGCAGTGTTCAGGGGATTGCTGCTGATGCTGGGTGTTTTCATCACCACCAGCATCTGCATCAGGAGGCAAGTCTTTGGAGTTCATTCTCTCCCAGGCCAGAGCTGAGGAATAGTAAGTGCTGAAATTGTTGGCAATGACTGGTACAGGCAGGGCAATGACTAGAATACCAGTTATAGCACAAAATGACCCCACAACATACCCAAGCCCTGACTTGGGGTAGTAATCACCATAACCTACAGTAGTCATGGTAACAATAGCCCACCAGAACCCTTCTGGAATGGACATGAAATTGTCGTGTTCAACTTCAACAAAATAAACAAGATTGGCATATATGATAACTCCCATAGTCAGTAAAATCACAAGTAATAACAACTCCCTGTAGCTGGCCTTGACAGCCAGCAATAAAATCTTCAAAGTCTTGTAGTGTTTAACAAGTTTGAAAAGCCTGAATATTCTTAACAATCGCATGCACATCATGAAGTAATAGGCAAAAACTATGGCTCCTTTCTCGGTGCCCTGGATCTTCGTCTCAGAGAAGTAGAGGGAGATCATAACCCAGATCGGCATGATGCCTATGACATCAGCTATGTTGAGGACACTTTTGCAGAAGTCTTTTTTGGAAGGACAGGAGATAAGCCTCATGAAAAACTCTGCGGTCAGGACAATTAAAGTGATGAACTCCACCCACACCAATGCTTCATGTGGCTCCGAATTCTCCAGTATGTAGACGAGACGCTTTTCCGTGATATTTGCTAAGTTTGCCCAAAACCAATCTGGCCCTTGTCTCATTTCGACCATTGTTTCCAGTGAGAGGACTGCAATACTGATGCCAATCATCAGAACCATGAATAATGACCAAAGCTGAAAAGAGAAAGAACACATCTTAAATTAGATAATTTGGCAAAATGAAATACTTTATTTGATTAATGCCGTCCTTCAAACAGCACAGACACTGATACAAGGGGCTGCCAGTTTAATGTCTCATAAGAATGACACAAGCTAGAATTTTGCTCATGGAGGTCTAATGAAAATTTCAGGTTCTCAGGTCGGGATTCAAACCGATGCATGTAAAGACCTTCAGCGGAGCAGACGATAACCTACACCACTGAGCCTCCCAGCTACTTCATGTAGGTCATTGCCTTTTATATGATGAGGCACTGGCTAGATGAGGTTTTTTGAGATGTTAGGGTCTGAAGAAAAAGTTTAACATGCATTTTAGGAATAGCTGTATTATTACCCTCCAATCTATGAAAACATTAATACCAATATAGTTTGAGCAGTTCAACAACATGTGATTGAACAAAACTATCTCGGAAATGCAAGAAGTTTATAACAGTGCGAAGTATAGCAACCACAAATCTGAAAAACTTAAAACCTCATTACAGGATAGGCATAAATAGGAATAGGTAATTATCATAATGTCACCAAACTTTCAACCTTTTGTTTGCAGTGTTGAGGTGGACACAAGGATATCACCTTGCAAACAAATGCTTGTAGCAAAGCTGTGAAGATGACGCCATTGCCACAAGACAATTGAAACTTTTAGATGATCCATTAGAGATAAATCTTGGTAATAGATGTCTTAACAATGTAAGATAGGGCCTTGAAATAACACTTAAGCAGCGAAGGACAAGTTTAAATCTTTTCAAGCATTGCATAAAAAACAAAAATATGATCAAATTTCATTGCTCTTCTTATTCAACTTTTTCACTTAAATGAGACATCAAAAATGCCCTGAAGGCCATTTTGAACCAATTTGTCAAGAAGCAGGCATTTTCCTGCCTCACAATGGGCCACCTTGATCACATGACTGACATGTGACCTTGTCCTGTGCTGTTATTTTTAGCTCATGGGTCATTAGCTTCGTTTTAATGTGCTGGAAATATGATATTTATTGTGCTATTGAAGACAACTGAATCACTAATATTTCAAACACAGTCAAACACCTAAGGACAATTGAAGAATGTCACAAACTTGTAGACCCAAAGCCAATCTACCTTTTGGGGGAGGAGAAGGGCTGCGCTAATATCAAAAGTTAACAAAACCTTTTGCATCTCAAGCCATGTAACGAATGAAACAATGAGACTTGTAGTGCTTCGTCACTAAAACCAATAGAACTTCAACATCAGGTATATAAGGAGGTGGGATGTCTTGAGCATGCACACCAAATTTGAGCTTGATATTCCAATGGGAACAACCACCTCCAGGGCATCACTTATTTTAATGACATTTCAACGGAGCTGAATTGTGCTTTTCAGGAAAATTGTCGTAACTCTGGAATCGTTGATACAAGAGACTTGATATCACTCATATCAGGCTAAATAGCGGGGCAGATTTGTCATGAATAGGGGAGTAATATTTCATTTATACATAGAAGCATGAAACTTGGCACATCGTTTAAAAACATCTTAAAGAATAAATTTAGATAGGGAGCCACTTCAGATTTGACCTGGTTGACCCATGGCAGCCATTTTCCAAAATGGCGGCTAATTCTCTCATTTTCCTGCTTTCTGTGAAGTGCCTACAGTTTGACCATACGAAAACAGTGGTCATTATTTCTTCTAAAGATCTAAAAAACACTATCAATTGATTCCTGGGTTGAACTAAGGAATTTTAGGGTGGTCAGGGTCCATTTTGTTATAACTGTTGAAGAAAATGCAGCATTTTCGCGGTTTTCCATAATTTTATGGAATCTCAATTGATATTTAAATAGACCGCATATTTGAATTCCTTGTAAGAAGAGCTTTTAAATGAATGGTAGCATCACTAGTTTCCGTTAATCCTTTGTCAAAATGAACCTCAGAACTGAAATCCTCAAAAAACCTAAAATGATCATTTTTTCCATTTCCACTCAAAATTTACGAAACCCATGAATGCGGGTACTCATTTGAAAGCTCTTTTTGTAAGGAATTCAAATATGCAACTTATTTTTATATTCATTTAGAATTGGCGAAACCACGCAAAACCGCGAAAATACAGTATTTGAGTTGATAATTCTACCAAATGGATTCTAGAAAGCCTGAAAATAGTTGAGGCTACTAAAAATGTTGTAGTAATGTTTTGAATACCTAGAGAAGGAATAACAAACACTATTTGCATGCATTCTATTCGTAGGAACTACACAGAAAGCAGCAAAATGAGAAGAATTGGCGGCCATTTTGGAAAATGGCTGCCAGTAGCCATCTATGCTAAATCTGAGGTGGCTCCCTATCCAATTATATTCGTAGAGATGTTTTTTAAGTGTGCACCAAGTTTCATGCTTCTATGTATAAATGCACTATTTTTTTACATGCCTGCCCCGCTAAAATATGTTCAGAATATTATTAGGTTAAATTCACTGCCAGTCAGTCTTTGCAAAGATCCAAAATCCCTGGCCGGAACACAATGGATATCTTGGATACTTCAAGAATTTTAACATGCATCCAAGTTACTTGTCAGGACTGTAGGACTGGTTGAAAATCCTTCCGACCAGCATTCTTTGCGAAGACTGCTACATGTGTTGTACACGTACAACTTTCTGTGTATGCCTTTGGTATCCAGACTCCAAACGTATCACATTGAAATGAAATTTTGAAAAATACAACCTCCTCAAGTCGTCATGACAAGGTAAGCTACTGCAAAAAGTACATTCCTGACCAGATGATTCTGGAATTAATTAGTCATCAATCAGGAAAATAATCTATAAGCATCAAAGCCGAAGACATCCCTCTAATGAAGCTTACTCATTATTCAAACAGTACTCTACTGCCAAAACTGCAGAAAATGTTAAAACGAAAGTTATTACTCACAGGAACTTCAATGTCTATTTTATCTGCACTGCTGCACATTTGTGTGTCTTTTTAAAGTAAATGTCTACATATATATTATATGTATATTATATGTATATTATATATATATATATATATTACATAATCTATATTAATAAATTGATCCATATTAATTATATATACTTTAATGATGTTTGTAATAGTTTAGTCTGTCTTTCAATGAATCACTCTTGATCTCTATCTCTCCACACCGAATCTGGAGGCCATGGTTGGTAGCTAATGGCAAAATACTTAGTAAATATGCCCTTGGATGACCATGACATAGCATCTGCAGCTACCAAACAGGCAAGCCTTGACCTGTACTTTGCAAATGATCAATGACTATTACTATTAGTGTTTTGCTTCAAAGGGACTGATATAATCATAATGGCATATACAATGCACTAATGTACATTCTCATGATTTTGGCATTTAGTAATGCCATTCTGGAAATGTCCCAGCATATGATGAGTATAGGTTAAATTGTCCTTAATGTAGAAACATAAGACGAATGACATTAGATGAAATAATACATCATTTTTAGACGAGCACCATTAAAAAGTTTCAAGTTATATCTGATGCTATGATGTCTTGTAAAACTAGCATTTCAATAATATTTAAGCTAGTGTAACATATCTTTGATATTATAGCACTCATTGGTAAGGGATGAACAAATTGCAATAATATCTTCATAAGTCACGATGGTTTAAGATGTTTTAATTGAAGCATAGGGAAATTCATACCGCTTGAACAATACAATTATCTGCAATGGCGCAGTCAACCTCTTAAGTCCTGGAGGAATTTTAGAAAGCAAACATTCTGGGAGAGTGCCTATTTCCTTTTTGTCATGCAAACTAAAAGGTCTTGGGCACTTTTCCATTACCTAAAAAGACCAATAAAATTTTGGCTTATGCCTGTGCTTACAAACCCTTTTAAAAAAGAACAAATGTCACCCAATCTTTATTGATGTTGATTGCATTTCCTTTTTCTGTGAGTTATCTGTATCAGTTTGGCATTTTGGATAAGAAATAATATAAAATAGTGACCAATGAAACGATCAAAAAAAAAAGTTCAACACGATCAACATGTTAATTCAAGTCTTCAAGTCAAGTCAATTAATGTTCACGTGTAGGGCCATTGTGCAAAGAAAATTTAAAAATAATGGTATATCATGAGAAAAATTGACACTTGGTTTTGTCATATCAGGTCCTTTGACACACTTCAGCAAAGGAAATACCATCAATTTGGCATGGGTGACTGGACATAATGCATCAAAAAAGGATCTAACAAATGACGTTTTTGTTCCAAATACTATGGTTCTACATAGAAATATGAATAACAGATGTAGAAGGATGCTTCAGATATTAATTGCATTCAAATTTATGTCATCAAAATGGGTTATACATTTTAGTACAGTAGCAAATTATTTCTGTGATGATATATATTATTAGTTCCTTCCCCCAAAAACATAATCAGCACAATTGAGTTGTTTTTTTGTCCTGGGCATCCATGATACTGGAAAAAAAACGTAATTTTTCGATAAGAAGTAGTAGGGGAAAAAAAAGAAGTACAAATATTACAATGGAAGAAGTCTCGGGAGTACCGTGACTCTGTTATTTGGAGGGCCACTTCTATGAAGACAGAGCTCCGTGGCTGTGGGATTGGATTATTGTCAGGAAACACAGCTCAAATTCCACTGACAAATAAGTCACGGACCTTTTAAATGGTCAGACAGATGTTATGCCCTCAGCAAGGTCATCTGTGTGGTAGTACTGGTGACTGATGAAAGCTTCAGGATCTCACTGTGATAGTGGTCCTTGTTTGGTTTGAACCTGAGGGGCAGTGGGCAGGTCTGATAATCATTATAGTTGCTTTTCTTTTCCTTTCTACCAGTTTCTAGATTAGCTACTGGTATATATTGTATGATAAAACTAAAACAGAGCATGCTTCACAGTGATGAACCATACATGTGTAGGCTTATGAATGTCAGGTCTAACAAATGTGCAACACAAGTCTCATTTTTGTTAGTTTGCTTTTAACTAATCATGTGACATTTTAAAGAGATTTAACTTTTGAACATCAAAAACAATTAATAATGTGCAGCACTTTCACTAAGGGGAAGGTCGGCCAAGACAGGCATTCTAACACATCTGAAATAGGATAAAATACATGATCAAGTATCTAAAACCCGTTTAGCTAAAGGGAAAAATTATGATTTTGACATATTTTTAAAATTTTACATTACAAAACTTGAAAAAAAAAATCACTCCATGATAAACTAAATAAATATGCAACCCAGTTGTTGAACTTCAACAGACCAATAACTTGTGGTTTGGACACTCGATTAATGTTTATGAAAAGAACATCGGAATGCGTTTATTCACTAAGCCCCATTTTACTAAAATATTGCGTACACAATGACAGAAAAACCATTTCAATCAAACCTCGTGAATGCCCAGAACGGGGTTTAGAGGGCTGTCTATATGTATCTATCAATCCATCTATCAATCCATCTATCAATCCATCTATCAATCCATCTATCAATCCATCTATCAATCAATCTATCAATATCTATCAATCCATCTATCAATCCATCTATCAATCCATCTATCAATCCATCTATCAATCCATCTATCAATCCATTGTCATCCGCCTATCTACCCTTTGTAAGCACAATACAGCCTTAGGGAAAAATGAAAAAGCATTTTGCCACACTACCCAGTTACACCCCATAATGAAATAGTCTATACAATTACAAAAAATCAACAGTAAATCACTAATATATTTAACCAAATTATTACAACACGTTTACTATAATGCATCCTTATAGCAATCTAGCAATAACAACAAATTCTATGCCAGTAAAGTGGTCCCATACAATTTGCATAGGTATTGTGGGCATTGATTATCTGACCACAGACAGGATGGAAGTAATTGCACCTATTCCATCCTGGACAAGAAAACACAAATGTCATTTTGGGTAATTTAGTAATTTCCTCAACATAATTATGATGATTTTTGCCCACTGCATGCACCAGCTTGGCAACTTCTTGCATTTCCAGGATGTGTGTATTAATGTGAAGTTGTGCCATACTTTCCCTTTAATTTACATTTATACGTAAAGAAAAGCTAGACTAAATAATACTTTTTTTTTATCAAACTAAGAATTTTTCTTACTAAGAACATTCTATTGTTGAGCAACGTAATTGTTATCACAAAAAATAGTATGCACACTATTTGAAGAAATGAGTCATATGTGTTCTGTAATTTTGTCTCAAGAAAAGCTGATACCGCTAATTACTCGCCTTGTCAAACCATCTATTTCTTTAATCAAGCATGTGTCTGCAAAATTGCAAATGACAATTAACCACACGTTTTTAATATATATATATCTGCTACAGTTAAAATGGCTATTATACCATAGAAGAGAGAAAATAAAGTTGAGGAAAGGAGTTATTGCTGATAGATGGAGGAATACTTAAAAGCAATTGTTTTTCAGAGGAAGTCAAGTAATTTCCTTGAGACTATCTTTTTTGTCATTTCAAGGACTAGAAGTAGTATAGAGCATTTAGGAAGGTGGTACACAAATTAAATTTCCAACAGTGTATAACAGACATAAAACCAAGATTATTGCAGGCTTTGAACTACGGGTGCAAATATCGTTTGTAACTATTATATAATGATTTCCATAAACCAGACATAATAAATTCAAAATAGCGGTGCACCCACCTGCACATAGGCATACCTCCATGGCCGCCCATTTGTAATGTAGATAAACTTAATCTATTCCAAAAGAGAACAAAATGTTGTGTAACTGAGTTTGTCTTTTTCAAGGAGTTTAGTGCATGTATTCCGGATATAGCAATTGATTCATATATGGACACAGCAATATTCAATTGATTAAATGATCTGACATATGAAACTACATTATAAAATTGGAATGTCACATCAAGTAACAGCAATGTGTCTCTGAAACATATTCATTCCTATGACAGTTAAATTTTATTTTTCATTTATACAAACTCGTGGTGCATCACATTTCTCCGTGATTAATGTGAAGTCATACACATCTAAATTGACTTACTCAAAGCATTTTTCATTTTTATGAATTACTTTTCATGTTCTAAGTCTAAAAACAGTGCACGTCGGTTTTATTCAGGTGCATCATGTTTTTTGTTTTTGTTTTGTTTTTTTCCAAGTACATCCAAATTTCTGCATTCAATCATGCTATTGGAATGTTGGGGGTGCTTCAGACACCTCTCTCTCTATACTATTGCCGACATAAAATCATTTGCAATTTGAATAGGGGGGTCTCTGATTTTGAACTGGAGGATAAACTGGAATACCAATGACCTATCTAGGCTTCTCTTGGTAGGACGTAACATACTATACCAAATAATATCAGAATATCACATTACAGTTGATCAATATATATATACAGACAGATTTGGTAAGTGCAGCCTCCAATGCCATTTCTTGATGCTCCAAAGCTTGATTGATGGGATGGGAGAGTCGGGGTCCTTAACATACATATTTACCCCCATCATGATGAGATATTTTACTTTCCCTGCACAGAAACATGCTGGGGACCATTATCTCATCTGATTTACATCTGTCCGGCATTTTGCTCAGGAAGGTCCACTTGAAATATTTTGTGTTAATCTCCCAAATTTTGAACTCATACCATCAAAAGCCTTCAGCAAAGCAGGACTGAAATGATATTGTTCAGCCACCAAACTGCCTTATATTATTGTTGGCTTATACACTGGGTTTGTCTTGACCAGAATAGAATGCTTATAAAACAATCCAGTGTTAATTTTTTTGCCCGTGTATGAAAAAGATGATGAATCATTCTGTTATCAGTAGCAATCAATGCAAAGATGACCACCTGACCACAGAAACTGGTCTTATTATGCCAAATATTCACTGGAGTAATTCCCTTTCCTTAAACTACGTTATGATACAAATTCGAGGAATTCAAAAATGATCAACTGGCCCGCAGTGACCAAAGAATTGTACCCTCTTTTTGTTTGCGTAAACAAAATTTTTCTGAGGCTGCACTAACTTTAATTTTACACTAATTTAACTGCTAGGCAACTGCTAATATGTTTGGCTAGATATCCTATCACTCAAACTTCTATTTTGTAATGTTCTGTTTGATCTGCTAGATATGTTCAGATGGTGCAAATGTTTTTGTAATCCTACATAATTTCATGTTTAAATATTGAGTTTTCAATTGGTAATTTATTGTTTATGGAAAGCACAATGTACAACATCAACAGTATATACGCACAACATAACTGGTGATATCAGGTACTACATTGCCTTCAATTCTAGTTGTCAATAATTAGGATGACATTGAGAGAGGTAATTGAACCTCTAAGTGCATAGCAATCAATGCATTAAAAGCAATGTGTAACCGGCAATAAATAGCATTGTTGCAGCCGAGCTGGAGTGTTTTTCCAAGTACATATTTCCTGGTGTTGAGTGGTATAAACATTGCAGGAAAGATGCAAATCAAATCTGTTTCAGCATTATCAGATCTAATTTAGTCATCCTACTTATTCCATACTTGCATGTAAATGTGGACACTGTAACAATATTACTTCACACAAAGAATGTTGTTGGTAGAAAGAATGGTGCATTGATGATATCAGTAACAATGCTGTATATTTTAACTGTATAATTTAATGAGAACTTCCTTCAGTATTAATTCCCAACCACATGCAACCTCTGCAAGTAAAGATAGAGCATGCATTCTTGTATTCCTTGAGTCTCAGTGATTATTTATCCGCAAAGGACAGTTTGTTTCAATACAGTCACTAACAAATCTAAGGAGAGTTTGTTTGATTTAAGGTACTGACATAGTTACATCTGAATCCCATGGAAATAATTATTTCAAATGACAAGGAGAAGATGGGAATATTGAGCCCTATATGCATTTTTTAAAATCACACAAGATTGGCGGTCTTTTCAGAAGAACTGAAAATATGAGACGACAATAACATCATGGCAGAGTCAACAAATTTGTCAATTCACGGTGTTTTATGCAGTTTCACAAAACTTTAAAGTTGTAGAGACTAGCAAAGTAGTGTGTGGCTAAGTGTTGTGGTAAGAGAGTTCTGTGCTTTAACAACAGCCTTAATGGATCAACAGGTGTTCATAGGATGGGGCTGCCTTAGTTAAAAGGTTGTTCACTTGTTTTATAAGAGCTTTGCAGTAAACTGTTTGCATCAACAGTAAGACGAACATTCTCGAGAAAATTTTTCAATAAAAATTGATCTACTGAGAATGCATTCAATTGTTGCTCTAGAAATAGCATGCAGACCTATTATTAAAAATTCTAGGGACAAAATGGATGGATTTAATATTTAACTAGAAATCCTTTTTTCATGTAAACAATGGCCATATTTACTGGAATATCCCAAAACCATCTTTTTGAGAGTTGACCAGTTGTTGTGCATGTTTATTTGTAGCTTGCTTATTTCATTTTTGTCTAAGCAAGCAGACTCTGTATTCACCTGCCAGTCCTACCTGGCTTTTCAAAGATTTGAATTTTAGGCGTGTCCACAAAATCTTTACCAACAGTTGCTCAAACTCTATGTGGTACTCAAATGATTTCAACTGTCATCCATGGAACCCGAAGAGAAAAAAATGTTATCAAACAAGTCTCCATGCAGTTGTCCACTAAATATGATAGATAAGCAAATTTTCTCCAGTCAATTGATGAAGTCTGCATGGTGTGAAATTGGTCATATCCATTTGATAAGCAACAGTTTTTTGAAGCACTCAAAGGCTGCTTGCTCAAGCTACAAATACACATATAAAATTTAGGGTCAACATCCCGCCTTAAGCCTTTAATTTACCCAACTGTCACTACAGTCTTCGTCATATTTATGTGTGATCTCAAGTTCTTTTCTGTGCTGTTGAAGTGCAATGTCAGAGATGACTCTATTCTAGCAATGCAATATATGTAAAATGACTACAAGCTGTGATGTCATTTTAAACTGGGTCAGATTTCCCGGCTTCTACCGAGTGCAAATCCTCCTCAGCAGGGCATCACAGTTTCAACACAATGTCAGAGTTAGCATTTTATCAAGGATAGCCCCTGCAGCCACACCATCACAGCCTGATAGTAAAACTGTGTATCACAGTTTCCTACATATGTTGAAGGAATCATTACATTTTATTTTATGATCAGAACCTAACTGTTGATGTGATCCCAATGACCTATCACTGACAATCACCAGTCTAATCTATCTAAATGGTGGCTTCGTGAGCATTCACAGTAGACAACTGTTATAATCCCCACAGAGTTGTATGATTAATCTGCAAACTTGTGACTTTACAACTTTAAACTTCGATCAACCTTGTTATAAACAAAGGGCTTTGACAGTGTTTTGTAAACACATGGATTATAGGATGCATGATTTGCTCTGTCAGTGGCTGACAGGCCTTGATGCAGCACTTGCATGGGTTTTTCCAGACCCAATTTTCACTCTGACATAGTGCTGATAGTCTGATGCTCAGTTGAGGTTGATTCACATTGGCTAGAAGCTGGGGAATCCGACCCAGTTTGAAATGACATCACAGCTTGTATAGTTATTTTACATATATTGCATTGCTAGAGAATAGAGTCTTCTCTGACATCACACTTCAACAGCACAGAAATGAACTTGAGATTCCATGACACAGACTGTAACATCAGAGAAGGAACCTTTCAGACATTTCAAGTTTATTTAAGGGCGACCTGTTATTGTCGAAGATATTTATTTACTTGGTACTCTTGCTAAAAAAATATTGGGTTGTATCAGTAATCATACTATATAATTTATACCATTCAATGCAATTGCAAAACATCAAGGCTATCAACAATTTTGCACAGTATCCTGTGATCATTTATACGAGGATGTCGTAAGACTAACAGACAAGATCAAGCATGTCGTGAATATAATTTACTACTGATCATGCAAACGAGCTACAAGCATGCAAATGTGACATTTATGCAAAACATGGTCTGTATCTTTACGAGGAGTAGGATTCACAGGCTTGTGTTCTGACAAACTTGACCAGACAAACTGGTATAAAAATCGTATAAATATCACTCTATTATTAGAAATGCAATATACCTGCCATGCTGAGTATACTTACATCCAGTGGTCCTGATTCAGTTTTAGTATCAGATTATTATCTACAATTTTTTCCTCATCAATCTGGTCAATACATACCTAACTTAAAGTCAATTCGTTAAAATATTCCGCACCCTTTCCTTTTATTATCCTTACAGGATGATTCAATTTAATAGGGAGTTTATAAGAATTTTTCTTTCATTCTCAACAATTTATTACTGAAGAAAAAGAAGTGGTGCAGGAAAAGGAAATAATTCTGAAATACCTTATTTTAAAGATGGCAATAAAATTCATTTTATTTTAGCTTTATGGAACGAAGGCTTATATAGGAATTAATCTAGTCTGCGCGATTTCTAGATTTGGTAGGACCATCAGTATGGATTTATCAAACTGGAAGTATTGATCATTGAAGTTACAGCTGAGGAAATATGGCTGATGACCAAAATGCTCCAAGTAGCTTTTTTCAGGTCATATTCTAAGCTTTACAATGTCATACTTATACATGTAATACAATAACGTCATATATGTTATTTTGGCACATTTCTTTTTATACCACATCATACCATTCTACATGTTGCAAAGTGACACTGACATCGCTATATAAAGCAGCTGAAAGGTACACTCAAAATATTCCATGACTGCTGCTGACAAGATACTATAGCCTCAAGGATTATATGACAAGGTTATATTGAAGGGACACGTAAAAAGAGCCTTGAGGAACACCTGCTTCCAAAATTATAAATAGATCCAGAAAAGTGATAGCCAGTCATTTTACAATTGAACTTCTGAAATAGTGTTACATTCTGTGTGGGGAACATCCTCGAAGAAACCCAATAATCCCACAGCAGAAAATTGGAAGCCAATGACCTTTGTACAGGAAATTGGGAAATCCTAAAGTCCTCTTTTTCTTTTTTGTTCCACTCTGGTACTTCTAAATTGGACCTCCCACACAATGCCAGCTTATTTGGAATGATCAGTTGATGGTACAGTACAATCATTGCATTTTGCACGACAATCACAACATTTTAAGATTACAGATAAATAGGGATACATAGCATATACGATATGAATAAATATCGTGGTCCCTGCATTATAAGACAGCTATTCTGTGGTTATGAAGTGGTGCGATCTCTCTTTTAAGGTGGCTCGATACTCATGAACTTTCCAAGATAGGATTTGGGCCATTCCATGCCAAATGGACCAAGAGCTCCCGCATCATGTCTTCAGATTTTGATGAAATTTTAACACAACTTACATCCACATGAGTAATGAAAAGTTGTACAATATTTCTTTCATATTCCAAGTATTTAGAATTTGAGAGCATCTTGAAAATTTTGAGATTATGATGAAAAATGTTAAGTGCTGCTTTGCATGATTTTGTTAAGACAGCTGAAGCCACATTTTCCAAGATATTGTCAAAATATTTGGCACATGTCATGCTGAGATATAGAACTTAATGTGTCTCAAGCATAATGTAGGTGGTGGCTTTGCCTTTTGTGCACCAGCTCATTGAAATTGGTTCATTTTTGCCAAAATTTCACAAATTGCCGGTCTTTGATATTATTTTACCCAAAGACCAATGGATCAATATCCATGAAAATTTGTGAAAATGAGGCTTTTGTGAAGTACTACTAGTAAAAAAATTAACATATAGCTAACAATAATATTTTTTGTATAAATGAAGATAAGCCCTCCATAATTTTTGAAATTGACAAATTTCAAGTGCCAAAATGACCATGTGGGACAGGTGATAGAAAGTTTAAACTTTTTTCGTAGTTAGCTTACATGGTCATGAAGCATTTCTGTTAAAATAGTGAAGGTGATATTTTTGATTATTCTGGAATTAAATATTGAAATTTGTTCGTTTTTGCAAAAATTTCACAAATTGTCGGTCTTTGTTATTTTTATACTCAATGGTCAATGGTTCAATATCAATAAAACTACGTGGAAATGAACCTATTATCAAGTACTACTAGCAAAAAAAGGCATGTGGCCAATAATAACACATTTGGTATAAATATAGATAAGCCTGTCACAATTTCTGAAAGTGACCAAGTTCAAATACAAAAATGACCATGTGGGACAGGTGATAGAAAGTTGGGATTTTTTTTGGAGTTAGTCCTGGTTGTTTTAAACCATTTTTTGTTGAAATGGCGGATGTGATAGTATCCACTATTCTGGAATTAAATATTAAATTTGGAGAAAAAACATATTCATTCTAAGCTGAAGCCATTCACAAAGGAATTGGGACTAAATATAACGTGTTGAATATTTTTTTCATGCATCTAAGATAATACTTTTCTGATATTATTAATGTGAATTTGTTCTTTCACGTAAAACTTAACACTGAAACATGATGTAGAATGGATTTTCACCTAAGTTCCTGACAGAGAAAAGTGGAAATGTTCCTAACATATTTTCCTTTTGGCTGAATAGTCTCAAGTAATAAGAATGAAAATTTTCTGAACCTATTTTTTCTGTCACTTGATGCCATTCCCAATGAGCTTGAAAATAAATATAACCATATTTCATTCGGTTTTCTGGATATTTTGACACTTTTTGACATTCTAATTATAAAGGATACCATTCCATAATATTATACTTGTAAGAGGACTAGGTAAGTATCCTTGCTTTTCATACCAGCTCCCATCTGATGTCTACTGCGTCAATTTCGATATTTTATATTTATGATAGACTCCATCTTCATGGTGATAGACTCACTCTTCATGAATTTTATTCCTCTATTAACCTGACAAAATGATTTACCTTTTTAGAAAATTAGGATATCAGGAGATGGCTATGAGATTCATTCATTCAAAAAATATTCAGCACTAAATTTTTAGCCTCACCTATTCTTTTAGTGGCTCCAACATAGCATGAACATTGCTTTTCTCCAAATTTCATTATTTAATTCCAGAATAATGATAGATATCACATCCGCTATTGAAACAAAAATGCTTTATGACAGCCAGGACTAACTCAAAATAAAATCTCAACTTTCTATCACCTGTCCCACATGGTCATTTTAGTATTTGAAATTTGTCAATTTCAGAATGTGTGGGGGCCGCCCACTGGGGGGCTTATCTATATTTATACCAAATGTGTTATTATTTGCTACATGTCTTTTTTGGCTAGTAGTACTTGATAATAGGTTCATTTCCACGAAGTTTTATTGATGTTGAACCATTGATCTTTGAGTATAAAAATAACAAAGACCGACAATTTGTGAAATTTTTGCAAAAACGAACAAATTTCAATATTTAATTCCAGAATAATCAAAAATATCACCTTCACTATTTTAACAGAAATGCTTCATGACCATGTAAGCTAACTACAAAAAAAGTTTAAACTTTCTATCACCTGTCCCACATGGTCATTTTGGCACTTGAAATTTGTCAATTTCAAAAATTATGGAGGGCTTATCTTCATTTATACAAAAAATATTATTGTTAGCCATATGTTAGTTTTTTTACTAGTAGTACTTCACAATAGCCGCATTTTCACAAATTTTCATGGATATTGATCCATTGGTCTTTGGGTAAAAAAATATCAAAGACCGGCAATTTGTGAAATTTTGGCAAAAATGAACCAATTTCAATGAGCTGGTGCACAAAAGGCAAAGCCACCATCTACATTATGCTTGGGAAGCATCAAGCTCTATATCTCAGCACGACATGTGCCAAAACTTATGACAATGTCTTGGAAAATTTGACTTCAGCTGCCCGAACAAAAGATAAGTAAAGGAGCGCTTAGCATTTTTCGTCAAGATCTCAAAATTTTCAAGATGCTATCAAATTCTGAAAACTTGGAATATGAAAGAAATATTGTACAACTTTTCATTACTCATGTGGATGTAAGTTGTGTTAAAATTTCATAAAAATTGGAAGACATGATGTGGGAAAATGTCTCCTTTTTGGTCCATTTGGCATGGAATGGCCCATTTCTTAAAAATAGTTTAGAATGGTCCAAAATGTAGTTTATAGCAAGGATATGTAAAAAAAAATGATCGCAACCAGCCTTTTTTCAAAATATTTGAGGTTATGTACAAGAAAGTCAGTTAACGCGAACCTTAAAACTCAATTTTTTTCTGAACTTTTTTACTGTGAATTTTACCCTGTCATTCAGTGGTCATGCATCTCATATTATTCAATGAGGCATGGAATTAAAGAAGACACTTTTAAGGAAAAGCTGATTATAATTTCAAAGAGATATAATTAGTTTAAAGGGCTTTCCAAGGGGCTCGGAACCAAAATATTGATTTTGACCATTTTAACTTTTTTTATAAACCATGGCGCTAAAAAAAATTGGCGAGATAGGATTTCTCATTTCTTTGTCATTTATTTCCAAATATTGTGAGGAACAATAAAATGCATAAGAGAAGGTTTCCTACCACGATGGATTTTGATATAAAAATTTATTTATGTCTCAAAGTCATTTTTGAGAAATTAGACCTGCTTGCCAAAAATTGTCTGTAAAAATTTTCTATTATGAGTATCAAGCTGAAACTCCGGCTGTACGTAGTCCCTGTCATAGCGCATCTAATGCTCTAAACGAGAAGTCTCTAACCCCAGTAGAAGTGACGCAAATCGCAAACGAAGCGGCCGACTCATGAAATACTCGGAATAAAAAAAAATCCTGAAAGAGTGTCAGCTGTGCTCTGCTGCTGTGGTGACGTTACGATAGATAGGGCCTGCCTGGCTGCGCGTGAATGTGCGCTTACTACCAGTTTGCATGAGTAGCGAGCCACCTTAAATGAAATGAATGTAGACATTTTTATAGTCCATTACACCGACGAAGTCAGTCTCAACAGACTTTACAATTACACCCTTGTCAGGCCTGTTCAAGCATGAGCCTTTCTCAACTCCCCGGGGAGTATACAGCCAGACAGCCAGACAGCTGTTTCCGGCGCACACAATGCTAAGTCACTCTACAATCGCCATCACTGCCTATAGCCAAGTAGACATTTACACCTGGGTGAAGTGAAGCAAAGAGTTACGGAGGGTCTGCTCAGTTTCTCCGTGCCATGGGTGGGAGTCGAACCTGCAACGTCTCAGTTACCAGGCGAACAACTATGCACTAGGCCACAAGTGCAAAATTCACTAAAAAATACTACTTAACGCAAGAGGAAGATGGTGACACATAAGGTAAGTGGGTCTTGCTACAGGGGGTCTTACCATGCAAGTACCACTCTATACACTTATGGTGAGAAAAATGTGAAGGCTCTCTTCTATGGATAATGTGGATAATTCAACAGATAAAACAAATCAGAAATATAGATACAATTACAGCCAGTCAATTTGTTTTGTGGAATGGGAGGACTATTTAACAGTAAAAATGGTACTTCAAGATTCATAATGCTGATGACGTGTCATGATCACATCTGTTATTCAATGGTAATTTGATTTAAGGAACCTTTAAAACAGTGCTTGCTTGTGACTGACAAATGAAAGGATTATTTTAAATGCATCTGATTCTTTCCTTAAAATCAGTAATTACAAAATAAAAGGCCTTCTCTTGATCACGTGTATACCTATTGTCAAAAGCATGATGATAATGTATCATCAGCTGTCTTGAGTCAATAATTGTATTTTTCACATTGAAATGGGTCCCTTTTTCCATTTAACTTAATCTGATAGACAAGCTGTAAACATGTGTGAGAAAAATGTCATGACATAAGTCTACTATTTTTAGTACAACTTCACCTGTTTTTGTCTTAAGGCTACATACAAGCTTCAACTTGATTTTTTTAGATATCATGTTTCTGTTTTTCCATGCGTTTTAATTACTCCTCGTTTCTCAACAAATTGCCTTAAGAATCTGTCTGACAGCGGTGATAGGCAGTTTACCATAATGATGTAATACATTGTCTTCAGATGCCTGGTAGCATTGACAGGTGATTTCTCCTATTCTGCAGCTGCAATTGTATCTGACATGGCATGCTGTACATTACCTTCTTGATCAATTAAGAGCAGCTGGGTCCAAACTTCGCAGTCAGTGGGACTGGTTCCGTTCAGGTACTATAGAATATACAATGCCTCAATTGTTTTGTTCCATGACTACACATATACATGTATACAGAAAATAGTGGTTATTCAGAAGCTGATGTTAATTTGTGGTTATGCTGAACAACATGCTTTAAATGTATCTAGTCATAAATAAGTAACTACTGGTAGGGGCGTAGATCCTGGGGGGATGGGGGGATGCATCCCCCCTAGGATGAACCTGGGGGGGATGATCATATGAGTATCCCCCCTAGAATTTCAAATTATTAATACTTTGTGTTTACAATTATCTGTCATATTTAGCAATTTTCCATAATGCCAGTTGCATATTGTGTGGAAAAAAATCTACCGCTGCGCAACTTTTGGCCCGTTGGGCCACGCGCGAAGTTTGAGATATCCGAAATCATCCCCCCCAAAATGAAAAATCTACGCCCCTGACTACTGGACTGTCATAAGAATGTTTACATTTTTGGAATCTAGGTTTCTACCATGTCAAGTAATGCATCCATCTCTTGGAAGTCACTCCCACCAAAGGTGTTATTGCATGATCAGTGAATAACACATGTGTTATTGACCTGCCTGTCATACACCATCGCACACAGATGAACATCACATTATGCAGGTGGGTTGTTGGCCAATCAGGGAGCTTGTTACATAGGGGTCATGGAACAAAGAGCTTTATTCCCTTCTTTTTTCTGTCTGGCATGGTTGATATTGAACTCTTCAAACCATCTTCGTAAATTCCATTTGTATATTGTTTTAGCACAGAGCAGTACTCAGGCTTTTGCTCTAATTAGTTTATGAGACCTCTCATCCAGCTTTGATGACAAAAACGTTTTCTAGTTGGACACTGTCCCTATAAACACTGGTTAGATGTTTGGGGAAAGTAGTCTCTTTAGCCAGAATGGAGGCTTCTCCACTTGGTTGTGGGTATCAATTCTGTTACACTGGCCCAAAACGACCATGACATTAATATAACTTAATTTCTAGTCAAGAGAAACAAAGAGAAAAATTTGCTTTTGAATCATATAATTAAATTATGCTTCAACACGGACAAATGCTTTATAGTTTGATCGTGACCATCCCATATTATAATCATTATGATGCACTGAAAAGTTTTAAAGCAGTAAAAAACCACTGCTAATTTGGAACTGATTAATTAGTGATATAGTTTCTTTTTTCACAGACAATTAATTCCACTTTTCAGATATATTTTTATTATGAAGGTTGCCTTCTCTTTTTTTACCAATGTCATATTACTGTCTCAAGTGACAGCAATTTCCTCAAGACATTAACTTCTCGAGAGAGAGAAATTAAGTCTTCACAAAATTTGATTGGAAATCACTCTACTGTTGACATCAATGCATTGTGTACAGCCAAAACTAAGGGAATTGTTGATCTTCAAAGATCCTCAATCGCAGATCCTTGATTTTTTTCATCCCTTTACTTTTAAGCCATTGTTCCAAAGTATTGAGGATTTTATGGCTCCTTCAGTACCTACTTCCTGCCTCTATCCTTATTTCCTTTCTTCCGGAAATTACAGTAATTAAATCAACGAGAATGAGAAAAAGGAAAAAGATTCTTGAGAACTTTAAATGATATCGTTATATGTCGCAGGGAAAGTAAGATAAAAGAGAACAAAGTGTTTCAGAACTGTAGTGAAGGCATTTTAGCCAAAGATCTGAGATGAGAACTCACTACATACTGTATGACTTGGGGGGGGGGCAACAATCAGATAATCCTGGAGGGGGGAGAGCTTGGAGCTCGTAGTTTTCCTTGACGGGAAATTATACCCTGATGATGTCAAGGTTTAACTGCAAAACAAACTTTAAAAAAAAACATAGCTATGAAAATGGTCATAATTAAATAGGGCGATACTGCAAAACAAAAAAAAACATGCAAAATACCTTACAAAAAATAACCTGCATATGTAGCTATTTATCAAATTTTAGAAATTGCAAGAAATAACTACACCCCCCCATGCTTTTATTTTTTTGTGGTACACACATACAGGTCTGCTATTTCCTAATTGACAAACCAAATTAAACATGATTTCGTCCATGATGATAATTGTAGTAACTACTGTCATTTATTCCACTGGCTTTACAGCTGCTTACTGACTATCTGATATTGCAAAATACTGGGAAGTGTTATTAAAAGAATAGCATATCAGGTCTCATACTGTCTCAACGATATTGCAGCACAATTTATATCAAAATATTCTGCATGATGGCTAACATACCATACCATACAATTCTCATGAGTGGCGAGAGCTGGTCTTATCTTCCTATGAGCAGTCAATGAGTATGAATAATGCACCACTTTTTACATGCATACGTGTATGCTATTTCAAAAAGAAAGGTTGACCAGATTAGTTCTGATGATGCAATCACAACTCGAATTTGCATTTTGTTGGCAATGTTTATACCACTCGATGGCTGGAAATCTGCACTTGGAAAAACACTCTGGCTTTGCTGCAACAAGGCTATTTATTGCCTGATACACAATGCCTTTGATGCATTAATTGCTATGCACTCTTACGTCCAATTACCTCTCTCAATGTCACCCTTAATTATTCACAGCTAGAATGCGAGGAAAGAAAAAACCAGGACCAGCCTTTTTAGTGGCCAGATTTATTCATATTCTGAGTGATGCCACTCTCAGTAGTCATATTGTCCTGTAAGTTGGGATTTTTTGTGGTATATTTGGTAAATTATCAGGATAAATGCACGGCTCACCATTGGTTGGGAAACAGTGTGTGTGCCACAGAATTAGTATAGTTTTCACCTTCTTTCACAGAACTGCTTGGGGTGCATGGATTCCGATTTGATGAGATGAAAGTACAACACAATTAGAAAAGACGTTTTGCAGGTATGTTGGTGCAAACAGCCCTCAATTCTTGAATGTCAGTGTTGCTTGTATAGATACGGATGGATCCTCAAATGAACACCATGTAAATTTTTTAAATAGCATAGACCACGGCTTAGTTTGTAAACATCGATATTTTTGAAAGCGAAACAGAAAAAGATTGCACTAATATATATTATGTCCACCACTAACACATTGAGTCACTGGTACAGAGAATGCTCATTGCTCACAGTCATCACCGTCACAAGCAGTTTCAAGGAATAGTGTTGGCTCAATGTTATGAGTTGTCCAAATGAATTACAGTATCAAGCTGTGAAAACATGAGAGTTTTAACTGTTGCAAACAGCTTGACATCTCAGCTATGCTGAAGAAATTACCTGGCTCATTTGGAACCACATTGTAAGAAGTAAGAATCTGGTGGACTGGGATGATCAATTATGCAACTTGTTGTTTGGCGTCTCATACATGTCAATAATTTATCAACCTTAAAAGGGACACTCTCTTGACATAGTTACCATCAGAGAGAACTTAAAAGCATCTTACTGCTTGCAAATATAACCATGCACACACATTTGATAACTCAGCTGACGAGTGGGGAATATTTCTTTTTAAACATAAAGCCATCAAGAAAATTATTTTCTGTTTTATTTTTATGGAGAAAGTTTATTAAAGATAATTTTTTGTTTACAACTACAAGAGCAAAGTCGCATGTCACAAAGATTATCAAATTCTGTAATACACAGATAATAGATTTGAAAATGTAAGAAGTGGTCATTTTGGCAGACAAAGCATGCAAGTATCATAATAATTCTGTTGGAATTAGCTCCATGCAGCCAGTGGTCAAACTATCAATACCCACAATAACTCACCAAATAAGGAGCAACATCACTGGTATTTAATTTGAAAACAATTTGTGGCTGACAAATGGCCATTGCAAAACAAAAATCAATGCGTATAAATATAAACACATTTTGCTTTCATGCTGAACAGCAAGTGTTTCTTTTTTTTTTAATTCAAAGTAAAATCAGACTTCATTATAATATACACTGCTTCATGATATCTCCATAAGTGATAACACTATTACTCAATTACTGACGGTTGAGTAGTGATACATTTTGATACTTTTTTATTTGCAAAAGCAATTTAAGACGTAGGTATGTACTTTTCTGCATGACTATTCAGCTGGTAAATATGACTTTCCAATGTCCTTCCATATCAACCTTGGGTGTCCACTGTTTGCAAAAAATAACTTCTTTACACATTTCCCTAACTTAACATATTGTCAAGCCTTATAACAATCAGCACAATGATCAAATTAATTTGTCAATCCCAACCTATAATTCAATGCATTTTGTTAAGAAGTGTCAAAATATGGAGAGTATCATATAATTTCACTGTTTCAATTAATTTGTGATGACAGAAGAAAAGAAGACTGATTGCAGAGTTTTCAGTGGTGCTGGATAAATTTTTTTCCAGAACGAAATCAGCCATAGAAATAGAAAAAAAAAATGAGGCGGAGTATCATGACTGTGCAGCAAGGTCGCTTCTCTGTGGATGGAGCTGTATGGCAGTATGATTAGATTTATTATAAGGAAACACAGCTCAAATTCCTCCGACAACGAAGTCATGGACCTTTTGTATGGCAGGAGACAGGCAGACAAATGTCAGGCCTCAGGGAAGGTCATCTGTGTTGCAATACTGGTCAGTGGTGATAGCTTTGGGACCCCAGTATAACAGTGGTTTCAGTAGTCTGTCTTGGGCTTTGCAAACTTGTCTTTGACAATGAACTACGGGGCTGCAACCATATAAGGATCGAGTCATTGTCATTTTAGAATACTCATACGATGTATTTGAACCTTTCCGTAGCCTGAATTAAAGCAATGTGAGCATTCCTATCACACTGTGTACAATGTATATGTAGGCCCCCAGTAATCTACACTCTAAAAAATGTCAGGACAAAATTGGTTTTTTAGATTCAAAATGGTTTTTTGAAAAACCAAATTTCAATGCAAAACCAAAATGGATTTTTAAAAAAATCCATTTTGGTTTTTTGCATTGAAATTTGGTTTTTGCACCAAAAGGAAATTGACATATTCTTAAAATCACTGACCCATTTGATAAACGAGAACTGCTAATAATACCAATCTACTTTTAGAAAAGTCATCGTAACTGATCTCTGAAATCTACGATGATAAATATAGAAGTGGTGAGAGAAGCAAGTTGATGCCAATAAGATTCATGAAACCAATTTCAGACATTCATCTCTAGGAGTTAAAATTACACTAATTTATTTGCAAATAATATTGGTAATATAGGTCTTGTACCAGGCTCAAATCTGAGAAAATTGGTTGAGAAATGAAAAAGCCAAAATATCAGATGATCTATATGATTACGGTGCTGAGTGTGTTCCTGTTCTTAAAATGAGTATCACTTCAACACTGTTAAAATCACTCCATGCAATGTGAACACTACACAATGAACTAAGCTTGGTATGGGCGGCCTATAATCACTCAAACGGCACTCTAAATGGAAAAGAAGAATGGAAATACTTATCAGATTTTTGAGTACCATGAGAAGTATCTACAGATGATAGATCAATAAATATTGTACATATACATATATATATAGATGTAGATTGATCATCATCATGATGGATCCATAAAAAATTATAGATATACGGATAGAAAATTACATTCAGAGTAAAGAGTATAGAGTCTGGACAGTCAAATGAAGTCGAAACATTGACTCCATTTGCTGATAGATGTCTTTGAAATTGACTGAAAGCGATAGACCAAGTGACCGATGTTCCAGGTTACTCACTCACGTAAATGCTATATTTTGCTTTTCCGCTGTCAAGAAAAACTTGGTGAAGCCAACACATTTGCAGAGCAAATTAGTTTTCACTGACAACTCAAGTCCATTAACAAATCATTGGCTTCCACCTGTGCTTGGGTACATCACTTTCCACTTTTTAAGATTGAACACTGGTAAGAAGAATAACTGCAGGATATGTAGTATCGTGAATAACAGAAGGCAAAAACTGCAGATCAAATTTTGTGATTTGAATTGGCAGCATCGTTTGATATTCTGATGCATCAAGATCATTCATATTCATGCATATCAGACTAATATTGTGTAATAGTTACTCTTTCTGAATTATCTAAATCCCTGGCTGACCTAGTTAGAAAATCAAATTCTAAGTTTTTCTATTTTACATTTGTGGAATAGAGAAAGTAATATTCTATTAAAATATCAGTCATTCGAGAAATAAATTGTCCATAAAAAAACACACACCATAAACTAAAATATATCTCTCATCTTGTCACACTGTAATGCTGTTTTTATAAGTGAATTGTAGAGACTGCAGAGATGGAGAGTACGAAACCAGGGTGGTCAAATAGGGAATAAGCTTTTATTTTTTCTTAAGAGTCCTAAGCCTCACATATCTCAATCCTGACACCTTTCCTTGTGTGTTTTATACTGTGTCAAACACTATTTTCTTTTCCTGTTGCCTTTTCAATTATATATGATATATCTCAAAAACAAGTATTATGACTTAACAGGAAGCCACTTCTTTGGGGACAGAGATCTAAGGCTGTGTGACACGATTTATTATAAGGAAACACCAGGGAAATTCCTCTGACAACTAAGTCATGGACCTTTTATATGGCACAAGACAGGCAATAGATGTCACGCCCTTCACAAATGTAGCAATACTGGCCACTGGTGATGGCTTTCTGAACTTGTTATAACAGTGTTCTCTTTTGGTCTCTCTGTAACCAATTTTTGGTTATTGTTGCATTACAAAAGGTCGTTGATAATGTTTCTATGATTTCTGTCTATTCATGCACATACAGTAGGCCTACAACCCAAAATAAAGTATGACTACCCCAGCAGGAAGGAAGAATCAGCCACTATTTTACCCTTTCACACCTTTGGACTACCTCCAAATCATTTCCTACCTTTACCTACTTTCAACTACCTTTTAAAATTACATTAAGTTCACATTAAGCCAACACCAATTCAAATTCCATCACCCCCATTGTGTTTGCTTATTTTGATGTTGTGTTCCTTTGCTAACTGCAATTGCATTGCCAGTTGTCTTAACAGAGTTCTTAATATGGGATAAGGTTGTGATGAGGAGTCAAAGGTAGTTGTAAGGAGATTTGGGGTGGAGAGGAGATAAGAGGGCAAAATAGGTAAACAGAGGACTTCTGACAGAAAATGTTCTTACTTTATTTTGGGTTGTACTGTACATACTGGAGTGGAGGGTCAGCAATCATACTGGATCCAGTGGAGGGTCAGCTAACACTTGGCAAAAAAAATTGTAGACACCAGAAATTTTGGTCAAGAGGCTAAAATTCGGGCGGATAATCAAATTAAAATCATTGTAATCAATTGCTCTGTGTTATTATCAAATTTGAATAATGAAATTCGGCAAGTGTCACTTGTCCTCCCAGAAAATCTGTGGGTTGTATGATTACACTGTATGTTAATATATTGTCCTTTCTTATTTTAGCAACTTTTGTCACCCTTTGAGAGCAAATCACAGGAAAAGAAATGGAAGAATGAACAATGATGAAAGCGATAATTAAACAGCTATATTAAAAAAAGGAAAAGCCAGGTAGAAGATACCAAAAAAAATTTTTTGAAGTGGTTGTAATTGAAATTACTCGACTTTGCTGTAACACCTTTAGACCACTAAATAGAGAAATAAAACTGAGAATATCAATTAGAAGAAATCAATTCACTGATGGGATGAGAAAAATGCTTGGGGAAACCATTTTTGCAAGGGCAAGTAGAGTAATTTCCTTGAGTCTATTCTTGATTGCTGCTTTAAAAACAAGTCAAATTCAGGGAGGTGATTGCAAATTGTCAAAAGACTCAAGCGGCAAACAGTAGGAAGGCCATCACATCATTATCTGCCTTTAATTTGCAAATAACCCCTGACTATATATACTCATTGAGTCAGAGAAAGGTGACAATTAGCACTATCTTCACAGCAGAGTCCTTATTCATAGTAAAGTAGAGGACTGGTTAACCATAAAATTACACTTTGTAAGTAATAATTACTTTTAATGGCACCTTTTAAACTTAACAGACTAACTATACTTTTAATGTATGAGAAATTAAAGAAATTGAAGGATTATGTATCTTATTTTGTGTAAAATCAGTTATGATTTATCATAAGCTCCTTCTCAATCATGCTTCTGTGATGCCCATGCAATGTGCGATAATGACACATCAATCGCTTTCATGTCTCCTACATTTCCCAAGAATGTGTTTGAGAACACCAGAATTTGGGTGAAGAAGGTAAAAATTCAGACAGATGATCAAATCAAAACACAATTGTAATCATTTGCTTCCAAGTATGAAATTTGAATTATGAAATTCGGCCAGCGTCGCTCACCCTCCCCCTAAAAATCCCTGTGTAGTATGACTATCAGGGTTGCATAAAAATCCGATTTAAATAAAAAAAATTGGATTTATTTGATTTAAATCAGATTTTTTTTTATTTAAATCGGATTTAAATCAAGCTGTCGTAATTTTTCAAATATAATGGTTTTCGAAGAACTTGAAGTCATGATAAAGGATAACCTCTTTTTAACTAATAATAATAATAATAATAATAATAATAGTAATTTATATAGCGCCTCTTCCAGTAAACTGCTCAGAAGCGCTTGTGTGGGTATAGATTATTGGCAGAATGTTTTAAATAGGTGAGTTTTTAGTTTTTTCTTGAAATACTCAAGAGTCTGTGAAGTGTGAACACTGTCTGGTAACTTTTTCCAGAGTTTTGGTGCTGCAAAGGAGAAAGCTCTATCTTCAAATTTATTTTGACTGTTAGACGCTAGCTCTGTCAACAAGATTTTACTATTGCTTCTCAGATTCCAGTCTTGACTTGGTTTAAGCTGAACTAATTGTTGAATATACAAGGGTGCTTGGCTATTTAATGCTTTCCAGGTGGTTGTCATCAGCTTAAACTGTATTCTTGCAGGAATAGGCAGCCAATGAAGTTGCTTTCTGTGTGATGCCACACTGTCTTGTTGTTTCAATCTCTCTATGAGACGAACCGCTGAGTTTTGAGCCACCTGAAGTTTGTTCACCAGATATTGAGAAATTCCATACAAAAGGCCATTCCCATAGTCCAAATGAGGTGTGACCAGAGCATTTACCGCAGTTTTAACTGTATCTTTGTTCATGGATTTGCGAAGTTTCGAAATGTTTCGCAGATTAAAATAGGCACTTCTGCACATTCTATTGACTTGTTTCTCCATAGTCATATTTTTGTCAAAAGTTATTCCTAAGTTCCTGACGTTCTCTGCTGTTTTGATTGATACATTTTCAACATTGATTGATGAAACTTGGAGCTTATTTAGTTGGTGTGGTGTGGCAATCATTAGGAGTTCTGTCTTGTCGCCATTGTTACACAACTTATCTCGTGAAGAAATTTTCGGATTTCAGTAATGCATTTTTCCATTTTCTCAACAGCATTTTCTTGATCTGTGAAGGTCGGTTTGAAAGATAAAATGAGCTGCTCATCATCAGCATACTTTTGATCCTCAATTTGATTTCGAGAAGCGACTTCACTCACTGGAGCAATATATGAGTTGAATAAGACTGGACCAAGTTTCGAACCTTGAGGGACACCAAATTTGAGTGGCAGTTTCTCTGATGATTGGTCATTTATCACTACAGACTGATTTTTCAGAAATGTATGACTTGAACCAGTTGAGGGCTGAGTTGCACACACCATATCTGTTTTTACCTTCAGCGAACAAAGTTCGAAGAAGGTATTGTTATCACTTTGGTCAAAAGTTGTCCGTCCGCCGGGCGGGCGGTCGGGCGTCCGGGCGGTCGGGCGGCAGGCGGATAGATAGTTTCCGGGCCAGAACTCGGGCCCTATTGCATGTACATAGATGAAATTTGGTACACATATAGCCAATATGGTCTAGTTGTGTCTTTTGATGGTCTGATTGATGGATAATCCATACTTTTTGAAATATTAAACAAAAAGATAAAAAATTATTTTTTGCGTTTCTGGATCAAGACTCGGTCACTATCACATGTACATGGATGAAATTTGGTACTCATATGGCCTATGTGGTCCAATTGTGCCTTTTGATGGTCTGATTGATGGGTATTCTATAGTTTTTGAAATATTGAGAAAAAATAATAAAAACATTTTTTTTTCATTTCTGGCCCAAAACTTTCCCAGTATTGCATTTACATGGATGAAATTTCATACACATATCACCTATATGATGCTGCTGTGTCTTTTGATGGTGTAATTCATGGTCATTCTATACTTTTTGAAATATTGACAAAATATATTGCAAATTATAATTTTTGGTTTCTGGTCCAAAACTTAGCCTCTCTTGGATGTACCTTGACAAAAATTCATCCACATATTGCCTATAAAGATCTTTCACTGGTCTCATTGATACGTAGTTTTAACACTTTTTAAATATTTAGAAAAAATTTTAAAAATATAAATTAATATACTTATTGGTTTTAGACCCACAGCTCATAACCTATTTCCTGTACATGTATGAAACTGCAACATAATATGTGTAAATTTGTCTAGTTCAGCCTTTCCATGGTTTTACATTCCCTGGCAGGCAGGCGGGCAGATGATAGGGCAGCGGGTATATAGATAATTTCAGGCCAAGATTTGGCCACGATTGCATTATACCAATTTTGTCAACATCGCTTTTATGACTTTACAGATGTCTTTCGCTGAAGGTTTGCTGCTGCGCAGCCTATGTTTCAACCTCGTTAAAAGAATACTGTGATCGATAGCGTCAAATGCAGCAGATAGATTTAACGGTACAAGCATGGTTATTTCACCTTTGCTCATGTTCAACATGATGTCATTGTGGATTTTTGTGAGGAGAGTTTCCGTGCTATGAAATTGCTTGTAGGCTGATTGCCTGTCATCATCAAGTTTGTTCCGAGTGAGGTGATCCATATATTGTTTGATTACAGCGCTTTCAATGATTTTGCCCAGGAAAGACAAATTTGACACTGGACGGTAGTTCTTCTTGATGAGATCAAGACCTGCTTTTTTCAAGAGTGGCCTGACAAGCGCATATTTCAGGTCAGTCGGCATCTCCCCAAGAGTTAGCGATGTGTTGACAATTTCAGTTATTATTGGAAGAAATTCGTCTATGCACTCCAGCAGTAACCATGTAGGAATGGGATCAAGTTGACAGTGTTTGACGGGCATATTTCTGATCAGTTTCTTAATTTCTGCTTTCGATAACATTTTGAAGTGAGATAATTTGTGTCCAGTAAAGTTTTCAACAATTAAAGTGTTATTGTGTGTGTTGACAGAGTCAAGTTGTGACCTTATTTTCTTGATTTTGTCATCAAAGAATGTGTTGAAGTCGTTTGCTAAGTCTTTGCTGTTTTCGTGATTTGGCAATGGCAATTCCTGTTTCCTGTTCAGGTTGGAATTAAGTACCTTGAACATGGCCTTAGAATTTCCCTTAGTGCTCTCGATCTTTGCTTTCAAATCATCAGATTTCAGCTGATTAAGGTGATCATTTAAAGCATTCCGTTTCAACTGGAAGTCTTGCCAATCTTTTTCCATTCCTGTTCTTCTCCATGATCGTTCTGCTTTTCTTTTTAGTTTTAAGATTTTTGATATTGGCATTTGTAAACGGAGTTGGTTTACGTAGTGTAACCATCTTTGTAATAACTGGAGCATGTTTGTCCAGAACTTTCTTTGAGGAATTGTAGAGTGAGACAAGTTTTGACAGGTATTCCGATGATTTTTCCTTTTGCATTTTCTGTGACAAGAGCTTGATTATGTCGTCTTTGTATTTTACCAGACTGATATCACGTGTCTTTCTGAAAGATATTTTCTTTTGCACACGCTTTCCCTTGCTAATCGCCATATTGAAAAGGACACAGTTATGGTCAGAGAGCAGGTCACTGACAGCACAATCTTTCACATTTGAATTTTTTTGTGTAATGACCAAATCCAGCGTGTTCTCATCTTTGTGAGTCGGAGAAGACACATGCTGTTCAAGACCATACATGTCAAGGATGCTATTAAACTGCCTCATTTTAGCATCATCAGGTTTACTCACGTGGAAGTTAAAATCACCAGTTACAATAATTTCATTATGATTTGCATGGTAATGAGCTAAGAATTGTGTGAATTCTGTAAAAAACTCAGATAACTTGTATATATTCTTGTTTGAGGGTTCAGGCCGGTACACAAGAAGAACAGTTACTGTGATAGTTTTTCCACTCAAATGTATTTGAATTTCCATATGTTCAAAAGTATTGGTTTTCATGCTGTTGATTTTTGTCGCTTTTATGCCTGACTTTAAAATGCAACCTACACCACCCCCAGGTCTCCCTTCACGAGGTGTGCCAATGTAGAAAAATTCTCCGTTTCTTTCCAGGTAACCAATTTCTACTATATCATTTGCTTTTAACCAAGTTTCTGTGAAAAGAAACAGGTCAAGATCAAATTCATCTCTGAAATTCTTCACCACTTCTGTTTTTTGCTTTAAACTTTGAGCATTCCATACGCAGGCTTTTAAGATGTGGTTTTCAGTTTTGCCGGTTGTGCCAGGGATGTCATCAGGCTTGTTTGAGTCCATCAAAATATCAAATCTGTTTTTGACTTTAAGTGATTCAGTGTCATTGGTTCCTTTTTGGACACGTGGTCGAGAGTCAGATTTATATGATCTACTTTTGTGACCATTTAGACCAATGCGCAAGATGTCAGAATAAAGCGTCATACTAAGTTTGAGCTTTTGGTTGTGATTTATAGAAGAGTTGTTATTGGTATTTGTTATTTGGTAGAGAGATGGAGCATATACTACAGGTGCAGACAGCAAGTCACTCAGAACTGGTACAAATGCTACACAGTACGGGTGTAGTCACAAAGGCAGGGGAGATGAGATGCTACACAGTACGGGTGCAGACACAGAGAGTTTTGTATGGAGAATTGGTAAAAGTGCTACACAGAACAGGTGTATACACAGAGACAGAAGTTCGGTATGGAGAATTGATACAAGTGCTACACAGTACGAGAGAGAAGTCTGGTATGGAGAATTGATACAAGTGCTACACAGTACGGGTGTAGCAAAGAGAGAGAAGTCTGGTGTGGAGAATTGGCGCAAGTGATTCGTACAGGTGTAGACACAGAGAGTTTTGTATAGAGAATTGGTACAAGCGCTACACAGTATGAGTGTAGACACACAGAGAAGTCTGGTATGGAGAATTGGTACAGGTGCTACACAGTACGGCTTTAGACACAGAGAGAGAAGTCTGGTATGGAGAATTGGCACAAGTGTTACACAGTACGGGTGTAGACACAGAGAGAGAAGTCTGGTACGGAAAATTGGCACAGGTGTTACACAGTACGGGTGTAGACACAAGTACGGGCACCACAAGCAAGTTAGTTTGTTAGGCAAGTTTGTCAGGCAAGTTGGCTCAGTTCGCAAGTGCTACGTACAGGCAACACAAGCAAGTTAGTTTGTTAGGCAAGTTTGTCAGGCAAGTTGGCTCAGTTCGCAAGTGCTACGTACAGGCAGCACAGCAAGTTAGTTTGTTAGGCAAGTTGGTTC
The DNA here is from genome assembly GCA_026936325.1 of Platynereis dumerilii. NCBI lineage: Eukaryota > Metazoa > Annelida > Polychaeta > Phyllodocida > Nereididae > Platynereis > Platynereis dumerilii. Next base: position 76,889,728 of record JAPTHN010000002.1, on the reverse strand, counting down.
AGTTCGCAAGTGCTACGTACAGGCAACACAATCAAGTTAATTTGTTAGGCAAGTTTGTCAGGCAAGTTGGATCAGTTTGCAAGTGCTACGTACAGGCAACACAAGCAAGTTAGCTTGTTAGGCAAGTTTGTCTAGGTCTTCTGAAATGGGAAAAATTTTGTTCACTCCCCAAAAGTCATGAAATCAAGTAGAAATTCAAAGTTGTAGATTGTTCATATTTTTTACTTTTTCCAGCTGCAACAAATTCCCTCAGAATATGAATTTTACGTCAATTCAAGTGTTGAATTTTTTGGAGCTACTATTGCCAGGAATGACCAATGAAATAGGAAAAGTTTTACTTGGCTTCCAAAAGAGACTTAATAGGGTTTAAACCTATTCCGAAGTCACAATTTTTGAATACTTGGAGAGCCACTGTCCATAAAATATCAAAGGAGTGATTTAAATTACTAACGATGACCACAGAATCAGTATTTAATAATTACTATTGTTTGTTATTGTTGTTTTCTTGTTTAATGAGTGCTACTTTTGGCATGAGATTAGGAATTTGGCACATGAAAGAGGAGATACTGGCTTGTATCTTAAACTGGATTATATTAATTAAGCCGAAAACCATCCTGTAATCTGCATCGTAGCTGTGATTCCTCACCAATTCAAGCATTTAAACACAAAAAATCTGCAGTTTTCTAGCATATAGTGATTTTCAATTAAAATCATTGATTTAAATCAAATGATTTAAATCAAATGATTTAAATCATGCAACCCTGATGACTGTGCATACATATTATCAAGAGCTTGAATAACGAGTTAATGTTTCATCTCATCCTTGCAACCAACAAGTTATATTTGCAGCAATTTCAATTGGCATGAGTTTCTGTAATATGATGGTCAAAGTTAACTCTTGAAACTCATTTTGATTGCGCAGTATAAATCTAATTTGAATACCACAAAAAAAACTTTTTGTATGTTTATCTGCCAAACTTTCGTGTTAACTAAAGCAGAATACTATAATTATTTTTTTTCCTTTGTTGAACTTAGAGAGATTTTTGGGTCAACCAAAGAAAGTTTTCAAATAATTCTCAGCAACTAAAAATGGTTTACAATATCATTTATACATAAACCTGATGTCTGAGGAAAAAAATCTTAGCAATTCCACTCATTAAATCACCAATTATAGAACTTCGAAGTCCCGACACCATGAAAAACCTAATTATTCCGGCATTTTGATCAAGAGTGTACGTGGACAGTTAGAAAACCAGGAAAAGAAAAAAAACTCATACTAACTGAATCTGCTGTAAAGACCAGTGCATTGGCATAGTGATATCAGATATGAGATGGAGGGTTGCCTTCCATCTTTATTTAAACAGACAGTCATTGCGACTATCTTTAGAGGAAAAACTTCTGGGCCTGAGTCAGTTACAGTCTAAAGAATGAATTTACCAAGCAGCAGAGTTGTCAAAGCCAACCTAAGTAAATATAGGTAACTTATCTATGTATCAAAGCATATGGAATTGAGCCTGTTTAATCCCTGCAGTTATACTACAAAAACTGTGACATACTCTAAGGATAAAACAAAGTTTAACTGAAAATAATGCACTTTTCATGAATATGATACCGAAGCAGGAATATAAACAGAAGAGACAATGTGTCAAAAATACCACAAATCTCTTTCCAAGTAATTGGGATTGAAAGAGTAGACTGAGCTGCCACACCTTTAGACCAGCAAACAGAGAGAAAAACAGAGGATATCAATTAGAAGAAATCAATTCACTGATGGGATGAGAAAAAGGCTTGGGGAAACTATTTTTGCAAGGGCAAGTAGAGTAATTTCCGTGAGTCTATTCTTGATTGCTGCTTTAAAAACAAGTCAAATTGGGAAGGTGATTGCAAATTATCAAAAGACTCATTGGAGTCAAGCGGCAAACAGTAGGAAGGCCATCACATCATTATCTGCCTTTAATTTGCATATAACCACTGACTATATATACTCATTGAGTCAGAGAAAGGTAACAATTGGCGCTTTCTTCACAGCAGTGTCATTTAGCAAAGTAGAGGACCGGTTAACCATAAAAATTACACTTTTTAAGTCGTAATTACTACTAATGTCACCTTTTAAATGACATACTGACTCTACTTTTAGTGTCTGAGGAATGAAAGAAATCAAAGGATTATAATTATATATTTAAAGATGGTGAAAAACTTGTCTTTCTGTTGCTTTGCCTTCATGGCCTATACTAGCTGTGAATAATAAGGGTGACATTGAGAGAGCTAATTGGACTCAAGAGTGCATAGCAATCAATGCATTAAAGGCAGTGTGTACCAGGCAATAAATATCATTGTTGCTGCTGAGCTTGAGCGTTTTTCGAAGTGCATATTACCTGGTATCAAGTGGTATAAACATTGATGTCAGATGCAAATTGAGGTTGTGATAGTATTATCAGATCTAATTTAGTCATTCATCCTATTCCATGTAATAGCACTCCTGCATGTAAATGTTGGTACCATAAGGCTGGCAAGGAGATCCCTTGGCTTCCCATCAGAAGCAAACATTGAACACTACAAGCATGGTATACACACTGCAGGACAGGTAAGATGTAAACTCAGGTCGCAATTTCATCAGGTATTAATCTGGCCGTCCTCATTATTCAAGCCCTCCCCCTTGCTAATGCAGACATACTATAAAACATTATTCTAATACATATATTAGTCATATTAGGCGTATTAGTCACATAAGCTGTCATTCAGTTTTTGTCTGGCTGTAAAAGGGTAGGTGCAGTCGAATCCATTGTGTTTAAGCGCAATAGCATTGGTGATACTTTTGCAATTTTCTCGGGTGCTCAGTGTTTTCAGCATTGAGTAAAATGAGCAGATATAAAAAGAGTCCCAATGTGGCCTGGCCTCCCTTATCCGAAGAAAAGACCAGCAAGGAGGTTTCTCATGAAATTGACAAAGTGTTCCCCAAAACAGGGCCTAGTGGGCATTTTTCCTTTTGACAGCAGAGACAAATCACAGGAGTCAACAGGTCTTGAAATCATTCTGACATCATTCTCCAGACGTCAGGTGTCAAAACACCTACTGCAGAGATTCCAAAATCTGTATGAGGCAAACAAACTACTTGAGACTTGTGTGACTTTTCATTAAATCTGTCTATATGTATCTGTAGTTCTTATATAATGATCTTAAAAAAACAAGTAAATCCATAACACAGTAAAACAATACCTCAGCTATGTATGATGGCAACTTGATCAATAAATAATCTACAGTCTGTTTCATAAACAAAGCATTATTGTTGCTAGGCTGTCTATTCTTGGGAGAATTACTGCACGTGTTGCACCAATAAGCCTTTGCTTAACCGAAGGATTAGAGTAGTAAGCCCAGCATAGATCAGTTGTGCCATGTGTTTAGTTGTCAGAGGTCTGGCAATTGACTGGTGAGACCTCAGGTACAATGTTGTCCATCAACTGCTTGACAGTCACAGTGGCAATTTTGTTGACCTACAAAATGGGCAATTATGTGTGTCATCAATCAAGCAGTCTGGCCATTTGTTGACATAACTTTAAGTCTGTCTCAAACCTTAACATTATTACTATAGCCCTTGCTTCTCCATCCATGACACCACACATTATGTTACATGGAAATGCATTGTCCATTAGCTTTACATTTGCAACAAATTAGCTTGTATCACATAGATTGAAATTACCCACTTATGGTATCTACCTCATCTTGGGCTAAATATAACTGCATTTACATATTTCCAACTGTGCATATTGTGCAGTATGCTTATTAATGTAAATTAAATGTGGTTAAGTCAATACACTGTCCTGCTACTTGGCATATTAGGATCTCTGTTGCTTGTTAGTAAAATAAATTCGGAATCATGGAGTCTTGACTCTTTCCATTGCATACGACTATTGAGCGCAGTTTACGGAATATTCTTATAATAATGTCGCCAGTGGACCCTTTTCCCCCACCAAGTAAAAGAAATTGACAAAATAAATCAGGAAATAGATAAGTCTTCTACACAAAAGTACACAGCAAATGTATTAGTTCAAAATTATGTGCACATGAGTCTCATTTTCGAGCCAAAATATATTATCATCAGGACAATTATCAGTAAATTGGAACAGTAGTGTGGGCAGCTGTGGGTGGAACAGAAGGTCTCCTAAATCAATTTTCAGGAACTCTCTCAGCTTAGCCACACATTAACAATGGTTTGAAGGAAGATGCTGAACCACACTTAATAAAAGTCCTGGGTGCAGCAGACAGAGACACTGGTTCAGGAAAAATTATGCACCCGGTGTGTTTTTGTCTTACCCTTTTCATAAAATGATTCTCATTCTTTGAAACCATTCCAATTTAGAAAGATCTGATAGAATAGTAATTGATCTATCACTGAAATCTGTGATCAAATATGGAACAGTTGAGAAAATGAAACTTGATGCCAATCAGATTCATGAAACCCGTTTCCAACTTTCATCTTGAGTAGTAAAAATTGCAGTAATCCGATGAGATGAATAATATTGGTCTGCTTCTGAACTAGATGCAGAGGAAATTGGTTTGGGAAATTGTCAAATATCAGATATTCTATATCATCAAGATGGTGTTGTTGTATAAAACTGAATCTACTTTATAAGCAAATTCTTGCCGGAATACAGAAATGAATGAAAGTTCAAAGTAGAGGATCTGTTTAGTCATAATATTATTTTTAAATTTTATCAATGCACCTTTTACCTATCACTAAGTATGGCACTGTGATCACAGACCTTTGGCCAAATAAAGTAAATATACCTAAGCAGATAAATTAACAAAAGGAAAATGTGTCAAAGACACCAAGCAAATGTCTTTTAAAGTGATTGTATAGAAAGACTCGACTGAGCTGCCACACCTTTGGACCAGTAAATAGTGAAAAAGAACTGAGGATATCAATTAGTAGAAATGAATTCACGAATGGATGATGAAAATGCTCGGGGAAACCATTTTTGCAAGGGCAAGCAGAGTAATTTCCTTGAGTCTGCACTTCATTGCTGCTTTAGAAACAAGTCAAATTCAGGAAGGTGATTGAAAATAGTCAAAAGACTCATTGGTGTCAAGCGGCAGACAGCAGTAGTAAGGCCATCGCAGTAGGGGGATCTAAGGATTAGGTTCAATCTTGTTTTTATGCTAAATCAGTTACGCTTCTCAAACATAAGGAATAATGGTACTGTTTGATGAGTAAAACTGTTTGATGAGTCATTCATGACTCATCACAAAGTTTCTATGACAATATTATATACATAACAATGCAATGTGTGATAATGGCTGTCAATACCACTCAGGGTGGTCACTCACTGGCGACATTATTCTTGTCTTAGAGTGATCTCCCGCCTATAAATAATTTATCATAATGTTGTACATTTGTCTAAGCTGATATATCTTTAGGCGAATAAATGAGTCTTGAGTCATGAGTCTTGAGTGTTACAAATCTGTGAATCTTGAAAGTGCTGTCATATAAAATTAACCATAAAGGAGCTTTAGTTGCAACATTATCCTGCCCCACAAAGGTAAAGTACAGTAACTGACATTCTGTACTTTACCAACGTAGCCCCTACGGCTGAGAAGGGAATCATAAAATTCCTTACTTCATTATGAAAATGTTGAGGGCTAACTAAGTTTAAAGGGTTACTTTTAAATTTTTACAATTTTTGGTTTCCACCTTTATGGTAGGGAAGTACAAAGGTAAAGTACAGCAAATGCTGTTGCTGTACTTTACCTTTGTAGGGCAGTATACATCTGAAGATTATGAAAAGCTTGTCTGACTGTTGTTTTGCCTTCGAGGCCTACACATTAGTACACAAGCTGCGAATAATTGGTGATATTGAAAGAGCTAATTGGACCCAAGAGTGCATAACAATCAATGCATTAAAGGCAGTGTGTACCAGGCAATAAATGTTTTCCCAAGTACATATTACCTGGTATCAAGTGGTATAAACATTGATGTCAGATGCAAATCTAGGTTGCAATAGCATCATCAGATCTAATTTAGTTGTTCATCCTATTCCATGTAATAGTATTCCTGCATGTAAATGTGTGTAGCATAAGGCTGGCGAGGAGATTCCCTGCCTTCCCATATACGGCAAACATTGGATACTATGTGCATGGTGTAAACACTTCATAAACGATGTAAATTCAGGTTACTATTTTATCAGATGACATCATCATCATCCAACTACCCCCCATGCAAATGCTTACCTATATCACAGTCAGATAAGACATATCTTTAAACATTATACCAGAACATACATTTTAGTCACTTAATCTGTCCGTGTGTGTCACTAGCAAATTAACTCAAACCATTAGCCTTTTCTAGAAGGGATGATCAATTTAAAGTGTTATCTGAAAAAAGAAATTCAGCAGGGATGTTTCTCATTTAATTGATAAAGAGTTACCCAAAACAGGACCCAGTGCACGTCAGAGACACATCACAGGAGTCAGCAAGTCCTGGAATTATTCTGACATCATTCTCCTGACGTCAAAAAACCAAATTTCCGAGATTCTAAAATTTGTATGGGACGAACAAACTACTTGAGACATGTATGACTTTCATTAAATGTATCTATATGTGTATATTCAGTTCTTATATAATTATTTTATTAAATGTAAATCAATTACACACTAAAACAAGACTTAAGCTGCGATAGCACCTTGATCAGTAAAATATCTACACAGGCTGTTTCAAAAGCAAAAGATTATCGGCTGTGTATTCTTGGGAGAATTACTGCACATGCTGCACCAATAAGCCTTTGCTTTACCAAAGGATTAGAGTAGTAAGCCCAGCGTAGATCACTTGTCAGTGCTGTGCCATGCATTTTGTTGTCAGGGGGCTGGAAATTGACCAATGATACATCAGGTACAACGTTGTCCATCGACTTCAGGACAGTCATAGTGATTATTTTGTTGACCTACAAAGTGGGCAATTATATTAGGTGTGTCATCAATCAAACAGTCTGACCATTGTTGACATTACTTTCAGTCTGCTTCAAACCTTAACACCATTATTATAACCCTTGCTTCATGTTACAGGACACAACAATCTGTTAATATACATTTAGAAATACTGTGTATCCAATGAAGTAACTCATTGTTTGTGTACAATGTTAAAGGCAATCATAAATCAATAGAATGGATAACTATGTCTGTGTTATCTTATGCAGAGGCGAAAATATCTGACCTGAGTCACAAATCAATCTTGATTTATTAAATGATTTGGTTACATGTTGGGTTATTGCTGGCATGTCAAGTGACCACAAGAAACCAATAATGTCTAAATTGACAGAAGATGCTCTTGAAAAATTTATTAACACCAAAAATAGCTTTCAGCATTAAGATGCCGATTTTGTCCAACTCCATATCGTACAAGATATTTTTTAATAGACATGAGTGGGATTTCGTGGTACCATTTCCTTGTGTTTTGTTTTATTTGTTCACTATTTAACGGGTATTCTAGCATCACCTTTACAAAGCCCATTGCAGTTACATTTGAGACAGATTTTTATTGTTCCATAACAAAATTTACCTTTTTTTTTCGTATGTAACTAATCTTAGGCCAAGTATAACTGCATTGTATCTTATCAAGTATGCACATCGCTGCAGTATGCTTATTAAGGATAATTAATGTTGTTAAGTCAATATGATTTCCTGCCAATTGTCATCTCTGTTACTTGTTAGGAAAATAATTGCCAATGTTATTCTATCACCAGAAGCACATATCATGTCCCTGCACTGTATAATATTGGCTTTCCATTAATTAGAGTCCCTTTTATGGACTGTAAATTAAGATGATGATGAATATGCATTTTACATACCATCTATAGAAAATGTATTTACTTCACACACATTGTATTAGCCACTGAATTATGCATTTTACTTCTGATTCACATACATCGATAGCCACTAAAATAGTAGGGGTAACCGGGGCACATTGGGACACGGGCAGAATGGGACAATGGGGTTTTCTTGGTTAGTGACAAGGTTTGTGATATTGTAGAGCGATCAAATCTTGTAGATTCCCATCCTGGTGTTTCAATCTTATTATTGGCAAATTATAGACACATGCAAACGTATGGTGAGAAAAAGTTAGTTTTCCTACTACTCAACTAAATTCAGAGGGTTCAATTTAAACCTCTAGACAAACCATGACCGCTGAAGCTTTCTTAATGCTTGTATGAATTTGATACATCATAATGAACAGTTATGAATTACTATCTTGATAAACACACTCACTCGTGCCTGACAAATTTGCATTGGGGCAGTCATGATCACGACTTACATTTTGCTGTCTGGCTGCAAAAGAGTTGGTGCAGTCTAATTTAGTATGGCTTGGATTCAAGCTCACTGATATTGATGATATTCATGCAAACTTCTGAGTTGCTCAGGGCTTTCAGCATTGAGAATAATTAGTAGATTTCAAAAGCAATGTACCCTGGTTCCCCCCATTCCGTTTTAAATACTTTCAAGCCTGTTCTAAAAGTGAGTCTGCAGTCCAATGCCTGCTTACTTGCAAAAAAGTATTTTCTCATAACAATGCCTGAGGTTGATTCTCCTTTTTTTTGCAAGGTCAAACAAATTGAAAAACAATCAGGTAAGGGTGAAAGCACAGTAAGCGCCTCAATATTTGGCCCCTATGACCTAAGAATTATTTTTATCAGAAGTGCAAGTGTAGTACATCAATTTGAAGCTACTTATGTATAGAGTACAAAATTATGTTTGTCTAATAAAACAAGACAGGTATTTGCTGGGCTGCTATGAACTACATTATGAAAGTTCCATGAAAATCAAGGTTTTTCTGCTGAAATGGACCATTGGCTTTTCGACCGTTTTCGCTGATGTGATATGGACAGTTTGCATGAACTGTGACAAATTCAACTTTTGAGCCTTGTACGCATTCACTAAAATAATCGAAATTTTTCACTAAACAAGATATCCCTGCTTTATTTGTGACATACCAGACCTCCGAACATCAGTCCCCAGACTAATTTGAACATTTTTGTTGACGTAATGGACGGACATTTACACTTTATAGCCTGGTGTCCAGTGCATTTGTTAAATTCATTGTGTTTTTAAATTTTTCAGTTGCATACATAGGTAGAGAGAGATGGACATGCATTTCCATGTCAGCTGACGTGTTACCTGGTCTTTAATTCATTTAAATTACCAAAAAATTGGTTGTGGACGTAATGGACGGACATCGATTTTAGCCATTAAAGCTTCTTGTATCTTACAATTATCAGTGGCCATTTGAACTTTTTTGCTGAAATTCATTAAACCAATATCATATCTAGGCTAAAACACCAAATTCAGCTAATTATTACATAAAAATACCCTTCAGCCAGCCTTTTGAACCCCTGACTGTAAATTTGCAAAAATATGGTTACAAGCAGACCTTTCCTTTGGACGTCATGGCTGCCATAATCATCACAATGAAAAGTCAGCCAATGGTCCCCACAGAAGGCCAGGGAGGTACAGTAAACAGAAAATGTCATCGGCAGAATGTGAACTAAATATTAGGCTACAGCATTGCTGCAATAGACGGTGCTTCAAAAAAAGGGCCACTGGTTACATGCTAAAATTGACAGATTATACCCACTTTAAAGGTCTGCCCAGAGCATGGTTTTAGTTGTATACTCATGAAAAATGCCTAAATTTCTCAGATTTACTTGTTGATCAAGCTTAAATACTGCACTGTTTCTTCTTTATGTCTGAAATTGGTTACTAGGACCCTAGATTTACTTTTATCTGTTCAAAACTCAATTGAGGCCTATAGTGTGCTTTCACCCGTAATAGATTAGTCTTTGGTCCGAAAGAACACTGCAAATGCATCAGTTTCAAAATGACGTGCATGTAAGTCTCACTTTCGAGCCAAAATATACAATCATCAGGACAATTATCAGTAAAGGAGAAAAGAAGTGGGAGCAGCTGCAGGTGGAACAGAACGTCTCATAAATCAATGTTGTGAAACACTCTCAGCTCCTACAATGGTTAGAAGAAAAACTCTCGACCACACAAGTTCTGGGTACCACAAACAGAGACATTTCTCTGGGAAATAGTGTACCCTGAGAGTTTTTGTATCACCCTTTTCCATGCATTCTATGAAATTGTTCTATTTTTAGAAAGATGTGATCGAAAAGTAATTGATCTATCACTGATATCTGTGATCAATAATGCAACTTGATGCCAATCAGATTCATGAAACCCGCTTCCAACTTCCATCTTGAGTAGTTAAAATTGAAGTAAACTGATGAAATGAATAATATTGGTCTGCCTCTGAACTGGATGAAGAGGAAATCGGTTTAGGAGGTTATAATGAAACTGCCAGATATCAGATATTCTATTCCATCAAGATGGTGTTATTGTATGAATCTTAATCTATTTTATAAGCAAATTCGTGCACCAGGAATACAGCAATGATTGAAAGTTCATGAAAATGTATAATCTTTCTTTTCAGACACTGTATTATATGAAAGAATCAGACTCAAGACAAAGACACAGTTATTCATGTGACATAAACATAAAATGCAACAATATATATCTCATTATTACACGACCACTGTGGAAGAGCAATTCTTATTTGCTAGAATCAGTCATGTGATGACATCATAAAAACTCATATTGCATTGTTAGAGTGCAATATGAGCTTGATGAGTTTTCACTGTCGCGGCAGGACAGCCTGGCAGTGACAGAAGAGCAACTTCCAAATAAGTTTTTTGTTTGTATTATAAAAAGTATTTATCTCGATGAAAAACTTGCTGATAAATGTAGAACATTCTAACTTCTATAAGAATCAGTAGACCTCTAAGATCAGTCAAAAATTGAGTTTCGATATAGGAAACAGATAAATTTGCTGATTGTTTTTTGCAATGCAAGATGCCTAATTGACCCAAGGAGTAAAGGGAGAATGGATTCACCCAATGATGCCTCACGCAAATTTAATATACCAATGAATAGATGATGAGAAAACAATGGCTTTCGCATGTCTAGCAACTGGGACAGGCGACCAAGGCTATAATTGCATATTTCATTCAGCTGTGTCATGGTCTGTGGCAGCCTCTCTCAGTAATGTCAACAAACGGTCAGTCTGTTTGATTGATGACCCAGGTAATTGCCCACTTTGTAGGTCAACAAAATGGCTACTATGACAGTCCTGCAGTTGAGGGACTACCTGAGCTCTGATTGGTCATTTTCCAGACCTCACAACACGACAACACGAAATGTACACACACAAAACATGGACGACTGATCTATGCTGGGCTTACTATTTTAATCCCCAAGTTAAGCTAAGGATAGTTTGTAACACAAGGGCAATGCTCAGTGCAAAGTAATACATGTGGTCAACCAACAATAATGCTTTGTTTTGTGACTACGTCTATATATCTCCAGACAGTAGTATTATACTGATCTCCAAGTGCAGTTTTGGGCACTTTGCCATAATGAAACCAAGGATTAGGGTCCCCCAAATTGTTGCATTCAAAGTCTTTTTCAGATCTTGTCTAATCCTAATCAGTTGACCTCTCCCCTCCCATACACCTCAATAGATGAGGCAGATCCTCATTGGCATGAAGCTGAAGAATCTGACTCAGTATAAAATTACATTGGCTTGTTAGTTATTTTACATATATAGCAATGCCAGAGAATAGAGTTGTATCTGGCCTCAAAATTCAACAGCAAAGAACTTCGGATTCCATGTAAATATGAGGAGGACTGTAACAATAATTCATATTCTCTAAATAAGAGAATCCAAAATTTTGGGAAATCATTATATTCGGGCAAAAAGGCTAAAAAAAATTAGGGCAGATGATTAAATAAACACTATTGAAAATTAATGATTTCCAGGCAATTTAATTTTAAAAGATATTAATATAACACATTTCTCTTATAGGACCACTATCAAACCAGTTGAGCTAATGGGCCGGCCCCCAAGCCAAGTGTTTAGGAGCAACCTATTATACTCAACCCACTACACCATATCCCCCAACTTCCCTGAGATTTTGACACACTCCAGTCAACAATATCATCTCAATGCAACCTGCCACCATGACCGGGATTCGAACCAGGTACCTCCGAGTAGTCTCAGGCAAATGCATCATATAACACATTCCCCTTAAAGGTCTGCTATCAAACCAGTTGAGCTAAAAGCCGGCCTTCCAAGACAAGTGCTTAGAGGCAACCTATTTTATCCAACCCACTATGCTATAATATTAAATCTAGATCTCGAAATATGGCCAAATGTCACTCCCCCCCCCCCCAAAAAAAATCACACACGCTGCACACCTGTGATCCACCTGAACTGAGCGTCACAGTTTTAACTCAGTGTCAGAGTAATTCTTTTATCAGAGATAGCCCTGCAGCCACATCATTACAGCCTGATAGTCAATGGGCTGACAGTAAACTATGCATCACAGTTCAAACATTGATATATTGAAGGAAGCATTAGTATAGGTTATTCACCATGGGAAAGGGAATATGTGATTTATCACCCGAGGGCTTTAGCCCGAGGTGTGATAAACACATATTCTTGATTCCATGGTGAATAACTGGCTTATACCGTAAGACAAACAGTCAAACATGAGAGGACAACTGAACAACTAAGAAGAAACAGCATTCACAGTAGACTTTTAAAATCCCCACACAGTTGTTTGATTAATCTGCTAACTTGCTAATTTGCAACGTTTAACTTTGATGGAACTTGCTATAAACAAAAGGCTATAAACAAAAGGCTTTGAAAAGTTTTGTAAACATATGAATTATGTGATGGTGACCCATTGGCTGACAGGCTATGATATGGAACTTGCAGGGGCTATTTAAGACCCAATTTTCATTCTGACATTGAGCTGAAACTGTGAAGCTCAACTCAGGGGGGTTCACGTTACCCAAAAGCCGGGGAATCTGGCCAAGTTTAAAATGACATCACAGCTTATAGTTAATTAACACATATTGCAATGCTAGATTAGAGTAATCTCTGACTGCACAGTTCAACAGCTCAGAAGAGAACTTGAGATTCCACGCAAATTTGATGCGGATTGTATGGGGTTTTTTGTACCATTTCTTTCTAAAAAAATTAGTTCATTAGCAATTTAATTTCTTGTATGAAACATAAAACTCTATGGATCTAATGCTTCAATGTGACTGTAATATAGTCCTCAATTAAAGACAACCATGAAATGGCCTTACAACTCTGGCATTTGAAACTGTCCTTTGCAATTCGCAATTGTCTCGCTAAATCCGAAGTCTCACCATCTTTGAAAAAGCAACTGAGAATAGACTCAAGGAAATTACTCCTCTTGCCCTTGGAAAAAATTGTTTCCCCAAGCCTTTTTCTCACATCATTAATCAGTAATTGATTTCTACTAATTGATTTCCTCAGTCTTTCTTTCTGTAGATCTAGCGGTGTAAAAGCTGTGGTAGGCTCATGCTTACATTCACATAATAATCTGTTTGTCTGTGTCAATGCCACAGTTTTTAATCTCTTTGGGTATGGATTTGCATTTGGCAAGATTTGCCCAACCTCACTTTACATGACACATGTTCAACATTTTAAAATCTACCTTTACCTGATCTACTTTTTTCTACATACAAAAGGTGAATTTTTATGGCTACTTGCTAATATATTATTGTACTAGAGGTAGAAAATGACAGCCCATTTGCTCTAAAAGCCTCACCAGCAAATTACAGACATTAATAGTGGGAACCCTGAGGAACCAAATGGTCTTTAAATGGACCAGAGATGTCAGTTAAAACCAATTGGCAACCATAGCAGCTCATGGCATTGACTGAGTCCTTTAAAATGACAGGTTAGTTTGTAGACTAACAGCAAAAATATTTGCCTTGCGTCTAAAATTTTCCAAACAGTACCTTGACTACCTTTTTGCAACTCTTCACCTCATAGATTTGCACCTGAGCAAATTATCTCTATTACTGTGCAGAATAATGACCCACCTTCCAAAATTGTTGTATCTGCTTGGTATTTATCCTAATTTACTCCAGAATGAACGGCATTAATTTACACCTGCCATACTTATACCACACCCATATATCTGATAATTGACAGAGCAAATTATGGTCACTTTCAGACGCATCACACATTATATATGGACATTGTAGTACGTCAATTAATATTTATCACATTCAGGCTGTCGTTCACAATATATTAGCAGCTCTTTTGATATGATTTCTAAGTGTGATAATGGAGGTGTATTACAATTTAATAAGAAACGCACCATACAATACAATTTTCATGTTTTCTTATTTTCGTACAGGCTCATGTTTGCTGAGAAATTTTTTGGCAAAATCAATCAAACAAATTAAAAGCTTCACAGAAAACTTAAGTGTGACTGAAATGTTGAAAGTTTTTGGTATGGTGCAAGAAGGCTTCATCACAGCACATGTGAGGTGACTATTAAAATGTATGGGGTTTTCCTCAACAAGGAATTATTTATTTCACTGTAACCATAGGCCCCTGGCTAGATATATCTTTTGTATTGCAGAGAAGGTCATGTCTGCATGGTACATATAATCAAACAAGGTGGCTCAGTCCTCACTTCAGTGTTATGAATTTTTTCAGGAGCCTAGCACAACCTCACACTGATCTGACCCAATTATCTGAGCTTCTCTGATTTTCGCTGAAAATGTTTTAAGTCGAGGCTGCGTTCAGTCAACCATAAAATCTCAAGGCTGTCGTGGTCCACTGAACATAGTCAGTTTGTTTTAGACCAGAAACAAAGGCCTTAATGGGTTGGTCCATAAAATTAATGTGATCACATGGTCGGTTTGATATTATAGTATACTGTTATCGGTGTCAGCAAAATATGGATTACATTTTTCATGCTCCTTCTCATTTGGTTATTTTTTGGCTACTTTTTTTAGCAGAGTGATTCTTTCATCAACAATGCAGCAAAAAAGGAGACTTCTGCAATAAGAACAGCTTTAAAAAAGAGAATGTATTCTATATTTAGCTTGAGTGTGCCCTACGTGAAGCCATGTTATGCTTCTCACATACTCTCCGGAGACTCCCATGTGTAAGTGCCCAATCAAAAAGGGACTTGGAAGCAGCAAATTAAGTTATCAGACATGGCTCACTTGGAAGAGTGTCTCCAAGTGAATTGCAAAATTCGAAGGCAATTTAAAGTGATGTACGAATATAGTATACTCTTGTTGTTTTTATGGATGTATATGTTGGCCCACTGAGTGCCCGATTTAGGAATGTGGAGACTCGAACAAACGCCTAGTTATCCCTTGCGCTACTTTCATGGAAAGTAAATGTACTGGATGACTTACACAGAAGAGTATTATCCTTCCCGTTCTCACTGAACTGTCTTTGAAAAATATAGTCAGTGTGGAGGCCCCCTCAAATGTGGAGACCCTGGGCACCAGCCCCTTTCGCCAAAACTTAAATTGGGCACTGGGGCCGCACTATGCGAACTGACTGTAAAGGTAACTTTTTTAAACTGATCTTGAAAAACGCACAAATCCCCTTTTGACATCACTGCTGCCTTATTAGGGTATATGTATAACTGGATTCTGGAGCCTCAGAGCAGATCTCAGGCCATCATTGATTGTTTTGGAGTATTTAAAAAAAAGTAACACACATGGTTCTACAGAAAGTTCCTGAGAAGTTACAGGGTGAGGAAGCAAATTTTTCAAAATTTGGAATATTTCAAACTTCTGTTGAAATTAAAGGTTTTGCTAGGTCATAACAAATTCATATTTTCAGGCCTTAGAATCAAGACAAAAAAGATTTGTTTTGTGAAGTTTTGACTTGTATTATCTCCGATCAAAAATTCAATATGGCTGTCTACACTTGGTGATGCTTTGAAAAAAGCGCCTTCATATTTTAAGGCCGTGAGCCATGAAGACAGTAAGGAGGACAACAACATCGTGGTGACAGGTCTTGTTGACCAACTATTCTAAGATGCCCCACACGAAAAAGTAGGGGGAATTAAGGTCCGAGCTGGAGAAGGGCCAGAAGTTGGCCGCCCAGAAGTCTCCGAAATTTCTTTAAGTGGAAATCCTGAGCTTTCTTGGCCATAAGGCATGGGGAACCATCCTGAGTCTGCCTATAGTTGCCATTGGGGTAATTCACATCCAGCCATGGCAAAACTGGACCTACTAGTATGCATCAGGTCCGTCCCCCTTTACTCGCATGAAAAAGAAATAAAGCATAATTTTTCTATCTGAAGTCATGACTCCCGAAACCTTTGCCTGAGCTGGATACTTTGCCCTGAATGTCCCATCGACATCTTCTATTGATTTTATATAGAATTTGCCATTTCTTTTGTTGACAATGGAATCCACAACCAAACGTTTACAGTTTGAAAAAAAAATTGAATATTGAGCCATGCTTCCTAATGTAGCCCATCATTTTTTCACCATTTCAATCTTCTGGCTTTCATGGAATAGGCCGAATGGTGTCTTTGGGGTCCTGACATATGATTTCAGGCCAAAATTATTTTGCATAGCGGCTCTGGCAGCCTTGAGGTCCACCTGAAGCTCTTCAACCACCTCTCTCATGGAGGTTGCAGGTACCTTGTCAGTTTTGTCGTCAGTGACTCCAGGAATGCTCTATTCCTCTCTTCATTCACTCCACAAACTCACATACTTCCCTCTTATTCCTTTCCCATCATTGATTGCCTTCATGATATTATATTCCGGTTGTGAGGTCACTCTGACTATGTCAGGGATTGTTTTTTCGTCCATTTGGCACTGAAGCAAATCTGACCACCTCTTCCTTTTTGTCTCCTGTGGAGTCATTTTTAATCACAGCTTATTCTAACCTTCCACAGGTATGGCTGATACCTAAATGATTATGCTGTATTGTTTTCACAATTTTCCTGTAGATGTGAGATGCTTTTTTAGCACAAGGAAATTCATGGAAAATTTTGGTTCCCCACCCTGTACTTTTGTTTTAAACTGCTATGTGGAAGATAAATCCATCCCTTTGCAGCAAATTCAAAAATCAAAGCCTGTATCACAAAAACTACCCCATTCGCATTTTATTAAACACGATCTCATAAAAAGATCCTTTTTGCAACATCTCTGTGCCCCAGATTTTACTACGATGTTAGCCCCTGATCTGCTGACTTTTTCAACAGCCTGCATGTTTCTCCTGTTTTGGCCCAGCCCCCTTTTGAGCAGACTCTGTCCACTAAGATAGATGTTCTTTGTGCCAAACAGCATTAATTACGATGTACATCGAGTGCAAAGGCATCGCCTAAAAATCAAAAGATACAAATAAGCCTACTCATTAATAATCTACGATAATTGGAATAACACCAATAAGAATGATTAAAACGAAACCATGAGACATTCAAGGTTACTCCAATTGATATCAGGCCATTACAAATCATCCCAGTTGGAAGGAATTTTGACTCCTTTCAATTTGCAAACCCATTTGACCAGGAAGCACTTAGTTTTTATGATGACATCTTGTTTTTTCTTGCGAGATTAATTTTCATTCAATATTTTGAGTTCATGACAGCAAGAACAGTATGACATAGAGTGGGTCGGGGCAAGAAGCCCGGGTTAGGTGAGAAGCCCCGCCAGGGTTATTTCTAAACTTACATTTTTGGTGCTTTTCCTTATTGATAGGATTGAAGCTAGAGGCTTCTTAGGTGACGTCACAAATTTTCAAGGCATTCAGCACCAAACCATAGTCATAATTAAAGAAACAAAAAAAGGTGCATGGTTTTTGTAACTTTGATTAATTCTTTGAAAGTGGTTGTCAGAAATAACTTTGGAAATTTTTAAAAGTATAATGGATATCTGCATTGCTTCACTTTATGACCATCACATAAATATGATTTGGATCATGTTTTTTGCATTTTAGCTCAAAATATAGAGGTAAAATTAAAATATGTCGGTTTGGGGCGAGAGGCCCCACATGGTATGGGGCATGGGGCCCCCTTCACTGAGGCCTCGAAGCTGCTTCAGGAACCATTTAATAATGTGTTCTTTACCTTATATCTTGATAGAATAGCTAATTGAAATCGAAAAAATTTTGGCCGAAATTGAAAAAGGGCAAAAAATATTAAAAAATAAATGTATGAACAGAAAAATTCTGAAATTCAGAAAAAGTGAACAGAATGCCTTAAAAATGATAGAAGAACCCCAAGAAATAACTTTCAAGCTGAATGCGCTCGCAAAAAAAATTTCCATAGGATTATAATAGGGGGGCTTCTTGCCCGATGGGTGGGGTAAGAAGGCCATTTTATTTTTTTTACAAAAAGGGCTGTAACTCCTTTATTAAAATTGGTAGACATTCGTTTCACTAGTTATAAGTAGAGTTAAGTGATCCCTTCCTGACAGCATAAGCATTCAAATAATCGACCACAAAAAGTAGGTCAAATCGCTCCTCGAAGTTAAGGGGGGCTGCATGCCCCGCGCTACTCTAGATGTATTCATACAAATCAAGACAAAATAAGATGACCCATGAAAAAAACCATGTAGTTCCTAAATATGTTGAGAAACGCATGCCAAAATTCATCGACATTCCGTGTTGCGGAAAACCACAGCATTAGCATATAAATCCTCCCTTCCTGGCGAGCAGAAAACAATTTGCATCTGATGAGTAGCAAACATGCAAATGTGTCTAGCACATGGCCATTGTCTGACTGGTGAGGATTTAGAAGGATTACCATAATTATGGGTTGATTCCCTTGACAGTAGTTTTTGTCTGGCCTTTCAGGAATACCTTTGGTAAGACTTTTGCCTGCTCATTTATAGTTTGCAAGCAGTACTTTTCACTGAACATATTTTCCTTTTTTGTGCTCTGACAGCATTTTAAAAATCTTCTATATGCTTTATCAATCACACAAAACAAATAGATTTAAACATTGTTGACTTAAAAGAGCTAAATATTGTAAGTATCAGAATAACCACCAAAGAGATTGCAATATTTAGGTGTACATATGGGCATTTGGGCATGCATAACAAGGCAACAAGCAGATCACAATTTGAATCATCAAAAAGGCCAAATATACATTACAAGGAAAAAGAACAGTTGATTATTTGAATTTTCCTCTTGACCCCATCGACCCCAAAATAATGAAAATACTCTTCACAAACACAACACAGCCACACTCATGTATGGTTCAGCTGTCTTGGTCGACTCGTGTGTAGACCATCAATAACTCATGCACATCTCTCCCTCAGGAGTCACAGGTGGATTTCCACACTGATCCTTTGTTAACACCTCTCCCTCTGGAATATCTGACTCCTTGATTACATTATAATTGCTGCTGTGTCAATAGATCATGTTACTCAACTGCCAGAGTTCAAAGGGCACAGTTCCCTTTGCTGCTCAGTAGACATTTAATCCTCTCTTTTGCATTTGATTTGTACACTTCGTAACTTTATAAGATATCTTATAGTAAACAAAAATCAAGTGGTTACAGAAAAGCTAGAATGTTCCTTGTGAGGTCACATCCCTATTCTGCAATATTATTCTGTATGACAGTTAATGAGGTCATATCCTATATATGCACTTGCAATGTAACTGAGGGAAGTCATTTGAAGTGTCACACCACTCATCAATGAGGTCGCAAGAAGCCTTATTACAATTTGACACTATATTTCACTCCATATTTGATAGGGCTTGTAATGAGGTCATTGATGTCCACTAGCAGCTGAATGTAAGTACTCTTCATTCGTCTACTGAATAGGATAGAATCAAAACAGCCACTTGGAATACTGTAGTAGTATTGACAGAACGTCATTTTTACGCCTCATTTGCAATGATTTTTATTCAGCTATCATACAGATTGACGATGAGGCAAGTACTATTGAAAAGACCACTAACACACATCGTTCTACAGAAAGTTTCTGAGAAGTCACTTTACTTTTAAACTTGACAAGTATATGGAAGTTAAATTTGTTCCCTTGCAGGAAGTTCAACAATCAAAGCCTGTATCACAAAAACTACCCCATGCGCATTTTATTAAACGCGATCCCATAATAGGATCCTTTCTGCAACATCTCTGTGCCCCTGATTTTATTGAGATATTAGCCTGTGATCTGCTAACTTTTTCAACAGCCTGCATGTTTCTCCTGCTTTGGCCCAGCCCCCTTTGATGCAGACTCTGTCCACTAAGAAAGAGGCACATTGTGCCAAATACCATTAGTTACTATGTCTATACATCAAGGGCTTTAAGGTATCGCCTACAAATCAAAGATATGACGTTTTTAAACAAATAAGCCAACTCTTTAATACTCTACAATTATTGGAATAAGATCAATAAGAATGATTGAAAGGAAACCATAAGCCATTGAAGGTTACTCCAACTGATATCAGGCTACTTTCAGACATCGTCTGAAATGGAAGGAATTTTGACACCCTTCAATTTGAAAAACCCATTTGACCAGGAAACACTTTTTTTTTATTGCATCTTGTTTTCGTCCGGTAAGGTCAACTTCCTTTCAATATTTTGAGTTAAAAACAACATGAACTGTGTGACATAGATGTATTCATACAAATCAAGACAAAATAAGACAACCTACAAAAAACCATTTAGTCCCTAAATATGTTGAGAAACAAGTGCCAAAATTCATTGACAATCCGTGTTGCCGAAAACCACTGCATCCTCCCTTC
This sequence comes from Platynereis dumerilii, assembly GCA_026936325.1. Lineage (NCBI taxonomy): Eukaryota > Metazoa > Annelida > Polychaeta > Phyllodocida > Nereididae > Platynereis > Platynereis dumerilii. Next base: position 76,869,117 of record JAPTHN010000002.1, on the reverse strand, counting down.
GTGGCAAGCAGAAAACAATTTGCACCTGATGAGTAGCAAACATGCAAATGTGTCTAGCACATGGCTATTGTCTGACTGGTGAGGATTTAGAAGGATTACCATAATTATGGGTTGATTCCCTTGACAATAGTTTTTGTCTGGCCTTTCAGAAACATACCTTTGGGAAGACTTTTGCCTGCTCAACTATAGTTAGCAAACAAATTTACAGTTAATAAGCAAATTAATATTTTCACGAAACCGTTTTTCTTTATTTGTACTTTGACAGCAAAGTCCTGCTACATACACTTAAAAATTATGTAGCGCAGACAAATTGACACTTTGCCAGATTTTTAAAACGAAAGATTGTTTTGAATTTCTATCAAAATAATCAATTTACAGATTTCAAAATTTATCTGGGCCATGTATAACAAGCCAACAAGCAGATCAACGTCTGAAACATCAAAACAAGCCAAATAATCCAAAATAAACATTTAATTTACAAGGAAAAATTGTGGATTCTTTCAATTTTACTCCTGACTCCCATCGACATTGACACCAAAATGATGGAAATACTCTTCACAAACACAACACAGCCACACTCATGTATGGTTCAGCTGTCTTGGTCGACTCGTGTGTAGACCATCAATAACTCATGCACATCTCTCCCTCAGGAGTCACAGGTGGATTTCCACACTGATCCTTTGCTTAACAGTGTCCCTCTGGAATATCTGACTCCTTGATTACATTATAATTGCTGCTGTGTCAATAGATCATGTTAGTTAACTGCTGACATTCAGAAGGCACAGTTCCCTCTGCTGTTCAGTAGACATTATAATCCTCTATTTTGCATTTGATTTGTACATTTTACTTCGTAACTTTCAAAAATATATCTTATAGTAAATGGAAATCAAGTGCCCACAGAAAAGCTGGAATGTTCCTTGTGAGGTCACATCCCTATTCCGCAATGTTATTCTGTATGACACATAAGCAGTTAATGAGGTCATATCCTACACATGTACTTGCAATGTAACTGAGGGAAGTCATTTGACTTGTCACACCATTCGTCAGTGAGGTCGCAAGAAGCCTTATTACAATTTGACACTTCATTCCACTCCATATTTGATAGGGTTTGTAATGAGGTCATTGATGTCCACTAGCAGCTGAACGTCTTACTCATAATTTGTCGACTGTAATAGGATAAAATCCAAACAGCCACTTGGAATACTGCACTTTCCTAGCTGAAATATTTACAAAAAGTCATTTTTATGCCCCATTTGCAATGATATTTTATTGGCTACCATACAGATTGTCAATGAAACAAGTAGGCTACCATTGAAAATACCACTTACTTAGGAAAATGGTACAGGAAACATGAAATATCTTGTAATGAACTTGCAGCTTTATTGTGTTAGGTCATACGCTTTATCACGTTTACCTCTGGCAGCAGGTAATATACTGTCTTTTTGTTGTTGTTGTTGTTGTTGTTGTTTTTCTGTGTGTTTTGTTATGCTGTAGGTAATACTATACTGTCTTGTTGTTGTTGTTGTTGTTGTTGTTGTTGTTGTTGTTGTTGTTGTTGTTGTTGCTGTTTTTCTGTGTGTTTTGTTATGCTGCAGGAGCAACAGGACTGGAAAAGCAGTATCAACATGTCAGTCACAAAACAAAATCGACCAAGAAAATAGGCTTTCAAAAATAAAACTATTTGACTTTGAGCTCAATTGAAAGACTAAGAGTTGTCTAAAGAAGTTGACCGTTTTTATTTAGGTGAGAATTTATCTTTCAAACAAACCGAACTGCTGAACCAAATATAATAGGCCTACCACTGGAAGTTAGATGCAATTTCCAAAAGAGAAAATTCCAGGCAAGCATTTTCACATGAAGTGCTCTTGTCACGTTGAGTTGACTATTACAGACTTCCAAAGTTGCCAGTCCAAAATCAATATATTGATTGGTCAAAGTATAACTGCCTTTGGGGCCTTAAGCAAGTTTTTCACAATAGTCTTCCAAGATTAATAGATTCATCAGGAGAAAAAGACCCAATCAATGACACAGTGATGAAACACTTTATTGGATCTATTGGAAGTGTGGCTGAGGGATGCGAGCCTGTGAGGTTTGGCACAGGAGCAGCTTTGCATCATTCTACTGAAAGCCTGTATGGTTGAAGGTTTAGTGTGGGCAAAAATGTTATATACATGAAAATCTAGCTTTTTCTTTTTTAGTTTTCGAATCCGAATTTGGTGGATGATGTCCTGAATTTTCAAACTGATGAGCTATGATGGGAGGAAACTATCTTCCAACATAGTTGCCTGGCTTGGGAATCAAACCTGGATCCAGAGATTTAAATTTAGCACAACACACGACAACTGAGGTAGGCCCCAGGTGAAGCTCTTGAAATTTTTGTATTGGAAAATTAATACTCTAAAATACATCAATCACCAAAAATCATAATAATAACATTTTCAATAGTTATGAAACAAATAATGTGTAATGTTGAGATATTATCAATCTGATTAAAAAATCGTCCAATACTTACAACTACATTCATTGCATACCCACTTTATTATGGCAAATAACACTTTAATCAGAAAAATGTTAGCTTCTTTTGATTACTTGATTTTAAGACTGCCTCCATATCTTGATTTAAGAATACGTTTTTGTTGCTTGTTGAACTGAAAAGGCATATTCTGAACCAAATAACACCTGCAATTCCTTACAGTGTGTTGGAGTCTAGCACTGAGTGATCCAAGATGAATGTCTCTTTATAAATGAACATGTAATATTTAATGTGTGATGAAAAGCATTCCAGATAAAACATTGTACGTTTTTAAAAAGACATTATTCGGATAAATGGCTTTAAGATTTTGACATTTAATATCCCTATCAGCATGCCTCGGCGGTCCAACGTCGGCCCGAAGCTGGTCCGTCGCTGCTGACATCGGACTGACGGTGGGCCGACGTTGGACCGCCGAGGCATGCTGACAGGGTATAACTAATCTTTTTTGTCACCTTGACTGTACGAGTAGATTGGCATTAGAACCAGATTGTGCTATTGATTACCAAATGTTCTTCATTACTCACATATACCATCCTATTGACTCTCCTTACACATAAATGATTTTTCCTATAGAATCACAGGATGCCTAATATGGCTTCCGTCCAGCTGGCAAATTTACCTTGAGCAAAGACACAGCTATTTTTAGAGCTCAGTTTACAATGAGAAATTGTGCCATCGCTTGCAGACATACACATATGTAATAATATACTATGCACTAATGTATATTATGTATCAGGTCATATGAATCTGAAGAAATATGCGCTGCTGTCCACTTCAGTCTGTGTTAGATTTGCAGGATCAGTAGATGCTGCCTCCATATTTGATTTAAGAATAGTTTTTTTGGTGCTTACTGAACAACTTATGAGAGAAAAATGACATTTAATTAGGTGACTCAGATAATAGCTGGAAATACAAGACAAATTCATTGGTAGATAAATATCTGGCCAGTGTGAGATCGTATTACACCTTAACCAAAAGCTTCAATTTAGAGCTTTGGAAAACAGGAACAAAACAACTGAACAGAACAAAAACTGCTTACAATGTAGAATGCCTTGATTGCATGCTAACCAAGAAACTTCCTTCCTTCTTTCGTAACAAGACAAAGTGGTCACATGAGAAGTACAATGTCTTTAAGACATTTCAGCTGTACAATGAATTAAAATGAGCAAGCAATCTGGTTGCAGACAAGTTTGTTTTCCATTGAGAAAGGCACCAACAGACTGTAAAATCATAGTAAAGGAAAGTACGCTCTCCACTTTTGGAGGCTGAAAAATCTAATGACATTATTACGTGGGACGTCATAAATTTGTTTGTGAAAAGGTTGCATTAAGAAATCATTGCAGACACAAAAAAAGAAACAGCAATATTATTATGCCAATGGGAGGAAAGTCAATAACTTGCACAAGGCACTTTAATGGGAATCCTGCATGACAATTTAGAACATCATTTAACTTTCGCTTTGCTGTATCGTTTCATACAAAGGAAAAGTTAGGGAAAATTATTTTTTTGTATTAATTAGTCAAGGCACTACAGACTGTGTATCAGATTTCTAAAACAAAAGTTGCTTTCTGCATTCTTTTGAATAATTTTGTCACTGATTTTGTTGTCGCTGCACAGTATTGAAACTGAAACTTGGAGGGTAGTATAGTTGCAGAGTTGTCGAGAGTACTCCAGAGACAAGTACGGCTGAGTAAGTGGCTAAGAGTTGTAGTAAGAAGGCTCTGTACTTTAACAACAGCCTTAATGGATCAACAGGTGTTCGTGGGAAGGGACTGCTGCACTTAAAAGGCTGTTTACTTGTTTGCAAGAGCTTTAAATCTTGGGTATTCTGAAAGATTTTTCTTGCAAAAGAATCTCAAACTCATTAATAAACAAATTAACCATACAAATAACCCATATTAAGATGTTTGGTATTTACCAATAAGAAAAAATTAGCAGAATGTTTTCAACAACAGAAGGTAAATTAGCATCCAGGCATTTAAAATTATGAAATATTACCCCAGAGATAGGCGTAACTGGTGATAGGAAGGAACCAGAGATTTAAGTATATTAAGCGAATAAAAATAATAATTTGTGATTTTCAACTGAATGCAAACATCCGTGTGATCCACAAACAGACAAAAAGGCAGAGAAGCTGAAAGTGTGCAATTATAAAAATTAAAATCAATGAGTTACCAAATGGAACAACGAGCCATTCAAGGCTGCTTCAATTAATAAAGGTCCCCTTTCTGACATCATCTGAAGCGGACGGAAGCAAACCCATTTGACCAGGAAACACTTTGTTTTGTGATTTGAATTTGCTTAAGTTTCTGAATTTTTTGTTCATAACCTAAACTTGTATCTCCAAAATGGTTTAAAAAAAAGAACCCTAAATAGAAATATTTTTACTTTTTACATATATACTTATACTGACTATATATATGGTTGATAATAAACTTGACTTGACTTAAGCCAAACCTGAAATCTTGCTTGCAAAGCAGCAAACAACTTGCACCTGATGCATGCAAATATGCAAATATGCCATGCATATTATGTCTGACATTTGAGGGAGGATTTAGAAGGGATTAAAGGATTACAATATAGGCCAAGCCCATTGACAGTACGTAGTCTTCGTCGATTCATTACAAGGAATATCTATGGGAGGATTTGCTAACTTGGTAAGCAACACTTCAGTAAAAACAATGTCATCCATAAGGTGGCCAATGGTTATGACATGACAGTTTTAACAATTATTTCAAGCAACTAATCAGATAGAGGAAGCCAAACTAATGTACATTTTCTAAATGGTGAAAAAATCCCAACATTCATTGCTCAGGAAGGATGCATCTCTTACACAGGCCACTAACAGATTTCAAAAGTTGCCAGTCCATAATCAATATATTGACAGGTCAAAGAATTTCCCTTGCATCCAACTTAAGCAAGTTGATAAAAATGATCGATTCATCAGGAGAAAAAGTGATCGAATAAATGACACAGAGATGAAACGATTCATTGCATCTTTTGAAACTGTTGCTGAGGAATGTGAGGCTGGCATAAGAGCAACATTGCACTATGCAATTTACATGTGGTATGAAGTAAATAGTTATGGTTGAAACATGGTTTGCAAGTTATGTAAATTACATCTGGTTTATCTAGCTGGTTTGTTGAAAAACCATAGCTTTTTCGGGCATTCTGAATATCAGGATCTTGTCTATATCTCAGTCAAGTTTCAGCACATTCCAATGGCAATTATATCTAAAAAAATTGTAAAAAAAAAAGTCATTTTGAAAAACTGGATCTATTGCCAAGGAAAAGTTCAAACGTTGTGCAGCTTGGAGACAAGTTGTACCACATTCACTCAAATTCTTATTAGAAAACTTTTTTTTTCATTAAAGCAAAATGAATAAATAAATGTTGCAACCATCAGATATGTATTTTTGGAAGTAAGGTTATAAAAGTAATTCTTTTGCTAAATTATCTTCCATGATGCTATAAGTAGAAGACAAAAATAGTCAATGGAAAATCATTTATCTTTTACCAATAGCAAAAACAACCTAAACAATGTCAAGACTGACAGACAGGCACATAATTAGACAATAACTCATGCTAATGTATTTCTAGTTGGTAACATATACCCAGGGACTTAAATCAGTTCTTCTGAACACTAAGAAAACAAATAGAGGACACAACAAACAAGTTGTTGTTCACAATGCCTTGATTGCATGCCAGCCAAGAAACTTCCTTCCTTCTTTCGTAACAAGACAAAGTGGTCACATGAGAAGTACAATGCCTTGCCAAGTGCTCTGGGTTCAACCACTGTGGAATTTCAGCAGTACAATGAACTAAAATGAGCAACAAATCTGGTCAGGTAAAAGCAACGATTAAGCGCATTTTCCATTTTTGTTGAAGTCGTGTCGACATGCCATGTGCTATGAGTTTTTCAAAGCTGTAAATAGTTCTGACTATTATTTATTTCTCTCTTTTGGAAACAAAATGCCTCTTATTCCATGCGTGAAGTTGACCCCTTATTTGTGAGAAAATGTAGTTAGTTCAAGGTTAAAGGACCAACATATTCAGTGATGGCCTTTTAGTAGTCTAGACGCATGACATTGCTTCAATGACGTAATGTAAAATAAATCATACACCTCTCATATCAACTGACCACAGATAAGTAGCATCCTGTCCATTGTCCACCAGTTGCACATGCTATGCTACAAAATGGTCATCGCAAATAATGTGCTTCTTTGTCATTACGTCCTATTCCCTCCAATCTGTCTTATCCTCTTTTACCCTCCTGCCTGAATGGCAACCTGTCTCGACCTATCCGATAAGAGCTTATATGCTCCCTGTTTGTGTCTCTTACTCTATTCAGTCAAACAATCTATATTCTTTCTTTTGGGTTTGTGCATATTTTTATCGGCTAACCTCAGAGATGCTCAGACATAATATGTTGTACTTGGTCATGTCCTACCTTTAGCATCTTCTGTTACACATCCACTCTGACACTGTTATCAGCAATTATATGTCGTATGAAAAGTGGTCAATTCATTTTCCAGCTTTATAAAACAAAGGAAGGAGAAAAAAAGAAATATAACAACAAGATCCTGATATAATGTCTCTTTGTCATTGGTCACATTTGGTGGATGATAAATAGTGGCAATCAATCTGACTGCAGCTGACTTTTTACTACTTTCGTGTAAGCAATGTCTGTTGATCTGTCCTGGCCAATGATAGCAATATGGATGTGTCAACAAAACCTTCTAGGTTCGTGTTTTAGCCCAGTGTGTAGTGATGGCTGTCTTGCCCTTCAGGTAGCTACAAGAGGTGTTCAACTTATTCTAGTTTACAAAAAAACTGCCAAATGCTACTTTTGCCTGTTTGATGACAGAAAGGGTTAACTACAGGTCTTATCAATATAAGACATGTGTTTGAAATATTTTGGAACAGTTTGCACAACTTTATTAAACTTTTCCTGAGATAGGCCTCCCATCAGTTTTGAGAGCAATATTTCGGCCAGTGATAGTGGTTAGAAGTGCATTTGCAGATTCTTTTCAATTATACCAATTTTGATAAAAATTCTCAGACATCATCAGACGGTATTCGGTGACCTATCCATCAAGGTACAGGAATATTGCTTGCTTTTTTATTTCGATATTAATTGTTATTTATGAACCATGGCCCAAATCTGTCTTTTGGTGAATACTATCTCTTTTCTCTCTGTGGAAATACCTTAGGAAGGTTCTTTCTGAAACAGATTTTAGATTTAAGCTAACCAGGTATTAGGCTATCCTATTTGAATTTCTAGAGGTGAAAGTGTGACTTTTTCTGTGTTTAATCACCAGACAATTTATGCATGAATTTTCGTACTGGATTGCTCAACTTTTCAATCTTCTAACTTTAAAGCACTCTGTAAATTTCTTTTATGCTGAAAACCACTTATTAATTGGTGTAGTCTGGCAGATGAAGCTTAGTTTTATTCGGTGTAAACCTTTTATGGTCCTATGTTTAAAAGTTTCAGGTGGAGCAAAGATATAAGATTCCTTGTTTTCCGCGACTTTTTTTCAAAATTGTGTTACTTTCGGCTTTATTTTTGTAACTTACACTTTCTTTGTATGAATATGTTGAACAGAACTTCATCACCGATCTCATTTTGTTTATCACCCCATGAACCATGGCTAGGGGAATTATATAATAAAACCCCATGACAGTGTAGTTCACATGAACATCATGAGTGTCAGGTCTGCTCTGAATTATTCAGAAGGCAGACCTGACACGAATGATGTTCATAGCTGTGAACTACACTGTTATGGGGTTTTATTTATATCCCGCAATGACTTTATCAGTGATTTTTGCTAAATTTTAGTCTGATAACTTCAAATTCTCCCAAGTTAGGAGCAGCAGTTTGTTGTGATGTCACCAGCTACCCATTGTGACATCATGACATAAACAATCGCTGCCTGTTGTTTGCATAATAACGTCAGATAATTTATTTCATTGAGTTCACAAGGATGAACTCAATGGTTTTTTCATGGTGTTCACTCGCAATTATGGGATATAATTTTGAAACCCCTTATGAGGATGACATCCAATTGTTTCTTTGTGCAGAGGTTCACAATGAACATTAGCTCAAATAAATACCATAATCATCCTCCATGACACAAGACAGTATGCTTGAGGCAGTGAAACTGCCCCTCAAAAGGTGTTTTATCACACCTTCCAAACAAAATGCAATTAATTACCATTGCTATATTTCGGAGACATTTAGGTAATATGACATTCAAGATAAGCACCATACGGATCACTCACAGCAATTTTGGCTTAAAGCAGTAAAAATTTTCAATTTGGAGGCAGTTTGCATTTTTGTCAAGATAAGTTGAACACCTCTTGTATAATCATGACTGTCATAAATCCAGCCAAATAAGCACACTGTTCAGTCATCCAAGAAGGCCTAAAATGGATGCAGGAAATCTGCTGCATAATCATTTTCTGATATAGATAATTAATTTCTTTGTAAATAAAATAATAAACTTAATCCAACCAAATTGGACTGCTCTTCGGGCGGTGAACTGAGTGAGGGTTTAAAATTCCAAGGCTGCCTTGCCTCACTGAACATTACAAAACAAAAAAATTCCCAAAGGCTTTAAGATGGCTTTAAAGGTAATTCATTTATCTATCCATCAAATTTTTCATTTGATTGACAGTGTCACATCATAATATCAATGTTCACTTTGCAACACCATTATTTTAGAATCACCTTATACAAGTCCAGAAATGAAACTGCACTGAAGCCAGTGAATAAATGCTAATGGAATGAAAACACAGTGTACTGTCAAAAGAGAACAATTTCAATGTATTGCCTGATATAAATGCTGCATTGTTGGACCTAAATCAGCTTCATGCCCCCTGCATGTACTCTGGAGACTACATTAGTAGGATCTCAAGTCTCCAGAGTACAATAATACAATAATCAATAGCGATAACTTAGACGTCTTAAAAACAGCCATTCTCAAATCACTGGCCATATAATGTGCATCTCACTTCTGATTTTAATGCGTCAATGCATAAGATTTTAAAATGGACTGATTTTAGCTGCACAAGCACCTGCACAAGCACCTGCACAAGCACCTGCACAAGCACCTGCACAAGCACCTGCACAAGCACCTGCACAAGCACCTGCACAAGGCCTGATAAACACCAGATGGTGGACTGGGCTTCATTGGAAGAAGAAGAAGAAGAGCTAAAAGGCGTCTCATTTGCAAACTTAATTAATGCTGGCAAATGAAGTCCCAAAAAGTATCAAATTTGCTCTCTTCGAAAAATGAACTTCACCACAGTTGCAAGAGCTATGTTAAGAAGAATCAAAGGAATTTGTATTATTAACAGACATTATCTTTTTTAACATTTTATTTCTTTTGCAAATCAAAGAAAGGAGGCCTTAGCTTTTGAATTCACTTTGATAACCAAAAGAATGAGGGGTCATTCCGTGTCAAATAGTCAGATTTTCGAGAAATTTTCCACCACACCGTCTGCAAATTGGCCGGAAAAATTATATGTTATTTTATGTCTCAAAAGATGAACTTCCTGAAAATTTCAGCTCAATTGGTCAATTTTTCATGATTTGGCAGAGGTTTGAAAATTGCTCATTTTACCAGTTTTTCAGACATCGTTTTGACCACAACTACATTCTTTGCTCAATAAATCACTTAATACTCAACCTTGAGCTTTGAAATTCGGGATCTACACTTACTGGACAACGGAAAGGATCTTTGATAGACATTTATTGTTTTGCTATAACGATCACAAAGCTATGGCTTTGTTAAATCCCCCCCCTCAAAAATCAATGTTCACCACAAAAAAATTCAAATCTCCTATAGGTATTCCTGGTATAGATATAAAATTCCTAGGACATATTCTACATATGTATGGTCAAATAATAGTTGAAAATTGGAGATGTGTTCAGCCTCGTTTTTTTAATATAAATTTTTGAAAAATATTGTATATTTTTCATAATGTAAAAAACAAAACTAGCTGGAACTCAAGAAGTACGGGTGATACATCCCTAAAAGTTTCCTATTATCTTTGCTGATCTGACATGGAATGACCCTGAGGCTGAAAAGTTCAAACTTTTAAAATAATAGAACAAGAGTCAATCAGAAAAAATAACATGCAAGCACTTTAAGCGCACTTCACACAGAGCTAGGCGTAATTGTCATCAAGTGGCCTCAGACAATAGTAGGCCTATAATTTGTTTTCTTTACTTGACATGCAATGCATTGTCTACATGTATTCAATCGGATGGAACCACTTATTCATTTATTTGATTTGTTAATTTCTTAAATCTAATGAGTGTGGTTAATGTGGTTATGTTTAATACTTTAATTGGAATTCAGTGGATTACTTCCACTAAAGTGACACTGATTGCTATTGTCATTCAGGAAGAGAGATGTTCAAAGGCAATGTTGTGAGTATCCATGTAGCCAATTAATGATTGTCAAATTTTGTGCCCTTCATTGCGTTGTCAATTTGTCATGATTGCCTGACACGCAGAATGTCCAGAAGGAGCTCCGATTTTCTATATCCACTTTCCCGTATAGCTGACCTTTGACCCTGTGAAACGAAGCCGATTTATTTTCATTATTAATTCATTTTTATAACCATCGGCCACCAAAAGTTTATCCTCGCAATTTCAAATTCAGGAGAGGCTGTATGCGTAGTTGCAGTAAGATTGGCGGAGAGGGGCCTTCTAGAATATGGTCAAAAGTCTTGGCAAAATTTCTTCTGTAAGAATTGCTGCTTCGCACATTAAAAATCAAAATGGATTCTGGGAAGCAGGAGAAAAATCAAGAACACTCCAATTAATGAAAGGCCACTTTGGGATCATCAGAGGTTGAAGTGGGTTTTGGCACCTTTTAGATTGCGAAAAAAACGAGTTGACCAGGGAACACCTGTTTCATCAATGTCATTTGAAATTTCCCTTTGTGAATTTGTTTTAATTTAGAATTTTAATTCTTTGCAATAAAACTATTTCAGACATTCAAGAAAAAAAAACAGTAAAGTTTCCATTGCCCTTATGACACAATTAGGTCTATTCGAAGGGATTTTTGGATGAATCTGACATTCAATAACTCCTGAAAAATATATGCACCTCATGTAATGAGTAACAAACATGCAAATGTGTCATCTGCATTGTGTGTCAAACTATACAGAGGAATCAGAAAGATTGATAGGATTACCATACTGGTTAGATTATATATAAGGTAAGTTTTTTTTCCAATCATATTCTAAGTGGTATACATGCAAAACCTACAATTGACAAAAATCATCTTGCAAATTGCTGCATACGCTTCAGCTTTTTTTCTGACCAGAGTGCAACCATTTATAACTTATGCACAACTCTCCCCTAGGAGCAATGTCTGAATTTTTACTGATCCTTTGCTCCACTTTTTTAGTTTTCCTTCAGGAATATGTGAAACAGTGGCCATGTACTCCTTGATTACATCTCAATCACTGTGTCACGAACTTAATTGTAAATGTCAGTCAACTGCCATAGTTTAGAAGGCACACATATTCTTTAATATCAAAACCTGGAGGCCCACTCTCATTTGGTGAAAGAACTTTTCAACCATAAATCAAGTTGATCTGGATCAAAAATATTACTACCAATATACATCAAAGTCAAAAACTTAGCTAACCCGTGTAATCACTTGGTCAGTATTAGCTCAGATTAGGTGGTCTGACAGTAATTATCCCTTGACAGACAAGCATTGACACCTAAAATTGAGTGTGATCAGAAGTTAAAGAATTTTGTAGTGAAAAACTTTCTGTATAAAAAAGGGACTTTTAATAGGTAAATCCTTTTAACAGCAACAGCTCCATCTGTAAAGCTAAGAGCGATTTTCTATATATATTAGCCTGCACTGAACCTCACACTAAACTGAACTTGCTGCGCCATAGATATAAGTGTTGCACTATCCTAATAGAGCGACCATCTCAGCATGCATTTGCACAGGAAGTGCTCTTGGAGACCACCAACAGACTTTCAAAGTTGACTGTCAAAAATCAATATATTGACTGGTCAAAGGATAGTCATGCCTTTAGCGACTCAAGCAAGTTTTTCACAACAGTCTTCCAAGATTAATAGATTCATCAGGAGAAAAACACCCAATCAATGACACGGTGATGAAACACTTTATTGGATCTATTGGAAGTGTGGCTGAGGGATGTGAGAATGGCATACACGTAGCACTACACCATACTGAAGTAGAGTAGGAAGAAAATGTATGATCAAAATCATAACATTAATTATAAGCAGCATCATAACACAATATTGATGTATAATAATCATGCAAATCAGGAATTTACATTTTTTATAAACATGAATGAAGATTTTATTTTTAGAAAGTCTCACAAAATTTCATCATTTTGAAGTTTGTTCAATAACTTTTAATGATGAAGGACATCTTTGACAGATGAACACATGCAAATCCTGAAAGTACTCGGGGCTCTTGCACTTATTGTTTATTGATTACCAAGGGTACCATTTTTCCTATAATATCCCATCATAAATAAATTCCTTATACAGTCACAAGGATTCCAAATTTACCAGGAGAAAAGATACTGCTGTATTTAAACTGCAGTTTACCATAGCAAATTCTACTGCATTTGCTTCTGACATAAATACACATTTCAATATTGGGTGAGCAAAATATAGTTACTAGACATAGGCGTATCGGAGGGGGGGGCAGGGGGGGCGATCGCCCCCCCAAAAGTTTGGGAAACAGTAAGATTCGGGCAAAAAGGCTAAAAAATTTGGGCAGATGATTGAATAAAAACTACTGAAAATTAATGATTTCCAGGCAATTTAATTTGAAATGTTTATAAATTTAGATCGTGAAATTCGGGCAAATGTCGCTCGCCCCCCCAAAAATCGCGCGCGCCGTACGCCTATGTTACTCGATGAAATCGTGTGACACCCATGGATATAAGTGGTCCTTTAGCGGTCTAGGTGAATAGCATTGCTGCATGCAGAATCATTCATTTGCATGATATTGCTTCACATAGTATTATAATATCTTATTATGGATATTTTACCACTATTATCTTAGAATCACCTTATACGGGTATGCCATAATTGATTCTATCATTTACAACTCATTTTCAAAAGTAAAAGATCAGAACAAAAGTAACAGAACTGCACCAAACCAGCAAGGAAATGCTGATGTAATGAAAATACCATCAAAAGCCTAAACATGCTGCATTGCTGGACGACAAGTGACTTTATGCCCCTCACATGCACACTAGAGACTTGAGATGCCACATGAGTGTACCGGCCCCAAATAAAAAAGCCATTTGGAAGTAGCAAATTTTGAGACTGTCTGACAAGGCCCACCTGGGAGGTTGCATCTTTGTGATGTGTTTAAAGGTGCACATAGTATACAAGCTAAATAAATATTTCACAAATGAAGTCTTTAAAAGGGATATATTGTTATCTTTTCAAATGGGAAACATCGCCACAGTTGGTATTTTGAGAGGTTTGTGAGCAAGATAAAACTAGGAAAAATTCAAATTTTGCAATTATTGAGCAAGAGTTAATCAGAAAATTTTGAAATGGCACCAGGAGAAATTCAAGGCTACTTCAATTAATAAAACAATTTTTTCAGACATCACCTAAAGTGGAAGTGGATTTTTGACACCCTTTAAATTGCAAACCCATTTGACCAGGAAATGCCTGAATTTTTAGTTTTTAACAAAACAATTGTATTTCAAGACAATAAAGAAGATGGAATTTCAGACTTTCTGAAAAAACAAATTACAGAAAAGTGCCAATCACCATCATCACACAATAGGATCTATTCCTAAAGCGTTTCCGATAACGCTGAAACTTGATGGACTCCTGCATAATATCTGCACCTGATTTAATGAGTAACAAACATGCAAATGCGTCATGTACATTTTATGTGTCAAACTAATAAGGATTCACAAGCATTATAACCATACAGGTTGGATTATGTTATGAGGTGAAATTTCTTAACAAATCACATAGTGAGTAGATGCTTATGACAAACAGGAGGGTCTTGAGAATGAAGTGAATACCTTCTCCTATACAGATGTTATAAAACAACATCTCTATGATTTTGTCTTCATCCAAAGTAAAGAGCAAAATACACATAGATATTTGAGGAGAATTTCTTCACATCCTACAAAATGACTCTGTACAGTGTACAGTGTAAAATAAACTTTACGAAAACAACAATAGTGCTATTATTGCTTCATTCCAATGCCATGACTCAAGTGTGACAATCAATAACTTAAGCTTATTATTATGCTTGGATTTCCAGAGATCCTTTACTGCTATTTTCAGTTTCCTTTTGGATGCCGTACCAATGTGCTCCTTATACTTACTTACATTTTAATTGCTGTTTTAAAAAAGTTGTGTACAAATGTCAATCAGCGGCAGCCGCTATAGTTTATAGTTTGCGAAGGAACACCTACTAATGACCCATTGTCACATACACCATTCCATTCTGAAATAAACAGCAACAAAATAATTTTCATGTCAAAAAAGCATTATGCATCCTGTACATATCAGACAATTATTTCTTTTCTACACTGCCCGAATAGAAAATTTATATAACACTTTTCAACAAAAACCCCTCTGACATTCTATTTTATTTTCAGACAGCCTCCAAAATTTAATTCATGATTGCAAAATTCTTAATTTCATTGCTTGTTTGATAACTTGTTGTGATGAAGGACACATTCGACGCAGAACACCTGCAAATCTTAAGTGTGTCTATGGCTTTTGCACTGAATGATCCAAGATGAATGCCCTTTTATTAATAAAATCACCTTGAGCCATTCATCCATGAATGACATCCACTAATCTTTAGCCAAAATCGAATTTATAATGTGCAATAAACTGTGTTTATCATATAGCCCAGGCTTTATATATTGGTGTTCCTATGATAACAAAGATTAAATAGAATATATCCATCAAATGCACAGTAAGACATTTGTCCTTTTCTGTGTCTTTCACGTGCAAAAAGGTATCATTACATTTTGATTTGTTCGAGAATATAATTGTTTATTGATTACCAAAGGTCCCATCCTTTCTTATGATATCCCATTGACTCTTCTTACACATAAATGATTTCGCTTATAAATCAGCGGATGCCTATTTGCCTAATATGGCTTCTGTCCAGCTGGCATATTTACCTGCTGCAAAAGTGCAGCTATTTTTAGAAAACAGCTACAAAAGCAAACTATGTCACTGCTGGCAAGCATAGTGATCTAAAAGTTACAAAATCACATGGTCTTCCGATTGTGTTGTCCTCAATTGGCAATTGGGCAGTTTTAAACCAGCCTATATTGTACACAATTCTAGAAAATAGTTGTTGAAAATAAAACCATAATCTATCTATGTATACCGTAGAAAGGGGTAAATTTGACAATCCGGGGTAAAGTTGTCAAGCTATTTCAGCCTACTCAATGGAAGAAATGCCACTGTTCCTCACTTACACAGGTATCTTTGGCAAAATTGCCATACATCTCAGTGAGGAAAAGTTGACATTTTTTCCATTAAGTGGGTCAAAATAGCTTGGCAACTTTAACCTGAATTGCCAACTTTACCCCGTTTTACAGTAAGATGCCAATTAATACCAAGACCCAAACCTTTGACAAAAGTGAAGCAAAAACAAACAAGTTGTTGCTGTCAATGCCTTCATTGTTTGCTAACCAAGAAACTTTCTTCCTCACTTTGTAACAAGACAAAGTTGTCAAATGAGAAGTACAACGTCTTGCCAAGTGGTTTCGATTGAACTGTTAAGGAATTTCAGCAGTACAATGAATTAAATGAGCAACAAATCTGGTTAGGGAAAAGCGATGATTATCAGCTTTTCCATTTTTGTATTCCAGAGGCATGGTATTGCAGCGATGACATAATGTCAATTAAATCATACCCTTCTGATATCAACTGACCACAGATATGCAGCATCCTCTCTCGATCTTGTTCTCCAGTTGCATGTGCAAATGGTCATCACAATTTATGTGCTTCATGGTCATTACATCCTCTTCCCTCCAATCTTTCTTATCCGCTTTATCCTCCTGCCTGGCAACCTGTCTTGACCTATCCGATAAGAGCCAATAAGCTGTCTGCTTGTGTCTCCTATTCTTTTCAGTCCAACCATTGCTACTCCATAGCGTCTATTCCTTCCTTTCAGGTTTCTGTACAGTTCATCTGCTATCCCCTGTTGCAATTATTCATGTCCTACCTTCAGCATCTTCTTTTGTACAACCACTCTGACCACAGTTAATTTTAAGCGCAAAAGTATATATATTTTTTTCTAGCTTTATCATGCCATTGCTTAGGTAAAACAAAAACCAAAGAAGGAAAAGAAAAAGAAATATAACAACAAAATCCTGTCTCTTTGTCATTGGTCACATTTGGTGGATGATAAATAGTTGCAATCCATCTGACTACAGCTGACTTTTTACTACTTTTGTGTAAGCAATGCCTGTTGACCTGTCCTGGCCAATGATAGCAATATGGATGTGTCAACAAAACCTACTAGGTTCGTGTTTTAGCGCAGTGTGTAGTGATGGCTGTCTTGCCCTTCAGGTAGCTGTAATCATGACTGTCATAAATCCAGCCAAATAAACACACTGTTCAATTGTCCAATTGCCCAAACAATGCACTGATTGCTGTTGCTGAGTCAAATGTATTATTTATGATCAAGACTAGAAAAACATAAGTTAAATAACACTGCTGGAGCCTTATGATGGAGGTCCTTAGTTAGTTGCAGGAAATCTGTTAATGTGGGTGTATGAACACTTTTTTGATATAGATAACTCCATTCATTGTAAATAAAGCATATAAAAAAAGGTGCCATTTTTGAGATTTGCAGACCACGCAGACGTCTGCAGGCCATATATTTTGCCTGCTTCCAGACGTCTGTAAAATATGTTTTCTGCCATTTTGGAGACGTCTGTAGGCTTCATTTTTAACCCTTTTACAGACGTCTCTACTGTGACCATTCCAACCACTTACAGACCAAAAGTGGATGAGACACAAGCTATTTTAAGACGTCTGTAAGCTATATATTTTGCCTGTTTCTAGATGTCTGTAGGCTTTATATTTAGCTAGTTTCTAGACGTCTGTATGCTGTATTTTTAGCCCTTTTACAGATGTCCCTACTGTGACCATTCCAACCACTTACAGACCGGAAGTGGATGAGACACAAGCTCTTTTAAGACGTCTGTAGGCTATATATTTTGCCTGTTTCTAGACGTCTGTAGGCTTTATATTTAGCTAGTTTCCAGATGCCTTTATGCTGTATTTTTAGCCTTTTTGGAGACGTCTGTAGGCTTCAATTTCTGCCTTTTACAGACGTCTCTACTATGATAATTTCCACCTCTTCCAGACGAGAAATTTAGAAATACAGGCAACCAACTTGATTTGCATTGCACATTACAGACGTCTGCTCTGTAACATTTTAAGCTAGAGACTTTGGAATAATTTCCTGAAAGACATAGTCAATTTATAGAGCGATTTATTCATAATAAAAATACAACAATTTGGCAACATCGAAAAATATTTTTCACAATCCAATAGTAAAACAAACAATATCACACACGAATTATAAAGAAATGTGAAGACACATGAATCTATGAAAATTGACCTTAAGACAGCTCAATTTTTAAGCAATTCAAGATTATGGAGAATTAAAAGATTAAGATACAAAATTACAGAGTATCTTACAGCATATCATGAAAATTCTCAGCACAGTCATTATTTGATAGTGTCACATCATATGAGCGTTCATGTTGCAACACAATTATTTTAGAATCACCTAATACAGCCTACAGGTCTAAATGTGACAATGTGTTCTATCATTTCCCTCTTTCATTTTACAAAAGCAGAAAGTAAAAACAGGAGAAACAAAACTAGGGGGAACGGGGGCACATTGGGACGCGGGGCACTGTGGGACAGTGGGGTTTTCTTGGATCCTGGCAAGGTATATGATATGGTAGTGCCATCATATCTTGTAATTTCACATCCTGATGTTTCCATGGTTTTATAGACAAATTACAGCCACATGCAGAAGTATGGCGAGCAAAAGTTTGTTTTTGCTACTACTGAAGTAAATATGGACAGGTTCAATTTAAACCATTCTGTGGACAAACCATGAACAATGAAGCTTTTCAGTGCTTTTATGAATTTTATATATCCTAACGAACAGTTATGAATTTCTATCCGTATAAACACACTCACTGGTGTCCGAGAAATTTGCATTTTGGTGTAAAAGTCATATCGGGGCTCATTGGGACAGTGAATTTTGGGAACATTGGGACGCACTTAATATGGCAGAATTTAAGTGTCCAAGGCAACTGAATGACCTGGGACAGCACACAACAGGTGTTCAGGCCACAGTGAATAGAGGTATAGTGGATTACCATGCTCTGTGAACAAATTTGTCGCAAAGCACTGTGTGTTACTTACATAGATGTCCGCACCCAGGACATTTTATGTTAAATGTTTAAAACTGTTTAAAGTTATGAACTATTGGCACTACAAGGTGTTAATGCACTGTATATTGTCTTACGCACTACTTATATGTGATATCTATTGCACATTGGGACAGTCATTTTTTTGACTCACATTTTGCTCTCTGGCTGCAAAAGGGTATGTGAAGTCTAGTTTATTATGCCTTGCATTTAAGCTCAATGGTATTGGTGATATTCATGCAAACTTCTGAGTTCTTTAGTGCTTTCAGCATTGAGCAAAATTAGTAGACGTTAAAAGCGTCCCAATGTGCCCCCGTTCCCCCTACACTGAAGCCAACAAAGAAATGCTGATGTAATGAAAATACCATCAAAACAGAACAATTTCTAGATATAGCCTGAACAGTCGGCATTGTTGGACCTCAAGCAACTTTATGCCCCTTACATGCACTCTGGAGAATTGAGATCTTACATAAATGTGCCAGCCCCAAATCAAAAGCCATTCGAAGAGTGCAAATTTGGTTACAATCCATCAAGACTCAGAGGAGCTGAAAGGCATAACATATGCATTCTTAATTAATATTGCAATGAAGTCCCAAAAAGTATCAAATTTGCTCCCTTCACGTAATAAAATTCCCCGCAATTGCAAGCTTCTGATCACTGTTTTAACTTTTTACTCAAATCTTTACTAGTTTTTATTACTGGGAATTGACCAAATGTAGCCTTGATTATAACCCATACCTGAGAGTAGCAAGAGCCTGTGGTAAGAAGAATCGAAGGAATTTGCATTATACTTTGTTTGTAGCATTTAAACCTTTTTCTAAATCAATGAAGGAGGCCTTAGCTTTTGATTCACTTTGATCACCAAAAGAATGAAGCAGAAAAGTTCCAATTTTTTTAGTAATTGAACAAGAGTCAATCAGAAACAATCAAAATGGAAGCAGGAGAAAAATCAAGACAGCTTCAAATAATAAAAGGCGCCACTGAGATCATCAGAGGTTGAAGTGGGTTTTGGTACCTTTTAGATTGCAAAACCATTTAACAAGGAAACACCTGTTTCGTCGATTGCATTTGAAATTTCCCACTGTGAATTTGTTTTAATTCAGAATTTTAATTCTTTGCAATGAAATGATTTCAGACTTTCAAGAAAAATATATCAAAGTATCCAATCCATTCGAAGGGATTGTTGGATGAATCTGACACTCAATAACACTCAAAATATACGCACCTTATGTAATGAGTAATAAACATGCAAATGTGTCATCTGCATTGTGTGTCAAACTATACAGAAGATTCAGAAAGATTAATGGGATCACCATACTGGTTAGATTATATATACATTGTAAGTTGTTTCTAAATCATATTCTAAGTACACGCAAACCCTACAATTGACAAATGTCATCTTGCAAATTGAGATAATAATTTACTCTTTAACAAATGCTATAGGACTGTGTTAGGATAACACAGTAAAATTGTTTGGCCAGGTATATGCCTTAGTAGCCTATACCAATTGATTCCATAAAGTACACTTCACAAATACAACCTTTTTTCTGACCAGAGTGCAACCATCTATAACTTATGAACAACTGCACCCCAGGAGTCATGTTTGGATTTTTTACAGATCCTTTGCTCCACTTTTTTAGTTTTCCTTCGGGAATATGTGAAACTGTGGCCATGTACTCCTTGATTACACCTACATCACTGTGTCAAAAACTTGTGTGTAAATGCCAGTCAACTGCCACAGTTTAGAGGGCACACATATTCTTTAATGTCAAACCTGGTGACCTATTCTCATTTGGAGAAACAACTTTTCAACCCTACATCAAGCTTATCTAGATCAGAAATATTACTACCAATATACATGAAAGTCAAAAACGTAACTAGTTCACCCCTATAATCACTTGGTCAGTACTAGCTCAAATTAGCTGCTCTGACAGCTACCATCCCTGGACAGATGCATTGACACAGAAAATTGAGCTCGATCAGATATTAAAGGATTTTGTAGTGAAAAACCTGCAGTATCAAAAAGGGACTTTTAAAAGGTAAAATTGTTTTTGACAGCAACAGCTCAATCTCTAAAGCAAAGAGTAATTTTCTTTTCTGCTGAGTATATTACACGATGACCCATTTACTGGACTGAACTGGCTGAACCAATGATAATATTAGATATAACTGTTACACTTTCTAAATAGAGGGAAAATCTCAGCATGCATTTGCACAGGAAGCACTCTTGGAGTCCACTGACAGACTTTCAAAGTTGCCCGTCCAAAATCAATATATTGATTGGTCAAAGGATAGGCTTGCCTTTAGCGACTCAAGCAAGTTTTTCACAACAGTCTTCAAGATTAATAGATTCATCAGGAGAAAAACACCCAACCCAATTGATGACATGGTGATGAAACACTTTATTGGATCTATTGGAACTGTGGCTGAGGGATGTGAGAATGGCATACACGTGGCACTGCACCATACTGAAGTAGAGTAGGAAGAAAATGTATGATCAAAAGCACAACATTTTTCTTAAGGAGCATCATAACGTGATATAAATGTATTCAAAGCTTGCAAATCATTAACTTAGTTTTCTTATAAATGTGAGTGAAGGTTTTCCTAAAATTTCATAGCCTAATTCATAATTTTCTATTCAATAACTTGTTATGATGGACATTTTTGATAGAACACCTGCAAATCCTGAAATTGTCCTAGGCTCTTGCACTGAATGGTGATGAATATCTTTATATGAATACAATCGACTTGAGCCATTGGTCCATCAATGACATCTGCTTATCATGATGTTGAATCCAATGTGTAATGTGCAGTAAACAGTACTTATCATCTGACCCGTGCTTTATACATTGGTGTCCCTAAGATAACAAGTATGTGGAAAGGTAAGATCTCCATCAAAAGCATGATATGTTACTGTTCTTTCTGTGCATTTCATAGGAAAAAATATATCAATACATTTTGTGATTGGCATGAGAATCTGATTGTTTATTGTTAGTGAAGAAAATGGTAAAAGTTTTGGTATTGAGCTTCCATTCGTGCAGTAAATAACATCTTACTCTACTTCACTTTACTTTAATCTAAGAATTACTCAATGTAGTCATCAGTGGATACCCATAAGTATAACTTTCCTTTGTGGTATAGATGAATATACATTGCCACTATGGCTTAATGTAGATAACATCATACACATCCCATACGAAAAGAACACAGAATTATTCAATTGGGTGATATTGCATCACATTATGTCATATTTGATTCTGAATACTTTAACACCATTATCTTAGAATCACATTATACCGGTAGCCCATAATTGATTCTATTATTTACAACTCCTTCACTTTACAAAGGTAAAAAAGTCAGAACAACAGCAACGAAACTGCACCAAACCAGCAAGGAAATGCTGATGTAATGAAAATACCATCAAAAGAGAAGGATATCTATATATAGCCTAAACATACTGAATTGCTGGACGACAAGTAACTTTATGCCCCTCACATGCACACTAGAGACTTGAGATGCTACATGAGTGTACTGGCACCAAATTAAAAAGCCATTTGGAGGTAGAAAATTTTGTTATGATCTGACAGGGCCCATCTGGGTGGATACCTCTTTGTGATGTGTTTAAAGGCACACATTGCATACAAGCTAAATAAATATTTCATAAATGAAGTCTTAAAAAGGATAGATTGTCATCTTTTCGAAAAATCACCTCAGTTGGTATTTTGAGAGGTTTGTGCATGAGCAAAATGCTCATTGGTGTTCTTGGGTTCCAACTTATTGTTAAATGGCTTTAGAATGTAGGACTAAGATTTAAGCCCTTTTTGATTTGCAACAAAAACTAGGAAAAGGTCCAATTTTGCAATTGTTGAACAAGAGGTAATCAGAAAATTTTGAAAGGCACCTGGAGAAATTCAAGGCTTCTCCAATTAATAAAAAGGATTTTTTTTTAAACATCACCTGATGTGGAAGTGGATTTGACACCCTTTAAATTGCAAACCCATTTGACCAGGAAATGCCTGAATTTTGTGTTTGTAACAATAAACGTGCATTTGAAAACATAAAGAAGATGGAATTTCAGACTTTCGAAAAAAAGAAGAAAATGGTGAAGTACCAATAACCATCATCACAGATATAGATCTATTCACATGAATTGTCAGACGAAGCTGAAACTTGAAGAACTGCTGCCAAATATCTGCACCTGATTTAATGAGTCACAAACATGCAAATGTGTCATTGTGTCATGCACTTTGTTTGTAGGAAGGATTAGCACGCAGGTTAGATCATATTATTAGGTCAAATTTCTAATCCAATCACATAGTAAGTAGTATTATGTGCTGGTTTATGATAAACAAGAGGATCCTGAGAATCAAGCAATTAACATACATCTACCCATAAGTTAAGCAGACGTTATAAGACAGAAACCCAATGGTTTCGACTACAAACAAAGAGCCACATTTACACATTTGTATTTTGTGAGACCAGACATGTGAGGAATATGCCTTTGTAACCAGGCAATTGATTCTGTAAAATAAACTTTACAAATACAACACTACTGCAATTATCGCTTCAACCCTATTCCCTGACTCTAGTGCGACCACCAATAACTTAAACCTACACACAACTCTCCGTTAGGGGGGTCATTACCTTTTTTGAAATATTGCTCTTATCCTCATGTCCACATACTTTTGTTCTCATCATATTATATAATATATAATATAGATTTGGTTTTTCACCCAATATCACCCAATATGCACTCATTGTACCATTGTTGCTTTGATTTTCTGTACGCTATTGTTTATTTTATTTCTTTAATGGATCTCTCTGAGATGATGATATGATCTTTTAATTTTTTTTTAGGGGGGGGCATCTCGCCAGCGATAATTACTTGTCTTAGAGATGTCCTCCCTCTTTACTGTAACATAACGTTTCAGAAAGAAATAAAATATCTTGAGTCTTGAGTCTTGAGTCTTGCTTGGATTTCGACAGATCCTTTGCTCTACTTTTTTAGTTCCCTTATGAGGGATTATGTAACCATTCAACTTTCTAACCAAGCTTGACCACAGATACAAAAAGTACGCTTTCTAAATAGAGGGAAAATCCCAGCATGCATTTGCACAGGAAATGCCCTACCCACAAAGAGTTGACTAACAGACTTTTCAAGTTGTCAAACCAAAATCAATATATATATCGACTGGTCAAGGGAAAGTCTCACCTCTGGATACTTAAGCAGTTTTTCACAACGGTCCACAAGATTGATGGATTGATGCAGAGAAAAGACCAAATCAATTAGGCCTACACTGCGATGCAACCATTTATTGGATCTATCGAAACCGAAACGTGGTTGAATGATGTGAGGATGGCAGATACAACATGGCACCGTTCCACTCAGATAAAATGCATAAGCACAAACCCAATAATTTCCATACAAAAAAAAACATTATGCATCCTGTATGTATCAGGTGATTTACACAAATCGAAAACTTAAATAACACTTTTTATTAACCCCTATTATTTTTAGACAACCTCCAAAATTGTATTCATGATTGCCAAATTAATTTTATTGTTTGTTCAATAACTTGTCGTGATGAAGGACACATCTGACACAGAACACCTGCAAATCTTGACTGTGTGTAGGGCTTTTGCACTGAATGATGCCTAATGAATGTCCTGTTATGAATAAAATCACCTTGAGCAATACGTCCATCAATGACATCCACTTATGTTGATGCTGAGGCCAATACTTAATGTGCAATAAGGAGTATTTATTATCTATCCCATGCTTAATATATTGATATCCTGGAGATAAGAGAAATTGTCAGAACATATCAATCAGACGCACAGTAAGATATTTATCTTTTTTTGTGTCTATCATATGTAAAAAGGAATCGATTACATTTTCATTGGTACAAGAATCTAATATTTTATTGATTACAAAAGGTCCCATCCTTTCTTATGATATCCTATTGACTCTTCTTACACATAAATGATTTTGCTACACAATCAACGGGATGCCTAATATGGCTTCCGTCCAGCTGGCAAATTTACCTGGTGCAAAAGTGCAGCTATTTTTAAACAATAGCTTACAATAGCAAATTATGTCACTACTGACATACATAGTGAGGCGATATTTATAAAGTTACAAAATCATAATGTTTATTGCTTCAGTTGTCCTCAATTTGCAATTGGCAGGTTTAGACCAGCCTATATTGTACACAATTCTAGAAAATAGTTGTAAAGAATAGCATAATCTATCTATGTATAAGATGCTCATTATTGGCAAGATTCTAACCTTTTATTCAGTTGAGAACAAGGACAAAACTGAAGCAAAAACATACAAGTTGTTGCTCACAATGCTTTGATTGCATGCTAACCAAGAAACTTTCTTCCTTGTTTCATAACAAGACAAAGTGGTCACATGAGAAGTACAATGCCTTGGCAAGTACTTTGGGTGCAACCGTTGAGGAATTTCAGCCGTACATGTACAATGAACTAAAATGAGCAAGATGTACCAACATGTAGCTGCCGTTTGGCTTGTTCCGAATTTTTGAATGTGTTATAACAAGCGTGATGATCCCTGGATAAATGCCCATAATCATGCTCGCGTCAGTGTGAAATACACTGATCATTCTCTGGTCATGTTGTCACTAAGGTTTAGTATGAGGTGAGATTTATCTGGAATGGTACTCAAAATATTGTAAATTAATATCATAAAATTGGTAGCACGAGTAGAAGTTTTGTAAAAGAAGGGAAAAGTTGAGTACTCTAACATTTTGCAATGAACATCATATTCCTGTGCTTCACTTTACTTTAATCTTTGGTGAAGGAAACATAGTTATGCAATGCAGTAGTCAATGCCAGTCGTCTGGGCACCCATAGATATAACTTGCCCCTTAGTGGTCCAGATGAATAGCAGTGCTGCCATGGAATAATGTAAATCACATCATACACATCCCATATCAGAAGACCACAGGCGCAGACACATCCTGTCCGTTTGACTCTCCTCCAATGATGTGTTCTATCCGGAACTGGTCATCGCAATGTATGTGACTCTTTGTTGTTTAGACCAACCTGTGCCATCTGTCTTAAAATATTTTATCCTCCTACTCAAGAACCAGTCCATCATGCAATTCATGCACTATGCTATTCTAAACTAGTTAACTTGTATACAACCTTTTTGTGCCTGCCATTCTATTCCATAGTATTAATTTCTGAATTTATTCTCTGCTATGACAATCTCCACCCTCCATCATACGTCCACTCCTACCACAACTGACGTCAACCTTATCTGTATGAACTAAATTTTACATTTTACCAACAATTGATTCAATATAATTTCATAGTATGCCATCATCACTAAATAATTAAATAAAAAAGAAACATAAAAAATCCTCTTTGTTGCAGGAACTATTTTGAGCAGATGATAAATACTGCAATCAATCTGGCAGTCAGTGACTTTTTACAACAAAGGTCAATCTTTTATGTAAGCAATGTTTGTTGATCTGTCCTGGCCAATGATAGCAATATGCATGTGTCAACAAAGCTGTCAAGGTTCGTGTTTTAGGTCAATGTGTAGTGATGGCTGTCTTGCCATTCAGGTAGCTGTAATCGGAGCTGTCATAAATCCAGCCAAGATAAACACACTGTTCAATCATCTGACGTTACCCAAACAAATGCACTGATTGCTATTGCTGAGTCAAATGTGTGATGTAGGGCAAAAGCAGAAAATCGTAAAATGAACTTTACATGGACTACTTTTTGAGTAAATGTTTGTCAAGGTGTCTTATGCTGCTCTTTGCAGTAAAGTTACATCGTATGTCTTTTACCTGCGGTCAAGTAGCTTTTTAAGACACAATTAAACTGAAAGGTGTACAGACTGCAGAGGCAGTAAGAGTAGATACCATATGGCCTTAAGAAATTGATAAATATTTTGGCTCCTTATGTTAAGATATCACGTGACGAATTCTGTTCTATTAAGCTTAAAAGTGATCAGAATAGGTCTTTGGAAAAAGGTTATGCTGCAATTACATTCTATAACTGAGATTACCTCCTTGAACTAAATATAAATTAAAACTTGGAGCTCCTGTAGTCCTTGCAGTATTTTTATTGTTCTTTTGATTTCTGAGGATTATCACTCAAATCATGTCTTAAATTTGAATGAATGAGATGGGAAATAATAAGAGCATCCTTGTTTGTAAATATTTTAAAAAAGAAAGAAGCTAAGCCGTATTAGAAGCATTCAACAAACACTTGGTGGCCTTACAGATTCTGCAATGCTGTAATGATAAAAATAGATCAATGATGTTATAAATAAAGAAGGCTTACCTTGGCTGCGAAGGATGTCTGGGGTTCATTAAGGAACAACCAGATCTTTTGCATGGTGGGAACTTTGTTGCCGTGTTCATCCACATCGGTGTAAATACGAGCACCGAATGTGCCCCACTCTTTCTGAACCCTCGCTAAAGTCCTTTCCTCCTCCTCCGCCTTTCGATATTTACTCCAACAACATGGAGCAAGGAGTTCCGGTTCCAGGCGCCAGTACTCCAGTTCCCTGCGGAAAGCCTGGATGCAGATGTTGGTGGGAAGGTGCATCTCTCCCTGGGAGTAGAAGTCCAGGAGGGAGTTGAAGACAGTCGGATTTCGATCAAAGTAAAATTCGTCATCACATAAGCTGAAATTGGCATCCGATTTACTAATCATCGCTAACCTCGATTTCGGTCGTCTGGCAAGATGTGAACAATACACAGCAAATCTGATTCCTCGGACGTTGACGAAGATATAATCGTCATCGTGCCGTGGACACTTGCACTCCTCTGAAGAAACAATGAAATTATCATCCGGTCGATGTTGGAGGCGATCCTCTTGAGCAACTATCGTGAGGGCATCTGCCTCCATAAGATTCTCAGATGCCAAAAGCGTTTGACCCACAGAGTCAGCGCCATCGACCTTGGATTCATCCTCAAGGTCATCAGTGTTACTGTCGATTTCTAATGATTCTTGTGTGTGCCAGGCCGGTCTGACCAATGGCTCGCTATCTGCGTTTACAACAGATTTTCCCCCTGTCACAGAATTTGTAGGGGAATCTTCTTTCGCCCATCTTTTTGCTGCTGTGGCATTCAAAGTTGGTGACGGCCTGGATATATGGTGAGGGGAACCCCCGTTGCTTAAGAGCGACTGACTGGAGCTCGGAACGCTGCACATGGCAGAGGTTACTGTCATCGGTTTTATATTGGTAAAATTCCAATGCTAACCTTAGTGAACAACTATTTGACCATTCTGCACTCACAGAGCAGCAGGATATTTTATGACGGATTAAGCCACACTGATAAATCCATAGTCAGAGCTGAACAGGACAATGAAGAGACTGAATACACACTCTTATCTGCTCCTAACACGTGCAATCCATGATGCTGGCTGTTGCAGCTAGGCGAATGATATTATCAGCAATGTTCCTTCATTCCTTTGTCACCTGAAACAAGAAAAAAAATATATTAGAATCGCATTCATTGCAAAACAAAACTATTCGCAATTTCCGCATTCATTCGGTTAAATAATAATACTTCTCCGTTGCATTTATTCTTGAGAGTAATGATGCTTCTGATTAATACGGGCTCCAGTGTCAGACTCAATTTATGAAGTAGGAGTAAGAGTGGTATTTCGAAATAATTATTAACATCCATATAAAACTGCATCTGATGGTTATGCTGTATCCGCTGAACAAACCTTTATGAAACGGCAAAATGTAATCTACTCTGTGTTATGCTAAATGCAAAATTCCGATTTATAGCTCCATCAAAAATTGTAGGCGGTTTGTTCTGTGTCATGTTAACTCACCGGCAAACAGAGAGACTGACATATGTAAGTGAAAGCGCAATAAGTTCATGGCATGACTGATAAATCGAGAAATACTTTTCACAGTATCCAGCCTACCATGAGTTGAATAACACTATTTACTAATTGCAGTTTTCTTGGTATACCTGTGTTAATCGGAATGTCATACTAATGTCTAATGGGATATGAAGGGTTTGATAATAAATCCGGCTAAATATAACCCTTTGGCTTTGATAACGACTCATTAAGCTTATCTAATTTGGATGCACTACAATTCATAGTGCATTGACAAATATCCCACATGGGCTTGGAAATTACCTGTTCCAGTGAAACAAAATCAATGTATCTATACTCGCAAACATCAGAGGCTCTATACACACACACAGGTATCACACAGGTGGACTGGTAACTCATGAAATGTAATTCTCATGATTTTTGCCCAAGGTTTGGAGTACTATTATAAATGGTGATCAACAAATAACAATTTTATAAGTCATTAATCGATGGCAATAAAAATTAGTGGCCTTCGACTATAATGTGACAAAGTTAAGAAGATCTTTAGATAAAACAATATCATTAAAAACAGGGAAAACAATAAAGAGATACATAGACATAGACATAGACATAGATAGACATAGACCATGTTTAGGCCTACCTTAATTTGGAAGAACGAAAGACAAAGGAGCAAGGAAGAAGTCAAGGAAAAAAGCAAGGAAGAAAATCAGGGAAAGAAGAATGTTGGGAATCAAGGAAGGAAGAGAGAAGGGGAAAAACGGAGAGGAAGAAAGGAAACAGTAAGAAATGTTTTCGGTCTTCTAAATATGATGCAATACAATTTCCCTGAAGGAAACATTTTTTGTAGAACCCTGAAAGCAGTTTTTCTTCTTTGAAAAGCCAAATCCACTAAGAAACCACTTTATCAATTAGCTATTTCTAAATTTGGTGACAAACAGGTGGAATTGAATCCAAGATATTAAAATTAATTTTTTTTATAAAGAACAGCTGTATTTGGACATCAAGTGCATTTGAAAAAATCAATTACAATTCAATTTCAAAAATTATCCTTCAGCAATAGGTAAGCATTCATGAAGGTAGGTACAGCTGAGAAGTAAGCGCACACATGGATGATTTTGCACAGAGAATCAGGCCCAGGACCCCGCTTGGAGGTAGTGCGCTGGACTGCTAACCTCTGAGACCCAGGTTTGATTGCGACTCCTGACAACCAATGTTATACGGATGTTTCGTCTTATGCTAGGAGTTTACTTTGCTTTTTTAAGGCTTGGAGTGCACTTTCCTTCTTTCTTTTTTTTCTTTTTGCTTAAAATTGATTATTTATGCACTGGCTAGACTTAAAAGCAATGGTAATTTCACCTTCATTTTCTTCTATAACATCATATATTGTGCAGCTACTGATCAGTAAAAATCAACACAATGCAACCAACCCACAAACTAGCTTAACTTCACCACTTTCTAAAGCTCATCTCCAATTTCATCAATTTTGTAACAAACGATGTTTGCTCCTGATCACCAGGTAGAGAAGAAACATTTCGAAAGCATGAAAATAATCCATTAAAAATATTTCACCTTGAAAAACAAAATAATAATGAAAATAACAGAATGAATGTGAATTACAATTAACAAATTAACTAAGTTTAAGAGTGACATTAAAGACATTATTAACACCATTTGTAAAAATCCCCCATAACTTGGTCATTAGTAATTTGCATCTATAGAGGTGACCTTGTAAATTATGATTATTAATGCTATGTTAGTCAAGGCAATCTTAGCCTAATTAGTTCTCTGCCTGTTATTTTGCATGACTGCGAATCTGTCATTATGAACTATGAAGCCAATAAAACATACATTATGCAAACACATGTTCCTTTTGGATGTCAAGGATGATGTAATGATGTTGTCTGTTGTGCAAATTAATAGTGATGGCTAAAATCTTCTCGAGTGTGTATTACCTAGGATAACATGTCGTTTATTTCAATTTTCTTTTACTGGTCCTACATCAATTTTTTCCTTTTCAAGGAACATCTATTTTAAAATGAGGAGTAATTTTGCCATCATTGTCTAGTTCAAACATAGTTTGAAGGCTTTAGTCTTTATTTGGATCTGCCATGTCCATAGATCTGTCAAACTCATTTGACTAGTACACATATCATCAGACAGATGATTTTGATGGAAGGATTACTGGGCTTTACGTCCTGTATTGAATACACTATGTTACAGGATATAATTATCAGAGCAAGGGGAGGACACAGCCAGGGGGTGAAGGATGATTGAAACTGCTTGCCAAGTCCAAAATAGGTCCGGTGACCCAGCCAGAACTGAATTCAAACTCCGGATGTCGAGTTTGAAAGTCAATGACCCAAGTGCAACCAACTAAGCTAATTTATGTGTCATGACACTCAGATGCACTTTATTTCAACAATTCTACCTACCGCCAAAGAAATCTTTTCTGTAACCATAGATTTGTCTAACTTAAGATTCTTTAGAGATCATCAGCGCCGATCGTTTTATGGGTGAAAATAACAAGGTTCTTTGATTTATGACCCTTTTGTATAGTGCCAGATTGTTTTATGACCCTTTTGTATGAGTGCCAGATTGTTTTCCACTTAATTAGTCTTTATTTGCACAGACTACTTTCTATACCATAATCATGATGCTCCAGGGAGAGGCGCAGTGGGGATGGGGGATGCATCCGCTGCCACAGACCAAAATTTTTATATTTTACATGTAAATGTTATTGGTTCACAGTAGCGTTATATGTCGCGAGCTATGCGTTTCGAGATGCAATAGATCCCCCCCCCCTGGAATTTTCCGGATCCTCCCCTTTGATACTCAAGGTTATTTCAAGACAAAGTCATTTATTTAAATATAACTTTACATAAATTAAAGTACAATAACTCCAATGTCAAAACATAGCACCAGTTACTTAGAAAGCCCATGCAAGCCAATCTCATCACGAGAAAGTCAATCTCATCACGAGAAAGTCAATCTCATCACGAGAAAGTCAATCTCATCATGAGAAAGCCAATCTCATCACGAGAAAGTCAATCTCATTAGTGCATTCTAGCCATATTCTTTTCCAGCCATCAAGGTCAGAGAGGAGACAAATAAATCTCTTTAAAAAGAATTACTTCAGGAACAGTCATATTCATAGCACTGCAAGTCATGTTTATGTCGACAACAGTCTTTTTTGGCAGACTTTGTTAATATTGCTATTGGCCCCAGATGATGTTCTTTCTGCTGGTATAAGCTTCAAGAGTCATCCCGGGAGAGTCATGATATGAAGGATATGAGATTTGGTTGTAACTTAATTTATGTGTCATGTGTTTCTAAATGCAGCATTTTTTAAAAATCATATCCAATAAATTATGAGCTGGAAGCAGAACATTGATATTGATTAGTAAGATGCATTGCTTATGGTTTAAGAAAATTCAAGCAAGACAAACTGCTAAACAGAAGGAAGGAAGAAAGGAAAGAAGGAAGGATTGCATGACAGAATGAACGAAGGCAAGAAGGAAGGAAATAAATCAGGCAGGGAGGAAGCATGTTCCATCACAGTCACCGAATATGCCAAGCCCATTCTATTCCATTGGCTGAGTAAAATCTGTTCTGTGACCAACTCGGTCTGCCATTCCACAAATTAAGTCTTTACAAACACCAGTCCTGTATTAATTTGTAAGACACATACAATACCTTTTATGGTAAAGCACCTCTAACATTAAGTGGCTTCAAAAACATTGAGACTCAGTATGAAATTACTAAACCAAGTCTAATAGATGTGTTTCCTTCTCAATAATTCATTCTAGCAGCGGAGGCTAATGATTAGTTTAATTTTGTTCGTATTTTACTAATCTGGAAAAACACTTCCAATCAAAATTTTTTGGCTCACCAGTGATTGGTGATCTGCACAATTCTTATTGAGGGGTAAAAATAGTTTTCAAGGTAGAATAACATTTCCATTGATGTATTGATCAATGCATCTGAAAGTATGATCTGAGATGCATGGTTAATGCAAGTTTCCATGTCATGAATCTCATCAGCTTTTATGCTTATCCTTGAAAAACTGGCTACACATGCTATCATGTAATTAATGTGTCTTTATCCAGTTTTTGGTGATGTTTCTTTCATCTTCAAAACAATGAAAGAAAGAAAGCTGCATTCACAGATAAGAAATAATAAAGTAGGGAAGCATCAAACAAGTGTCAGTGGTTCAGTGCCATCTCATCGGTATTAACTGCGTAATGTTCTTTATTTGGTCTCTGACAAACTTCCGAAGAGAGTTTCAGAATGATCAATTAAAAGCAAGGCCAAACTGTTAATGAGGCCTCTACTAATGTCATCCATCACATGCAGTTACTCCTGGCAAACGGTTCTTCATAACTATTTGCTATCTATAAAATCTCAGCTATTTCTGCCAAATGAAGCAGTTGAACAAGTTCATCATTAACATAAAAAACTGAAACATTTGCACTAGCTGTTGACTTGAAACAAAAAAATTGTTGACCAAAGTGGCACAATTCACATGTTCACTAAAATCTTGAACAATCTTTACAGCATGCTTTTGGGCACCCTTTCTGCAGTTATTAACACCTTCCCTTTTGACTCCTTTAGAGTGTTATTAGAGCTTTTTTTCCTAGCGATTTTGAGCTGTAATCACCTGAAATTCCGATTATGGACACTTAGAGGATTACTGGCCACTAAGCAAACACCCAAGCAGTTTCATATGACAACTGTCAAAACTAATAATAAAATTGAATTGTGCTAACTGTGATACCACTCTTTAACACTACACTATTTTCCAGATGTAACTGTCTGAAACAAAAAGCAACAACTTAAAACTGTGACCATCCAATTCAGGTGACTAAAGTCATTTTTGAGATTATGAAGATTTACAACTGTTAATGCCTTAGGAAAAAAAGCTCTAATATTAGGACTACACAGTGCTCTAAGCATTCCTTGCTACACTTTTATCTGAAACAAAAAAACTTTTAAATCAGGCTGAGACTTAAAGGGATTTTAATGTTCTCCAATAGAATAATTATAGGTTGTGTACCACGGGAGAGGGAGTATGGGATTTAAAACACATCAGGATTGTGGAAATATATAAAGGGGAATACAAGAAGAGAATGTTGCTCACCATGCAAAACACATTTTATCTCACTGAGTTCATTTTCAGCTGCTTTACTTTCGTAACGTAATATAATGATTGGTCACAAAATGATTGGCATGAATTTACACAAACATATTCAACTACCGTAGTTGTTTCATTTCACCAGATTCCAGATTTCATATTCCATCTACCTTCTTTGGCAACACAAATTGTATAATCATGATCAACATTATGTAGAGAAGAAAATTTCAAAAATCATAATTCAAAATAAAATTCTTCGAAAGATATTTCACGTTCGAAAATGTCATTATCATGAATATAATGGAGTGTAGGTACAATTGATATTAAAAAATCCATAAAGACTAAAGCAACATTAAAGGCATTATTAATATCATTTGTAAAAATCTCACCATAAGTTGTGTCATTAGTAATTTGTGTCTGAAGATGACCTTGTAACTTATTAATGCTACGTAAGGCAAGCCAACTTTTGGCTGATTTCTTCTGAGTCTCTTATTTTGCATGACTGTGAATCTGTAATTATGAAAACAAGAAATATGTATTATCCCAACACATGTTTCTTTTTAATGTCAAGGAAGGACTTGGTGATATAATGATGTTGCCTGCAGCGGAGTGAATTGCTATTGTTGCCTAACATCCTCTCAACTTTTTAACATTAAATATAATACATCATTAATTTAAAATGCATTTTACTTGATCCTATCTACCCTTTTTAATTGATTTTACATCTATTTTATAATTAGCAATTTGCCATCATTGTCAAGTTCAAATATACTGGGCCTTTCGACCTGTATTTATAAATACACTCTGTTTCAGTAGGCTAATTATACATGTCGGACAGTAGGAAAATGCAGACACCAAAACTGCAGCAGTCAAACAAATAAAAGCTTTGTGGATAAACTATCATTATTCAGAAGTACAGCATCCAGCATGATTTTATAGTTCGCCCATTCCAGATAAATCTGCTCACCTGGACTTAGTAAACAAACATCATTGATACCAATCTTTATTGTGAATCATGATTCTGCATTAACCATTATTTCTATTATCGTAGGTCCTTACCAAGTGATCCGACCAGAGCAGGAACTAAACCCTGGACATAGCGTTTGGAGGCCATGAGACCTGGGAGCAACCAGTGAACTAGGATCCCTCTTAGGCATCAGCTAAAATGGTAAGTGATGATTTTTTTTTTATTCAGAATTTCCACTCGCTATCACGTCTTTCTGGAGCCATATAGATTTTGGCTACTTTAGATTCTTTAGGCATCTTTTGCATTGATTGCTTTATCAAGTAAAAATAAGCAGGTTCTTTGACTAACGATCCTAAAGTAAGAGTGCCAGATTGTTTTCTTCCTAATCCTTGCTCCAGACTATACTTGCTGTACTATTGTTATGATTCTCAAATCATTTCAAGGCAAGGTCATTTAGGTAAAGGCTTTTCATGAATACTTTGACTACTGTCCTAGAATTGATTTAGCTTGTAAAACTTAATATCTGAAAGCCTGCTACACAAACTAGTGTTCCAATATTATATCATGTGTCCAATGTTATATCATTTTTGACACCAGCTTATTTGTAAAGCTCAGGCAAGTCAATCTCCTTAGAGTGAGTCTCATAAATAAATAATTAATCTTCTAACCATACTCGTTTTCCAGTCATCAAGGTCAGAGCTGAAGCAAATACTTCTCTTCAGAAAGAATTACCTGTGGAGCAGTCGTCTTTATAGCACCACAAATCATTTTTATGTTGACAACAGGCTTTTTGGCAGACAGCATGAATATTACCATTATAATAAGTCTCAGATGATAGTTTTCCCAAAGTTAGGAGGTTCAAGAGTCATACTGATAGCCTTGGTTTAAGTTTAAAGAGAACTTGAGAACTACTTCTGTATTTTTGGTGTTTTTAGATCATATCCCATAAATCATGATCTGCAAGCAGAACATGTTACATATTTAATGCTTCGAATTAAATGCATAGATTAGGGATTAAGGTTAGAATATAGGAAAACTACTGGTTCATTTTATTATTCTTTTACAGTACACAGTAGCTATAAGAGACATTTTAGCAAGGAGGATACAAATAAAGTATTTATGAATGTTGGTAGTCTGAGAGACACAATGTCCAAAGCTATACATGTAGAGTCAAAATGACTGATTTGCCTTCTGATTAATACAGTGCCACAACTTAAGTTAGTAAAACGGGTGATATTTTGTCATTCCCACAATGTTAAACATCCTCCACCAAGCTTCTTGTAGAAGGCATGAATTCTCATCTGAGGAGAGGAAAACATTTTGGGTCATAAAGGCTGATATTTGAGGTATGTGGAATAACAATGGCTGCCAATTTTTGTTGCCGTGCTCAGAGGTAGGTATGGGTCAAAGTCTTTGATAAGTAAGTGAACCATCCTTCCCATTGAAATAAAATTGGTCCTCTTTTACACTCACTTCTCATAGACTTTGACCCATACCTAACTCCGAGTTACATGTATATATATATAATTGGTGATCTGGGATGATTTGAAATGAGAGCTAAAATTAGTCTTCAAGGTAGAAGAACATAAAGAATTTTCATTGATGTATTGATCTGAAGTATGACCAGAAATTCATGGTTAGTGCATGCTTCCGCGTTATATCTCGCGTCAGCTTTTATGATTATCCTTGGAAAAAACTTGCTAGACATGCTATCATGTATTTAACGTGTCTCTATCCAGTTTGTGTCATGTTTCTTACATCATCAGACCAATAAGGGAAATCTGCATCCTCAGATAAGAGATTCTGAAGAAGCAAATCTACAAACAAGTGTCAGTGGTTCAGTGCCATAACATAGTATTTCAATTTTTTCTAAAAGGTGTTTTGTCTCAGACTAACTTCGAAAAGTATGCAACTTTCAGAACAATCAATTTAAAGCAAGGTCAACCTATCGATTAGGCATTCATTAATGTCATCTGTCAAAGTTCCTCCTCAAAATGATTATCAGTGACTTTTTGCTTCATGTTGTCTCCTTAAATAGTTATCATTCATATAAAGGAAAAACTTAATAATTCCACAACACCAGAAAACTTTGAGAAAAACTCTTAATAAGAGAGATGTCAAACGTGTAAGCTAAGATCTGGAAATTTAAATTATCCCTTTGGACACCCTCTCTGCAGTAACACACTCGGAGTAGACAAGTGACAATGGTATTGAGACTTCATAATGCTCTTAGCATGCGTATATCCAAAAAAATCTGAAAAAAGTTGCGGCTGAATGCATAAAGGAATTTTAATAGTTGCCTGCAGATTATGATACATTGACCTTATGTTACACTCATTTCATGAAATTTCAATAAGCATGTGCTTCTTTTGGGATTGGCTATGTAATATAGCTGTTTTGATTGGCTATGATTTTTAAGAACCAAACCTGAAGGTTTTAAAATGTTGCTGAAGTAAAATTCTACGTAGTAAATTGGAACAAATCAAATGGTTAATGAAACTCATGTTATATAGGAAAGTACTCTCTGCAAGGTAATAATTAAAATACATGTGTATGTCCATCTGACATTTAAGTATCCAATAACTCTAATGCTAATTTCCTTCTAAAATAGATTGCATTTGTCAATATAATCAATCCCAACAGAGTCACCCCCAATCTCAAGTCATCTCACTGCAATCATGATTGCTTTAGGGTAAGGTGCTGCAAAGAAAAACCTCATAGATTTTCAAGATGTAGCCAAATGATTTATTGGACTGCCCAGAAATTCATTACATGTTTATTGCCCAGCTTTACTTGAGGGTAAAGGGCAACAGACAGAGGAGAGCTTAATTTACAAAGGCCAATACTTCCCATAGTTTCCTCAGATGCTTTCAACAAATCTGCAAGCACACAATGACACTGTGGTGTACTTATTCATATGTATCAGTTTCATGGCAATTATGATAATTGCATAGTTTTACTATGAGGTATTTTTACAGGATGAACTAATTTGGCATCGCAGTGGATATTTATGTTATATTTAAATCACTATATTTCTTTGCAAAAATGCGACGCAGTCATTTTTAAGGATCTATAGATTTTGGCTACCTGACGATTTTTATTGGATATTTAGCACTGATTACTTTATTAAGTAAAAAATAATAATAATAACATGGTTCCTCAGTTTATGAACCTCAAGTGATAAAAGATTGTTTTTCCCTCAATTCTGCCTCGAATATACAGCTGAACAATAATTAGTAATGCTTAATATTATAATGATGAAACATTTCTTGTCTTATCTTTAAGGAATATTGAACAAGTCAATAGCAAAACAAGTGGGCCAATATCTTACTCATCCCATCATATCCTTAATTCCTGCCATCAAGGCTATAGGCAAGTTATTCTCTTCATAAAAAATTACCTAATCGTATTCACAGTGCCCTTGATAATTTTCATCTTGACAACAGTGATTTCAAGAGACACAAAAAATGTTACTTCTTCTGGATTCAGAGTGTTTCTCTCCATCTGCTAAATTCCTGTTGATACTCTGAACAAACTTTCTCCCTTCTACATATAATGCTAACCACAAATAGCAGTTCCTAAACATGGTACATAAAGGCATGTGTATTTTTGGATCATTTCTATAATAATTACCATAAGCAGAACATGTAAAAACTCTGCAAGTTTTTATTGCATGGACGAATATCTAAAGATACAAAAATTCGACAGACAAGATTGCAGGAATACACCTGTAGACAAAAAACTGAGGAATGTACCAATGAACTTTTTTGCGACAGACAATCGAAGGATGACGTTTCTGATTGTAACTCTTTTTATTTCTTTGATCGAATTATCAGGATTGACTATGTATGTCCTTTGCTGTTTCACCACAAGAACTGACAATAGCTTCTTTAAGTTTTAAAGACGGTTTTTTAGAGAGTTCATGACTAATCAAACTGCCGCAATATTTCCTATACTTAAATGACAATATAATATTACACATTGCTAATTCACTCTTTTCCAATGAATATTAAAATTGTTCCAATAAAACTCTAAAAAGCAAATTTATTTCTTAATTGTATACTCACATCAAAGACTGATAATCAAACCTTTCCGTCATAAAAATGGATCATAATGGGCCGATTTCACCAACATAGTACTGACAGTTAGGCCTGGTCTTAACTCCTTTAAACCTGGCTTAACTAAGTCCCTTTCACCAAGAGTGTGCTTAGTGTGTAAACCTGTCAATGTTCAGTGAATCATATGCATTGTTACTAAACTCAAGGATCAGCAGTCTCAAACAGATTTGGTGTCAAGAAGAGATTAGGCCAGTTAAAACAGAACGTATGTTTCTTGGCATGACAGATCAGTCTTTTTGGCCTTTTGTCTTATGCATGTATATTTGAAAGTTTCTCTGTGATTCAACAGTTACCACTGAAATCAAAGATTTTTTCAAGGCAGATATGTCATGTCATTAGACTGCCCTGTCGCGGAGGGGGGGAGGAGCTATTGCTATTTGCCCTGAAATTTTAACATGGAAGGGATGTGACGAGGGCAG
Source organism: Platynereis dumerilii (assembly GCA_026936325.1). Lineage (NCBI taxonomy): Eukaryota > Metazoa > Annelida > Polychaeta > Phyllodocida > Nereididae > Platynereis > Platynereis dumerilii. The sequence goes on along the minus strand of JAPTHN010000002.1, from coordinate 76,829,624 downwards.
TGGATCTGCCCTGATCTTGGTCAGGATTTGCCCTGATATCCCATTTTCTCAGATACCGGGGGGGGGGGGCTGCAGCCCCCAACGCCCTGCAAAATATGCCTTTGCCACCAAGAAAAAAAAGGCAATGGTACAGACGTTCCCACCAAAATGCAAGAAATGGTTACTCAATGCAAGTGCCTATGGGAACGCCTGAACATGAATTCCAAGATGGAGATTATTATTGTTAAAAGGTCCCAAAAAGCAACCGGTGGAGGCTATTGCTGTCAACTCAGAAAAATTGTTACCGATGTTTTGGGAGATGATTTTTTTGCCTACCTAGACCCCCCCCTCCTCCCACAACTGTAATTCTTCGATGGTGAAATATTTAAAGCTGCTTTGCCGTCTTTTGAATGACCTATTTTCCCTGGCAAGTACAGCTACTTTGGTATAATTAAAGCATCCATTTTATTTTATAAATATGCAAGCCCATCCCTCTTTTCCTCTTGTCATATCATTTGGCCTTGTTTTGAACTTGAGCGATTAATTGTGTTTGTAGCAGTTGAGTTGTTCAAATACCATAATGTAGACTTTCACTCAGCATATGTTTCTTGATCCTGCTCCGCTTGAGTGATTGGCTTAGCCAGACCAGGTCTTAGCTGAGACCTGGCTCAACTCTTAATACCATGCTGGTGTAAACGGGCCTATATGTTCTTTAAATAATATCTTTAATCTACCGACAAATTATATCAGAAGAAGTTGAAATGGGACACTGATGCGGAAAAGTTGCCGATGTGTTCTCATTTCTTGACAACTTTGAGCAATTATTTTATTTAAAGAACATCAAAGCATTTCTTTGCATTTCATGTCCTAGCCACCTAATTTCTCAAGCCCATTGGCTGAATCTGTCCCTGCGGCTGGCCCAGCAATCAGCATGGCAACAAATTAAATCTTTAGAAACATTTGTTATCATGGTTATCAGAGAAACATAATTCTTTTATTCCCAATAATCTTAAATGCAAAATGACCTCCAAAAATTAATTGGATAATTATCATTGTATCAAGAATTTTCCAAGAACAGAATTCCTAGCAACAACTTTACATTTTACTACATTTTATGTCGGCATTACCAATGTATAAAGCTACTGAAGGCTTTACATAATGTGCAGGTCCAAGAAAAATTCATTTCAGGGCTTACACTTCGTAAGATATTGATTATATTATATCATTGATCAATGAAAAATAAAGTATGATCAGAGAGGCAGTGCTCCCTCCAATCAAGTACATCATCAGAAATACATGACTACGGTGCCGCCTGTAAGGCAGTGAAACGCATGACATTGTGCCATTGCATCAATGCTAAACATCCTCAGCCAAACTGCTTGTGATGAATTCTCATCGGATGAAAGGGAAACAAAGTGGGTCATAAAGGCCAATGTGTTAGGCAAGTGGGATAAAAATAGCAGCCCATTTTCTTCGGTGTAGTCGGAGTTAGGTATTGGTCTTTGATAAGTAAGTGAACCACCCTTCCCTATGTTTTAACATTGGGCTTGCGTTTCACTTAATTATCAAAGACTTTGACCCATACCTAACTCCAACTACAGCAAAGAAAATTGGCTGCTATTTTTATCCCACATGCCTCACATATCAGCCTTTATGACCCAAAATGTTTTCCTCTCATCGGATGAGAATTCGTCCTTCCAGAAGCATTTTGGTTAAGGATGTTTAACATTGATGCAATGGCACAATATCATGCGTTTCACTTACTTACAGGCGGCACTGTAATGCCTGTTTCTATATCATACACTGTAGCTTGATTAATCGGCTTTTATGCTTATCATGGAAGTTTGCCTGAAAAAAAAATCATCTGATTAATATACCTTTATCAAGTTTTGTCCTGTTTCTTCATGTATAAATTTAGCGAAATATCTGAAGAAATGAATGGGCAAAAATGTGTCAGAGCATCTACATTGTATGCCAGGATTTCACATTGTTGGAACTAAATTTTTTTTTCATATTATGACAACAAGAAGTCTCAGGCTTTTGACAAGATTAGAAAATAAAGAAAGTGAGGATCAAGCTAAGGTGAAATATCCAGTAAACTTTTATTGAGGCATCCATAATCGTCAAGTGTCACCTTTAATAATTATATCTATTCGTGGAAAAAGTTGTTATTGCCCTTTTGCGATGCCTTATGTTGAAGCTAGTTTTACGAACTGGAAAATTCATACATGTAGTAGTAAATAATTCCTATAACTGAAAACAGAAAATGTATTAATGTTGCCACCAGCTTCAGAATAAATTCAAATTCCATGGTGACTCTTTAGGGGTTCTTCAGTGTGGTTCCAGACAGCCTTTCTGCAGTAACACATTAGTGGTGCAAATATATGACAAAGGTTATTGCAGAAAGATTCTTTAGAGTGGTATTATGATGTCATAATGCTCAGAGAATGCCCTCCCACTCTAACACAGAAGAAGATTTAATGCAGAGAGACTTGCGATGCCTAACAATGCCAAGGGTTTCCCACAGATGACTGAAGATGCTTTTGGCTTATGCCTAAACCACCTGGGGCTAAGCTTCTGTTGTTATGGCCATCAACGACCTCCTGTATGGACCTACCCTGTAAAAATAAATGATGAATATACAGTCAAATTGTCGTATTTCAGTAGTTTTGTGTGTAAAAAATACAGACATAACTTATAATTCTTTGTACCTTTCTTTTTTACACCTTTATACTTGAAAAAAAAAAATGAAAATTTACAGTGTCACTGATGTACTACATATATAGTATATATTACAGGTACACTTCAAGTTTGTATGTCTTAGGCCTACAACATATAGCTGTATTTTTAACATCATAAAAGGCCACCGGCACCCAAAACTGCACAAATAAGCCATTTGACCACAAATTCATCATTTTAGTTTTTACAGTGTATAATTATTATTATGGACCAATATTTCAACAAAACAGCAGAAAGGACAAAAAAAATTGTTTTTTTTTATTACACATTGGAAACATCCACTCCCTCTTCCAAGAGAGTAAATTTATGTGTCTTGTGCCTTCTTCCACGCCTTGGTAAAAAAAAGTGGGATAAATCATGTTGACTTGTTGGTAGTCAGTTGTGTCAGGGCATGTCACAATAACTTTCCTACAATTCACGCTTCCGATCAGCTAATTTCTTAAGCCTGTTGGCTCATAAAATTTTTGAATCTGTGCCTGTGCTTGCCAGCCAGTGAGTAACCCAGTCTTCAGAGGCAACAGATAGGGCTAGACAATTTTCCAGGCAATTTTACTAAGTAATAAAAAACTTCATGCAACAGATTAAATTTCTAGAAACATTGAATATCACCTGTGGGTTGTGGTAATCTGACAGACAAACTTAATGACCCCAGATCTCCAATGCAAAATTACCTCCAATTAATTTGAAAATGATCAACCTCATTGTCACTTTCATCAAGCAATTTTCACAAGAAGGTACATGTAGGTTGAAAAAGCAATCTAATAACCTGCTTAAAGAAAACGCATATGAGGTTGCAACCTTTCAGGCACTAAACTATAAGAGGTAATGAATACATTTGAAGTACTGCCTGCCAGCAAACATGATCAGGAATACATGATTTATGCTTGATTTCTTGTTATAGCATGCATCCGATTTTATCATTATCCTTGAAAAAGTGGTTGCATGCAACCATTTGATTAATACACATGGGGTTTTAACAAGTCTTGTCATGTTCTGTCAATGTTAAAACAATCAAGGGAAATCTCTTATCTTCAAGGAAAAAAAATCTTCAAAGAAGCCAAAAAGCAAACAAGGGTCAGTGGTTCAGGGCATGAATGTCTGATTAAAGATATCTCTTTTCAAAATATTTTATAGCAAAGAAATTTTTTTAAGAATTTCTACCCGCTACCAAATAAGTCTTTCTGGAGCCATATAGATTTTGGCTACTTTAGATTCTTTAGGCATCTTTTGCATTGATTGCTTTATCAAGTAAAAATAAGCAGGTTCTTTGACTAACGATCCTAAAGTAAGAGTGCCAGATTGTTTACTTCCTAATCCTTGCTAGTCCAGACTATACTTGCTCCTCTGTAATTATGATGCTCAGATCATTTCAAGGCAAGGTCATTTATGTAAACACTTTTCATACTTTGACTACTGTCCTAGAATTGATTTAGCTTGTAAAACTTAATATCTGAAAGCCTGCTACACAAACTAGTGTTCCAATATTATATCATGTGTCCAATGTTATATCATTTTTGACACCAGCTTATTTGTAAAGCTCAGGCAAGTCAATCTCCTTAGAGTGAGTCTTATAAATACATAATTAATCTTCTAACCATACTCATTTTCCAGTCATCAAGGTCAGAGCTGAAGCAAATACTTCTCTTCAGAAAGAATTACCTATGGAGCAGTCGTCTTTACAGCATAACAAATCATTTTTATGTTGACAACAGGCTTTTTGGCAGACAGCATGAATATTACCATTATAATAAGTCTCAGATGATAGTTTTCCCAAAGTTAGGAGGTTCAAGAGTCATACTGATAGCCTTGGTTTAAGTTTAAAGAGACATTGTTCCTCTTGGCTCTTAGCATGGCCTAATAATTCACACAGCTTTTGTTTGCATATTATTAACTTTTCATAAAGTAAAGAACTCTCAGTTCAAATTAATAAAGAGGAGATGTTCGAATCAAAAATAATTATATATATAATTGGTGATCTGGGATGATTTGAAATGAGAGCTAAAATTAGTCTTCAAGGTAGAAGAACATAATATTTACTTTTTCATAAAGTAAAGAACTCTCAGTTCAAATTAATAAAGAGGAGATGAGATGTTCGAATCAAAAATAATTATATATATAATTGGTGATCTGGGATGATTTGAAATGAGAGCTAAAATTAGTCTTCAAGGTAGAAGAACATAAAGAATTTTCATTGATGTATTGATCTGAAGTATGACCAGAAATTCATGGTTTGTGCATGCTTCCATGTCACACAGTATCTCGCGTCAGCTTTTATGATTATCCTTGGAAAAAACTTGCTAGACATGCTATCATGTATTTAACGTGTCTCTATCCAGTTTGTGTCATGTTTCTTACATCATCAGACCAATAAGGGAAATCTGCATCCTCAGATAAGAGATTCTGAAGAAGCAAATCTACAAACAAGTGTCAGTGGTTCAGTGCCATAACATAGTATTTCAAATTTTTCTAAACATTGTTTTGTCTCAGACTAACTTCGAAAAGTATGCAACTTTCAGAACAATCAATTTAAAGCAAGGTCAACCTATCGATTAGGCATTCATTAATGTCATCTGTCAAAGTTCCTCCTCAAAATGATTATCAGTGACTTTTTGCTTCATGTTGTCTAAACTACTTCTAGTAACTGGAATAATTAAAATAGTTATCATTCATATAAAGAGAAAACTTAGCATGTGCTTCTTTTGGGATTGGCTATGTAGTATGCCTGCTTTGATTGGCTATGCTTTTAAAGAACAAACCTGAAGGTTTTTAAATGTTGCTCAAGTAAAATGCTATATGTAGTAAGTTGGCACAAATCAAATGATTTATGTAACTCGTATAAAAGGAAAGTACTCTCTGCAAGGTAATAATTAAAATACATGTGTATGTCCATCTGACATTTAAGTATCCAATAACTCTAATGCTAATTTCCTTCTAAAATAGATTGCATTTGTCAATATATTCAATCCCACCAGAGTCACCCCCGCTCCCAAGTCATCTCATTGCAATAATGATTGCTTAAGGGGAAAGAGTTGGAAAGGAAAACCTCATAGATTTTCAAGATGTAGCCAAATGATTTATTGGACTGCCCAGAAATTCATTACATGTTTATTGCCCAGCTTTACTTGAGGGTAAAGGGCAACAGACAGAGGAGAGCTTAATTTACAAAGGCCAATACTTCCCATAGTTTCCTCAGATGCTTTCAACAAATCTGCAAGCACACAGTGACACTGAGGTGTACTTATTAATATGTATCAGTTTCTAGCCAATTAGCTTAGTTTTACCGTAAAGTATTTCTACAGGATGAACTAATTTGGCATCGCAGTGGATATTTATGTTATATTTAAATCACTATATTTCTTTGCAAAAATGCGACGCAGTACCAAGTCATTTTTAAATATCTATACCGATTTTGTCTACCTGAAGATTTTTGTTTGATATTTAGCATTGATTACTTTAATTAGCAAAAAATAACATGGTTCTCCAGTTAATGAATCTTTAGTGAGAAATGATTGTTTTTTCCCTCAATTCTGACTTGACTATACAACTGAACAATAATTAGTACGATCAATTCATAGTGATGAAACATTTCTTAACTTATCTTTACTTGAAAATTGAACAAATCAATATCAAAACAAGTGGGCCAGTATCTTACTTACTCATTCCCTGCTATCAAGGCTATAGGCAAGCTATTCTCTTCATAAATAATTACCTAATCGTATTCACAGTGCCCTTGATAATTTTCATCTTGACAACAACGATTTTAAGAGACACAAAAAAATGTTAATACTTCTTGAGTCAGAGTGTTTCTTTCCATCTACTAAAGTCATGTTTATATTCTGAACAAACTTTCACCACAATTCTTAAAAGATATTTTCAGAATGTGTCAGTCATCTGTCTACACGCTAACCACATACATGTAGCATGTCAGTTCCAAAACATGGTTAAAGCTGGTTTATTTTTGGATCATTTCTATAAATCAACCATAAGCAGAACATGTAACAACTTTGCACGTTTTTAATGCATGGATGGATGTCTAACGATACAGAAAGTTCGACAGATAAGATTGCAAAAATAATGTTCAAATAAATCTTTAGATAAAAAAAACTAGGAATGGGCCAATGTACTTTTTTCGCGACTGAAAATCGAAAGATGATGTTTCTGATTGTAACTCAGAAGACTGGTCACTAGCATTGTAAAAAGGTTTGTTTTTTACAGAAAAACCTAAACTTAGCCATTGTCTATCCAAACTCATTCAGTAATATGAATAAAAAAACTAGTTTATTTATTTTATTTCTTTGACCGAATTATCAGGATTGACTATTTTCTTTGCTGTTTCACCACACGAACCGACAATAGCATTTTTTCAGTTTTCAAGACGGTTTTTTAGAGAGTTCATTACTAATCAAACTGCGGCAATATTTCCTGTACTTAAATGACAATTTAATAATACATATTGCTAATTTCACTATTTTCCAATAAATATTAAAATTGTTCCAATGAAACTCTAAAAAGCTTATTTCTTTTAATTGTATAATCATGTCAAACATTCATATCATGAAAAGGTATTATTATATGTTTTTCAAATTATATCCTGAATCAACCGACAAATTATATGAGAAGAACAAAGGTGAAATGGGACACTGACGCAGAAAAAATGTTGATGTGTTCTCATTTCTTGACAACCTCGAACAATTATTTCAGTTGAAGAACATCAAATCATTTCTTTGCATTTCATGTCCTAGCCACCTAATTTCTCGAGCCCATTGGCTGAATCTGTCCCTGTGGCTGACCCAGCATTCAGCATGGCAGCAAATTAAATCTTTAGAAACATTTGTTATCATGGTTATCAGAGAAACACTATTCTTTTATTCCCAATAATCTTAAATGCAAAATGACCTCCAAAATTAATTGGAAAATTATCATTGTATCAAGAATTCTTCTAGAACATAATTAACATAAACTTTGCTGCCTCTCTTCTTAGAAATGCAGAGTTTGGCTGCTTTTGAGACATCCCCCTGCACTGGCCTGCAGTATAAGGCAAGGCTGTCAAGCAGAAAGGAATGTCTGAGCCAAATTCTGGGGGCTGTCTCAAAACACTCAAGTTGCCTATCAAAAAGAATAAGGTGGGGTGTGCCACTGATAAATCCTGAATGCCAGAAATGCATGAAAGACCCTTTTTTTGGATTGGGACTTAAGCACATTTTTTGAAAATAGTAAAGTTAGACCTACATGGCAAGTATCATGGTTCTGCATTGAGTCCGGTTCTGCTGCAAGAATGTGCGTGGAATCGGACAATCGGTAAATGACCACAGCTATGCAGCTAGTCATAATAAGAAAAGTGAGGATCAAGTTAAGGTGAAATATCCATACCAGTAATCTTTTAATGAGGCATCCATAATTGTCGTGTGTCACCATTAATAATTACATCTATTCGTTGAAAAGTTGTAATTGCCTTTTTGCAATTCCTTATGTTGAAGCTAGTTTACTGACTGGAAAAATTCATACATGCAGTAGTAAATAACTCCTACAACTGGAAAGAAAATGTGTTAATGTTACCACCGGCTTCAGAATAGCCGCTGGCAATGCTGACCTATAGGCTTAGCACATGAAAGCTTAAAATTTTTTTCAAATTATATTCTGACTCTTTAGGGATTCTTCACACTGTGGTTCCGAGCATCCTTTCTGTAGTAGCACATACTTGGTGCAAATATATGACAAAGGTTATTGCAGAAAGATTCTTTAGAGTGGTATTATGATGTCATAATGCTCAGAGAATGCCCTCCCACTCTAACACAGAAGAAGATTTAATGCAGAGAGACTTGCGATGCCTAACAATGCCAAGGGTTTCCCACAGATGACTGAAGATGCTTTTGGCTAATGCCTAAACCACCTGGGGCTAAGCTTCTGTTGTTATGGCCATCAACGACCTCCTGTATGGACCTACCCTGTAAAAATAAATGATGAATATATATATATATTATCAAACGGCCGTATTTCAGTATTTTTGGGCGTAAAAACTACAGGCGCAACCCCGATAATTCTTTTTTCCTTGCTGTTTACACCTTTATACCTAAAGAAAAAACAACATTGAAAATTTACAATTACTCTGATGTTTATATTACAGGTATATTTCGTAAGTTTGTATATCTTAGGCCTACAATATCAAACTGTATTTTTAACATCATAAATGGCCACCCACGCCCAAAATTGCACAAATACAGAATTTGATCATAAGTTCATCAATTTAGATTTATAGTGTATAATTATTATTGTGGACCAATATTTCAGCAAAGCAGCAGAAAGGACAAAAGAAACAATGTTGTTTTTTTTATTACATAGTGGAATCATCTACCCCCTCTTCCAAGGGAGTAAATGTGTTTGCCCCCAACCAAGAGTGTTGGTGTCTCGTGCCTTCTGACACATTGGTAATGTTTACAAAGTGGGATAAATCATACTAACTTGTCAGTAGTCAGTACTTTCAGAGCATGTCACAATAATTTTATTACAATTCACGCTCGTGATCAGCTAATTTCTCAAGCCCGCTTTGGTAATCTGACAGACACATTTCTATAGTTCCCCCAGATCTCCAATGCAAAATTACCTCCAATTAATTTGAAAATGATCAACCTCATTGTCACTTTCATCAAGCAATTTTCACAAGAAGGTCAGTTGAAAAAGTAATCTAATAACCTGCTTATTGTGCTTAATGAAAATCACAGAAGAGGTAACAATCTTTCAGGCACTAAACTGTAAGAGGTAATGAATACATTTGCAGTGATGCCAGCAAGTACGATCAGGAATGCATGATTTATGCTGGATTTCTTGTTAAAGCTTGCATCTGATTTTATCATTATCCTTGAAAAATTGGCTGCATGCAACCATTTGATTAATACACATGGGGTTTTAACAAGTCTTGTCATGTTCTGTCAATGTTAAAACAATCAAGGGAAATCTCTTATCTTCAAGGAAAAAAAATCTTCAAAGAAGCCAAAAAGCAAACAAGGGTCAGTGGTTCAGGGCATGAATGTCTGATTAAAGATATCTCTTTTCAAAATATTTTAAGGCAAAGAAATTTTAAAAAGTGTTTGATATAGTATAGTAAAAATGAGGGTGCGTGTGCTTGTGATCATGAGCGATGTCTATTTTGTCATATGTCTTATTGACTTTTTGAAAATATTTGTTGGTGACAGGGTTTCTTTATGCTTTTCACTGAAGCTATCTTCAATTGCTATTCATGAAATATTTGATAATTCAAGTAATTAAATTTTTTTCTACACAGATTGAAGAACAGAAGAAGACTTTTGAGAGTGAACATTAACAAAGATAATGCCTTTTTTTTTCGATCTGTTCTCAAACAGAATATTTGAAGTTTCAACAAACTTTAAATGGTCCATTGAGAATCTAAACTAAACTTATTGTTGCTGAAACTCATGACAGAGGTAATCAAACAAAGACTCTTTGCAATCGAACCCAGGATTGGCAGCCCAGTGTGCCACCAACTGAGCTTATCCAACACCTGGGAAGTCCCAGGAAATTTGCCTGAAGATGACCAGGGATTCCTAAAGTTGCTTATAGATAACTAAAGATGTCCAAGGTCAACTTGACTAATACCCAAACCACCTGGGGCTAATCTTCTGTAGTTGTGGCAAGCATTCACCTCCTCAATGAACCCATTGATCTGAGCTTTTGGAAGAAGCACGAAAAGAACAAGAGTAACAATGTTTCACTAGTAAACACATCTGTCATTGTCTCTTCCTAAAAGAAAGCAAATATGTTTGATTTCATATTTTTTGTGTTGTTTAAGAATTTCCGTCTCCCATCATCCCGACCAGTGTGTATTTTACGATACATTATATGAGTCATTCTATCCCTTCATTAGGTAGAGCACATCCTTCTTCCCCTAACAACATGTCATGCGTGGTCTCCACCAAATCAGACAATAAGTCTGCACCAATCCTTTTCTTCCTTTTAGACATACCTGGTAGAGTTCTTAAATGCATATATAAAAAGAAGTATGGTGTCTATCTCAAGCACTAACACTTGCAGATTATGCCAAATGGTAAAATTATAAAAGAGAGATAGGTAATATCACCGGCAATTACGGTTCAGCTGAAAGTTAAATCAATTTACAAACAAAACAGTCAACTTCATCTTAGGAACATTACTATATACATAGAAATGAAGACATTTTTGCCAAACCAACCAAATTGTATAATGACAACATTTTATCTTCTTCAACTATCCGCATTGGACTATTGAACATATTGGCCTTTGTAAATGAAGCTCTCCTCTGTCTGTTGCCTTTTGCCCCCAAGTAACGCTGGGTCATAAACATGTGATGAATTTCTTGGAAGTCCAATAAATCATGTGGATACGTCTTGAAACTCAAAGCAGTTTTTCTTTACCCTGAAGCATGCAATCATCATTGTGACATGAGGACTTGAGAGTCAGGGGGATTCATATTGCAGTATGAGAATACATCTGTCGCACAATATATTTTTAAATAATGTTGTTAATCAATCATGATGGCTCCTCCAGCTTTTAACTTTCGCTTTTACCTTTTGTTTGTGATACTGATTTTTCATATGTTATTTAATTACGTTGTTGTTGTCTATAGTTTTATTCTCTTATGTTCAACTACTTTTTCTATTTTACTTCTTTAATCACAATCGTAAAATGTAATTTTACTTTCTATAAAGTTTAATGTTTCATGTTTTATAATTATATGTATCTTGTTAAGTATTTGTAGTACATAGATATACTTTGCTAATTGTATTATGTTTTATTTTAATCCTTTTATACATATATATAACAGGAGGACCCTGAGGAAGATAAGAGTATACTTAATAGGTTTACCTTCAATAAAGATTTTCTATTTATCTAATATGCGTGCACATTTCACTCTCGACACATATATAATCACAAAGCGATGACGAGACTTAAGCTTATATGTCTATCTTAAATCGAATGCAAATTATTATTGAGCAGGCCATCATAATACTGTCGTACACATGCATCTTTTTTCATTATTACTATGACGGATGTATCTCAGGGAGCCGAACTTCAGAGGTCACCTAGAAAGGATGGCTCAGGTCATCTGGATTCCGGATACTCTAACGGTATCTTTTTCCAACCACAAAAATTGAGCAACTGAATATGATTGTGTCTTGTGCGATGTGCGCATTAAGATTCTTTTAAAATATGTTTAAAGATGAAATAAAGCATGTATAACAACTGCTTTCGGTAACATGTCATTTAAGGGAATGTCACAAAGACATAAATTTAAGGAAAACATGGGAGAGAAGGAGGAAGATAGTAGTTAGATTGTGAGAAGATCTGCCTTTGGCAACTATTTACCAGAGGGAATCTCGTATGCACATTGACTGAGAATCCTTTGAATTGTCACTGATTTTTCATATTTTCAATAAAAGTTAGTTCAATCGACACTTATGTTTTTTACCGATGACGTCATATTTGTAGACATGAGGACTTAAAGTGAATTTTTTTCTGGGACATGCTATCTTACGGGGAAAAGTGATGTCATAAGTTTTTTAGTGTCATTTTTCCCCATTGAATACATGTTTAGAAAAAATAATCAAATTCCGTCCTTATATCTACAAATATGAAATCATCTGCAAACTTCTATTGATTTTTTATCAACAATGCATCTCGCAAGTGAGGTAGTACAATTTACTGCAGTAATATCACTGCAACATTACCTACACTTGCAGTAACATCAAAAGATGTAAAGGCCTAATTACTGGTACTTTTTCACAGACTTTCAAAAGGAGAGCCTGCAAATACACACCATGTAGCAATGCAAGACATCCATGGTGTGCAAGGTCGTCCACAGATAAAAGTTACTAATGACCAAGTTTTGACATGGTTTAACTGAAAAATTGATTGTTTCCTTGGAAGCTTCTTTGTCATTTCATAATTTTAAAAATTGTATGGCATTCCATCATTTCCATAATCAGAGAGCTTTCCAAGGAAGACATTTCAATTTCAATTTAGATTGATTAACCATTTCAGAATATTAGTTCTCTGTCTAGTATATCATACATAATATTCGTTAATCACAAGTATATCCTTCAAATGATGCTGCACATCTTCTCAAATCTCGGTACTTCCAAGTTTCTTTAATTATTTTTTTTAATTCAATTTACATGTATTACATCTTCTAAGTTATTTTTGATAAATTTAAGCTAACTCTTCAGTATCAGAGCTGTCAGAACTTTGCTCTTGTCTGAAGGCTTACTTTATATGAGAAAGGTTTGCAACTGAAAAATGTTACTGTGATAAATAACCACATACAAGTTGAATTAAGTACAATGTAAAATTTGAAATTTTGAGTCTCAAATGACATATAGAGATGCTTGAAAAATCAGTTTGAATTAAAATGTAGCTTGTTGTTTTCAGTTATCAACCTTCTCACTCAACCATTTAAGCTGATTCAAATTTTTACAGTGTACATGCTATATCAATCTTCTAACATAATACTCTTTCTCCTCCATCAAGGTTGAGACTGAGGCAAATAATTCTCTTGAGAAAGAATTACCACGGAGTAATCATATTTACAGAGCCACAAATCATTTTTATGAGGAGTGTTGTCTTAGCAGACATCAAAAATGTTACTTCCGTTATCCCTGGATGGCATTCTTTCCACCGTAGTCACAGCATGACTCTGCATGAGCCATGTTTATGATCTGAACAAACTTATGCATAATCATCTATAAATGGAGTTAGTTATTTTTCCTCATGCCATAGTATGGTTATATGACTTTCTAAACACATCTATGTATTTTTTGCATGCATTTCTATACATGGGCCACAAAAAGAACATTCAACAAGTTTTGGATGTATATACAGATAAACACCGTATGAGCGGATATAAATTTAACTTAAGGCGAGCAGATAGATATTTTACACAGGAAAAATGAAGGAAGCAATTAAGGAAGATAGGAAGGAAGGAACTACAGGTTTATCGATATAATTCATTCCGCCTGAGCTATTTTCTCAAGCCATTTGGGTTATTTTGAATCTGTCCCTGTGGGTCAGACACTAAGGAACATTACAATTCAATTCAAGTATTTTGAAATATTTTATTCTACTAAGCAACAATAACACTTGGTGTTCTAAGAACTGGAACAAAAAATTAGCTGCATAATAAACTTCCACTGATGTAGTTATCAATAGTAAATGTGTGGTCATGTCAATAGTACATGTAAATGTGTGGTCATGCCATATCTTGCATTAGCTATTATCTTTATCCTTGAAATATTGGCGTTGTGCAACCACCTGATCACTATGTCTTTGCCATTTTTTCATGCTCTTCTGCTGTCGGAAAGCACTATACGTACTATACGCCAAAATTCAAACTTGTTATTTACTTACCTGGACCTGACCTGCATTTCACTTTCCATGCATGCATGTTCCAGACCAATCGTTATTCAGCTTCCCTAGGTACTAAATTTCACTGCCAATTCCCATCACAGCAGTAATTGAAGAGTTACCCCAATTTGTGAATATGAAAAGTAACAATTGCTTTTTCGAATTATTTTGGAAATTGCATCAACTGAGAATAACACCACTTTTCATTTTCGCAAATTTGGGTAACTCTTCACTTGAGCTGCTGTTGGCAAAGAAAAACATCTGCACATCCAAAGTTGCAGCCTTAAACTTCTTTTACCACTCAGAGGTGATCGCCAGGGTTTCTGATAAACTCATGACACCTAATCCCATCCCAAAAGAAATTGGAAAGCCGAACATGGCCCCGATAAATTGTTCCACAGAAAAGGTATCTTCAAAGAGACCACACACTTGCCTGGCAGCATGATTGTGTCTGGCAGTTTTTATGACACCTTCGCCATGCTTACAAAATGGAACAATGGCAAAAAAGCTGAGGTCAGTCATTGTTCAAGGGAATGTCACAAGGTCAAAGAAAGGTCAGAAATGACCTTGAAATGAGTAAAGGGGAGACAGGAGGTCATATTCATTTCAAACTATATAATTTGCCATCATGTTTGGGGAAATCTTAAATTTCATATGGCCACAAAAAGAAAGCAGACACATAGATAGTCAGTTGTGTGGGAGAATACCTTTTCATGCCTTATTTTAAAAAAAAAACAGTGATTTATTAACAGCTACAGCCTTCATTACCCTACAGAAATACTAAGCTCCCATGACTGATGCAATCAATTTTCAATGTACCGTACCTTTTCTTTCATAAATTGATGGTACAACGCTGATCAGCAGACTCCTCGCTTGTCCATTTTTGCAAGGTAACCAAAGACATGGTAAACTTAGTAATGTTGAGGATCCGGATGGTTATCTACTTCTTGTAAATGTTACTCTTCATTTTATCTTTTAATAGTCTAGAGATATAAATCTATATAAAACTCATATAAGCCCTTGTTACAGGTGTTTTAATCAGTATTTCCTTTTGTTTATACTCAGCACAGGTCAGAAGGCATATATGTCCTGTATTGCAGTACCAATCCAGCTTAGAAGAATAAAATGTCTGATGCATGCTTCAGTTGGTTTACTTTTGGTAATCTTAAGTTGCTAAATCATACCACATGCACTGTGTATATGTTGAAATTAATAGAACCAGCTATAGGAAACTATTCATAATTTATTAATACTTTAATGCTCCTATAAACTTTTAATTTAATGATTGAGTCCTTCAGAAACAAAATTATTTTCGGTTGAAAAACATCAGATGAAGAAATGTTTCGGCACAGCAATGCTCAGGGGTGTCAGATGATTAATTGCGAGCTAAATATAATTTTCAAGGTAGAATAAGACAAAGGACTTCCACTAATGTATTGATCAATGCATCTTGATGTATGATCAGTAATGCATGGTTAATACATGTTTCCAAATTCCACGCCATATCTCCCATCAGCTTTTATCCTTACCCTTGAAAAATTGGCAACATGCAATCACCTGATTAATGTGTCTTTCCAAATGTTTCTTGCTCTTCTTTGTCAAGAAAATAAAACAAATTTCCATCTGATTCCGAAGGAGCAAGAAGTCAAACAAGTGTTTGCACCCTGCCAGAACATCTAATTGTTAAAATTTGATATTTCTTTTCGAGGTAACCTTTCAAGTGGAGGGTAAACAGAGTAAGAAACCAATTTCACCTAAAGTAGAATGGCAGAGTTGTCAATAATGTTTCTTTTTTTTCTTTTTTGCCCTCCATGGAAATTGTTAATATGATCATATGACTGAACGGTTATACAATGTACTATTTTCATTGTCATCATTCAAATCTTCTGGACGAGTAATAGCCGGCAAATTAATTGATCCGACATGTCCAGAATATTGACGTCTTTCAAAGAATTGGACGTCAAAACACCGAAACCAGTTTTAAAGAGTCACAAAAGCAAACACAACTAAATGATTCACAAATCCCAGATCCCCTCAAAACACAACACAGTATAGT
This sequence comes from Platynereis dumerilii, assembly GCA_026936325.1. Lineage (NCBI taxonomy): Eukaryota > Metazoa > Annelida > Polychaeta > Phyllodocida > Nereididae > Platynereis > Platynereis dumerilii. The sequence goes on along the minus strand of JAPTHN010000002.1, from coordinate 76,813,459 downwards.
ACATTGTATTGAACCCCTACCACCATGACACAAAAGGCAGTGCTACTATGAGAGGGGATTTGAAAGAAAGATTCCTTTTGAGTGGCTCCGTGACATAACAATAATACTCAAAGCATCTAATGATGCCAGGGATTCCCATATTGGCCCAGTGTTTTTAACAGCATAAACTTGGGACTCAAAACTGCACAAATATGCCTATGGCCCATAAAAGAAACATTTGGTTTTTACATTGCATGCTGGTTAATTGACGTATTAGACTATATTACCCCAATATTTTAGACTATTTTATCAAAAGAACAAAAAGAACAAAAGAAACAATATTTTCTTCTTACATTGGTTCCCTCTTCCAATAGAGCAAATCTGAATTGGCACATTTGGTAGAACTTTTTTTCATACTTCGCCATCGCCCATCAACTACAATACCAATACCTGCATTTTGAGGACAACATAGACTTTGTAATATGTCCAATTTCTCTTCAACTCTCATTGTCAATATTGAATTTAGCCACTGACTCAAATCATTACTGAAATGACGACTGCTTGAGGGAAATATGACAAACTGATTTCAAGAAGTATCATAATGATTGTATAGACATCCCAGAAAATCATTACATGTTTAAATACTACCTTGTTTTACGTGAGGGAACTTTACAGATACCAGCACCAGACACCATGCAATACTCAAAAAAAGTATTCAGTAAAAATACACGGTAAAAGAATTAAAGAGAAGTGACTTCTTTTTTTACATTCACGTATGTACCTTGTACTGAATAAATAATGGCAACTCATTTCAGTGCAAAAGATGGGTCCTATGGGGACATAATTGAGGTCTTCTCACTTTTTTTTCATCCGCACGTGATCTCTCCTACCTCATTGTACATTGACATTCTCGGGTGTACATAATCTTCATGTCCAACATTTACCCATTGGACAACTGTAATAAGTGTAATATGTACACCCCCAGCCAAAAGCTTATAAATGGCTTGATGGTTGCTATTTGATTAGTGTTGAACACTGGGAGCTCGGATTCTTATTTGATCATAGACCTATACGAGTGTGAAGAGGAATATAAGAGGTTAATTTGTAAAAATAGCATTAGATTTCTGTTGTTGCTCCCAAAAATTGGGATGTGTCGAAGTGAGTGAGCCTAGGAAAATAAGTGCCCTTTGTATGGAAACTACCTTCACGATCCCTCTCCTTGATATGATATAGATTTTCTGAACAGATATGAATCTATGCATCCATCAGAAGATTTGCGTTTCACTAGTTCAATGACGAGATAGGAGCAGTCTCCAAACTGTAGACCTGCAATGTAGATTATGAGTCCGGATATCATGCTTCCATGAATTAACGACAACTTTCACTTTCTAATCAACTAACCATTTTATTGATTATAATTGACTTACATAAAAACTATAAAACCTTACATTAAGATTTAATTCACAAGTACGACTTCTGACATCCACTCAGAAAGGATCGCCAAGGCAACAGATAAACTTGTGGCACCTTATCCTACAACAAAGGAAATTGAGCAACCTGACATTTTTCCAATGAGCTGTGCCACCAGACAACTTGATTATTAAAGGACACAAGACACCAACCACGAGTGTTTGTGTCTATTGCCACTTGCCCTCTTTCGCACCTTGGTCAATGGTCATGCATACCAAATGGGATAAAACATGCAAACTTCTCAGAAGGGAGTTGTTTCAGGAAATGATGCGATAATTTTCTAGCACTTCACACTTCCAATCACCTAATTTCGCAAGCCCATTGACTTGTGAAATTTTTTAATCTGTGCTTGTGTGTGCCGGTGGCAAACCAAGTCAGCAAGGCAACAAAATAATTTTTTAGAAACATTGGTCATCAACAGACACAATTCTTTAATGCCCCAATATCTTCAATGCCCCAAGATCTCCAATGCAAAACGACCTCCAAAATTAATTTGAAAGTGATCAAGCTCATTGTCAATTTCATCAAGCATTTTTCAGCAAGAATGTCAGTTGCAAAAGCAATCTAATTATCTGCTTAATGAAAATCACAGATGAGCTAATAACAAGCGTCAGGCACTAAACTGTAAAAAGCAATGAATACATTTGAAATGATGCCTGCCAGAAGGCATGATCAGTAATGCATGATTTAATTGATTTATACTTGATTTCTTGTTATAGCTTGCATCCGATTTTTATCATCCCTGAAAAATCAGCAACATGTAATCTTTTGAATACTACACGTAGGGTTCTAACAAGTCTTGTCATGTTTTAGCAAGTGAAAGCAATAAAGGCAATCAGTTATTTTAAGACAAAAATCTTCAAAGACGCCAGAAAGCAAACAAGGGTAAGTGGTTGAGGGCATGGATGTCGGATTGAAGGTTTCCCTTTTCAAAATATTATTTCCTAATACAAAATTTTAGAAAAGAAATTTAGAATAGAGCTTAATTTAGTATAGTATTGCAGAAAAGAGTGCAAATGTGTATGTCAGTGATCATGAGAGATGTTTTTTTTGTCATCTGTCTTACCGACTTCCTGAAGGTATTTGTTGGTGACTTAAGGTTTCCCAATGCTTTTCACTGTATCTATCTTGTCTTGCTATTCATGAAATAGCTGATAATTCAAATAAGTTATTGTATCAACACAGGTTTATGAAGACTTGTATGACTGAAAATTCACAAAAGAGATGCTTTTTTTTAATCTGTTCTAAAACTGAATGTTTGAATTTTGAACAAACTTCAGTGGCTTCATTGAGAAATTTATTTTAGGGAGAGACCCATGACAGATGTCATCAAAGAAAGACTCATTGGAATCGAAGGCCTGAGAGTTTTGCCGAAAGATGACCAGGGATTCCCATAGTTGCTTATAGATGACTGAAGATGCCCAAGGTCAACTTGACTAATACCCGAACCACCTGGGGCTGATCTTCTGTAGTTGTGGCAAGCATTCACCTCCTCAATGAACCCATTGATCTGAGGTTTGGGAAGAAGCAACGCAAAGAACAAGAGTAAAAATGCTTCATCAGTATATACATCTGTCAATGTCTCTTTCCCACAAAGAAATACAATTCCCAGTTCAAATATGTTTGATTTTATATTTTTTGTGTAGTTTGAGAATTTCCGTCTCCCGTCATCCTGACCAGTGTGTATTTTATGACACATTATCTCAGTCATTCTATCCCTTCAGTAGGCAGAGAACATCCTTCTTCCCCTAACAGCATGCATGGACTTCATCAAACCAAACGCTGAGTCTGCACCAATCCTTGTCTTCCTTTTAGACATAACTGGTAGAGTTCTTAAATGTATAATTTTGCATATATACTAAACAAGAATTAGGTTGTCTATCTCAAGTACTAACTCGTGCAGATTATGACAAATGGTAAAATTAGAAAAGAGAGATAGATAATATCACCGGCAAATGCTCTGAATGGTTCAGCTGAAAGTCAAATCAATTTAAAACAAAACAGTCAACTTCATCTTAAGAACATTACTATATACAATTATACATAGAAATACTTGTGTAGAAATTTTTGCCAAAACATTTCATCTACTCTAGTATCTGCAGGTGAATATTGAACACATTAGTTTTGCAAATGAAGCTCTCCTCTGTCTGTTGCCCTTTGCCCCCAGGTAACGCTGAGCCATAAACATGTAATAAATGTCTGGAAGTCCAACAAATCATGTGGATAAGTCTTAAAACTCAAAGCGGTTTTTCTTTCCCCCGAATCACGCCATCATCATTGTGACATGATGACTTGAACGTCTGGGGAATTTACATTGCAGTATTATAATACATCTGTCACAAAATATATTTTAAGATAATGTTGTTAATCAATCTTGATGGGTCTTCTTGCTATGACATTTAACTCTCGCTTTTATCGTTTGACTGTGATAGTGAACTGTGCGTTAATGGCCAGACAATTGATGCCCTGTCACAGTGTGTAATGATAATAATGGAAGACAGTTACTAATGACCAACTTTTGACATCGTTTAACTGACAAAATTAATTGTTTCCTTCTTTTTCATTTCACGATTTTAAAAATTGTATGGCTCTCCATCATATCCATAATCAGAAAGTTTTCCAAGGAAGACATTTCAAACTAAGTTTTGATTGATTAACCATTTCAAATATTAGTTCTCTGTCTAGTATATCATACATAATATTGGTTAATCACAAGTATATCCTTCAAATGATGCTGCACATCTTCTCTAATCTCAATACTTCCAAGTTTCTTTAATAATTTTTTAAAATTCAAATTTACATCTTTTAAATTATTTTAGATAAAGTTAAGCTCTGTATATACACATTGATAATTGAAAACAAACATTTCAGTATCAGAGCTGTCAGAACTTTGTTCTTCTTTAAAAAGCATACAATTTAGCTATTGTGATGAGCCCTGTAATGTCTGAAGGCTTACTTTATATGAGAAAGTTTTGCAACTAAAAAATGTTATTGTGATAAATAACCACATGCAAGTAAAATTAAGTACAATGTAAAATTTGAAATTTTGAGTCTCAAATGAATGATTGATATGGCTGAAAAATTAGTTTGAGCCAACATTGCTTGTCGTTTTCAGTTAACAGCCATCTCAGTCAATCATTTAAGCTGACTCAAATTTTGACAGTGTACAAATACACTGTACATGCTATTTCAATCTTCTAACATAATACTCCTTCTCCTCCATCAAGGTTGAGACTGAGGCAAATAATTCTCTTGAGAAAGAATTACCACGGAGTAATCATATTTACAGAGCCACAAATCATTTTTTTTGAGGAGTGTTGTCTTAGCAGACATCAAAAATGTTACTTCCGTTATCACTGGATGGCATTCTTTCCATTGTAGTCGCAGCATGACTCTGCATGAGCCATGTTTATGATCCAAACAAACTTATGCATAATCAAATTAATCACCTATAAATGGAGTTAGTTATTTTTCTGCATGCCATAGCATGGTTATATCACTTTCTAAAAGCAGGTGTACTTCTGCATTCATTTCAATACATGAACCACAAAAATAACATTCAAGTTTTGGATATATAGATAACCACTGTATGAGTGGATGGATACAAATTTAACTTAAGGCGAGCAGATAGATATTTTACACAGGAAAAATGAAGGAAGCAATTAAGGAAGATAGGAAGGAAGGAACTACAGATTCATTGATATAATTCATTCCTCTCAGAGCCATTTGGGTTATTTTGAATCTGTCCCTGCCCGTCAGAAACCATGGAATATGCCAATTCAAATTCAAGTGTTTCGAAATATTTTATTCCTCAAAGCAAAAATTACACTTGGTGTTCTAAGAACTGGAACAAAATAGTTGCAAACAAAGAAAATTTCCACTACTGTAGTGATCAATAGTAAATGTGTGGTTACGTCTTATTAATGCATGGTCATGCCATATCTTGCATTAGCTATTATCTTTATCCTTGAAAAATTGACTTTATGCAACCACCTGATCATTATGTCCTTGCCGTTTTTTTCATGTCTCTTATGCTGTCAACTGAGAATAACACCACTTTTCATTTTCGCAAATTTGGGTAACTCTTCACTTGAGCTGCTGTTGGCAAAGAAAAACATCTGCACATCCAAAGTTGCAGCCTTAAACTTCTTTTACCACTCAGAGGTGATCGCCAGGGTTTCTGATAAACTCATGACACCCAATCCCATGACAAAAGAGACTGAGAAGCCGAACATGGCCCCAATAAATTGTCCAACAGAAAAGGTATTTTCAAAGAGACCACACACTTGCCTTGTGGCATGATTGTGTCCGGCAGTGTTTATGACACTTTTGCCATGCTTACAAAATGGAACAATGGAAAAATAGCTGAGTTCAGTCATTGTTCAAGGGAATGTCACAAGGTCAAGGAAAGGTCATAAATGGCTGTGAAATGAGTAAAGGGGAGACAGGAGGTCATATTCATTTCAAACTATATAATTTGCCATCATGTTTGGGGAAATCTTAAATTTCATATGGCCACAAAAAGAAAGCAGACACATAGATAGTCAGTTGTGTGGGAGAATACCTTTTCATGCCTTATTTTTAAACAAAACCAGTTATTTCTTAACGGCTACAGCCTTCATTGCCCTGCAGAAATACTAAGCTCCCATGATCAATTTTCAATGTACCGTACCTTTGTTTGCTTTCGTAAATTGATGGTACAATGCAAATCAGCAGTCTCCTCGCTTGTCCATTTATTGCAAAGTAACCACAGACATGGTAAACTTAGAAATGTTGAGGATCGGGATGGTTATCTACTTCTTGTAAATGATGCTCTTCATTTTATCTTTTAATAGTCTAGAGATATAAATCTATATAAAACTCATATATAGCCCTTGTTACAGGTGTTTTAATCAGTATTTCCTTTTGTTTATACTCAGCACAGGTCAGAAGGCATATATGTCCTGTATTGCAGTACCAATCCAGCTTAGAAGAATAAAATGTCTGATGCATGCTTCAGTTGGTTTACTTTTGGTAATCTTAAGTTGCTAAATCATACCACATGCACTGTGTATATGTTGAAATTAATAGAACCAGCTATAGGAAACTATTCATAATTTATTAATACTTTAATGCTCCTAAACTTTTAATTTAATGCATGAGTCCTTCAGAAACAAAATTATTTTCGGTTGAAAAACATCAGATGAAGAAATGTTTCGGCACAGCAATGCTCAGGGGTGTCAGATGATTAATTGCGAGCTAAATATAATTTTCAAGGTAGAATAAGACAAAGGACTTCCACTAATGTATTGATCAATGCATCTTGATTCATGATCAGTAATGCATGTTTAATAGAGACCACAGGTCTCTCGGGGCAAAGCCCCGAGAGACTGAAGGTCTTCAAATGGTAGAAGACAGAGCTACTCACACATTGATATACTAAGCAATTTTTTTGCATGCGCCAAACAAAAAAAAGTGTCGGCGTTTATGTGACGTCATTACTGAACGAGACACAATGGAGATGACGTCACAAGAGAGCCAGCCATGGATGACGTCACTTAGGCAAGCTATAAATAAACCTTGCTTGCCTCATAACGTCACAACACTAGGCCTGCAGGCAGCAACCCCGGGCAGCAACCTATTGATAACTCAATAGGCCTCAATCTATCTATCTATCTGTGTATCTGTCTGTCCATCTATCTGTATAGCTGTCTGTCCTGTCTGTCTATCTATCTGATAATTCATTTAGTATTTAAAAACTTTTTAACCAAGCCCTAGACCTGTATAATCATGAAAATCATAAAATAACTCTTTCATAAATGTTGAAAACAAACTAACAATTCACTCTCAGGTGACAAAAAAATTATATCTTCATCCTGTGGTCTCTCTATGCTTTGGCATCATCATATTACATGTTTCCGAATTCCAAGCCATATCTCCCATCAGCTTTTATCCTTATCCTTGAAAAATTGGCTACATGTAACGATCTGATTAATGTGTCTATACACATTTTTGTTGTCTCCTCATTGTCAAGAAAATAAAAGAAATTTCCATCTGATTCTGAAGAGGAAAGAAGTCAAACAAGTGTTTGTACAGTGCCAGAACATCTAATTGTCAGAATTTGATATTTCTTGTCAAGGTAGCCTTTCAATATTTCAAGTGGAGGGTAAACAGAGTAAGAAACCAATTTCATCTAATGTAGAATGGCAGAGTTATCAATAATGGTTCTTTTTTTAATTTTTGCCCATCGTGGAAATCTTTCTTATAATGATATGCCTGAATGGTTATGATATGTACTATTTTCATTGTCATCATTCAAATCTTCTGGGTGAGTAATGGCTGGTGAATTAATTGACACAAAAGTCCAGAATATCGATGTCTCTTACAGAAACGGACCCTTCAAAATACCCGGCTCAAGTTAAGTATCCATCTATTAGTGACCTCCCTGGATTGAATGAGCCACAGGATTGGCTTTTTCACAGTTCTGCACACCTTTTCAACCAATTCTGCCATTTATGCAGTTTGGGGAGGTCACAACTTGTTGGATTCTTAACTTGAGCCTTTTAGGAAAACAACCTAAAGAACAAAAGAAACAAATTTTTTTCTTTTACATGGGAATACTCGAAAAAAAGGTTCCCTCTTGCAATAGAGCAAATCTGAATTGGTATATTTGGTAGGACATGTTTTCTGTAGAAAATGAGTTAAGAGTCAGTTTGAGTCATTTGGTATCAGCATCATCAGACAATTTTATATTTATCATCATGATGATTTTACTGCAAGAATACCATAAATTTCATACTTCACCATCGTCCATCAACTACAATACCAATACCTGTATTTCGAGGACGAAATAGACTTTGTAATATGTCCAATTTCTCTTCAACCTGCATTGTCAATATTCAATTTCACCACTGACTGAAATCATTACTCCAATGATGATTGCTTGAGGGAAACAAGACAAAATGCTACAGATTTCAAGGAGTATCATTATGATTTATAGACATCCCAGAAAATCATTACATGTTCAAATATTACCTTGTTTTACTTGAGGGAAATTCATAGATATCAGCACCAGACATTAGAGGTCTGTGCGGTCAGCACCGCACCGCGCGGGTTGCGGTGCAGTGCGGTGCGGTTTGAAAATATGCGGTTTTTAACTTAACAAGTGCGGTGCGGTTGCAGTGCACCGCAAATGAAATGGGTGCGGTGCGGTGCAGTTGCTGATTTTCATTAATGACACGAGAACCGCAATGGAACCGCGCCTTAAAAACTTGCGTTCATTCTTTCAGGATCAGTTGTTTATACACTGTGTTGATAAAATTGTATTTTCTTAAATTTTTTACTGTCTTTTAAATTACCATATTTATTAATCTGTTTCCAAATTAACTTATTCTGTTTCTTGTACCATTTATCACAGAGATAGACCCATGCATTTATGTATGTTTATTCATTCAATTTATTTACTCCAAAAAGCAATTAAGGAGGTGGCCGCAAGAAAGTAAAATATTTAACTTGTTTCTCCCAAACCAAATAGGTCTAAAATAACAAAATTTATGTGCAATTTTTTGAAAACCGAGTATCACCCAGAAAATTGGGTGGCAGACACCATGCAATACTCAAAAAAAGTGTTAGTAAAATACACGGTAAAAGACTTCAAGAGAAGAGACTTTCTTTTCAACTACACATATGTAATTTGTACTAAATAAACAATGGCATATCATTTGAAAAATGGGACCTACGGCGACATAATTGAGGTCTTCTTACTTTTTTCATCCTCTTGTGATCTCTCCTACTTCCTGAGCGGCATAAAAATGTATGTGCACTCCCAGCTGAAAGTTTATAAACAGCGTGATGCTTGCCATTTGATTAGTGCTGCACAAAACAGCTTCTTCGTGCTAGGATTCTTGTTTGATCATATTAGAATAGACCTATATTTGTAAAAATAGTGTAAGATTTCTGAGGTCGCTCCCAAAAATTGGGGATCTTTCAAAGTGAGTAAGCCTAGACCAATGCTATGCCATTGAGATCGGCGCCAACTACACGTAATTTGGCCCATCTGTATTTTTGAGAACCAAAAAGAAATTAAGTGCCCTTTGCATGGAAACTACCTTCACGATCCCTCTCTATAATATGACATAGTTTTTTTCTGATAAGATACGAATCTATGCACCCACCAGAAGATTTGTGTTTCACTAATTCAATGGCGAGAAATGAATTGTTTCCAAACTTTTGGCCTGCAGAGTAAATTATGAGTCAGGACATCATACTTCCATGAATTAACGCCAATCTTCACTTTTTAATCAACTGACCATTTTATTGATCATATTTGACTTATAAAGAAACTATAAAACCTTACATTCAGGTTTAATTCACAAGTACATCTTCAGAGGGTGGTCAAGAAAAAACTTTACTCTCTTTCTTTGGCATAGTTCTATAAATTTGTCTGTTATTACTATCCAATCTTTTCCAATGTAAAGAGGATAGTCATGGGGACATATTATCTGTAGTTTATTCTTCCGGGACATAATGTGTATTCTTGAGCTATGATTTTGCTGAAATTTAAAAAAGGCCATTTGCACACATCTTGCTATAGCAAATGCAAGGCATTGCCATCAATTCAAATATTTTACCATTGCTTTCATATTCCTACAGTAATTTAGAGTTCTTCAGAGGCATTTGTTCCCAGGATTCCAGCTCTCTTCGAGTGAAACTCAGTCCATTGGGGAGCTTGAAAGAGAAGAAGGTTGATAGAAATTGCAAGCTACCATAGTTTGTCAAAATGTGTCTCCTGTCGTAAGGCCTTATTGAAAGAAGAATCAAGAGTAGAAACATAATACTGAGATTCCAATCTGAACTTTATACAAGAATGAGACTGTTGGATAAGAAGTCACTGAATTGTGCCTCATGGGCCGAAGACTGTAAAGTTTTTACTTGACCACCCTGTACTCAGAAAGGATCGCCAAGGCAACAGATAAACTTGTGGCACCTTATCCTACAACAAAGGAAATTGAGCAACCTGACATTTTTCCAATGAGCTGTGCCACCAGACAACTTGATTATTAAAGGACACTGGACTGTTTGTGTCTATTGCAACTTGCCCTGTTTCGCGTCTTGGTCTTGGATACCAAATGGGATAAAGCATGCAAACTTGTTAGAAGGTGGTTGTTTCAGGACATGTTATGATAATTTTCTTGCATTTCACACTTCCAATCACCTAATTTCTCAAGCCCATTGACTCGTGAATGTTTTTAATCTTTCTTGTGTGTGCCTGTGGCAAACCAAGTCACAAAGGCAACAGATTAATTTTTTAGAAACATTGGTCATCAACAGACACAATTCTTTAATGCCCCAATATCTTCAATGCCCCAAGATCTCCAATGCAAAACGACCTCCAAAATTAATTTGAAAGTGATCAAGCTCATTGTCAATTTCATCAAGCATTTTTCAACAAGAAGGTCAGTTGAAAAAGCAATCTAATTATCTGCTTAATGAAAATCTCAGATGAGCTAATAACAACCGTCAGGCAACTATAAGAGGTAATGAATTCATTTGAAATGATGCCTGCCAGAAGGCATGATCAGTAATATATTTACATGCATGATTTATGCTTGATTTCTTGTTATAGCTTGCATCCGATTTTTATTATCTTTGAAAAATCAGCTGCATGCAATCTTTTGATTACTACACGTAGGGTTCTAACAAGTCTTGTCATGTTTTATCTAGCAAAAACAATAAAGAAATCTGTTATTTTAAGACAAACATCTTCAAAGAAGCCAGGAAGCAAACAAGGGTCAGTGGTTGAGGGCATGGATGTCTGATTGAAGGTTTCCCTTTTCAAAAAATTCTTTGCCTGATACAAAATTTTATTAAAGAAATTTATAAAAAAAGTTTGATATAGTATAGTCAAGTATAAATAAGTGCATATGTGTATGTCAGTGATCATGAGTGCTGTCTATTTTGTCATCTGTCTTATCAACTTTCTGAAAATATTTGTTGGTGACTTAAGGTTTCCCTATGCTTTTCACTGTAGCTTTCTTCTATTGCTATACATGAAATAGTTGATTATTCAAATAACTTATCATATCAACACAGGTTGATGAGGACTTGTAAGACTGAAAATTCGCAAAGGAGATGCCTTTTTTTTTCTTTTTATTTTAGGGAGAGACCCATGACAGATGTCATCAAAGAAAGACTCATTGGAATCGAACACAGGATTGGTTGCCAAGACCAGTGCACTACCAACTGAGCTAATCGTACCCCCAGGCAGGAAGTCCTGAGAACTTTGCTGAAAGATGACCATTGATTCCCATAGTTGCTTATAGATGACTGAAGATGCCCAAGATCGACTTGACTAATACCCAAACCACCTGGGGCTAATCTTCTGTAGTAGTGGTAAGAATTCACCTCCTCAATGAACCCATTGACCTGAGGTTTCGGAAGAAGCAACAAAAAGAACAAGAGTAGCGATGCATCATCAGTATATACATCTGTCAATGTCTCTTTCCCACAAAGAAATACAATTCCCAGTTCAAATATGTTTGATTTTATATTTTTTGTGTAGTTTGAGAATTTGGTTTAAACATATTTATTACCTTTGCTAACGAGCCGTAGGCTCAATTACAAGCTCAGGTGTTAGTAGTAAAACATGAAAACAAAACACACAGCTATCGGCTAAGGTCATCACCCACACAAGCATAAGCATAATAATTCACTAAATTGTTACACACATGCAATGGTGCGGCCATACCACAGCACCGTTAGCCGCTCTTGCTGCCTACAGTGCCATGGGTAGCCACACCACGCATTGAATGGTACCAGATCACGATAATTAGAGTCAAATGATTAGAATCTGCTTGAAGCGGTAATAAAACTAGCAGTGCACTTAATAATGCTAAGGGAGACATCCAGTTGCAGAGACTTGTCTCCAAATAGGAGTAAATTCACAGTTGGTTCCAAGGAAGTTAAACTGTTAATATCATTTATTAATTTTTGCCTTGGAGCAATATAAAGAGGGCACTCGAGCAGATAGTGGTGGGAGGTCTCAGAGTCATGTTGACAGCTACATCGCGGAGAGTCAATGCAACCTTTGTTAAACAAATGAGCACAGAGATCACCAAATTGTAACCTCAATTGACTGATAACAACTTCCTCTTTGCGCGACAGTTCGACAGGCAACAGTGATGGGCCATTCAGATTTTGCACGGAGGTGGCAATCTTCTTAAAGGAAGCGAGACTACTGGATGCCCTTGTTTGGACCTGTAGGGAATTCCACAGTGATATGCTACTTGGAATAAAAGATTTACGATATATTTCTTTGCGTATAATTGGAAAATTCACCTGAAGGTGATATGGCCCTCTAGTGCTATAATTGTGAGCAGGTTTCAGGTTGTCTAAGATAGATGTCAAGTAATGTGGGCAGTGATTGTAAAACATCTGGTACATTTTGAAAAGTTTCCGTCCCTGCCTTCTTGAGGATAAGGGAACCCAGCCTAACTCCCGATAAAGCCCGTCATGAGAAGTATATCTTTTCGCACCAGTTGCAATTCTGGCTGCCTCAAGTTGCACCCCCTCAAGTTGGTCAGATTGTTCATTGGTGCAGCTATCAAAGAATATGTCAGTTTGAGAATTTCCGTCTCCCGTCATCCTGACCAGTGTGTATTCTACAATACATCATCCTTCTGGGGATTAAGTTAGCCTGTTGTACTACTTTTTCTGCAAACAACACACCTCAAGATGACAACAAAGCAACAAAATTCAATTACAAATCTTTCAGGAGTCATGTACGCTTATACAACTCGTTTTCGGTATATAACAAACATTTCAGGGGTTATTTATACACCTCAAACTCATTGTATAACCTATACGAATCTTGCAGCAGAAATTCAAAACAACTGTTATCAGCAAAACAATTGTAAAATATTCATCTACAGAGTAACATTATACTGTTCATCGAAAACAGAGTGCATCCTGCTGATCTCTGTGTGAACCCCTCAGCTCCCCAGTCTCTCACATTCAATTGGAGCACAAACATGTTCTGTATTTTTATCTTTTCCCGCCCAGCCCACCTCAATCATATGTCTTACCCTGATTGGGCCTGCTGTCTCCCCATTTACCACATAAAAGACGATATCAAACGGACTTTCATGATCATCAATTCATCATTGTTCTTCAGAATCCTGTTATGCTTACATTCATTTTTCCTCAACTTTTGGTATTCAATGTACTTGTCTCTTTTTCATATTTCAGTGCACTCGTTTATTCATTTTCCTCACATATGTTATAAATACTCAAGTTTCTATACCAATTCCTATTGTGTTCCAAATGTATAAATCAAATCATATTTTAATAAACATTTTATTACCCATATCTGTGTTTGGTTTTACGCACAAAAAAAAAGATTCATTTGCCGAACCAACTAAATTGTATTATGATCACATTTTATCCACTTCAAGTATCAGCAAGTGGATATTGAACATATTGGCCTTTCTAATTAAGTTCTCCTCTGTCTGTTGCCCTTTGCCCGCGAGTAGAGCTGGGCAATAAACATGTTATGAATTTCTACGAAGTCCAATATATCATGTGGATACGTCTTGAAACTCAAAGCAGTTTTTCTTTCCCCTGAAGCATGCAATCATCATTGTGACGTGATGACTTGAGAGTCTGGGGAATTTATATTGCAGTATGAGAGGACATCTGTTGCAAATTACAATATATTTATGGTTTGTCTGATCAACCTGCTTGTTTAGTCTAAAAGCATTTTAATATGTGCAGGTACAACAAGCTGAAGTCAGTTTTGCTAACATTCCCTTTGCCGATAAACAAACACTTCACCCACTAAGGCCTTAGTTCATTATATTGATTCAGTCTTTTTGGTCATACTAATGTCCACTTTTTCCTTCACTTAAAGTACTCCAAAATTTTAAAAATTTTCAGCTATCTATCAGAAATGGTAGGTCCCAATCAAACCACAAAAACTGAGCGATCAAACATGATTCTATAAAATTTTCGGAACGCGGAAGTTTTTTCAAAGAGACCGCAGACTTATCCTGGAGCATGATTGTGCCTGTGGGAATTATGATGCCTAGGTCATCCTTAAAAGATGAAAGAAAGCCTATCAGTTGATTTCGGTAGCATGTCCTTCAAGGGAATGTCACTGGAACAGTTACAGCAGACAAAAAAAAATTGCCTACAGAAAAGCACTTGAATAAATTTTGTGAGGTCATAGCCCTATCCCTGCCAAGTTATTACGTTTTCATAGCTACGTGTTTTTCAAGTTTGCAATTTGCTTCATTCCAAAACTGTGCATGGTTTTGGTAACTTTGACTCATTCTTTGAAAGGTGTTGTCAGAAATAACTTTGGAAATTTTTAAAAGTAAAATGGATATCTGCATTCTTTCACTTTAAGACCATCACATAAATATGATTTGGATCATGTTCTTTGCATTTTAGTTCGAAATATAGAGGTCAAATTAAAATGTGTGGGTTTGGGGCAAGAGGCCCCACATGGCATGGGGCATGAGGCCCCCTACACTAGGGCCTCAAAGCTGCTTCAGGAACCATTCAATAATGTGTACTTTACCTTAAATCTTGATAGAATAGCTAATTAAAATAGAAAAAAATTGGCTGAAATTGACACAGTGCAAAATAATACTAAAAAATAAATGTATGAACAGAAAAATTCTGAAATTCTGAAAAAGTGAATAGAATGCCTTAAAAATGATAGAAGAACCCCAAGAAATAACTTTCAAGCTGAATGCACTCACAAAAAAAAATTGCCATAGGATTATAATAGGGGGGCTTCTTGCCCGATGGGTGGGGTAAGAAGGCCATTTTCAATTTTTTACAAAAATGGCCGTAAACTCCTTTATTAAAATTGGTAGACATTTGTTTCACTAGTTATAAATAGAGTCAAGTGGTCCCTTCCTGACAGCATAAGCATTCAAAGAATCGACAATAAAAAGTAGGTCAAATCGCATCTCGAAGTTAAGGGGGGCTGCATGCCCCGACCTACTCTAATCATCTATAAATGGAGTCTGCACCGTTCTGCACGCTATAGTATGGTTAAATCTATCTATATACATATGTAAAATTGACCTCCCCATATTCCTTTGTCACGGGTGTTCTCAGCTATGGCTTGACTGACAGTCACAATATTTTGCCACTGTGTCCCATTATGTCCAGACTGTGTTTGTATTGCTTCAAATTCATCAGAACTCTCAAATATTTCCTTTTATAGGCCTAGTACAAAAACGATATCCATGCAGTGGGAGCAGCAGCAACAGAAGCTGCCATTCCAGCGAGTGGTTTCACTTTCATTACGATCTTTAAACACCTAGCAGAAAGGGAGATGGGAGGAAGGAACGGACAACAGACAGATTGTATATATAGATAGATAGATAGATAGATAGATAGATAGATAGATAGATAGATAGATAGATAGATAGATAGATAGATAGATAGATAGATAGATACCAGGCAAGATTGGACCAGAGAAGTGGAAAAAACTTTGAAAAAAGTACTGCCAACTATGGGAGGGTAAGAGCCAGATGGATTGACTGGAGATGGATAGATGATTGGCCTGTTGTGTCCTGCATTTATTCACTAAATTTATTGGTTACTCAGCACAAGAGGAATCCGACCCGATGAGGCAAAGGACAATTGAAACTATGGCCCAGGTCATTTGAATAAGGGCTCAGGGTTTATGGGACGAAATGTCCTTTCAATTCACCATTAACAATTGCAAGACAGATCATGTTAGCATATACACATATTAAGTCCTGATTGCATAAATAAACTACATAGTTATTCAATCAAAGCTTTAACACATGATGTCCTAGGCCACTTCCTCACTTTATGGACTAGCTACTACAATTTGAAGGCTGTGGTGCCAACCTTAGGGATTCGATTTTTTAAAAATATTTTGCGTGCCTTATTTTTACATATATGCCAACCTTACTGGACAAGTGCATGAGGTTTTTGAAGACAGACGATGCACCCACTCTATACCCCTCTTTCGACGGGTACACTGCTAATCACTCTTTAAAACCAGGTGTACTTTTGGATAATTCTAATACACGGACCACAAAAAGAACATTCAACAAAATTTGTTGAACTGTTTATTAAACAGTTTATGAATGGATATGAATATAAGGCGAACAGATAGCTATTTTACGTAGGAAAAGGAATGAAAGAATGAAGTGCCTGGAAAGGAAGGAAGGAAGGAAGGAAAGGAATGAAGGAAGGAACTATAGCTAGATTGATGTAATTCATTCCTCACAGAATAGCTATTTTCACAAGCCAATTGGGTCATTTTGAATCTGGCCCAGTACTGTGGGTAACCCCTTCTTTATTGAGGCAACAAATTAAATCATTAGAAACTTTTGTTTATCACCCGGATAATCTGAAAGCACATCTCATAATGCGCCATTATCTCACATGCAAAATGACCTTCGAAGCTTATTTGAAAATGATCAAGCTCATTTTCATTTTCTAGGCATTTTGACAGGGAACATTGCAGTGAAAAATGCAAACAATTATAATTTAATGTCAGAAACGAAGCAACACTGGACTTCCAATTCAGGTATGCAGAAATATTTGACTTCTATTAAGAACACTTGGTGCTCTAAGAAAATAAAACATAGCTGCAGAATAAGAAAGATTGTACTAAAGTATTGATCAATAATTAATGCATGGCATGTCATATCTTGCATTAGCCATCATCCTTATCCTTGAAAAATTGGCTTTATGCAACCATCTAATCATTAAATTGCCATTTTTTCGTGTCTCTTCTGCTGTTGGACAGCACAATGCGTACTACACACACCAAAATCTAAACTTGCTAACCTGGACCTTTTATAACTGTATTTCACTTTCCATTTTCAAGAACAAATGATATTCAGTTTCCCTGCACTTACTACATTTCACTGCCAATTCTCATCACAGCAATTGCTTTTTAGAATTATTCTGGAAATTGTATTAAATCAAAACTACGCCATATTTCATATTCACAACTTGATATAACTCTTTACCTGAACTTTCAATAGAGAAAAACGCCTTCACAGCCAAAAATGCAGCCTTTAGCTTCTTTCATCGCGCAAAGGTGATTGTCAGGGCTTCTGATAAACTCATGACACCTAATCCCACTCCAAAAGAAATTGGAAAGCCGAACATGGCCCCGATAAATTGTGCAACTTCTTCAAAGAGACCACACACTTGCCTTGTGGCATGATTGTGTCCGGCAGTGTTTATGACACCTTTGCGTTGCTTACAAGATGGAACAAAGAAGGAAATATGGCTTGGGTCAGTCATTGTTCAAGGGAAAGTCACAAGGTCACACAAAGGTCAGAAATGGCCTTAAAATGGATAAATGCATGACCAATGCAATAAATTTGCAATGCGCCTTTTTACAGCTTTGGTAAATTGATGGGCTATAACTGAAGTGCTATCAAATAAATCTATTGTACAACTTTAATGAGCAGACTCCTCGCTTGCCCATTTATTGCAAAGTAACCAAAGACATGGAAAGCTTGGTATTGTTGAGGATGGTTATCTATTATTTGCTATCAGATACCTCGAATAGCAATTTCTGTCATCCCATGCTACTTGCACAAAATCACAGGCACGTGAATATAGTATATTTTATGTAAAAATTGTTCTTCGGAAGAAGTTCATGCATGAGCAACAGCAGATTTGCTTAATCTTTTATTAGTCTTAAGATAAAACCTATATAAAACCAATAAATAATATAAACCCTTGGTACAGGTGTTGCCCTCACTATTTTCCTTTATTCAATGCTAAGAACAGGTCATAAGATATATATATCCTGTATTACAGTACCGATTCCAGCTAACAAGAGAAAAATGTTTGATACATACGTTGGCGGATCTGTTTTTTAGCAATACCTACAAATTTCCAAAATATTCACATTTTCACTTTACAGTTTTCCCAAGTTGTCAAATCAAAGCCACATGCACTGTATAAGTTGTAATTAATAGAGCCAGCAATTGGAAACTGATGATAATTCGTTAATACTTTAATGAAGAAATGTTTGGGCTCAACAATGTTCAGCGGTGTGGATGATTAATTGAGAGCTAAATATAGCTTTCAAGGTAGAATAAGACAAACAATTTCCACTAATGTATTGATCAATGTATCTTGATGTATGATCAGTAATGCATGGTTAATTCATGTTTCCAAATTCCATGCCATATCTCCCATCAGCTTTTATCCTTATCCTTGAAAAATTGGCAACATATATCAATCACCTGATTAATGTGTCTTTCCAAATTGTTCTTGCTCTTCTTTGTCAAGGAAATAAAACAAATTTTCATCTATTTCTGAAGAAGCGAGAAGAAAGAAAGTGTTTGTTCAGTGCCAGAACATCTAATTGTCAAAATTTGATATTTCTTGTCAAAGTAGCTTTTCAATATTTCAAGTGCAGGAAAAACAGACCAAAAAACCAATTGCGACAAAAGTGGAATAGCAGAATTATCAATAATGTTTATATTTTAAATGTTTGCCCTCCATGAAATTGTTCTTGAATATAATCAATCATTATGACTAAATAGTTATTATATACTGTTTTTAAAGTCATCATTAAATCATCTGGTTAATTAATTAGCCAAAACAATTCAGAATATCAATACAGATCTCAAAGAATTGGACTCATCAAAATTCCCCAAAGCATTTTTAAAAAGACACAAAAACTTACTAAATAACTTTTTTTTTCCACAAGTACCAGATCCCTCAAAACATGACATAGTGTAGTGCTGAACCCCTGCCAACATGACACAAAAGCAGTTCTACTATGAGAATGGATATGAAAGAAATATTATTTTCAGTTGGTGCTGTAACATCAAAATAATATTATATGGAGAATAAGTTGTTCTTGGTCCCAGGTATATCCATGTATAATGATTAATTGTTCACTGGAACTACTTTTTTGACATAATGTTTCAGCCTCTCAGCTAGAGGCCTTGTTCACATGTGAATGGAACACAGGATGGCTTGTTGTGTTTGGCGTTGTCACACACAGACCAGTACCTCCATTTTTAGTCGCACCACCCGCTTGAACACAAGAGGTCTGTTGTAAGAACAATCATGTACAGAGCTAAGCAGTGCTTCACAACAAAAGAAGACCAACAGAAAGAAGTCCAACATATGAAAACTGCTCTGTCTGCAAATGGTTACACCAAATGGGCGATGTACCTGCCGAAACCGAAGGAGAAAGACCAGACTGAGCCAAGACAACCCCCATCCACAGGAAGACTACAAACAGTAGGAATTCCATTTGTGAAACGCCTTTCTCAGCACCTCGTCAGAATCTTCAGATTGCATGGCATCCGTACTTACCGTCAGCCCCAGAATAAAATCCGCTTACTCCTGATACACCGAAAAGACAAAACACCTGAGCCAACAAATGTGGCATAATTTATCATTTAACTTGTAATCAGGATCAGAACCACACATACACCAGAGAAACCAAGAGAACCCTCAACACCAGACTGAAAGAGCACCCGAAATTCGACAATCCCACAGCCGTTGGCCAACAGTGTATCAATACAGGACATACCATCTTCGTGCACAACGCCAAGATACAGTGTAGAGAGCCAGACTGGACAAAACAGAAGATCAAGGAATCCATATGTATCAGGCAACAACACCCCTATATGAACCGGGATCAAGGCTACCAACTCCCCCTGTGTACAATCAACTCCTGAGTATAAACAACATCAAACACAAAAAGCCATCCTGTGTTCCATTCACATGTAAACAAGGCCTCTAGCTGAGAGGATGAAACGTTATGCCAAAAAAGTAAGTTCTAGAGAACAATTAATCATTATACATCAAAATAATACTAAGGCATTTAAAGATAACAGAGATTCCCATATTTGCCCACAGATGAATTTCTTTTCCGTAATGCCAAAACCACCTGGGGCTAATCTTCTATAGTGGTTGCAAGAATTGACCTCCTGTATGAACCCATTCAGCTTAGGTTTTAGTTGAAGAGAAAGGACGAAAAACAATGCTTCTCGATAAGATACACTCTAAAAAATTTCAGGACAAAATTGGTTTTTTAAATGGAAAATGGTTTCTTGAAAAAAAAAAAAACTTCCATGTAAATACCAACATGAATTTTTCAAAAAATCATTTTGGATTTCAAATAGCCTATTTTGTCCCGAAATTTTTGCCACAGAGAAAATGTGTCTGATTTCATATTGCAGATATATATATCTCATCCTATCTGATATAGTAACGCTACCTTTGTCAGCAGGTAAATCATACTATAGCAGGCCTCCTGTCTGTAACAAGATATTGAACCAGACAATTTGTCTGTGCACCAGGTCTTGATCTTCCAAGCAGCAAAGCAGTTTAGAATCTGCAAATAGGCGTTACACATGTTTTAAAGAAACAGCAGATCATACCAGGTACTAAGAGGTCAATTTTACTACAGATTCCACTGAAAATCTTTTGTTGGCTTCAGAAAGCTTAAATGCAATTTCTGCAATTCTAAAATTCACACTTTAAGGGCACAGTACATTCACTGATGCATACTACATTGAGCGTAGATAACTATAGTGTAATAAAATAATAACTATTCAATGTGACAGCAAATCTTTAATATTATTTTTGGTGTAGCCCTCAGAGGTAATAAGGCTTAACTATTGAAGAAACTGAGACTACTATTGCAACAGTTTATGATCGACAAAATGTGTCGTAATGCATATTTCAATTTGAGAAACCTGTCTAAACTCCAAAAACCTGGCCAAGGAAGTAGTTAAAACTGCTGTCAATGCACTTGCCGCTCCTCATTTAGGCTACGGAAATGGGCTGTTGTTTGGCACTGCTACCCGATTGATAAATAAACTTCAGGTTGCTCAAGATTCGGCAGTTCGTTTAATTGAGAGATTGAAAAAGCACGAAAGCGTCAGTCAAAGTAGGAAACAACTGCACTGGTTACCAATCACAGCTAGAATTCAGTTCAAATTGATGACAACTACATAGAAGGCACTTAACAATCAGGCACCACAATACATCCAAGAACTTGTTCAAGTGAAATCTCAACAAGAACATAACCTGAGAAGCAACCACCAGCTGCTGTTAGCAGAACCTGCTCCATGCAACAAAAATAAGTTTGAAGATCGAGCTTTTTCCTATGCAGCACCAAAACTCTAGAACATTTGCTGGAAAAAGTGAGAACTGCACAAACATCAGAAAGCTTCAAGAAGAATCTAAAAACCCATTTGTTTCAGAATTCCTGCACGTGATTTGATCTGAAAAAGAGCTGATGAGCGGTTTACAGAAATTAGCGCTATAGGTATAAATGCATATTATTATTATTATTGTAATTATAAAATTTGTATGACACCTAACCTCATGACAGGGAAGCTGGGCAGCTGAACTTTGTAGCAATAAATTCTGCTACAAAATATAAGAGTGTTCAAAGAGACCACACTTAATGGGCTGCATGATTGTGTCTGGCACTGTTTATGACACCATGGTCATTGGTCATGCTTGTAACATGGAACGAAATAACCCTACTATCTGAGTTGTACAATTACACATTGCTCAATAATGTTGCAAGGTCAGTCTGTGTCAAATGTCAAAATGAGATTGAAGAGAGAAAGAATATCAGGCAGTTACATGCATGATTATTATATGGTACATGCAATTTGTGATAATTGTATGATTATCAGACATATGTTTTACATTGTAATATGTTTCACTTAGGTTGAATTAATATGATGTTACATTTTGCATCTACTGGAGTGAGCAGCAGTAACAATCGGAGCAAATTATAACTTCAAAATGAAAATAACAAAAATACACAATAACAACTTGAATAGAAGAAACAATGCTGAAACAGAATCGCAATGCTTTTACTTTTATTTTTTGCTTTGACATTTAGAGAACACATGTACAAGGGTAGAACAACAATACTCCTGCCTCACACTCTTGGCATTGAATGCAAAGATAATAAATCTGGCAAATCTCTAATTTCACAAAACGTTACATTTCACACTGACTGATGCATTGTATTTCATTCAGTCGAAGATTTTAAAAGAAAAAACTTTGAGCCGTGCATTTATAAAAATGCACCTATGTGAAAAGTCACTCCAGTGATTTAGAAAATATTTAATGTTTATCACCAGAGCGGAAACAAGTTCAGAAACAGCAAAGAATGCAATATAATATACTCAACTTCCACTGACACGTGTGAAAACATTCAAATGTCTTTCTAAATGAGAATAATTCCACTCTGCCCGTGCTTTTTTGTGGGAAAGGGAAATAGTTGGGTCCTATGATTTTCAACATCTAACAACAAAGAATTGAAAAAAGTTAAAAAATTCAATATAAAACATCATGTATGACATATCCTATGTATCATTTCTGATATTTGAATGTAAAGGTAAAAGGAAAGGTGGGGGTTTATAGTGGTTCCACACTGATAAAATTCGCAACTGCATGCTCAGCTGACTTTTATACAGTTCCTTCAGCTGACAGGCTCACTGATAATTCGCCATTGGTCTCACTCCTCTGTAGGGGACGTACACACAGCTAACTGCCTCACACGGCACCATCACTGATCAATCTTGTACCTTTCTCTGCCTATAGCCAACCTCCCCATTCACACCTGGGTGAAGTGAAGCAGTGATTCAAGGAGGATCAGCTCATTTTCTCCATGCCCCAGCAAGGTTTGACCCCACAACCTTGTGTATGTGAGTCCGATATCATACCCACTGGACCACTGGCACTCACTATGAAAACTCAGTTAAGAATTTAACCCACACTTTCAGGTTCATCACTGACTCATTACTGAGAATGCATCAGGCCAGACCATATAATTAAGGCTGATTCGGAAAAATACTAACCTGACAGGTGGAAATGCTACATTAATGAATTGATGGACGACTGCTGAATTACTAATAAATATATTATGTGCCATTCACTTTGCATGAACGAATAACCAAAACGACTGTTTAGAAGGTTGGCACATGATATTGCGATGATTCAAAATCCCAAGAATCAAAAACATTTGATTTCCTTTATAGGCCTATAATGATATCGAAATACACTCCTGCTCATAAATATGGAATAGTTTTTTTTTTTTGGAAAAAAAGTGTAAAACGAAAGTAAATTTTAGATTGTGATTGCAAGCAAGGTCCATTGTAAAGGTCAAGTCACCTTTTATTATCACTCTTTGAAAGATTCAACTACATTTTTTGCAAGAATGTTAAATTTTTGGTTGAATGCACCTCAACCTAAAAAAACCCTGAATTTCCACATTTCGTGCTGCTGTAACTTATCCTTTGTCTAACTCTGCAGCATGGTTTTTACCCGAGAGCATGTTCGTCCCTTTAGCTGTCATTGGAAGTAGTTACCATTGAATTAGACCATCATGTGCTCCAGCAGAAGTTGCTAAAGTTGTCAATTTCAATGGAGAATGTTGAAGTATTCCATATTTACGAGCAACGGTGTACATCACTACCGGAAACAGTAGCAAAACAGAATATAACAGCAAAACAGAATATACTAGCTTCATGTTGTTCAAACAATTTGTATAAAGTTGACTGACTCCTGGACACCAGTAAGATCAGCATTGCCCGAGGAAGTGTTGTTTTTTTTTGCTGCTTCGCCTCCAATCCAAATTAAATGAAAGTATATTAGTGAATAATGTTGTTTGTTGAGAATTAATTGAACATGGGTTGAATGATGTCATATGGCTAAATGATAAAATAATTGGATAAAATAATTCAGGGATAGCCTCCAGTGGTGAATCCAACTTGATAACAGCACACATGCATCGCAGTTTTCTTGCACAGCTCTTGGGGAGTTATCACTCACATCACTGAACATACATGTACAGCTGTATCTAAATCTTTCATAATAAATTTTGAATCAACATACCATAACTCTCCAAAGAACTCGTTTTTCTGTTGTTCAGGATCCAAAATGTAATGTTCAGTTTGTATTTCCTGTATTTCCTAAAGCATCAAATCCCACTTAATTAAGAAGACATCAGCTTGAGAGAGCAATCATCTGAACACAAGCGTTGCGAAAGATGAAACTGAAGAATATGTGAAATGTCAGCCCTTCTGACAAGACATGTTGCACAACAAAAGTTTATGCATGTGTCATTTCCATTTGTTTTCAATCAAAGTTGGAGTTGGAACTCAATGCAATTACTGAATATGTGTGAGTTCTTCAGAAACAAAAAATATTTTTGGTTGAAAAATATCAAATGAAGAAATCTTTGGCTTACCTTAATGGTTGATGATTTCAGATGATTCTAATTACAAGCTAAGTAGGCTATAGTATTCAAGGTAGAATAGGATAAAGAACATCCACTAATGCATTGATCAATCCATCTTAAACTTAAAGAATGATCAGTAATGCATAGTTAAAGCCTACTTTATCTCCAATCTTGTATCAGCTGTTTTCCTTATCCATGAAAAGTGTCTTTTCACATGTTTCTTATCTTCTCATTGTCAAGAAAATAAAAGAAATTTCCATCTGATTCTGAAGAAGCAAGAAGTCAAGCAAGTGCTTGCTCAGCGCCGGAACATCTAATTGGTGGAATTCGATGTTTCTTGTCAAAATAGCCATTGATTACTACAAGTAGAGAGAAAAACTGAGGAAAACCCAATTTCAACAGAAATAAAATGGCAAAATTTCCATGAAGTTTGCTTTTTAGTCGTCAATATAATAGAAAACTTAATTTCCTGGAGTCATTTTCATGCAACATTATTACATTTCTATTTCATGTTGATACACGAATCTACTCAGTTAGCTAAACCTCTGCAAACAATGAGTTCAAACAATTCAAAATTAAGCTTTCTCTCAAAATCAGGCACTAGTTTGAATGCAGATTTGAAAAAAGTATAACAAAAACAAACTGAACAAAATAATTTCAGAATCCTGAAGTCTTCAACCCATTCTACGATGTCACAGAAAGCAAGCGCTACTTTGATAGTGGATATGAAAGAAAACATTCCTTTTAAGTGGTACCATGAGGTCACAATACTCTGAGTACGCCCTCCAACTGATCTGAAATCAGATTTAATGTGGGGCTATAGAGCCTTCAGAAATGGCCAAGATTCCTTTATTTTGCTTGCAGATTACTAAAACCTCTTTTCCCTAATGCCATAGCCATCTGGGACTAATCGTCTGTAGCAGTTGCAAGCATTGACCTCCTGTATGAACCATCTGAGCTGAGGTTTTAGCAAAAGCAACAGAAACAGGACGCAAAACAATGCTTCTCTGTTAGATGTATACAGGGAAAATGTGTACGATCTTGTCTTTCCTCCACCTATTTTTAAATACCCAACATCCCATCAAAGGCATCAACGTTACCTATCTCAGCAGGTAAATCATACCAGTATGCCTCTAGTCTGCAGTAAGACATTACCACCAGACAATTAGTCTGTGCACCATGCCTTGACCTTCCAAGCAGAAATGCAGTTCTCTATATACATGTACAATGTGCCATTCCAGATATCTCAACGACAAAGCAGATGGTTCCAGCAGGCTATCCTTTTCTTTTTTTTTTCACAAATATTTTCCGCATGCCATTGGTACAATTCAACAATTTTATCCCGTCATATCATTTGATAAGATTCTATGCTGTCCATGGAATTGTATGTCTTTTAATACTTTCGAAATGTAGAAGATATGATATTGATTATTCCCCAGTGGCAATCTACATATATCAAATACATTACTTTAACTGCAACTGTTTGTCAAGTTTTGCCTTGTCAAGTTAATCCAAAGTTCTTATGTTCAGGCATTGACAATTATGCTTAGCTCCTGGAAAGTGCAATAAATATCCCAGTCTCCTTTTGTTGAGTAAACAAAGCAGATCTGCTAATTTGCAAGTCTATAGAACTTACATTCATACGCATTCTGTGCCATTCATGCATTAACAAGTTCAGGGATAGCCTCCAGTTCACTTCAATTCATAGAATCACACATGAGTTGCAGCGTGCTTGCACAGCATTTGGCAAGTTATTGTTCACACATTGAACATGTCTAAACTTTTCTAAAGTTATGAATTATGTCTCAAGAAACATATAGCATCTCTCCTTCCAAGAATATACATCTCTGTTATTCAAGAATCAATAAATTATCTGTCTTAGCTTAGGTTCACTGCCAATGTGTCTTTTGACAAAACATAAAATCCCATTAAATAGTACATCAGAACATCACCAGCTGGAGGGAATCTATAGACAATCATCTCAATACAAGAATCTTGAAAGATGAAAGTTGAAACTGAAGAAAATGTGAAATGCTAGACTTTCTGACAAGCCTTGTTTCACAACAAAAGTTTATGCCTGTGTCATTTCCATTGGATATTAATTTCAGTAGGAACTCAATGCAATTGACAACCTTTGGGGTAAGCCAAAGATTTGTTCATTTATTGTGTCTTAAGAACTCATACATATTCAGTTATTAACTGAATATGTAACAATTCTTTAGACACAATAATTATTTTCAGTTGAAAAAAATCAAATAAAGAAATCTTTGGCTTACCTCAATGGTTCGTGGTTTCAGATGATTCTAATTACAAGCTAAAAATAGTATTCAAGGTGGAATAAGATGAGGGACTTCTACTAATGCATTGATCAATGCATCATGAACTTGATGAATAATCAGTTATGCATGTTTAATGCCTGTTTTCATTTCAACTCTTGCATCTGCCTTTATTTTAGGATTGCCTCCTTTCTTCCTCCTTTTAATAAGCAACAGAACAAGGAAGAAAAATTATGCTTCTCTATTAGATATATTGATGCTACAGGGCAAATATGTTCGATTTTGTATTTTAGTTGTCTTGGTATTGCCTTCTTCCTTCCTTCTTTTTGACACATCACAACAAATCTATACAGTAACACTGCCTTTTTCAGCAGGTAAGTCATACCAGTAGGCCTCTAGTCTGCAGTAAGACATTACCACCAGACAATTAGTCTGTTCACTATGCCTTGATCTTCCAAGCAGAAATGCAGTTTTGTAGATATGTGTTCAATGTGTCATTTCAGACATTTCAAAGAAGCAGTAGATCATGCAAGTTTTCATTCCATTACAGACTTCGTTGCAAGTATCTTTTTCTTTCTTTTTTTTCCATGAAATTATTTGCATATACCATTGTAACAATTCAACAGCTTTATCCCAACAATGCAATCATCGAATGATGCAATTCTGAAACTATAGAATTACTAACTAAACGTTTTCATCAAATGAGAGGTTTAATTCGATATAGCACAAAATCATAAAATTATTTTTGTCATGATGTAAACTCAGACAGCCTCAGAAGTTGGAAGTCTAGACTTTTGAAGAAAGTGAGACAATCACTAGAGTCTCTGATAAACTTATGACATCTAATCCCATGACAAAAGAAGCTGAGAAGCCGAACATGGCCTCAATAAATTGTTCCACAGAAGAGGTATCATCAAAGAGACCACACATGTGTATGCCCAAAGCATATATAATCACTCACAAATATCCACAAATATCCACAAAAGGCTGTCATGGATTTTGGCTTGGTCTTTTGACTTTGACCAAAGAGCCTATTTGACTATTAGCCTATTTGATATTAGACTCAAGTTTCATTGGCTGTTGGATATTAGATTGGAATCTCATTGAATTCTCAGTTGTCCAATGAGAATGCAGCTTAATATCCACTGACCAATCATGGCTTTGTGGATATTAGGCTTGACCGTCATTGGCTAGGATATTTGGCCGGATTCTCATTGGACCGGATATTAGGTGCCATTCTCATTGGACAAAATATTTACTGCAGTGCCCCCTAATGTGGATATTAGGGTAGATTCTCATTGGTCAAGATATTAGGGCGTGTTCTCATTGGTTAGTTCACTATTATCCAAAGTTGGATATTTGTCAAAATCCACAAAAGTATAAAAGAGTTATTGCGAGTGATTTGGGCATGTATCCAAAGGATAAGATTTTTGCCAAAATCCACTATAGTCTGGAGAGTTCGATAATGAGTGATTTAGGCATGCGCCCAAAGGACCTATATTTTGCCTAAAAGGTCTCACGGATATTTTGACGGATGCGATGACTTTGGGAAAGTCATGCCAAAAGGAATCGTAATGCCCAAAGGCCCTATAGTTTGCCCAAAGACCCTATAATTTGCCAAAAGACCCTATATTTTGCCCAAAGGCCTAATATCTATGCCCAATAGGCCTATTGGGCACAATAGTGGATATTGGCGGTAACAACACACTTGCCTGGCAGCACGATTGTGTCTGGCAGTGTTTATGACACCTTGGCCATGCTTACAAAATGGAACAAAAAGCGCCTACCCGTGGAGTTAACACATTGGTCAACAGATTGTCACAGGGTCAGTCAAAGGTCAAGAGCATCAATGAGGGGTAAAAGAAGAACATCAGGCTACGTTGTTACACTGTACCTCTATCTACCATGTTTTTATTGATTTCACCCTTCAATATTTACAGAAAAAATGTACATTGCACTACTATGAAAATAAAAATTTGTGAGTAAAATTCTGCAATAGTCCAACATTTAACCAAGAATAGTCAATTTGTCTCAGGACTTAACTTAGACCTGGCTCATTTCTTAATACCATGTTGGTGAAGTCGAGCCCCAGATATTCAGACTGAATCAAGTAAACTTAGTCATAGCATAAGATAAGCGTCAAGGCTGTCCATGGCATTGCAAGTCTTTTGATTATTAGCAAATTTAGAAGATATAATATTATTATTATTTTTCCCCAGAGGCAACTAACACACAGTAAATCAGATACATTAATAATTTTCAACTTCCACTGTTTATCAAGTTTAGCTCTGTCAAGTCAATCCCAAGTCCTTGTGCTTAGGTGTTAACGATTTTGCTAAGCTCCTGGAAACTACAATTAATATCTCAGTCTCGTTTTGTTGAGTAAACAAAGGATAGATCTGCCAATCTGCAAGTCTATAGAGCTAGTATTTACATGCAGTCATGTGTTAAAAAGTTCAGGGATAGCCTTCAGTTCACTTCAATTCATAGAATCACACATGAGTTGTCGTTTGCTTGCACAGCTTTTGGCAAGTCATCATTCACGTCATTGAACATTTCAAGACTTACTTTATGAGTTATGTCTCGAGAAACATATAGCATCTCTCCTTCCAAGAATATACAGTGCCGCCTGTAAGTAAGTGAAACGCATGAAATGGTGCCATTGCATCAATGCTAAACATCCTCAGTAAAACTGCTTGTGGAAGCATGAATTCTCATCCGATGAGAGGAAAACATATTGGGTCATAAAGGCCGATATGTGAGACATGTGGGATAACAAAGGCAGCCAATTTTCTCTGCTGTAGTTGGAGTAAGGTATGGGTCAAAGTCTTTGATAAGTAAGTGAACCATCCTTCCCTATTAAATAACATTGGGCCTGTGTTTCACTTACTTATCAAAGACTTTGACCCATACCTAACTCCGACTACAGCAGAGAAAATTGGCTGTCATTGTTATCCCACAATGACCCACATGCCTCACATATCGGCCTTTATGACGCAATATGTTTTCCTCTCATTGGATGAGAATTTATGCTTCCACTTGCAGTTTGGTTGAGGATGTTTAGCATTGATGCAATGGCACAATAGCATGCATTTCACTTATTTACAGGCGGCACTATATATCTCTGTTATTCAAGAATCCATAAATTACCTGTCTTTGCTTCAATGGGTTCACTGCTAATGTGTCTTTTGACAAAACATCAAATCCCCAAATCCCATAAAATTGAGTATCAGGACGTCACCAGCTTGAGGGAATCAACAATCATCTCAATATAAGAATCTTGAAAGATGAATGAGGAAACTGACAAAAAAAAGTGAAATGCTAGACCTCCTAACAAGACATGTTGCACAACAAAAGTTTATGCATGTGTCATTTCCATTGGATATCAATTTCAGTAGGAGCTCAATGCAATTGGCAACCATTGGGGTAAGCCAAAGAATTCTTTAGACACAATAATTATTTTCGGTTAAAAAACATAAACTGAAGGAATCTTTTGATTACCTCAATGGTTCGTGGTTTCAGATGATTCTAATTACAAGCTAAAAATAGTATTCAAGGTAGAATAAGATAAAGAGCTTCAACTAATGCATTGGTCAATGCATTTTAAAGTTAAAGAACGATCAGTTATGCATGGATAATGCCTGTCGTCATCTCATATCTTGCATCAGCTTTTATCCTTATCCTTGAAAAAATCGCCATATCCAATCATCTGATCAAAGTGTATTTACACATTTTCTTGTCTCCTCATTGTCAAGAAAATAAAAGAAATTTCCATCTACTTCTTAACAAGCAAGAAGTTAAACAAGTGTTTTTTTTAGTGACAGAATTGTCAGAATTTGATATTTCTCATCAAAGGAGCCTTTCAATATTTCAAGTGGAGAGAAAACGAGAGCAAAAACACAATTTCAGAAGAAATGAAATGGCAAGATGTCTATAAAGTTTTTTTTATTTAAGTCCTCAATATTATAGAGAACATTATAATTCTTGAATTTATTCTCAACTTCTATTTCAAGGCATTGACACGTCCCTCCCGAGCAGCTACGTAAATCAAACCTTTCCCTACGTAATTATTTTGGTTAGAATCAAACGTTGGGCCAAACAACGTATGACAAAGGTAGGGCAAAGGTAATTTCCAAATGTTGCACTCAGATGGAAAACCAAACGTAGGTCGCAACCTTAGTAAGAGGTTGGCAGATAGTTTGTTTTATAGTTTGGCCTAACGTTCGAGTCATACGTAAGTCATACCTTTGGTTGAGAGGTTGGAAGAATGTTTGGTCGTAACGTTTGGCTAAACGTGTCAGTCATACGCAAGTCATACCTTTGGTTGAGAGGTTTGAAGAACGTTTGACTATTACGTATGACCATACCTTTGATTCAAAGGTTTGTCGAACATTCATTTGAGAGGTTTTTAAAACCTTAGACTATTACGTAAGTGATACCTTTGGTTGAGAGGTTTGAAGGAAGTTTGACAACTACGTATGACCGTACCTTTGATTCATAGGTTTGTCGAACATTCATTTGAGAGGTTTTTACAACCTTAGACTGTTACGTATGACCATACCTTTGATTCATAGGTTTATCAAAGGTATGGTCGCACATTTGGCAATACGTAAGTTCCAAGGTTTCTCCAACGTGTTTTTGATATGTATGGACAATGTTTGAACGTAATGTTCAGGACAAACGTCTGATCATACGTATCTGCCAAAGGTTTGTTGAAGGTTTGCACAAAGTTGCAGAACCTGGGATCCTAAGTCTCAGAGAGCCTTGTAGCGCCATCTATTCCATACCTATTCCAATGTATCTGGTAACTTTGATATTATAAAACCTCCAACAGGATGCATGCTGGTGATAATTGGATGAAGCCATAAAGAAATAGTAGCTCCACCAGTACAAAAACTACCAAATAAATATCTCTTAAAATATGAAAGATTAGATAGGCCAAAAAAAAATCTGAAGTACTGCTCAATCACAAACGAGCAAGAGAGAATCAGATGAGACCGGAGTTGAACTGAGCCTACTTGCATCGGAATGCCACCTATCCAGCAAGCCAATTTGGATTGGGATTTTTCCAACTCTTCAGAGTTGCAGTATCAATCCCTTATAAGGTAAGTGAATTTTGATATTTTTTTTATTTATTGTAGTCCTTAAATTAAATGGACTGTAGACTGCTTGGTAAAACAAGGAAGAAAAGTCTGCTAATTTTGGAGCCACCTTCAGTGCTTGCTGCCTGGCTCTGCTCTCTCTATCTCTCTCTGTTTTTCTCTTCTGTCTTCACTGCTTTAATTCATGTTTTCTCTTTGCAGATCTCCGATAAACAATTCACCAACCATCCATCCCCTCAAGGACTAAAAAAAAAATTCTCCAGCCCCCCCCCCAAAAAAAAAAATTCCTGCAGTAAAATCATATGAGAGCATTCTTTATTCAACCATAAAGAGGGCCAATATTCAAGGGCTTTATTTAATTCAATTTAATTTATTTTTTCTGAGGGGGGGCATGGCAGGCCGGGTGGCTGGGTCCGCCTGAAGCAATGCGGCAGTCCCCCGGGCCCCTCCGAGCGCTCCGCCCCTGGCCGGCGCCTCCCTAATGCAGTGAATCCACATCTTCAAGATCGCCGATTGACACAATGATTGCGAAGCGCACACAGCAGCTAGAGTCCATCCGAAGGAGTCATTTGACCCATACACATCCTAGAATCAATCGGCCATGGTTAAATAAATTAGTACGGTAGTATAAATGGTGTTCTAGACCGAAATAAGTGTAATCCACACGAGCGTCTGCCCAGCCATGGCCGCCGTATCCCACTTCTGCGCATGCGCAAGAACCAGCGCGCTGGGCTGGCCTGCTACGCCTGACGCCCCAGAGGCGTATAACGACCGTACCTTCAACGTGGGGGCCACGTTGTCAAGAAATGTTTGAGAAATACGCAATAAATACGATATATACGTACGTAATAAGCTCGTAAGCAATTGTCGACAAAATACGTAGTTTTCAAACGTTGGGTCCGATGTGGATTGGAGGTTTAATGCTACCTCAGATCAACGTTCCTCTAAGGAAATTGTCCACAAGGGACGTACTTGGTTAGCCAAAACTCTGCCAAGCAATAAGTTCAAACTGTTTTGAAAATAAGGCTTTCTCTCAAAATCAGGCACTTCGTCGTTCTTGAAAGCATGCAGTTTTAAAGAGGTAACAAAAACATACCTAACTAAATAATGTTCAGACGTCCTCAAGCATGGTTTTTAAACCTTTCTACCACACAAAAAGAAAGTGCTACTATAAGAGTAGTTGTGAAAGAAAGATTCCATTTCGGAGGTATCATGAGGTCACAATCCTCTAAGCATGCCTTCCACTAATCCGAAATAGGATTTAATGTACATTGTACAGACACTTAAAAAATATCTGAGATTCCTATATTTGCTTGCAGATGACTAAAACCTCTCTTCCCTAATGCCATAGCCACCTGGGGCTAATCTTCAATAGTAGTTGCAAACGTTGACCTCTTGTACGAACCATAGACCTGAGGTTCTAGCAGAAGGAACAGTAAAAATATTACAATCAATGCTCCTATATTAGATAGGCGATATATGATGCCCCAGGGCAAATATGTTCGATTTTGCAGTTGAGTTGTCTTGAGATTGCATTTTTTTCTTCGTCCTTTTTAATATGTGACATCCCATCAGAGACAGCAACATTACCTATCTCAGCAGGTAAACCATACCAGTTGGCCTCTAGTCTGCAGTAATACATTACGACACACAATTGTCCAAGCATAAATGCATTTCTACAGCTACATGTTCAATGTGTCATTTCAATAACTTGTTCCACAGAAAAGGTAGGAAATTAGGCTTGCTAAAATGTGAGGATATATGTGCACTGCAATGTTTTACCCACATATTTCAAAAAAGGTCAGCCATACATGAGTATCCTCTGAGGACCACCAATGTATTTACAATACCCAGGGTAAAACATGAATATGCGAGACAAGCAATTTCATACAAAATACCAAAAATTTTTAATGACATGAATCCTCTTTTCAAAGATAAAATATACTCCCATAGTCTTCTTGGTTATAAAATATACATTAAAAAATTATCACTCAGTCATACTCTATGACATGTTTAATTATTAATCAAATTTTGCCTTTTCAAGTTAATCCAAAGTTGTTATGTTCCGGCGTTGGCGATTTTGCTCAGCTCCATGGAAACTGCAATAAATATCCAAGTCTCCTTTTGTTGAGTAAACAAAGCAGATCTGCTAATTTGCAAGTCTATAGAACTTACATTCATACGCATTCTGTGCCATTCATGTATTAAAAAGTTCAGGGATAGCCTCCAGTTCACTTCAATTCATAGAATCACACATGAGTTGCAGTGTGCTTGCACAGCGTTTGGCAAGTTATTATTCACTCACTGAACATGTCAAAACTTTTCTAAAGTTATGAATTATGTCTCGAGAAACATATAGCATCTCTCCTTCCAAGAATATATATCTCTGCTATTCAAGAATCCATAAATTACCTGTCTTTGCTTCAATGGGTTGACTGCCAATGTGTCTTTTGACAAAAGGTCAAATCCCATTAAATTGTGTTTCAGGACATCACCAGCTGGAGGAACTAGACGATCATCTCAATACAAGAATCTTGAAAGATGAAAGTTGAAACTGAAGAAAATGTGAAATGCTAGACTTTCTGACAAGCCTTGTTTCACAAAAAAAGTTTATGCCTGTGTCATTTCCACTGGATATCAATTGTAGTAGGAACTCAATGCAATTGGCAACCTTTTCGGTAAGCCAAAGATTAGTTCATTTGTTATGTCTTAAGAATTTATACATATTCAGTTATTAACTGAATACGTATGAATTCTTTAGACACAATAATTATTTTCAGTTGAACAAAATCAAATAAAGAAATCTTTGGCTTACCTCAATGGTTCGTGGTTTCAGATGATTCTAATTACCAGCTAAAAATAGTATTCGAGGTAGAATAAGATAAGAGACTTCTGCTAATGCCTTGATCAATGCATCATGAACTTGATGAATAATCAGTTATGCATGTTTAATGCCTGTTTTCATTTCAACTCTTGCATCAGCCTTTATTTTAGGATTGCCTTCTTTCTTCCTCCTTTTAATAAGCAACAGATCAAGGAAGAAAAATCATGCTTCTCAATCAGATATATTGATGCTACAGGGCAAATATTTTCGATTTTGTATTTTAGTTGTCTTGGGATTGCCTGCTTCCTTCCTCCTTTTCGATACATCACAACCAATCTATACAGTAACACTGCCTTTTTCAGCAGGTAAGTCATACCAGTAGGCCTCTAGTCTGCAGTAAGACATTACCACCAGACAATTAGTCTGTTCAACATGCCTTGATCTTCCAAGCAGAAATGCAGTTTTGTAGATATTTGTTCAATGTGTCATTTCAGACATTTCAAAGAAGCAGTAGATCATGCAAGTTTTCATTCCATTACAGACTTCGTTGCAAGTATCTTTTTCTTTCTTTTTTTTCCATGAAATTATTTGCATATACCATTGTAACAATTCAACAGCTTTATCCCAACAATGCAATCATCGAATGATGCAATTCTGAAACTATAGAATTACTAACTAAACGTTTTCATCAAATGAGACATATCAGTATAGCACAAAATCATAAAATTATTTTTGTCATGATGTAAACTCAGACAGCCTCAGAAGTTGGAAGTCTAGACTTCGGAAGAAAGTGAGACAATCACTAGAGTCTCTGATAAACTTATGACATCTAATCCCATGACAAAAGAAGCTGAGAAGCCAAACATGGCCTCAATAAATTGTTCCACAGAAGAGGTATCTTCAAAGAGACCACACACTTGCCTGGCAGCATGATTGTGTCTGGCAGTTTTTATGACACCTTGGCCATGCTTACATGATGGAACAAAAGGAGTCCAGCAGCAGAGTTAACATATTGCAAAACAGTTTGTCACAAGGTGAGTCAAAGGTCAAGAACATCCTCGAAGGGTAGAGAGAAGAAAGAATGTTAGGCTTTGGTGTTACATGACATTTACAGAAAACATGTATATTGTACAAAATGCGGAAGAACAGTATCCCTACATCCTTGACTACCTGATAAATTGAACACATCACATAACATGAGCTAAATAATGTCATGTGTGACTCTTTTAAATCCCTCAGCTATGCATGTGTGGAGTAAATTGATATCCAAGCCAACACATTTCCTCTTCTCAGTTGCTAAAAAATACTAAAGACCTCCCAAGATTTTCAGACTGAATCAAGCAAACTTAGTCATATCATTCGATATGATTCTTTACTCTCCAATGTCCATGGCATTGCAAGTAGTTCAGTACTTGGTCAATTTAGTAGATCTAAACTTGTTTTTTTTTTTCCAGTGGCAATCATCATAAATCAGCCAGATTCAGACACATTATTTTAACTTCAACTGTTTATCAAATTTTTCCTTGTCAAGTTAATCCAAAGTTCTTATGTTCAGGTGTTGACGATTTTGCTAAGCTCCTGGAAACTGCAATAAATATCCCAGTCTCGTTTTGTTGAGTACAAAAAGCAGATCTGCTAACTTGCAAGTCCATAGAACTTACATTCATGCGTATTCAATGCCATTCATGACATATTCATCTATTAAAAAGTTCAGGGATAGCCTCCAGTTCACTTCAATTCATAGAATCACACATGAGTTGCAGCGTGCTTGCACAACGTTTGACAAGATCTTATTCATGTCATTGAACATGTCAATATTTTTCATTATGAATTGTATTTCCAGAAAAATATAGCTGTCCTTCCAAGAATACAATGTACATATCTCTATTTTTCGATAGTCCATAAATTACCCATCGTTACCTCAGTGGGTTCATTGCCATTCTTTCTTTCTACAAAGTGTCAAATCCCATTAAATTGTGGATCGGGACATCACCAGCTGGAGGGAACAGACAATCATCTCAATACAAGAATCTTGAAAGATGAAAGTTGAAACTGAAGAAAATGTGAAATGCTAGACTTTCTGACAAGCCATGTTGCACAACAAAAGTTTATGTATGTGTCATTTCCATTGCATATCAAAAGAAATTTGAGTCGGAAGTAAAAGGAATTACTGAACTTTTTGATTGATAAATGTTTGTCTTGGCAAACTCTGTAGTTCATAAGAAAATTAAATCTAAACATTGAACAGCAATTTGGACATAATATTATGTTAAGACTGACATACACAAGACAGCAAATTTAAATTCAAAGTCAAACTTTTAATAATGTCGCACATTTAAAAAAACCCAGACACGCTTCTGACAACAATGCCTGTCACGCTCATAGCTGTAGATATATATTTTTTATACAGGTTACAACATATTCGATTCCAAAAGTAAATCAAAGTATAATTTGAATCTGTGAAAATTTAAATATAACAATCATCTCCGGGTTGTTTTACTTACTTCTTAACAGAATAGGCCATACGTACATGTACGAGGGGCGTTCAGAAAGTTCTGACCAATTTTCTGAGAGATGCTTATATTTGAGCTAGAGTCTTCAAATTTTCAGGAATACATCTTGAGGTATCAAGGAAACAAATGGCCAAGCACCTTTGAGACACAATATATTTAAGTAGTTATTTTGTTGCCATGGAAACGGCAAGACGGGGTACCCAGCGCAGCTCATTTTTCTAGTGAACTTAGCGTTGTGTTTTCCCTGAAATCTTGGGTCAAGTTATGTTAAAAGAGACTGCTTACCTGTACAGGGCCTACTGGCAATTGTGATTGTAACTTAATGATTTCACAATGTTGTGCCAATCCATTGTTTAACAATTTAAGCCTGATTTTTGCACTGTAAAGATTGATTTTCAATGTGCATTTTACATGGACCCGAAACGCGATCAGAGAGCTTCAATCAAATTGTGTTTTCTCATAGGAAAGTATGGTGCACAAACCCAGGATCTCATTAGGACAGCATCTCTAGATACCTTTATAATGATTGAGCACCATGTGACTGTTGTTTATTCCCTAATCTAAAAGATGAGCTGAGAGGTGAAAGATATGCTACAAATCAGGACTTTTGACATGCCATTTCCAGGACTTTTCTAAGTTAAGAC
Source organism: Platynereis dumerilii (assembly GCA_026936325.1). Taxonomy (NCBI): domain Eukaryota; kingdom Metazoa; phylum Annelida; class Polychaeta; order Phyllodocida; family Nereididae; genus Platynereis; species Platynereis dumerilii. The sequence continues at coordinate 76,775,418 of JAPTHN010000002.1, read as the reverse complement.
TTTCAAAATTGCTTCACCGAGTGGATTGAAAGGATGCAAAAATTTGTTTCATGCCACAGACAGTACTTTGAAAAATTGTGAAGCTGCTGGTGAACATCTATGTTCACAATTAATTGTGTATATGCAATAAATTTATGGCGATTTACACAGCTAAATTGTTGAGTTTTGTATGAAAAATTAAGCTGCGCTGCCTACCCAAAGGTGTGGTTTCCATGGCAACAGAAAAGTAAGTTAAACATTGGCCACGGATGCAATATTTTCAGAATCAATGGCTATACATCTGAATTTTGTACTGTGGAAATTTCATTCAAGTATGTCAAAGAGAAAGGCCTGCTACAAAAATTGGTCAGAACTTCCTAAACACCCCTCGTATAATTGTATATCTAAACTTCAAGCTATTGGCTTTTTATTTCAAAGAAAATCTTCGAGGTTGTGAATTATTGACAATTTTTCAAGGAAGCAGCAATGAATTGTATACCCATGGAAAGTTTTGTAAACAAAAAGATACATTAAAAATTCATAGCATGCACCATGGAAGTATTGTTTCTTGCTATATTTGAAATTGCAACTTTGGTGATAAAACATGAAAAGACACGAGTCATCCTTAACAAAGCTGTAACTGCCTCTTGTTCCGATATATATGTCAATTTTGACATTATAAAAATGAATGAAATGTCAGTTATAACTTATATCAAATAAGATATGAATCCATCAGTTGTGCTTATCCAATTTCGTTTTGTAAACCTCACTCCGTCATTCTTCAACTGTGTGAGGCAGGGGCATGTTGGTAGAATGACATCTCTTCATGTTAATTTCCAATGCTATATAGAGAAAGAGCATTTCAATTAAACTTGGGTTTGTAAGCTGACATTAAAACGGCAGTGTGAATTAAACATTATCAGAAACCTTGAAACGAAAGCTGGATTCATATAACAATGAGTAGAGTAGCGCGGGGCATGCAGCCCCCCTTAACTTCGAGGTGCGATTTGACCTACTTTTTGTGGTCGATTATTTAAATGCTTATGTTGTTAGGAAGGGATCACTTGACTCTACTTATAACTGGTGAAACAAATGTCTACCAATTTTAATAAAGGAGTTACGGCCCTTTTTGTAAAAAATATAAAATGGCCTTCTTACCCCGCCCTTCGGGCAAGAAGCCCCCTATTATAATCCTATGTCAATTTTTTTTGCAAGTGCATCCAGCTTGAAAGTTATTTCTTGGTGTTCTTCTATCATTTTTAAGGCATTCGATTCACTTTTTCTGAATTTCAGATTTTTTTTTGTTCATACATTTATTTTTTAATATTTTTTGCCCTGTTTTGATTTTGGCCAAATTTTTTCGATTTCAATTAGCTATTCTATCAAGATTTAAGGTAAAGTACACATTATGAAATGGTTCCTGAAGCAGCTTTGAGGCCTCAGTGAAGGGGGGGCCTCATGCCCCATTCCATGTGGGACCTCTCGCCTCAAACTCACATATTTTAAGTTGACCTCTATATTTCGAGCTAAAATGCAAAAAACATGATCCAAATCATATTTATGTGATGGTCATAAAGTGAAGCAATGCAGATATCCATTATACTTTTAAAAATTTCCAAAGTTATTTCTGACAGCCACTTTCAAAGAATTCATCAAAGTTACAAAAACCATGCACATTTTTTTGTTTCTTTAATTACTTCTATGGTTTGGTGCTGTTTGCCCTGAAAATTTGTGATGTCACCTAAAAAGCCTCTAGCTTCAATCCTATCAATAAGAAAAAGCACCAAAAATGTAAGTTTAGATATAACCCTGGGGGGGCCTCTCACCTAACCCGGGCTTCTTGCCCCGACCCACTCTAATCTAATGTATTTCAAAGTTGATACTCTATTTCGATTATCAATGATACAAAACGAAGAACTTGGGAAGATCAAAGTTGCGAAGAGGCAAGATGATAACTACAAACAAGTATGAGTATGTTTACAGATGATTTCATATTTTTAGACACTGAGACCAAATGTGAATTTTTTTTCTGCATATGCTATTCTATTGGGAAAACAGCTGTCATACGTTTTTTTTGATGTCACTTTTCCATACAGAATGCTTGTCATAGAAAAAAATTAACATTCAGTCTTTGTGTCTACAATTATTGAATCATCAGTAATACCTATGGTGGTAATGAACCATTTCCAGTCTTAAGAAAAACACCAGGGTTGGATGGATTAATGGATGACTGGGGCTTTATGTCCTGTATTTATGCATGTGCTAGGCCAATTAGGACATGAGGTGAAAGATGATTGAAACAGCCATCCAACATAGGCCCAGGTGACCCGGCAAAACAGCTGGATTCGAACCCTGGACCCAGCGATTGGCAGTCCAGCACGTTACCACTAGACCAACCCTCACCCCCCCCCCCCAACCAGGGTAGGAGATAAACTTATGTCACCCCATCCTTCAACAAAAGAAACCAAGCAACTTAACATGGCTCCATTAACTTTTGCCATTGAAGAAATATCTTCAAAGAGACCACACACCCTGGTCCATCTGCATGATTGAGCCTGATGCTGTTCATGACATTTTGGCAAATGCAATCAATTGGAGCAACAATGGAAGAATAACATTAATTTTCTTATAACACTCACCTCAGGTCAGAAAGAGACACGCATGAGCAATGAAAAGTCTGACTGTTGTGGCAAATTATGATGGTTCAATTGGGTGCACGCCAAGAACACAAAACTGAAACTGAAGAAATTCATGAGCATCAAATTGTTGATAAATACCCAAGAGAACATCTAGAAATATTGCAATCTTTTTGCCAGCCAAAGAATCTGGAACATTTTCCTTTCTTATAAACCTTTTCGGACACCATATTATAAAATGACAATAAGATATACACGTAGGTCTGAAGAATAATGATCTGATCCCTTCCTGAGTGGTGTGAAATTTTATGACACAGTTGCTCGACAATTCCCATGGGTCACTCCTGTGTTGACGGATGGATGATTGGGGCTTTTTCATACTTTATTTATAAAAGCATTAATTGCACTAGGCAGGCTAATTAGGACAGCAAGAGGACACGGCAATGAGGCAAGGGATGTTAAAAACAGCCATCCAAAATAGATCCAGGTGACTCACCGAGAGGTGCATTCAAACCCAGGACCCAGAAAATGGCAGTCCAGCTTGCTACCCCCCCCCCTCTCCAGATCACTCCTATAAGATCCATGTCAAATCTGTAATATAAGTATGTGTCAGATCCAAAAACTATTTCATCAGGACCCTTTGTATTGATGGAAATTTGTAAATTCATCCTCTGTAGTGTATAAACTTGCACATTATCAGACCTTCACTAGTGCTCTGCGTGTCTGCTTGTACCAGACTGCACAGGGAGATCCCTATTGATTGTTTTAAAGGAGCCAAGTAAAACTGTCAACACCTGAACATAAGAGCATAGGATTAACCCAACAAAGCTCAGATCAATTAATTACTGATGCCAAGATAATAATTGCTGTGGAAAAAATTTAAGAGATCAAAAGTCGTCAAACGCCATCAGCTGTGCAACAGGGTATATTAAAAGATTATATGTTCCCATCAGAACATTGTAAATTCAAATTTTAAATATATTAAGTGCCTGATTACACTGTAAAATTTGAAATTTTGAGTCAGTTCAAAATGATTGAGTGAGATGGTTGTGCAATCGCGGGCTAACATAGCTTGCTGAGACAATCTGTCTGTTATCATAACTTAAAACAACAAGATATATTTGATCATCTAACTCAATTATTTAATATAGTACAAAAGTAAGTCCACATAAAGACATTGTTTGAGTACAATATTTCGACCTTTATTTGGTCATCTTCAAGTACATTATGAAAGGAATGTTAAAATATTGATAGAGGAAGGTTATCACACAGAAAACAAAAACAAACATACATGAAAAACTGTGAAAACAACGATGGTTTACAGAAATTGTCAGGGAAAACTGTTAATTACCTAAACAAAACAAACTCTTTATAGGCTTTTATTCCATGATTGAGGAGTGGGCCTGCCTTCTGATGGCCAGAGCTTCTTTAAACATAGGCTGCGCAGCAGCAAACCTTCAGCGAATAACACCTTCAGAAGATTACAATAATATCATAAAATTGGTGTGTTTACGAAATTGCTTATAGGTATGCAATGGCGGTCGAGTAGTGACCTTCAATTATCTCTATTTGCCCACTGCCCTGCCATCTTCCCATCTGCTTGCCAGGATTTGTAAAATCAGGAAAAGGCCTTATTAGACTAATTTACGCATATTATGGTATAGTTTCATGCATGTACAAAGTATAGGTTATGAGGTGTTTTCATTTTCTGAAGTTTTTCCAATGATTCATATTCATAAAGTGTTATACGAATCAAAAAGCACTGCTACATTGTATAGGTGACTTGTTTAGAAAATTGCATTACTGTATATGCAATTGTGGGCAAGTTTTGGCTCCGATATAAAAAAAATTATTTTAATATTTTTTCTCAATATTACACTATAGAATAGCCATCTGTCAGACCATGAAAGGCACAAATAGAGCATATAAGCCACATGTGTACCAATCTGCATCCATGTATATGGAATAGTGACCGGATGTTGGGCCAGAAACAAAAAATAAATTTTTATTATTTTTTTGCAATATTTCAAAAAGTATATAATATTTTCCATTAGATCTTTCAAAAGGCACAACTGGACCATATTGACCATATGTGTACCAAACTTTATCCATGTACATGCAATAGTGACCGAGTCTTAGCCCAAATAACAAAAAAACATATATTTTTTAAGTTTTATTCCTTTTTTCAAAAAGTATAGAATATCTGTCAATGAGACCATCAAAAGGCACAACTAGACCATATAGGCCACATGTGTACCAAATTTCATCCATGCACATGCAATAATGACCGAGCCTTGGCCCGGAAACGAAAAAAAATTTTTTTTCATATTTTGTTAATTATTTCAAAAAGTATTTAAGATCTATTCATCAGACCATCAAAAGGCACAACTAGACCATACAGGCTAGATGTGTACCAAATTTCATCCACGTACATTCAATAGAGGCTGAGTGCTTGGCCGGAAACGATCTATCCGCCCGCCGCCCGATTTTTGTGTTTGCAAAGATAGTGCCAAAAAGATCAATTGGTTGGTTACCACATATTCCGCTATATCGGAAAAACTGATAGAAATCTTATTACTAGAATCAATGAACACTCCAAAGGTAACAGTGAAATATTTAACCATGTTCAAAACTCTTCGACCTCTTGGACCTTCCAGATAAACTTTGTGGTAACCAACCAATTGGTCTTATTGGCACTATCAATATTTTAACATTCCTTTCATTATGTACCTGAAGATGACCAAAAAATATTGTACTCAAACAATGTCTTTATTCGGACTTACTTTTGTACTATATTATTTCAAATTATTCAGTGGAACATATGGATTTTCAATTATTTAAGCCGAATAAAAATTCGAACTTTACTGTGTCAGCAAAGTGTGAATGAATCAAATATGATAAATCCTATATATGTATCAAATTGATCAAACTTTTATCTTGAAAACCTGAAGTAAATTGTACTTTCCATCTTAGTGGGTAATTTGCCATTGCACCACACGAATGCTAAAGTATATTGTATCTCAAAATATCTTGTCAAAATACTGTTTCATCAAAGAATAATGAAGCCTGCTGGAACTAGTGAATTTGTCCTGTAGGCAAAGTTATTATTTCACTACAGTGCAGGCCTACACATGAATAACAGGCAAAGGCAAGCAAGTTACGAAAATATTGTAATATTATGATGGATATGACGAACAAAGCTATGCTGGATAACAAGTATTATTATGGGGACTGTATCAAGGTCCATAATTATGCGGGTGTAACTGATGAAACTGAACTCACAATTTTGCGACGAAAATCTGATTATGTGACAAATGTACGAAGAATCACCGGGGTACAAGTTGTGACAACAAATCTCTCAGCAAAAGCAACTGGGTGATAACTGAAAAACAAGGCTCCACACTCTAAAAAATGTCGGGACAAAATTGGTTTTTTAGATTCAAAATGGTTTTTTGAAAAACCAAATTTCAATGCAAAACCAACATGGATTTTTTAAAAAATCCATGTTGGTTTTTTGCATTGAAATTTGGTTTTTCAAAAAACCATTTTGAATCTAAAAAACCAATTTTGTCTGAATTTTTTTAGAGTGCATTAAATTTGCCATTGAAGAAATATCTTCAAAGGAACCACTCACTCCAGCCTGGCTACATAATTGCGCCTTTAAATGCTCATGACATTGCTGAAGACATTTTGGCAAAAGTTTTACAATTTAAGCGAAAAACAAGGCCAGGGTCAAGAAAATGTCGCATGGCGGTCAGAGGTCAAAAAGGAAACAAAAGTACTCAGAATCCAAGGGCGAGAAAATTGCAAGGGTTCACACATTCACATCTTTGTGGAAAAGTTGACAACCCAAAAATATGAAAAGTCGATGAAATTTAGGAAAAGGTTTGAGATAAAAACTAACTCAGTGCATTATGTAAGCGTCAGTTTTTGCTTGCTAGAAATGCTTACGAGTGTCATGAGAAGTCAGTTTTCGATGGTGTTACATACAATGTATTGGAGTAAATTACAATAGCTTATCTGATTAGTGATTACTTTACATTTTAGTGGATAAATGATTTTGATTACAAGCTCCATATAAGCACTTAAACATTAGTAGATCTTGGCTTCCCAGACAAGCTCGAATTAGTAATCGATTGTTTAAAAGGAGCCAAGTAACACTGTCAAGTTGTCAACACATAAGGCAAACTAACAAAATCTGAAATTAATCCACTGCTGTAAGTGCCAAGACAGTATAATGATGTAATGATGGCTGCAGAAAAAAAGAAAAAATAAGGCTAAACTGACAGACAATTGACGTCATCAGCTAAAACATTGCTCATTTGTGCATCAGGGTCTCAAAAGACCCCCTGCTCTATCAGGAGAGAATGAATAAAGGAGTCTTGAAGTCCAATGGCTCGTTTTTGTCTGAGTATACAGTATTACTATACAGGGTGAAGAAGCACATTTTACGAAATTTGGAAGACTTTCAATTTAGTCAAAGAAAGGCTCAGCCAGTTTACCACAAATTCATATTGCAGGGGGAACACTTCAGCAAAGTTGATTCTCAGGGTGGTGCTGATGACAACATCACAGAGAATATTTCTAGGCATTGTTATTTATATTGGTCAATCTGTGTCTTTCTGTCAGTAAAAATAGATCTCTCCTTCTGTATATCTCTATCTACCTCACCATGGGATACAAAGTAAATTTGCAGAGTTAGATCCTGTGTAAGCATCCTTTACAGTGTAAGTTACCTGGCACACATACACGGTGGTTACAGTCATGATCTGCCAATTAATCTTAGTGATATTCTTGGTATTTAGGCATGGCTCTTAGTCTCCCTCTATACCCATCTTATCTAATAATCTGGAGCTTTCTTGCAAATGGGCTGGTAATGCACCAGAAAATGTAGGAATAAAACTGGAAAACAAGATATATCTACACACTGTGCTGTCTCCGGGATATGTCTTTCTATATTTTTGTCATCTTTAACTCTTTATTTTATCAGTCGTGTACTTTGTTATGCTTTTAAAAACAGTGGAACCAGTGTTAATTTCATTTTCACAATAAGATAAACATACTATATGTGTGGTTCACTTCATTTTGTGATAAAAGGAGCAGTCAAGTATTCATTGAATTGAAAAAAAAGGTGTTTCAAACAAATTGTTGCATGAAAGATTCATAACAGGTTAGGCATACCAAACAGGATACATTTCCAACCAATGTGTTTTTCATTTATTCAATCAAATCATTTCTGTTAAGGTTTACCTGGAAGTAAATGTAGTGCAACTGATGGAATGACACGACATTGCAATTGCCTACCCTGCACTATGATATCAGGTAATACCACTGCCTGAGGTATATTTTTATCCAAATTTGACACATACACGCTTTTAGGACGCGTGGATGTGCAAGATTTGACACATACACGCAAAAATAACTTTCTGCCGGGAAAAACTCCAAGCTCCACCACTGAAAATTTAACGGTTGCCCCCTAATAGTCTACGTAATTTAAATCATAAGGTTTTTTTCACTTTCAGAAATCTACTGTAAGTCTATAGGGAGTGAAGCATGTACAGTGATCTGCATTATTTGACTCCTTCCTGGGTTAAAATAAAACAACATAGCAATAAGCGCCCATGTAAATAGTTTTAAGAGGGGGAGCTGTAACATTTTAGGAGCATGTATGGGATGATCATCTGTCAGAATGAAGTGTTATTATAGCCTTGGGTCAAAGGAAGATGGTAGAAATCGTGCGGCTGCTGCCCTCTTGTGTATTGTATATGAAACAGCTTAAACGTAATTATCAATAATTAGGAAATTGATAGGAAATCAATACGGATGAAATTGTGGCAGTGGCTCTCTATGAGCATGAGGAAAGTTAAAAGGCCAGGCATTGAGTAGGAACTGAGATAAATCCCGGAGACTGTTATTTTAATATTAGTAAGAAGATGTGAGGATGTTGTCTCTCCTTGGGGAAAATATATTGCATGGTCCGGGACATAATTTTTTACAAGTCTCTCACTAAGTTATGAAAGAAATATTCGTGTAGCCAGAGTATTCATAGAGTTTTTTTTTAACTTTTGTGATTTATGACATAAGCAATGGATTATCTTTCAGACAACTTATGAAATGCCACTTTCGTGATAAAACATGAAAAGGCAGCAGGAGTCATATTTCATAGAATTGCCTTTATGGTATGTGTCAGTTTCGACATTTAAAAACAGAATGAAATATCATGCATTTCAAACAATATATCCATCAGAAATCATAAAAGTCATATAAAAATGTATTTTGATAACCACAATATCCAACTGTACCTGCCAGGTGCATGGTGTTGGCTATAATCACAACTTCCATGAATTCGTTGTGGAAATTAAATGTGCAAAAATTCACTCGACTGCTGAAATAGCTAATATATATCATGATATGAGCCTTTAAAAGAGAAGGATTGGGGAGGAAAACAAAGCCTTTTTGATGGGCCGTGCAAGCGTGCAAGCCACCAAATTTACAATTAATTGCTGTGATAAACTCCAAAAATGTATTCCATGCACTCTAAAATATTTCAGACAAAATTGGTTTTTTAGATTCAAAATGGTTTTTTGAAAAACCAAATTTCAATGCAAAAAACCAACATGGATTTTTTTAAAAATCCATGTTGGTTTTGCATTGAAATTTGGTTTTTCAAAAAACCATTTTGAATCTAAAAAACCAATTTTGTCCCGACATTTTTTAGAGTGTGTTTATGATCTGGAGTGTACACGTATATGGAAACCTGATAACAAAAATGAGAGAAAGGCAAACTATCTCATTGTTCCCCACACAGCTTTCTTTATATATATTATAAAATGTTGTAATCCTGTGGGCCAGATGATGGCAGATGCCTGCATAGCGGATCGTCATCTCACTAAACTCAGACAAATAATCAAGGTTTAAATCCTGGCCAATTGATTTGCATTAGCCCATTTTCTTAGAATCATAACAGAAAGTCATTTGTCGAATTATTTACTTTTACTGGCTAAAAACTCACTGTATGCTGTGTAAGCATGCAGGATAGAGGACAGTATTTTACTTACTTTATTTTAGTGCAATACAAAAGAGTGTTGTTCTGAAATAAAACCAGTTAGACACTCACTGTGACCGCCATCTCACTATACCGATTGCCCTGTATCAGTTCCTACATAATTACACCAATAGAAAAGGCATGAGGAACCAATATGTGAGTATGTGACTTGCGGAGCCCCATGGAACAGAATAAAAATAAACTCATAATACCTAATTCTTAAAGAAACCAGGCAACAATGGCTCCATTATACTTTTCCATTGAAGAACATCTTCAAAGGCACCACACACCATGAACCGGCTCAGGCTGGTTGCATGATTGAGCCTGATGCCGTTAATAATTTTTGTTGCAAAAAGTTGCAAAAAATGAGAATAACAAAGCCAAGGTCAACAAAATGTCAACTGCCAGTCAAAAGTCGAAAAGAGAAGACATGAGGGCCCACTAGCCAGAATGAATGAACAAATATGACGGTTTTCAGAATATGATTGTGATGGCCGGAGTCAAGAACCTGAGGCATGAAAATTGAAGGAATTCGTATTCATGTCATTAACTCGCCTTCTCGGCGAAGCTAATAATTAATTGGTTCAACTGGCCTCAGCCATGGAGCCAGTTGAACCAGCCCTTTGGGCTAGTTGAACCATTGTAAGGATGCTGGGTAATATACACACACACTCTAAAAAAAGTCGGGACAAAATTGGTTTTTTAGATTCAAAATGGTTTTTTGAAAAACCAAATTTCAATGCAAAACCAACATGGATTTTTAAAAAAAATCCATGTTGGTTTTTTGCATTGAAATTTGGTTTTTCAAAAAACCATTTTGAATCTAAAAAACCAATTTTGTGTGAAACTTTTTAGAGTGCAGCACATTACCTTATGACGACCTGACATCTCGGCAAACCAGGTAACTATAAAAGCTCCAATCTCAATGTGATAAACTAGTATTTACAAGCGAAAAACGAAAAATGTCTGATTGTTGCATGCATCCTGGAGTCAAAAGATCCACATGGAAAAGACTAGCCAAATAAGGTTTAACTTTACAGGGTGGTAGCCTGTTCCCGTGTCTACACCTGATGAAAACTTAAGGGTGGTTCAACTGAACCGCCGGTTCAACTGGCCCAACCCTCCCCTAATAAATATTGCTACCTACAGTCCTGACCATGCAATCAATCAATCCCGGCTGTATTCTTGGCGATAAGATTTGTCTCTTTCTCTCTTTGCCCATCTAATCTAGTCTGGTGTTTAGCGTTCTTGCAAATGGACCAGTAATGTACCAGAAAATATGGTGAGACATTATATATATATACTGTGATATTCTTTGGTTTTTATTTGACTACATTTAATATAATTCTATCTTTTTACCGTTATCATTCCTTTTATCTTCTTAAAACAATTGAACCATTGCTATAATTTCTATTTGCAAACAAAAACCTGTCGTACAGATCAGGTCCGTGCAAAAGCAAGACTTGAATTATTAATGGTTTTCATTTTGTGATCAAGGAAGGAGTAATGTATTGTACGAATTCACAAAGATGTTTCTGAATAAAAACGACACATAAAATATTCATATGAAACTTTGGTTATAAAGGCGTGAGTCTTCCATCCGGAAATGCCTTGTTCTGTTGTGTGACATGTTTCATTCTTTGAATCGAGCATGGATGCTATTTCTACATATTTTCAAATTATTAAGAATAATTTTATTCTTCATATTTTAAAATTATTAAAAGAATACTTCTGTGGCGGATCCAGACAAAATAGTCTAGGGGGGGCCTGGGCGTGTTTCGGTATTCGCGAGCCCGCGCTATCGCAATTTTCCTTCAAAATGTCCCCTAGGCCCCCCCTGTATCCGCCACTGTACTTTTATTCTTCAAATTTTCAAATTATCAAGAACACCTTTATTCTTCAAATTTTCGAATTAGTAAGAATACTTCTAAGCCCCTTTTGGCCAGACATATTCAAATTTAATTGGCATTATAAATCTCTTCTCAGCTTATGCTATTAGTATGGTATAGATCTGTGTGATACTTTCACCATAACAGAAAGTATATACTTTGCTTTGGGGATATAAAAGGTGGTGAAAAAACAGTGTAAGCTACAATGGTTTATAGAATTAAATAGTGAATGTCAGTTCAAAATGGAGAGGCAATGAACTCATTCTACCTGAAACTAACATGACTCAGATAATTAATTATGACTATTTATAGGTAAACTTACTCATATAGTTAATTCGTAATTAAAGTATCTCAACACCTGAGCTTAGCTATCAATACACGTCATTGGACTCTATGCTTAATGAAACAGCGGCTGTGCGCAGTGTTAGCTTACATTAGAAATTGTAGATTAACTCAGGTAATTAGGACTGCACACCATTGAGTTTGTGACTGTCACTGACTGAACAGAATTGTATTTAGCATAGGCCTATAAAAATAACAGCTGATGCAAATGGAGAAGCCTACCTTCAAGATGCTGCCATTTTTGACAGCATATTATGATAGATCTAATTATAGCTGTTAAATGCATATTGGCTGCCACAAACAGTTTGAAAGTTAACTGTCAACTTGGTCGTGTGAGGTCACTAGCTAAAAAAACGCTTTGTGCCAGTTATAGTTAATCATTTGATCCAGCGCTTATCATATCTAGCAGCATAGGCGTATCGGAGGGGGGGGGGCAGGGGGGACGATCGCCCCCCCAAAAGTTTGGGAAACAGTAAGATTCGGGCAAAAAGGCTAAAAAATTTGGGCAGATGATTAAATAAACTCTATCGAAAATTAATGATTTCTCACCAATTTCATTTGAAATGGTACTAAAACTAGATCCTGAAATTCGGGCAAATGTCGCTCGCCCCCCCAAAAATCGCGCACGCCGTACGCCTATGTCTAGCAGCACAGGTGTCAATAAACAAAATTAATGCAAATAAGAAGATTGGCAGACCAACAGAAAACTGTCAATGAAGTGGAAAGCCAGTTTGCTAACTGAAAATAAGAAAATTACTTTTACCATGATGTGGACCACCAATCTGCAAGGAGCTCTAATGGTCAGGTCGGTCTTGTGATCAAACTATACCAACGACACTCTAAAAAATGTCGGGACAAAATTGGTTTTTTAGATTCAAAATGGTTTTTTGAAAAACCAAATTTCAATGCAAAACCAAAATGGATTTTTGAAAAAATCCATTTTGGTTTTTTGCATTGAAATTTGGTTTTTCAAAAAACCATTTTGAATCTAAAAAACCAATTCTGTCTGAAATTTTTTAGAGTGTAGATTTTTTACCCTAAAACGATGGTCTACTTCCATAACAAGCCCTTCTGGGGTTTCATGCCTCTATTACTACTTTGCACAACTCAATGGTACGGTTTATGGTGAAATAAAAAGACAACTTTGTAACGGTACCAACATAAAAGTGAAGCAGCTGGGTTTACAGTCCAGTAAAACTGACAGACGGCTAATAATTGGAGTCCCGTCGAATAAAAAGCCTCATTTGCATAATTCTCACAATTGTTTTTTCTCCACCGATAAAAAAAAAAACTCTGGCTACATGCGATTCAACTCCGAAGGATATTTTTGTGTATAGTTCGTCATGCACAGAGTTACCAGAGCAACTGAAATATATATCATATATATATGCCTATCTATTGTCCCAATAATTTGAATGCCCTTGTCATAGTCTGTACAGTGGAGCCATATAGATTTGCAACGGAGACAAAAACACAGTGCAACTAATCCATTATAGATGACGTGAAGTGCAGCATTACATGGAAATGTCATCAACAAAGACTCAAATAAATACATCCGCCTAGTCAAGTGTATGTGCATACAGAATCCAACACAATTTGCACTGATGAATCAGTAATTGATCGGATATGTGTGCATATTCCATTTAATTTGTCTCTCTATGTGCGCGATAGTATAATTATAGATCTGTGATTTGGTTAATAAACTAAAAGCGATATAACCAGCACCTCATTGACATTCTGATGAAATTGAATCTATGTAATAATAATAATTTTCCATTTCATGGGTAGGCCTACATTTAATTTGTTACCTAGCTACTGACCTCAATCACATCAGGGAAACTCCAATCATGGCCTGTTATCAACATGGGTTCAAACCAAAGGTGGGGAACGCGAAATTTTCAGTGGACCTTCATAAGCAAAATTTTAGCAAGATATCGTTCGTATGAGATGCTTAAAATTGGCAGCCACTGGACCCTGGTATCAGTGTCTGTGATGGGCAAGTTAAAGATCCCTCACACGGGAATATTGGAGTAAATGTGTAACATGTTGAGGACTCTTTCGCTCCCATCTCATGAGTCAACCCTTGTGAGCGCCCAGAACTGGACTTGGAGGGCTGCACTTACCAAGTTCCCGTATCTATCTATCTATAGATCTATCTATCTATAGATCTATCTATCTATAGATCTATCAATCTATAGATCTATCTATCCATCTATCTATCTATCTATCTATCTATCTATCTATCTATCTATCTATCTATCTATCTATCTATCTATCTATCCACAGATTGTACGTCTTGGTCCATTTTTGTTAACGCAGGCCTAATTTCCGTCATTTAGTTTCCTTTACATTTAATTAACTTCCAATGTACCTGGATATACACTCTCAGTATGTAATATACTGTCAATTGCCAAATCTATATGTTTTGGCAAAAGTAAACACATCAATAAGCCATTTGTGTACAGTTATCCATATTAGATTGGTTACAATTATTGTGATATGATTGGGTTGAAAGCATCCATAGCAAATTGGCATTGGTCAAGACCTGGCGTCGACAATTCTGTTAGCCGCATCCATGCCAAATTCTTGGCTGGTTCCAAATCATGTTACGACATGGCAAAATGCCTGATCATATTAGCTACAATTCTACCTGTAAACAACAGCAGTTCTATTTACATCTATATTACTAAAATCTTAAATCATTCTTCCAAGGTTGTTGCTGGTATACAGTTAACGATACTGCAGTAAATCGACGAATTTGAAGATAGGTTTGACACATATATTCATGTAGGCCTACACCAAAGAGATCATATGCATGCGAAATTGAAAACCCAAAAGTAAGAGCTGAAATAAAAGATTCAATATCGTCTGGCGTCTTACAAAGAATGGAGAAAACAACATTTCTATAGCCCTAGGAAAAATTGTTTACAACTGAAGAGAGATGAATTGATGACCAATTATTGGTTATTAGGATCATGAAATAGTTGCACAGCTTATTTTCCTATGTCCAGTGCTTTTCCTCACAATAGCCACATTAGCATTGGCTATAATGCATCTTCCATGTGGCTAATGAAAATTGCATATTTTGGCTGCAAAATAGCCACAAATGTATGCATTTCACTCAAAATTGGCTGTTTTGGGCACTTTTGGCTAATGGAATTTCGGTCCTAGGAAAAGCACTGCATGTCGAGCTTATTTGCCTAGATCGAGCTTTAGGTGGAGTGATTTCTAAGTTTAAAACCTTTAAAAACGTTGGTTTTCAAACATTCTCAGCTATAACGTTGGTTTTCAAACATTCTCAGCTATAGGCCTAATGCAAATGTCACCACAGTTACAGATTATGTTTCTGGAGTTTGGGGATTTTAAGACTTTGACTCATGGAACTAAATTCAGCAGAGAGCAGGCAGATACCTTTTAGGAGAGCATCAGTGGACGCCATTACTTGCAATTGAAGTTGACATTGAATGGGATATTGTAGAATAAGACATCATGTCGAAATGTGCAGATTATGGAATAGAATGGTACTGATAAACAATACAAGGTTAACTCGATTAGTTTTTGATTGGGATTTTAATTTAGGTGAGAATAACTGGAGCTCTGAACTGGAAGAAATTTTTTATTCTATAAATATGCCACAGCAGTTTGACACGAAAAGAATTGATAAAAATTGACATTGCATTATTGGCTTTAAGAACCAAACAGGAAATGAATGGTTTCATAATGTCAATAATAAGCTTATGTTAAGAACATATGTAAAGTTCTAGTGCAAATTCTCATTGGAAGATTATGTCACAAAGTGTAAATCTAGAAGACACCGTTCTTTATTAGCACAACTTCGTATGGGCGTATAACCTTCACGTTTCCAAAATAAGCATTTAAATCTAAGAATTTGCGAAATTTGTACTAGTGATCCTACAGAAGATGAACTACACTTTATGTGTAATTGTAAAGCATACGAATAAATCAGGAATCAGTTGTTTAATTATGTTAATCTTTTGTTTCCTGATTTTAACGATGTTTCTATGGAAGAAATATTCATTCATTTATACTTGAGAAACAATGGAAACATTTGTCTGTATATATGTACAGAGAAAGCATGGGAAATTAGGTAACATATTTTAAAGAAAGTTCTATTAATACTGTATTGTTGATGTTGTTATAAACTGACATAGCCACCTGGTGATGTTTATTGAGTGTGATTTGAAGTGGCAGATAAACCCCTGAGGGGTTGGGTACCACTTCTATTTTCGTGTGACCAACTGACCATGTCTGTATATACGTTAATTGTACATGCCTCTATAAAATAAAAGTCCATCAATCAATCAATAACTTTCTCGAAAATTATGAAAATCACTAGACTGCCTTTTGACAGACTATCCTTCCAATACCTTCAACAGATTTCTAAATTGTTTGTGCAGCGATCTGGTGCACTCATTCTTGGCGAACAACTGCAATTCAATTTGTATCTTACATGTATGAGCAAGTTCACAAAATGCCTTCTGTCTCAACAATTTTCTAAAAAGCTCCTTATATTATCTGTGATTTTACAAAAGTAAAACATAATGTTCAATTATTCAATAGTTTTTTGTCCACGTGCATTGTGGCTCATGCCGTTGACTGACGTTATACCTGTTATACCTGTTTGACTAATGAATTATAAATTTGGAGCTTTGATTTTAGTTTCAATTTCAACTTTTTTCAGTTGTTCAATGTTACAACATGAACCTCTGCTGAGTTGACAAATCGAAAAGTAAAAAAAAAAGATGAATAAAAAGAGTCACACAGGAGAACAGAAACAATGGAAAACTTCGCGTTTGAACGGGGAAAAAATTAAAAACAAAATATAAAAACTTACCTGACTGCAGGTGAATACTAATCCAGGTGTAATTATGGAATTCCCTGTGATCAAGAAATGAGTATACCTTTATTCCAAGGTATGCCAATCAATCTATCATACAGATCAAATTATGTAAAATATGTCCTTCAATGCCAATCCAGTAAAATGTCAAAAAAAGTTCATTTGTAGTCAATATACACCTGTTTGAATGTTCCTTTAGAATGTGACAGATAAAAGTATTCTTGCTCATGCATACATGATAGGTATTTCCAAGTGAATGTACCTGGCCGTTGACAGAAGTTGTCAGAACATCAGGGCCAGAGCAGCAGGCTGGAGCTGCATGCTTTGACTGACGCACGTGACAGACTTCTATTGCAGAACAAAACACCAGGGGCTCTGCTGTGCTTCAGGTAATACACTATTGCACAGCTCCCTGTGAGCTGCAGAAAGAAACTAAAACTAAAAAGAGATGTGAAGAGAAGAGCAGAGAACAGCAGAGAGGAGCAGCGGAGAGAAGAGATAGGAAGAGATAGGAAGAGATAGGAAGAGATAGGAAGAGATAGGAAGAGATAGGAAGAGATAGGAAGAGATAGGAAGATGAGAGGAAGAGATAAGAGTCGATGGGAAGATAAGAGATGGGAAGATAAGAGATGGAAAGAGAAGAGTTGGGAGGAGCAGAGAAGATAATGAAAAAGAAAAGAGATTGAGAGAAAAGAGAAGTGAAGAGAGAAGAAGAGACAAGTTGAGAAGAGAAGAGAAGGGACGAGAAGAGAAGAAGAGGAGAAAAAAGGAAAATAAGAGGCATATAAGAGGGAAAGAAGATGAGAAGAAAAGGAGAAGAGGAATTGGAGAGAAGAGAAGAGATAAGAAGAGAAGAGAAGAGAAAGGAGAGAAGAGAAGAGAAACGAAGCTTTAGATTGGAAGAGCAGAGCAGAGTGGAGCGGAGAAGATATGAGACGGGACGAGAAGAGAAGAAGAAGAGGTAAAGAAGAGGAAAAGAAGAGGAAAGGAAGATGTGAAAAGGAAAAGAAGAAGAAGAGAAGAGAAAAGTTGGAAAGACAGGAGAAGAAGAGAAGAGACGAGAAGAAAAGGGACGAGAAGAAAAGAGACGAGAAGATGCGAAAAGAGAAGAAGCGAAGAAAAGTAGAAGAAAAGAAGAGGAGAAGAACATGAGGAGAAGAGAGGACAAGTTGAGAAGAGAAGAGGAGAAGAGAAGAGAAGAGAAGAGAAGAGAAGAGAAGAGAAGAGAAGAGAAGAGAAGAGAAGAGAAGAGAAGAGAAAAAAGAGAAGAGAAAAGAAAGGAAGAGACAAAAATAAAAGAGCCAAAAAGAGAATGAAAAGATACGTGAAGTAGGAGAGTGGAGAAATGAGGAGGACAGAAGAAAAATAAAAGAAAAGAAGAAAATAAAATATAAGGGAGCTTCACGGGCTGACAAGGATAGACATTAATAATGGACTAAGATTCGAAGTTCCCATGAAAGTGACATCACCTGAAATCTCACTAGCAAGACCTTTTTAAAACGTTCGATGGAACAGAACTGTCTGGTAGAACAAATTCAATTGGAACACCGGTGTGTAAACGTCACAGCACAACCATTCACAGTGTGGGCGCCAGTTAATAGGCAATTTTTCCTACATTCATCCCAAAATGAACCGATTAACTTGCTTTTTGTCTATGAAAAATCAATTTGAAAGTTTTATGAAACCATTTGTAAAACTGAATTGTCCATTTTGCTAGGTAAATTCCAAAACCACCCAAATAGGCTCAGATGAAAGCAAATCGAATTGTTTGTCCCATCAGATACCCAAAATAAAATTTGACTGGTAATTAGTTATTGTTTGTTCATTTTATCATTACTTTAAACTATAGGCCTATTGATATTATGCCCATACCCAGTTTCATCAAGTTTGCGTTTCTAGGTAGCAGTGATGCCTAACGCCATAAACATGTATATCATATGGCAAGCCGAAATACTGGCTGCTGATTGGCCGACAGCCGTGCAATATTCTACGATATTGCACGCATAAATCCATTATATTGCACGGTCATTTTAACATGTGAAAGATTGGACGGACCTGAGAGGAAGCACCATTATTCTGAGGCTGCTGCAGCACAAGCAAACAACCGAAGTGTGTTTTTCAATGTTACTAAAAAGTGTACTGGACGGCAATGGAAGCAGATAGGAAGATGATTTTTAGGGCAAATGATGCGTCTATTACAGGGCTAATCGAATATCAACTTTTTGTACTGCTAATGTCATTTGTTTTATCAGAATAAAGCATTTAGTGGCCGAAAAACGGCATTTTTGCCGATTTTTTGGTGATTTTATTTTGTTTAGAGGTCAAAAGTCTGCTACAAAGTTTTTAAAAAAAATCGAAAATTAAATCTATCATCAAGTATATAATTTGGCGATTCCTAAGGTGTGAATTTTTTTTTTTTAGTGAAATATTCATCAATTTCTAATGAGATACATTTTAAATATGTGGTTTGAAAGAAACACAAACTGAGTCTTGCAGCAGCAACAAGATCGTTTTTTGGTTTTAAATAGTTAAAGAAAGTCACTGGACAGCACTAGAAATAGATAGAAAAATGATTGTGATGGCCAAAAGATGCGTATATTAAAGGGTTAAGTAGATATCAACTTTTTGCACTGTTTATGTTATTTGTTTAATCAGAATAAATCATTTAAAAGTGGCCCATTTTTCAGTGACTTAGTTGTGCTTAGAGGTCTTAAGTCTGCTACAAAGTTTGAGAAAAAAAAATTAAAGAAGACCCATCATTAAACATATCATCTATGGATTATGGATTCCAAAAGTGTGAAAAAAAAAGTGATTTTTGACGAGATACATTTTAAACATGCAGGTCAAAAGAAACCCAAAAAGAGTTTGGACATCAGAATTCCAGCCCTTTCCTTAGTATTTGCCTAAAAAAACCATATGATATAACAGTTATTGCACATCACCTCGTGCAATATCAGTTTTTATGGCACCTCGGTGACTAATATTGCACTCGGGCTGCGCCCTCGTGCAATATTAGTCACCTCGGTGCCATAAAAACTGATATTGCACTCGGTGCTGTGCGATAACTGTATAATATTAGATGCCTATGACAATATAAACAGGCAGATGGATACAGATTGATAAATAAACAGATAGACAGAGAGAAAGTCAGGTAGACAGATAAGAGAGACAGCTAGACAGACAGACAGACAGACAGGCAGCTAGAAAGACAAATAGATAGATAGATAGATAGATAGATAGATAGATAGATAGATAGATAGATAGATAGATAGATAGATAGATAGATAGATAGATAGATAGATAGATTACAACCCTACTAAATAGTTAGAATTTCGTTCTTTCTTATTTCAGCTGGAAGATCATTGTAAAATGATGAGCAGATCTCAATTATATTCAGCAACAGGTTGTAAAATATTATCCTTTCTAATCGTATGATTACGTTAGTCTTGATACTTCTCATGCAAAAATACAATTTTACTCCTTGCTAGAAAGTCATCCTTCTCTGGATATCCTTCAAAGTTTCTTTGTTAATATATAACTCTGTGCAACATGAGAAATTTCGATTAACGACAAACATGACAATGTTTAATCCCAACATGAGATAGATGGCCTTGAATGTTACTCCTGTGGGCCGACTTCATCAACACTACTTAATATGAATAGTGATATAGTGATGGGTGCTTTATGTGACTTCAATAATTCACTGTAATCGTCCCATATAGTTGGTTAATCAAAGACACTGGTTTTTGTTGATTAATTTTTTTTTCTAATGACAATGATATAAAACTTGTAACAAATGATATTGTACAATCACATCATTAAATTTATTTTTACTTATCTTTTTTCACGTTCCCACAATAGAAATGATTTTTTGGTCGTTCTGAATAATCACTTTCGAAAATTGTGCTAGTCATGACAAAAATAAATGCATTGTCTTAAGCTATTCATTTGATAAATTCTAAAAAAGAAAGAATGCGGTTTGGAAAGTCAAACAATGGTCAAGAATAATCGCGTGCCAAATTAATTAAAATCCCTTGTTTTCATAATAGGCAGTCAAGAAGCAGTTTTAAAGTGGGTTACGTAATTTTGGGTTGTTCGCATCTTTAATTGGAAACGCAGACACCTTACATAACTGGAATAGTCTCGATTGATGACCAATTAAGCAAGGTTCTGTAAACATGTCAATCACAGCTGTCAATCATCTGACGCGCGCCTCACTTAATCCTGATTGGATGTTGGAATTAAAAGCTAATTAAGATGATAGTGACTGACTTTGTCCATGATCACACAAGATCAAACCGCATTTTGGCCTTTTAAAGACAATAAAGTATAACGACGAGGACAAAAGGAGTAAAAATATGATTGATTTCAATCCGCATTATTTATTTACTATTATTAATTTATCTACAAATATATTTTATATGGGTGAAAACAGTCAGCTGTAGCTGTTTTGCATCAATTTGATGCCGTTGTCAAGCTGATAAACACCATTTTAACCTAAAATATTTAATGTTAAGCTAAAATGCTTTAACATTCAATGCAAGTGAGATGACATAAGCATAACTTGAATAATTTTATTTGAATATACAGCTTAGGCCTACATGCATTTTTCTCCCTCAGGGAATTTTTAGCAGCTAATGTGCACAGTGCTAAGAAACGAATAAAACATGAAAAATTTGACATAGGATTTTCTGGATGTGTTACAATTTTTGAGAGAATTTTGCGTTGCCTTGAGTACTAAACTGGGTCTTCCAAAATAAATGACGCATACATGTAATACAATGTACCGTAATATGGGGTGAATTGGGACACTGGGGTGAATCGGGACAGAACAGGGAAACATTTTATTTGCCCAAAAGCACCAATTTTTACTTGCCTTAGGAATTTCATTTTTGGCACACTTTTAGTAAACATACAAGCGCATAATGTGATAGAATTTTGTATTTCTAACTGCAGGCAGTAAGGAGCTGCAGCACCTTAAACTTGCCGCTGCAGGAATGTCTTTTTACAAGCTGGTCAAAACTTTGGTTGTACCAATTCAAGTATAAATACTAGAGCTATTAAACTTGCAGCAAACTTGTCTGTGGCAAAGTTTAAGGATTGAACAAAAGAACCATACTTATTTTCATTTGGGTGTACTGGCGTGGCTTTTTGATGAATATTATTGAACTTGGCATCATTTATTGTGGATTTAGTCCAGAATAATCAATCACTAGCAAAATTTGAAGAAAATTACAGTTTTCAAACGTTTTCTGTCATTTATCATATTTTTATAAATCTGCATATAATCAATGAAATCGATTTCAGGTTTTCTTCCAAAAATTATTTTTTGCATATTGAATGTGTTTTCTAATGATTATTCATAAGTTTCAATCACTCAAAGAAGGTAGGGACTTTTGATTGTGGAAATAATGGAGTGTCCCGATTCACCCCAAAGTGAGGGGTGAATTGGCACAGTGGTTTTCTGGGCCCTGATCATTGGAAATTTAAGATATCACTTAAAGCTCCAAGGGATAGTTAGACCTTTTGCTCGGACACAATTTCACTCCATATTTTGACTTCTGGGTTGATTTGTGGCCATTCTATAACAGAAAAACAGCCAAAACTGTCCTGATTCACCCCAATATTACGGTAAATT
Organism: Platynereis dumerilii; assembly: GCA_026936325.1. Lineage (NCBI taxonomy): Eukaryota > Metazoa > Annelida > Polychaeta > Phyllodocida > Nereididae > Platynereis > Platynereis dumerilii. Next base: position 76,753,031 of record JAPTHN010000002.1, on the reverse strand, counting down.
TAGTTTTGCAAATATTTAAAATGAAAGAAGTTTACGAATAATGGTATATTCTGCATTATTTCTCAGCAAGGTTCACTTTAAAAGTATTTTAAAATAATAAAGCAATTTGAGAAAAAAATCTTTTTTATCCCCAAGAGTGAGCCAGCCGTACGGTGTCAATTGTCTTGTGTTCTTTTTCTAATGGCCATTGGCGGATTTTTCTATCTTTCTCTGACACTAGGAGGAGCAGTGTGTAATATTTGCCTTGGTGCCCCCTGGATGTAAATGACTTACACATATAATACGAGGGGTTTTCCTTAAGTTCTGTCCAACTAGTCATAACTTTTGCTAGATTTGATATAGAGGCATGATTTTTGGGTGAGATAGGCCTACTACAGACGTAATTCTCAAATAGCACCCAAAAGATCAGATCATAAACATAAAAATAAATGCTTAATCTGTTGCCATGGAAACCAGAAGTCATGAAATGCGGTCCAGATTTTGTAGTGCTCACTGAAAAAGAATTAAACACCTGCTTACATTATCTCTTTTTTGACCTATTGAATTAAAGTGTATTCATAATTTCTTTCATGAAATACAATCAGTTATTTCTAAAATCATTAATAACAATGGAAACTGTTATCATCGTCACATCTCAGTTACTTTACCGTCACCTTTGCAGTATCTAATTTTTTTACGAGATGAGCAATTTTTGGATTTGGATGACACCATTTATATACCTGTAATATTTCTTCAATTCAATTGGATAAAAACTACTAGAGAGAGTAAGAACCTTCTATCATACATACAAGGAAGACAGTATGAGTGACAGAAACAAATAGAGGTTGAACAACCTTTTTCTGGATGAAGAAAACACACGTTGGATGACCTGAGAAAAGAAGACTGGACAATGCCAAAAAATACCTTAACATGAGGACTTAGGTATCTTATTTAGATATGGTTAGAAAGTATGAGAAAAAGTATTTACAGGGTCGCAGTCTTTAGTTTAGGAAGTTGTGAAATGGCTATGTATATTTTGAATATATTCTGTTCTATATCTCTTGTAATAATCACACATTTTGACAAGATATATCAAGCATGTGTCTGTTAACAAGATCTCGGTCGCATTTCATGACTTTTGGTTTCCATAGCAACAAATAAACAATTTATTTTTACTTCTATGATCTGATATTTTGGGAATCAGTCGCAAATTACCTCAATATCAACTGACCCTAATATCATCTTTCTCCAGTTAATCTAGCAAAAGTTATGACAGATTGGACAGAACTTATGGAAAAGTGACCGTAAAGCACAAAAAGTCAGCGAAACACCAACGTTGATCTCAATTTGAGGACTATGAGGAATTGACTTTTTAAGGGATATATATAGTTAGAGGAAATGTACTCAGTGTCAAGTTCATGATTTCAAGAATTTGTGAAATGTCAGGGATTATTTTTAATACATTTCTTGTCCTGTGTCCCTGGTAAGAAATGAATTTTTGACAAGATATAATGAATCTTGTGCATCTAAAAGTGCCCTGGGCCGCATTTCATGACTTCTGGTTTCCATGGCAACAAATTAACCAATTATTTTTGTTTCTGTGATCTGATTTTTTCAGGATCATTTGCAAATTACTTCAATATTATTAGATCCAAATATCATGTTCCTGTATTAAATATTGCAAAGTTATGGCAAGTTGGACAGAACTTATGGAAAACCCCTCGTATTTGCAATTATTTATCAAAAAATGAATCGAAGACAATTTTTTCCTGCCCTTCAAATCAAATAATCCAGTAGGCCAACTATAAGGGATTTTTTAAATTTATTTTAGCAATATTTGCACTCATTTAAAATAGGTAATTTAATTATAGGTATTTCCCGGAGATAGGTATGGGTCAAAGTCTTTGATAAGTAAGTGAACCACCCTTCCCTAGGTTTTAACATTGGGCCTGCGTTTCACTTACTTATCAAAGACTTTGACCCATACCTAACTCCAACTACAGGAAAGAAAATTGACTGCTATTTTTATCCCACTTGCCTCACATATCGGCCTTTATGACCCAAAATGTTTTCCTCTCATCGGATGAGAATTCATCCTTCCAGAAGCATTTTGGTTAAGGATGTTTAACATTGATGCAATGGCACAATATCATGCGTTTCACTTACTTACAGGCGGCACTGTATGCTGTCATGTCTTGCCAACTAGTGACTAGTGTGTTATTCCGCAAGCTCCTGTGAGCGGTCCACATCATTTCAGTCTGAGGAACTCACACAATTTTGTCTGGAAGAAACCGGGGCTGTTTCTGAGTGTGCTGATGCCTTGTCTACTTCCTTAGAGAATGTGATTGCTTAGTCTGACTCTGGTATACATTAATTTTTAATAGAAATTTTGTGAATGTGCAATGAAATTGGAACTATTTCTTGGGACAGCAATGCTGTAGCAGAAAAATCAACTTTTTGTGCCAGGCTGCAGCAGCATACAGTTCTCATTTTCACCAGACTGTGACCACTGGGTGTTGACTTTTAAATTTGACCTATCATTCCAAATGTGCTGCTTTTGTGTTATAATTTTATAACACACAATTTAAAATCATGCAATCATGCTCATGGCTACAGCGTTGCCAAATAGATAGTCATACAATAAAAAAAAGCCTTAATATTCATAAGTTTGGGGAACTGGGGCACATCGAGACTTCGACACTGCATGGGACATGAGTGATTTCTTGGCAAATTCTTTGGTGACATTATCAAATCTTGCGAAATCTTATCTAGAAGTGCTTTGGCCAGATTTGGGCAAGATTTAGAGATTATGTGATCAAGCTAAAGTTTGTTTTCCTTATGTTCTATTAATTTTATGCATTCCGGTGGCTTTAAGTTGAAACATTACCGGGTGAAAGCACAGTAAGGGCCTCAATTGCGTTTTGATCAGATAAAAGTGAATTTAGGGTCCTAGAAACCAATTTCTGACATAAAGAAGAAACAGTGCAGTATTTAAGTTTGATCAACAAGTAAATCTGAGAAATTTAGGCATTTTTCATAAGCATACGAATAAAACCATGCTCCAGGCAGACCTTTAAAGTGGGTATAATATGTCAATTTTAGCATGTAACCAGTGGCCCTTTTTCTAAAGCACCGTCTATTGCAGCAATGCTGTAGCTTAATGTTCAGTTCACATTCTGCTGGTGACATTATCTGTTGACTGCATCTCCCTGGCCTTCTGAAGGGACCATTGGCTGACTTTCCAATATGATTATTATCGTAGTCATGACGTCCAAAGGAAAGGTCTGCTTGTAGGGGAACGAGGGGCAAAACGGAGTGGCGGGGCAAAATGGTTTTTTAAGTTTTCTCGGAACGTTTTGACCTGCCTTCTAATTTTTTGGTTGGAAAATAAAATAGGATACATGACCAACTTTTCCTGAGAGTTTCGTTGATGAGAACATTACAGGTATGCAGCTATGTTAATTTGAAGTTTTTGATCGGTTTTCTTAAAAAAATCATAATTTTTGGAAATGGTGTAATACCTCCAATGACGTTCCCAGCCAAATAATTCATAGTCAGTGTTATTAGAGGACTACTAAGCTTGCATATTAAGCAAAATAATGTAGTCTGGTGCTTAGTCATGTGTAAGTAGGTCATTATTAATCTACCCTGCATGGTTGGGGCAAGATGCAGTCCTCCTGCGGGGGCAAAATGGCAAGCACAAAAAAGCAATCCCAGCCTAGAAAAGGTTGAAGCTTGATATTGGGTCAATTCAACCATGACAATTGAGACATTTGATACACTTTCTGGTCATATAACAGACAAAATTTGAAAAAATCACAAGAGATTTGTGGATCTAATCCATGTCATCAGTAATACCTTGAGGATTTAGGCTTAGTGGTAAAACCCTGTATTGTTGAAACTGAAATGAATGTAACTGCCTTTCAAAAAGCATAGTCAAATCCAATACCAGTTTAAATTGTTAAATTATTAAGAAAACTCGGAAATCAGAGTTATGTGAATATTCATCAAAATGTCACATTTCCACAAAATTTAACTAATTTTGTTTCTTTTGTAACCTAATGTTTTTGGTTAAATAATTTGTCAAATAATTACATAGAATGTAGAATTACTAGCATCACTTCCCAGCTATAATTGCATCCTGTATTGAGATGCCGATTTCATAATTTATTGCTATGTTTACTCTTAGAATTCGGAAATATTCTCACATTGCAATGACATGAATTAATACATTTTTGTTTGTCAACATGCTTTTTAGTTAGGCTATTATCAAAACAGCTGATTTATTGCAGAACTTTTGCAACTTTATTTCTTCCCATTTTGCCCCATATGAAATTCCATTTTGCCCCAAGCATGGGGCAAAACAGGATAAAGTTGCATTTTTGAAAATAGGGTAAAATTTGAATTGGAAGCATTAGAAAAGCACTTTTCTGTGTTTGAGCAAGTGGTATTGGTACTTCTCCATGGATCAGACCTTATTTGGCATTCGCATGATATACCACCTTCGTGCAGCGAGCCTTCGAAGTTAGGCGGCCCGTTTTGCCCCTCGTTCCCCTAACCATATTTTTGCAAATTTACAGGTAGGGGTTCAAAAGGCTGGCAGGAGGGTATTTTTATATAATAATTAGCCGAATTTGGTGCTTCTGCCTAGATATGATATTGGTTTAATGAATTTCAGCAAAAAAGTTCCAATGGCCACTGATGATTGTAAGATACAAGAAGCATTAATGGCTAAAATCGATGTCCGTCCATTACGTCCACAACTGATTTTTTGGCAGTTTTAATGAATTGAAGACCAGCTAGCACGTCAACTGAGATGTAAATGCATGTCTATCTCTCTCTACCTATATATGCAACTGAAAAATTAAAAAACCAAATTAATTTAATTTATACACTGGACACCAGGCTAAAAAGTGTAAATGTCCGTCCATTACGTCCACAAAAATGTTCAAATTAGTCTGGGGACCAATGTTTGGAGGTCTGGTATGTCACGAATAAAGCATGGATACCATGTTTAGTGACAAATTTAGATTATTTTAGTGAATGCTGACAAGGCTCAGAAGTTGAATTTGTCACAGTTCATTCAAACTGTCCATATCACATCAGCGAAAACTGTCGAAAAGCCAATGGTCAATTTCAGCAGAAAAACCTAGATTTTCATGGAACTTTCATAATGTAGTTCATAGCAGCCCAGCAAATACCTGTCTTGATTTATTAGACAAACATAATTCTGTATTCTACACATTATTAGGTTCAAATTGATGTACTACACTTGCACTTCTGATGAAAATAATTCTTAGGTCATAGGGGCCAAATATTGAGGCGCTTACTGTGCTTTCACCCTACCTGGAAAAACAGTGAAATATAATATTTTGTCAATGATTTATTTGCGATAAATATAAATAGTTGTTACTATCCTGATATACTGGTGACATACCATGTTTTGTGAACAAAGTTGGGGCAGAAGTACTGAGAGTTACTTACGCTAGTGACCACACCTAGGACAGCTTATGGCAAATATAGTAAGCATCTCTGATGCATTGGGTTTAAGCTCAAAAAGTGGATATATTCGTTCAAACTTCTGAGTAGTTCAGTATTTTCAATGCTGAGTATAATAAACATATTTGAAAAATGTCCCAATGTGCCCCATGTTCCCCCTGTATCTTAAAGGCAAGTTCTTATCTATGAATGCACCATGCACGATCACACTTAAAATAGGACATTTATATAGAACTGGTCAAGTTTTATATGCTCACAGAGGTCGTTATTACATGTATATATAGCCTACATAAATTTTGAAATCAGCATGAGTTTGCATGCCTTAAATGCACTCAGCATTTACTGCCTATTCTAGAACATGGACTTTAATTTTTTTTTATTTGGCCACCAAGAAGAATAGCCGTGACATGATACTCCTAAATGATTTCACAAATGATAACACAATCTATCAATGTCACTGATATACGTTGTCAAGGATGCATCATCTGGATTCTTGAGGATTTAATTACTAAATGCATCTCAGGATTTTGTCTTTTTGATCTCTGATAATGGAAGAGAAAGACCCGCTTCTTGTTAAAGCTGTCAAAACTGAACATTCTAGGCCAAAATCGTGAGTAAATATTAAATTTATTCCAGGTTATTTCTTCATACATGCCTCTTTTTGTGTTTGTTTTGAAATTGTAAATATTTCTGAGATATAGTCACGAGGTTAGTGGAGCATAGACTGAACTATATCTTTTATGAAGTTAGGACATGGTTGACCGTCATTGATAATAAATTGGTAGACTTGTCACTAATAATTATTTTGTAATAGTCTAATAGACATGAAGTAAGTAGGCCCACCAAAGTTTGCATATTATTTTAACTATTATGTTAAAATCAATTTTGTAAGTGATAGGGGAAAGAAAATTATTTCAGATTTATTTTATAACAGAGTGTAATCGTAGAGTCAGTTTGTCAAGACAATCTCTACTGATTGAAGATTGACAGAAGAAGAACAATATGTATCTGCTCCAGCAATATTCTTCTTATAAAGCTAGAAACAAAATTTTGACTATGTTAAAAGACCTCATTAAGCATATCCTATAGTTTTAACAAATATATACATATATAGATAAATTTGACCACCTCACGCATGACTTTATAAAAATAGCACAGTGAACCATTCCACCCAAACGGACAGACACACCATTGGTAAAATTGTCCATTAAAAAGAAAGGCAAAATACTTCCTATGTTCCTTCTTGATGGGCACATGATAAAATCCATCTTTGAGATCGACAGTCAATAAACAGTCATTGTACGACATGCACTGAGAAACTGCATCTATGCCCTCATATTGAAACTTAGGCGGATCCGAATATTGATTGAGTTCATATAAGTTGATACACAGAGTTTTCCCATTCTTCTTTGGAACACATTTTAAAGGGGAAACACAATGAGGGGCCATGCACTTCTCAATATATCCATTATGCAACTATTTTTTGAGGAATTTCTTCTTTCAAAAACATACGTTCTTTGTCCGAGAAATTAGGATTAGGAATTTTGAAAGGCCGGGGTGAGCAGTTGTTCTTAAATTGAAATGGAACGCCACAGTTAATCCATTCTAGATATGTCGCCGTAGTGCCGAGTTTTACCCAAGCCGAATAAATCATGACGACGGTTGGTAATCCTGCTGATTGGTAGAAGTGGTAGAAGATCCATAATCACGGCCAGAAGGGACTCGTGATCCCCTCCAGCGGGGCTGTCTGAAGTATGATCGGTTGGTATAACCGTGACCACGATGATTGTAGGCGGGGTGGGACGGTTGGTTAGAGGCACTGAGAGATACTTCGGCAGTCAAGGCATCAAGCGCATCTGGTGGAAATGCGGAAGTGTTTCTTCTGAAATGTCTATAAATGCCACCGACATTTTCGCCAGGGGAACTGTTGACTAAAACCAAGGCTCGTTCTTCTAGCAAATATCTGATTTGGGCCTCATTTACCACAAACAAATCGTTCAAGAGATTTTCTGAAAGGGGTTCACCAGGCTTAATTGTCAATAAAATCTGCATCAAAGTCTCTGCATATGTGGCACACTTACTGATGATGTGGCTCTTGCTCTGTTCACCGCGTTTAATTCCTTGTTTGCTGTCATCCACCTTTAAATCTTGGGGCAATCTCACTCTTTGGAAAGAGTCCTTTATGGCCCGAAATTCATCCTGAATATCGCCAACGGCAATTGGTTCCCGGTTCGTGGGGAGACCACGTGCTCCTTGAGCATCTGAAGGTGAGCTGTCACCAGTTGACTCACGACTGAGCAACCTGTTGATCTTCTCCTCAAGCTGATTCAATCTGCTATTAAACTACTCCACCGGGTTCTGTACTTCTTCTTCAACAGCACCACCATCTTGTCTGGCTCCTGCACCCGGTGGAATATTGTTATTTTGACCATTTTGTTCAGTCTGGTTGAGCGTTCAACTCAACAAAAACGATTGGTGGCGCCCTGTATAGGACAGTGGCGCCACTCCTAGTATAGTCTGTTGTGGTGAAAGACTATCATTATCTAAGACTTGCCAATTACTGAATTTCGACACTTTATTTTACATAAATTGAAAATATATAATTATTATGTAATAGAAAATACAGTGGAATCTGATATTTGCGGTCAATTGCGGTCATATTCTAACGGCATGGATTGCATGAACACTCGCGATCACAAGGGTGGAAGGGCGACAACGATGGTAAAAAAAGAACAGTCCCCCTTTCAAATTTAACTATGTTGCTTCAATATTCTATTGGAACATTAATTTTTTTTTCTCAATTAGATAATTGTTAAAATACCATTGACCATTCAGTTTAAAAACATAATGAATCAAATCTTTTCTCCAGATGGGAGTCCTTTTCAATATCCAAGAAGATGCTGGGCCTATTTCTGGCAGCAGGAGTAGTAGTTTTGATATTTGGAGGAACATTTGGGCTAGCCACAACCTTCATGGAAGATGACACACCTCAAGCAGAACCATTGACAGAAGACTCTGTGATCAGCGAAGAACAATACTCAAGATATGGGCAATTCAGGCATGCGGCTGTGGCCACTGACAACAGGGATTGTGCCTCCATTGGGGTGTAAGTGTATTTATTCTGGACTATTATTTTTACACTTTAAATTGGTGTCACAATGAATTTTTTTGTATTCAAAATATTAAATTTTGTGACGAAAAATGATGCCAAAAGTGATTTTTTAAAATATTTAACAAGAGTCTATGAAAGTCCTCATGTCAAACACTCGGCCTCTGACATTCTGTGCAATATCTATTTATAGCCAGTACAGATTTTTGCAGTGTACCACTATTTGCAGTGTGCAAAGATAGCAGATACATGTAAATACATCAAAATAGGTAAGATATTTCTGATTTTAACAGTCGATGTTGAAGTTTATGAATGTTTTATGAAATTGAACCGGTGTTGAGTTGGATGCATGGTGTGGTGTTTCCTTTCTTTGAACTGACACACATTTGATAGTTGGACCACTGCTATGCCAATGATTTCTCAAACACATATATACAGCTAGAGCATAACTAAAACTGTGTCTACTGTCTAGATTGGCATTCATGGGTTATGCCAGGCCAAACACTAACCTTTCAATTTTTTCGTCCAAAAGAATTTTATAGTAGACCTATTGATATGTACATTGTAAACAGTTTATGAGAGATAATCACTTGATATGAACTTGACATGATTAATCTTCATTCTTCATTATCTATACATGCATTGAGCATGACATGGAGAATTTGTTCAGTTTGGAAAGTCATTATGACACCTTCATCCCCTGGGCTGTCCAATCACTCATAGTTAACAGCCACATTTTCTGAGGTGATTTGTGACCTGATAGTTGTGGTTGTGATAATACAATCCTGAATATAATCCCATCAACTTAAATTATTATAAATATATTGGTATTTAGAGTTTGTTGACTTTGGCATTTATGTTCCGAAATTGGACTTCCCTTATGGCAAGATACACCCTCAACCACACAGGGTAACTGTTGTTTTATGATGGGCTAACTGAGGGTAGTTGAGGGAAGCTGAATTCAGTTGCAATGGGCATATCCCATTTTTGCTGAGGGAAGCCAAGTTAAGAAGAGGGAAGATGAGTTCAGTAGAACAAAGCCGAGTTTGGTTGAGGGAAGCCGAGTTTAATTGAGGGAAGCTGAGTTTAGTTTTGGGAAGCTGAGGGCAGCTGAGGGAATTAGAGGCTAGGTAAGGGCAAATAAGGTTAGTTGATGGTGGCGCAGATTAAATGGGGTATGGTCTGAGGGTAATTGGGTACCGAGTTTATGAGACGGTATGGGGGATAAAATAAATTACAATTTTATTTTTATTTTCTGACACATATCTTGATTGTATCATATTCGCGCAGCAAAACGGCCGAAGGCCGTTTCGCAAAGCGAATTGAGCACAAGAAAGGTTTCAAAAATCTGTGCAGTGATGGTCTCAACATCAATGGTCGACAGCAGGAAATTAGGTCAAGTGGGTCCAGCTTCTTATCAATGATTTAGTTTCGAATTTGACAAAACATGACATATTCATATTCAAAAGTGTCTTAAAATTTCAATTTCCTCCATTAATATTCCCTGTATCTATTATTTGTATGGAATAGTTAATTATAAGCTTGATAAGCTAAATTTAATTATTGACATGTGATTCATTTCATTTCAAAACAGACAACTAGAAAACATAACAAAATTAAGGCTACATAATCTTTGTCAACTGATGATTATGTAACAGTGAGCAATTAATCTACATGCAGCTCATGTTTTGGTTTTTGTTATCATTATTATGCAATATCAACAATCTAGCATAGACTTTAAGTTAGCAGCTTTCAGTATTGTCTTCCTTTTTACTATTTAGCTGATTATCTATCTATTCTATTTATTCTTAATCCTATTTATTTGCTATCCTATCTATCTATCTATCTATCTATCTATCTATCTATCTATCTATCTATTTTTGATCTATTTTGTCTTTCTAATAATTTCTAGTCTAAAGTTCTCTCTATTCTTCTATATATCTGTTTTTCTTTGAAACAGTAACATAACTGCCTTTCAAACATTGAATATGAAATAAATTTAATGAAAGTTAAAATGGCAAAACCATAAGTCCTTTTAAGAGCTGCGCGAATTTCATGGCTGTGCCATTTACATATTATAATGTTTATCCCATTTCCCAAAGTAAAATTCTGGCGGAGATGCATGGGTCTGCAGTGGATGCTGCCATAGCAACGGGCATCTGCGGAGGGTTGCAGACCATGGACAGCAGTGGAATTGGAGGGGGACATTTCATGGTCATATATGAAAGGTATACTTCTTCCATTTTGTTTTAATTCCATACAAAATTATTATTGAAGTATTGCAAAAGTGTTTATCACACTCCTTTTGTCATTTCACAGGCCTCGAGATGGCAGCACAAAAGAATTCCTGGCCATCAATGCCAGAGAGACAGCTCCCTCTGGAGCAACTTATGATATGTACGATCAGGGAGCTTCAACAAAGAAAGGTAGGCCTATATCTATTAAGGACAATAACACCTATAAATAATCTATTCCTTTGTAGCACCAGTATTTACAATTTTAGATTCAAATTCAAATTCGTTTATTGCATGAAAACATTTGATAAAAAATATAGAAAAAGCATGGAACACCAAAATTTAAACATCAATATTTTTATGAGTTGTCTCATTTTGCAATGCGCTTGATTTATCCGGAAAGTGGAAAAAAGAAAAACAGGCATTTGAGTCAAAACTTCACCTCTAACTGCTCCCAAACCTCGAACTCCCATTCTGATACTGACTCTGAAGACCAATTGTTGAATGATTCTGAACAGGGAGGGGGGGATGTGGGGATGCATCCCCCCTAGGACAATTATCTGTCATATCCAAGTCCAATGTAAGGACCAAATAGTTCCAAGTGTAACAATAAGTGTGTTGTTTGGCTGATGACGTCATCACAACAACAATTTCAACCAATCAGCGGGGGTGTGGGGGCGGCAGCCCCCATGTGACGTCATGACAACGGTTGTGACGCAATGATTTTATGAAGTAAACAGTCCCTCAGGAACTTCTTATCCGTATATTGGACTTGAGCCGGATGAACCTGGGGGGGGGTGATCATATGATTATCCCCCCCCCTAGAATTTCAAATTATTACTACTTGGTGTTGACAATTATCTGTCATATTTAGCAATTTTCCATGATGCCAGTTACATGTTGTGTGGAAAAAAAAGTCTCAAAATTAAAAGTAACCGTCGATAATCTGCAAAATATTGGCTTTTTGGGCCCTAGAGTGGCCCTCGAAATCTACCGCAGCCCGACTTTCGGCCAGTTGGGCCATGTGCAAAGTTTGCGATCCGTGAATTCATCCCCCCTACAAAAATGAGAAATCTACACCCGTAGCGTCCAAAGGGAAAACCTAGTAAGTCACATTTTGGAGTTTCTGAGATAATCCACTTTGAAGTTCCAGTTCTTGCAGTAAGAGATAGGCTTACTGGGATTTGTCAGTGTCATTCTGGGGTAACGGGCCACTTCTTGAAAATCTAAACTTAAAGAATATATAGAAACATGTCTCAGAAGTTATATTTTGACCTTAACTCAATTTGACCCAATTTGTGACTTACTAGGTTTTCCCTTTGGACGCTAGACTGGTCTGACTGAGACAAATTGCGGCACTCTTTTCTGTACTCAAAAGTATACGCGTGGGTCAGCACGTAATGTTCTATACATGTAAATGAAGTAAGTAAAACCCAAGCCCAATGTAATTTCAATATCAGCTGTTTCACATAATTTCCAGCAGCACTGGAATTCCGGTTTCTTTCAATGCATGTTGAATTTATGCAATTATTCTTTGGAGTTTAGAAAAGCATATTCCAACTTTGACTCCGGACTTCACATGAACTGAAACTCAAAAGTTGACTCGGACCTTTCCCACAATTCCCAGTCACCATGACTCTAACTCTTGATTCTAACTCTGACTCAAAATTAAGTCACGAGAACCATCTAAAAATAGACACAGGACATGACAGCATGTGAAAGATTGGTAATCATGCAATGTCAAGCTCATTAGCCTCTAACATACTCAAAAAACTTTTGAAAATGTAAGTCATGGATGACGATAAAACTTGCGTGAGTTGACCAAAATAAATTCATTATGTCTCCCCTTCGGTGATTTTTTTTAAAATTTCTTATTCCAGGAGGTTTAGCCATAGCAGTACCCGGCAACATTGCTGGTCTTTATGCTGCTTGGCAGAAATTTGGAAGACTCCCCTGGAAAGCTTTGCTCCAACCTTCCATTGAGATGGCTAGAAATGGTATCTATGTCAGTTCTCATTTGCAGCATTCCATTGAAGATAACAAGGACGATTTGTATGAAAATCCTGCTCTAAGGTAATTGGCAATATGTGACCATTGGTAATAGCCAGAGCAGTAAGTCAGAATAACAAAAATGATCCCAGTAAAAGAGGTCTCATCGAGAAGAGACAGTCTGGTGATAATAAATCATGGTGACTCCAAAATATCCAAAATAAGTCTTGTTTTTTTGTTATGGTCAAAGTCTAATGACATGAGGTTGATATAAATGTTGCACAATTTTGAGAATTTGGCATTTCCCTTTGGATCCATGATTGTGATTTTCATAACTCAGTAAAAAAAGTAAGATAATTGAAAAAGTGTTTAAAGGATACCAACATTTTTCTGATGTATATTCAAACTTTTGGCAGTGCATTTGCTACTCTGAGTACCATCACTCTCACCTCCACATCACGATCATTATAATTAACTTATGATATATGCCTAACCAAAACAGGTTTTAAAATTATCATGCATTTTGCAACTTTTGTATTTCAGAGAAATATTATTCAAAGGAAATGGCCAGCCAGTTCAAGAAGGGGATTACATCCTTAATCCAAGGCTGGCAAATACTTTAGAGAAAATTGCAGTGGAGGGTCCGGCAGTCTTTTACAATGGCTCCTTGGCAGATGATATTGTTGAGGAAGTCAAAGGATTTGGTAATTATTTATATTTGTTTGATTTGAGTGTCACCTGCCAGAACCAAACTCATACAATACTGTAAATATTACTCTGCACACAGATTCCATGCTGTTAAAACATTTATCGGGAGGAAATAGTACTCTCTTTACATACAAAGGAGGCAACAGCGGTGAGCTGCCACAGGCAGTGAACTCTGCCAGAATTCACCCGCAGCACCTGCCAAGCAACTGTCCCTGTGGTGGAACAATTAAATGCCCAGAAATTTCAAACTGACCCATTAAAGCCTCTATTGTTACATGTTATAATTAGTTTTAGAATATCATTGCTATTAGGCCTAATACCAGAAACAGACCCCCAAAGTTGGGAGTTTAAACGTGATAGAATTGAATTTACTCATGTATCACCATGAATTCTGTTAGTCCCTTCACAGCTAGCACTGTTCAGCAACAAAGGGACTGGGATCAGTCCTGTAAAACATGATTGCAGTTAGCCCAAACAAATATCCTAACGTAAAACTTCGGTTCTTTCTATTGTAAAATGGCAATTTTTAATTTTCAGAAAGGTCGCTGCATACTGTTAAAGAAACACTACTAGTTTACAATGTAATCTGATGCACTAAAGAAATTATCTGAAGCCCTTACCTTTAACATTGCTCTATTTAATGTTAAGAATGTGGAATAGCCAATTTAAGTTTCCATGATATTAAAGGGTTTCCAGACTGCGTTTCTATCCTGTATGTTGATCAGATAAGCAGGCTTAATTTCTGAAGTGCTTCTCCTCCTGGCCTCCTCTGTAGAATTGTCAAGTTTAGTTGACAACAACTTTATTAGGAAAGTTACAAACAAGTCTTGTTGAGTTGAACAGAAACTCATGCAACGAATTGTCAGGACTTTGGTTTGCTATTGAGATGGTGTTGACATCCCGGTGTCACTTCAACATGTGGTCTTATAAGTTGTAATACTGACAAGAGATATTATGTATACATTGCCAAAAATCCCAAAATGACAAACCAATATGGATCAACTGTATAATATTATTTCAAATTTCAGGGGGAATTATCACCAAGGAGGATCTCATCTCATATAAGCCAGAATTTTCGAAACCTTATTCATCAAAAATTGATTCTAAAAATTGGCGGATGTATTCCAACAATGCGCCCAGTAGTGGTCCTATTTTGCAGTTTATGATTCGACTCATTGATGGTATGTTTTGCATTCATTGCTAGCTAATTTGAAAGTAACTGTTGTTTCTAGTAAAAATATTTTTCGATTAATATCATTCTTTAATTTGTCACCTAACAACAGATTTGTAGTAGTATACTGTCAAATTTAAAATTAATACAAAGTGAAATAATGTGTAAAATGTTATAAATGTATGTGCCATGTAGTTCTGGCATAGTGCTCAGCAAAATGTAGGACATGCTTCTTCCAGACAGCCAGCCGACTGCCAAACATACACATTTTACCTACCAAAAATACCCAAAACTATTTCAAAATACATGTTGCAGGGTTCAACTTCACACAAAAAGATCTCAATCCTGACAAAGCATCTACTACATACCAAAGAATTGTGGAAACCTTGAAATTTGGATATGCAAAAAGAACTTATCTCAGTGATCCAAACTTCAGGGATCTTTCAAAGGTATGACCAGAAGAAACATACATTCAGTATTCAGGCAATAAAAAAGAATTCACAGAAACAGTAATTTTCATCCAAGTGTAGACCTACATTTAAGAGCCAGTTTTTCTAAGAGTCAGGCAGGGTGTGCTACTCACCCGACTCAGATTTTGTTCATAATTTTTTTCTTGGTAAACCATTACTAAAAAGTGGGAAAAATTGCATTTTTAGACCTCCATACCATTTAGGTTATTTTTAGGGGCCCTTTCAAATATAAGTCAAAAATTTGGATTGTGTCAAAGTCCAGATTTCAAATCCAATTATCGCAGTACCTTCTTGGTGTACCTATGTTATATTTGAATGGCCAAATATATGGATCCAAAGGTATCATTTTGTATCACATTTATCAGGATTGACTCGGGGCGCAGCTAACAGGGGCACTCAAAGTTACTATTTCAATAAATTTTAAGCTGAATTGATGGGGCCTATGTGGCTTCCGCCCTGGGTGTACCTCGATGTTTTGTTCATGCATATGAAGGAGGGGATCTATATTATAAGTTTACACAACAATTAGAATGGTACACTTTGGGAGCATCTGGACGGGGAGCGCTGTTTCCTATAAAAAAGTGAAATAGACCCTTTTTCAGGGCTCTGTAGCTCATAGCGCCCAGGGTCAACAGCACGGTGAGCATGTCTGTCATGTGCTGTAACACCTCTAGTTTACTGGGGTGTAAGCATCTCTTAGGTACTCTTAACCATTCTCTTTCCAGAATTTTTTTAAGGTACCACATATGACGATTTTTCAAATTTTCAAAAAATCACCAGGACGCCTGCAATATGAATGGAGATAGTCTTGCAAGTCATTTCTCGAATAAATTTTGGTTGTTGGGATATATTTTGCTCCAAATAGTGTGAACACGCAAGTAGGGGGCGCCACAAGTACCTCAAAATTTTTATTTCTTCCATTTTTCATGTTTGCTGGTGCTGCATTCATCTCAGTTGTGGGACGCCAATCTCAAAACAGGCAATTTAGCATGCCACAGCAATTTTCTATATACAGTGTCACCTGTAAGTAAATAAATGGGTAATGTTTTGCCATTGGGTGAATACTTTACATCCTCAACCTTAATTGCTCAGTGAAACAAGCATACTCTTCTGAAGAAATGAAAACATACAGTTTTATAAAAAATGATATTTGAGGCACCTGGGATACGAATGGTCGCAATTTGTCTTTACTCTTGCTCTGGCATCAGTTCCATATGCCATATGGGTCAAAATAATCTAAGTGAGTGAACCCCCCTCAAATTTGAATTTGCCTTGGCCATACGTAATTCTGAGTACATCAAAGAAAATTGGTTGCCATCCACCTTAAATATTGGCCTTTATGACCCAGTTTGTCTTTATCCCATTGAATGACAATTCAGACTTACACAATCAGGATGATAGAATTGATCCAATACCATTGGCTCAATGCTATCATCCTGCTTGTGGAAGAGGCAATGGCAAAACATCACCAGTTTCACTTCCTTACGAGTTCTACTCTAGCGATATGCCAAAATGTCATTGACAATAGACCGTGTTTAGGTTTAAGTTGTGAAAGTTTGTTTATTCATTTTTAAAGCTGAATTCCTTAAATTTAGGCGCATTACATCCAAGACTGCACTAACTTGATTATAGACAAAGAGGAAAGTAAAATTTCAAAAATGTGTGTGAAAAGCAGTTCACATGTTGGTAGAAATGTAAAAGATGCATCATCATAACAAATAATAGGAAATACATTATTTGTATATATATTAGTTTTAAAACTCAATTACAAAGTATGAATTGAAGTATAAGCCGTCTAGATAACTATACCAAACCAAAGACATGGAAATGTATACAGTAATAAAGTAAAGTAAAGTAAAATACTGAACGCAGGCTTCTGCAGAAGCCTCTATGTTCAGATCTATGTAAAAGTTTGTGCTGCGGTAATAACTAGTAATGCCCCATACATTGGGAAAGTTAGTGAAGTCTGAGATGTAATGAACACAAATTTTATGGAATTGAGCCTTAAAAATGTGTTACCAAACTATTATAGCTGAGAGCTTAAAATGGTCAATCATAAATGCGGTGTCTGTTGATCACTGAAACAAACTGACTGTCAGTAGGTTAGAGTCCCATAAATTACATCAATGCAGCACCAGCAAGCATGAAAAACAGGAGAATAATCTATTTTAGGGGTACTTGTGGCGCCCCCTACATGCGTGTACACACTATTCGGAGCAAAATATATCCTAACAACCAAAATTCATTATGACTTGCAAGACTATCTCCATTCACATTGCGGGCGTCCTGGTGATTTTTTGAAAAATTTTTTATAGGAAGCAGCGCCCCCTGTGGAGATGCGCCGTTAGTGTACCATTCTAATTTTTATGTAAACTTGTAAAATAGGTCCCCTCCTTCATATACATGCACAAAACATTGAGGTACATCAAGGGCGCAAGCCACATAGGCCCCATCAGTCCAGCTTAAAATTGACTGAAATAGTAACTTTGAGTGCCCCCTATTGCCTGCGCCCCGAGTCAATCATCATAAATGCGATACCAAATGATACCTTTGGGTCCATATATTTGACCATTCAAATATAACAGAGGTACACCAAGAAGGTACTGAGATAATTAGATTTGAAATCTGGACTTTGACACCATCCAAATTTTGGGTCTATATTTCAAGGTGCCCTCAAAAATTACCTAAAAGGTATGGAGGTCTAAAAATGCATTTTTTCCAACTTTTTAGTAATCAGGTAGCAAGGAAAAAATTAAGAACAACATCCGAGTCGGGTGAGTATCAGCCCCAATGGTGAAGTGCCTGAATCTTAGAAAAACTGCCTCTTAACAGAAAAATCTCCTACTGATTTTAGTTGCAATTTGTCACTTTAAGTGAAAATTTAAAAGAAATTTTGAATATCGAAATTTTGTATGCCTATAACTCTTTTCAATAAAATGACCTTGAGATTGAAAGCAAGTTTATCATGAAACTACGATTATTTAAAAAAACCTTCTTAATACTGGTGTTGCAAATATAGCCTCTATAATAGGGGAATGATTTTCCTCCTTAAACTATCTTAAATTATAAAGTTTGCTAATTCTCATGCACCATCATTTCCAACTGAAATGATTGGTTTTCCTTTCATTTTCATACAGTGGGTAAAAGTCACAGACCTACTTAAAAACAAAAGAACTTAATTTACTTGAATAACATCTGGTCAATTTACTTCAAGACAAATTGAAAAAAGAGCCTGCTTTGAATAAAGGTAAATCTATTTTATTATTGGTTTCTTTTTTTTACAGTTGATGAAAAATCTTTCATCAAAGGACTTCATTGACCACATAAGATCCAAAATTACAGATGACGAGACCCATGACGTGAGTTACTATGGTCCAGCAGGGGGCGTGGTGACTGATGCGGGAACGTCTCACATTTCTGTTTTAGCAGCAGATGGAGCTGCAGTCTCCATGACAGCTACAATAAATTTAGGGTAAGTTTCAAACATATTCAGTCATACAAAATTACTACAGGTTGAGATAGCGATTTTATGTTTGGTTGTAACATTAGACCTGAGTTGTTTTTCATCAGAAGCTGGAGGTCATATTTTTTAGCACCAGCTATATGAGTTATACAAATTCAAGGAACCATTTGAGTAATTCCTTATCTAACCGAAAAACCGAAATATGATTACCTTACTGCCAGGTACATTATATATATGCACTTCTTTCCAAGAATTGATGTGAAGTGACAGTAAGTTAATTTACTGAAGCTAATTGAGAAATTAATTGGATTATTTTCTTCCTTATCATTAACTAATTAGTGACAACTCCTATTACATACTTTATTATGCTGTTTATATCATACTGACCTAAATAAGTAACAAATATAATGCCCAGATTAATCGTCTTATACCATTCGACACCTTTGTGAGCCAATCACAAGCCTGTATTCCACTACGACAAATCCCATATTCTAGTCCATTTATCATCTTATGTCTGACTGCTCTAGTGTTTGTCGCATGGTATAAGCTGGTTGTTCACCATGGGATTGGGAATATGTGTTTATCACCCCAGGGGCTAAAGCTTTCAGGTGATAAACTCATTCCCTCTCCTGTGGTGAATAATCTATCCTATATATCCGTCAACATCCAAATGTTTATTCCAACAAATTAAATTCTTTCTATCGAAAGTGTTTGGTAATGGAATGACTGCAAAAGTAAATCAGCATATCCTATTCTGCTGCACATCATAAGGCTATTTCAAAAAACATTTCAACTTCCCAACAAATGACCTTTTTGATCAGGTTATATATTTACTCCTCTGGTTTTGTTTGTATTTCTCTTTTGTGCGATCAAAGAATTTACATTATTTTATTTTTGAATTATTATGAGCATTCTTGAGTTGCTTGTATTGCACAAAAATATTTCCCTTTCACTTCATTAACCCAATTTCAGATGCACCCCCTTTCCTAAATTCGTATAAAATGTGAATTTATCAATGTTTTCATATTTATTAAACTCCTGTGTTGAATGGTAAAAAAAAATTTAAAAAAAACACAATTGGACTCATGGCTGAACTGTATATTATGTTCATCGTTGCAAGAAGTGCCTTCTCTCCATATTGTTTTTAATCAAGTTTGTCCATATATAAATTTGTCTGTAGATTCGGTGCAAAAGTGATGGGGTACAAGACAGGGATACTTTACAACGATGAGATGGACGATTTCTCCTTGCCGGAGGATGAGAACAAATGGGGGTTGGAACCAGCAAGGGCCAATTTTGTGGAAGGAGGCAAGAGGCCTGTGTCATCCATGTGCCCCACAATCATCACTGATGAACACGGAGAAGTGCAGATGGTAGTGGGAGGCTCCGGGGGCAGCAAGATTACTACTGGTGTATTTAATGTAAGTTTTGGCACATGAATAAAAATTGACATGATATTGACAGATTTGGCAACACAGGCCCTCTTCTTTGCAAGTGAAATTGTGACACTTGGCCCCTTATAACATAGTGATAGAGCAGCATGGTCTGATTTTAAAATGTGGCAAATTAAATCAAGTTGAATTCATTAATGAAGAGCTGATATTTGAAATGCATTGAGAGTAATGAATTCAGTTGAAAAAAAAAAAAATTAAGATTGAGTGAGATGCCTTTTTGTGGTTACATTTTTTTTCTATATATTGAGTGTTGTGAATGCAATATTCCAAGACAGTTGTGACACATTTGTATGTGGTAGGACCTGGCAATTTCATGTTAAAAAATCACATATACCGTATGATGTTTATTTGCAGGTTTTAACTCATTATTTGTTTTTGGGGATGACACTAAATCGGGCAGTAGATAAACCAAGACTACATCATCAGTTGCAACCTAATAGTATTCAATACGAGGAAGGCTTTGATCAGGTGAACATTGTTTCCTAAATATTTTTCTTATGACAGCTAAAAATATGGCATCATCTAAGCTTGGTATGATTTGATGAATTATTTTTAAAACTTGGATTAGCAAATCATCAGCAAATTATTTTTCCTTTTATCAATTTAAGAATCGCCCAGTTTTAAAATTTTGTCATTCATGTCTAGTAAGTAATTTAACGGACCTGTACATCTGAATTCCATACTATGCATATTTAGATATTTATCAACTTTTATAAAACGACAAAATGAATGCACTGAAAACCTACAAACTATAATATTTATATATAAGGGAGAAGAAAATAAAATATTGCTCCTGTCAGTGGCAGATCCAAACATGGTAGTCTAACATGTCTATTATAAAGGGCCCGGACACGTTTCAACATCCGCTGGCCCGCGATGCCGCATTTTCTCTTCAAAATGCCACTATTTATCTTAGGGTCGCCCCCATGCAACCTCCTCTGTCCTGTGATGTTTGTTGGTGATCTACAGATATTTAAACATGTTTCCTTAATTTTTTTAAAATTTTTTTTTTCAGAATATTCTAAAATCTTTACAAGAAAAGGGACATCTTATGGAACCAGCAGACACACTAGCTACCATCCAAGCTATACGATTTTATTGTGGAGACTGTGTGACTAGAGTTTGTCACTTGAACTGTATCATAGCTGTGTCAGACAGGAGGAAAGGAGGCGTCCCTGATGGATATTAGACAATTATAACGATGTCATCAGTATTATGGTGCTGGCCTAATTTTTACCACAGAAGAAAAACTGAACATTTTCTCCTTGCATGTGTTGCTCTATTATGAAATAAAATATTTTTCTATATGAACTTATTTTCCCACTCTCGAAATATTGCCTGAGCTACTGAGATATGCTTCAGAGGAATATGGTCCAGATACAATTTGGAGTAATTAACCTGCAGGCATCATCGGTTTTAAAAAATCAGGAACATGAGGAGGAGCATTTTGTCATTTTCAAATGTAAATAATATCTTTTAATTATTCGTCATTTTGCTGATGACTGTCGCTTATATGGGTGCAGCTCATGCCTGCCGACGGCAGCCATGAGCGAAGCTCACTTTAAAGCCCCTTTCCCACTGGACGCGTTGGCCTGCGTTTGAGCACATAGGCAGAAAACGCAATGGATACGCAATTCGTTATGCAGAGCTATGCAATGATATGTAATACAATGCAATACAAGGCCATGCAATGCAATGAAACGTGTACAAATGCACAAGCAGCACCTAAAAATTAAACATGTTTAATTTGAACGCATTACAGCTGCGTTTCACTACAGTAGGCAGAGCTATGTACTCGCTTTGCAGACACTTTGCAAGCCAATGTGACAAAACGTGGAGCAATGCAAAGCCTTTGCAGACTTATGTGGTCATATGCAGACTTATGTGGTCATATGCAGACATATGTGGTCATATGCAAGTGAACTGAGTTGCTTTCTGCTGCGTGATTCCACAAAAGACTGCAGATTGGGAGTTTATTGCAGACCTATGCATTCATATGTAGGCATATGCAGTGCCTTTGCAAAGCCATTGCAGCCCTATGCATTAGCTTTGCAAAGCTTTGCATAAGTCTGCAACTTCTGGTCATCATAGTCTTTTAACTATGTACATTTTGACACGTTCCCTGACTTTTCATACTATGCAATGAAACGTGACTGTATGCATCCAGTGGGAAAGGGGCTTAATTAGCATAAGGACAGCTCATTCTGTGTGGTGCTCCTGTCTACAGTGACTGCCTGGACAGGAAGTGCCTGTAGTCGCCATAAAAGTGGAGCTAGTAGTTTAGTCCCAGCTTAGTTTGGTAAATAATTAAAATACCTCAAATATCTTCCAAAATAGCTTTAAAATTTCAGTTTTGTCCTATAACAACCTCCAATGACATATTTCAGGGATTTAAATCAACACGTGTATCAACATTGGAAATAATTATTTCCATACTCCTGATTTTAAGAAGTGACTGAAAATTAAAAGTCAATACAAAAGTTAATGACTTAATTCAGTCACGAAGTAAGAAATCATAACAACAGTTAAGCTTACATAATTTTTATTAACTATCAGCAAATTATGTAACGGTCTAATAGCAAACAGACTGTGTAAATGGGCAGGAGCTCACCGGAGCTGAGCCCCAAACCTCTCCAAGGCACTGGAGCTCTAAGGGTCCAGAGCTCCGGCAGCTCTTTGCAACATTTACTGACCTGACAGCTGAAGTCAAAAGGACAGATTCAAGAACATTTTGACTGCATTTGGAGCCTGAGTATGTCATATTTTCAAAGCATTTAATTGAGTTAAATAACAGACTAGCAATCCTCTTAAAATGGATTATCTCATAATATGATTCTCATCTAGTCAAGCAATGTGTGGAGCAGAAGCTTCAGCAGTTAACTGACCGCTTTTGAATTTGGCCTATCCAATTTTTGCTAACCGAAAATCGATGAACAGTGAGCACTTATACGCTTATTCTTTGAGTCAGCTGCAGTATTAAAAATATTATGTTCACACTTTGTGAAGAATATGTATATTGAAGTGTTGACTATGTCATGAATCATGATGAATGTAATATACATATTATCACATAGACCAATACTCTTATGATCTGCTATATATATACGTGCGCAAATCCGCACGATTATGCTGTCGCAATAATGGCTATAATTTGCTTTTGGACAGAGCTCCTGCAGTTCTAAATTCCCATTTACACCAGTGCAAACAGTCATCTCTGAATAGCTACATATATTGATCTCCGTTATGTAACATCAACAATTTAACATAATAGATCCAAATTTAACATAGATTTGAATTACGCAGCTGTCAGTGCAATCTATCTATCTATCTATCTATCTATCTATCTATCTATCTATCTATCTATCTATAGGTCTGATCTTATCTATCTATCTATCTATTTGCTCATTTGCCCAGTCCTTTAAATAAATTGGCCTTCTGTATGGAAAGTTGAAGATAATGCAGTAGTTCGATGACAATGCTGCGCAAATTTCATGGCAGTGCCATTTACGTATTATAATCCACAAACATTGGATGTAGCTTAGCTAATTGCTATGGTTATCATCAGGGATGTTTTCAATGACTTCAGGGTCCCGGAAATATCAAGGGGTGGAACTCTATTTCCCAATTGAATCGACCAATTGGTCTTATGTAGCACAGAAAATAATAGGGCTATATAAATTGGAATCATATAATGTGGTGTTCTTTTTGTTCTTTGTTTGGTGAAGACAATAGCTACAATAAACAATGGAAATACTAATTAGTTTTTCTCACCTATTGGTATCGGTTCTCACTATGGCTCTGAAGAAATCCCAATTAATATTACACATTACACAAGGACGTGACTATGACAGGATATGAATGAGGAGGGGGGTGCATTTCAAAGGCAGAGTATACTTCTGGTCTGGTCCAACAGTCATGAGGAGCTGTCAAGTCTGTTGTTTTTTTTAGCCCAGGCTAAGTGAAACCTCTACTATCCATCAACACTTTTTTTAACAAGTTTAATTTCTTGATCAAGTATAAGAAACACATTCTTAGCCAGTGTGGTCTTAAGATATAATTGTTTGTGCAAGAATTTGTGTTCAAATGTCATTTTACCATTTACGCAAAGATTGCATAACTGAAATTAATGTTTTAATTTACAGATTTAATTTTTGATGCAAGGAAATTCTGTAAAGGACGATTTACAGATCAGAGACTTTAGCAGCTTATGTAGCCCTATACCAGCTATTTCATTGTTAAACAGATACGAGACCAGGTAATGGAGGTATCAAAAAGAAAATCTTTTTTGAAAAAAAAGATATATGCTGGCTGTAGTGATAACGATTTCAAAATTTACAATAAGAATTTTAAAATATGGTATAAGAGAAACTACAGATGAACCCATAAAATAGTATAAGAAGCTATCTGTCTATCTCTCACCCTCTCTATCTCTTCATCCCAAGGGGGGCATGCGATACTCTGGAGACAACCACTATCCTTTTTCTATATCTCTCAGTAACTAGGTCTTGAACACACACATCATGGGTTCATCTATAAATCCTCTTATAGCTTCTTATACCTGCTCTGCTGATCTACACTAACTGGTGTATTGCATTGACTGTTATTTTTATTCCTATGACAGTTTAGCTGGAGTTGGCAAGTTCATATGGGGGACCATAGGTTATATGACTCACTATTAATTAGTAACTCACTATATATGACTGTCAATCCTTAACTGTTAATCAGGCATCCCTTACTGTTGTTCATCAGTTAGTCACTACCTGTTAGTCATTAAGTCCGTTGTTTTGGTAGTTACTATTTGTTAGCCACTAAATATGTTATTTAGTCACAAACTGTTAGTTAGTCAAAAACTGTTAGTCAGTCAAAAACTGTTAGTTAGTCAAAAACTGTTAGCTAGTAAAAAAAAGTGCTAGTTAGTGAAAAATTTGAGTTAGCACTGTTAGTCAATCAAAAACTGTTAGTTAGTCAAAAACTGTTTGTAGTAAAAAAAACTGTTATTCTGTCAAAAACTGTTAGTTAGTCAAAAACTATTTGTAGTCAAAACTGTTAGTAGTCAAAAATGGTTAGTTAGTCAAACCTGTTAGTTAGTCAAAACTGTTAGTAAGTCAAAAACTGTTAGTGAAAGGGGGAGTTAGTCAAAACTGTTAGTAGTCAAAACTGTTAGTCAGTCAAAACTGTTAATTTGTCAAAAACTGTTAGCCAGTCAAAAACTGTTAGTTAGTCAAAACTGTTTGTAGTAAAAAAAAACTGTTATTCTGTCAAAAACTGTTAGTTAGTGAAAAACTGTCAGTTAGTCAAAACTATTTGTATTCAAAACTGTTAGTAGTCAAAAATGGTAAGTTAGTTAAAACTGTTAGTTAGTCGAAAACTGTTAGTTAGTCAAAAACTGTTAGTTAGTGAAAGGGGGAGTTAGTCAAAACTGTAAGTAGTCAAAACTGTTTGTCAGCCAAAACTGTTAATTTTTCAAAAACTGTTAGTCAGTCAAAAACTGTTTGTAGTAAAAAAAAAACTGTTCGTCAGTCAAAACTGTTAATTGACAAAAACTGTTAGTTAGTCAAAAATGGTTAGTTAGTCAAAACTGTTTGTAGTCAAAAATGGTTAGTTAGTCAAAACTGTTGGTTAGTCAAAAACTGTCAGTTAGTGACAAACTGTTAATTAGTCACTAATTGTCACTAACTGTTAGTCAGTCACTAACTGTTAGTCAGTCACTAACGTTAGTCAGTCACTAACTGTTAGTCAGTCACTAACAGTTAGTTAGTCATGTAAGTCAGCTAGTCCTTAACTGTTAGGAAACTGTAAGTTACTAACTGCTAGTCCCTGACTGTTAGTCATTTTGTCCCTAACTGTTGTTCATCAGTTGGTCACTACTGTTAGTAAGTCTCTGTTGTTAGTCACTACTGTTAGTAAGCACTAACTGTTGTTGATTCACTAACTGTTTGTTAGTCTTGGACTGCCAGTTAGTCAACTGTAAGTCACTAACAGTCTGTTAATCACCCCAAGGATGAGCCACCCAGAAATTGACCTATAAATAGAACAAACTGCTCTCATTACTATTCACCCCCAATTGTTACAACTCGCCCCCCATTATTTCAGGTCCTGCAACAATTGTATCTGCACCAATTGGTCGATTAATGATTGGCAGGTGTACTTTTACATCAATGCAACAATATTAAGTATTTGTGATCATAAGATATTTTGTAATGATCTAGCTGACATTACTAAATGGTGGGGACCAAACCGGTTGACACTTTTCCGTATGGGGCAACCAGTATAGTATGCTGGCTGCATAGCCAATACTGTACTATAACAAATCTTGTCCTAAAGTTCAAGAAGCCAGCATAAAAAAGTCATCAACCAAAGCTCCTAGTGCATTAGGAGCTGAGCTACAAGACAAAATGTCAGGGTGTCTGAAATTCAAATTCAAATTATTTTATTTATATATAGTGCTGTGGCAATGGAGCACATTTGGGAGATAACCCCAACAGAAGGTATAACAAAGCACAACCTATACCATCTTGTGCAGAATATTGTCTGGGATCTGAAAAATATGGTTGTGGTGATTTCAAAGGTGTCTGACATGTTCAAAAGAGCATATATCTGATGTAAAGTAAGTTACGAAAACGAAAAAAATTAAAAATCACTTTTATGCCTATATGGGCTCCCCTATGAAACTTAAATGCTTCAAAATGGTCCTAACTGATGTCAATGGGTGTAGAATAGTATATTATAGGTTAGTTATTGTAATAATTTCTATATTTGACAAAGCAGGGGTGTTTTAATGTCAAAAATTAGCAAAAAAATATTTCATTTTCAGATTTCCGAGCCACTTAAATTGCATAATACCAGAGAACTATTCATCAAATGTGAACATGTTATACATCAAAATTTTCCTTATTTAGTCCTCTATCCAATGGTATATAACACATGTAGGTCTGAGTAATAATGTAGCCACAAGAAGACAAAATGCTTCCCCTTACCCTTATTTTTCGAAAATCGCATAAATTTTGCATCTGCAACAAGAAATGTGCAAAAAAGATATTTAATGAATAACTATGGACCACATTAGAAGCTCTGATGAATGCAATCCTTCTTTATTCAGTACATTTTGGGTGATTTATGGGTTTAATTACTATATATATGGTAGTTCATGCATACATTATGGCATAGTATAAGAATGGCCCCCTAATCAACACAATCACGACAGCGCATTTCCTACCAGCAATTACAACTTGCATTTATGTCTGATTTCATGTTTCTCTTTCAAATTATAACTTATTCAATTACAATGTTTGATATTTTGTACATTGTGTGTTTTTATGACCATGAACTCTAAATCAGATGTTGGAATGTCATTATCAATTATTTACATAATTTCATTTGTTCAGTAGGTGTTGTGTTTGCTTTTTTGAAAATGTCTTCGTGTTTGCTTTAAGAGCTTTTCGATAAGTGACATAAGATTTTTTTGGGAGCAAGTTACACCCCAACAAAGAGAATCACCACCAAGGGCCCTTTACCAAGACAAACAAGAAACTAACTTTGCTGAAAAAAACTTGCATCAGAAAGATTGCAACCTTTTTCAATGCAACCAAATTAGGAGGGTGATATTACAGATAGGCTGCAGTGACTACCCAACAAAGAAGAGATAATCCCGGGGACATAATAACTGTCTTGTAAGATTTTGTGGAAGTATAATTTATACACAAGCATAGAAAAACTAAACCTGCTACATGTAGGTGCTACAGAAGTTTATTTCTGAATGCAATATTAGTTCTACTGAACGATAACCAAACACAGCCATGTGCAGCTGACATTATCTAAATGCACAGCTTGTAAAAATACTCTTGGAACCATCCTGCATCCAACGAAAATTCTTACAAGAGAATATCCCAGAAATGTGAGAAGAAAAATGCTGTTGCATGTGGAAATTGATACAGCATCTTGACA
Organism: Platynereis dumerilii; assembly: GCA_026936325.1. Classification (NCBI taxonomy): domain Eukaryota; kingdom Metazoa; phylum Annelida; class Polychaeta; order Phyllodocida; family Nereididae; genus Platynereis; species Platynereis dumerilii. Next base: position 76,725,011 of record JAPTHN010000002.1, on the reverse strand, counting down.
ATTCAGAGGGTTTTCTCTGGTCACTGAACGCAGACGCAAAAAATGACATGGTGCAGTCAAGTGAAGTCACAATCAAGAAAACACTGCAAAAAGCATCTGAATTGCTGGAACACATAGCAACTGTTACAATCGCAAACTTAGAGACATTTTCTAAATGGAAATAAAGAGCTGAAGGGATGAGTAAGCTTCCAGGTCCAGACCTGGCTAGGAATTCAGAATGCCGTGCTGAAGATACCTTTGTCCGACCACAGAATGCCATGCTGAAGATACCTTTGTACGACCACATGTACCTGGAGGCAGACATGGGGTCAATTACTTTGAAAGTAATTAATTACAATTACAATTACATTGCAAAGTACCCAATTACAATTACATTGCAATTACACTAAAAATTGAAAGTAATTAATTACAATTACAATTACTTTTGCAAAGTAATTTCAATTACAACCAATTACTTTAAATTACATTGCAAGAAAAAATCTCAGAACCTGTTTTAAAATCAATGTAGCATTGTAGAAAAAATCTGTAACTTGCTGTCTAATGTAAATGCGTTGCATATCGTGTTTGTAGATCATCCCTGACATTTTTCCCTTTAAAGTATAGATATGCACACAGACTCTTTCTAAATGTGGAACTGGAACATAAAACAGACTTATTCACTATACATGTAGGGGAGGCGGGGGTCAGAAGTCACAAAATTCAGAAAAAGCCCCAGAGCAGAGCAGGTGTTTGTTAGATCTTAATGACCTTTGGCACAATTATGCAGTATTTAGTTGACTACAGTTGTATCACATGATAGCTGCTGTGCTGTAAATAGGCTTTAGTCAGTTCACAATTATTTAAGGCAAAGTCCGATGTGACTTTTTACCCCATGTCAGGGTCAAGAAGTCACAACCATGGGGTAACAAGTCACATGCAATTGTTGTGAACATACAACACTATATGAGGTAATATGCAGACCTAGACTTGATAGTCATCCTTGTGCATGAAATTTATAGTGAGCCTTCCAAAGCTATCGGCATGCACTGACAATGCACCATCAGCAAAGCCGGCGTCAGAAATTGCCCAAAGTTTGCGAAATTAAATTTTGCTGCAATGCCCTCTCATCAGTATTATTGATGATGGATGATGATAGGATTGTAAGCTTAAAGCTTCTAGTGTGGAATATTTTACTTTCCTTAGCACAGAATACCGATTTCCTGGTACCCTATGGTAAAATATCACAGTGCTGGGGTGAAATGTCACAGTGTGACATTTCACCCCTCAGCTGTTTTTTAAATTCAACACATGATCATGGCAACTTGGTGACCAAATGGCCAATAATGGGTTCACAGCATGAAAGACAATTATCAAAGGGACCTTGAAACACTAGCACAACTTCCTAAGTCACAGTGACCAGACATTAATAGAAAAAGTTCAGAATCAATAAAACCTGTTTGGGACACCAAAAATGCATGAGGTGGGTAAAAACCCACTTTGCACAATGAGTATAATTTTCATATTCCCTACAGACCTTCTTCTCATAAAAGTGTCCCAAATTATGATTTAAGCTTAAGAATTAGGTCACTGCAAGTTGGTCAAAAAGGCCTGTGACTTTTTACCCCTGTGACTTTTCACCCCCTCTTCCCCTACAGCGATGATGTGTAAGAAGTAGTGAAGAAGTCAATAATGGCTTCTGTTATTGATTCTGTTTGGTTGGATTTGATTCGTTGGCATCATTAGAGAACTATTTCTGAACTGCATGACAGTACAATGTTATGCAAAATTTGATCATGACTGCTGTTCATGTACTATCAGCTGTTATCTAAATATCATAACGTTATAATTAAACCTCAGGTTAGAGCATTTCTGAAAATGATCTCGTATTCTGACTAGGACGTTGTCCATGAAATTATATTTTCAAATAACTGATGAGCAGAACATTGACTTTTGAAAAATATCATTTTATCCAACCTTTTTCTTTGCTTTGCTTTCTTTGGGTTCAAAGCTTGTCTAATTGCCCCTATCTACTGTCATTATTTACCCATTCATATGTACCCCCATTGTGATAGCATTGAGTGTTATCAGATCAAGCATAGTGCACCCCTATTGCATAATATTATGAATTGATAAGACACTACTTATCAATAATTAAACAAGTAGATATATTCCTCTTTTATCTGAATTGGAATATAATCTTATAGTCTATTATTGCAGTATATCAAAACACATAAATATGTGGTGATAGAATCAAAAGAAAACTTGTCAGTGTGACCATCAGGTACTTTTTAATATATATTTGGAACTGAATTGACAGATATTCAGAGTAATTGATATGTAATTGAAAAGTAATTGAAATTTCAATTACTTTCCCAATGTAATTACTGCAATTACAAATTACTTTCCATTTTTTATGCTCAATTACAAATTACATTCAATTACTTTGAAAAATGTAATTAATTACACTCAATTACAATTACAAATTACAATTACCCCATGTCTGCCTGGAGGTATGTTTCTCAACATACAAAGGCATATTTACCAGATGGAATATGGTCACAAGCTGTCGAAGAACCATCATTTCCACACTGCATGATTTGCAGTGTTGCTCCATCAACCCAACCAGTGTTGGTGTGGTTGATGGAGCATATTATGTCCCACCACGTTTTGGCAGAAGCATAGATATTAAATTTTTTTTTTTAATTGTGAGGATCCAAGGACCTCGGTCCACGAAGGCTGTTGCCTGATGTTGCCCCACCACTTTAAGAATGAAACTGATGCCCCTGTGATTTGAATTGCACTGAACTTCCTAAAAAAAAATCAAACTGGGCAATATGTGAAAACATGTGAAAACCATCACATAATTATATTGGTGTTTCTAATTCTATGCTGGTGATTTGCCATTGGAAGTCTAATTGAACAGCAGATGCTGGTGGGCAGTGTGCCCACATCAACCTATGCACCTTGTAAAATCTGGGTGTTAAAAGTTCTTAAAAATCATGGTAGAATCAGGATAATAGCTGGTCCTGACATTCAGAGCAGTTTCAGTAGGGCTGTATTGAAGCTCTCCAATGATGGTACTTGGATTGCACCAATTGGTACCAAGTCCCAGTTGTCAACGGATTGTCCTGGGGATGAGGCTGTACTTGTACTTGTCATGATGCACAACTTGTCATTGCAATATTGTCTAGCAGGTGCCGATGTACTTTGCACATATTGTGGGATGTTGATGGCAGCTCCTCCTCCCAGCGCCTTGAAAAATGGAATTAATCTTCTTATGCTTGCCACTTTAGCAGTGTTTAGATTCAGGAGGATCTTTGTTATAGTTCCCGGCTTTTGGCGGCATGCAATTCCTAGTAACAAACCCGGCAACCCTCCATTGCACCATCTCAATGGAATAGTGTTGCATTGTCTCTACAGATCCCAGATGAAACATACTCGAGGTGTGGGTGCACTGAGGACTTGTATGCTTGCCCTGTAATGTCCTAGGGACATTAGCTCGGGGTTCGTCTCAGGAATCCCTGTGTTCATGTTTCCTTGTTAATCACATTCTCAGCAAAATATTATGCGTCATTTCACAGAGGAAACGAGTTGAGTGATCCCTGAATGTCTTTAGAAGCAGCAGAGAAACATTTCAGAGTCAATGGTCAGCACACCAGTGATGTAGTGGAGTAGGTAGATCCGAGGCTAAGCTGAGAAGGAACGCGAGGCAGGAGCCACTGAGACTGAGGCCGAGGCCTTCAAAAGTGGCTCAAAACGCCCTAGACCTCAGACACTGCAGCAAATCACTGACGAATATGGTTGTTGATGTCAAGCGGCGAATTACTACATCTTGTTGAAGCCAAGCAGTTCAGATTATAATGATTATGGAGAAATTGAAGGAATACTCAGAGCAAGAGTTCTGACTGGTCAATAGGAAATGATAATTATGGCATGTCGGTTTTTGTGCACTCCAGTTATGACTAGCTAGTGTATTGATGTGACTACATGATTCTTTGCATGATTTTCCGGATGGCAAGTCATTTTGGTTTGCATAAGTCACATAAAACTATTGAAAACAAAACTTTAAATCCAAATGTTGGATCAACACTGTTTTGACAATGTATCAAATGTTGATGGAAAGTAAGCAGTAGACCTACATTTTTCTTTGTATTTTATAATAACCAACTTTTACTGTTACACCATTGTCAAAATGTGGTTATTTCTCCTTTCTAGCAAGCCAGCAGTCATCCATGTTATGTTGCAGTTGACTCAGTTCATTTTCCTCCAAAAAATATTTACTTAAAATGATGAAATTATATTATGAAGTGTGACACAGAAGCTGGAACAATTGTTATTTGGAAAGCTGCATACATTGTAAGTACAACGCACCAGATCGTTTCAACACTTTTCTTGATTCCCTGTCAAAAGTGGTCCATCAAGCCAACTTTAGTTCAAACATTTCACAATTAAATCCTAGATTAAATTAAAAAGTAACTACAGATCTGCTCTTTTGTGGCAAAAATCAAATTGCATTTTACCCTTGGAACCGTAGAAATGGTGTGCATCCTCACTTGGGAACAACCAGAATGTATATATATTAAATCCTTATGAGCAACAGTCTGCTGTTTTCCATAATTCACTAATATGTTCCTTAGTAACAAAGAAGAAATTAAGAACTCAGCTTCATCATCAAGACTGTCGATCATAATATCTCTTTTGGAATAATGACAAATTTCTGATATTGGCGAAATAAGGGTATAGGTTTGACTCCCTTTGGTCACATACATTAGAAAACTCATGTGCGTCATATATCACTGCCTGGAGGACAAAATAGGGAAAGCAAGAAATCAGATATATAGGCAAGTTGTTGATTGCCTGGTGAGAATTGCTGTAGTGATTGCGTTGATTAGGGGCCATTCCTATATTATGCCATAATATATGCCTGAACCACCATATATATAGTAATTAAACCCATAAATCACCCAAAATGTACTGAATAAAGAAGGATTGCATTCATCAGAGCTTATGTTGTTAATGTGGTCAATAGTTATTCATTAAACATCTTTTTTGCACATTTCTTATTGCAGATGCAAAATTTATGCGATTTTCGAAAAATAAGGGTAAGGGGAAGCATTTTGTCTTCTTGTGTGGCTACATTATTACTCAGACCTACATGTGTTATATACCATTGAATAGAGGACTAAATAAGGAAAATTTTGATGTATAACATGTTCACATTTGATGAATAGTTCTCTGGTATTATGCAATTTAAGTGGCTCGGAAATCTGAAAATGAAATATTTTTTTGCTAATTTTTGACATTAAAACACCCCTGCTTTGTCAAATATAGAAAATATTACAATAACTAACCTATAATATACTATTCTACACCCATTGGCATCAGTTAGGACCATTTTGAAGCATTTAAGTTTCATAGGGGAGCCCATATAGGCATAAAAGTGATTTTTAATTTTTTTCGTTTTCGTAACTTACTTTACATCAGATATATGCTCTTTTGAACATGTCAGACACCTTTGAAATCACCACAACCATATTTTTCAGATCCCAGACAATATTCTGCACAAGATGGTATAGGTTGTGCTTTGTTATACCTTCTGTTGGGGTTACTCCCTGTTTTAAGCCTCTTTTGAGAATATGCCACAGCACTAATAGGGCAGTCTTCAACATATTAAACATTATCAGATGCACTTTACAAAGACATCATGTATAAAATTATATTATATAATAACATAAAATAATTAATAGATTGTTGATAAAAATTTTATAAATGTAGAAATTTAGAATAAAATTGGTAAAGTTTTTATACAGCTAATTTTTTTTTTTTTATATCCCAAGTGAGTTGCCACACCAATGCCATAGGAAGCAGCAGTCGGGTATGCTCCTGCGGAGTTGAATAAGATTCGTCCCACAACAGGTCGTCAAAGGAAGTAAAGGTCCGCAGACGTTAAACCTAATATGCATGTAGAAATAATTTACACATTTTTAAAGTCCAGGTAACTTCTTCTAACTAACCCAGGTCAGTACTCCTCACAAAGGTGTATTTTTAAATATTCAACAGAACAAGTCAGGTTATTAGGTGTTTTTTGCATTAATAATGATCACCAAAAAACATAAAAAGGCACTCAAATTACGAAGAGACATGACCGAAGAAAAACTATAAATATAATTTTTGTATAATGAGAGAGATAATGTATTCAAAGTTTTCATTATAAGCTCAGCATATTATTCGATGCTTACCAGTGCCCAACTTTAAGGTGACCACCAAAGATTTTAAATTTGTAAACATATTCCATAATCAGACATCAGAGGATACAAGAATATAATTGTCATCACCATCTACTAATTATCACATAATTATCAATTTATCATGTGATATATGGTTAGGCCTGAATAGATATTAATTCTGCATCCCTTGCTTTGACAACTATTTATGAAAACAAAAGACGACTTCTACCTGCTAAGTTTGACCTTGTGAGAAAGTGTCTTTCATAAGGCAAATTGCAGTGGGCGGAGCCATGCATTTTCTCTTATTGGTGGACGTTTTCTACCTGGCCAATTAATTCCTTCTGCTGCTGATCATGAGGAGAACTGATGGCAATATAAAGGTGTCCCCAAAATGTGACATGTCATAAAGTTATCTTCTAAAGAGGCAGCAAGCAACAAACACATCACTGATAATTGTATAAGACCTTGAGCTAATTGAGGTAAGTCAATTTTCATCTTAATTCGAAGTCAGAAAAGTGTTAATCAAGTATATTTAGTATCATTTGGTCAATATATGATGCAAACATCTTAAAAATTGACAATAATTATTGTTATTGTGTGTTTTATTATAACTGTTTCCCAGGAAACATGCAAGCAATAATGTCTGAAACATACACCCTTGCTCATATAAATATGGATTACAGGCAGGAATCAAAAACATGTAAAAATTTTTAATTTTTAGCGTATCTCGGGAACTGAGCATATATTGCAAATACAGAAAAACGACAGAAGTTTTATTTTTTTAAGATAAATTAAATTTCTGTTACCAACAGCATGTTAGGGCCAAAACTTGTGCACATTCAGTAGCGGGAAGGTAATCCTCTTGTGGTAATCTAGATTATGACTGAAATGGCGTACCCCTTTTTTACATCATTTGAGAATAATTTTCAATGTAAGTGCACAGTTAAGTTATGGATTTTTTTAAGAGCAGAAGGCTAAGGATGCCCATAATGGCTAAACAATTTTATTTGTCCCAATGGTGCTTGAATTGGAAATAAGGCAGCATGGGAATTTAGAATTTTTTTTAAAATAAATTTTGACATTTTTGGACTGCAACTAAGTTAAGAACTGTGTTGTTTGAGCTCATCCATATGGTACCAAGGCCTGCAGTGGAAGTTGTTTGCTTTTCTGGCAATTGACTGTTTGTCACAACAGTTAGAGGCCTTTTTACTACTCCAATTCGACGGTGGACAAAAAGTTATGAATTACTACTTGCTCAACCAAGTGACCCAATTAAGGATTTTCTTTGTTTACATTTTACTAGTTTTCATGTATAGAGCAAGCAACAAATGTTGCCACATAGCCAGTATGCTGTCTTATAGTAAACAAAATACACATACAAAATTTGGAATCAATCAGTTGAGTTTTCCGGGAGATTAGGAAGTTTTAGTAAATTTAAGTGCATTTTTTACTAGAATCACCAAATCTTTTGATTGTTAAATAATTAAAGCTTTAAATTTCACATCAAGATGTCTAATGCTTAAATACAGCATACTGGCTATTTTATATTGTAATTACATTGTTTTCTGGTCTAAAATTTAAGATTTTATGATTAACTAGGTCGCTTCGCAGAGAGCAAACGGTACACAGTGTAAAGCTCAGCTTTATTTGTTCATTCGACATAGACGTGGTTAGAAATGTATAAATGTTCGGGTGTGATTAACAATTGTGGTGAACAGACCTTGCTGTTTGTGACGGACAGTCAATTTTGGGTGACACAATTAATTGAACAATTTTGAACTGTGCGATTATCAAACTACTTTGCATGTACTAAAAAGTATATCGAAGAACAGCTTATCCCAAAGGTACCGCAATACACTGTACAACTTCAAATGAAAGTTGCTTGTACCAGTAGTAATTGACTGTCTGTCACAACATAGCAAGGTCTGTTCATCATATTAATTAGTTGATCACACCCTGACCATTTACAAAAATGTTTCCAACCACAGAGCTCTACATCATGCAAAGTAAAGTTGAGCTTTAGCAATCACTTTTATGAACTAAATGCAGTAATTCATGACTTTTTGCCCACAATCTATTGGAGATTTAACGGGTCTGATTATGTTGTGACAAACAATCAATTGCCAGCAAAGCAAACAACTTCCACTGCAGGCCTTGGTGCCATATGGATGAGCTCAAACAACACAGCTGTAGAAAAAGTAGCAGGCCAGAAGTTTCAAAATTTAAAAAATATATCAAAATTCCAAGGCTGCCTTATTTCCTGACTGCATCCAAATCAAGCATGATTGCATGGGACAAATACGTTTACAAGCTCATGCAGCTATTATAGGCATCATCTTAGTAGATTGAAAAATCTCATCAAATCAAGCAAAAAGGGGATGCCATTTAAATAATATTAGATTACCCAAGAAGGGTGTTCTTTCCAATATTATTTCAACCCCACAAAAAAATAGCACTTCGTTGTTGTAGTTTTTTTTCTTTATTAGGACTATAAGACCTATTACCTGTATTGGCTCCAGTTTTCAGGATGTTCTAAGATTCATAATCTTTCAATTTGTAATGATGAATCAAACCGAACATGTATTTTTCTGACGAAAAAAGGGTTGGAAATCTGTTAGTCTATCAAATGATTTTGCTAATTTTTTGCACTGGTCAATCGGTTTTCTAATAATTGCCCGTATTCCCGACCTAAAAATTATTTCCATAATTTCAGCAGAAAATATGATTGTGGCCCTTTTCGTCTTTTCAAAGCAAGTGGGTTGAAGGGATGGTAATCAGAGAGGAATTTTTTTATTAGAAGCTGGTGGACAACTGGGAGCACTTAAATGGCTTATTATCATAATAAGGCCTATCAGCTTGACCAATGACTGTGTTTGCTTTTTATTCTACCCTCTATAATTATTCCATAAATGATACCATAACCACAAATTAAGCAGTTGACTGACAGGTATTATGGTCGGCCTATCAGTTGCGTATACATCATTATGCCAAAGAATACACGGTGTCATTACGATTTATACCAATAAGCCTGTCTACAAGTGGACTGCTCTTGCATTGCCACAGATCAGAACATATGCTGTCTTGTGTTGCCACCTAGTGATTAGTGTGCTATTCCGCGAGCTCCTGCGAGCGTCCACTTCATTTCGATCAGAGGAACACACACAATTTTATCTGGAAAACACCGGGGCTGTTTCTGAGTGTGCTGATGTCCTTGTCTACTTCCTTAGAGAATGTGATTGCCGAATCTGACTCTGGTATACATCAATGTTGAATAGAACTTTTGTGAATGTGCAATGAAATTGGAACTATTTCTTGGGACAGCAATGATGAAGCATACAAAATCAACTTTTGTGCCAGGTGGCAGCAGCATGCAGTTCTCATTTTCACCAGACTGCCAATTAGCCCTAGCGACTGAGGCTGGCGCTTCTTTTTCCCTTGTCTTTAGCATCGGAGAACAGTAGGAAACCTCAATACCTCTTGGCAAACATAATGTTATCCTCATAACATTTTTATTATATTATTATACTAGCTGTTAACCCGTTAGGGTTTCTTGCTTTTCAAAAATGCACCGAGACCCAGGTGCTTCCCAGGTTTGAGTAATGTGAAGGCAGCTGTTATTTGCAGGTTCCAGTCAGCTTTCAATTAGATGAAGTAATGTGAATTGTTTGGAACTACTACAAGGGGTGCTACAGCACTACAAATACTGAGAGAGTGGAGTTGGTGGAAGAAAAGATGTTTTCGAAATGCATGACGCAACTTAATTTGTGGGAGCTGGGTAGTTATATTGGACATAGAAGTTGAATGAGTATGGCAAAAGATGTGGAATTTAGTGGCCTGCAATATGATATGCATTACTGGCCTTGATGTGGCAGAGAAATATATAGCTTCCAGATTTGTATGTGGAAAATGTGTTTTTTTTTAAACTGCCAATATGAATATGTGGTAAGTGGGTGGTTATATTGGCCATAGAAGGTCAGTCAGCATATCGAAAAATGGGGATTTTAATGGCCTATAATATTAAATGCATTACAGCCCTTGCTGCAGCAGATAAATATACAGGTGGGATATATTCAAGTGAGAAAAACGTGTTTTTTGGGGAAATTCCCAAGATAAATTTGTGTAACTATGGAAATAATGAATGTTGATAGGTAAAAGTTGCCCTATCGGGAACTTCAGATGAATTGACAGGTTTAGGAGTGTAATTGAAGGTCTTATGGGTTGAGAGAAAAAAGCCTTATGAGTGAGATGAGATTCCTGCTATGAGTATTATTATGATTAGATTATTAAAGTGACTCAAGACAAGCAACAGAAAATATGAAAATATTTTTGAAGGTCCAATGGTTGCAGATACTTACAGTGTAAAACCTGCTGTGTTACTTTACAGTCCTTGTCATATTTACATGGAATCTCAGTTTTTTTTCTATGCTGTTGAACTGTGATGTCAGAGATGACTCTATTCTAGCATTGCAATATATGTAAATTAACTACAAGCTGTGATGTCATTTCAAACTGGGTCAGATTCCCCAGCTTCTAACCAATGCGGATCCACCAAACTGAGCATCACAGTTTCAACTCAGTGTCAGAGTTAAAATTGGGTCTGGGAAAACCCATGCAAGTTTGACATCACAGCCTCTCAGCCAATGGGCTGCCAGAACTAATATACATAACATAAGCCATGTGTTTACAAACAAATTGTCAAAGCCTTCTGTTTATACCAACTTCCATCAAAGTTTAAAGTTGTAAGTTAGCAAGTCTGTAGATTTATCAAACAACTGTGTGGGGATTACAACAGTTGTCTACTGTGAATGCTCACCAAGCTGCCATTTGGTAGGATTAGACTGGTGATTGCTGTGATAAATCATTGGGATCAAAAATGTAATGCTTCCTTCAATATATCAATGTTTGAACTGTGATGACGTAGTTTACGGTCAGCCCATTGGCTATCAAGCTGTGATGACGTAGTTGTAGGGGCTATCCCTGATAAAACTCTTACTCTGACACTGTGTTGAAACTGTGACGCTCAGTTTAGGAGGATCAACATTGGCTAGAAGCTGGGGAATCTGACCCAGTTTGAAATGACATCACAGCTTGTAGTTAATTTACATATATTGCAATGCTAGAATAGAGTCATCTCTGACATCACAGTTCAACAGCATAGAAAAAAAAACTTGAGATTCTATGTAAGTATGACAAGGACTGTAACAGCAGCTATACTGTAACGAACATATGTACAAGTGTCACTTTAAGGCTTGTACTGATGTTTTTGGTGGTAAATGCCGGCAGTTGGGTTTATAGTGTATGAAAGGGAATTTGTTTTTTACATTTTACATTTTGCAATCTGTGTAATATATTTGTCTGCTGTGTGTAATTTTTATATGAGATTATTTTTTATAAAGCGTAGTTACTGGACAGACTGGAAAAAATAACCTTTTTTCTCGTCCCTAATGAAATAAAAGCAAATAATGTGTGTGCTGTGATGAAGCTTCCATACATGTCTTTGGACCATTATGAGTAGTTAGCAAAATTATTATGATAAACCCACATTTTCCCTTTCTGCACTGAACTATAATTCAGCATGTGCATATATATACAGATATGTCATAATGATTTTCTCTTCAATACTAAATTGTATATCAATACATCATGAAAATTTGGTTATCATATCTTTCATATATCATGTAAAAGTTATGGCACCAGAAATAATTTTTATGCTTAAATTCCAACTAATTTCAGTGTCTGGTCCACAGTTATTATACACATTATTCAATGACAGATTTTTTTGGTAACACACAGGTCTGTGTTCTTACTATCATTACTAAATTTCATAAAATAGAGCAAGTACTCGTTTTTTTATGAGGTCTCAAACTAAGAATGCCATAGTATATAGCAGCCAATGGGAATATATTGAAACCTTACACCCCTGGCTATATATGAGGGCGGTCCCAGAAGTTCTGAGAAATTTTTTGTCAGACCTTTCTATTTGCGGTAGCTGAATGAAATTTTCACAGAAGTAATTCCAGCAGTCGACTATCGATTTGAAAACATCAATCCTATTGGAGGTATCTAAATTACTTCTCTGTTGCCACGGAAATAAAAGGTTAGTGTACCCATCGCAGCCCAATTTGAATTTTTCGACCAAATGAGTTTTATGAGTTGGTTTTACTTGAGAATGTACCATAAATTTGAACATAGATTATGCAATATCTGAAATGCATGTGCAATAGAATACATTTTCCCAGCAAAATGAGAGAAAATTTCGAATTCAGTCAACAAAGGTACACTGCATGCTGCTATGGCAAAAATAGTAGTTTTAAAATTCGTCCGAGCCCATGCTTTTTCACACCATTGATGATTTTAATTTCTCTTGTGTAGGATTGTCATTACACCTTAAGTCACACAATCATTCTTTCATCTTTCGTCATCAAAGAGATCTCCAGGGTCACACAATCATGCCACCACAAAGCATTAAAGTAATTATTGTTTTTCTCTCACATCCAATATTGATGAGCAGCGATTTATTCTAATTAGTAATAGCTTTATTTGTTTTAATGAAATATTAAACACGAAGAGTGAATAGTCAATACATTCTCATTATCAAGGATGTCAAGTTCTTTACGCACAAGGCAGAATGCCAAAAAATACCAATAATTGTTAATAGTGGAATGGAAGGGACCGGGAGTTTTTTTTTAGATGAATATATATGCCCAATAATCTCTTTTTCGGATTGGTTGCATTTCTGATCCAAATTAAGGTGATAATAATTATGAAAATATATTAGGAAAACTCAAATTCTCTACTACCAAAATATCAATATGAAGAAATGAAAAAGCGGTTTATGCAAAAATGTTTCATATGTCCATGACTTGTATCCAAAATTTGTCTGTCCATAAACCGAAAATGCTACTGATAACACATAATATTGTTCATTATTTTTCAAACCAAATATACCATATAACATTTGATTGTCACGAAGCCAGTTCGAAATAATCATCTGTAATCATGTGTAGGTAAGGTGGCACTGTTGTTGTACTTCCTGTTTGATCATAACAATGTCTTGGGAATAGCACGTCTCAAAAAAAGCCAAATTACTATAAAAATAATTGTTGTCAGCAACATAGCACCATGCAGAACTGTCTATATATTGGCTATATCTAAGCAAAAGTACACCTTCAGATTTCTTTGAATTAAAGGGTTTCAAAATTGCCAGGTGAATTGGCAAAGTTTTCTGTGTTGACATGGTTTAGGCGAATTTCAATCTCTTACCTTGCATTTTATCATCTACAGGGTAATATGTTTAATTTGCCCTCTCCAGGTATATCCCTTGCAATGAAGGTTTAGTAAGTAGATAGTCTCATGTCGATAAAGGAATGTTAAAATGTCCAATTAAGATATTCTTTGGCAAAAAAAGCATGTCTCTGACACATATTATTGTGTTCTGACAGTATTTCTAGAGGCCCTGTAACAAAATAGCAGGCTGGATTATCTTGTTTAGCATTGTTTGGCATTGACTGTTTGTTATAATCACCTGTCTCGCACCTCAGGTTAACAGAGTGCACAATTGAAATGTGATTGCCAAAGCAATAGGTTGTGTGATCATGTGTATCCTTCTTAGCATTCTCCCCTTAATAACAACTGTTCAGACACAAAGCAAAACAGCAATGGGGCTTTTATGTACAACCAAGATAAAAATGCACATAGGCCTATTCAATTTCAAAATTCTTGAAAATTTGTAAAAAAAAAAAAAAAAAAATTATACTGAAGGGTCCTAAAATGTCGAATCATGAGAAATTGACATAAATCTTGATAGAGTGATATCATAAGACCACGCAGTAAGTTTATTTAGAAACTTGAAAAACGGTGCTTCCAAAAGAACTATTGTGAATCCAATCAATACATATTTTACAGAAAATGGCAGCAATCGCACCAGTGAGAGAAAGACAACAACTGTCACCGTCTTCAGAAACTCAATCGAACGTCACATCCATGCTGTCAATGAAGTCTGAATCCGTGGAAGACAGAACTAGGAGAACAATGGATAAACCCGGTATCTTCACAAGACTTTGTATTAACAATGTCACATCAAAATATGGTAGCTAACTTCATTGTTAATGAAAAGAGTTGTTTGTCACATGTTAGCTACCTTCATTGTCAGTGAAATGATTTGTTTGTCACAGTAGTTCCCCAGTGGGTAATTTGACCTACCTTGACAACAGGACATCAGTGACGTCACAGACGTCAGGGGAGGTGAGAAATCCCGCTGTACTGGGTCAAAGTCTTACATGGAATTATTAGTCGGAAATATATGCGGAGTGTCAGGACTGATTCCACAGTGCCAAGGGCCCAAGAGTGATCAGCAAAAAAGCATGAGGCTAGAGAGAAATATTTGAATCTAATTTCTCACTATGACTCTTATAACATACTTTAAAAGTCAAGTAGATATATGTTGATGATATTTTTTAACCGCAAACATTCAGTACGGTGTCCTACCTATCTCGTTTTCAATATGGCTTAATTCGTTGTCTTATTGTCCTTGTCATAATTACGTGGAATCCGAGTTATTTTCAACAGTGTTAAAGTGAGATGTCATTTGAGACTCACTGTCACAGCTGGCATCCCTAAATTCTAAAAAATTATTTTTACAGGTCAACGCATGCAGATGTGCAAGATCCTGACCCTGTCCATGATACCCATCATTGCGCTGGTTGTCCTGTGCTCCGTCCAACTCTACAATTCCCATGAGCAACTCAAGGAATACTCAGCTGTCAGGCAAAATGTGGAATTCTCAATAGAACTTGGTGAACTGGTTTACAGGCTGCAGAGAGAAAGAGACATGACAGCGTTGCATCTGCTACTCAGCGGTACAGATACTGCAATACTACTCCGAGAAAGGTAACATTGCGGTGTCCTCCTCCTGTGCTACTTAGCCTACCAAGGTTCAAGTGCATAAATACAGGACGTAAAAGTAAAAACGTCCATTTGCCATCTGCCCATCTGACAAAGGCAGTAGGCTACTAATAATTTTGAAGTCTATTTTTGCCTTTATCAAAGAAAATTGGCTGGAAGAAATATTTTCTTTTTCTATCTAGAAGTTTTCAAGTCATTAGAAAACATCATTAGCTGTAAAATTTATGAAAATAATACCTTTGTAAAGTAGAGTGGCTCCAGCCCCACAAACCAGATGTGTGTCTATCATATCTCAGAATTCTTATGTTTTTCCACACAGATATCCATTAACTGACAGAGCTGTTGAAGAACTTTCTAAATTTCCCTCCAAGAAGATCAGAGGCTTCGATACAAAAGAAGACGTTGGAAGATACATTGTAGACCATCGAGAAATTGTGAGGGCCGGGCAAACTGATGTGTTCAAAGAAATCCAGTTCTACACTCAGTTGATTACTGTGAGTGTTCATATTATACGCTATCGCAGAAGGCAGAAACATGGACTCAAAAGTGGATGACTATAATATATATATATATATATACTTTCAATGTGGTAATTTCGCCTTTTCTATTTTCAGGTATTTGTAGACGTTCTCTATTCCATGATCAAGACAACACGAAGAGGTTCTCTGTGGATTAAGCTGGTGGCCTACCAGTTGCTAATGATTAGCAAAGAAGATATGGGAGTGGAAAGAACCTTGGGAGGAGTGTACTTCAGGTAAATTTACACAGGCACCGTGGGCTGCTGGGACTTTTTGTGGGGTGTGCCGAACCACCCTTGATATCGTACGGCTCACTGGTTTGGGTGGGCTTAACCTTTACTTTCTTTTTTTTTTTTTGTTGCTGCAGAATTGGAATTTCATTATTTCAATGATCTTAAGGTTTGCTCTATATGCCGTGATTCCAGTTCTGAGGATGGTTGATGATTCATAGTTGTATAAATAATAATCTGTATGAACTATCTTTCCGCAAATAGCAGTTCTTGAAGCTATGATACCTTTGAAGGGAAAGAGTCATGATGTTTTCCTTTGATATATTACTGTCCTTGTCATATTTACGTGGAATCCAAGTCTTTTTTTGTTGTTGTTCATTCCATTGAATAGTGATGTCAGAGATCGCTCTGCGTCACAGCAGGCATCTCTATTCTTTAGCATTGTTATAGATGTAAAATAACTACAAACCTTGATGTCATTCTAAACTGGGTCAGATTCCCAGCCTCTAGCCAATGCGAAAATTGTGTCTGGAAAAGCCCAGGTGCTGCACCACAGCCTGTCAGCCAATGTGCTGTCAGAATAACACTTTATGCATCTCAGAATCCGTGTGTTTACAAAAATTGCCAAAGCCTTTTCTTTATGGCAAGGTCCATCGAAGTTTAAAGTTGTAAATTTCGCAAGTTTGCAGATTTATCAAACTACTCAGTGGTGCTTCCCTCGATATATCTATGTTAAACTTGAAACGGTGATGCATAGTTGTACTGTCAGTCCATTGGCTGTCAGGCTGTGAGGATGTGCTTGCAGAGGCTATCCCTGACAAAAGGCTTACTCTAACATTGTTTTGAAAATGTGGTGCACTGTTGAGATGGATTCACATTATCAAGAAGCCGGGGAACATGACCAAGTATAAAATAAAATGACATCACAGTTTGTAGTTATTTTACATATATTGCAAACCTAGAGAATAGCTATGACATCTCTGACATCACACTTCAACAGGATAAAAAAACTTTGATTCCACGTAAATATGACAAAGACAGTAAAGAAAACAACAGCCAGCTCTATTTAATTTCAGCCGAGGAATATTTATGCCAGAAGAAGACATGTCATACCAAGAAGCGTACTATGCTGGAAGGGCTAACTTCAAGGCTTCTGTCAAGTATGATGCGGAAGTCTTGTCCATGTACAATAATGAACTGAATAAGACTGACAGAAATGCAACCTACTTTGTTTCTCAAATGAGAACATCTTCTCTGAACAATGTGAAACTCAATGGATCTTTGGAGCAGGTACGTGTTATTTGGTTTGTGGTGTCAGGAAAATCTGAAGTACGGATAACGAAAAGTAGCGAACGTTATCGAGGTATTACAAAGATGTAAATAAGTAAAAACAATTCAACGAGGTATCAAAAACCCCAGAATCGTGAAAAGAAAGTTGCCCACCATTGACATTGAATATTCAATTGCAAAGAAAACAATAAATTAACCTCAATTTGGAAAATACAACTGATTTTTTTTTCATGACATTGTAATTTAAGGCAATTATTCTCGCCAATTAGGGTACAAACTGGTTTGAAAACATGACGATCCTAATAGATGCCATGCAAAGAGCACAAGTTTTCCTCGCCAGAAACATCATCGCCACTTTGGAAAAAGGTCGAGCGGCCGACCAGGAGAGCATCATCACCAGCATTTTCATGGTTTGCCTTGCGTTCATTACTTCTCCTCTAGTGGTCATCTTTATCAAAGTCATCATTGCAGATATCCAGAGGTATTGGTAATTGCATATTGACCGACTATAATATAGATTAGAGCCCTAAAATTAATTAAATCAGATCTTTATTATCACTCAACCATTGGCCTCTCTTTGATCTACATGTTATTATTATATGAATATGCATGTCATAAAGAATTAAAGATTAGGGAGGGTTAAACATTTTTCCATCCATCCTTTGCAGATTCTCCCATGTTCTGGCTGACAGGACTGAAGCCTTGAAGAAGGAGAGGCAGAGGGCCAACTCTCTATTGTATCAGATGTTGCCCCGACCTGTCGCTGAACAACTGAAGAGAAATGAGCAAGTGAAAGCCGAGTCATTCGAATCCACCACAGTCTTCTTTTCTGATATAGTTGGCTTCACTAACATCTCATCCAAGTGCACTCCCTTTCAGGTTTGTCACATGTTCATCAGGACTCTCTACAGTAAATATCATGCTGTCCTGTAATTGGACAATTTTGTTTCAATTAATTGTGCCTTTCCATTTACATAAAAACGAGAAAGGACCTGGAACACTTTATAAAATGTATGGTTCAGAATTTTAGTTCTGCCTTGTCCGTCATTTGGTGTCGCTGGCCAGCCATGCATATTACCAGAACACAAATTCAGCTTTTCAGATTGAAAATACACTGAAAACTAGTCAGTTATTCATCATGATATTTGGAAAAATACTACCAAGTTTCAGTATAGAAACAATGCGACACATTTTGCTGTATATATATATATTATAGCTTGTCAACCAACAGACACTGAGATTGCTAAACAGATAGACACAAATGGAAACACAAATTCTGTGACGAGACTAACAAAAAGTACATATTAAAGTTTTATTTGATTGAATAATTTCAGGTGGTCACAATGCTGAACAATCTGTACTCATGTTTCGATGAAAGAATTTCCAGCTATGACGTCTACAAAGTTGAAACCATAGGAGATGCTTATATGGTTGCCAGTGGTTAGTATCACTATAATTCCGTTACTCGAAAAAGACAGTAATGATCGAGATGACTGTTAGTGCTGACTGCACATGTTGTAGCTGATCACATGGAACCACATGGGGTGGACATTGTATCACATGTGATTGATGCTGTTTTCTTCATATATCCAACACCGAAATTCTGCCTGATCTACATTTAATCAAAATCTGCACTCGCACTGTATGCCATAAAATGAGATCAGGCACAAGAGAGGAATCCAAAATGGCGATGATCCTGTGCCTTTCTCTACATTTGGAACACATGTCACACCAAAACTCGATATAAAAAACCTTTTTAAGCAAAATAATTTGGCATAGGCACTATCTGTTCTTACTGAAACTGTTTATAACTCAATTTTGGTAATCAAATAGGGGAAAGAACCAGTCAAACCAGTATAATGGTGACTATCACCCACATCATTCAATTCCTAGGGATTCAGTAATGCTCCTTATTGATGCTAATTTTTAGAGATGCTTGCTTTTAGAGATGCTTGCTTGTTTGCAAGCAGCATCTCTATTGTGGGAGGAAGGCTTTGAAACTTATGACAACTGCCTTGGTCATGCTCTTTCATCTCTGTCATAAAAACTTTGCATGCAGTCTTAATAGAATGTTATCTTGTGTTGATAAACTTTTGGTGTCTTTCTGAGATGAAGAAATTAATAAAGAAAATAAACAGGCCGGGTTTCTGCAGGTCAAAGGTCAATCACCAAAAGTAGGTCACAGGCCAGATACCCTCCAGCAGGTCTTAGTGACAAATACCCTTGTGCAGGTCTCACATGCCAGATACCCTTGTGCAGGTGACAGGCAAAGGGGTAGACACTATCATGGGCACTGGACAGTCTATCTGCAAGCATCTCTAAAAGTGTTTGCACTTTATTTTTGTTCTTGTAGAGACAGTCTTTGGTACTACACTACAACTTCTCACCTACCCTTCAAAATATGCATCACTATAGTCCAGCTTTTGTTTGTTCTTCCAGGAGTGCCTAAACGAAATGGCCAGAAGCATGTTGTGCAGATTGGAATGATGTCACTGGATCTGCTTCATCACGTCAACCACTTAGAAATCCCTCATTTGCCTGGGGAGAGGATGAAACTGAGAGCTGGTCTCCATTCGGGTAATAATTTTAGTCCATTAAGTTTAAGCTGTGATGTGCAAGACAGTATATTCGGTTGACAATGATCATTCTCAAACTGTCTAACTTCACTCCCTGGAGGACGTGCGGTTGGCAGTCTCATACAGGCACCAGTGCATGCGAAAACAAATTGACTTTGGTCAGACATTTTGTCTGACAGAGAGGCAGCACTGGTCAGACAATTTTCACCCATGTCAGACAAGCCTGTTGTCCCATCTCACGGTAATTTGAATATTATTTCTATGTTCATTTCCCATCATTACATCAATTTTGTTTTAAATGACAACGAAAAGTCAGACAAAAAATCCTACAACAGGTCCTGTGAGTATTACAATGACTCTGTGGAGCAATCACCAGCTCTTTCATACCAGTTTGAATTCGATGTTAGGCATTTTGAATCAATAAAACTGTGTGTAAATTGATCTAATGATTGGAACTTGAACGTAGAAGTAATTATTTAAATTACCGTGAGAAGAGACAACAGGTTTGTCTGACATGGTTGAAAATTGTCTGACAACAGCTGCCTCTCTGTCAGACAAAATGTCTGACCAAAGTCAATTTGTTTTCGCATGCACTGGTACTGCTCAGTGGTAACCTGGGGCTATACACCATGCAGATGCAATTGGTATCACTGCATTATCCCTGCCACGGATGTATAAAATTTGCTCTGCCATAATTTCGTGATGCACGAGGTTTGAAGCGGATTCACCCTGAGAGATTCTCTAGATTAATTTTGTTTACAGCAGTCTCTTGTTGTTTGTTGCCTCTGGTAAAGTGCACAATAATCCATTTTGCACAAACAAGTTCAGTATTCTTTAATATCGTTCACCTGAACAGACTGCCTTTTAAGGCTTTTATGCCTTGGGAGATTTGACAGGGAGATAATTGCCTTATCGTCTTTCCACAAATTAACTTCTTTTTTGTCAAGGAAATTAAGAGCCTGCCCCAGGCAATTTCACCTAATTTGTAATTGGGCCTTTGAGAGCTGTTATTTTCTGTGTATCTCATCAACTTTTCAAAAAATGCAAACTTTGCGCGATGGCCCAGTGAAGAAGTAGAAGTTTCCTTCGGGTTTATTTATTCGGAAAATTATGTCCAACAGGAATCACTTACCTTTTCAGTTTCTCGCCACAACATTTAGAAATTATTACGATAATTGCCACACCTTAATATTTTATTTAAACTTATCCGTAACTTGAGTTACAGTGTTTTCATCAAATGATTTCACTTTCCAGGGCCTGTTGTGGCAGGGGTAGTCGGGACCAAAATGCCAAGGTATTGCCTCTTCGGGGATACGGTCAACAGTGCATCGCGAATGGAGTCAAATGGACTACGTAAGTTTGAATAACATAGGTTATTTATCACTTTCTTTTACAGTGTCATGGTTCTCTCAAAGCTTTGTTGAACTTCTATATTTGTGGCACATACTAGTGTCATTACACCATGCACATCTACCCTTCAAACTCAACCAATTGAAAGATTCTGACACTAAATTTCAAACTCAAAATCCAAATTGTACAAAATAGCAATGAGCATTAAAGCTGATATGCCTCATAAATAAATCGATGTATTCTCCATGTGATTTAGTTATACATCATGGAAGCACTGCAACATTAAATGATATTAGTTGTTTTTAACTATGAAGGTTTAATCCTGACCTTTGGAAATCCATAATATTTTGTGCAGTTCATAGCACAAAGGTCTCAGTTTGACTCACCAGAGCTTTCACCAATATCTCATGGGCTTCCTCAGCTAGGGAAAGAAGACCACTGGTTCAAACGAAAAATCAAAGAGATCATAGAAATACAACGCAAAAGACCATCTCTGAACCGGGACCAAGGCTGGGACCTCCCCCCCCCCCCCAATTTTCTGCAACCTCACTCTAAAAACAAGTGTTGTTATTTTAACACCAAAATAAACACTTTTTGGTTACACTTTTTAAACATGTTGAAGTGTTTATATTCATAAAGATAAACATGTTGAGGTGTTTATGAATTATAAACACGACAACACCTTAATGAGCTTGTTACACTTTTTAAACACTTCAACGTGTCTTTGACTCTAGAAGTGTTTTTAAATAAACACTAGGTGTTTATCTTTATGAAGGGAGAAGAAGCGTTGATCTGAAACAGTCATTGAGAACAGTCGGATTAGAAACACAAAACAGTTGTATACAAACACTCAATAATCCACTCAAGCAATCTCTGCTAATCAGGTCTAATTATACTGCATCTAGTTTGTGAAAAATAGCATATACATATTATGATTATATCTATTTTGCTCAAAGTAAATATACTCAAAAATTCAAATAGATAGTAAAGAAATTTAAAATGACATCTTTGTTCAGTTTATATAGTACTATTTTGCTAACTTCCAAAAGCAGAGTGGGGGTATTGTTTCTGTGTGTCTGTCTGTCTGAAGGATTGTCTGTCAGTCTGTCATGGGCACTTCCTTTGGGCAAAAATACTCCTTGAAAATATAGCCCCACAAAGGTGAAGTGCAGTAAGAGCAGATTTTAATTACCTTTGTATTCCTTAGCAGCAAAGGGGGGGGGGAGCCCATGAAATGAAGTAATAAAACACCGAAAATACAGTAATGTTCAAAAGTCTTGAGCCACATCCACATTTTTTATGTTTGATTTCCAAACTATGTTTTGAGTCCGAATGGTGTTGTTTTCTTATTAGTATAGTGTTCAGGAATGTTTCTCCAACATCCATTTTAAAAAGCTTTTATGGGTACTTGTATGGAGATACTTAGGAAGGGAACCATAGAGAGGAGGGTCATGTGTGCTCAAAGGGAATGTAAAAGAAACAAAAATTTGTGGTTGCCTCAAAACTTTTACACCGCACTGTAAAACGACCTCCTTAAATAAAATTTTGACATTCTGTGTTCCCCCTTTTGCTCAAGCAGGCTACAAAGGTAGAGTACATAATCTGACTTACTTTACTGGGAAAAGGATCAGCTCAATTGGTAGTGCTCTTTACTTCAATGCAATGGTGGTTCCTGGGTCTCATTCCAGCTCTGGCCATTTCACCAATCGGATATACTATGTCGGACAGCAGTTTCAATCAACCTTCTCATCAAATGTTGCTGTGCCCTGCACCTGTCCTAATTACAATAGCCTGTAAAAATGCATGAATACATGATGTAAAGCTTTTATCATTTATCCATCAAGGTTGATTAAAGTTACTGTTTCAACTAGGTTCAACAGTTTATGAAAAGCAAAAATAAATTATTGTTTATAGCTTGAAAATGAAAATTAGTACATTGATCCCAGAGTCAATGTGTTTCATACAGTATAACACATGACATTAAGCAATTATGACAATTTCTTGTTGACTTCTTTTTATCACACGTTGGTTTTTGCCAAATATGGTCGTATTAAAACCACACAAAAACTCAGGTTTTCATTCAAAAGCTTGCCCTACTGGTAATGAAAACTATAAAATAGGCACTGCAGCTTTATCAATACCTGACATTAATATCATTTTTGCAGATTTATGTGCTCTTTATAGAAAATTTGAATGCTTCATATGAGACCGTCTTCTAAGAGTTCTACATTGAACACTAGTTTAAAGTGTTGCAGAAAGAACTTTAAAAGTAAAAGTGACTAGCCTCGCAAGCATCATCTAGTTGGCAGAATTGCCACTAGTCTTGCTTTCAGAGAATTATTGGAAGTTTCAGATCTGCATCCCGGAAAAGAATGGTTTACTTTAATGGTCAAGTCAATTCAATGCATCAATGATGCACAGAGAAACAGGCCAAGTTGTGCAAAAGCTTGTTTGAAGCTCATCTTCATAGAAAATCAACAAAAATTATCATTAATTCCACAATTTAATAATTCCAATTTTTTGTTAGTAAATATTACAAGGATGCATCAGACTCAATAGCAACAAAGAGAATCTTTTTAAGTAGGCATGCAAAATATTTCTTACTGGTTCAACTCATCATAAAATAAATGTGAACTCTAGGAGAATATGTAGGAAATGTGTAGGTCCTACTTTTAGTGATTGTACAACAACAATTGCATGTTAGTTCCGCCAATGAAAACCTGGCATAAAAGTAACCAGATCGTATTTTTTACTATATGTACTTATATGTTGTGAAATGTTTATAAGAATAATATACATAACACAGGACAAATCATAATTAGGTGAACGCTCATCTGTTATTTTGTGGATAAGGTTCAAGGTGTCTTGTCAAATTGTCACAAAAGTAAAAATTAAGAAATGTTCCATTAAGTCCGTATTGCATATTTGCATCGTAGGATGAGTGTTTTAACTTGAGTGATGAAATCAGCATAATCACGACCAGAAACGTCAAGATGACGACATAGATGATGCAGTAGACACGTAAGATACAGATGATGCATAGAACCTGTAATGATAGAAAAGGAATAATTTTAAAAATGGTTATTATTTTTTTTTTAAAGAAATACAAGTTAAAAGTTCTGTCTATTTGTATAGCAAAATTTAAAATTACCATTATTACAAGTTTACTTGAGCAATAAAAGAGAGATACATGGGAGCCTTTAATATATGTTATGCATTTATACAATGAGTGACAAATTGTACAAGGGTTGAATTTGAAAATTTCCAGTAAGTGTAGTATTCCTAAAGTGCACTAAGTAATTATTCAACAAGAGGTCAATCCCTGAATAAGAAGTGTTAATTAAAATTATGACAAAGGAAACTGAAAAATTACTTAAAAAATAAATAAATGTTTACCTTCTATTTGGAGAAGTGGAAAGTCCTGTTTCTTGTTTTTCCCTTTTTATTTCACATGTCATGCATTACCTGGAACAATTAGCACTCTTGTCACATTGTGCACATTTTAATTCGTAAATGTGGGGGAGACAGGGGTATGTTGTGACACGGGGGTAAGTTGGCCCCTCCCTGCCCACTATTGGGGTAAAATGAAACACTGGGTAAAAAAAGCAATTGGTCAACATCATTATGCGCCTTAAAAAAACCTGTTAAATGTAAAGCTATGGAAAGCTACACTCATAAATTAAATTGTTTTCTTGAAAACCTGATGTAACTAGGACTGACATTCTTGTTTCTCGGTCATTTGGTATTTGTAAAAAGATAAAGTGTTTCTGGTAGAATGGAGTTAGGAGGTATATCTAGACATTGTTTTGAAAGATTTAATAGTGCATCGTTGATTTCTTTTTGACTATCGGTTTTCCAGAAAATCAATACGGGGTAAGTTGTGCCATTTGGATCGGGGTGAGTTTGTGCCTATGATATAACATACACTTAGGATATAATTATTATTATTCGATTTCTGTTTGCAGGTAAGTTAGAAAGTGTTATACCACCATCTAAACAAAAAACATTTTAGTTTCTGCATAATTATGAATTTTCGCGTAACATGGCTATTAAATGTTTGATTAGTTTAATACATGTAGCAAATCAGCGATATGCTAAAGCAATATATAAATGATATATCTGAAGAAACAGGAGAAATACAGGGGTGCCTGAAGGAAATGCGGGTGACAGAACGATCGGCTGTAAAAGGGTAAATCATATTCTTGCCAATTTTGCATATCAAAATTTAAGAAGAGTGTCAATAATAATTTTGATAACAAAAGTATTATTTATTATTTAATTAGAGCCTAAAATTACTAAAATAAGGCAGAATAATGTTTTTTATTAAGATCAAAATGGAACACCTTGCCCCCTCTGCCCCCCTTGGACAAGGGCTGGAAGGGCAATGGCCCCCTCCACCCCGTTGGTCCGGCACCCCTGGTGAAATACAAGGTTTTTCTGGTATTTATAAACCTCTGGGCCAACTTGTCCATCATGGGGCACAACTTACCCCGGCAGCAGGGCAAGTTGTGCTACTTGTCCTTTCTAACCAGATTTTAGAAATAATCACCTTTTTGTGACAGTTCTCCGTGATTTTCAATCACAATTTCTTCATCCAGTGAAAATACCTCCAGAGTTTAAAAACAAACATTTTCTTCCTGCAAAACAGGAGATACATTAATGAATCTGCATCATATAGCACTTGACCTTACTTAAACGTTAAACATTATATCAGCAGAAACAACCTACATTAGTCAAGCCACGGGTTCTTGTTCAGGTAAAATTTTGATGACATAGTAGACATCTCTCCTACTGGATTTATCAGAAGAAGCCGCCAATATTAGGCAACCTAGAGATTCTTGCCTAGATTAAATTTTAGTGACATATTAGACACCGTTCTAACCAGATTTTAGACATAATCACCTTTTTGTGGCAGTGTTCCATTGTTTACAGTTACAATTCATCCAGTGAAAAAAAGGCAAGGGTTTGAAAACAGACATTTTCCTCCTGAAAAAACATAATATAAATTTAATGAATCTGCATCATTTAGCATTTGACCATACTCAAAAGTTAAATATTAATAGAAATTCTCTGCTTATAGCAAGCTGTGGGTTCCTCTTCAGGTTTTATTTGGACAAAACGTTAGATTGATGGATGGATGATAGGGGCTTTACATCCTGTATTTGTGCACTCGGTAACCAACTATAACTAGTATAACTGATATTGCCGTACGGCAATATCGGATAATCCCCCGCGACCCCCCTGTCTCCCCTTCCCTGCTTACTCTCCCCTTCCAATTCATGTCCTTCATGATGAATTCTTAAAAGCATGTATGAACGCTGCAATGCTGTTGGAGCATATGCCTATCAAATATCTTGACTGCCAGACACACCTGTGGTGGCCAAGCGTACCACTCTGCAAGCAGTGCATGTTCAGTAAACCCTAACCCTAACCCTAATGGCTTGCTGCAGGCAAACCATAAGAGTTGGGGAGATGTGCCTACATGGAAAAATCAGGCAATAAATTAGGAACATGTCATTGCATTTTCATCTGATTTGAAACATAAATGCAGGAGTTATAGTGGCTTATATGAAATCATCTATGTAAAATTGGCTATTACTATGAGCTGTATGGCCTTGGAGGACAGTAAAGGCGATAATTTTAAGCATCTTTTGGTATTAATTTCATGAAATTTGAATAACCGGAAGCTGAGCAATTTATATTTGAAGTTTGAAAATTAAAAAAATTCTCTAGGACAAACTATTTGATGTAGGTAATTTATGTTTGGGGACAATATGCAGGGCTGATATGGGTAGCCCACATAAAATAATGATGGACGTGCATGAAGAATTACATTGACTTTTTGAGCCGAAAACGTTTTTTGGGCCTAAAAAGTGACATGAAATTTTCAATGTCCGACGCGATTCTACGCCGCGCGCCTGACACTATTATGCTATACACCATTGGAAAGCTGAGAAACAGACCTTTCTTGTGATATGTGAAACTAGTCTGTAGCTGCGATAGGGACCGAGATATGGCCACTTGAAGTTTGAGTTTTTGTGCGTCCGTAGCGCACAGACCGTTTGTCCGAGCGGTCCGTAACTTTGTGAAGTTGGTACACTACAGAAGGTCTGTAAGTATACCCATTTTCAGCTTTCTACAAGCATTCCTTCCCTGTTTTTCAGAAAAATTTCAGTCAATTTTCGGGATGTCCAATTTTCAAAAAATCATATCTTGAAATGTATTCATCAAATCTCCACGAGACGCCTTTCTGCACTGGAGACTTTGTCAAGGTATCTTAGAAAAAATCAGCAGGTCCCAGTTATGCGTAGTTTCTCGGAAACCTGCGCCGGAAATTTTTTTTATATTTTGCTCATAACTCATAAGTGTCATGAAATTTGATCATGAAATTTCGTAAGCAGTAGCGCGCAATGGAGTTGCATATTACCCTTCACTTGTAAACCAATATCTCTAATAGTTTTGAAGTAATCGCAGTTTTCCTGAGCTGAATAATAAGAATAAGAATAAGAACTAGTATAACTGATATTGCCGTACGGCAATATCGGATAATCCCCCGCGCCCCCCCTTATCTCCCCTGCCCTGCTTACTCCGTCCTTCCAGTTCATATCCGTCATGATGAATTCTTCATACCATGTATGAACGTAGTAATCTTGCTGGTGCATATGCCTATGAAATGTCCTGGCAGGCACAAGGTCAGCTGCTGGGAAAGGTGGCAGTGAGACAGTATATGACTTACATGCATCTGTGAATAACTTTTTTAGCTCTATTTTACCAGCAAAGTATTGGAGATATGAGGATGGCCTTATACCACAAAATAGGGCAAAAAATTAGCAACATGTACATTCAGTTTTAAGTGATCTGAAACAATAGCTCATGAGTTATAATTGAATATATAAAATCATTTATTTGAAATTGGCTATTCAGAAGAGGTGTATTTCCTTGGAGGACAGTAAAGGCCATAATTTTACGCATCTTTTGGTATTAATTTCATGAAATTTGAATAACCAGAAGCGGAGCAATGTACATTTCAATTTTGAAATTCAAAAAATTCTCCAGGAAAAACTATTTGATGTAGGTAATTGATCTTTGAGGACAATATGGAGGGCTGATATGGGTATCCCACATAAAATATTCATGGACGTGCATGAAGAATTTCATCGACTTTTTGAGCCGAAAAGGTTTTTTAGGCGGAAAAAGTGACATGAAATTTTCAATGTCCGACGCGATTCTACGTCGGGCGTCTGACACTATAATGCTATACACCATTGGAAAGCTGAGAAACAGACCTTTCTTGTGATATGTGATACTTTGCTGTAGCTTAAATAGGGACTGAGATATGGCCACTTGAAAATTGCATTTTTGGACGTCCGTAGCGCCAAGACCGTTTGTGTGAGGGGTCCGTAACTTTGTGAAGTTGGTACACTAGGGTAGGTCTGTAAGTGTACCCACTTTCAGCTTTCTACGAGCATTCCTTCCCTGTTTTTCAAAAAAATTTCAGTCAATTTTCGGGATGTCAAATTTTCAAAAAATCATATCTTGAAGTGTATTCATGAAATCTCCACAAGACGCCTTTCTGCATTGAAGACTTAGTCAAGGTATCTTAGAAAAAATCAACAGGTCCCAGTTTTGCTTAGGTTCTGAGAAACCTGCGCCGGAAATTTTTTTTATATTTTCCTCATAACTCATAAGCCTCATGAAATTTGCTCATGAAATTTCGTGAAAAGTAGCACGCAATGGAGTCGCATATTACCCTTGACTTGCAAGACAGTATCTGTAATACTTTTGAAGTAATCACAGTTTTTCTGAGCTGAATAATAATAAGAATAAGAATAATAAGAATAATAATAATAATAATAATAAAACGAACAATATCAATATAATCCCCCGCAAGCGGCGGGGGATTATAATTATTAGAAGAAGCCACCTGTCTCAGACAACCCGGAGCTTCTTGTTTCAGTTAAACTTTGACAACATATTAAACACCTTTCCAAGCAGACTTTAGAAATACATTGTAATTACCTTTTCGTGACAGTTCTCCATGATTTCCAATTACAATTTCTTCAGCCAGTGAAAATACCTCCAGAGTATAAAAACAAACATTTTCTTTCTGAAAAAACATGAGATACATAGTGAATCTGCATTATATAGCATTTGACCTAACTTAAAAGTTAAATATTATATCAGCAGAAACAACCTGCATTAGGCAACCCACTGGTTCTTGTTCAGGTTAAATTTTGATGACACAATAGACATCTCTCCTACTGGATTTATCAGAAGAAGCTGCCTACATGAGGCAACCCAGAGATTCTTGCGTGGATTAAATTTTCGTGACATATTAGACAACTTTCTAGTTTCTAACTAGATTTTAGATATGGGCCTAATCACCTTTTTGTGGCAGTTTTCCATGCTTTGAAATTTCAATTTCTTCATCCAGTGAAAAACCTCCAGAGTTTGAAAGCAGACATTAACCTCCTGAAAATAAAACATAAAATACATAATGAATCTGCATCATTTAGCATTTTACCATACTCAAAAGTTAATCATTTTAAAAGAAAACACCTACATCAGGCAAGCAGTGGGTTGCTGTTCAGGTTACATTTTGACAACAAGTGAGATCGATGGATGGATGATTTGGGCTTTATGTCCTGTATTAATGCACTACGTAGGCTAATTAGGACAGGAGGAGGACTCAGCAATGAGGTAAAGGATGATCGAAACCACCATCCAACATAGGCCCAGGTGACCTGACAAGAGCTGGAATTGAACCCTGGACCAGCGATTGGAAGCCCAGAACGCTACCACTAGACCAACACAGAGACATCTCTCCAACTATATTTATCACAAGAAGCCACCTGCATTAGGCAACCCGGAGCTTCTTGTTTAGGTTAAATTTTTATGACACATTAGACACCTTTCCAGCCAGACTTTAGTAATAATCACCTTTTTGTGGCAGTACTCCATTCTTCACAATTTTGACTTTTTCATTCTTTGAAAATACCTCCTGACTTTAAACCTGGCATTTTCTTCCTGAAAAACATAAGGTACAGAATGAATCTGCATTATTTTGCATCATAAATCAGTGGAACTAAGCAAACCCACGGGTTCTTTTCAGGTAAAATGTTGCCAACATATTAGACACCCTTCCAAATTAATCACCTTTTAGTGGAAGTGCTCTTTGACTTGCAATTCTAATCTCTTCATCCAGTGAAAAAACTTGCTGAGTTTGAAAACTAGCATTTTCTTTCTGAAAAACATAATTTAAGGTACATAATGAATCTGCACCATTTAGCACTTGGCCTAAATGCTAACTGGTGCAGATTCATAATGTACTGGGGAGATGGTGGGCCCGGTGGGGGTAAGTCAAGGACTCCCCCCCCCCCTTCTTCTTCAGGCTAAGATATTCAATCAGACATAGAGATCCCCGGTCGAATTTGCTCCAGTCTTTCTGGTCCTGCTAATGGACCTCCCCATTTCAAAATTCCTCAATCTACCCCTGTGGCAGGATCCTTCACAAAACAATAATTGACATTATTCTAGTGTATTTATATTTGAAAATAAATATTATCTCTACAACATTTCAATATGACAGCCTAACAATACTGAGAACAGTTGCCTTGATTAATAAAATAAGAATATTTACTTTTTTTTTTAACTTACCTTGTCAAAACTTTGGTTAAAAGACTTCTTAAGGGTCTCCAATAGCTCAAACAATCAAACATTGACCAGAACCAACAGCTTTTTGAAAGTGGCCAACATTCACCTTCATGGCTGGGTGAATGTTTCTGTAGATGAATGTATTAAGTTTGAAGCTTAAGTGTTTGATTATGTGTTTATGATTAGACACATCATAAACACTAGTGTTTATGAAACTTAGAATTTCTTTTCAACTTGGACTTTTTCGTTATAAAAGCTCACAAAATATGTACTGGTTGGCAGAAATGCCTGATTCTATATTCTGAAGATATATTTACATAAAAAATTGATTTTTTCTTAATTCCCTTTACATAGTAATATACATTCCAATTAGCTCCACATTTTCTAAGTCCCATTAACACTTCAGCTTGTCCTGTATAAACACCATAGTGTTGTTGTTTTAACACTAAAGTGTCTATTTTCAATCACCTAAGTGAATATAAACACATAAGTGTTTACGAAATAACACTATAACATGTTTATGGCCAACACTATTTTTTAGAGTGCATGCTCCTTTCACATGACTTGACTCTGAGCAGTCATGTGACCAATTGAGCCCCGTCAGATAGCTGAGGAAGCCCATGAGATATGGGCGAAAGCTCTTGTGAGTCAAACTAAGACTTTTGTGCTCTGTACAAAATATTAGTTGTGTTTGGTTTTTACTGCAGCCAATAGAATCCACATCAGTAGTGTAACTGAGGCACTGATCACTTTGCAAAACGAAGGATTCACCTGCATCAGAAGAGGAAACTTGAAAATCAAGGTGAGGAAACGCCCGAACACTTACTTGAACAGACATAAGGATCTGATATGGAAATAAATTCATGTTTAGTTTTTGAAAGTTTTATTATACTTGACAAGGCTAATTACCTATTCAGTATTCACTGCAAAATTTTTAATTTTGAGTCTGGTTAAATGATTGAGTGAGATGGTTGCACAATTAGTTTGAGCCAACACGGCTTGCTGTTTTAAGTTATGATAATCCGTCCGTTGTCATAACTTAAAACTACAAATTACGTGTATGTCGGTTCAAAGGAGTAGTGCAACCATCTGAATCATCTGAGCTGACTCAAAATTCTCATTTTTGTTCTTTGTAATAAATTTGAGATGTTTCTCACAGGGGAAGGGGATCATGGAGACCTCTCTTCTGCTGGGAAAAGAAGGTTTTGAAGAATCTCTGCCATGTATGCCCGGCTGCAAAATCACCATCGACGTGCCTGTTCGACCTGAGGAGCTACAGTTTGACTATGACGATTGAACTACCGCATTAACCGACACAGACAATATCGAAATTCTTATTGAACAGTATTTGTTAGAACAAAACCTGACCGTTCTGCAGACATTTTTTGATTTCATACAGTTCTGATCAGCACAGTGAGAGAAACAGGAGTAAAACCATCACTTTCTTTGACAAAAGGCAAAGCTTGAGTTAAAACTGTTTCTTTTTGTCTGCTGATTTCCAAACATTTCCATTCAAAGCAGAATCTGGATCTTCACCAACAGCCATGCTTTTTTAAAGTAGTCTAGTAACACAGAAAGCTGTTGTTCGACCTTATCTTGTGACCTGTCCTAGACTAAGATATATGTAAATGTCGACCCAATTCAATTTTCCAGGGACTAACAGCATACTGCTGCCACTTGTCAGTCACAAACAGAGACAGCAACACCATGCGAAGAAATACCCCAACCAGGAGTTATTTATTTCAGATTATTTAAAGAGATTTTACTAATAGGCCTATTCATTTACAATGTAATGGTCGCCCCTTATGGTGTCAGGTCGAGCATCGAGCACTAAATTCAAGCTTATTAAGAAAATCTTTCCTGACCTGACAGAAGAGATTTTTTTACATAACGCGAATAGATGTTTCTGGCCAGCGAAACCATTGCCCCCTAAAAGTGGTCTGTAAAAAAGGGAAAAACCAGCTCCAAAATATTCACAAGAATAGCTGATTCATGATCAAAATCATATGAATTGTATTGCATATTCTCTTGATCAGTTTTTTTTGTACAACAGGAAATTGTTCTTATTACAAAGAGATCTATATATATATTTAGATACACTGCTGTCCAAAAGTTTGGTAACACTGCGTTGTTTTGTTGTTGGATTTGTCTTTAACCTCCCTGCACAAAGCTCCTTCAGAGCGAATGCTTTCTTTCCATTGATGATATACGAATATTGACCAAGCGTTGATTTACTTGGATCCATCTGTATTTTTGAGCGAATGGAATAGAAAATGAATACTACTTTTAAAGTTTACCAAACTTACTGCCGTCCCTCTGTATTATTATTGTTATAATTAATCCGTCCGACAAACTTGCTTGTAATAATCATCTGTATTTAGTATTTATTTTTGCACTAAATTAATATTTTGTTGTTGAGTGAAATTTGATGTAAAATGTATACTATTTCATATAGTTTCCATCCCCTTGAAGTCGTGAACATGCAACAATCAAGTATAGGCTTACTTGTTAATCAAGTGTACATATTGATCATGTAACATTATGTAAATTTTATGATTTTGTTGTAACAAACCAATTGTCAAAAACCAAACTCGATGTTCAAAACACGGTATGAAAATGTAGTCGTGTAATTTTTTTCCTTTGGTTTTACCATCACTAATGAGGCCGATGTGTTGGGCGTCTAACCCCCGAACCCGTTATTGATTCATATTGTGCTGCTACCAAAAACTTTTTACAGTTCAACTCTGCACAGTGTCTTATTTTTTCTCAATTTATATATATTGTTCTACTGAATTGATAGTAGGCGTACCTGTAGGGTGGTCCACATGTCAATGGGAAAAATCAAATCTCCTAAAACCCCAAATTTGAAAGTGGAAATTGAAAACCACATAAGTAAAACAAACACATGCAAATTTTAGCCAAATCGGTTAATATTTAGAGGTGGCACAAAGCCCTAGAAGTTTATAATTTATCATTCGCGCAACTGAAAAATTGGTCAATTTCCCAGATCTTTCTCAGAAATTAATATTTTTTCCCTATTTTTCAGTATATGATAAAATTGGCATGGCAAGGTAATATCCGGGGTTATCTTTTATTTATTATTTATAGTAAGTGAAATATTTGCCTGTTTTTATGCAAAATGGCTTGACAATTAACCTATGTAATATCTTTGCTGACCTGCTACAAAACTTTGTAAGTCAGAAAAAGTATCAGGACTGGATTGGGTATCCGGGAAAAAAGGTTACCGTATATACTCGTGTATAAGACGCACTTTTGATACCCAGAATTTTGACCTATAGAACGGGTGCGTATTATACGTGCCAAATGCTAAAATATCAAAGTTTTTCTGTAAAATCCAGAAAATTATTTATTTTCGTCGCTCTCGTCCGCCATTTTGAAACACACGCCGTCAACTTCGTCAAATTCACGTCTTCGCGAGATCTCAAGCCAGAGATGACGTGATGAAGATGGCCAAGATGGCGACGCATGGATGTAAACAATGTGGATTCGATTGATTTCTTGCAATTTTAGCCAGTGTAGAAGGTAAATTTACCCAAATACACATCGTACTTGCTGAAAATCAAGCATTTAATCCTCCGCCATTAAGTGTCTCGGCGTCAGTAAAATTTAATGCGACTTATATTAGGGTATCACTGGGAGGGGGTTTTTTTGGGTCTCAACAAGGGGTGCGTCTTATACATGGGGGCGACTTATATTCGAGTATATACGGTACTTGGTAAAAAAAAAAAATACACATTTATAGCAAGATTTGCAAATAATGCCAAATACCGATGATTTTGTGGTCTGCCTATAGGCAATCACATGTTAAACTTCAATAGCTTGGTGCTCCTCTAAATATCAATTGATTTTGCTGGAATTTTTACACAATATCTTCCATTCATATTAGATCAGAATGCAAGATTCAAATCAGAGAAATTCAAATGAAAGTGTTTTCGGATCACCCTACCTACCTGCCATGAAGTCCCATATTCTCTAGTCACGCAATAAATGGTGCCTTCAGGTACATAATAAAATGATTCTATAATTGTTTAATTTGTTTTAAAATATCTATGCTATGGTGACCGCAATCTGATGGTGACTACACTTTGGCATTATCTGGGTGCTTGTGCTTCATAGGCTAATAAAAGTTGAACTGGGTGACAAAAGTCACAGAGATTCTGCCAGAAACACAAGAAAGAGAAAGTAACTGCCCTTGGTGAATGGTGAGGCAGATCCCGGGAAATACATCTACACGGAAGCAAGACCTCCATAATAAAGAGAGGTAAAGTTCAAATGTCATCTGAGGTATCACTGCACGAGTATTGAACATGGCAATATTTCCGCACGTTGATACCACAACACAAGGAGCAAAGGTGGCAGCACTGTACATGCAAACAGTGGCTGTCTGTGTGAGAGTTCCACAAAAATCACTTTTGATATTTTAACAAAGTGTCATTCACTGCTTGCATAACAAATAAACATAATTAGACTGACTTGAATTATCTGACACAGTTTAGTTCACAGATCAAAATGTCATTAATAAGAGAGTAATAATCCTATTTAGCCTTCTATTTATTGCAGTTGGCTGTTCCAACACATGATTTGCCTCCCTCTGGGCCAAATTTCAATAGGCTTCAAACATGATTCAAACCTTTCAAATGCCACAATACAATTCACTATGAGTTCTCTTAATTACTTCTGTTGACCTCTTTGTGACAGAAATTTCAGCACAGAGCATGAGGAATAAATCTATAAAATATTTGCAGTCACTTCCTGTGAAAGTATATTTTCAAAATTAGCAGAACATAGGGGCCAGTCTGCATGGGTTGCAAATGATTGTAGGTGTGATAACTATTCTATTCACTGATCCCCTTAATCGCTGGTTTTCGATGGATTTAATACATATGTATCCTAACATTGAGGAAAATAGCACAACAACACTATGAACAAGACATTAAGCTGAAATAAACATAACTTAATACACAGAGTATTTGAGATAATTGCTGTTAATGATGATGGATTCATGCACTTATAATCCTAAATTGTTTGTTCAATGTCAACTTGGTTCATAGTTATTTGCAATATGTCATAATTGATTATTTCAGTTTTCTTCACTGAACAAGTACAGCACTTCAAGTGACAAATGCCTATAGAACCTCCCAACAGTTCATGTCAAAGCCAATGAATATTTATATTCTGCACCAAAATTTTAAGGCCAATCATGTAGCAGGAGATCAGACACATGACAAGCCAATAAATAATGATATTGGTGTCTTAAAAGTGTTATTGGTGTGTGGAGAGTGATATTGGTGTGCCCCTATGCTCCCAGCCGCAACCATGCACTTAATTGCATATTACTTACCATGCACTTAATTGCATATTACTTACTGGGTAGGAGGAAATCCAACTTCTTGAAATGAAATTTTTCATTTTATAAATGTGCTCATTGTACAAAATGGGAAAAAATAAGTATATATAAGAAAAATAAGTATCTCTAGAAGAACCAGTTTTTTACAAATATTTATAAGTCTGAAAATTGTGGGGCAGAATATAACAGATAGTGGATGTTGCGTCGACCAAAATTGAGTTTTGTTGGCCCAAACAGGCAATATTGGTCTCAGCCTACGGCCTCGACCAATATTACTGCTTCGGCCAATAAGACTAAATATTGGTCTCCTCACCATCCACTATCTATATAATACATCCCTAGCTTTGCAGGCATGCACAGGACAATCTTATCAATGGCAGCCACCTGCCCAATCAAAACCTTCAGTTTATAAAATAACGCTGGCTGTGCAAGGCTTTTCTTACAATGATTCATAGACCTGTGACCATTATTATTTGGCCTAAACTGTTACGTGATGGGAAGTTGCTTTGTTCAAGTTATTTATAAAATATCCCATGCAAGGCAAGGCTTTTCTTTTGTGAAAATGCAATATATGTTACCTGATCTCCTATAACGTGATGTGCAGTTGCATCGTTCATGCTCCCTCTTGTGAGAACAAATTGCTCAAGATTGTATGCATTAACAAAACCAGATGTAACTAAATATAGTAGACATGGGATATCCCTTGCCCAGCAAGTCATAAAAGATAAGATATCAAATAATTAAACTAAGGTAAAATGACTTTCTGATTATTTTGTTGATTGATAGTACACTGGATTTATATACAGCGGTCCCTGCACTACAAGACCGTCCGTACTGCAGTTGTGAAGCAGTCTCTCATGGAGTTGCGGTCACTCGTAGGGGTGCAAAATGCACTGAAAATACTACTTAGTGTGGAAGGAAGGAAGGGAGTCACATAAGGCAAGTGGGTCTTACAACAAGGGGGCTAATTGTCCTTCCGCAGTCGGGCAGTTTCCTTCCCACAGCTTACACGCATAAAACAATGAAACTTTTCCCTGACACATTTAAACTTGTCAAGCTGTACGTGTGTCATGTCTTAAGGTACAACAGTAGTACAGATACGTCTCTCTTAAAAATATATAGAAAATATAATGCTTCTTTTGCAGTGTTGATCACACACAATTTCACTCATGTAGTACTAGTTATGTTTAATTATAGCGGCATAGACCGCATAGTGCTACCCATTCAAAACTGTGCCCTCACTATGATTCCCAATTCTTGTGAACTGCCATTGTATGAATCTAGCATGACAAGGCTACACTGTGTACCGTTTGCTCTATGCGAAGCGACCCAGTTAAGGCTTCGGTTTGGCTTCAGTCAACGCTTTAGAAAGTTAAACAGATGTTTTTTGTGCCTTAAGTGAAACTAAATCTTCCATGCAAATTCAATCAAATGTTAATATAGCCAGTATGCTAGATTTCATTCTCACCTATACAGTGCATATTTTTATATATCAAAATAATTTTTGTTGTCAAAGATTACACGATTCTTATAAGAGAGACTTCTGAACAACTGGACTATTTTGTGCATTTTTTGATAAAATTGGGTACTTATACTATGTTTGAGACTGAAATATTCACCAATGTGCTTCACTATGCTGGTATGGGTACATTTGTTATGTTACCTAAAGCTTGCAATGAAAAAATTCTACTGAAACATAGTGTTGCACTTTTTCCATCAACCCAGCCACATAATGCTAGAATGCAACAGAAACCAGTGCTTACCACCTCATCATACTTACATGGAGTTCTTTTCTATGAGCTTCTATGCTGTTGAACTGTGATCTCAGAGATGACTCTATTCTAGCATTGCAGTATATGTAAATTAACTAAAAGCTTTGATGTCATTTCAAACTGGGTCAGATTCCCCAGCTTCTAGCCAACGTTGATCCTCCTGAACTGAGCGTCAGAGTTTCAACACAGTGTCAGAGAAAGAATTTTATCAGGGATAGCCCCTACAACCACGTCATCATAGCTTGATAGTAAACTACGCATCACAGTTCAAACATTGATTTATTGAAGGAAGCATTACATTTTGATCCCAATGATTTATCACAGGCAGTCGCCAGTCTAATCCTACCAAATGGCAGTTTTGTGAGCTTTCACAGTAGACAACTGTTATAATCCCCAGAGTTGTTTGATTAATCTGCAAACTTGCTAACTAACAACTTTAAACTTTGATGGAAGTTGGTATAAACAGAAGGCTTTGACAATTTGTTTGTAAACAGATTGGCTTATGATATGTATATTTGTTCTGGCAGCCCATTGGCTGAGAGGCTGTGATGCCAAGCTTGCATGGGTTTTCCCATCCTCCCCAAGCAAGCCCTGCTAAAATGGACAGGGCTTTCTGCTATTTCCAATCTCTTCTGTGATTGGCTGCTTATTTAGGTCATAAGCATTTTGCAGGCAGATTTAGTCAGATTATGGACACTTAGAGGATTACTGGCAACTAAGAAAAACAATGTAAAACAAGCAAACTTTCAAACAGTTTCATTTCAGAACTGTGAAAATACATAATTCAATGGAATTTTCGGAACTGTGATAGCACCTTTCAACAATACACAATTTCTCCATTTGTAACTGTGTGAAACAGAGGCAACAATTTCAAACTGTGATTAAGTCAATTAAGTATTCATGAATTAGCAAAGGTTATGGGCCATTTTGTCATGGTATGACTAGGGATGATGGGGTTTTCCCAGACCCAATTTTCACTCTGACACTGAGTTGAAACTGTGATGCTCAGTTTGGTGGATTCACATTGTCTAGAAGCTGGGGAATCTGACCCAGTTTAAAATGACATCACACCTTGAAGTAATTTAAATATATTGTAATGCCAGAATAGTGTCATCTCTGACATCCCAGTTCAACAGCATAGAAAAGAACTTGAGATTAAGTATGACGAGGACTGTAACGTAGATAACTGTCACTGAGGTTTTTCCTTCATTATTTATTAATTTAGGCTGCAACCTGCAATAGCATACATATTAAAATTACAAAACAAATCAATTGAACTTGGTATAAAGGAATATTAAGAATGGTACATAGGGCACTTCCCGCACCGCTGGTTCCATTCTTAGCTAAAGGCATGCAGTGACACTTCTTATAGATGTAAATTAAAGTCAGTAATAGGAAGGTAATTAATAGCAAATGTGTAGAGCAACAATAAGAAAAACAAGAATATTAACACGAAGACTACTTGGTCCTTGAGCTGTTCCATTTCCATAATCATTACTCCTCATTCCTGGAGCTGTTGCATTCCCATGATTAACAGTAGGATAAGAAAATTTCCCAATGAACAAGATGGCCTTGCTCTCATTTTCACGAATGAAGAATAAGAAAGGTCGATCAGCTTTAAAAATTGGCGGGGAAAATGGTGGATCTGAACGCGAGGTTGTTGAAGTGGCTGCAGCTGCCTCGGTCCCTTCCTCATCCACTTCCAGGTAAGATTTGTGGACAGCACCATTCATTGATAAACTTTTACCACTGCTCATGCCTGAGAAATCAGCATTGTAATCGAATGCATCTGGCATACCCATGTCAGTCAATTCTCGTTTAAGATTTAGGTCCATGGTTAGTTTAAAGCGTGGAAGAAATACATCCAGTTCTTGTTTTTCCATGTAGAAATACCTGCCAAAATCGGTAAGATGATTCGTGGTCAAGGCCTTAAGCAATGCAGTGATACCATTCGGTTGGTCAGGCAGAAGCACCACCATGCTTAGTCTGTGACCCTTATAAGGAAGTTCCAGAGCCTTGACTCTCAGCCTTTCAGAAAACCCACAAGAGAAGACTTCCTTCATGTACATCAAGGGCACTTTGGATGTTTTTCCATTTTTGAGGGTAAAATCTTCCACTTTGGTATCATCCGGATTGAATTTGAGATGCCAGTCTCCCTGAAGATAAGAAACATGACACAGGGAATCACATAATCTGACAAGAAATTTGGGCATAAACAAAATTCAGTGGCGTCCCTACCAGGTGGGGGGCACGGGGGCACATGCCCCCAATATTGGACCTGTGCTCCCCAGGTGCCCCCCCAGGTGACTCCCATATGAACTTTTCAACATTGGCTAATATATAGTATTGTGGGTGCCCCTCCAGAGAATTGTGTGGCCCTCATAGGTGCCCCCAGCTCGAGACCCCCAAGTTGCGCCACTGGCAAAATTATATTAAAAATACCGTATCAGTAACAAGTTTACTGGCATTTATGTTATAAGTCCTAAACATCATTATTTTATTATTAAAACAAATGTGGCAACACAACAAAGAACTTTTAGCAACAGTAAAACAAATCATAATTAAGTTTTCAATTTTTGCATCATTATGTTTTAAATAGAAAACACTACTTTCTCAGAAATTAATTATCTTAACTTGCTTATCTTGGTGTTAAAAGCATAATTCTAAGATTGTCAAGTAAATAAAATGTAAATATAAAAGTTTCGTGAAAGCAACAATAAATCGTAACAAAAATCTAAGATTACACAATCTTCATAAATAAATATTGATAAATGATTATGATATAGGTCAATATAAACTCTTTTTTTGACCACATATAAACAAACAGATGTGATAGTACTAATAATAGGAGTCAATCACCTCTGCATTCTTATGATTTTTAAAACAATAATGTATTATCAACAATCTAACATATCGCATGGCAAAAATATTAACCTTGAAATAAACAGCATTCACCAGGACCAAACGTGTTGACATGCTAACAGCAGAGATTGACAGTAAATGTTTGATTTTTCCATTCGTCTGAGATTCCACCCATTTGTTGATGATCCGTCTTGAATCTAACGGGTACCCTGAAAAGTTTACCCTCTCCAGTCCTGCGTTGTAATATTCTCTGCAATATATAATTCAGGATGACTTCCCTTTATTTAATCATCTATTGAACTTAATTTATTATTTGAAATGAGTAACACTTCAGCACAGCTGTTTTTCAAGTGGCCCATATATACAATAAAACAGTACATAAAACAACCATATGTATATCATAGGTATAATAATAAGTAAAGGTATATAACAATTTAGATTTTAAAAAAGGGTTAAAAAACTTTTAAAAAAAGAAATCACTGCATATGTTGAAAGTTTGAAGCTGTAATGCTCAGTTTTGGAGGATCCACATTGGCTAGAAGCTGGGGAATCACAGCTTGTAGTAATTTTACATGTATTGCAATGCTACAGAATAGAGTCATCCCTGACATCACACTTCAACAGCATAGTAAAGAACGTGAGATTCCACGTAAAGGTGGAGGATTGTAATTCGCTGTTGTTTTCTGGTACTTCCGAGATCCCATTATAATCCTCCTTTACTTGGTACACCAGAAAACAAGCTCATTAAAATCCAGGTTATCGTTCAGCTAAGGTAAGTCCTCGTTTAACCTTAGGTAAGGATGGATGGATGTTTGGGACTTTACGTCCTGTATTTATGCACTTGGTAGGCTAATTAGGACAGGAGGAGGACACGGCAATGAGGCAAAAGATGATTGAAACAGCCGTCCAACATAGGCCCAGGTGACCCGGCAAGAGCTGGATTCGAACCCTGGACCCAGCGATTGGCAGTCCAGCACGCTACCACTAGACCAACCCTCCCCCCAACCTTAGGTAAGGAAGTAAGCAAGTAAGTAAAACTTTACTTTAAGTCGGAGGTGACAATATAAAACAATAACACAAGCTATATGGACTTTTGGCCGACAATGAAAAATTAATTAGTGATGAATATGAGCAGATGAAAGATATTTATAAATATATAATTATTTATCATTCCAAAACAACCTTCCCAGGGACCTTCCATGCTTGACGAAGGGAATTCTCACCTGATGGCCTCCAGGAATTCTGGCAAGAAATTATAACCTTTCTCTCCATAAAATTTGTTGGCCACGCTGAGAGTGAAGTTGTCACCACCAACCAACATTTGTCGGAGATCTGAGAATGAACTGTGGAGATGATCAGGGTTTACTTGGGAAAATCTCAAAACATCCGCTATCTGCTCAGCAGTCTGATGTCTAGCACCTGGAAAGAGAAGCACCCATTTTTAAACTAAAACACACACTAGGGGAGAGTGGGCCAGTTGAACCAATTTTTTATTATTTTTTGGAGGCTCATATATGTCGGCCATGGTAACTTGGTAAGATATACGCAAAAATTTAAAAGTTGAGATGTTTAGACAACTTTTCAAACTACCTTTTCCATCTTTGTTCTCCTTGAAAGCTGCAAAGGTAAGCACACAGGAGAGCAATTTCTAAAATTTGGTTCAACTGGCCCTGCTCTCCCCTATTTTATTTTAATAATCTTTTTGACACTGAAAGGCTGCATGGAAATTTAACAGAACACATGGTATCTTTTCAAAATTGCCTTACCTAAATAGGTCATTGCAAAAGCCATTGAAATACTCAATGGTGAAAAGAAGACGTTATCGTCATCCATCAATCTGAATAGATTAAGAGCAAATTCAGTATTGGCCTGTATCAATTGCTCTCCTCCTGTGTGACTGGACCCTGCATTCACCAATGGGATAAGGAAAACTGTAATGGAAATAAATATACGGTAAGAATATCTCAGATAGAGCTGTCCCTGGAAAAATTCATACCATATGACTAACTATGGTGTTATAGATGTTTGTCTTGAAATCACTATCTCTGGACCAATCAGAAGAGGCCATTTTTTCAATGTATAAGGAAAAGATTTAGGCCTACTTCTTCAGCTTCCAAGAAAATTACATTTCTGCAAGCCACTACACAGAGATGAAATCATATGCAGTGAGCAGCAAAAAACAAAAAAAAAACTAACAAAAAAAGACAGTGGCACTTCATGACAGACTGTTATTATTGATTGATTGATTTGATTGATTTGTTTATTTGTTTTTACCACACATACCACTCATATATACAACAATGCACTTTCACATATTCACACATTCCATCAGTAAAGTAAAATCATTATAACAATTCAAGTGTTCCACTAGTTAAATATAACTGTTATCGGAACACCCCCTGTGATGAAAGAGTTATGAGAATGGGATATAATACAAGGATGAGGAGTGATGCATGAATTATAATGAAGTAAAAATGGTGCATAATGATATATAATTCTTAATATAAGAGGAAATGTGAGTGCAGTCAAGTTATGCGATGGAGGTGATTAGTAAAATAAATATGTAAACCCTTAAAGTTGTAAGTTATATGAGTATTAAATTAGAATTAAAATAGTAGTAGTCAGTTGCTGCATACATAGCAGCCGTGTTTATTACAACTATATTGGTACTGAGATAGAAGGTACTTCTTGATACTATTTGAAAAAGAATTAATTGATAAATGTGTCTTGTCTTTTATTTCTCTGGGAAGGTTATTCCAACAATGTGAAATCTTAAAATTAATACTTTGCTTTAGGAGCTCACTATTGATGTTACGTGTGTGGATGAGATTCTGTTGTCTGGTACTATGGGAATGGATTTGACTATTGAGTTCAAGCTCATTTTGAAAGTAAATTGGCATTAAGCCATTGCTTAATTTATGATAGGTTTTGCTGCAGTTCTATTTGAAGATGTCATCTATTTCTAATAGTTTCAATTTTTTGAAAAGCGGGTCATTGTGACTAATGTATTTTGAATTTGAAATTATTCTCACCGATTTCTTTTGCAAGGTTTTTAATCGTTTGAATTCCCTACTAGTAGTGTTCCCCCATGATATTATGCCATAGTTAAAATGCGGTAGTATCAGGCTATTGTATATAGTCCTTAAAATATTCAGGGGTAGTTGATGCTTCAGCCTGCACAGCACACCATTAACCTTTGCTACTTGGTTAGATTTAATTTTGATATGTTCTTTCCAATTCATGTTTTGATCGAGAAATGTCCCCAAGAATTTCACAACAGGTACTCTTTTAACTGGTTTACCATTTATTCTAATTGGAAAAGGAAAA
Source organism: Platynereis dumerilii (assembly GCA_026936325.1). Lineage (NCBI taxonomy): Eukaryota > Metazoa > Annelida > Polychaeta > Phyllodocida > Nereididae > Platynereis > Platynereis dumerilii. Next base: position 76,680,954 of record JAPTHN010000002.1, on the reverse strand, counting down.
TCTGGGATTGTCCGTCGTGTTCCATGGAACAGCACAAAGTTAGTTTTTTCAATATTTAGTGATAATTTGTTAGTTGAGAACCATTTGTATATACGTACCATCAAGGGAAGAATTTATGTGTGAGGTTAATGTGTTTATATGTTGTCCCGTGTACAGTAAATTTGTATCATCAGCAAATAGTACCATTTGGCTGTTGTGATTAGTTGCGCTAAGGTCATTCATATACAGTATATAAAGTATGAATAAGAGAGGCCCTAATATGGATCCCTGAGGGACACCACATTGCACGTTTCTATATTCAGAATTCTTTTCAGCATAATTTACAAATTGCCATCGGTTTTCTAAGTAGCTGCGGAGTGCGGAAACAATCTAATGAAGATCTTCTGATACCATAGTTATTCAACTTGGACAATAGAATGGAATGATCAAGAGTATCGAATGCTTTCGATAAATCTAAGAATATGCCTACGCACCATTGTTTATTACTGAAAGCTTTGACTATTCTGTCTTGCATTTCAAGAATAGCCATTTCAGTTGACAAGTTTTTCTGGAATCCATACTGCGAAGGTGATAGTATGCTGTGCAGGCTAGCAAATTTCATTAGTCTATTGTATGCTAGTCTTTCTAGAATTTTAGAAAAAGCAGGTAGGAGCGATATTTGGTGATAGTTTTTTAATGAAGAAGGATCATTGTTTTTGTATATGGGTATTACTTTGGATATTTTCATTTCTGATGGAAAAACACCTTTTTGAAATGATAAGTTAGCAATATGAGATATTGGAGCAAGGATTTCTTCTGAGATCTGCTTAATAAGTTTTGGGCTAATGGCATCATACCCACAGCTTGTTTTTGGCTTCATTGCTTTAATAACTGATGATACTTCTTGTGGGGTAGTCGGTTCCATGAAAAAGCTATGTACTATGTTGTTTTGAGGGAGGTCATGCGAGTAGGATGTAGGTATTTGTTGTGCAAGTTTTGGTCCTATATTAACAAAATAATCATTGAATTTCTTAGCTATGGTATCATGACTTGTGATCTTATTATTATCTATAAGAAAATAGTCAGGGAATTCACATTTATTTGTTTGGCGGCCTAATATTGTGTTTAAGTTTTTCCAGGTGTTTTTCATGTCTGATTTACATTCATTGAATTGTTTCATCCAATACAATTGTTTGGCATTGCAGATGACATTGCGGTAGATCTTTTTGTATTTCTCGTATCTATATTTCAGTGTGTTGAAATCACTTGGATTTTTTAACTTTTTTAGTTTATGATGAAGTTTGTCTTTCGTTTTAAGGGAAGTCAGTATGCCTTTGGTAATCCATGGGTTTATTTTGTGTTTGTGCCTTTTAAAACGTTTAGTAATGATGGGCATATGCTTGTCTCTTAAAGAAGTGAAAATATTTAGAAAATGAGAATAGGCCTGGCAGGGATCATCGGTGTATACGCTTGAAAAATCTGTGTCTTTAAGTTCTTTTTTGAAATTTTGGAGGGATTGATCATTAACTCTTCTATAATGCCAAAATAAGTGCAAGCTCCTGGTTGCACACCTTTTGTTACACTCTCGACATCCATAATTTTGTGTAACTGGGAGAAAATATCTGCCAACCAGCCAGGTATCATTCAGCACCTCCCAGCCAGGTGGTATGGACTCATTATTTTCCCAGTCAGCTGCCTGACCAATGCAGGCTGGCAGGTTTCAAACTGGCCATTTAACCACTCAACAAAAATCTACTCAATGACATGAAAATACCCTGTTGATAAAGATTAGTTTCATGGGCTGAAAACGCCAGCTGATCCCACTTTACCAGCTGACAAGTGAGTGAGTGAGAGAGTTTGTGTTTTACGTCTCATCAGCACCTGATTCGGCTATCTAGAGATATACTTGGTTTGTGGTCATGTTGAGTTAGTCATGTCATCTTGGTTGATGGCATCTAGATCTTGGACGTGTCACTTCGACAGGTATATCTGCAATAATTTTCAATTCAAGAAAATTCCTTGCCTGAGTGGCATTTATGGCTTGTACCAATAAATTAACGTCAGGGTATCGATCGACTGAGTGTGGTTTTCCAAATTTCTTCAGCATTGTTGTGTAACTAACAAATGGTGATACATCCTTCTGTCTTCCATCGTTGGACTTGATGTGAAATATGAGACCAGTGGGGAGTTCTTTTTTGCTGTTGGAGAGTGTCATTTTACTCTTGTCTTTGTAAGGTAGTAAGCCGATTGTTTGACTTTTTTGGTTTGTTGTCTTGGGTGTTTTGTTATCTGGAGCAACATATTTTTCCTGAGGTTGGTTGAGGGACTTCTTAGTCCCTTGGGTAACAGAAGAGAATATTTGACTTTGTTGGATCATCTTCTTCTGTGATTCAGGGGAGTTCACAGGTTCTTCCTTGCTTGACCGGTCTGGTGGTTGAGGCGGTGAAGGTGTTTTCATTAAGACATCTGTGAAGAGGTTCTTGTCCAGATGAATCTTTCTCTGAGGTGATGAATGAAGAGCTGGTCTTGGGTAATCTGCTTCTAGGCAAGGTTTGCCTGGATCCTGTTCTACAAGGCGTCTGGCTTCGGGAAAGGATAGCTTTCCTTCAGTTCGTAGTTGTAGAATAACATTTTCCTTCTTGAAGACTTTGCAATTATGGCTAAAGGCAGGCTGGTTCCCTGAACAGTTGACACAATGTGAAAGTTGAGAGCAAGTTTTATCGTGTGTGTGGTCACCACAATTGGCACAAATTGTTGGCCTGATGCATGTGCGACTGAAATGGCCATACATGTGGCAATTGAAACAGCGTTTTGGATGAGGAATAAATGGAGAAACTCTGCACCATTCAAAGGATACAGGTACTTTCTTTGGTAATCTTTCGTCTTTGAATGTTAGCAACAATAACTCATAATCATTCTTGTGAGCAAGACGTTTGAATTTTGCAATGCCGTGTTTGTGAAACCAGTTTGTAAGTTCATTGTCTGAGAAGGTCTTACTTCTTTGGAAAAAATAATGCCTTTGCCTGATCTTTGAAAAGGTTCAATGACGACTTTGGTATTGGCTATCTCATGGATGCCAGTCAATTTATCTTGTTGGTCAGAGGTCGCAGGTTTAAGAAGGAATGTGCCATTGGTTTGGCACCTCAGGCTATCTGCGATTGTCGCGTCGCAAAGGTCTGCAATTGTTTCGAAGACAGCAACAGATGATAGGTCTTTCAGTGATTGTGTGACACCTTTTATAACAAGCAAATTTTCAGTCTTTGACAGATGCTGGGGGCGGTCAGGGTCAGTCAAGTCATCCGGAGACGTCCTTGTCCATTGAAATCTTGGTAGTCCAGTCGCAAATTTTTCGATCTCAGCCAGGCTTCTCGCTGAGGAACGTGCACCTTGGTAACCCGGTTGACGTACGATCCGGTTTGGAATCATGGTAAATGACACATTCATTGATATTCCCCTGTAAGGTAGGGAACACACCGTGCATGTGCACTGTCTCATGTTGGCCACTAAGGATAGAGGTCTTCACCTTACTGTTATCACCCACCGCCAGGAGGAGGCCCGAGACCTGCGGGGGCTGCCAGCTAACAAGAAAGGGATTGCCAGCTGATGACCTTGTTTGGAAGATCCCAGATGACAGTTTGCCAACCAGCTTGATACTTGCTTCATAACAGATAAATTACATAACAGATGATGGGTCGCCCCTAAAAAAGTGTCCTTTTAGAATTTACATGTATCGACAAATTGGCATAAAACAAGGTGATGAACGACAAGAATTTATACTTTGTACTAACCAAGTGACCTAATAAAGGATTTTTTTTGTTAACATTTGCTGGTTCTCATATATCGAGTAAACAACAAACTTTGCATTATAGCCAGTATGCTTTCTTACAGTACAAGTAATACACATAAAAAATTTGAAATCAATCAGTTAATTTTTCTGGTAGATTAGTTTTAGAAAATTATAGTGAATTTTTTTACTAGAATCCCCAAATCTTTTGATTGTTGAATAATTAATGCTTGTAATTTCACATCAGGATGTCTGGTACATAAATACAGCATACTGGCTATGCTATGTTATAATTGAGTTGGTTTCTTGTCTAAATTTAAGATTTTGTGATTAACTAGGTCGCTTCGCATAGAGCAAACGGTACACAGTGTATACCATGTCCTTCGAATCTCTCAATTCTTGAATAACTATGAAGATTCATGACCCCTGTCCACAATAAGAAATACTGAATGAGACATATGCTTTACTTACCAATAAAACCTGATATGATCAGGGTAATCATGCTCCGGCTGTCTCGATTGGATTATGGACATTCACTACGACGCCGTCTGGAAATTCGGTTAACTTCAGATGTCAGTCGTGGTTCTATCATGTGTTTTAGCAGAGGCAAATGATCCAGATGCTCATGCAAAATATATACAAAAGCTGAATAAAATGCGTCATTGTCAGAATGTCAGATGCTAATTCATCTTGTGCATAATGATGCTAATTCAGAATCATTGTCCCTCCAAAACGCTCTTAGTTTGCAGAAAAGATATAGGATTGCCCCGTATTGTTACTCTGCATCATGACCAACGAAACAAAAGCTGAATGAGACACACAATGAACCAGCTTTAGAAATGTATACTGTAATTCCATATTTTTTATTGCTGCACGATGCCTCTGAAAGACTCGTATTGAACAATGGCTTATTCTCATCTTTAAGGGTTTTGCTTAAGGAGATCGTTTCACCTGTGTTTACAGTCTGTAAATTTGTTACAGGTGATTTCATAACCATGCGATTCTTGTCATTCACACTTGGCTGTGAGGAATCAATGCTGAACCAGTACTTAATACGTTTGATAAATCCAATGTGTGACGTTCTGTTGCTTCTAAACCAATCAGATTAACTAAAAATGTCATGTATTTGGTGGGTCTAGAACCTAAGAATCGCGTACTAATGAAATCACCTGTAATGCAAAAAAAGAGTGGACGGTTGCACTGTGAAAATGGCACTTAAACTGATTATTTATCATGATCATACCCAATTCTTTCAATGTTATTTTGATTTAAGGAGATTGATGCTACTTGTCGTTGACAAGTGACAACGAAACGAAAGGATTATAAATGCGTCTAATTTTTACTCTAAAATCAGTTATGATGTTAAATGGCCTTCTCTTGATCATGACTAATCAGTGATCATTTGGTTCCCATGCTACAGAGCAATATTGTAAATCAGTAATTTTATGCTGAATATTTCAACCTTTGTAGACCTAAATATGTTTTATAATCAATTTTAAATGTATGACGGGGACACATCATCGGCTATCATGAGTCAAAAAGTGCATTTTACACAGTGAAATTGTCCTCTCTTGTTGCATAACAAATTTACAGACTGTAAGCTGTAAAGGGGAACACATACTAACCATTGCAAAAGCTGGCAAATATAGGCCTAAAACTGCAAAGGTTTCATTAAGAAGTTAAATTTGTTTTAAAACTCCATGTGCTGGGAGGGATAATACCGTTTCATATTGAAAATTAAGTAATTATCTCTGCCTCATAGTAGCTGGAAGGCATATTTAGAATTTTATTAATCTAGCATAGTCGACAAAATAGGGGTGACAGCTTACTTGGAACTGTATAAGCTTTTGATTTCCTTCCCCTACAGCTGGTCATTCCTAAAACAGTTCTGAGCACAAGGGGGAGGTTCAGCCCACTGATTTGAAGCTTCTTTTTTTTTGATAAACACGATCATTTTTTCTGGCCAATTCAAAGAAAGACTTTGAAAAATGGTCAGTCACAAAATGATTTATAATATTATATGTACATCAATCTAATCAAGGGAACACATCATCTACACTTCTACATAATTAAATGCCAATTTTAGAATTTGGAAGTTCTGACTTTTTGGAAATCCAAGATATTCAGGCATTTTGACCAATAGTGCACAATGTTTTATAAGAAACAGTTCAGTTGTTATCAGACAGACGGACAGCTAGACGGACAGCTAAACGGACAGACAGATGAACACAAATGAAAACATAAGTCCCTTGGGGAGACGGATCTTGGGAGATATATCTGCTTGGTACTGCGGAATAAAGAAAGGTAAATCAGGCTGAGAAATTACTGAACATGAAAATACTTCCGCGCATTGACACCAGAGGACTGTTAATCATTGGCAGCCACCTTCTGAATTTTATGACTTCAGAGCAAATATCGAATGGAATGCAACATCCAGTACTGACAAAACAAGTTTTTTTTTTTTCATTATTACGATCAAAATGAATTCTCATTGACAAAAATAGGTATTTAAAACCCAGAAATGTGCACCAGGAATAATATTAGCTAATATTACTAAATCACAAATCTGTTCAAGTGAGTTTAATTACATGAAGGTTGCGACAAGAGGCACCATCTTCAGGCACAGCTCAATATCCACCTCCTCGCCACAAAAACAAATCATGATCTTACAGTCATCATGTTTGGCAGCATAGGCCTACTGTATATCATAAGGGACCGTTCAGAATTTATGACTGGGGGGGTTGGAGTTTTGGCCGAGGGGTACTAACTTTTCACACGTGTGTCAAGGGGGGTATTAATTTTTGACAACACTTCCAAGGAGCGGGTAAGAAATTTTAACAAAGAAAAAATGTTTAAAAACATGCATAAACTCATTTTATTTGGAGTTTTTACTGGCAAAAGTCCGCGAAATGATGCGAATCTGTATGCGTGGCCATGTATAACAGTATATATATGTGTGTATTACTTTGTATGTCGAGGGGGGTACTAAAAATACGCGTAAAACCTAGAGGTGGGGTACTAAAAATCCGCATGAAACTCAAGGGGGGGGGGTATCATCTTTTTACGGGAAGTTCCAGCAAAACTCCCACGTCCCAGTCATAAACTCTGAACGGTCCTTAAGGCGGAATTCTTCTGATTGGCATCAAAATGAGAAGAAGAGAAAAAATTACAAAGGTCGCCCTACTGATAAGAAACAGGTAATGTGCACTCTAAATGATTTTGGGGCAAAACCCTTTTAAAATCCAAAATGGGTTTCTGAAAAAACCACATTGGTTTTTGTATGGAAGTTTGGTTTTTCAAAAAACCATTTTCCATTAAAAAAAACAGTTTTGTCCCGAAATTTTTTAGAGTGTGGCACACAAAACTCCTCCCTTTAAAGTCATCCATGCTTGTTTTGTGAGGAAGGCCTATCACAGTGAAGAATATTTTGTAAAGTTGACTGTTGCATTGTGTGGGAGGACATTGAATACCTGAAAGGTTTGAATGCTTTATCTTTGAAGTTAGATTTAAAGAGTCAAATGAGGCCACACTTATCTAAGTATCATTTTCAGTGAAGATTAGTTAAGCATTCCGAGATTTGATTATCAGATTATTTTCAGGGGGATTTCTGTAAAGAGATAAGATATATCACATCATGAAAAAGTGGTTTTATTGTACTTTTTATACCCAATTATATATATATATTATCATAAGTATTTTGTCTCATGATATTATGTCATGCTTATCATAATACTCCTAAGACAATTTCGCCAGCATCATATTTCTTGTGACAGCCAAATCTTTTTTGTAAGGTGAAATGAGACAGCCTTCTAAATATTAAACAACATTGAGTACTGACCAATTGCCTTGGTCATTTGATTGTAATTCTTTCTTCATATTGGGAAGAAAAACATTGATATTTATAAATTTGTTCCCTGTTCTTTTTGAACTACAACCAACACAACCAACCGTATCACAACAAGATATGCCCGACTAGCTAATCATGCATGCTTTTTGGATGCCAGACTCTCAAATAGGTCTTTGTCAGAATATCTAACCCCTTAATCATGCTTTGCCAATATCCCTAATAAAATATCCAAAAAGTGTATATCATATCATCTATTGTGCTTTTCCAAAACTTCAAATGTGCAGGGGTACCGAAAGAAATCGCGGGTGGTAGGGGCGGTCAGATGAAAAAGGGCAAATCATATTCGTGGCAATTTCACGTGAGAAAATTTATGTAGAGAGTCACTTATAATTTTGAATATATAGTTACTAATATATATATATACTTACTAATTTGTGCCTAAAATTAGTAAAATAAGGCCTTATAATGTTTTTTTTTCTTTAAGATCTAAAGTAGGGTGGCTCTTAAAAACATAAAAACATAGTAAAAAATAAAAGTTTAAAATATTGATGCCCCCCCCTCTAAAATGATGCCTATTATGGAAAGAATGAAGCATGCATATTTTCAAGCAAATTTGTTAATATTTAGAGGTAGCCCATCGCCCCTGAAGTTTTTATGTTTCTGGCGTAATTTTCTGCATTTGTCAACTCGCGGTTATGTATTATTTAGCCATTTCAAATGATATAACAATACAAATGGCATGGTTGAACAGGTCTTAATTAGAGCTTCATTTCGAGTACCAACTTGGATGGTCTGTGATGATTTTATATTCGGAATGTTCAACTACAAATTTGCTGAAAACCTAACGTTCGCTTGATTTTTCTTAAACACCAGATTATTTGTTCTTTAGGCAGATGATAATTAACGGGAGTGTTAATGTGTGCAAGAGAGCAAATGCAGCAATTTTTAGCCTTAGATTAAAATACTTTAATAATATAATGATTAGGTCTTTATATCCTACATTTATGTAGCTGGTTGGCTAATTATTAGGACAGGATAAGTATTCAGAAACAGCATGATTGAAACTGCTGTAAAAATTGAAAAACGGTTCTATTGACTGCCAATTTTAGATCAAACCCAAGGTTTGGAAGCCCAGAGCACTCCTAACTGAGCTAACAACACTCCCCAAATGCATTCTTAGGGAATTATATCAAAGTCTCTCTTTGAAATTTTTCCTGCAACAACATCGTTGTTAATTAATTTGCCTTTTTGTATAAATGTGAATAATTCCATGTCAGAATATCTTGCAGATAGTTGGCAGACCTGAACAAAACCTGCGTGCCACTCACTGGTGTAGCAGTTTTTATGGTACAACTTGACAGTGGACTTTCCAGTCAGGCGTAATGAACAACCAGATTCAAATCAGTAACAACCTGGTGAAAAAAATATATAACAAGATATGCCGTAAATCTGACACAGAATTAACCCTCCTGGCCCCATGGGACAAGAATGACCCACTGTCCTGTTGGAAAATCATAAAATTTTGATAAAAGAATATGGGAAAATTAGATCTTGCAGTGATTTTTTGTCAAAATCAACACATTGACAATTTACACATTGACTCCTTACGTACATTTTTCAAAATCATCATGGCCCTCATGAAATTATTTCTACGCCAGACCAACAAAGGTTTTTTTCATCATTATTGATCAGAACAAGCAGCTGCCCTCATTGATAATCCATTTTATAAGGTCTGGTTAAGAGTTATTTGCCTCCAGATTGAATTCGGAGACATCATATATCAAAATAAACAATTTTGAAAAGAACTCATGACGTATGGCTCTCAGGGCTCATGAAAAAAAAAGTTGGTATTCAAAATGAAGCTCTCATTCAGCCCTGTTCAAAAAATCTAATTATATTGTTGTATGAAAACATGACTGAAATGCAAGAATTTCAAGGCTCGTGGGCCACCTCTAAATGTTTTAAAACCGATATGAATGAGATTTTGCGCAAGCTGTTTTAACCATAAAAGGCAGGCATCATTTGAGGGGGTGGCCCACATAAATTTCAAACTTTTTTTTAAGGGCCGCCCTACTGTGTACAGATGAATTGATGACATAGAGATGTACAGATGAATTGATGACATAGAATGACCTCAGAATCATTCCCAGGTGGACACTTATGAAAGTGACTGCTGAAACAAGCAAGTCTTGAAGACATTACGGGCATTTGTATGCCACTACCGAAAAAATCCTAGATGACACAAAGTGGTATTACCAGCCATGTCTGGACACTAAGATTAAAAATTTGGTGGCTCAGGGGGCCAGGTCTGGTCATTTATTAAAGGTCCACAAGATGGCAGTCGGCACGGGCACTGGAAATTTGAAACTCCACCTTTTGAAGTTTCATGATATCAACGTTGACTCAAAGAAGGCAGTTGAGAAGCAGAGAAAAATTATGAAAAATTGGGTATCTACCAGCACTGCCAAGCCAGCAATGAGCCTGTACGAGATCAATAGAGAACTGATGTTAATGTTTCGTAGTGACTTAAAGCCATTCAGCACGGTGGAAGATGATGGCTTTGTTTGGTTTTTCAAGAAGTATATGTTGGAGTAGACCCGCCAACAAGGGCAGGTATCTCAAGGGCTCCTTTGTGTGACATGTACAGCAGTTTGAAAGACCAGGTTGTAAAAGAACTCCAGGAATGCAATGAGGCTTTGTTTATGTTTCACGGCTGGACTGACCGCCACAAAAGGATCCCCTATCTCGGACTAAAGACATGCATTATTTCTCCTACTTGGGAAAGGAAAATCTTCACTTTGAGTTGCACTCCGCTGAATATACACTCTGGAAAGCACAGATTTACAAATTTTCTGACAAACGACCAGGCCAACTGCACATACATACAGCTCATGATGGTGCAAGAAACATGTTTCGCACTTCTCATTTGTTGAATTTTGATGATGCTCAGTACTGCTTGGCACACTGCCTGCATCTTCTTATCACAACTGATGGATTTGGCAAGTGCCCGGGGATATCAAACTTACTTGAAAGGGTGAAATATGTAGTATCAGCCTTACATTTTAAGGCCTTCATGTATCTGATGAAACATCATTTGTTGATGACAAGGCAGAATATGACAGGATCATGAAAATAGCAGCTGCAAAACAAGTGACTGACATAGACGAACATGCAGTTTTCAATAGTTGAAGACACTGACGAAGATGATTTTGTGGAAGCTCGCGAGAGTGGTATGCAAAGAAGCTTGAAAATCAGATGCCGACACTCTGGAATAGCTGTCTGTCGATGTTAGATTCAATAGATTACATGGCTGAGGCAGCCATGAACTTGTTGAAAAAAATTTGTCGATTCGACTTAGTTCTAGATTATGATCACCTGCATTTGGTGAAGACGAGAGAATTTCTCGACACATTTCGTGAGCAGCTGGCCACCTGCCGTGTCCCACAGCCAGCCGATTTTTGAGCCAGTGGCTGGCTGACAGGTCTAGTCACAATGTTGCTGCAAAGTAGATATGCTCATTGGGTTTGGCATAACTTACCCTAAAGAGGATGGCACAACTAACCCAAAACATTTTTCACTAACATGTAATTGACAAAGATAGTCCACTATGTGTCCCCAATTTCAAACATCAAAACGGAATTTTTCGGTTTGGCTAATTCACACCATTGTATTTGACAAGTTTATTATCGCGCAAGACGATTTTGATACCTGATATGGAAGGTGGGGGCATTACTTCTTTATTTAGTTCTTTATTTCACCCAAAAAATCAGTTGCACAACTGATTCCATGCCACAGCCTACTCCAGTTGCCCCCATTACAGTTTAAGTTCGCTGTTGCACAGGAAAGACCTAAATGTAATATACTTGCAAGGGAAAATTTAGCTATTTCTGGAAAATGATAAGCAACTATCGGCATGCTTGCACATTTTTGTGGTTGTAATTTACTACCCTATGTTACTCCTATCTGAAAAAAAGGCCCCTGTAAGCACATTTTTAGGACCACAAGAAATGTGCCTATTTTTAGACAATGCCCAGGAGAGGAAATCAAATTATTGGACAACAAAGTCGTCATGTGGTCATTGGAGCGATACAACCTCCTTAACATGGTTTATATAATTATTTCATTCTTGGAACATATGCAAGAACAACGGCAAGGCATGTTTCAGCTCAGTACTTACCACTTTTCTCTGATTTACAATAATTTACAACTTCACTAAACAGTGTCTTTCTACTTGTATTTAATATGATACAGGGCAGATAAACAGGGGAGGACTGGCCCCACAGATGACCCCTGGGCAAAAATCATTGATGGACCCCTATCGCCTGCATGATATGATAGTATCATTTTCTCAAGCAAACCAACTGCACAAAAATTGGAAGGCCTAAGGTAGTGGGCCCTAGGGTACTACAGCCCTTTTTCCCTGAATACCTCACATGCTTTACTCAACTCTTATATCTAAGAAGTGATTATTGAAAATTAGATTATATAATATTTTGTCTGTGATGGTTTATTCACCACATTGTTTTTGGCAGGACGCAGACACACAAACTGTTAGTGGGAGACCAGATTTTCACAGCTTTGATAAAATGATCATGGTAAAGTCTTACTTGAGTGTATATTTTTCCTCACAAATTACGTGTAAATATAATATTTACCACTTGCCTTAGCCCAGTTGCAAAAATATTCCTGGAACTGAAACTTTGTCTTAACCTAACTGAACTTTTGTACACCTGACCACGAACTTTGGACTGATCAGATGACTATGACAATGGCCCTTATTTATCTTCTCACATGCAGTAGGACGATGACGATAAAAAACTGAATGTCTCTGTATCTTTTATGGCATGATTGGCATCTTGACTGTAAAGTTACAATTAAATGTTCATATATTGTAATTATGGTTCTGGCAAGAAAATAAAACAGTAAGAAGACATGATTAGTGCATTTGCCTCGAAATAGCTAGCTATCATGGCATATGAACACAATACACTGTTGCTCATAAATATGGAATATACCTAAATAACCACGATCCTTGTTTTATTTTTCACCCTTGTTTTGGGTGAGTCCAGATTCAGAAAATAAACTTCAATGTGCCGAGAAGAGGCTCAACTAGCCCGATATGAATGGCTGGAGTGGATTTTTCATATTTTGAGGTTGTCATGAACAATGGTGATAAACCAACCTTGTTTATTGTGATAAACTCTCAATTGCTAGCAGTCAAAACAATTTCTAGTTGAAATTATAGTAGTTTTTGGTAGAGCACACATAGGGTGTATAAACCTATATCAATGAAACGTTCCTGGTTATCATGCAGTCTTGGAATTTGAAAATGTAAAAAACTGTTCCATTGGACCAAGCATAAATATGACCCATTTTGTCTGTGCTGTGATTATTTGTCTCGGAGATTCCACATGCTAATGACCATTGAATTGACTCATTTAAAGGTTAATCTTTCCTTTGATACCAGCAACTTTCACAAATAAACAATTTTTGATGGATTTCTAACCCTAAACAAAATTCATATTTTGACTTTTTTTGCATCGTTTTTTCAATTTCCTCCAGCCTCCCAATTTTTCAAAAAATTTACCAAATATTAAAGTGAGGACTTCAAATAACTCTTCAGGAATCCACTTAAGTTCTTCAAAGTGTGATTTTTACCATTGGATTCAAATGGGGTAGCCACAATTCAATGGTAGTTTTCGTGTTTTCCATATTTATGAGCAAGAGTGTATATTGGGAGACTAAATAATCAATCGATTCCTCAGAAATCAAGATTGCTTTCATCTTGAACTTGCAAACCAATGTGATTGACATTAGATCTTGCATTGAGGCAGCAAGCATCATAAATTCAAAACTCAACTTTCCCTTAATTAAATGTCACTTAGCGCTCTTCGCAGATGGGCGATCTACTTGAAAAAAAATAATTTTCTTATTTTCAATTTGCAAACTGGCTTTGCCATATTATTGACAGTTTTCTGTTGGTCTCCTAATCTTCTTATTTGATTAAGTACCTTAAGTCATTTAATTAGTTTGTTTATTGTCACTTATACTGCCACTTATACTGCTAGACATGATAGATGCACCTAGTCAACTTTTTAACCATAACTGACATAAACAAAACATTTATTTATAAGCAAGTGACATCACGCCACCAAGTTTAAATTTAAGTTTGAAACTGTTAGGACTGCTAATCTGCAAACATCTATAATAATGACAATATGAATGAGGTCAAACTGAACATTTATTTTGAAACCATGTGGCTGAGTTGAAATTTGAATGGCTAAATAAAACATAAGAATGAATTTTGAATCAGTGAGGCAGATTGAAAAGTAATGTTGGAAACTTGAGGATAAATTGACCTTTGAAACTCTGACGTCAATTGAAAATTAAATCAAGAAACCTTGAGGTCAAATTAAGACTAAATATCTTGAACAATGTGAGATTATGCTCAAATGACCCATGCACTAGTTACAAAAAAAAATAAGTGCCATTTTGGCATTTCCAGCACATGCATTGTATGGCAGAGCTCTCCCACTATAGGGTAAGGTGGGGGAAATCCGCCCCCGGGGCAAATCCGCCCCCTTGAGGAGAAAAAGTTCTCTCATGACCCAAAATATAAATGACAATAAATATTTCTCATGCAGATTAGTGCTTATGTGTCTAGAGACCACTGAAACACAGAGATTAGGCTGCTACATAGTTTTGTTTGGACTACTAGGGGAGGCGGGGGTCAGAAGTCACAAAATTCAGAAAAAGCCCCAGAGCAGAGCAGGTGTTTGTTAGATCTTAATGACCTTTGGCACAATTATGCAGTATTTAGTTGACTACAGTTGTATCACATGATAGCTGCTGTGCTGTAAATAGGCTTTAGTCAGTTCACAATTATTTAAGGCAAAGTCCGATGTGACTTTTTACCCCATGTCAGGGTCAAGAAGTCACAACCATGGGGTAACAAGTCACATGCAATTGTTGTGAACATACAACACTATATGAGGTAATATGCAGACCTAGACTTGATAGTCATCCTTGTGCATGAAATTTATAGTGAGCCTTCCAAAGCTATCGGCATGCACTGACAATGCACCATCAGCAAAGCCGGCGTCAGAAATTGCCCAAAGTTTGCGAAATTAAATTTTGCTGCAATGCCCTCTCATCAGTATTATTGATGATGGATGATGATAGGATTGTAAGCTTAAAGCTTCTAGTGTGGAATATTTTACTTTCCTTAGCACAGAATACCGATTTCCTGGTACCCTATGGTAAAATATCACAGTGCTGGGGTGAAATGTCACAGTGTGACATTTCACCCCTCAGCTGTTTTTTAAATTCAACACATGATCATGGCAACTTGGTGACCAAATGGCCAATAATGGGTTCACAGCATGAAAGACAATTATCAAAGGGACCTTGAAACACTAGCACAACTTCCTAAGTCACAGTGACCAGACATTAATAGAAAAAGTTCAGAATCAATAAAACCTGTTTGGGACACCAAAAATGCATGAGGTGGGTAAAAACCCACTTTGCACAATGAGTATAATTTTCATATTCCCTACAGACCTTCTTCTCATAAAAGTGTCCCAAATTATGATTTAAGCTTAAGAATTAGGTCACTGCAAGTTGGTCAAAAAGGCCTGTGACTTTTTACCCCTGTGACTTTTCACCCCCTCTTCCCCTACAACTGAGAAAGAAGACATACATCTCATCACTAAGCAATTTCAATGTGCAATTGAAACTTTCAAAACTGAGGTGTTTTACAGGTACATGTTGTATAAACACATTACTTATTGTCATTAATAGCAATGGTTATTCAACGACTTTACATGTGCAAGAGATTTCACCAATCAATAAAATGCATATTTAGAAAATACCACCCTCATAATTTCTAGTGATCGGGGCAATTCCGCCCCTTGTCCATGGGGTAAATCCGCCCCCTCTGATTCTCATGTTAAAAACATACAAACACGAGATATGTCTTGTAAGTCATTCTATTTTGTCATAAAGCTCCACTAATTGTGATTATGATTTTAATTGAGATGAAGTTAAACATTTTTGCCATGTTTTAGTGTTTGTTGAATATGCCAAATGCAAACTTTTTTTATTCTCACACATAAATTGTGAAACGATCCTTACATGTTTGTAAGTACACCCAGAAGAGCCAGGGCTTAATTTAAGAATAGAATTTACTTCAGAAGCCAAATGTTTCTTGTCGTTTGTAACCAAAACTCAAGGGGGGCGGATTTGCCCCACACTTCCGGGGCAAATCCGCCCCCTGAGATTGAACATTCAAATGGTGATGTTGGCTCAAAGGTGTTGAATTAAAGCATGTAAGTTTCCAGATATGTTCAGATGTATATATTCCATCATTCCCTGAAATAAAATGTTCATTTTTCATAAAGGTGAGGGACTGAGCAAGGAATGTATGTGAAAAGGGGGGCGGATTTCTCCCACCTTACCCTACAGATTGACTGAAAACAAATATTGATCATTCCTGTTTTACCTGATGAAAAGCATGTACAGATATCTGACAAAAAAATTTTGTTTTGAGAGTAAAGTTTCACTTTCAAATCAGAACTTCCTGTAAAATAAATTTATGACATTCCAAAAAGTTTATTTTTACCCATTAAGTTTATCGAACCCAAAACTGGCAGTATCTAAACAATTTGGGATGTATTTCGAGGGCAGGACATTCAAGACCGAGACCGAGGCATGAGCCTCCTAGGTAGGGTGGTTCAAAAAACAACAATTTTACCGAAGAGGGCAAGACACCCCCTCATTTTGTTCCATTTGCCAAATGATGCACCCATGCAAAATTTTGGACTCCTAAGTTAAATAGAAGTGGGTGCTCGCAGAGCCTGAAGTTTTAGCCAAAACAGCAAAAAATTGTTAATACGCGAATCCGCGGTTTGGCATAACTTTGTCAGTTTTAAAGCTACAAAGTTCTAACTACCATTTTGGAATGGCCACAAAAAGACCTTTCATTTGAATGGTAACATGATGGGTCTGCAAGGATATTGAGTGATCAATGTTTTCTTAAATTTTGTTTTACCAGAAATGAAAGTTTTCGAATTTCATAAATTGTTATAATCATCATTTTAGTGCTTAAATTGGTTTTAATAAGACATCTTGCATATATTCTAGATATAATTTATACCTAACTTCTTCATTGTATGATACTTCAGTTGCTGGGGATTGTGGGAAGATTTTTTAACAGAATGAAGTCAGAATAGTTAATAAGGGGGATTCATTCTTCCATATTTTCGCAACAGGTTCTCTGATTCAGTAGCAGAAACCTCATGCACTCATTTGGATTTAATATTAATACTCAGGATCATTATTTCTAAAAATAAATGCCATTGAGATACATGATCTGGTTAATAATAGTATGATTTAATGTTATTGTTCTAATACTGTTAGGCATCGTGAGTATCGAAAACAAAATTGTGCAAGGAGCTTAACATTTGAACTTACATACTTTGATGATGTTACAATGTGAATTAATGCAAAATTTGTGTATGTGATTGACCTAAGTATGTGGGCTTGTCTGAGACTTAATAAAAAATAAAGAACTGTGTGGTCACATCCTTCATACATAATTATCTAGAATAGCAGGGTAGAGAATTTTAGATCTTTCAACTTCAATAACAGTTAATGATTGTCACTTATAAGTGTTTTGTGGTTCATAATTTCCAGTGATTTCAAGACAGACCCTATCAGGAATAATTGAATATTGATAGGCCTGATCATTTTCATTGTTTTGTATTTTGAGCACATTCACATGTTATACTCCAACATTCCCACAGGTTCCAGGGAAACACCCAGAAGTGACAACAATCTACCAAGCGACATTCATCAAATCTATTGCATTTTTTACTCTGCATCTAATTTCAATTAATTCAACTGCAAAATTATTTTGTTGTATTGTCTCTATAATGACGCATTTTATGACATCACCAAAGTGTACATTATAAAATGTTGTACTCATTGGGATTAAACATTATTTCATTTTTACATACTCAAGTATCAAGACATCACATCAAGGAAAACGGTATGCTCACTGCTCAGTATCATTAACATGAGAATGAATCTAGAAATAGATATATCTTTAAAAACAATGAGGTAAAGTATTAATTTTCCAGTCAAACAAAGGTATTTGCCTCTAAACCTGCATAAAGGACCCATTCTTGACATAAAGGCATTTGAATATATTTCATTAATTATTTCCACTGTATTCTGACATTTTTTACATTATTCAAATCGCTATCAAGCCACAGTAGGCTTATCATGCTGCTATAGACCAAGGATAAAAGATATTTAGAGCATGCTGGATGTTGTTTAAGCCAATCTTAGCACTCAATTGATGTTAATAACAATTTATGAAATTCGAAAACTTTCTTTCATGTAAAATGAAATTTAAGAAAACGTTGACCACTCAATTTTCTTGTAGACCTATCATGTTACCATTCATATGAAAGGTCTTTTTGTGGCCATTTCAAAAATGGTAGTTAGAACTTTGTAGTTTTAAAATTTACCAAGATATGCAAAACCGCGGATTCGCGAATTAACAATTTTTTGCTGTTTTGGCTAAAAGTTCAGGCTCCGTGAGCACCCAGTTCTATTTAACTTAAGAGTCCAAAATTTTGCATGGGTGTATCATTTGGCAAATGGAACAAAATGAGGGGGTGTCTTGCCCTCTTTGGTGAAATTGTTGGTTTTGCGAACCACCCTACCAAGAGCAAGACCATCAATGTGGCCTTGAGGCAAGCCTTGAGGATGAGGCCTGTCTCAAGGCCTCCAACACTGGCCCGAAGATGTGTACCTGAGATGGAGGAAAGGCCAAGTATTCGGCATTCGAGACTGAACCATATGGCCCCGAGGCTAGCCTTGAGACCTCCAACACTGCTAAACGTCATTACATATTCGAAGCGAAGTCCAAACATGGGACAAAAAAGGCATTGTCACTACATATTGTGCAATTTCAAAATGTTATAAAAGATAACCTTTCCTCCAGAAATATCAAGACATCACATGATGTGCAAACACAAACTACCTCAGTCACCTCATGACTTAGAAATTGCAGCAGTCAATAAATGTATTTAGGATTTACAGTGTTATTTTCCATGGTGATAAATTAATATTATTTATATTGCCAATGTGTTCCTTTTGTGATAACAAGTGCATAGGCTCTGTCAGACCATTTACAGCCTGGAAATGAAGAATGATTACCAAAATGATAAAGTGCTGTAAGTTTGGGTCATCAGAATCTCCCTGCACTTGCCACGTTATACATGATGCCTCCCAATCTGTTAATGAGGTCATGTCGAATGCTTGCCGCGTTATCAGAAGAGGTCCATGAACGAGTCATACCTCTCACCAGTGAATGTGACGTCATGTGATTCCCAAAGACAAACTGACTGTTGTTACAGCCGAAAGATCTACATGCCCGATTTGCAAATCGGGCTGCTTTTTGCATGCCAGAAACTAAAATAGGTCTTTGTCACAATATCTACTCCCCTCACCATGCTTTGCCAATATCCCTAACGAAATATCCAAAAAGTGCAACCAAGCCACATTTTCTACTGAACTTTTCCAAAAGTTCTAATGTGCTTTGTTAGAAACTTTGTCATAGTATATTGACAGCCATCTCTTCTACACCAAATAGTGACCAAATAGTGTCTCATGGTTAGGAACTATTTGGACACTATTTGTTAGAACTTTGGGCTGTCACGCACTGCCATCTCTTCTACAACAAAAGAGGGCACTTCAATGTAAATGAAGTGCAGCATGTATCCAGGGCCTCTGAAGTTGAAGCCCCTCTGCTGGATATTTTGGAACCAAAAATAGGACCCGGAGAATAATTGGCAGCTGCCAAAGCTCCATACGGTCTGCCAAAGCTCCATACGGTCTGCCAAAGCACAATACGGTCAGCCAAAGCTTAAGATGGAATATCATCTGATGAAATAGGGTCTGATGAAATATCCAAATAGCGTCTTGGGGGATATTTGACCTTTTCAAATATCCTCATAGTGCTATTTGGAATATCCAAAGTCTTTTGAAAAACACTTTTTGATGTTAGACACAATGGCAGTAGAGACATTGTCACAAGCAACTGTAAACTCATTTCAATATAAAAGATAGGACAATACTCACATCATCAATGTCTTCATACCGCCCAATCTAATCAATGGTCCTTTCCCTGTTGTAGTTATCAAAGTCTCAACTTCTCAACAAGCCATCAGAGAAAGGCCTCAGTCTTGGATCCGGAGGCCAATGCTTCAGGCAGATTTCACAAAAAGCTGCAAAATGACTTACCCCAAGTTACATTAGCACAAGACTGATAAGGCCAGACATAATTGATTCATAGCTTCTCAGATTTTCTCAGGGTGCTTTTTTAAGGATAGCTGGCAGGACATAAAAAGCTGAAATCTAAATCGTTTATTGTGTCAATCAATTTTAAAAAATAAAATCTTGGGTAAACACTGTTTTCTTTTGGATTGGTAGATCAGAGTAACTAAAAATACGGCCTTGTGCTAATATAACAAAGTTAAATGATGGAGGACGGATTTTTTTATGCTGATCCTACTGCAACATAAATGAATAACCAGCAGGGTACCAACCCTGGCCTGCTCCTCGGAGATCTGCATTTCAGTTAAGAAAAAAATTTAGATCTAATCATGTGTTCCTTAACCTAGTTTGGATAGACAAATTTTGCTAATGTAACACTATGAAATGGACAGATGCGTAATTGCAGTTACATTAGCAATAATTAACCAGCTACCAAACCCAGTTGTTCATGTTTATGCTGATGCATATAGGCGAATAAGACATGTCTTTCAATAAATTTTTAGAATTTCATGGTTGAAATTGGCATAAGTAACAAGAAAACAGAAAAATCCCCATGTAAAAGTTGCTTATGTAACCTCAGTGTCCTGTGACGGAATCGAGTTACATTAGCAGTCTCTTTTTTTTTTCAAGCACAATTACAAATGGTTCCAAAATGATTTTCAAGATTTTTCTTATTAATCACATATCATTACATTTTCCTGAATTGGTTTAGCAGAGTGCCAAAGCAGGCCAGTCTGATCACCAGTAAGTTTGGCTGTCCAAAATTGACCTCATGAATGATTTTAAAAAATCTTTTTAGAGAAAAACGCTACATATTTGAGGATTATTTTATTGATATTTATTCTTTAGCTCACGGATGTACTTAGTAATTGGTTTATTTGCTTCAGGAAGAACAGATAGATAACAAAAGGGTTGGAAAGTTTAAAGGTGCCCTCTGAGAGCATTTTTCGTGAAATCTGCCCTCAGTCTTGGTATCGTCCTCGGATGTCCTGGCCTCAACTAAAAGACTACTTGGCATGTATCACTGACCAATACATCCTGCAATTAAATGAGTATTTGTGACAGTATCGCAACGCATGTCAAAATTTGAAGAAGACAGAAATCAATGACACAAAATTAAAAGTTCATCATGCATTATTTTGAAAATTTTTAATTGTAAATTATTTATGTATACGTGTTTTTGGCAAATGATAATGCCCCTAAATAGAAATAGAAGCAGATCTGATCTGATCAACTGATAGTTAGCAAATCAAACATCTGCATTTTTCCAGCATTCTATTTTTAGCTGCATCATTGCTATCTTCTTCTTATATTGCACTAGATTCTTATAGCTGAGCAGTGTGTACCAGCCCTGCCCAGGATAGCGGAACGTCTCAGAGACATGAGTGTTGATATAAAATGTGCACGATGTTTTGCATGGTTTTATATTGATCTTTCAATTATATTAATCGGATTATTTACTTATTGGATTACAAGTTTATACAGGATTAAGTTGTCTGATATTCACAAGTGTCAGTCTTGATTAAACATTGCATCACATCTTTGAGATCTGTGTACAATGCTGCTGTATACAATCAGTGTCCTAGGTCACATAAAGTGAAGTATATACAACAAGACAAGTGCATTCCAAACTCTTTACAAATAGTGACACTTAGCATCACAGGATACTTTAAAGAACATTGTTTGCCAGCTGATACATTTAGTTATTCTCTTAATTTTTTGTGGTTTACCATGAGGTCACAGGTCTCACTTGCACCTGATTGACAGGCTTTTTTGTGGTTAAGTACATTGCTCTGTGAGTGGTGATCTGCTCCAGTGACTTTCAAGAAGTGTTTTATGTATTTGGATACTTGCAGGACCAGAGTTTGCTCTTTGATGCCTGATATATTTCTTACATACTCACTGGAATCATATTTTAGGAAAAATTGTTTTGGATAATTTTTTTATATCTTTTTTTTCTCCAAAATATCATAATTCACACATATAGAATTATATATAAGCAAAAAAAGTCAGCTCACGTGCAAGCACCAATATTTACAATTGTAGCTACAACTTGGATTATTTACCCTGGTAGGTTTGCTTTCTCAAGTGTACACAATAGACTATACAGACAGTGCACCCTATAAAATTGGGTGTGTACAAGTTTAGAGGGTCTGTCCACAATCTACTTGGGATGCCAGATGCATTAAAGGGAGTCATGCCCTCCTCACTGTCACCAGGAGCCAAGTTGGGGAAGTGGTTAATGAGGAGGAGTAAGTCCCTTCCTCACAATTCATACACACCCAAGATGGAGGAGGAAGAGGTTGACGATGACCAAGTCAGTCCTCTCCCGTGTGAATGTAAAGGTCTCAATTGCAGCTCCAAGTCAGAGTCGAGTAGGAGCCTGTTTCGCACTCACAGCATGCGACGCAAGAAGCAGAAGTTGGAAGCGTTGCTAAAAAATAATCAAAATAACAACTCACCTCACTCGTTGTCAAGGAATGTATCCGAGAGTTCGTCCAATTCCAGTTTATCGCGAACCAGAATGCGGAGGTCGTTCTCTGGATATGCATCGTATGAATACAGATCTGAGGAATCAGTCAATCACAACATCATGCGACAAACTTCTACTCCTGAAATGACAAAGTCAAACCATTCTGTCAGACGATACTACAGTTCTTCTCCAGAGCAACTGGAAAAGCCCAACGCAAGAGGATTAAGCACTTCATCATCACCCGAATCTACTCCAGTCTCAAGACATTTCACTCAGCGTTCTTACAGTTTACCATGGCGACGAAGAGTGACAGTTTCTCCGTCACCCGAATCTTTCCTGTCGGAGAGATGGAGGACTCCCTCCGAATCTTCATCTGCTTCATCAGGGACTGTGGACTCATTTGGTTTGTCACCAGGAACAAGGGAAAGGTACCCAAGCAATGCTTCCATGTGGAGCCAGTCCAGCAGTTGCGATCGGATAATTAGTCAGGTAAGACAAAAAAAATGACTTCAATAAATTTTTTTACTTAAATCTTTGTTTGGACATTTAAGTAATTTTTCATGGTAAATCCTGCCATGAAATTTATTCTGCAACCTTATTCTGCCACCAGAGGAGTGCTTCAGCTGCAGCTCCCCCTACATTTACACCATTTCCAGTGAGTGAGTGAGTGAGTGAGTGAGTGAGTGAGTGAGTGAGTGAGTGAGTGAGTGAGTGAGTGAGTGAGTGAGTGAGTGAGTGAGTGAGTTGGTGAGTGGGTGAGTAAGTGAGTTTGTGTTTTACACGCCATCAGCACCGGTGTGGGCTATTTAGAGGCAACATTGGTTTGATAGATTATCTTGAATCTAGTTTCTCATAATTTGTAGAAATAGTCATGTCTCTGAGGAACTGTGTAATACTGGATGCTGAATTTTCCAAGAACAATTGTTTGCGATTACCTGATTGAAATGGTCTGTGATGTAAAATGTTATTGCATTCTTTCAAGATATGTTTAATTGACAGTGGTACTTGGCGCCCTTCGCATATTGGTGCTGAGTCATTGTTTAATAAGTATGGATGGGTAAATCTGCTGTGACCTATAAGACATCTGTGGATTACGATTTGCTCTCTGACACCATTTCCAAGTCTATGTTAAATGGCATTGCATGGTGTTTTCAACTGAAGTTCTAAAGATCTGAAATAAGATGTACAAACCATGAAGATAAAACAAGTGAAGAAGTTGTGTCTACTCACTGGCAGTTGAAAAAGATCTTTGATAGTGCTACAGACAAGTGTGTAACTGAAAACATAGGCTGCGCAGCAGCAAACCTTCAGCGAATAACACATTTAGAAGATTACAATTACATCATAAAATTGGTGTGTTTACCAAATTCCGTATATTATAGGTATGCAACAGTGGTTGAGTAATGGCATTCTATTATCTGTTATTTGCCTGCTGCCCTGCGATCTACCTGTGTGCTTGCCAGGGTTTGTAAAAGCAGCGAAAGGCCTTATAATACTAATTTACTTATATTATGGTACGGTTTTATTATGGTACGGTTTTATGCATGCACTAATTTTTTTCCGATCATTCAAAAAGTGTTAAATACAAGTCAAAAAGCACTGCTACATTTTATAGGTGATACGTGTAGGAAATGGCATTGCTGTATATGCAATAGTGGGCACGTTTTGGCTCCTATAAGAAAATAAGTATTTTTAATATTTTTTCTCAATATTGCAAAAAGTATAGAATATGTATCAGTCAGACCATGAAAAGGCACAACTAAACACATAAGTCATATGTGTACCAAACTTTATCCATGTACATGCAATAGTGACCAAGTCTTGGGCCAGAAACAAAAAATATATTTTTTCTCTTTTTTTTTCAATATTTCAAATAGCATTTAATATTTTCCACCAGACATTTCAAAGGGCACAACTAGACCTTATAGGCCATGTGTGTACCAAACCTTATCCATTTACATGCAATAGTGACCGAGTCTCAGCCCAAAAAACTAAAAAAATACATATTTTTCTATTTTCCAAATTTTTGCAAAAAGTATAGCATATCCATCAATGAGACCATCAAAAGGCACAACTAGACCATATAGGCCACATCTGTACCAAATTTCATAAGTGCACATGCAATAGTGACTGAGATTTGGCCCGGAAACGAACAAAAATAATTTATATATTTTCTCAATTATTTCAAAAGGTATTGAATATCTATCAATTAGACCATCAAAAGGCACAACTAGACCATACAGGCTAGATGTGTACCAAATTTCATCCATGTACACTCAATACAGGCCGAGTGCTGGCCCGGAAACGATCTATCCGCCCGCCGCCCGACCGCCCGCCCACCCGGCGGACGGACAACATTTTTACCCAAGTGATTACAATACCTTCTTCGAACTTCGTTCGCTGAAGGTAAAAATGGATCATGAATAGTTTCAGTAAGGCAAATGAGCTACAACTTAACAAAATGCTTTATAATCTGAAGGGTGTCAGAGGGATCCCAAATTATTTGGTCATTGGGATGTTCAGTCAGTTAAGCAAAACAGAAGAGTTTTGCAGGAATGTTACAAAAATGTTTTGCTTGGAACGTGAATAGCATTTGTAGAATTACTTTGATATATGTACATTTAATGTTGTCAAATAAATCATGGTGTGGGTGGTAGCATCAGATCTTAATATATTTGATAAGCATGAAATACCTCACAAAAATGGTAAGGTGAGATACCTTCATACACTGACTCATTCTAGTACATACCATTGTCTTATCTCCTCCCCCTATTCATTGGTTTATCCTTGACCATTGACACAGATAAAAACCCACTGAGTTGAAAGTCCAGAACATGGAGTTGCCGTGTTATGGTATTTTTCCTTAAAACTATTTTTCTACTTGTTGGATAGATGGCTGATAATTTGATTGATTCTTGAAAATAAAAAATAAAAAGTAGGGGAGACAGGAGGAAATTGTGCCATTTTTTGTGTCAGGCTGATTCTTCAAAACACCAAAGCGTCATCAATGATAAGCTGAGTGAGTGAGTGAGTGAGTGAGTGAGTGAGTGAGTGAGTTGTTTTTCACGTCTCATCAGCACCTTGGTGTGCTTTAAAAATGTCTTTATAGTTCTGTTTGATTGCTACTTAGTGATTTCTTTTTTGTTTTGTATCACATGCGTACTAAGTGTCTTTATAGTTCTGTTAGACTGCTACTTAGTTATTTCTTTTTTTTTGTCATGTTGTCTGTTGTCCGTTGTTTTCACGGCAACAGATAAATGGTCCTGTACTCATGTAATCTGAAAATCAGAAATCAAAATATAATACCTTGGCCAGAATCAACCAAAGTTTCAGGGCAATCGAACCATTAGGAAGATCGTATCAGGCACTTGAAAAAAGAAGGTCAAGTGGCACAACTTGCCCTGGTGCCGGGGTAAATTGTGCCGCATGACAGACCGAGTTGTTCCTCTTATTAATTTATTTCACACGTTTCTTCAGATAGATCATAATCCACAACTAATATAACACTTTAAACACATTTTCCTCTCAGTGCAAGTTATTTCACAACATGTTTAGGCTCTGCATAAAATGCGGACAGAAATAGATGATAAAAAGACGTAATTCTATATCATACCATTTGCACAACTCACCCCAATCCAAAACGGCACAACTTACCCAAAATGGATTTTCGTTGAAAAATGGTTGTCAAAAATAAACCGACAATGAAAGATAAAATCTAACAACACCCATGTCTAGATATACAGTACATCCCTTCAGAGGGACATTGTCTTATTACAATTACCAAATGACTGAGAAACAAGAATTTTAGTCCTCAGCACTTCAAGCATAAAGCAGCAAAATTGAATTTATGAGTGTAGCTATTCATAGCATGGCATTTGGCAGTTTTCTTTTTTCATGGTGCATAATGATGTTGACCACTTAAGTGTGTATACATGGGCGGCATTGCCTTCCTTACCCTGTTTTTCATTTCACCCCAACAGTGGGTGGCACAACTTACCCCGTAGCATAACTTACCTCGGTCCCCCCTACAGAATTTTTAAAAAGAATATTGATGAAATGTTTAATTTTGATAATTATTATAATTATTTATAAGGGGCATTTTCTTCTTGCTGATTTATTTTTTCTTTTAAAGATCATCAAGAGAACAAATTTATTTTTAGCCCACTCAATTGTCGATATACACAATACACAAATGTACATGTAATGCATAATGCCAATGCATAATGCCAATGCCTATATCTCAGCCATGCCAACCGACAATATTTGGCCGCACTAGTTATGAAGGAAATGGTCAGGCCTTTATGTAATCTTAAACATTCGCGTCCAAGGACATATTTTAGGTGTTGACTCATGTCTTGACTTAACAGGTGGTTCTGCCTAGATCTCCAAAATACACAAATTCTGCTGCCTGATATTCATTCATGTTGCCCACATGCAAAAGAAAGCCCCCTAATATATCATTCAACTGATGCAAACATATTTTTATCTCCTAAGATATAAAAAGGGGATTTTTTTCATTGATTTCCTTGTTGAAGTACAGTTTACATGTACATATTTTAAAATCGAAATTTTTACTCCTACAGCACTCCTGGTTATCATATTTTCATTAATAAGACTATTCATGAACTAATGACATGGTTTAGAAATACATGTACAACCAATATCGCAGTCGTCAGTGACAATGTCATTCACTCTAATAACCTTCTTAATTTAATAACGACCGCATATCATCAAATTCTTCCTTTTTGTGTGGCAATACCTGCAATTTCTAAAAAACGTGGTTTTCCCCATAGGGGGTTTTTTTAAAGCATATATATTCAGGTTATTTTTTACAGAACTATACTTTTTGTTTTTCATCTTTGAAACCTTGCATGTTGCAAATAATTGTGATTGTTGAATACAGAACGACATAAGTATCTAAGAAGAGGCAAATGTTGAATGATTCTGAAACTATGACAGCACTTAGTTGAAGAGAAAGACCATATATTTTACAGGTCCTCAGTTCCAGAAGTTCCAGTGGATGGACTCCTGCCATTCATTGACATCAGCTGGTGCCCTCTGTTGAAAACAGTTGTGAAAATACAAAACTGGCAGATAGACAACTAAGATGAGGTTGTGGGTTCAAACCATGTGGAAATTTGCAGATTCTCTTTGAAACACTGCTTCACTCCACCCAGGTGTAAAATTGTAAATGGGAAGGTTGGCTATGGGCGAAAAGGTACAGATCGATAGTTAACGGCGCCATGTGAGGCAGCCAGCTGTATGTCCTCCAGGGAGTGAGAACGTTTGAGAATGATCACTGAGGCTTTGAAACAATACTGTATAAAGCCGGATTAGCATGCATTTGCATTTAAGTTATGACATATCACTCATGAACTGTAAAATTTGAAATTTCGAGTTAGCTCAAATGATTGAGTGAGATGGTTGCACAATTTGTTTGAGCTGACACAGCTTGTTATTTTGAGTTATGATAATCTGCCCGTTGTTATAACTTGCAAACAACAAGCTATGTTGGCAAAGGAATTGTGCAACCATCTCAGTCATTCAATTAAGCTAACTCAAAATTTAAATTTCACAGTGTGGTTTGATGTGGCAGACTGTGATACAGACTTAGGCCTACAAAAAGATCTGAATGAGAGCTGAACCCATCTGACTAACTGTTCACAAATGGTGAAGCTGAAGTAAAGGTACATTTATTTAACTTGGGTAGGCAAGCAGAGTCAATGACTTGTTTCCAGTTGGGCTCACGGCACCTCCACTGTACGTCTGTTATGCGAACGACGTCATCGTGGAATGACATGACGGCCAGTCTGGGAATTGAACCCGGGTCCCTCGCTTGTGAGGCGAGCGCTCTGACTGGGCCAAGTTCAGAAGTGATCACAAGATTGATATGATTGCCGTTCAGTATGCCGAGTGCCGTTGAGCAGATATGTCTGGAATGACTCAGATTCATCAGGAAATGGTGCTATATAAAATCATACTAAGTTGTTATTATTGTCATGATCTGACATTGAGTGCTCATCCATCATTATGTGTCAGTTTTTTGTTTTTTTTAAATATTCTAACTCTCCTCAAAAATATTTCGCCAGACGTTTTGCATGCAGTTTTTGATATTACTTCCCATGCGACTGATTTAGATTATTATCTGGTAACAACTCCACCAAATATAATAAACAAAGATTAGGAGATAGGCACTATCAACGGAAATATACACTCGTGCTATCTGGACAACTCAGATTTTGATCTTACTATTCTCGCAAAAAGTTTCGCAATTCTTTGCGAAGTGTACATGTCCTCAATTCTTGAGATCGTTCACGTAGCCTGATCTGGGAGCATAAGTCCCTCTTTAAAACCTTCTGTTTTTACAATACAAAAGAGCAGAAACAAATTAAGAAATGCATATTTAAAAAATTAGAATGGTTTTTCCTTTAATAAACATTAGCACATTCGTCACTCATTTGACATTGCCTCAACATTGACCTTACTCTTGGCACATCAAAAGAAAGACGTCATATTTCATTTTTAATTAAAAATAACTACAGTGACCACTGAACAACCACGACATTATGGTATAATCATACACAACCATATTACAGAACCCCTTATTTAATATTTATCTTTTTCCTTAGTGCAATTACTCTGGTTTAAATTATTAAATAAAAAATAGATGTCATATATTTTTTGCTACACTGCTGGGATTTTTTGTGTGACTCAAAAGACTTATTATAATTATTTGTCCTCATGCACCGGTATGGGGATACTGTGTTACTTTTCAGAAATGACCTGATAATTCGGTTCCATTTAACCAGTATGTAACACTACACACCCATATAATATGGTCAATAGAAACATGTCAGGCATGAAATTCTATTTTAGGCTCAGATGGTCGCCAAACTTACAGCCTATTCATTTTGATTGAACTCACCCTGCTCACAAGCTCAATGAAATGCTGGAGTGTAATGAATATAAATGCATGATTTTAAATTGCCTGTTATTCAATTTTTGCTTTCATAAAAACAAACAGAAAACAGGAAACGTTTAAAGAAACATTGGATTTGTTTGCGTATTCTAAAATTGTGAATAATGTTTACCACATGTATCAGAGAGGGACAAGCTGTTTTGAAATTGACACCTTAGGAAAAGACTGACTGATCAGGTTAGCCTAACACCAGGCTACACTGAGAGATGAAGGTGCAGACTACAGGTACAGGATTGCTAGAATTCGTAGCCGTTCTGTCTTGCATCTGTATACATGTATTTGAAAAAGAACAATGGATAATGCAATAGTTGTCTTTCATTTTAAAACACGTTGTTCTGTCATCTATACATATGGAATTCAATTCAAACAATTATTACATAAAATTAACAATCTCTTTGTGAGCAGAGAGAAAAAAAGAGACAATATAATTGTGAAAAAAAAAGAGCCTTTTGATATCATTCTATTGTATTACTTGTCAAGGCAAAAAATATGCTGACCTTGTACATTTGCCTGAATATTGAAATCACCAGTGAGCACTATGTCACCCGTGAAACCACACCATTCGACACACCCAGTTGAATTGTTCCGAACTGCTGAATAAACAGATTTTCCCATGATGGATGGATACCTTGGAATTAATTAGTGGGCAGTGGCAACTTACTGGTGCTGGATTGTTATGCAGAAAGCTGTCCAGTTGTAAAAGAATCATTAAAAGTAACCATACTATATATGGAGTTAAACTGGATTAATAAAAAGACCATTGATCAGATGAATTTTAAGTTTTTTAACATGGATTACCAGCTTAATTACTGAGGAAAGGAGAGAAATGTCTCAATAGTTTCATGATTACATTAATGGATAGATATATAGGTAGACAGATAGTTAATTAGTTAGTTAGCTAATTAGTTAGTTAGTTGTTAGTTAGATAGATATATAGATATATAGATAGATAGATAGATAGATAGATAGATAGATAGATAGATAGATAGATAGATAGATAGATAGATAGATAGATAGATAGATAGATTGTAACCATGCAGTGTCTGATGATTTATGGCCTGATTGTCTGACAACAATGAACTGGAAATTCAAATGTTACATATCCATGAGTGTCTGTGTTATGACCATGTGACAGGCAGCATGGCCTCCTCTGAGTCCACTCTAGTTCCACCAGTCACCAGTGCATGCCAAGTTCTGAGTTGAGATCGAGAAGTTCAGGTGACCCACATGATTTGCATGGCTACCTGGCTACAAGACCCTCAGGCATAAGATATGATCTTGTTAAAATATGATACTCAATGTACAAAGGATTATTCTGTTGTTTGCATAGTCCTCACAGGCTTATCTATTACAAGCATATTGACCCAAAAGAGATATTCGATACAGTGAACAAGATTGAACTGGGTCGAATGCCTGCCAGTGGAAAACAACAGTGAGGTTATCTGCATATTTCAGTCTGGATCCACAGATTCTCAAGTGCATTCAGCTTGTACAGCACTAAAACACCAGGATATGCATAACTCGAAAGCGAAAGACAATATGCTGCGATATGTAAATGCATTAGCCTGCAGGAAAGTAATCTTTTTGAATGTTGGATTTAACACTTAATCTTATGAATCCAGGGTTACAGGCCACCACACTTCCATCTACCGACAAATTGAAAGATCTGTGATCAGCAGAAATGTGTGTAAATTGGATTTAGTCTGTATCCGGGTTGGAATATGTTTGCTGAAGCATAAAAAGGAATGCCTGAGGGCCAGAAACTTATAAAGGTGGAAATCTCTGACACCGATATGCTGTTACCATCTTGGTAGAGCGTCGATCACACCATCCTCTTGATAACACAATTTCGTACTCCCACAACACACGTGGACATGGCCGATGTTTGCCAGCAAGTATGTTTATCACGCATGCAAGGTAATGTTAAGTTGAGCTCAAGACTCAAGAACTTCCATTTTCTCATGAAATGCATGATATACTTATGCATGCACAATATAAATAGCATTAAAATAGAAGGAGAAAGCCTCTTAGGGAAATATTGTAAAAACCACAAAGAGTTTCTCTGCTCACGGAGACTAAATAAAGTATATCGCTATCGTAATATGCCGCTCTCGTAATATGCCGCATAATACAAACAGTAGGACACCTCCAAGGCAACTATTTACCACTAACAAGGTGCCCACCTGGAATAGTTAGAGAGAGACTAAGGCAAATAGTTTAAACAACCAAAAAAACTCAGCTTTTGTTCCACTGGCCATTTCAAGGACGTAATATTAAGAGGGACTTTTTAATGCTAAAATTTACTCGTTTAAACGTGGAGTTCTTCAACACTATTTGTTCGTACTTTTTTCAGAGTTGGTCTTCGATTCACACTTAAGAAGGAGGTCATGTTGTTACTCCCAGATGTTTATGTTCAAGGTTCATCATCTAATCAACATTTCGCTGATATGGAGATGAGATAAAAGACGATCGGTTGTGAACTGTATTACAAAAACTTCCAAAAATAGAAGTTAGCTGAGTGCATTTAAACATGAAGAACACATCGTAGTATTTACGTTGTCTATAAACAGAAAATACTAGCACCCCAAAGACGTATATTATGCTCCAAGACAAGAGATTTGGTAGCAAGTCATGTTGTTCTTGGCAAGAACCCTATGTGCTGGGAGTGTACACGAATTGGGTCACTAGTGTACACATGGTCTGTACTGGCCAGCTTCTCAAGTTACTCTAGAGTGGGAGGATATTGTGCAATAATATAGGTGGGACACTTCAGACAACTAGTATATTACACAAACTATAACACGACCAATGCCTCGAATGGCACTGATATCAAGACTGTTTCTGTCGTGTGGCTTGGGACACCATCCTGCCCATTTATCGCCAACAGAAGACAAGAAACCCTACTTTAAGAAATCAGAAGAAGTCGCCACAGACGCAAATGAGAATGAGATTCAACTACTGAAAAGCAACAACAGCAAGAAGGAAAATGGATTTTTCAGAGAAAGCTTCAGGAAGAAGCACACCATCAGTCCTTTGGCGGCTGCCGTGCCAAATGGGAAGAACAAACCTCGTAAAAAGACGGACAGCGAGTCGAAGGATAAAGACAGACTCATAGAAAAACACAAAGACAATAAACCGCTGGTGAATCGGTCTATGTCTGTCCAGACTAACACAGATGCCAAGTCACAAACTAGTCAACGATCACGTGCATGGACTATTACCAAGCAGCACATCAAGCGCATCCGCCGGCGGAAGAAAGATGCGGATAATACTGATGGTCAATGCGGGGAGGAAGATGAACAGGCCAAGGCTGAAAGAAAGGTGAGGCATGATGTGGTGAGACAATTTAACCTAAGGCAAAGTTTGTGGTCACTTGATATAGCTGATCAGGCAAAGACTGATGCAACATATATATTGGTTTATCACGGTGGCAACTAGCGAACTTGAGTACTTTTTCTCTTCTCAATAGAGTCAAATCAAATTGTCGCATGGACATAATTTACATAGTTTCCCCAAGAAGGCAGATGGAAATTGGATCCCCAGGAAGCAAAGTGAACCAACCATGAAATTCAAAATTTCAGGAAATGGTTTAAAAAGTTTTGACAAAATTTGTAATGTTCATGGTTCTAAAAGGCTATTTCAGTTACGTATTTGACACTGATAACAACTGATCGTACTTTTGAAATTAACTTTAAAAAAAAAAACAGATTGTGATTTAAATATTTTCCACATGGAAAATGGCGATTTTAATGGAAATCAAATGGGCCGAATAAATAAACAAATCCACTTAGTTTAAGACTTTTCATTACCATTACAACTTCAGGGTGGAGAATGAATAAATTAGTCGCACTCTGGAGAGCGTATTCTTCAGAGAAAGTTCAAAACCTGGATTGGTTCACTTTGCCGCAAAAATTATGATACCTTGGGTTGGTTCACTTTACCTAAATACTAAATCCCACACCCAATGAATGGCACTGCTGGTCAGCCAGATGGTTGGAAAAGACCTAATACCAACCTGATAGGGTACTAAAAGTTTTTGGCGTAAAATCAATTAACCAGCCTCAATCTGAAGAGCGGAATTGCTGCAATAAAGATCAAAACTTGGGTTGGTTCACTTTGCCTTGAGATATGCGGGTTGGTTCACTTTGCCTTGTGGCTTAACCTGGGTTGTGGTCACATTGGGTCCGTTCATTGGGTAAAAGTAGCCTTGCTATAGGAAATTAAGGTCGATCCCCTAAACAACAGAGAGGACACAATTCTCTTCGCAAAACCATGGAAACATGGGAATGCATGCCAAAATTCAGGGTTGGTTCACTTTGCCTCCCGAGGATCCAATTCCTTATGATATACACGTAGGCCCACTAAACATTGACAGAATACTTTGTGAAAATGTACGGCTTTTTAATATCGATATAATATGTATATGGAAGTCTTGTCCCAGAAACTGTCAACCTCAGGTTTGCCCCTGAGTGAGTTCCACTGTGCATGTTCTCAATTTTGTCTTTATATAAGATGTATATCAAGTGTATTTAGTGAATCACATATATCATAAATTAAGACATCAACTCATAAACTTCCACGAAATATGAATCATTGTTTTAGGCTCAAAGTGAGTCGATCCTTTCCAGCATTTTTTGTACCTTCAGGCAAACATGTATTATGCCCTTGACAATGACTTCTGACAATCAAACATACTGGTTTCCTCTGTCTTTCATAATTGTACCTGAGGCCACTGACACAGAGTGTACTAAATGAACTGCATGCTACAGCCTAATATTTACGAAGCGAATTGAGCACAAGAGAGGAAACAAAAATCTGTGCAGTGATGGTCTCAACATCAACAGTCCACAGCAGGGAATTAGGTTAAGTGGATCCAGCTTCTAACCAATAATTTAGTTTCGTATTTAACAAAACATAACTTATTCATCTTCAAAAGTGTCTTAAAAATTCAATTTTCTCCAGTAATATTTCCTGCGCCAATTTTTTTAATGGAATAGTTAATTATGAGCCATGACAGGCTAAATTAAATTATTAACACAAGATTCATTTCATTTCAAAAGACAACTAGAAATCATAAAAAAATTGAAGTAACATAATCTTCATGAACTGATGATTATGTAATTCAAATCATGTTATTGTTTTTTAATGATTATTATACTATTATGTAATATCAACAATCTAACAAAGACTTAAATTTGGCAGCTTTCAGTGTTGTCTGCTTTTACAAAACATTCAGATGATTATAATTATCTATCTATCTATCTATCTATTTGTTTATCTATTTTTTTTTAAATCTATTTTATCTTTCTATATTGCATTTCTCTCTGTCGTTCTATATATCTGTCTTTCTATTTTTTTTAAATGGCTAGATAACTGCCTTTCGTGCATACATTGAATATGTAATAAAATCAAAGTTATATCACACTATAAGTCCTACCAAAAACTATAATTGTAATTTTCCATTTCGGGACATTGGATTTTTTTTTAATCACAGTTCATTAAACTTCTAGACACTTCTTGGACAACCAAGCCTTTTAATTTAAGGAAACGTGAATCATCATTAGCTATCTAAACCATACCACGATGACAAAATAGTATAGTATTTCATATTACAAAACATGCCAAGTAGCATACAATCAAAAATTTTTACTAATGGTATCGATCAGAATTGTTTTGTTTTTTTTCGATGCCTTTGGTGAATTTCTCCCAGATAATCATGACATTTGATTAGGCATGTACAACATTTTATACTAAATAAAATATTATTATAGACTGATCGGGCACTGCATTTTGCACTGATACCTTTAATAGCTCAGACAAGGACCAAGGTAAAGAGGCAAGGGGAACTCCATCCTCCCCACGCAAGCCCTGCTAAAATGGACAGGGCTTTCTGCTATTTCCAACCTCTTCTGTGATTGGCTGCTTATTTAGGTCATAAGCATTTTGCAGGCAGATTTAGTCCGATTATGGACACTTAGAGGATTACTGGCAACTAAGAAAAACAGTGTAAAAATTAGCAAACTTTCAAACAGTTTCATTTCAGAACTGTGAAAATACATAATTCAATGGAATTTTCGGAACTGTGATAGCACCTTTCAACAATACACAATTTCTCCATTTGTAACTGTGTGAAACAGAAGCAACAATTTCAAACTGTGATGTAGCAGTCCCTGATTGGCTGAGCCAAAACTGGGTCAGTTAATTAAGTATTCATGAATTAGCAAAGGTTATGGGCCATTTTGTCATGGTTTGACTTGGGATGATGGGGGCACTCTTGAACGGGATGAAACACTGATCTAACTTGGGTTCGCCGGACCGGGAATCAACTTCATTCAAACCCGCTGTTCCCAGACATTTGCAGCCCAGTATTCTCCCACTGACTCAGAACCCAGGTCCTGTCAGTCAAGAAAAAAGTTCAGTCATGATTCTCATGAACCTTTTAGTCATGATCAAGCCACACATGAGTTCAAAACATTCTTTTTTAAATTTAGAGATTGAATGCTGCGATTCACAAAAAGAAGGCTTTACCATACACACAATGAGCTACTCCTTGGAAATAGATGATCTTAAGCTGGGTAAAACATCAAATCCTCTATCTCTTGCTTTTAATTTGAGTATATAGAGAAAATTATTGCTGCTTGATGCAGTTTTTGAAGTGGCATTGAAAAGTAACTCAAGTCATTTATTTTCAAAACATCAACAAAAACAAAAGTTGTGACTAAGTCTGGGTCACAGTGATTCTTTCTAATTTCAGTCAAAATGTCATTTGAAATGCCATGGTCATTTGTGAATGACTGGTCTTTGTTATTCTTTATATTAATGGGGCAGATTGTGAAATTGTAACAGCCAATCATATTCTTGGATTTAGTTGTTTTTATGAGAAATTCCATGCTTGTGTCAACATGTCACAACATATCAAGGCACCATCAGCAAAAATGCAAAAACCCTAGATAATGCAGCATAATGATGTATAATTCATGACATGAAATGCAACCGAATGTTTAGTCAATTAAATGTCCAGTAGTGTATGGTTTTTGCAGACAGAAAGCAACATCAGCATCACATTTATAATGGTTGTCATATACGGAGTGATGTAACCATGCCTCTGACTGAAAGTAGGCCAAACAAGCTGCACATCCTAGAAAAGGCTGCAGAGCCAGAGAGTGCATGGATTTGTGTCTGTTTAACAGACCCTTCAACATCACTTATCATAATGTCACTAGATAGGAGAACAGCAGTTTTGGGAATGCAAAGCTTAAACTTACTTTTTCCGAGGTCACTCAGTCAGTCTGTGATCTTAAGGAAGCATACAAATGGTTTACCGCGAAAGTCAGGGCCAAGGCCGGTCCGCAGGAGTGCCCCAGCGGCACCGTCACCATGGTTTCGGACTGTGAGTCAATCTTGCAATTTAAAAAAAATTTATAAATATTGTACAAATTAAAGTGGACGACATAACTTTGGTGATGATGTCCTTTTGCACTGTCATTAGCATGAGATGAGATATTGCACTAAAAGCACATAAATTTGAAGATACGTCTGACTTAACGTGTGTGGTAAAATTTTTATAACACACGTTTTAAGGTTTTAAAGAACAATAGCCACGATTCTGTTCAAAATTCTGTCACCAACCCTGTATAAAAATAATTATATTCTACAGTTATGATGATATTATATTAGTAAACAATGCGGACTGGTGCGATGCATCTTACACTGATGGTTACAGTAATAAGGTCAGTCTTGTGGATGTGTCATTCAAGTGAATGTTTCAAAGTGCTTTATACTATCAAAATATGTGCAGTTATTTCAAATGTGACAATCATCACTGCAACTATGTTTGTCACATTTATGCTCAGTTTGAACAAATTAAAGTTTTTTTTAGCATGTTATGAGTTTGTTCCACATTTTGTTAAAAGTCGTGATTCGTGACAGTAGTTTCAATCACAGAATATTCAGTATTATACAATATGTGTGCAGAAACTTATTTATGCATCCAGTATGCCCTCGTGACACAGACCAAGTTATGTGTACAAAGATGTACTACATGGTATTGGAGCATGTATTTGGTGCAGTTGTACTGTAAGCCTGTATCATGGTCACACAACCTATTGCTTTGGCAATCACATTTCAACTGTGGACTCTGTTGACCTGAGGTGCGAAACAGGTGATTATAACAAACAGTCAATGCCAAACAATGCTAAACAAGATAATCCAGCCTGCTATTTTGTGACAGGGCCTCTTGAAACACTGTCAGAATGTAAGAATATGTGTCAGAGACATGCACTCTTTGCCAAAGAAAATCTTAATTGGACATTTTATCATCCATTTATCAACATGGGGCTATCTACTTAGTAAACCTTCATTGCAAGGGATATACCTGGAGAGGGCAAATTAAACATATTGCCCCGTAGATGATAAAATGCAAGGTAAGAGATTGAAATTCTCCCAAAGCCATGTCAACACAGAAAACTTTGCCAATTCACATGGCAATTTTGAAACCCTTTAATTCAGTATCAAAGAAATCTGAAGGTGTACTTTTGCATAGATATAGCCAATAATGACTACATAGACAGTTCTGCATGGTGTTATGTTGATGACAACAATTAGATTTATAGTAATTTGGCTTTTTTTGAGACATGTGCTTTTCTCAAGACATTGTTATGATCAAACAGGAAGTGCAACAACAGTGCCACCTTACCTACACATGCTGTATACAACTATACATACATGACATACAGCATGGATTTTATCCCCTCATTATATAACATACAGTGAGCAATATAACTGAACACTCAAAGCACACCCCATTCCAAATCATTTTGTCGACAATGGTTATCAATTGTATTGCCATCATAGAATGAAAAACCAAGTTTCAGTGGTTAACTTTTACAGGAAGGAGAACAATATCAAAGTTTTTAAAAATTGTTTATAATCTATGTGGAGGGACATGCTCGTTTTGCTGTTCTTACTGTACATATACATACATGTGCAATACTGGCACAGGACTCAAATTAGAGGACATTTAATATCAATCTATAAATTTAGTCAAATAATAAACCATATGTAGCAATTTTAGTGTACTACATACAAATGTATAGTTATAGATAACTGCGGGCTCGTAAAGTTGTGGTTAAACGAAATAAAAACCTAAAATTATTGTGATTAGATTGAGGAGCTGTCTATCGCAAAAAATACCCTTGACCAGGAAGGTTTTAAATTTTCATCCTGTGAAGTTGCATTGCAAAGTGGTTAACTTTTACTGGAAGGAGAATTATATCAACGATTAAAGCGGTTTAAATGAAGAGAGGCATTATCATTTGCTGTTCTGACTGTTCATTTACGCATTTTCAATGCTGCCATCACATGGAATCACACTAAAAAGCAAGAGGAAGGTTTTTAATGTTTATCCTTCGAATTGGTATTGTGGAGTGGCTGTTCGAATTGGCTTTGAAAAGCGGTTTTACAAAGTGGCTGTTTTTCTGTCATTGACCATATTCAAAGTTTCTGTTGCATTTTCATTTTATGACAGCTTTATTAATCTTCATTACTTAGGTTTTATCCAGTTTGGGACAGTATACTCGCATCAAGAAGAGAATGTTCGATGCTGTGATCACTGTTTTTCATAGGATGGTAGTTGTTCAGGTTTAAAAGCTTGTTTGATGTTACATCAAAATGCATCTGGAGTAGCTGATCCTCCAGTTATGCAGGTTACATATTGCTCCAAACCTTGTTCACCATTCAATTCACATAATGCGTCAGGTTTTTGCTAGGAAGGCTTATATTATAACCTCACGCAGTTCTTTTTCCATTAATACCTTTTTTGCTAAATGAAATGATATTTCTGTCTGCCAAGATGATGTGAGAACTATATGAACTCAGCTTGATTTTTCTTGAGGATGCAAAACATTTGCAAAGACAGTATACTGAAACATACTGACTACTTTGCTTTGTGGCACTGAAAAAGTCAGTGAAGAAGTTAAACTCTTGACTAACATGTCTTTCTTGAGAAACTGACCAGTTTAACACCGCTGGTGAAGCTCCTCTTAGAGCCAGAAATTTCTGGGAGAATCCCAAAAATATGTGAGAGTAGCGTAAAAAAATTGCAAGAGAATTTCTGAAGTTTGAAAGAGAATAAAAAAGGAGGATAATAGCAAGAAGTCCTGAGATTATACCAGACCAATGCCTGACAGAAAAAAAAGTAAATTATAATATGTTTAAGATTACCATTTATTTCTGAGAGAATTGCAAAGAAAATATCAGAGATAATCAAAAACATTCTCTAATTAAGTTTTGAATGAAATTTCTGAGATTATTGCCTCTCAGCAATTTGTGGCACTTTCTAGAAATTTTCCTATATATTTTCATTTCATTTGATTTTAATAGATGTCATAATATTATATCACATTGCATCGTAAATTGTAAAGAGATCAGAGTAATAAATCAAACCTGTTGAGAGAGCATTGCCAGATAATATTAAGTCTTACATTGACACCATGGCTGACGACTTAGAAGTTTTATATGGAAAACAAATATAGAAGAACAAATGATAACAACAAGATCAACATATTTTCAGTTGTAATTTTCACGATCCACATTTAAAAATTTATTAAAGGTAGAAGTAGAAGTAGAGTAGGTCGGGGCAAGAAGCCCGGGTTAGGTGAGAGGCCCCCCCAGGCTTATATCCAAACTTACATTTTTGGTGCGTTTATCTAAAGATAGGATTGAAGCTAGAGGCGTTTTAGGTGACGTCACAAATTTTCAGGGCAAACAGCACCAAACCATAGTAGAAATTAAAGAAAGAAAAAAATGTGCATGGTTTTTGTAACTTTGACTAATTCTTTGAAAGGGGTTGTCAGAAATAATGTCGGAAATTTTTAAAAGTATATTGGATATCTGCATTGCTTCACTTTATGACTATCACATCTGAATGATTTGGATCACGTTTTTTGCATTTTAGTTCAAAATATAGAGGTCAAATTAAAATATGTGGGTTTGGGGCGAGAGGCCCCACATGATATGGGGCATGAGGCCCCCTTCACTGGAGGGTCGAAGCTGCTTCAGGAACCATTATTAATGTGTACTTTACCTTAAAACTTGATAGAATAGCTAATTAAAATAGAAAAAAATTGGGCCCAAAATTGAAACAGGGCAAAAAATATTAAAAAATAAAAGTATGAACAGAAAAATTCTGAAATTCCGAAAAAGTGAATAGAATGCCTTAAAAAGGATAGAAGAACCCTAAGAAATAACTTTTAGGCTGAATGCGCTCACAAAACAAATTGCCATAGGATTATAATAGAGGGGCTTCTTGCCCAATGGGTGGGGTAAGAAGGCAATTTTAATTTTTTTACAAAAATGGTCGTAACTCCTTTATTAAAATTGGTAGACATTTGTTTCTCTAGTTATTAGTAGAGTCAAGTAATCCCTTCCTGACAACATAAGCATTCAAATAATTGCCCATAAAAAGTAGGTCAAATCACACCTTGAAGTTAAGGGGGGCCGCATGCCCCGACCCACTCTAAATGTCCACATTTTTTTAAAGACTTGTGTACATTTAAAGAATATAGGCTCAATGCTGTTTAAAACCTTGAATTGTTGAAATGGACTTGAAATGGAATGTAACATGATTCTATTATCTAAGCACCATTGATATAATATATGTAGTGAACACATTGGAAGGATGTGAAACAGAGATGACACCATTTGTAATGTAATTAAGCGGATGTGACCATCAGACGTTTTGCCTATGTTTTAACATTGAGGCCTGCATGTTTGATAGGGAAGCTGTGGCTGAAGCTTGGGCCTGTCTGGTGGGGCTTTGGTCATATAGGGTCAGTTCTTCCTGGTCACAGGCATTATCTCACGCAGCTTCCATGAAATAAGGATGAAAAAAGGTTCTCTGGAAATTTTGAAAATGGTATTTGAGCTCAGGTTTCGTTGTCAATGTTGTGTACACACTATGTTATACTCTGTCTGATGTTGTGATCTGGTTTTCTAAAATACATGAACCTTAGTATCAAATTTTTTGACAGGATATCAGATTGAAATTTGATCGACCAACCCAGACCTCGTCTGATCGGAAGTAGTTGCGCAAATTGAAATAATTTAATATACCTAATCACCTCAGCCAATATCCTTTTTTGTCTAGGATTTTAAAAACAAATCACTCTTCTGATTTATATCTGTTGTGTTTTGTCTGGTGTTTTAATTTTGACATCCTATTTAGGGATCATACTAAATTTTTATCAATTACATGGGTGAAATATTTTCTAACCATATGAACCACTTTTTGTTTTAATGTCATTTATTTGCAATAAGACTAATGGCAACACAATATCTTTTCAGAATGAATACCTCTATGCTCAAGTGCTACAAGCTGTTGTCAACCCCCTTGGGGCACCAGACAGCACCCCAGGTCACCGTCCTCTGGAGTTGGCCACCCATTTACAGAGGGTAAGTCCTCATTCTTTTGTTGTCCTTGAATCCATATACAACACAATATGACCATATTATACTGAACAGACTGTTGCACCATTTCCTTTCGAGGTTGCGACACCATCTCAAGTTATATTTAGCAATGACAAAACACCAAAAGAGAATCAACCAAAACTTAAAAAACATTGAACCCATAAGAACTCTAATTGAAGAACCATACTCACTTTGAATGAGCTATTCTTCGGGAAACTTTGACATTTTGACTATTTCTATGATGGTCAAAATAAATAAATAAATAAATATGATAGCACACTGATTGCAATCCAGAGGAGAAATACAGACAAAGAGCGTTCAAGTCCAATTTACAAGTTGATACAAAATACATATATAAAAATCTGGTTCAGTTTTGCAAAATTACTCCAATTACAGGTGATTTCATTACCATGCGATTCTTGTCATTCACACTTGCCTGTGAGGAATCAATGCTAAACAAGCATCGCTACGTTTGAAATATCAGCTGTGTGACGTTCTTTCTGGTCTTAACCAATCAGATCTACCAAATATGTCATGTATTTTGTGGGCCAGGAACCTTAGAATCGCGTACAAATGAAATCACCTGTAAAAGATATTCATAAAGGACATAATAGTGGTGAAATTGTTGAAAAACTACGGTGAGCCAGTGCAATGATGTATTCTCTTGTTAAACAAATTTGTGGTTAGTTCAATGACATCATAATTTTCAGTGGTCACTGATGAAGCAGGAAGTCCAGGGGCAGAAATTTTACTTGTAATTCATAAAAGCAAACGATTAGTCAGGGTATGACAGAATATTAAATGGTCATTCTAATCACCATGACAAGATAATTCAATTAATGATGTATCAAAAAAAACTTTTTTTAGAATTACAACTTTCATAGAGATATAAAAAAAGGGTAGTCTTTTTTAGTTATTGTGTTAATTTAATTTCATAGATAATCTGATGCAAATGACATTGTTCTGTTTCCCTAAATTACCATTTTCATGGCCAGGATGTGATTTTTTAACCACAAATTCCACTCGAGGGGATAGAGCATACACAACTGGTCTAGCCATATGTCCATGCTTGGTATGTGCAATGTTTATCTTGTCCCAAGTGTGTAGTATCTTGATGTTAACCTAGATGTTGGAAAACAACAGCAAAACATACAGTCCAACTTCTTAGTTTCATCCAAACTACAATGTCTTTGCCGGCGATTTGGTGTGTGTGTGTGTGTGTGTTTGTGTTTTACGTCTCATCAGCACCTTGTTGGGCTATTTAGAGACATACTTGGTTTGTACTAAGTGTCTTTATAGTCCTGTTTGATTGGTAGTTAGTTTTTCTTTTTTTTGTATCATGTTTGTACTAATTGTCTGTATAGGTCTGTTAGATTGCTACTTAGTTATTCCTTTTTTGTGTCATGTTGTCTGTTGTCCGTTGTTTTTTTATCAATTTCATAGCAACAGAAAGATGGTCATGTAAGACCAGTATACTGAGGATTCCATAGAACTCGTCAGTGAAGGTGCAGTTGGTGACTAAATTGAATATTTCTCTTTTTGTTGTATGTGTATCTTCATGCCAGTCGTGCAGCTTTAGTTTTGTTCGTTCAGTCAGCTTCCGAGACACATTGCCAAAGCCAGACATTTGAAGATGCTTCACTGCCGGTTCTAGCCAGTAGCGTATAAACTTCGGTCGGAATTTTTCAATCTTTTCAGGTGA
This sequence comes from Platynereis dumerilii, assembly GCA_026936325.1. Classification (NCBI taxonomy): domain Eukaryota; kingdom Metazoa; phylum Annelida; class Polychaeta; order Phyllodocida; family Nereididae; genus Platynereis; species Platynereis dumerilii. The sequence continues at coordinate 76,637,380 of JAPTHN010000002.1, read as the reverse complement.
TGGTTCTTCATCTAGGAAGTAGTAAAGATAATCTTTGGTTGTGATTGTTTGGTTGTCATCGTTTTGTGCCCTGTCTTTTCCTTCATCCACAGGTTTTGTTTCCTTTTTGTCCATTCCACCCTGTTCTTTGTTTCCTGGATCATCTTCTCCCTCTTCCTCTTGTCCTTCTTCGTTTTCTTCTTCCTGCAAGTCCCCTTGATCCTCTTCATGTTCTTCCTCTTCCTCTTGTTCTTCTTCCATTGATTCGTTGCTGGGTGTAGTGTCCCCACCATCATTTGATCCTTCCTGTTCCTCTTCAGTGGCTGCTTCATTTGGATGTTCTTCTTCCATTGCTGTATCTGGAGGAGTTGTGGTGCCAGCTGGTGTTTTTGGTTCTTCAAGGTCCGCCCGGGGAGTAGACGGTTTTGTGGTGTTTGTTGTCTTTAGAGTGGTTTTTTCATTTGTTCTTTCCAAGTGTCTGCTAGTGTCTTCTGGGTTCTCTGTGTGTTGTTGGTGTGATCTGTTGATGCTGTGTTCTTCGAGTTGTAGTCTTCGTCTTGGTGTCGCACGTTGATGAGGATGTCGATATCCTGCAATGTCCGCATAGCTGGGCATTCCTGAGTGCTGGTCCACGATCCTTCTAGCCTCCGGAAAAGATATCGCTTGGGTTGCCTTCAATGTGAGGATTTCTTTTTCCTTAGTCCACTGTCTGCAAGTTTCGCTGTAAGAGGGATGATCCTCCTTACAGTTGACACAAAGAGGAGGGGCTGAGCAAGGTTGTTCCTTTGATTGAACGTGGTCCTGGGATCCACAATGTCCACAAACTTCTTGTCGTCGGCACCACTTGCTCAGGTGACCGAAACGTTGACATTTGTAGCATCTTCTTGGATTGGGGATGTAGGGTCGTACCTTACATTGCTCCCATATAACTTTGACACGCTCTGGAAGAGTCGTGTCTGAAAAAGTCAAGATAAGAAGCTCCCGATTATCCCTCTGTGGGATTCTATGAAAATGAATGACATCAGTAAAAGTTTCAAACCATTCTTGTAAATCGTCGTCCGAGTCTAAATAGCTAAGGGAGGAGAAAACCACTCCCTTGGAAGTATTCAAGGTCCGATGAGGCTCGATTATGGCCTGGGTACCTGCAACATCTTTCAGCCTAAGGAGTTTTTGAGTCTGGTCGTCGTTTCTGGTCTTAAATAGGACGGTTCCATCTCTCTGTAAGGTTGTCTCTGCAGGTTCGCCGACTTCTTGAAGTATGGTCTTGTAGATGGCGAAGGGAGATAGCCTGTTAGTTGGTTTGAACACTATGTACCTGTGTCGGTACTCCGATTTTCGTGTTGTCGTTTGTCGATTTAGAAGTTCCGGGTCGATACAGTCATCCGAGGATGACCGCTGCCGTTTTAGTCGAGACTGTGAATTAGGAAGAGAGTATGCCATGGGAATTTGTGATGTTCATCCCCCATGCTCCCCACCCACCAAGGAGCCCAACAAGGGGGACTAATATGGGTAGGGCTGCGCCCAGTACCCTAGTCCAGGGATACATGGGGGATATACTCGTAGAAGGCTTGGTAAGAGATACAGCTGCAATCATATTTAAAACATGGCCAGCATGTAGACTTGGTCAGAACCTTCTTTGATTGACCCATCAGCCATGGCCAAATAGGACCGAAGCCCTAGTGACAACATGACAAGCCGATTGACTGGACCGGGCCAATCCAGCCTCCCGTCTAGGAGAAATCCAGGCCAAAGTAGTGTATTGTATGGGAGGGACCAGGTTAGGCCCACCCAACTCAACTACCAGGACCCCTTCATCCTCCAACACGGGTCGCAACCCACGGCAAACAGGTTGCCCCATTTCCGTCGGGGAGACGTGTGCTTGCGCACTGTCTCGTGTTGGCCACTAAGGATACAGGTCTTCACCTATAGTGTTACCACCCACCGCCACGAGGAGGCCCGAGACCTGAGGGGGCCCGGCGATTTGGTATGCATCATGGGAAATAAGTATTTGACCACTTGCCAAATTTGGCCAGTTTTAGATTTGACCAGGCATACCTGTTTATTTAAGTTTTGTGCATTCCCTAATGCTTGGTCGAAGCAAATCTAAGTCTAACTGAATGTGAAGATTTATAACCTTTGTTCCAAGTTAGAAAATAATGTGCAAGCACTTTAAGAGATGCTTGCAGATAGACTGCCCATGATAGTATCTACCCCTTTGCCTGTCACCTGCAAAAGGGTATCTGACATGTGAGACCTGCACAACGGTATTTGTCACTAAGACCTGCTGGAGGGTATCTGGCCTGTGACCTACTTTTGGTGATTGACCTTTGACCTGCAGAAACTCAGCCTGTTTATTTTCTTTATTAATTTCTTCATCTCAGAAAGACACCAAAAGTTTATCAACGCAAGATAAAATTCTATTGAGACTGTATGCAAAGTTTTTAATGACAGAGATGAAACAGCAAGACCAAGGCAGTTGTCATAAGTTTCAGAGCCTTCCTCCCACAATAGAGATGTCGCTTGCAAGCAAGCAAGCATCTCTAAAAATGGAAAAATTAATAATTTCACAATTACAGAGCAGCACATTTTAGGTCTGTTCTAAATGTGAATGCAAATACCCTCTGCATACAGTTTAGCTGCCATTCAATCGATTATGTATAAGCCATATCTTTTATTGTCCTGGTTTAGAGATATGCATTGTATATCCCATATTTCAAAAGAGAGGACTTCCTGTAGAATCTGCAACATCATCTACTAACATACACAGTGACGCGGCGGTCATACAGTGTTGTTAAACATGACCCTGCAAACTTCTATTTCGTTTTAGACTTTAAAATACATAATTATATAATAACTAAAAGGCTTCACGGCCAGTCATGACCTTTTGTATTTTAACCATACATAATAAAGCTAGGACAGTTGTTAAATGTTGCTGAAAATTCAAATCTGATCTTATGGCACAAATCTTCTTTGATAAATATAAATATTCATAAAAACTGGTTCATGTTCAAGTTCATGATCAGCAGAAATGCCTCTTCAAAAGAATCATTCTAAATTTAGTCAAAAGCTTTGAGAGTACGTAAGAATGCATGCATGCAGCCTGGCTGCTATTTGCTTAAACTGTATGCCCACAAACCATATAGCACAACTTAAAGGGTGTTGAGTTCAGTAGGGTGAACATTTCAGAACAAGAAGTGACGTTATCTGTGACGCAATACCATATATGGTACGCCTTTTGAGGAGTGTCCAGTACAGACTGTATAGGGCAAAGTCATAATTGCCATGGCCCCATATCTTGTGTTTGTATAAACTGTTTCGTAGCCGTGTAGTCGTAAACTGAGATATATTAGAACATTTAATGTGAAGAAATTCAAACGGAATTGATTGTCCCAATATAAAACTATAGACCCCAACTTTTCACGATTTGATCGTTGCTAATATATCTGAAGTAAGAATAGGCAAGGCAACCCTTTTTGGTTGTGTCATGGTCAGTGGAGAAGTTTGTTACAGCAGCAGTCACAAGTATAGCCTAAGAAGTGGCTGATGACATCATGCTTTAATAGAAAGGGCCCCATTCGTAGATGTCTCTTGCAAAAAATTACCTGATCTAGCATTGTGTGCCACCTTCTGGAAAAATTTGCAAACAAAATACGGATTTGAGCAGAAGGACAGCGTTCCGTGGGATTTCTATGCTGACCTGCAACTGATATCAACATTTTACTTGTCATGATGCCAGTCTCTGATTGGCCACTTTGTTAAAAAACTGATATCCGGCAAGGCAGAAAATGGAAGCCCCAAGAGAACATTCCACCTTCTTCTGCTGTTCTTAAATGTGCATAAACAAGTTACATTTAATGCCTCCCAATTCCTGCCTCACTCTTAAATCTCGATTAAAGATTGTAAAATGTTCTGATGCGCATTGGTGTGATGATTTTTTTTCTCAATGCAAAGCAATGTGTCTTTGTGGCGGAGTGGTTCAACAATATCCTTGTGATTTTGAGGTCCTGGGTGAGATTCCACTGCGCGGCAATACTTGACTGATAAATTATATACTGGCAGGATAGCCATCTGGGGGATAGACATGCTACAAAGGGGCCAAGCAAATGAAACTCAGTTAGGCTTGAAACTCCTACCTCATCTTTCTATGTGTGAACTAGGCTTAAAACAGGACAAAATAAAACACTTCCGAGTCAAACACGCTTCTAATTTCTTCCGTAATGGTTGTACAGTTGAAGATGTCTGCAGGATGAATCTGTGCTAAGAAAACTGCAAACTATGAGCTAATACAGGTCTTTTTGCAGTTACACAGGTAATATATTCAATGATATTCAATTATCTAAGGTGCACTGAATAAACCATGTTACAAGTTGAGTTTGTAACAGAAACAAAAAAAAAGCCACATGTACAATTGTACATGTAGGTTTAATGCTTAAGCAGGAAATGTTATATCACATTCATCCGTAGTTCCTCTAATTGTCTCTCTTATCAATTAAACCATATGGATTTGAAGTTTGATGTAATTCATGGCTTTTTAACCAGCTAAATATTTGCCCAATTTACTTTGACTAAAAAGTGCCCATTAGAATTTTACTTTGACTAAAAAATAGTTTAGTCTTTTGCATAAATATTTGCAGGTAAAAGTTCCAGCTTGATTTTTTTTTTTGTAACAGGAGCTAAACTTATTCATCTGTCTGATTGTGCCAATATATGAATTTAACCACACAATCATGAAACGACTTTATGTGACAAGCAAAGTCACTCAGAAACAACTTTAGGAAACCACTGTAGTCCAACATGAAGGAATAGGCCTACAGATAATCATAAAATGTCCCCTCGAATTTGTTTTAAGAACAACTTTAGGAAACCACTTTAGCCCAATTTGCTATAAACAGTCCCAAAAATTTGGCAGTAGATCCGCCAATGTTGTTTGGCCTTATTCCGGTTGTCCTATGTAGTGTGTGCTGGCCAAACACACCCTCCATTCAGGAGCAGTCTACCACATACAGGGACAGACTGTCACTGGGGCTAGCAGGGGAAATATCAGACTGGATTATAAATTCTTCTGTTACCTGACTAAGCATTTATCAACCCCCATACAGTCCTATAGTGTTGTCTGATAAAGAATCTCAAACTTGGCCATCCACTTCTTATATGACTACATCTGAACATCAGCATTTCAAACTTCCAAAAGACTCGTATACACAAGGATCTCTCAACTGCCACCATCTAGTCAGGATTACATAGCATACTGCCATTTTAATTTATTGATATTTTACATGTTGAACAATTATTTAAATAACAGTCATTTTACATTCTAAAGCTGGAAATTACCTCTATCAATCACAGGATTATAATCAATATCAGTTGAAGAATCTAGTCAGATACAAAACTCAACAACCTTCCACATTCTTATTACTCATTGATGAATATATCTAAATCATTAAAAAAGACTGTTCTGAGTGCCATTGAATAATTGATAATATTCTGAAGACCTGCCTGATCGCTGATTGCTTATTTACTAAAAGTCAAAGGTCGAGGTCATTTATACTACACTCTAAAAAATTCCAGACAAAATTGGTTTTTTAGATTCAAAATGGTTTTTTGAAAAACCAAATTTCAATGCAAAAAACCAAAATGGATTTTTTTAAAAATCCATTTTGGTTTTGCATTGAAATTTGGTTTTTCAAAAAACCATTTTGAATCTAAAAAACCAATTTTGTCCCGACATTTTTTAGAGTGTACTGATTGTAAACCTAAGATTGTTTGATTATATAATTATTGGAGATTTCATAGACACACAATCTGCTTCCATACAGCATCTTATCAACTTATCACTAATATTTTTAGAGCTCTTAAAGACTCCACCCACAAGCTGAAAAAGGATTGGTTACATTTCTTAGACTCTCCATATTTGGATAACATCTTCACAATCTCAAGGATTGGGAAGGAGAGGAAGTCGTTCAGTGTTTATTTTTATGCTTATTTTTATCCAACAATCAACTGATAACAAGGTGTTATAGATACCGATTACCACATCACCCCAGCCAGTATACCATTTCAACAAGAATTGCAAATCATATAAACACACAATGGGAAAACCACAGTTGTTGAAATCAGTTATAACTAAAGTACAAAAGAAGATCAAAAAGACTCTGAAACAGCACCAGTTGAAACTTAATCAAAAGGTAATTCTACAGTTAAAATTAATCGGTCTAGACTTTTCTATTTTTGAATTATGTCATTTCTACTTGATATGTTGCTACAACTTCACGAAACATGCACCAGATTTTGTTGAAACTTGAATGCAAAAGGTTCCGAGTCTTATAAAAAGATGTAAATCATGCTACCTTTTCATTCATGATTACATAATTGGCTCAGCCCATGCTCCACCCACATGGTATGTCAGAAATGTTCCTTTGAAAAATGTCAGTGATAACTTATGCTTGTCTTTTTCAATTTTCAGTTATTTGACATTGACCCAATTGTCCATGATAAGTGGATGAGAGATGTCCAAAACAACCGAGTAAGTAAACCTCTCCTTACATTTATACACAAAATATGAATTTCTGTAGTCTACAATCAAACATCTTTTGATATCTTTATATCTTTATCCTTTACATATTAGTACATTTCTGTATTTTCTTTTTTTTTAGCCTTCAAATATAGTTCTCAATGCCACAGTTGTGGAAGCTCAGGATCTGCAAAATAATCTAGCCACAGGTAAATTGTTTTTCTTTTACTGAAATTCTATATATGCAATTATTCCCTAACTAAACGTAATAATATGTCTGCAAGGCTGGGAGCTCAATTCTGAATGGAACCAAAAAGCACAATAAATATAAAATGAAATCATTGACAAGTTGTCAAAAATGACGGATAAAAAAATTACGTTGATTGCTTATCATTCTAACCTATTCCTTATTTTTCATAGGTGTCACAGACACATATTGCCTGCTATGTCTCGTCAACCAAAGAAGCAAAAGTTCGCCGAAGGGATCTCCGAGAGGTTCGCCAAGTTCTCGGCGGAGAAAGTCATCAGTCGACCACACAGAAGTGAGGAAGACTCAAGTCGTCAAAGCAAACCTCAATCCCCAGTGGAATGAAAAGTTTGAATTGTAAGTACTTCTTCCATTGTATAACGCCGAATCATAAAGCAAGCCAAGAGTGCGACGATTTGCTTCAGTTTTGGCAGTAGACATTTTCAACATGTCTTTATAGTTTGTACTAAATATTAAACCTTTTTTTGTGATTTTTTCACTCTCTCAGGAATTTGCAGAGTTTAAACTAGTTTAATTTCTAATGAGTTAACATATTTTTATATGCTTACAGAGAAGTCACAGATTTCCACACCCAAGACCTAGAATTATATGTTTGGAACAATGAGGAACCTTCTTCGACTCCTCGGTCAGACAGACCATCCACACTCCGAACGTGAGTCAGTTTATCTTTCTTCTTAACCTGATCTTTTATTTTTGTCCTCATTTGATATATGGAACAGTGTTCCGGAATTCAAATTCCTTTATCATTTTCCTGCGTTTGGAGTTTTGTAATAATTTACGAGTTGATGTCACATGGTCATTTATTGCCGTAAAAAGTACCACGTAACAATGACGATATGAAATTGTATGTTACTACCAAAAAACACTTCAAGGATCAACAATGACATTGGGCAATACAATCTCTTGCAGCCTTTTATTTTGTATTTCCTCCTTGCATAACCATGAGCATACAGTAATATTGAATATTTTGTGATCTTTTTTTAAAATTTGATGCAGAAAGAAGCTTTCAAAAAAAGCTTTTGAGGAAAATGCTTCTAAAATATTTGATTACATGTGGCTTCATACTGCTTTAAAAAAGGCAGCATGAGGTTAATTTGAAAATACTTTTAAGTGGTCCAATTGTGGTAATTTAGTTATGATAAGGTGATCTCAACTTTACAGATTTTTACGTCACTTACGAAACACAGTGGACCTCGGCCGACCAGGAGAGGAATTTGTCGGACAACTCCGTATACCATTGCGAGATGTTCCAGCCAAAGGCCTTGACAAATGGTTTGACCTCTATTCCGACAAGAAAAAAATGAAAACTGCAGGACGATGTCGATTACGGCTGGACCTTTCAGTAAAGCAGGTAATTGCAAAATTCATAATAGTAAATAAAAGGCACAGAGCCTACATATGTATAATTGCATACATTAATTTCAATGATTAATGTTTATGTAACCATGGCATTTAAGCCTGGGTCTTTGATGTTCTCAAACAGGTCAGGGAAAGTTTCATTATAAAATTATTTTATTTTGATATTTCAGGGCTTAGACCAGCTGGATTGTGCTGAGAGTGATCAGTGTTCAGTAGATGACTATTATCGAATAGTCAAACAAATTTATGAACATGCTGTGAAAGATCTTATAAAAGACCATGAGGATAATTTGGAAGCTCAAAGGGAATTTGTAAGTATCTTTAAAAAATCAGTTATTCAGTGCACTCAAAGAAATGGTCACATATTCTATTGATAACTGCCTAACTTCCATTAGCTCAACTGATTCTGTGGAAACTTTAACGAAATTTGAAATATCGCGTAAATGCAATGGAAATTCCCATTGTGTCCTTATTTTCTTTTTTTCTTTTCTACAATCAACTAAATGTTATCAATGTTCTACCTTCAGAAGGACTCAGAATCTGATGAAGAATTGCCAAATCATCCTTCAGCAGTCTTCCACGGGCTTCCAGATCGAAGTCGGTCAATCCTTGACCAATTTGCCGTTCAGCAACACTTTTCTCGCCTTTCCCAACTTTTGGTGTAAGTACATGTAAGGTTTTTAAAATCTTTTTGCACTTTGATCACATCATCTCCACAGACTCTATTTGCTTTCTTGCCAATGTTACAGAAATGGGTCTTTGCATTTCACAGTATTCCACATTGGCAATAGTGTTTGGTCATAAATATAAATCACTCTTGCGAACTGTATAATTTGCAAAGCACCCTTTTTTACAGCGATCTGGTTATAATCCTGGAACTGGCAAAATCAGAAAACCTCAACTGCCAGATTCCTGACAAACTGGTAAAAGAAGCTATCGCCAACTTGGAGCAAGAGTGGTTGATTCGTCAAAGATGTATGAAGGCTGACGACAGTGTCCTTGCGGCTGAGGAGGTCCTCTTGACAGTCAGAGAGGTAAGAGATAATGACAAGATAGAGAGATAGTGTTTTCAAAGATAAATACCGTCAATGTAAGCTCTCATATGATGCTTTAATTAGCTGTTCTATTGTCTATCATTGCATTTACATGGTGTATAATAATTTTCTGTTGGATTCCAGATGACCTTGTTTGAATTTGCTGCATCAAATTTTGTTGAAAAACGCTTGCGGAATTTGACGGATATTCCACAACTCTTCCCTCCTTGTGATCTCCAATTGGAAGACCTCAACAACAAAGTCAGGTGAGAACCGAGAATAAAAACATAGAATCTGGAAATCTAGATATGGCGCAACCTAACATTCCGTCAATTAGTTAGCCAACAATATTACAAGTAATTCAATCCAAGTTAAGTACTTAACCCCAGCCTGTTAATTACAAAGTAATTAATATATATCATCATAATTTTGGCGCTAACTCTTTATGTACTCGCTGAAAACATCATTTACCAGTAAAATCAGGTTTTAATATTTTCTGTGTCTTGACTCTGTTATTACAAGGGCTGATTGATTTGTTTTCGTTAAAATTGTAAATATTAATTAAAAATATTGATCAACTAACTTACTTCAGAAAATACAATAGTTAGTCGAATTGTAAGTTTTTGTTGACACTGACAGTTGGCTTTTCAAATTTTCAGTTTGTTGGTTGATCTACTCAACCTCCACATTTGGACAAAAAATGAAAGTGCCAAGAAGGATCTCTCAGCAATCATTTGTCAGCAGTTACAGGTAAGTGTTTTTAAATTCATTTAGTCATGTACTTTATTCATCACATTACCGTGCTCTCTATACAGTTTTCATAACTCAACTCTCAACAGTCTAAATGTTTGCTGAAAGACTCCAGTCCTATTTTGGTCTCAAGACTGTTTTCTTGGCAAATAAACCACCTCGTAGTTCTAAGACGTAAAAAAATACTCGGTCAAGGACATGCTGCATAAGAAATAAATTCCTTCCTTCTTTTTCATTTATGTAAAACCATGTGAAATTATTATATTGTCTTCATTGCCAAGATTGAATTCATATTTGGCGAAGACCTACATTCCCAGAAGGGAAAATAAACAAAAAACATATCTCTCATGCAAACCGTGGTCAAGTAAATGAAGCATATAACTACTGAAGCAACTGAGTGGCACTTGGTCTCCATAAACTCATTCGTGCAGCCTTTATAAGACTCATTTTAGGAAACATTCAAAGTGCCTGTCAGCATAAGGTGATATATCATCATGAAAATCGTGACTTAACCCGCAAAAAATTGAGATATTTTATTTATAAAGCATTAATAGAAAATTATTCAACTGTAAAGCCTGGAAATGACTTACAAAGACTTGAAAAGATGCCTCTTTTGCCTGTCAGCTTATTTATAAGTGTTCTGTGTGACTTTAGTGTACTCTTGAAAATGAATGATCAATAATTTTAAAGGTTTCCAAAGAATATAGTATTTTTTGAGGGATATATCAATTCAGACTACTTAATTGACAGCATTCTACTGCGGATCATGATACATTTGCCTTATCTTTTTCAGGCTAATGTTAAAGAATGGGCCACCTCAAGATTAGAAAAGGTTTATTCTGCTGCCAAGGAACCTGTGATTCCAGAAATCAAACTAATGGTCCAAATTCTCCGATGTGCTACAAACTACATCACCCCCATTTACTCAGTCACTCAGTATTTTAGTCGAATAGGGATCGACTACTTCAAAGTTGTCTCTCTTGCCTGTGAGAGCAGGGTGAGTATTTTTTTGTTTAATATCATAATAACTCCAAAGAGATAAATAACTTATTGAAGCTGTTTATTGTTAATAATACATGCCATAGGCTTACTTTTAAGTTCCTAATATCTATGTGGACTTACATATAAGTACCTAATAACTATATCTGTCAGTATCTGAGGTAGTTTCATTTTATATGGGATCCAAGAGGCTTTTGTCTTTGTAATAACCTCAGCCAAATTACTGGGTCTCAAATTTTGATAGCAGCCCTGGCTGGGTCACCTGGACCTAGACCGATATTAGATAGTAGTTTCATTCATTCTGCACCTCATTGCTGTTCTTCCTCCTGTCCTAATAAGCCTAGAATAGAATATACAGAATATATAATGCATCATGCACCTTCAGTTCAATGCTTTATCTCTTGCTTGTAGTATAGAGTTCACAAATCCTACAATCATAGTAATGATCACCTTTTTTTTGCAGCTTGCCCTTAAATCTCAAGAACTGATGCTCAAAATGGACAAGTACCAAGTTAATTACCAGAAATACCGTGTCAACATCAAAGAAAGCAGTGGGGTGTCACTGCAACTCTACTTTGCTTTGAGGAACTTGTTCCATTCTGTCAAGAGCAACATCACTGAAAGGTAAGGAGAAGCATTTTTCTATGAATCTTCCCCAAAAATATAATTTGTTATAACTACAATATATGTTCCGATCTACATGTGTATACATGCCATTTGTAAGATACAGTAAGGATTATGCAGATCCTCTATTTGGGGAAATTTCAAAAATCCTACCATCAGAAATTTCTGAGAAAGTAGCAGAAATATATATAATCATGTGAGATTCTCTTGCAAATTTTTCTATTCTCTCACACATCTTAAGATTTTATTATGTTTCTCTCAGAAATTTTTGGGATCCATAAATTCTCTTGGAAATTACTCAAGAGTAATTAATTTTACAAATCAGGCACTGCAATCCTCTAAAGACACTTTTTTCTATCTACAGAGAGCTATTCAGACTCACAGTCACCAATTACCAACAGTGGTTCGACACCGCCATCATCTTCTGGTTGCAAACTTTCCGAGAAGAAGGAATTCGGAGAATGGAGAAAGCTCTTGAAATTGATAAAGATGTAAGTTCCTTATGATGACTAAGAGAATGTTACTTTTGGATAAAGTCACACTTGAACCATTACGTCGACCTGAATAGATATAGATGAAGATGAAGCTAAATTTGTTAAATCGTCTCCAACAAGAAGGAATTACTGATAACATGTTTGTTTTCACATTCACTCTTATTATTTCGTGCAATGCTTCTGATCCCCGCAACGCACACACTTGCCGCTTCTTTTTGCTAACAGTCACACTTGAATCTGATGCTCATTCAATATTATCTGAAGATGAACATTATTAAATTTTCTCCAAACAAGAAGGAATTATTGATATCATGTTTGTTTTTACATTTTTCAGGTTGTTCAAGTTACTTCACTGGTGAAATTCTCAAACTCTTCAGTGGATGTCTTATCAGTATTTTCCAAGGTAAAGACAAGTTTGATTAATTGAATTAATTAGATTTTTAACACTTTGGATGCAAACAAATTGAGAAATTAAAAAGTAGTTTTAACAATTCAACGGCAAAAACTATTTGCAATCAGTGACAATTACTTCGAATATTTGTGAATTGCTTGGAAAATTTACATATTACACATATAAAGCATACATAATAACAGAACCTTCTTTTTTCAGATGACAACCGAATGGAGGCAGATAGACTTTGCTGATGCTGACATTTGTTTATTGGGCGTCACCAAAATTACGGATGTAAGTGGAGACTATAATATTTTAACTGCATCCTGAAATTAAAATACATTTTGCTACAATTGGGTGTATTCTTTAATTTTCATTACACTATCTGGGACATCAATTATTATTGTACACTATCCAGGAGAGCAATTATGATTATATAAAATTATTAATAACTTTACTATTTTTTCAGACTATTTGCGATGGAGCAAGAGAGTATGGTGAAAAAATAGAATCCATGTTGGAGCGGAACTGCTATTATGACTTGAATGACGTCAACCATTTCGATGTCACCGACCAGGTAGGTTGTCTCAAATTGTAATTGATTGACATCAATAAAAATATAACAAGAAATTCTTTAAAAAAAGAATTGTAGGGACCTGAGGTTTCTTCAAACACATATTTTATTTTCCAAATGTTCAAATAATGTTTTATGTATGTGTAGTTGCATCTATACCTCCAATGTACCACTGTGAATGTGTGATATGACAAACCTAATACATGTTACATCATGATTAGGCATGCCTAATTACAGGTGTTATTAACATAGACAGCAAACCAAGCAATGAGAAGCCCTTTTAGATTCTTTGTCATGAACATGACATTTCTATTTCCATTACAACAAACTAATTGTGGCTTGCATAATATTTGGATTATGACACTTTTAGACTGGTCAGTTTGTGAGAAGTTGAATATCTAATGTTCTCATACAGTGTTTTCTTTTATCACTTGTCTTATGTTGTCTCAAATGTTTATACACTTAGGCTATATAATTTTTTGAAGGAAATCTCTATGGGATAATATTATGCTCCAGGTGTGCTTTGGATATGGTCCCCAATGTATTATGCTCCAGGTGTGCTTTGGATATGGTCCCCAATCACTCAACCATGACAGCTCCCAAGGTCATGCAGTGAAGGAGCTACTGAGCATAAAGAGGGGCAAATATATACTTGATTTGTAAATTGTAGTCACAGTTACCTTTGCTGTAGCATGAGTATCCTCCTAATATTGGAGGTAAATTTGGAGGGTACTCCTGCTATAGGGAAAGTATATTCTGCAAGGCCAACTTCCTAGTGGCCCCCTCCAGAAACTCAAGAAGCTCCACCAATGCAGTACACATAAATTGATGACAAGTAGCACTTGGCTGATTATTTTTGCCCCTTTAGTTAGGGACCTCCACTGTCAAATCTTTCCACATTTGGAGCTTATAACACAGATCTGAGATGGTCCCTACAAAAATTAAGTGCAACCCTCATTTTAGTCTAGTTCTTGGCTAACTCCGCACCAGCCCTGCCACAGATGTTCGGTTTAGTTTGGCATCTTCACCTTATTCAGAGGGACTGTAAGATGAAATGGACAGGAGCACATGACTTTGTTACATGTGACTTGAAGAATTGGACAATTACTACATAAACAGAAATGATGTCCAATCAGCAACATAATTTAATTGCAAAATATACAAAATTTATCAAATTTTTTCAGCTTTGCATCACAATGAACAATATTGAGCACGTCCGAACGTACTTACAACAATTGCCAGAACTTCTTGGATTTGACCTTGTGACCCAAGCTATGACAATCAAGCACGAGGATGACCACATCGGTAAACAGGCTCTCAAGACTTTGCATTCATTGGTTGCCAGTGCAAATGAAGACATAGCAATGCGTTTACAGACGCTGATGAGTCGCATAACGGATAAGATGTCAGTCGAACTGAGACGATACACCGAGAAGTTCACCAAAACATATCCAACTTCTCGATCGGTAAGTTCTTCGGATGTTATCCTTCGATTTGTTGATGGATGAAACTAAAATGTCCTTATGATTTAGTTCATAGATTGCTTAAAGATTGTTATGTTCCATTGGAAAATTGAATTAAATCACCTTTAGGATTGTAATTCAGTTGGTTTGTCACTATAAAATATTGAAATAAACATAAAAAATTCACAGCCATCCTTTTTGTTTCTTCTTCAGAGTGTAGATCCTCTTTTACATTACCTGGAGACAAACCTCCAAGTTTTGTTTGAAAGACTCGAGGCAACCATCTTCCCCAAAATGCTCCAACAGATCTGGGTGGCCACTTTGGAGTGCTTCAATTCATCCATGTTAAATGGGGTAAATGTTAAATAATATTTATTTTAAGAAATTTGGAAGAGGCAAGACAGAATTGTATGTTTTGCAAAGATATCAAAATATCAAGCAAAAGTTTCAGACAATCAATATCGATACTGGACATTGTAGTTTAGAAATATTAGGTATACATTTGTGACAGTTCTGTCTGTTAAAACGAAAATCAATCTTAATTTTTACTTCCAACCCAATTGTATATTCTTTTAGTCTGGTAAAAACGGAACAGTCTTTGGACTTACATACGAGACACCTCTTGTAAATAAAAGAAGTTTCTAAAACTGAATGGTATTACGGAAGTTGTTATATAATTTATAATAATATTAATCTTCTAACTTCAGCGAGCACCAGAGTACTATGAAGAAATGATGCAGAACTTGAAATCCCTGAAAGCATATTTCTATCGAAGTGGAACTTACGGAGACGTCCTCCGTGAAGCACTCTGTGATCAGATTATAGAACGCTTAAAACTCAACATTGGTTCCACTGAAGATCTGATTCTGGATTACCTGAAAAGTCTCAATGACACCGAGGAAAACAACCATTCTCATGTAAGTATTGACAATTCCTCCCACTACACTTTTGATCATATAGCCAGACATAATTAATTTTCAGGTTCTCACACCTTAGTACTGACATGACAGATTTTCTGCCTTCGAAAAGAAAAGAAGATTACTGGTCAACAATTTGATTTAGTTCACTGACACAATAAAAAACTTGAGATGAATCTTTTTTTGTTCATAACAGCATACATTGTAAATTCCTAATTAATACTTGTCATCTCTGATTCTTCAGTGTATAAGGATCATGCTTTATCAGACACTTCGAATTTGACTTAGCTAACTTTGAGGAAGGCTCATTTCCATCTTAGGAAAATGTCCATCCAATTGATATGAATTATATTTCTTCACATTCCATCCTGAGTCAAGTCCATTGTGTTAAACATTGTTTACTTCTTTTTTTTCAGGCCTTTGAAGGGCAATTTAATGGACAGTTGGCCATCAGAACTGGTTATGTGGAGGAAACTGGAAACAATGTGTCAATACATGCTACAGGTATGCTGTCTCCTGTATATACATCAAATATATAAATATCAATTTACCTATTCTCTGTATCTTCAATCCACGGGGAGGCGATTATAGTTTTGGGATTTTGGGACATATACATAATAATTATATAGTTTAATTACCTGCAGGAGACTTTTAATGTCAATTGATAGCATTATATAAACTAGATCTGAGTCTTAGCAAATCAAATGGCTTTAATGATCAGATTCTTGTGTAAACTTAGATTTTAATGAAAATAAACGGTTCAAATTTTCAAGCGTTTTTGTCCACATTTCAGTTGTTGGGGGCCAAAGGATAAGAGGAGTCAACAGAAAAGGCCTGAGTGATGTCTTTGTCAATATCTCACTTTTACCGCCAAGGTTGTTGCGTAA